>CM060442.1:194522832-195923115 GCA_030545235.1 Helianthus tuberosus | reverse complement strand
ACACACTTTTTCCAACATTAGTACTAAAAAAGGGTTAGTTTTATGCCACAATTGATGTAATTTATATGTTGCATTTTGCACACATAAAGTGGCAACCCGAGCGGATGGCCATCCGATCGGGCAGCCCTCTAACTCCTCCTACACATTAGTCACCCGGCCAACTGGCAATCCGATCAGATTGCCATCCGATCGGAAAGCCATCCGACCCGGTGACTGATTTGACACTTGTGCAATCTCGCTATTCTGCCCGACTCTTTTCCTACTGTAATCTAATCAGGCTAATTCTAAAAAGAGCTCCATTGATCCAATAACAGTTGCGACTGTTAAGCAAAATCACTGTGAGTATACTCGATCCCCTTTTTACTTTAAACTCTATCCTATGTGTACGTGAAACTTGTGATTCTTGATTCTTTGTGCTATGTGACGTTTAATCCAGAGTGTGTAGTTCCGCCTTAACAATAGTAGCGCTATAGGAGATGCACCTCTCCCATTATTCTCGGGGGGTATTGTTAGGAGGATTCTAGTTTACCTCATTGATTCTTTGGTAAACAACTAAAGCATCGGGATACTTGGGCTATCACTGCATGGACTACGACACTAGCATGGCTGAAACTATTTTATTTACTTACATTGTGGATATGAGTTAATCTATTATTCTATTATCAAACTTGTATACTCGCCAATACATTCGTATTGATATTTTAATACATGTTGCAGGCTGATAGGTTGCGTTGGAATGCATGGGAACCAAGCTAGGAGATGCTTAGAAACGTCGCCTAGTTAATTTAGTCTTTTGAACAATTTGAACAAATTATGATTTGGTTTGTACTGTGATACTTTTGACGACGTTGTTAGACATTTGCATGAAATCGATTAATCTTTAGTGAAACAATAGTGTTGTGGAAATCTCATGAGCAACTGAACGCGTAGTGCTCGCACCCTGATGTTTCCGCCATCGGTTGAGGTGTGACAGGCATAACTTGAATTGCCAACTAGTCAAACCTGTGATAATGAAAACAGTTCTAAAAGTCAAACCCCTTTCAAGTTCTAAAGGTTAAGTATAGTTTAAGGTAGAGGATCCTGTACATTAATCCAGAAGTGTGAGAAGTGTATTATAACACTATATATAACACTATATAACACCATATAAACACCGTGTAATAATATGTAACACCATATAACACCATATAACACTATATAACACTATATAACAAATATAACACTATAGTTTGTCTGATAGCATGACTATGATAGATGTATAGTGTTATATATTGTTATATATTGTTATATAGTGTTATATGATGTTATATGGCGTTATATGGTGTTACATAGTGTTATACGGTGTTTATATGGTGTTATATATATAGTGTTATAGTACACTTCTCACACTTCTGAATTAATGTATATTATCCATACCCTATAGTTTAAGTAGTAAAAGTCAAACCCAACCCAACTCCTAAAAGTCAAACCCAGTTCAAGTTATAGACTGTATTTCAATTCTGATTACATGTGTTAATAGGGTCTGTTGTCGTTATTGTTAGTAAAAAGCTGATAAACTTTACCCACTAAATATTTTATTAATTCACATGAAAACGATATAAATTTGACGTTTCTTTCCTTTTTTATATTCCCATCAAAACAAAACTCACTTTTCATATGTGATTTTGGTAACGGGTCAATCTATTCACACACCCTATCTGCCTATTTAGACACTCTTTGCCTCGTATATGCCTTGTATAGGCCTATACGAGGCGTATAAGGTTACATCAAAGTCAGTGTTTGACTCATCTCACTTCTGGTTTGACTGCTTCAATATGCCTCGTATAGGCCTATACTGGGCGTATAGGGCCCCTCGTATAGGTCTCATATATGACCCTTTGCCCCTTATATGCCTCGTATAGGCCTATATTAGGCGTATATAAGGGTTTTTTTTTAAACAAATATTTTATACAATATTAATCGTTTTAGCAAAATTTTATACAAAAACAAGTTTTTATTTTAAATAATTAATATTAAGACCCCTCGTTGGTGTTTTTTTGAGTTGAAAAATAGATGTTTTGGTAGGGTAATTTGATTGTTTTTGGAGGGTGATGTTTTTTTGAGTAAAAAAATGGGTGTTTTGGTGGGGTAATTTGAGTTGTTTTTTAAGAAAAGTTTTATTTTTTTATAAAAATATTTTACCGTTTTCAAGATCGGCCTTTAAAAATATTCGATTGTAGAAATATTACATTGTTTTTAACATATAGTGTAGTATAGGTCTCGTATAGGTCCCTTATAGGTCTTGTATAGGCCTATCGACGTATACGTGCGTTGTATCATATCCTATAGTATCGTATCATATCGTATTGTATTGTATTGTATTGTATTGTATTGTATTGTATTGTATTGTATTGTATTGTATCGTATAGTGTAGTATAAGTCTCGTATAGGTCTCGTATAGACCTATATGGGACCTATACGAGACTTATACTATACACTATACGATACAATACAATACGATACCATACTATACGATACAATACGATACTATCGTATCATATGGTGTAGTATAGGTCCCTTATAGGTCTTGTATAGGCCTATCGTCGTATACGAGTGTTGTATCATATCCTATAGTATCGTATCCTATTGTATCGTATCGTATAGTGTAGTATAAATCTCGTATAGGTATTGTATGGGCCTATGGATGTAGTATCGTATCCTATAGTATCGTGTTGTATCGCATCGTATCGTATAGTATAGTGTAGTATAAGTCTCGTATAGGTCTTGTATAAGCCTATCGTGTTGTATCGTATCGTATCGTATCGTATAGTATAATATAAGTCTCGTATAGGCCTAATTCAGGGGTAAAATGGTAATTTGAATAATATACATACGCCTCATATAGGCCTATACTAGGCATATAAGAGAGGCAAAAAAGACCAATTTACCCCCAGTATAGGCCTAAATCAGGGGTTAAATGGTCTTTTTTCGCCTAGACGCCCAGTATAGGCCTATACGAGGCAAATAAGACAAAATATGACATAATCAGAGATTCTATTGGAAATTGAAAAAGGTAATACTCCTCGTATAGGTCTATACGAGGCGTCTTGAAGGGTGTGGAAATAGGGAGTTGGGTGTGTGAATATGTAGACCCTTGGTAAAACATAAAGCCATCTGACAATTTAACTTTTCCTTTGTACGGTGCCAGAACTTACAGTCTTCAGGCTCAAACTTTTATAAATAGTGACTTTCCTATATAAAAATACAACTATTAAAATAATAATATTACGCTTTCATTATTTAGCGTGAGCGTGAGGCGGTAAACTCACTTGGTATCGCACCCACATTCTCCGCCAACATAGTTTACCGTTCAGGTCCATTCTTTCTCAACCAGTTACACATTTTTTCTTTTTTTAAATAGTTTACCTAAACCTCATTAGGTAAACCATCACCAACGTTTTTAACTATTAGGTAAACAATTTAGGTGAATTAACGTAACATTGTCTAATTAGATGAATGGAAAGTTTACCTATTCCAAATAGGTAACCACTCCCTTCACCCTTAGTCACCCTCTTATTTATTTGAACACCTTTTATCTCTATGCTACGTATAAATATTTTTTTAAAAAGTTGTTATATGCCACAACAGTATACATGGCGAGCAAAACATCAGCTTCACTCATCTCATACGCCATTTTTGTGTGGCGTATAGGCCATGTATAATGCTATACATGTTAGTGGCGGAACTAGCCCATTAAATCAGGTGTATCCCTAAAAAGTTCTTTTTATCGTGCAATCATACAATATTAAAAAAATGATAGCGGCGACATTAAATAAAGTATAATCTGGAAATCCATCTCCGGCGAACGTCCAGGCAAATGCACCGGCTTAACCAATAGCAGCGACATACGTATTAACGACGACAGTTTGTTCATTAGTGACGGTCTCATTACCGCAAACATGTCGCCGCCAATGCCTATAGCAACGATTTTCAAGGCGACTTAAGTCACAACTAAAGTTGTGTTTCTTGTAGTGTTTATAAACACCAATTCAATTGACATTAGAGTGTTTGTTTATTTGAGTATAAACTTTATTTTTTCTTATGTTCTTAAAGTTTTTTTCTTAAACTGTATAAACTAAAAATTCTGCATAAACTAGAATAGTAAAAGTATAAAATTCTGCATAAAATTAAACTGCATAGCAAGTTACCGCTTACCAAGTCAGTGATTTCCTTCCGATTTCAACAGCAAAAGTGTTAGGCAGGGGCGGAACGGCCAAAACCAGTGTTATCACAACAGCAAACAACATGATTGTAGATTTTTTTTATCGAACCAGTGTTATTGGCAGCAGCAAAACAGGAGACCAGTGCGTAAAGGATGACCGGCGACGTTTGGTTTTCTTCTATATCCTGAGCGATAATCAGAAAGAATACCGCCATACGTACTTTGTGATTATTTGGGCTAATTTGATCAGCTGGGCTTATCTAATCAATTGGGTCATTGTTTCAATCAGGCTCCCTTATTTTATAAGTTTGAGTTGGTTAGAGATATCCTTGTATTATTTTAGGGGTATTCTTTATATAAAAACGAAAAAAATACAAAAAAAAAAAAAATACACTAAGCATACACGGGCTACAGCTCACATATTACTAGTTCCGCCCCTGATACATGTTGTATACAGTTTCACTTTTGCACTTACCACCCCATAAGATTCTCGGATAGTACAGTGTACACATCAGTTAAGACCTATACGCCACGTATATCACTATGCGTGGCATACAGGGTGCGAGATATTTATGCTTGTTTATGTACACCAGTTTCTGGCATATGCATTCACACCATATAAATGTGGTAGACGACATGAATGCATAATCAAAACTCGTTACAAATATGAGCACAATCTCTCTTTCTATATGTATAATATCCATTTAATTTTTATATGGTCAAATAAATATAAATATACACTTACGATATATACTAATGGGCATCAACATTCCGTTCCATCATAGATATTTATTTAATATACAAATTTTTGTTCTAGCTATATTTTAATTTTTAGTATCTGACTAGTAATAAGGGCCCCGAGCGCGTTGCGGCGCGGGTACTTCGCAAATATCGAACGGATTAGTCCAAGCGTTATGTGATGTGTTAACCATATGAAAACGCACGTTTTGACGTATCCGATTGAAGTCAATGTATCCTATAGTTGCATTGCGATTGGATCAAAACGTAACGTAAATCGAATTTATATCGTACAATCATAACGTATTATACGCGAACCGACTAACTCTAATTTATATCGTCAAGCCAAAAACTCTCGAGGGGGTCAAAGTGGCATTTACAAAGTTCATAAAAAGTTAAGTGGTTAAAAATTGCATTTCCTAAACTTAAGGGCTAAGAATAAAATTTGATAAAGTTTTGGGGTAAGAAGGAAACTATAACAAAGTTGGGGCTGAAAAGGAAACTACTACAAAGTTGGGGTGTCAAAAGCAAACTATTTGTAAAATGGAGTAGTTGTTTAGGGACTAAATTTGCCATTTTATGAATCTTTGAAGATACCAAGGTCAAGGGGCTAAAATTACAACATCGTGAAAGTATGGGCGGAGAGGGAGGCAAAGCCGGTGGGGTTCCACCGACTTTCTCTTTTAAGAGTATTAGTAATATGTGCCATACCATCAAAATCCAAGATTAAAACATTATTTTGCATCTTAATAGGCAACTAAAAGTACATATAAAATCCAGTAAGATATAAAGAAGCATGGTGTACCATACATACCTAAGAGCGCACGGACTTTTTCAAGAGCATCTTCAGACACAGGTCCATTAGGAGACATAGATACTTTACAAGTATTGTAAAGCTTCTGTATTGCTGGCATGATTTTTTTTTTTTATTATTGCAGAAATCTTGTGAACAGAAGGGTCCTCTAGCAGCACAGAAGACCCTTCTAATGAAGTAAACTGGAATCACGGTCACTTAATAACTGAATTTTATGATGTCAATAAGTGTCACTCAAGGGTGTCCGTATGTTCATCAAATGGCAAGGCATCACATATTGTAGCCGCTGCGCATGCAAAACAAATTTAGGGACTAATAAACGTTGATCTGAAATAGCTCACCTGACATTTGAAACTAATGTAACAGACGAATATATAAAGATGATTATGCTAGATGAATAAAACTTATCTGTTGAGTCAATTACTCAATAAATGATAATTTTCTCTTTCTCAAACAAATAATAATAATAATAATAATAATAATAATAATAATAATAATAATAATAATAATAATAATAATAATAATAACAACTTCATTCTTCATGAAAAGGAATAAATACAGTATGATAGTCATTACACAGCAAATATCATGTTACAAATCCACTTTAGTTGATTTTTAGAGTTGATTATCATGTTATGGCACCTTGAATAGAGCATTCAACCTCATCACAAAATGCAAGAAACAATCTAAAAGCCAAATTTAACAAAAAAATCATACTTTAACCCTAATCAGAACCCTATGATCACAAACTCATTTGTCAACTTAGGATTTAAAAAAAAAGCATAAATCAATCAGCTTAGCCATAGATCATCCATCAATCATGCACTCTGACTCAAAAATCATCAATTCAGGAACTGAAATTACACAACATTCAACTCAAATTTAAGTCGCAACCTATTTACAACAATCAAAATTCGAATTGGGCGTACAATCAGCGTGTAATCAATTTCAAGCAAAAAAAATAATCTGAAAAGAACACTAGAAACTGAATTACCAGTGTCCGAAGAAAATAAGAAACAGAATCGCCGATTGTGGTGAGGAATTGAGGGAGATCTGTCGTGTTTTGGAGGATTCCGGCTGGTCTTTGCAAAGCATGAATATAGAAGACGAACACTACAAGAAATTTGGTTCTTTACCAACACAAAGTATATGTGGGAAAAAGCACATAATGTGTTGGTTGTTTTCTTTACCTACATATAAAATAAGTGTAATGATGTGTAGGCTCATGACTGTGGATATATGTCATTACCCACACATAAGTTATATGTAGGCATATAGCAAGCTATACCTACACATATATGTGTGGCTAAAAGCCATTTATATGTGTTGTTAAAAGTACAACAATTTGTTTAGAAGACACCTGACGTGGCAATTGACGTGGCAGATGACGTGGCAGTTGATGTGGCATGAATATATGTGTGGGTAGAAATAATCTTATGTGTAGGTAAAAGTAATATTATGTGTAGGTAAATGTTGAAGATGTGTAGGTATTGATCTTAATTTATGTTGAAAAAAACGTTGATGTGTTGGTAAATATATTTTAAAGTGTAGACATTAACCACACTATATGTAGGTAAAAATATTCAATATGTACAAACAAATACCAAAGCAATATGGAAACATACGTGAACAAATTAAGACTCTTAATTAAACTAATAAACATCAATCTTACAAACAAACAACCAAATAAAAGTACTAGTTCTATACAGTCCGGTGGACGGGTACTTTGCCATAGTAACAGGAAAAATAAAACTTTGAATATAAACAAAATCACATGTTTATAATTGACACGGGTCCATTCAACAATATGTTTCATAATCAACATGAATTGCACACTTCTAATTGTCAATTTCTCTCCACTTGATGTGATAAACTCCCAAATAACTTTTCTAGATTTGGAGAATGGTGGCAGCTGGCGATGATCATGTTTTGCTTAGCTCGTGAAGTCGGTGGCTCCTGGACTTGTCTCTCATCATCATTTGTTATGTAGAGTTCCATTTGTACTATAGTGTAAAATTCTAATAATGTGGCGATGTTCTAACTTATAAAAAAAACTGAGATCATCTAGTATTTGTAGGCACAATGAATAAACTGAAATATATATAAAAAAAATATAATCTTACCATGAGGAATCCAAATGCCAGTCTAGTTCCCATCACAACCCTGTGTAGGTAGTTTCCAGTTAAATCAGATAGAAACACACAATCCCTAAAGAAACAAAAAATGCTTAACTAGAGCTCAACCGTCTAAAACACCTTTCAACCTAGGGTACATTTTCGGTACCGATTAGTTACTGACTATTGACATTTTCGGTACCGGTTCGGTACCGGTTTTTACCCTCAAATACCGGTACCGAACCGTACCGTACCGGGCATATTCGGTACCGGTACCGGTACCTACTTTTGAGGATTTTCGGTTCCGGTACCGGTCGGTACCGAGCTCATCCCTCCTTCAACCTGTTTAGTTTTTTTTTTGACCCGTTGAATAGAAGTTGACGCATACCAGAGAATAACTACTCCTAGTAGCACGCAAAATGGTACAAGCCAGCAAAATATGATGGTGTAACAACCAGTAAGTCTCTTAAAGAAAAAAGGCAATACATAAGAGAATGCATATTACCATAATCATCATCCGCCCTGACTGGTAACCAAAACCTATATCTTCTAAGTGTACTCGACTGCACACTCTTTTAAAAAAATCACTATTTAGGTTAGAAACCACAGGGGGGACTCCAACATTTGGGCCAACATTATGACCCTTTAAATGAGGTTTATTAACCGATTACGGGTTGTAAACCAAACTGCTAACAATCTTTCACCATCTATTATTGAGGTTTATTAATCGATTACGGGTTGTAAACATCATCAACATAAAGCCATTTCAGCAAAAAACACAAATATCATTTGACAATTACACCAGTTATTTAGAAAACCAAATCAAATTCTATTAAATTGCATATACTTACACAACCATGGTCTATAATTAGTCCAGCGGTGCAGCACATTGGTTGAGTTAAACAAATCATCCTGGCCTGCATTGAAAAAAAAAGAAAATCCAATTTAAAACTATGCTAATTTAACATTATCCCTTTCCAAACATGTAAAACAGAATCTGAACCAACAATTCGTTACTTCAAAAACCTATGCATTTGTGGTGTTCGTGTTTAAATTTTTGAAACGAAACTTAATAACTGAAGAGATTAGAAACTAACCATACTCTTTTCGGAAACTTTTTGTTGCCGACCGTAAGCGTTGAGCCCTAATATGTGTGCATGATAATGCCTGCAAAAATCATCATATTGTGAGGCTTAAATCACGTTAAAAACAGAAAGAACGAAATTGATTTAATTGAAAAACGTGTGAATCGCCCTGTTTCTTTTTCAACTTTGTCGAATGTAGCAGCAATGAATAAGGAAAAAGAGGAAAACGTGGGAGTAAATAGGCTGTTTTTTTAGGCAGCTCTTTGTACAAATTGATGCTTAAAATTAACTAAACAAATTCATATAAAACACTATAGTTAACCAAAGGAAGCTAATCATCTGATACAAACTTACAAAGAAAACCTTACTTTGGATTCCTTTCCAATAAGACCAATGCCTTCAAGAACATTTGTTATATCATATATTCGTCTCTTCTTCACCTGTAACATTATAACTTCTTTAAAAAAAAAAACATAAGTTACCTAAAGATCTTTTATATTTAAAAATGTACAATATGTGTTGATATTGAATACGTATAAATAAATAATTAAATCTTTTTTTAAGATGACATGGCAAAAAAATACTACACGTATTTAGAAATGTACAATATGTGTAGATATTGGACACATAAAAAAATTATGAGGGCTCCGAGCTCCATCTAAAGCTCAAGCTCGGTTTGTTGGTAGTTTTTCAAGCTCCGACTCGGCTCGTATTTAACATAATATGTATACATATATATTCATATATAGTTTAGTTTGATAAATAATAGATATATTATATATATATATATATATTTATATTCTATATTAAATAAAAGAGTTAAATGCCAATTTAGTCCCTATGGTTTGGGTAATTTTGTTAGTTTAATCCAAAGATTTCATTTTTCTCCTGTGGGTTCAAAAAAGTTTCACCGTTGCCATTTTAGTCCACTGGTTAACTTCATTCATTTTTTCTGTTAATGAGAATGGCAATTCGGTCATTTTTCATGTAATTCTGTTAACTAGAAGGGCAATTCGGCCATATAAAGTGACCGAATTGTCCTTCTCATTAATAGAAAAATGGATAAAGTTAAACAAGTGGACTAAAATGGCAACGATGAAACTTTTTTGGACCCATAGGAAAAAAAATGAAACCTTTGGATTAAACTAACAAAATTACCCAAACCATAGGGACTAAATTGGCATTTAACTCTTTTATTTAATATAGAATATAAATATATATATATATATATATATAATATCTATTATTTATCAAACTAAACTATATATGAATATATATGTATACATATTATGTTAAATACGAGCCGAGTCGGAGCTTGAAAAACTACCAACAAACCGAGCTTGAGCTTTAGATGGAGCTCGGAGCCCTCATAATTTTTTTATGTGTCCAATATCTACACATATTGTACATTTCTAAATATGTGTAGTATTTTTTTGCCATGTCATCTTAAAAAAAGATTTAATTATTTATTTATACGTATTCAATATCAACACATATTGTACATTTTTAAATATGTGTAGATATTTGTTTTATCACATCATCTAAAAAATATATATTTACTTACTTTATAGGTATGTAATATCTACACATATGGTACATTTTTAATCATGTGTAGGTATTTAATTTGCCACGTCATTTTCAAAAAAAAAAGTATATATTAACTTAGTTTATCTACATATTTTTTTTTAAATTCTTATGTGTTGGTAAACATAATCATTTACCTACATATATATTAATTTTTTACATATGTGTAGATAATTTAGCTACACATGACGAAAATTTGCTACATGTGTAGGCAATTTTGGGGGGGAAATTTTCCCACCAACACCAAGTGTGGCTAAAATGTATTACCAACATATATTAAGTGTTAATAATTATGAAAAAAATATTATCAACTATTACCTACACATATACAAACATGTGTAGGTAAATACCCACACATTTACATGTGTAAGTAAATTATGTGTGGGTAAACACCCCAATTTCTTGTAGTGGAAAGAGAAGAAAAGTAATTTGATACTAACCTAAGCCGTTGAGAGATATTGACAGCAACAATGGTTGGAAGATGGCCAGAGCAAGCAAAATGGAGATGGTGAGAAGATCTGGAAGAAAACCCTAGCGACATACTTTTCTAGCGCACGACTTCTCAGGGGCATTAGTGTCTTTTCACTGGTGCACCGACCTTTATCTTTAAGAATAAAGGTAATTAGTATCTGATACACATTTTATATGTAATATTCGAAAAATAACCCTCATTCGTAACTACAATACAAAAAAAAAAAAAAATCTTGGATCATCATTGCTTAACATTTTTTTTTTTGTTTTGACAAGTGTGAGATAGGAAATGAAACAAACTTATTTCACAACTGTCTAATTCTAAATAGATTAAAAGCTTTCGTGATCAAAACAGGTGGATTGGATTACATTCAATGTTGTAATCGATGGGTGGGTAGAAATTAAAAAGGTTTCGATATGGAGTAGACATGAGAGATATATCTTTTAAGGCGTGTGACATTGATATTGACATCGACTTTGACATTTTGATTTTACTTTTATATTATTGGTACATGAATTAAAGAAAGGGTCGTATTATTGGCACATCTTGGGAAATCAAATCAACACATTCAATACGCATCGTATAGGCCTATACGATACGTATTAAGGTTGTTCAAACTTCTAGGTCAGCCAGAAGCTGACAATGTCCCCTTATAAAAAAGTAATACACATCATTTAGGCCTATACGATATACGATGCGTATTGAAGGTGTCGATTTAATTTTTTTTATTTTGCAAGGTAGCTTTCTGTCACGCGAACGAAGAAACAACACTTTGGACATTTGTTGGTCTTCAAACATATAGGAAACATTATTTGAGAATACCCCTGAATTTATCAAAGCTGTAGAATGAGATCCTCCACTGTTGGGTTATCATCTTTCAACCCCATTTTCCCTAAATTTATCGATTTTGTTTTTCAACGGGGATGTAATGCAATGATTCCTCTCAGTTGAATAGACATACACTTGCTTCATAGGACTCACTTGAATCGTCTCGGATGTAATAACAGTACGTTTAGCATCCGTGCCTGCTTGAATTGTAGGAAGCAAAAGATAACGAAGATTAAGATTGTATTTATCACAAAAGTACTGAACAACCGAGATAACAGCTCTAGTTTCATCAGCTGCATTTGGAACAAGAAGTCCAAAAATTCGTTCATTATCTGTTGTTGTCTCAACAATATGAATGGCACGCAACGAATTTGACAACTGTGACAGCTTATTAAAAGTTGCTCAGGCTTACGAAGCACTGGTATTGCTGGTCGTTGTTCTGGAAATTGAAGGAAAAGGACTCAAATACCGCCTTGGTAGTTGTTACCATATCCATTATCCCCTTAAGTCACAGATCCGACAATAGGGCACACGGATCTGTGACTCCATAGGACTCACTTGAATCATCTCGGATGTAATAACAGTACAGTTCGTGGATGTAAATTGCTGGGGGTGTAACAGTACGATTTCAACAAATCTTTTCAATAATCAGTAAGCAAATACACAACGGTTCTCTAATTCCAGATCAGTAATGTAAGGAGAAACGTTGAGATAACGAACATCCTTCAAGCTCAAAAAGAAAACTTGTGTTTCCCATAGCCACCATTCCCTAGTCACAAACGATTGCGGTTTGTATTTCCCATAGCCACCGTTCCCGTAGTAAAATAATTCACGGTTGTACCGCGAGTGGGCATAAGATCCGTGGGCCTTATTGTCAGATCTGTGACTACATGGAAGATGTGATTAAGGTAAGCGTGTCGAAAAGTTGCATCTTTTATAGAGAGACCTTTAAGTACGGATCCTACAGCTGCATTTGGAACAAGAACTCCAAAAATTCGTTCATTATCTGTTGTTGTCTCAACAATATCAATGCACGCTACGAATTTGAACGTGAACCATGCTTGTACAATATTATTAAAAACAATGCAAGCAACTAATTTGACAACTGTGACAACTTACTAAAAGTTCCCCAGGCTCACGGCAACTGCACTGGTAACGAATTGGTATTGCTGGTGGCTGTTCTGGAAATTGAATGAAAAGGACTGCGATTCTGTTTTTCAACAGGGATGTAATGCAATGATTCCTCTCAATTGAATAGACAGACATTTGCTTCATAGGACTCACTTGAATCGTCTCGGATGTAATAACAGTACGGTTAATGGATGTTAATTGCTGGGATGTGACTGTTCAGAAAGTAGAAATCACCTCCAATCCTTTCTGTTTTGGTCAAAAATTACCGAAGCAATTAAGTGATCAAATTAGTTAAGTGAGGTAGTGTGCTAAGAATGTGTATAAAAAATATGCTAAATTAGTTGTTTGTAAAAACATATTTTAGGATACGGCTCAGGATATCGAGCTGTATCTACAATCAAACAATGAGCAAAAATGTAAAGGGTGACACGGGATGTACGAGGAAAGCCCTTGATCAATCTAGATCGCCGACACAAAACCTCGGGAGCTGACAATCGCAGCTGCCTTGTTCTTCTTATTGCTTCAAATATCAGGATACAGTGCATGATATGATGCGGATCAACTAAGTGTTACAATGCAATTTGAATACAAGTGTAAGTGTGTTGTGAGTGTTTACAGCTAGAGAGCAAGAGTGTTCGAAGAATTGTGTGTGTTCTAATCTGATCCGATCAATCCTATTTATAGTAAAATAAAACTAACTAACTAGCCTAAAAAACCGGGATATAATGAATATTCCCTTTGTGAACGTTGTAGTCCACGTCTTCCGGCTTCAACGTTCGTATTCCAACAGATTTGCCCGAGTCTTTAGGAGAAAAAGTCCACTTGAACGTTATAGACTTGCACCATCAATCTGCACGTGAATTAATTAGTCACTACCAGGATACTGCATCAGGATGTTACCAATATCCTGATCCGGTATCCTGATCACAACAAAAGAAACATAGTCAGAATATTAGTCAGGATATATGTGCTGAAAACCACCCATAACAATTGTCCCCAAAATATATCTGTTGGAATTCTGAGTCCAAACAGATATATTTTAGAGTTTATCACTCAGATCGAGGCAATTAATATGATTGGACTCTTGAAATGACAGTGTGCAACCTCCCACGCGATAAATACTCGATGGCTATCTATGAGGCCGCTATATCTTCTCAGTTCCTTGTTGATATTCATCCATTCTACCCAGAAATCCCAGGTACTTTCTCTCTTCCTTTTCTTTTCTGTTTTTCTCTGCTAAGATCCCCCACGGCCAGCCGAACAAGATCCCAAACAGTAGACTCTGTTCCTACCTTTAAAGACCAACGTCTTCTCAAAGAGCCTGAAAAAGAGCTCTGCTCGTTTGATAATGCCGACATCGCCGCCCTTCGAGCCTCCGGTGCTTTCCCAGCTGACGCAATCATACGTCCGTTCGACCGAGAGGTCCGATCGGATGCTTCTTCCAACGAGTGGGTGTGCTTTCTAGCTTGCCCTTTTTCCATAGGGCTCCGATATCCTTTTCCGGCGTTTATCTCCCGCTTTTTTGAACTCACTGGCCTTAGCTATGCCCAAACCATGCCTATGGTCTGGCGCGTGCTTGTTACCTTGGATAAGATCAAGTCTCGTCATTCCCCCGATCTTTGCATTGAGGATCTTCCCATCGCATACCGTCTTCGTTCTCACGGCAACAGCCGCTTTCTTCTTTTCTCAACTTCCAAAAACCCCCTTATCCTCAAGGCCACAAAGAACGAGGATAAATGGCAACGGAAGTTCTTTTTCGTAAAAAGGGATTCCATCACTAAGGGTTTTGACCTTCCGGTGAAGTGGTTGACCTCTGGTAGGATTTAGGGTTTTAGGAATATCCCCAAGGTTATCCTGAAACTATATCCTAAACTTGACATTTTTATTTCCTGTGCAGCAAACTTCAAAGAGCTAGCTCCCCCATCTGCAGAATCAGAGCAAAGGATCAAGGATATCTACCGACTTCCAGAGAGTGAAAGAACCTTTTCCCTGTCCTTCGCTAGTTCAAGTCAAAGATCAAGTTCCGAAATGTCTGGTAAGTACATTTATACACATTAAATCAATTATAATTTATATGTATTCAAAAGTTAAGTGTTTCTTCCTTTTGTATAGTGCCGGTCATCAATCTCGAGGGCTTCCAACTTGAGGAGTCGGATAGTTACTCTGGCCTCGTGCAAGTCAAGCAAGAAGTTAACCCCAAACCAGCAGTCACGTCGAAGCCCACCAGTTCCAAGGCTGCCACTGTCCCCAAGTCTTCCACTGCCTCGAAGCCACGCGGCTCTGTTTCTCGTAAAAGGAAGGAACCAGACTCCCCTGCTGCCTCGGATGTCTTCCCTTTTGAGAATCATGGATTCTCAGAGTCCAACAGGTTCATGACTGGCTTCCTCAACTAGGTAGGTACCTTTGACTTATATCCTGCACATATATGCTGAACATATATTTTGAGTATACATACTGACATCTGTTTACCTGATTACAGGGCCTTGAGCGGCTGGTGTTTCTCTACGAGGATTCATGCGGGCTAAACAAGATGTTAGAGGCTAAGTTGAAGAAGGCCGAAACCACTATCGCGGACCAAGCAGCAATTGTCACTGCCATGTCGGAGCATTATGAAGCCAAGTACAAAGCAATGACCCAAGAGCACCAAGCTGCCATCAAGAAGATCACCCATGAGGCTCAAGACAAATCTGATGCTGCCCAGGTCCAACATGAGCAGGATATGGCTACATATCGGGAAGGCCTCAAGAACTCTGTGGTCATCTCCCTCCTTCAGGCTAGATTGAAAATGGCCTATGAGGCTAAGGCCTTGGGATTCTAATGCCCCTCGTGGAATGTTGAGGCTTGGGAGGTGAAACTGAGGGATCTTGGTGGCAATCCCATGGAGCATCCTGTGAAACCTATTGCTGGGGAACCTGCTAGGGTGACCGAGAATGTGGTCGATGCCGACGTGGATGCTAGGAATGATGCTGGTGGCAATGCTGGTGGTGATGCTGGTGAAGCGATGATTGAAGAGGGTGCTGCCCCTTAAAAGCAGTGAAGTGGGCGATGATGGATATTTGTGCCTAGGCCGGAGCCCACTTTTTTTTAATTTTGATGGTTGTGGTTTGTAATCCCTAAACAATTTACTTTTCCTGCACTCGAACAATTTACATTTCCTGCACTTAAAACAATATGATGGCCAAAGGTGGATGGATCCTGAGTTTCAGGATGAAGCCCTTGGTCATCAATTAGTATCGTTTATTTTGAACAATATAACAGTTGGAGGTGGATGGGTCTCGGTTTGAGATGAAACCTTCAACTGTTAGGTATATATGATAAAAAACTAACCGTGCTTTAGGTGGATGGATCTCGGTTTGAGATGAAACCAAAAGCACAACTTTTGCTATGTTAATAATATAACCTTCTTCTGGCCTTATTTATTGTTGTCTTTTTTCAATTCTTATTATGCATTGCTTAGTTTGAATATAATTTCAATGTTCCAAACTTAGTGCAATATTTCAAATGCCTTATCTAAATATTACAAAAATATCTTGATCAGGACATTTGCAAATATCCTACTAAGACTTTTGTCAAATAGGGTTCTTACAACTCAAACAATTTGATAAAGTTTTCAAATAAAAAAGGATAGTTCACTTTCATTTTATAAAGCTTGTTTTGATAATAGATGTTTGACTCAAGTATAGTTTCAATTTTCAATCCAAGTACCATGTCCCAAACAATCCAACCAAATATCCTGAAGCATATTCTAAAAGTATATTTTGGAAAATATATCCTGAGAACATATCCTAATCAGAATAATGATAAATGCTATAATCAAACTTTTGTCAAACATAGTTTAAAAAATTTAAACGATTTAGATAAGGTTTTTAAAGGAAAGATCATACCAGAGGTAGAGTACAACCCCATTCTCAAACTTCAACCCTTATGCAATCTTTTCAACGAAGATGTCCCTAGTCTGGGACACTTAGTGTACTAGGTCCAAGCTTGATCCTTTGAGCTTTACACAATTGCCTCAGTAGGAATGTCCCCTGTGCATTATGTCTTTGAATACTTAGAAATTTTCTGGACATCAATTGTAATCGTTTCCATAATTTTTGTATTATAGGGGATAAACCCTAAAATATACTGGAGATAAATCCTTAGTGTTCTGGGGTAAACCCATAAGTATTCTGGGGAAAATCCCAAGTTTTCATGCGCAACAGGCGGGAGTATATGAACTCCAAGACTTAGAAAGGTGAAAACCTTTAAACCTTAGAGAGTATGAAAATACCCTTTCGCGAGAGAGGGTGATCAATCCTCATATACCTTTAGGATCCAGGATATAGCCAATAATAACGAAATTGTCAGCCACTTTTACATGGACTGGTCCCGCTATCTTGAACTATCCCTGGATAACTTGTGCTCCAGGCGGTGTGTTTAAACCCAATTCGAGAGAAAGGTGAATACCTTTAAACCTGTGAAGGGATCAGGATCCCTTAAACGTGAGAGAGGGGGCCAATCCTCTAATCTTTCGAAGTATCCTGAGTGTGTATCCTGGAGCTATATCCCGAAGCATATACTGCAAAACAACTGTTAACTAAAGTGGGTGTTAGCCAGGCTAACACCCCTCCGATGCTTAAGTCAGTATTGGGTTCAAAAGAATAAATAATATCAAATATATTAAAAGAGATAGAATTCATACCATCCTGAGTTAGATATTAAATTCTAAACTCGCTTGAAATAGAGGTTTAGGTGTATAGCATTCCAGGATCTTAGTAGCATACCCCCTTCCATATTCTTGAGTCAGTATGCTCCTTTCCCAGATTCTGATTCAACCTCATATGGTCCTTCCCACTTTGGAGCTAACTTTCCATCGGCAGGATTAGTGGTATCCTGAAAGGCTTTTCTTAACACCCAGTCTCCAACTTGAAATCTTCTATTCCTTACACTCTTGTTATATGCTCTGGATATCCTCTGTTAATATGCTGCCATCCTTAGCTTTGTCGCTTCTCTTATTTCATCCACAGTATCCAATTCTCAGCATAGGGCTTCAGGAGTCTGCTCAGGATCCCGGAGGTTGGATCTCATTCTGGGTATCACCATTTCTGTTGGGATCACCGCTTCTGCTCCAAATACTAAGGAAAATGGGGTTTGGCCAGTTGCACTTTTTACTGTCGTTCTATCAGCCCATAAAACAAAGGGTAATTCTTCTGCCTATCTTCCTTTCTTGGCTCCAAGTCTTTTCTTCAAATTGTTGACAATTATCTTGTTTGAGGATTCTGCTTGTCCGTTTGCTTGAGGATGTACTGGTGTAGATGTAATCATTTTAATTCCCCAACTCTTACAAAAATCAGTTGTTCTCTTACTGATAAACTGAGAGCCATTGTCACAAATTATCTCGGCTGGTACTCCAAACCTAGTCAGGATATTCCTTTTTCTGAAGGATACTACTTCTTGGTCTCTAACTTGAACAAATACCTCAGCTTCAACCCATTTAGAGAAATAATCAGTCGTTGCCAGCATAAAGACTTTTCCTCCTGGAGCCTTGGGCAATTTTCCTACTATGTCCATCCCCCACTTCATGAATGGCCAAGGGGAAGCAATAGGATACAGTGGTTCAGCAGGCTGATGTAATATATTACTGTGCCTTTGACATGCATCACATCTTCGAGCATATTCTGCAGCATCTTTTCTTATCGTCGGCCAATAGTATCCTGTTCTTAATACCTTTGAGAATAACGACCTGCCCCTAGTATGGTTACCACAATCTCCTTCGTGTATATCCTGAAGCACTTCTTTAGTTTCGGGATCTTCCAAGCACCTCAGGTATGGTCCTGCAAGAGATTTCTTATACAAAACATCATTTATAATGGTGAATCGTGATACCTTCATTCTAAAGACCTTAGGATTCTCATCCTTTGAGATGTGTCCTTCCTTGAGATATCTCATGATTGGATCCGTCCAGGACTTAGGATCCTCCTCGGGATACTCATCATCAGGATCCTGAATACTTACTACTTCCTTGTCCTGAGATTTGAGAAGATCCGTCGCAGGATACATGATATGTAGTATTGGTATTTGGGTTCCCTCCGGTATCCTGACTGATGATCCTAGATTTGCCAAGGCATCTGCTTCAGCATTATCCTCTCTTGGTACCTGTTCAAGTGTAAAAACATCGAAATATCGTGCTAATTTTTTGAGAATTTCGAGATACTCGATTAACTTCTCACCTTTAGATGCATAGGATCCATTAAAATGATTTGTAATTAGCAAGGAATCAACAAACACTTGTAAACTCTTAATATTCATATTCCTGGCCAACTCTAATCCTGCAATCAAACCTTCGTATTCTGCTTCATTATTAGTGGCAGGGAATTCACATCTAATAGCCTGGGGTAATATATCCCCTTGTGGCGATTTTAGTAGTATACCCAAACCTACACCTCTTACATTAGATGCACCATCAGTATATAATGTCCAGGATTCCGAGGTTTCTCCTAGTTGTTGAACTTCTAAGTCTACTTCATTTTGAGAATCACTACTGAAATCAACCACAAAGTCAGCTAAAGCCTGAGATTTTATGGCATTTCTAGGTTCATATACTAGATCATAGGCACTTAATTTTACTGACCACTTAGCCATCCTACCTGACATCTCGGGTTCCCTAAGCACATTTTTAACAGGATAGTTAGTTTTAACATGAATCCTATGTGTCTCAAAATAATGTCTAAGTTTTGTCAATGCCATAACTAGGGCCAATATCAACTTTTCTAAATGAGAATATATAGTTTTAGCATCTAATAAACTTTTGCTAACATAATAGACATGATATTGCTGACCTTCGTGATCCTTTACTAGGACAACCCTTACCGCATTTCCTGATACTGCAAGATACAGGGATAATGGTTCACCATTCTCTGGCTTCATCAATAGAGGTGCAGTTGAGAGATATTGCTTTAATTCCTGCAAGGCTGCTTCATGCTTCTCTCCCCATTCGAATTTCTTATTCTTCCTCAGGATATCGTAGAATTCCTTGCATTTTTCCGAGGATCTTGAGATAAATCTGTTTAATGCTGCTACTCGTCCTGTTAGCCTTTGTACATCTTTCATGTTGGAAGGTGACTTGATATCCAAGATGGCTTTGATCTGTTCCGGACTTGCTTCTATCCCTTTCTTAGTCACCATATATCCTAGAAACTTTCCTGCCCCCACTTGACGTGATGTCGTGGTCACGCAAATTTAATCCCAATAACAACTATATATAGTGGTAAATGGGTATCGAAATCAGGGAGTATGTGGAAAATATTTCGGTTATGTAGCTTTGCACTTAAACTAAAATTAACCTAATTTGCAGAATTTAAAGATTAATGATTTGGATTGTTGTTTTTAAGAACTAAATTACTAGCTATTGGCAAATCAAAATTGGTTGTTTAACAGATTAAGGAAGAATGACCATCTTAGGATTCAGTTTCTTTAAACTCTTGTGCAAAATTCCAACTAGAAAGAGTTACATAGACATAACTCGTGTATATAAATGCGAGGTTGTTTCCCGATGATCAATCAATCAATATCCAACCCTAACCCTTCCCGTGATATCTCGATTGCCGACGGCACCAAGAACGTACGAATTAGACTAGAATTGCAATACCAATTAACAAGTTACAATCAATTACTCATACACCATGATAATCAAAGCAACAAAATGTTATCATTCTAGAAATTTAGAAATAAACACACAAAAGTTCAAGAGAAACCTTCACCTAAGACGATCACCGAAAGTTTAGCCAGACATAGCTTGGTGAATCATCATAACAACAAGTTTAGTGTTCATACCAATCGAAAACATAAACCGAATGCTAGAAAATTGTTTGGAACCAAGTAAAATCAGCCAAAATCGCCCCTAGAACTCCAGAGAAACGTCCAATGATGAGATAGCTCAAAAGATACCCTAAAAACTGAATAAATGAGGCAGTTACGGAATTCTGCGCAGCTTCCATCGTAATTTACGGTACCACCATAAATTACGGTGGACCACAAATTGTTACGGTGATAACAGACTGAGTTACGGTAGGATTTGGGCATATTTCAGGGCCACCGTAAATTACGATGGCCACCGTAATTTACGGTGGAGCCCTGACTTGTATGTTTTGTTCCTTTGCTCCTTCCACGCACGACCCGTTCATCTCCAAACCGTCCAAAGCTGCGTTTTCTCCTCTTTTAGCTCCCGAACCGCACCTGAAACATAAGCAAACATAGTTATCTAATTCAAGATAATTACGCGATTAAGTGAAGGATAAATTCGTCTTTTAACATCATAAAGGGTTGTCCTATGGACCACCCGTCACACCCCCACACTTAACCGTTGCTTGTCCCAAGCAACTCATTAAATCAATTTCAAAACAAACGATCAATGTAAACCAATGTAAACATGTAGTCCTTTTACTAACCCTTTTTTAACACCCAAAATAATGCACCCCTCACTATGTCTCTCCTCTCGGCAACAAGTAAACACTAGCAATATGAGCTAGACACACAAAGGCTAACGGGCGATTGCACAAATATAGGCTTGTACCTAAATCAATTCTTCTCCTAAAATGTGTCAAACATGAATGCAAATCAAAGGGACTTTCAAGGTCGTAACGTGGCTAGGTGTATGGGTAGGAAATGAAATATATATGAAGTAGCGAAAACTTAACCCGATCTTTTTATTACATAATCAAATAAACAAACAACTACCAACTTAACTAATATATACAAGACAACTAAACATCATTTCTTTTTCATTTTTCATTGCTTTTTCTCTTTTTTTTTCTTTTCTGATTTTCTTTTTTTTTAATCAAAACAAACAACCATACAATAAAGCATCAAACATATCTACATCATACTACTAAAACTACTACTACTAACACTATAAGACCAGGTCAAGTTGGGTAAATTTTTAGGTAACTAGCTAAGGGGTAACAAATGATAGGCTTTTAGTCACAAAATTGAGCAACTAAATGTCCAAACCCCCGCCCCTCTCACTACCATGCTCATATATATAACTTATGAGGTCCAACCCCCCAAATCCCACACTCACACACACTAAAGACGAGGCTCCCTAAATGCCCTTATCCTCTTCGCATTCATATCCAACTAAGGACTCAAACCGTATCAAGGCACAAGTTCTAATGCAACCCCGCCCGTAGCCACTCTCATCAAAGATAAGTATTATTTATTTACATGTGTGGCTTCAACTCTCACCAAGAATAAAAAGGATATCAAGGGTTGCCGGTGCATCAATTAGGGTTAATCTAGGGTGTTCAACTTCTCACATCGTTTCGCTTGATTTAAAATTTTTTCAAAATCTTCAAAAAAAAAAAAAAAATTCCCCCCATCCCCACACTTGGGATACAT
The DNA here is from genome assembly GCA_030545235.1 of Helianthus tuberosus. Classification (NCBI taxonomy): domain Eukaryota; kingdom Viridiplantae; phylum Streptophyta; class Magnoliopsida; order Asterales; family Asteraceae; genus Helianthus; species Helianthus tuberosus. The sequence continues at coordinate 195,900,773 of CM060442.1, read as the reverse complement.
TGACCCCAATGTATGGTTTTAGGAGGATTTGATCACTAACATCTTTCACACCAAATGAAAGCTCAACACTCAAACCACAAATTTCGTTTTGGATTTTTCATTTTATATTTTTCTTCTTTTTAAACATCACACCGCCAACCCAAACAAAACATCATAATCATACACCACTCAACCGCCCAAGCAAAAACAAAACAAACTAACAAATATACACAAAATATACAAGGAAGGAACACGACCTGACTAGTAATAGCGTGGTCCCGGAGGTCCAAAAATGGAAGACATCATGTCATTCCATTCTCCAAACGCAAATGAACCACTACTACTCCCACCTTGTTGTTGAGCTCCTTCTTATTGGCGTGGGTCGATCCATTGTGAATGATGGAGCGGTGGGGTCGGATACGAAATACTACCATCATAAGGTGGTAGAGACGCATAATCCACATGTTGTGGATCCACGACCACCGGCCGCTCGGCGTGCCAATCTGCATGCAATCTTATTTCTTGATCATCATGATATCGATTATTCATTTCCACTTCATGAGAATACGGGTGTGTGCGATTCCACGCCTCTTGACGATCAAAACTGTGTTTCAAAGACCGCTCAATGCTTGCACTCATCATTGTATGTTGATCAAATAACGTCCGCTCCGAACCCGACCATGTCTCAAAAATGGGTGCCGGAGGACGTTGATTCTCGATCACTTCTTGCATCGTGCCATCATAAGCCCAACCCGGCTCATAGGACCGCTCTGTGTAATCGTAAAAGGCACCACCATAACCCCCTTGGCCCCCCTGGCCCATATTTCCACCATGCTCACCACCATGCGGCTCGTCCGCATAATCATCATCACCACTTGGGATCTCCGCATCACTTTCCGGCTCATCTTCTTCACCCGGTAGAAGATCTCGTGCACCCACCTTTAATACTCTCCATCTCTGCCCCTCTGACTTGAGCTTATGATACCGCTCCGATTGTGCGTATGCCCAACCAATCCCTAACTTGTCAAAAGTAAAAGGCTGATGCCTTTTTGTTGCCCCTCTATCTTCAGACGTTATTGCCTTTTGCTGTTTCATCAATCCCGTGATTATTCGGCAATACGGGACGATATCTCTTCCTAACTTGTTTCGGCAAATCCATAGGTGGTTCATGATCAGATATCGGATTGGAAACCGCGGAGACCCAATGAGTAGCGAATAAAGGACAGGTACTTCCGGGTACCTCACTTGCTCCTTGTCCCCCCTTCGCGGAATAACATTGAGAATGCAGATTGCTAACAACAACTTTGCTTCAATTCTCAAGTTCCTCCGGTACAAGACTCCACTGTAAGTACCGGGCAAGAACAACGCTGCTAACATATCGTTCCAACGAGGATGCTTATCCGGTTTGTGAAACAAATCATCAAGGCTAGGGATCATGTAGTCGCGAGCATGTAAACTATCATACTTCCCCAATTTCTTTAGCGTGTCAAATGACATCTCTACCGGAATCCCATTCACCATACCTGTTAACTTCATTAGAGATGGCTTTTCATATGTGTTGCACTTGAGAGTTGCCATCCATTCTTGTATTTCGGTTATGAACAAATTGTTTTTATCCTTATCATAGCAACTCAACGCCGACTCCCATCCTAAAGCACGGAATTTGGCAAACACACCAAACGGACTAAATTCCACTTCACGAACTTCCCTCTCGCAAATAAATGCGGCAGCTTTGTTTTTCAATTTATTCATACTGTTGTGAAAGAGTGTCGGTTGCCAATGTTCCGGTTGGTCTTCCAATGAACCCGAGTCCCATTTTGGCTTTTTAGCCGGGTCCAACTCCATTTCCTCATCTTCATTTTCACTTTCATCAACTCGACCCAAATATTGTCTCTTTTTCGGTTGCTGTTCCGGCCGCTTGCCCTTATCTTTAGACGAAGAAGACAAACTTGCTCTGGCTTTTTCCTTTGTCTTAACCATTTTCCTACACACATTAAGGCAAGCAACACAACCAAACAAAACAAAATTAGACTCTTTTCTCCAAAATATCCCCACACTTGCTTGTTACTATGGTTGTAGATGTTAGTGAACCAAGAGTTTATAATTTTTTCAAAAATTGGGCATGGTGTCTCTACAATGTAGACATTCCCAAAAGTTCACTACTTTACTATCAATCCTACATCTACAAACCATAACCATGTTCAAGTAACAAGTAACAAGTCAAAACTATGAACAAGCAAGTGGGTATGAACAAATAACCTAAATAACCTTACTTTTCACAATGTATCATCAAATCATAACAAATAAACTTCCATACCCTTGTTTGAAGATGATAGAATGCTTGTGAAACAAAAACTTCAAAAACCCCCAAAATTTTTCGTCACTAGGGTTTGTGATTTGGACAAGAAAACTTCGTTTTTTCGCAAATCTCTTCTCAAAATCAGAAAGTTCGTGAAAAATTAGGTAAGATAGACCTAAATTTCACTTGATTTGGTTAAGAATTGAGAGAGATAGGATGGATTGAAGGTTGAAGAATAATGGAGATTTTGTGGGTCTTTGTGAAAGAGATAAATGATAATGATAGATAAGAGAAGTGAAGGAAAATAAGTGGATGGGGTAGACTTCACGTGACCTGAATTTTTTTTATATACATGCAGAAACCGGAAGGACTCATTGTCTCGCCAGGTCCACCGTAAATTACGGTGTGGACCCTAAATTACGGTGGATGCTGGCAAGATTTTCCTACCGTAAAACAGTAGAGATGTACCGTAAAGCCCCAATATTTTTTTCTCTCCACCGTAAATTACGGTGCCACCGTAAATTACGGTGGCACCTGGGCCTTTATCCTTCGCCAAAAATGTGATTTTTATGTATATTGTTTATATATTTTTTAGTTTTTTTGATTTTTTTTTGTTTTGTGTTTTTTAAAATTTCTAAAAAACATGTAAAAATCACCCTACCCCCTCGAAAATCCCGTGTTATCCTCAACACAATGTTAGAGCAATTCGTGACCCGAATGTCCCCACACTTGTTTCAAACACAAGATTCAAGCGAGTACGGTAAATATGCAAAACAAACAAAATGAAATACTAACTATTTACACTACCAAATCTGGGCCTCTCACGGTTGTTCCTCATCGACCGGGCGTAAGATGTAGCCCGCTTTGTCAAGCTCCAAGTTGTTGATGTCGTTCCCTTCCAAGTATGGCTTCAACCGGTGACCGTTCACCGTTTGTTGTTTTAATGTTTGCTCATCTTGGATATCTACATCACCAAACCTCCCAACTCTCCGAACGACATACGGGCCCATCCATTTGCTTTTAAGCTTTCCCGCGAACATCTTGAGTCTTGAATTGTACAACCAAACCTTTTGACCCACTTCAAAGGTTTTCTTCCTTAATTTTGCATCATGCACTTTCTTAAGCTTGTCTTTGTAGGCCGATGCACACTCATACGCCTCATCTCTAATCTCTTCGATCTCACTTAATTGCAACTTTCTCATCTTTCCCGCCTCATCATAATCCGCATTCACCGTCTTGATTGCCCAATGTGCCCGATGCGCTAACTCCATTGGCAAATGACAACCCTTTCCATAAACCATCCGGTAAGGTGTTGTGCCAATCGGAGTTTTGTAGGCCGTTCGGTACGCCCACAATGCATCGTCTAACTTACTCGACCAATCCTTCCTATCCGTTCTTACCGTCTTCATGAGAATTTCTTTGATTTGATGATTGGACACTTCGACTTGTCCACTCGTTTGCGGATGGTAAGGTGTGGCAATCCGGTGATTCACGCTATACCTCTTCAACAATTTCCCAAAATTGAAGTTCTTAAAATGCGAACCACCATCACTTATAATAACACGCGGGATGCCAAAACGAGAGAAGATGTTGGATTGAACAAATTTACAAACAACCGAATGATCGTTTGTGCGTGTTGCAATAGCTTCAATCCAGTTTGAGACGTAATCCACCGCTACCAAAATGTATAGGAATCCATTCGAATTTGGGAAGGGACCTATAAAGTCAATACCCCAAACATCGAATATTTCCACAACCAAGATTGGTTGTAATGGCATCTCATCCCTCTTCGATATGCTTCCCATCTTTTGACAATTTATGCAATTTCTAGCAAACTCACATGCATCCTTGAAAATTGTGGGCCAATAAAACCCACATGAGAGAACTCGGTAGCCCGTTTTATGTCCACTAAAGTGACCTCCACATGCGGATGAATGAGCATGGGTCAAAATTTCCATCACCTCCGTTTCGGGCACACACCTCCTAATCACTTGATCCGGCCCAATCTTGAAAAGATCCGGTTCATCCCAAATGTATTGCTTCACTTGGACCATAAATTGTTGTCTTCGCTTCTTGGTCCAATGACTTGGGATGGCACCCGTGGCTAAGTAATTGACATAATGAGCATACCACGGTGCAACAAAGGTGGAAACGGCTAAGAGTTGCTCGTCGGGAAACGTTTCATTTATTTCACTAACATCGTCGATCCCTTCCACCGGAATCCGAGACAAGTGATCCGCCACTACGTTTTCACTTCCCTTTTTGTCTCGGATCTCTAAATCGAACTCTTGTAATAACAACACCCACCAAATTAAACGGGGCTTCGCATCCTTCTTTTCCATCAAATATCGGACTGCACTATGATCCGAATAAACCACCACTTTGCTCCCCCAAATATAAGCACGAAACTTATCTAAAGCATACACCACCGCTAATAACTCCTTTTCGGTTGTGGTGTAATTGAGTTGCGCTTCGGATAAAGTTTTGCTTGCATAGTAAATCACCACCGGCTTTTTATCAACCCGTTGACCCAAAACTGCACCAATAGTAGTGTCACTTGCATCACACATTATCTCGAACGGCTTTGACCAATCCGGTGGTTGCAAAATAGGAGCTTTGACCAAGTGTTCCTTCAAAACAGTGAAAGCTTGCATACACTCATTAGTAAAATCAAATGGGACATCTTTTAATAACAAGTTGCATAAAGGTTTGGTGATAACACTAAAGCCTTTTATGAAACGTCTATAGAACCCCGCATGTCCCAAAAATGACCTTACACCCTTAACATTTTTCGGAGGTGGCAAAGATGCTATTACCCGTATTTTTGCCTTATCCACCTCCATTCCCCTTTCAGAAATTACATGACCCAACACAATGCCCTCTTGCACCATAAAATGACTTTTCTCCCAACTAAGCACTAAATTTTTCTCAACACATCTTTTTAAAACTTTTTGTAACTCGTTGAGACAAGATTCGAAACTAGTGCCAAAAATGGAAAAGTCATCCATAAACACTTCCAGCGACTCTCCAACCATGTCCGAGAAGATACTCATCATACATCGTTGGAAAGTTGCCGGTGCATTGCACAAGCCAAATGGCATTCGCCGAAAGGCAAAGGTACCATATGGACAAGTGAAGGTGGTCTTATGTTGGTCATTCGGGTGTATTGCTATTTGATTGTAACCCGAATACCCGTCCAAAAAACAGTAATATTTTTGACCCGATAATTTTTCAATGATTTGGTCAATAAAAGGCAACTGGAAATGGTACTTAGAAGTGGCAGCATTCAATTTTCGGTAGTCCATACATACACGCCACCTGGTGACCGGTCGGGTGGCAATTTGTTCACCATTTTCATCTTTGACTACTTGAATTCCGACCTTCTTAGGCACAACTTGGGTGGGACTCACCCAAGCACTATCCGAAATCAGATAGATGATTCCCGCGTCCAACCATTTGATTACCTCTTTTTTTACTACCTCCCTTAGGTTCGGATTCAATCGCCTTTGAGCTTCTCGTGTTGGTTTGGCATCTTCGGTGGTAATGATTTTGTGCATGACAATTGATGGACTAATTCCTTTGAGATCGGCAATCGTCCATCCGATAGCTCCCTTGTTTTCTTTCAAAACTTCCAACAACGCTTGCTCTTGTGCCAACTCTAAATTAGAGGCAATAATGACCGATAAAGTGTCATTATCCCCTAAAAGCACATACTTCAAGTGGCTTGGCAAGTCTTTAAGTTCCAACTTTGGCGGTTCCTCTAACGATGGTTTAGTACCCGAGTTTATCTCCACCGGCAAACCTTCGAATTGGTGAGTCCATGGCGGTCGACCTTCTTTCAAGGCCATTGCATCCTATTTTTCCTCTTCAACCCGGAGTGCATAAGCATGTACCTGTTCATAAAAATCACACAAGCAAACATCCAAACCATCCTCCTCATACTCATGCGGGTTGCATCCATCAACTAAATCTGCCATGAAACACTCATCAACACCATTAGCATTAGAATTCTTAGTAAAAACATTCAAACGCATTTTTCGGTTCCCAAAAGTCATATCAACTGTACCAAATATACAATCGATTACTGCATGTGCGGTGCTCAAAAATGGCCGACCCAAAATTACGTTTTGTTGTTGCTTTGGGTCCGCGGATGAGTAGTCCAAGACTAGAAAGTCAACCGGGTAATAAAATTCATCAATTTTAACAATTACATTTTGAACCATCCCTCGAGGTAGCTTATGAGACAAATCAGCCAAAACAGCCGTTGTCTCCACCCTAGCTAACGGACCAAAATCATATTGGTCATATAAGCCCCCCGGTAAAATACTAACTCCGGCTCCAAGATCTAGCAACGCCTTAGCCGTTTGAAAATTACCAACTTGTATATTAATCAATGGCGTGCCCGGATCTTGGAGCTTAGGAGGAAGCTCCCTATTTAAGACTGCACTTACTTGCCCGGTTAAGTCCACCCGCTTAGGCATTTTCTTCTTTTGTTGCCTCTTTTGTGTACACAATTCTTTTAGAAATTTTGCATAAGCGGGTACTTGTTTTATTGCATCAAGGAGTGGAAGGTTAATTTTAACTTGTTTAAACATGTCCCACAACTCTTCTTTTTGGGGACCTCTTGGTGCAATAAAATTTTTTCTACCCGGATCAAGTAAGGCCGATGGAAACGGGACTTGACTCGGTTCACCCTCAACTTTTTCACTTTTTTCATTTTCTTGATTTTCACCCAACCCCGGTTTTTTAACATTTGATTCTTTAGGTGTAACCGGTGAAACTTCATCATCACTATCATTACCCGTGATGTCCTTAACTACCCCCTCATCCAATTCGGGTGACAATTTGGCTTTAAATTCTTTTCCACTTCTTAAAACACTAACATGATGAACATTAACATTACCTCGTGACGAACCGTGTGAAGGATTTACCTTGGTGTCGCTAGGAAGTTGACCCTTGTTTTTCTTCAATTCCGCCACATCGGTTGCCAATTGACCCATTTGGGTTGTTAGTGATTGGATGCTTTTGTCACGAACCTCATCTTTTTGCATTCGAACTTCATCGAGTTGGTTCCGTTTTTGCATCTCCGCTTGCATGCTTTTTAGCATTTCCATCATCTCATTTCCACCCGAAGTCCCCCCTTGTTCTTGACCCGTTTGATATTGCTTTTGATACCCTAGGTTGTTCCCACCTTGATATCCACTTTGATTGTTGTAAGGTTGGCACGAACCAAAGTTACCTTGGCTACCTTGAAAGTTCGGGTTAGCTTGATTTGAAGGGTTCCCATACCGAAAATTTGGGTGGTTCCTCAACCCTGGGTGGTAGGTATTAGAATTCATGTTGTTGTAATTTCTACCACCCCCTCATTGACCTTGAACCGCATCAACTTCTTCATATTGCCCTTCCACCATTCCTTGGCAATTTTCAGCCGCATGACCTATTTCATTACACAAGGCACAAACATCATAAATTTGGTTAGTGGTTTGAACATTACCATCATCTATTGCGTGCACTTGAGGTCGGGCAATGGCCGGTCGTGCTCTCCTCGATGCTTGAGCTTTTCTTTTTGATGTAATTGCCATGTTCTCCAAAAACTCCCAATCATCATTCTCGTAGTTTGTACCAAAAGTATCACCGGTAATATACATTAAATCACGAGCATCTTCGGCACTCAACCCCTCGTGGAAGGCATTCATCAACTCCCAAACTTCAATTCCATGATGAGGACAATTCTTGATCATCATGTTAAAACGCTCAAAGGCTTCATGAAACATTTCGCCTTGTTGTTGTTGAAAACTCCTCAACCCCTTCGTAGCATCGTTGGTCTTTTGAGCGGTGTAAAATTCATCTAGGAAAATTTGTTGCATCTCCGCCCAAGTATATATAGATGCTGAAGGCAAAGTGTAGAACCACTTCTTTGCCTTGTCCTCTAAAGAAAATTGAAACAGGACTAACTTGACATCATCAGCCGAAAAACCTTGACTCCCAAGAGTATTGCAAATTGAGTCATAGGCCTCTAAATGGAAATACGGTTCCTCCATTGCTAGCCCTTTATATTTCGGCAAACTTTGCAAAGAATTTGTTCTCACTTCAAAGGTTCTCCCTTGATCATTGTGAGGAATAACTACCGGTGAGGGATTTTGAGTGATTACCGGCCTAAAATGTGCTTCAATTCCTCTCGCATGTTCTCTAAGATGCCTTCTTGGCACACCCAACCGAACCCTTGGTCGAATAGGACCCATTGGCCTTTGCATAGGCCCTTGTGGTGCGAATGGTTGTTGAAATTGCTGTTGTGGCATCGGTTGGTGTTGAATCGGCCTTTGGAATTGTGGTTGTACATTTTGTGGGCGAACTTGTTGCAATTGTATAGGGCGTTGCACTTGTAGCCCTTGTGGTCTTGGCCGAATATGTTGTGGTATGAGTTGTTGTTGTTGTGGCATTCCACCTACACTTGCCATCCCTTGAGATTGGCTTTGCACATAACCGAACTCTCCTTGATCACCATAACCCCCATAAGCATACCTGTCTTCATCATAGCCCTCAAAATCTTCGTATCCTTCCTCATATCCATCTCCCCCTATACCCGAAGTTTGCCCAAATGGAATGGATGAGTATTGAAAGCCCATTTGGTTTGATGGTCTAAATGTAGAGGTAGAATGGACAATATTTGATGTATGGGGTATTGAATAGTGGGAAGATGATTGACCCGTAGATGGGGGAAAGAAGTGTGATAATGGTGGGATTGTGGCTGAAGGGCAAAAGGTAAGATTGGGTTCAACTTGAGTGGTGATCGGTTGTGTGGTGTTGGTTGGTGTAGTGTCATGAGGTGGAGTAGGAATTGTAGTGGTATTAGGTATGGTTGTGTTTGGTGATGGGTGTGTGGAAGTAGGTATAAATGATGAGGTCGTTTGACCCGTTGTGGGTGGTAATTGAGATTCTTGCATGATGTTTCGTGGTGTGATGGGTGATGTAGGTGAACCAATAATTCTGTTTTCTCTTACTAAAACTCTGTTTTTCCTTAACGTTCTTTCGATCTTCGGATTAAATGACAATGGTGACGACTTGTGAGAGCCTCTAGTATGTATGCACCTGTAGAACCTGCACACTAAACACACCAGTGTAAACCCGAAAATAACAAAGCAAAACTAACAAACTGACACACGTTGCGCACAACTCCCCGGCGACGACGCCAAAATTTGACGTGATGTCATGGTCACGCAAATTTAATCCCAATAACAACTATAGATAGTGGTAAATGGGTATCGAACTCAGGGAGTATGTGGAAAATAAGTCGGTTATATAGCTTTGCACTTAAACTAAAATTAACCTAATTTGCAAAATTTAAAGATTAATGATTTGGATTGTTGTTTTTAAGAACTAAATTACTAGCTATTGGCAAATCAAAATTGGTTGTTTAACAGATTAAGGAAGAATGACCATCTTAGGATTCAGTTTCTTTAAACTCTTGTGCAAAATTCCAACTAGAAAGAGTTACATAGACATAACTCGTGTATAAACAAATGTTGTGATAAAAGGGAACAAAGTACTCGGATTATATAAATGCGAGGTTGTTTCCCGATGATCAATCAATCAATATCCAACCCTAACCCTTCCCGTGATATCTCGATTGCCGGCGGCACCAAGAACGTACGAATTAGACTAGAATTGCAATACCAATTAACAAGTTACAATGAATTACTCATACACCATGATAATCAAAGAAACACAATGTTATCATTCTAGAAATTTAGAAATAAACACACAAAAGTTCAAGAGAAACCTTCACCTAAGATGATCACCGAAAGTTTAGCCAGACATAGCTTGGTGAATCATCATAACAACAAGTTTAGTGTTCATACCAATCGAAAACATAAACCGAATGTTAGAAAATTGTTTGGAACCAAGTACAATCAGCCAAAATCGCCCCTTGAACTCCAGAGAAACGTCCAATGATGAGATAACTCAAAAGACACCCCAAAAACTGAATAAATGAGGCAGTTACGGAATTCTGCGCAGCTTCCATCATAATTTACGGTACCACCGTAAATTACGGTGGACCATAAATTGTTACGGTGATAACAGACTAAGTTACGGCAGGATTTGGGCATATTTCAGGGCCACCGTAAATTACGGTGGCCACCGTAATTTACGGTGGAGCCCTGACTTGTATGTTTTGTTCCTTTGCTCCTTCCACGCACGACCCGTTCATCTCCAAACCGTCCAAAGCTGCGTTTTATCCTCTTTTAGCTCCCGAACCGCACTTGAAACATAAGCAAACATAGTTATCTAATTCAAGATAATTACGCGATTAAGTGAAGGACAAATTCGTCTTTTAACATCATAAGGGGTTGTCCTATGGACTTTCATGTTGGAAGGTGACTTGATATCCAAGATGGCTTTGATCTGTTCCAGACTAGCTTCTATCCCTTTCTTAGTCACCATATATCCTAGAAACTTTCCTGCCCCCACTCCAAAATGACATTTAGCAGGATTTAGCTTCATATTGTACTGGTCCAGGATATCGAACGCTTCTTCAATATCCCGGAGATGATCCTCAGCCTTCTTAGATTTTACCACCATATCATCAATGTATACTTCCATGGTGTCCCCCAGTTTGTCTTTAAACATCATGTTCACCAATCTTTGGTATGTTGCACCTGCATTTTTGAAACCAAAAGGCATAGCAGTATAACAATAGATACCTATTGGTGTCATGAAAGCAGTATCCTCCTGGTCCGTAGGTTCCATTTGGATCTGTTGGAATCCTGAGGATGCACCCATGAAGGTTAATATTTCATGGCCGGCAGTAGCATCCACCATTGAGTCAATATGAGGTAGAGGAAATGGGTCTTTGGGACAAGCTTTGTTCAAGTCTGTGTAATCCACACAAACTCTCCATTTCCCATTTTTCTTTTGCACCACAACTACATTTGCTAGCCACTTGGGAAATTTAACTTCCCTAATCATCTTGCTCTTTAATAATCTTTCAACCTCTTCCTGAATGATAGTGTTCCGCTCTGGAGCAAACTTCCTTCGTTTCTGTTAGACAGCCTTGAAAGACCTATCGATTCCAAGCTTGTGGGTTATAATATCCTTGGAAATCCCTGTCATATCCTCATGTTTCCATGCGAATGTTGACATCCTGCATTTTAAAAAGTTAGTCAATTAAGTTTCAATATCCCGAGGGATATTGGTTCCTACGAGCACCGAGATATCTGGATTATCCTGATCCAGGATAATTTTCTTTACATCCTGCTGTTAGTGCATATGTCTGTTGACTTCGTCTTGTATCGAGTCATGTAACTAGAATAGATAGACTAGGACACGTTGTACGAGAGAAACGGGAAATAGTCCTGAACCAGCCATCTCTCATGAAGTGGCTAGGCCACCTCGCACGAGGTGACCAAGTTCATGGGGTCTGGCTCTCCTACAAGTGGTATCAGAGCTCAGGAGGAAGAGTTCTTATCATTTCAGTTTGTTTTCATGAATAAAACTGATTTCTACTCATTTCTACCCACTTTTCTACACTTTTTCATCAAATTTACTGAGTTTTTATGGTTAAAATGATCTGATTTCATGATATAACACGTGAAACATTGATTTAAACAATATGTGAACAAATTGGACGGTAAATCTACCTAAAAACTGGTAAAAATTTGACGAAATCATGAACTATTGAACTTAGAATTTTCAAACGAGGTGAATTTCTTTTCAAACCGTTTGATTTTTGAGACAGAATGTTTGAAATTTGCCCAAACCGTTTGAGAAACACCGAGATCGTGTGAACAGATTCCAGGTCATTTGAAAGTGTCTCCAGGTCGCACGGTTTTAAAAACCAGAACGTACGGGGTGGTCAAACCACTTAAAAATTGACCAGATCGCACGAGTTGATCAGGTTGTTTGAAGTTTTACCCAGCTCGCACGGTTTGAATTCCAGGTCGTTTGGCTTTGAACCAGGTCGTTTGATTTCATCAGCTCGCACGAGTTGATCAGATTGTACCAAATTAATCAGATCGTTTGAACCTCTGATCTAGATCGCACGAGGTGAATTGTTTACCAGTCGTTTGAATTAATTCTTCCAGGTCGTGTGGTTTGAAGCTTCCAGCTCGTTCCAAACCCTCAGATCGTTTAAAAATTCTGTTATTGTGAACTCTCGATACCGAAACATGGAAAACGAATTCTATAACGCGTTCAGTACTACCTTGGCTACTTCATGTTCAGTTGCTCAGAATGTAAATATGGAAAATGAAATGGGAACATTACAAAAACCCCCAAAGTTGATGAGCATTGAAGAATATTACAGTTGGCAAGAACGGTTTGAAAACTGGGTTCAAGAAAATCATCTAATGTCTTGGGTTTGTATTGAAACTAAGTATGTTCGACCTCGTTCTGATATGGGAGTTATAAAAATTACTTTTGAATTTTCGGAAAAAGAGAGAGACATGTACAAGGCAGAAAAAATGATGATCATTTTACTACAACAAGCTGTGAAATAAGATATTTTCGTATTACTTCAACATGATGGTAGTGCACGTTCGATTTGGGAAGCACTTCGCACAAAATTCGAAGGAAGTACGGAGATGATCAAAAATAAAAAAATCATTAATAAAGAAAGAATTTGAATTGTTTTCAAGTTTGTCGGGTGAAACTACAAAAACTCTTATTGAGAGATATTGTCATTTAGTGCGTTCAATGACTCGGTTGGATATCAATAAAGATCGAGAGGAATGGGTTGAAAAATTAGCCGATGCTTTACCTCAAAATGAATGGGGTACATATCTTATGATTTTGAAGAATACCGGAGAGTATGATAGATTGTCAATTGCTCAATTCATTGAAAAACTTGAAGGACAAGATCTTGAACAACAAAAGATCGCTAGAATGAACAATTCAAGTGGTCAACAAGATATCAAGATGTATTTCAAAGGTAATGTTCAAAATGTTGAAGCTAGTCCAAAGATACAGACCGCTTTTAGCGCAGAAAACTCATCCGGATCACTCAATCAAAGTTCAATCAACAACAATGGATTTTCTTCATATCCGAGTGTTAATCCTAATGTTTCAACTTCAAATTATCAGTCTCAAATCTCAAACAATGGTAATGGTCATGTGCTACAATGCAACATCGCGTTGCATCTTTAGAACGGTCAGAATTTCTCTGAAGAAGTCGCTAAAGGTCATATGGCATTACTAGTTACCGTGTTAGAATCATATGAGAGTTTGGTTGCGGGAAGGATCGGAAATCCTATGTTAACAAAAGAGGATTACGATTAGATTGATGCTGAGGAAATGGAGCTAATGGATATTAAGTGGTGTTTAGCGAGCGTGATGAGGAGAGCTGAGAAATTTAAGCAGATTACTGGAAGAGATGACTTACGTGATGCTAATGTTTCTACTTTAGGTTTTGATAAGTCTAAAGTTACTTGTTTTTGGTACAGGGAAAAAGGACATTTCAAGAGGGAATGTACCAACCAAGAAGCAGGTGGAGCTCAGAATCCTTTCGGGAACAATGAATATTATCGGAAAGCAATATATCATCAGGTAGCTCAACAACCGTCATCATCCCGTACTATTCCGATTGAAGATGGAAAGAAGAAATCTTGTATTACTATGCCTCCAGATCAAGAAGATGAAAGATTGCCAGAGGGATTTAGCTGGGACAAATATATTCCGGCTGAAAGTAACTCAAAGTTTAGAGCATTTGTTGCATAGATCATTCAAGAGCCAGAGTTGATGAAAGAATGGATGGATGTGTTTGCAAATAATGAGAGAATTCAAGATGGAGAGTATGTCTCTTCAGAAGATAGTTCAGAAAAGACACCAGTCTTTGATCAATCATCAATTGATAGCAGTGATGATGATGAAGAAATTAATCAAATAAACATTGGTAAAACTCATTTATCTCCTGAAAGTTTCAAATTTTATTTTGCATATAAATTGGAGAAACTAAAGGAGAAACGAGCAGCAAAAGAAAAGAAAGAGGTAAAATGTGAGAAAGTTGTTCAGGTGGAAGAGAAGTATGAACAAAGTGAAGAAGTTAAAGTTGTTGAGAAGATTGTTGAGATTGAAAAGATTGTAGAGGTCACAAAACCTTGTTTGAAATGTTTGGAACCATGCAAACATTGTGAAGAGAAAGATAAGAAGTTTAGTGAGCTAGACAAGATGAAAGAAAAATTGTTGTTCGATGTTAAGTACGTAAAAGAATTGTATGATGTGTTGAACAGAATGGTTAATCAATTGGAAAAGACAAACTCAGAAAGGGAAGATGCTTTGACAATGATGAATGCAGTAATGATGTCTAAGCAGAAGGCTATCAATCACTATATTGATGAGTGTGAAAAGTTGAAGCAAGAGTTAGAGACTGAAAAGATTGAGAATGAAAGAATCCAACGATTGCTAATGAGTTACTCAAGTTCTGATTACTTGATTGATAGAATCTATCCAACAGTAGCAGGTTTTGAAGTCTTTCAAGATAAGAAGTCGGAAGGTACAGATACTGGTAAGAAACAAAGTTCAAATTATAACAAGTGTCCGCCTCCGATCTGGGAAGGGTATTCTCCCAGAAAACCAAATTCGGAACAAGTCAAAAAGGCAGTCAATATAAAGTTAAAGTCTGAAACAAATGATGAGTTACCAGACAACATTGATGTTACATTCACATCGTCTGACACTGATAATGAGTCTGAGTTAATAAAGAAAGTGATCGATCAGGTGTTGGATAAGGATGAGGAGTCAGAGTCAAAGTCTGAATCTGAGAGTTTAAGTTCATCAGTGGACAGTTCGAAATCATCGGTCAAGAGTAGTCATAATAAAGAGATTCCGAAAACAGAAAATAGTTTAGATGATGAACCAATCAAAGTGGCATATACTTTGAATGATTCAGACAAATTATATTCTGATGAGGAATTTCCAATTAAATATGTGAAAATTGAAAATATTAAAACAGTTTTTGAATTGATAAAATTAAAGTTTTCAGAAATAAAAGATAAAATGGGATTTTCAAAGCCTAAATATACTTCTAGAGTTCAACAACGTTTAAACAAGAAGAAAGGTTTCGGTCCAGGTCATCAAAAGAAACCGAATCATAAAAGCAATTTCAAAAAGAAGGGGTTGAGTTTTGATGTTGAAAATAATCAAAATATTAAAGATTTTAAATCAAAAACTGTATTTGTTTCAGGTGCTTCTTCAGAAGAAGAAAAGGAAAAAGCTTTCTGGAAACAGTCTAACAAGGAGTTTCTTGCTGGAAAACAAAAGTTTGAGAAGACTGTGTTTGGAACCAAAAAGGAAACAAGAGCTTGCTATAGATGCAAAAAAGTTGGTCACATCGCCTGGAACTGTCCAATGGCAACCAACGTAAAACAGGAAGTTCTTTTTAAACTTAAAGAAAAAATTGTTGATGAAAATGAACCACCAACGGACAAATTCAAAGTGTTTAAAAATTCTACATTTGAAGTTGGTGGGAGTTCAAGACGTTTTTACAAAAGAAATGTGAATCTTAACAATCAAACGTGGGTTGTTTTAAGAAATCAGATGTTAAATCTGGCGATGAATTTGACTCGTCAAAGTCAGAGGAGCCACCAGTTGAACTAAAAAGAGAAAATTCAGTTCCGCCAATGGATGACGCAAACTTTCCACCATTGCGGACTGAAAATTTAAAATCAAAATTTGGAAAAGTGGAAATTTCGAATCAATTTTATTCTGAAAAGAAAGAATTCGATGTCGAAAAGGCTTTCAGTGGGAAAGTAAAACATATTTTTTGAAAAATGGTCGATGGTAGGGCCAAAGGGGTAAAAGAATTTTATGAATTAAAGAGGAGAACTTAAACACCGAGTGAAAATAACTCGGATGTACCCAAGGCTGGTCAGGCTTGGGTGTCAGCATTCTTTGTTTAAAATCCTGACTTGCCGGAACTCCCAGGTTGGTAATTGGGGAGTAGGAATCGGCATCTTTCTTGAGAAATTCACAACTGTGATATTTCGACTTACAAGTAGTATTGTTGATAAGAACCTACAAGTGCTTAATCAAGATCATTAAGTTGAACTTGATTTAACTTTCATACAAGTGGTTAAAGAAAAGGAAAAGTGAACTTATAAGTGGTAATTTGAAAATAATGTGATGAAACCCCATGTTTGTGAAATGACAAACAAACTAATTTTCTGGAAAAACCATTTTGATTAAAATAAACTTAAGTGTTTTGAAATCTTTATGGGAAAATACTTTGTTGTCAGGGGGAGTTCTGATTGTTTAAGCCAAGAGAATGGAGAATTGAAGCAATTCACATAAGTTTGTCATTTTATTTGTATAGTTTATTGCTTTTACTTTCAAAATTTTCCTGGAAAATCAAAAATTGAAACATATTTTTGATTTTAGGGGGAGTAAAAATTTAGAAATTTTGAAAATTTGAAAAATCCAAAAACATGATAAAATCTAAAAACCAAAAACATCGAAAAATCAAATTGAGTTTTGTTGTGAAAAAGAGGAAATGATAGTACATCAGTAGATAATCACAGTACGCTAAAGAATTGGTAAGTTAATATGTGATAAACGGTCTCACTGATGATATGATAATAGGTTTTTACACGCTTAGTAGATTGTTTTCGACATATAAACCTAAATATCAAATACTTACTTATCACGTGGGGAACATCTCTCAGATATATAGGTAACCCCTGAAATCTTGTTTGAAGGGCTCTCTATTTCTGACATACTAGGTCTTTGCGCGTGATGATATCTGGGGTATTATACTGGGACTTCTAATTTTACGGGAGCAATAGCCTAGTCCTCGTATAATACTCTGCACTGCTTTAATCATAAAGCCCACCCTCAGCATTAAAAAATGATGAAACATTGAAAAATGCTAATCATGTGCCGTTGAAGAAAAGATCCCCAAACAGGACACACCTAAAAGTCAAGCCATCATCTCTTTGTCGGAACGGAAGTTCTAACCTGAGCTCTCATGGCCTCGCATTACCCGTTTACAGATATCATTAGTGTACATTCACCTGTAAGACTGAATATAGGAGTCTGGATACAGAAGTATATTCTGAGGTGGAACACGCAAATAAGTTAAGTCTATTAAAACACTAATCTCGTATCTCGAATCAATTGAACTTTGTGTGAAAATTTAAGTGGATCAGTATACTGACAATCTAAGTGAATTGTTTAGATCTTAAAGTGTTTAAAGCTCAACGGTATTAGTGATTTGTCATAAACTGATATGATCCTCTTACACAAACTCACAAAAAGATGTCTGTATATAGTTTATTTCCCAAAATCCAAAAAGATTTTCAGTATGTTTTAGCATAAAATTTTGAAAATTCAAAAAGATTTTATTTCATTTTATTTTCAACAACTGATGTTGGAAAGCTGATTTTCAAAATTCCAAGTGCTAAACATGATGAACGACAACAGGGTTGGGAGAGTTTGTTTTGAAATGATTAAATGGTTCATTAATTTGAAACCAAATTTGTTTATACAAGTGAATAATCAGAGTTCATCAATGTCAAAATTGTCTATCTTGCAAATGGTGTCTAGATGATTAGACTATGAATGTTTTTAAAAATGAAAAACCTTATGTTTTGGGTAGAGTATGTGCAGGTAAAGAAAGAGCTAGGTTTCGACTCCTGAGGACTTTCCGCATAAGTGTATGCAGATTAGAGCCAGGTTTCCGATCCAAAGCTTGCAGATACTGAATTCCAGACTGCGATCCCAGCTTATCGAAAGGGGGAGTCTGAAGACATAAGAGCCAGATTCAGATCTTGGAACAGTGTTCGAGATAGAAGCTGCTAATCCTGGAGAGCTTATTGAATCAAGAGATCTGATCAAGAGAATTAGAAAGTTCGAAGAGTAAGGTTGAGATTCTGGAAGAGTAAGAGAGAGATTGATAAATATGCGTACAATGGAGAATACTTTTGTGAGAGCAAGAAGACTGGTCAAGATGGAAGACTCGACACACTGAAGACTCGTCATCATCCAAGGGGGAGATTGTTAGTGCATATGTCTGTTGACTTCGTCTTGTATCGAGTCATGTAACTAGAATAGATAGACCAGGACACGTTGTATGAGAGAAACGGGAAACAGTCCTGAACCAGCCACCTCACACGAAGTGGCTAGGCCACCTCGCACGAGGAGACCAAGTTCATGGGGTCTGGCCAGGTCGTGCGACCTGGGTCAACTCATGTGGACTGGTTTATGGGGTCTGGCTCTCTTATATATATGTAGTCTTGGGTATTCATTTAAAAAACTTTTGGATTCCGGTAGCGAAGCTCTGCCGAAGTGTCACAAGCTCTTGTAACTTTGTCAAATCAATACAACCGACATTTAAAGTGATTCTACGTGCAAATCTAGCTGCTATAACATCAATACGTCTGATTCCGCATTTCTTATTGATCGAGAACTCTTCTGATCGACTCATTTGATCGAATCCCGATCCTACACCTGCTCTGAAGCCTCCATGATATCCTGGGCTCGCATCTTTAATTGCTATGCTGCATTAGGCTGTGTCGAGGATTTCATCGAAGAAGAGTAACACTCCTTTTCTTCCTGGTGATCACTTTCCACCTTGACTACCCCCCAAGGGGTAGGAGTCTTGATTCATTGATGATAGGTCGACAACACAACTTTCATATCATGGATCCATGGCCTACCCAATATAATATTGTAGTAGGATAAGGAGTCCATGACACAAAATCGTTGCATTGAGTTGACCCCTTCAACATACACAGGCAACTTTATCTCTCCCATGGTATTCCTGGCTTCTCCACTGAACCCAATAAGCACAGTGTATTTCGAAGTAATATCCATCGGGGATACATTCATTCTCTTCAGTGTTTCCAGCTGAATTATGTTGACAGAGCTGCCATTATCCACCAGTATCCTGCGCACAAAATGATTAGCAACATATAAAGTTATTACCAAAGCATCATGATGAGGATGCTGGACAGTATCCCTATCATCACTATCGAATGTGATCACTTTATCAGTCGTGAGGGTTGACATCCTGGTTGGCTTATCTCCCCTGTTATGCCCTAAAGTGTGAGACTGACGCATCAAATTAATACAACGGGCCATGGTTACGAACTGGGCTTTACTGGGTTA
Organism: Helianthus tuberosus; assembly: GCA_030545235.1. Taxonomy (NCBI): domain Eukaryota; kingdom Viridiplantae; phylum Streptophyta; class Magnoliopsida; order Asterales; family Asteraceae; genus Helianthus; species Helianthus tuberosus. The sequence goes on along the minus strand of CM060442.1, from coordinate 195,881,398 downwards.
GTTTATATTAGGTTTTGGACCTCTATAGGTCACTTGGGCCAAGCTTTAGGCCATGTTGGCCAAGCAGGCCCAAGGGGAGCCCATGTAGGGAAGTGGGCTTTAGCATGTATATAAATAAGTTTCTAACTTGTTTTTAGGTTTGAACCTCCTAGTTACACAATTATAGAGAACCAGAGAAGGGAGGCGATTTGTAGTGGTGTACTCATACCAGACGTTTTTGCTTGTTCAAGTAATCGAAACGTGTGTGAGTTAAAAGTTATTTCGGTGTTCTTGTTCTTTTTCATCTTATTTCTTGAATCACCTATTGATTGGATTCCGCACAATCAATAGGTTGTTTGATATCATTGAAAGATCCGGTTTTCGGGACTTACATGTGGTATCAGAGCCTTTAGAACCTGTTTCTAGGCTCGGTTTGATATTAAATATTCAAGGTTTGAAATTTTTGGTTCATCTTGTTCTTCGAGTTCTTAGTGATATTCATCAGTTTTTATTAAAAATCATCCTATTCTGCTTGTTCGATTTCTGTTTAAAGTGTTTAAGGGATAAAGTTGAATTAAAAAAAAATCGTATTCTGCAATATCTTCAATTTTAGAAAGTTCCAAAAATTTCGGAAAATTCTGGTTGGCAATTTTTTTGAAATTCTTGTTTCCAAATACAGATAAAAATTTGGCTAACCAGATCCTTGTTTCAAAATTCAGAGGTCTCGAGTCACGGTCTCGACTCATCATCAAAGTTTCATTCAACTTTCACAGTCTCGACCCCTCATCTTAGAAGGTCTCTACTCATCACCATCATTCAAGGTCTCGAGTCATTCACTGTCTCGAGTCATATTCATCACTGGTCTCGACTCATCACTAGTCTTGACTCATTAGTCATCAATCTTCATTTGGTTTGGAGTCATTCACGTGCAAAGAAGCTCTCCACAGGTCTCGAGTCCCATCTCTGCGGTCTCGACTCATCGTGTTCTTAGATTCCGAGTCGCAACCACGATTTCGAGTCGCAACCATCTTCATCATCGTCTGATCTCGAGCTGTACGGTTTTGAGTCGCAATCTCCATTTCGACTCCACCTTTCGACTCGCAACCTCCATCACCTCCACTGGTCTCGAGTTATCTCTTTCACGGTTCCGAGTCGCAACCGAGATCTCGAGCTATCAACATTCTCCGTTTCAAGTCGCAATCTTCAATCACCTCTGTCATCAACATCATTCACCATCTCCGTTCATCTTTTCTGTTCAACTCCGATATCGACACTGTTACACCTTCGCATATCCACAGTTCATCATCATCTTCTCCGTCAATCTCTGCACACCCTCCATCATCATCGTCTTTCATCTCCGGTCAACGTCGTCGACCTTCTTCGCTGTTTTTAACTCTACGACCACCATACATTGTCACCAACATCTCCGCCATACATCGTCTTCTTCATCACAAGTCACCATCCTCACTGTGTTCCGTTCATCACTGGTCCTCGTCATTTTCTCCGCCTATCATCTTCAACCTCCGTACACCTCTGTTCATCTTCTCCGGCCACCGTCTCCGGCAACCTTCGTAATCATCGTCGTGATCTTCTCCGTCTATTCACCATCCTCCGTTCAACTTCATCCAACGTACCTTCAGCTGTGTTTGTTTGTCGGAACAGTTTTGACAGTTCTGTTGTTGGCGGCTGGGTTTTTGAATTAGGGTATTGGGTTTCATGTTGCGTAGAAGAAGACGACATACGTGATATATTATTTTAGGCTTTTATTATTAATAATTATAATAATCATTTAGTAATCATTACATAATCATTAATTATAATATAATAATAATAATAAGTATTCTTTTATAATAAAAATTATATTCTAATTAAAAAAAAGGGGTTATTATTAATTAATTAAAAGGGGGGGGGGGGTGTTTGTTTTGTTTTGTTTGTGATATCGGCCTGACAGGTTTTGTGGTGCGGTTCAGAAAGCGGGTTCATTCGCGTGCAAAGGGTTTGAGTTAGAGAGTACACGATTTCTCGTTTGGTTTGTGTTTTGGGGAAAGAACAAAAGTAACAGCCACCCACTGAAATTATGGCATTTATTTTTCACAAACCCGCGGCTCAAGAAACTACTCGTGAAGAGATACTTTCTGTCTTTTGCACTCCTGAGTGTAGAGAAAGGGTTGAAGCTTATAGAATACACAACGCTGAGCTAATTAAAGACTATCAAGATATTAAAAATAAAAATTTTATTTTATCGAAAAATGAGAAACTTTATAAAGAAAAAAATTGAAGCTCAGTGAAAAGACATCATCAAACTCAAAGATGATGTAATTTTAAAAAAATTAACTCTTATATGTTCAGGAGAAATTATGCAATGTGACTAAAGAACTGGAGGACATCAGAGATAGATATCAAATAAATGAACTCAACATTAAGAAATTTGATTCTTCCAGCAAATTAGTCAAAAACTTGTGTGATCAACAACTCGAATATAGGAAAAAGAAAGGGAGTGGACTAGGTTTTAATCAGGCTCCTCCTCCTTTTAATGACAATTATACTTATTTACCTATGACTGAGGAGGAGATGATGAATGAAAGTAAAATGACTTATGGGCCCAAAAACAATAAGTCATCATTTAATGACAGACCAGTTGAGAAACAGAAGTCTACTCCAATAAATTTTGTTTCTAAAGGCTCAATTGATCCTAACATTTTGTCTTCATGTGCAGATAAAGTATCTGAAGTAAAGTGTGGAGATGTTCTTGGGAGTGAACCAGTTGGTCATTCTATTATTTCTGAAAATTATTTTGAACAAACTGAATCTGATATTGCTTTTAGTAGATCTTTGTTTGAGTCATTTTGTGCCTATGTTTCGTCAAGTGAGCCTGATGTTTGGGGCAAAACTGATGATGTTTATGTTGAATCCTTGAACAATAAGTGTGGTGATGAATGTGTTTCAGTTAATGCGTGTGATTGTAATGTTTCTAATGTTTCAGTTGATGACAGTGTTACAGGTGAGGTCCCTCAGGACACATTCAGTGAAACCACTGAAACTCCTTCTTGTAACACCCCGAAAACGGGTTTTGTAATCGAACCCCGTTAATACTAAAAGACGGGTAAAGTACCATTAGTAGTAAAATTTACCCGGTAAATATTAGGATTTTTAAGTAAGTAAACCTAATATTTAATAAAAAGATAAATAAAGGTCTATGGATAAATAAAGTTTATAAAAGGTCTGAGTTAACGGGACCTAAAATAAACTTAGTCGTAAATATCCCCGAACCCGCTAAGTTAACTAGAAATGTTTGGTTTAGTTAATAAGAGGGAATATGGATTTAAAATAAGAAGGTTGTGACTGATTTAATAAATAACTAAACATAAGGGGCTTATGTTGCTAAGTTTGATACTAACTAGGAATTTTAACCTAGTTAGTTACAAGTCTAGAAATAGCTTATAATAGGGTTAAATAACCAAAACTATATGTTAAACAAACATGAAGGGACTAATGATGATAAAAGTGAAACTTAAGTTGCAAATTTTAATAAAAAGAAAAACCAAACACCCCATTTGGGGGTCTGGTCGATCAAGAAGAAGCAGGGGGCGACACCCCCATTCTCAAACTCTAAACATCCACAAAATCAATCAATTGAAGGCTTAATTCTGTCCCAAATCAAAATCCAATCATAGATTACTGATCCTCATCACAAGGGGATTACAAGGTATGTAAAATTTTGAGAAATCTCTCAACTTGAAATTCTCATGATTTTGGAAAATCTGAAATTAGATGTTGCATGTGTGTTTTATGATGATTTAGGAACACTATAGTGTCTAGGGACAAACCCTAGACAAATACAAGTTGAAATCATGTAAAATTTTAGTGAAACCTATGAACACCATTATAGGTGATTAGTGGGTTATGTGTAATTTGATGAACACTAGGAAATAGAGTGTTGATCTAGTGTAATTTGACAATTTTGAAGTGATTTCAGAAATTTAGAAGTTAACAATCATGTAAAATGGTTGATTGGGGTGAAATTAGGGCTAAGTGACGAGCTAGAAAGTTGCTATATAACCATGTAAAAATCTGCCCCTAAAATGTTTGTGAAAATGCCTCAAAGAAGGCTTAAAATTGAAATTTAAAGTTAAAACGCATGATTGTAACGATTTAGCGAATTATGCGATACATGATTGAAAAGGGGTTCTAAACGGATTGCGAATTGAACTCTTTAGGCGAGGAATCCGGATCGTCAAATGGACAAGCCGGAGGTGATACACGCTTGAAAGGTGTGCTTTAAAGGTACGTAACTACGATTCTGTTACGTTATGCTTGATTCCGTATTCTAGCTAGTAGATTTTAAATTAGCATAATACATGAAATTGGCATTTACTTGAAGTGATGAAGATCACTAAGTAAATAAACGGGTCAAAAGGTGAAATTATCACCCTTTGACAATATTGTCTAATGGTTTGTCGAGTTACATGCTATAGGAATAAATAGCAAAAGGATAAGTACATCGCTATTGCTTAGAGGCTATTAAGGCAAGGTATTGAAACGGGTCAATATATTGATCCGAGCCAGGTATGTATATTAACACAACTCATCATGTAGAATTTGGAGTTCTATAAGAGTTAGACAATGTTAAAGTGTAGATATTCGGTTATCTTTAAGGTAAACCGAATAAATTGAATTATGTTCATGGTGTTTTAGAAGCACATGGGTTTCTAAATAAGACTATAGTTAAAAGAGTCGGATTTTGGGTCAATCAAGTATTTAAAGGACCCTTGTCGTAAAAGAAGGACCAAAATGCCCTTGTAGGTTAAATTAAACAAACAACCCTTAAAGGTTGTTTGGAAATGAGTTTCATGATTAAATAAATACTTAGAATAAGTGTAGAAGTTGAAAGATGTAATACGTTAGTCAAATAGCTCTATTTGAGTCTTGCCGTAAAATAACAATCCGAAGGGTAAAACTCGGAACATATAGATATACTCATTGAAATCCAACACACAAAGAGTTGTAGTTGAAGATTACTTGATAAGAAATGTAGGAATAAGATGCTAGAAATGAATGAAAGCGATTTCAAGCTTTAAAGTGCTTAAATACCCTTAACGGGTCAAAATAAGCATACGAGAAAAAACGGGTTTAAATTGTGTAATAAACCTATGATTGGAACCTAATATAGTAGGTAACATTAATTTGAAGAAGTGTATGAGATATAGGAATCAAATAAATACGTTTGTTTGATAAAATGCATAAACGGGTTAAAATTTGGTAAAAAGGTAACGAGTCGAAGGCTTAGAAGTCTCAAAATTTCTTATGTTGGATGTAGGATTTTAACTCCATAATATGTAGGATTAAATTACGGACGCGTAGGAAAAAGAACCGGGTAAAACGGAGCAATAACGAAGAAGTTATGGCCGTTTCTGTGAAATCAGATCGTGCTGGGTATGTACAGCATCAGCTGAAATAACAGGCTGTGAAAAACAGGGCTAGGCGTGACACTTAGGCCCTTGGCGTCACGTCTAGCCCCCTAACTCCGAAAATTGTTATTTTTTGTCATTTTTAACCCCTGTACTTGTTTGAACTTAATATTTGACTATCAAAACTAACTTTTAAGTTGGTTTTGATCATATGTGAATGCCAAGAGTGCACGGATGATGATCCAGCGACGAGCAAGAACCGAACACGATCACGAAATAAGCTTCCGCACTATGTATCGTTATTATGTTAAACGACGAACGTACACATGATATGTTGTATATTTTTTAAATTGTAAAAAGTTTTAATAAACCCGTAATTTCCAATGCATATGTAATCTTAATTACATGACTGTTTTTCGTAAATGATACGTTAAACCTTAATTTATAAGAACGGGTGTTACAAGTTGGTATCAGAGCCTTGGTTTAAGAGATTCAAGTATGGTGGGAAAACTATGCTTGGACTTAAACCTTATGCTCTTAATAAAGATTGGTGTTCGGTTCGAGGCTTGATCGCAAATCCGGTAAGTACATGTATATCAATGGTTTAATATGATTAAAGTGTTGAGAACAACACATATGGTTATCGTGTAATACACGTTACACCAATAAAATCGATATAGAATAGATATAGTCAATGAAATTACATGCGTTGATGCGTATGGTAGAAAAGCCTTGTATTATAATACGGGCATCCTTTAATGTTGAAATTATTAACTATTGTATATGTTTTAGTTGAAGGACACTCGCATTTGAGGATAGCGAGAGCTTAACAAATTACGGATATGATAGAAGAACGGTCCGAAGTATGACAAGAGGAGCATGCTCACCAAGGACTAAATCGCGTAACGACCGCGAACAAAGTTAAAGGCAAGAAACGCCCGTCGGGGCAAGCATTACCAGGTGCACATTTTAAATATAATTGCACAAATAGTAATATGCAACAAATAAGTAGAAATTGAAAGTTGCATATGTAGATTAAAAACTTGGAAAAACCCGAATAGAAAATGTATTCGGGATATTGTTTCCAAGAGAAACAAATAGAAGCATTACTTACATAGGGCGTGATGTGAAAACTATAAAAAGGTCATGCGTGTCATGTGTTAATTGCTTACTCTGGCCAAGTAAGTAGTTGCATATGATACCATGAACTTCTTATAGCGGACACATTTATGTCCGATGTAGTAAGGGTGGGGTGAATGAGACTAACTTAAATGGTACCCAAATGAATCAAATAAGTAAGACGTTTGATGGTAAACGTAAACGTAAGTCGGATGACAGAAGCGTATTACGTAAGAATAACGAGCCCGAGAGAAGGGACAAGGATTAAGTAAAAAGAAAATACAGACCGAACAATAGGAATGCTAAGGCATAGGGATAAAAGCTTGACTGTCACAAGTGATGAAATTCACATGGACAAGTCAAACGAATTGAATAAAGAATAAAGGACTTGATTGAATAAAAGCGATGGATCTCGCTAAGACGACCAAATAAATTAAAATAACGTCTAAAACCATATAAAAATGGTTACTTGAAAATGATTACGGTAAAGATACCCGATGAATGGGTAGGATTTGGAAAGAATGCGTAAACCAAGAGACGGGAACGCAAAACAGAAAGTGAAAAGACTCGGAATATGAGTCATGACTAAAAGACAATGAGAATTTGCAAACAGAAATGTTAATAACTACGCTCAACTATTTTAAAGTTAAACGGGTCGAATAAAGAACAGAGTTTGATGTTCACAAGTGATGAAATTTCACACGAACAAGTCAAACGAGATAAATAAAGTACAAAAACTTGGTAGTGCAAGTAAGCGCAAACCGAATAATGGATGCGCGAAACATTAATGAACCTACGTGATGGCTCATAAAGGAATATATATAGGAAAAACGCAAACTAGCGAAACAAAAATGTTAAAAACATTAAAATAAAAGAACCCGGGTAATGGGACGTAAAGGAGTATAAGTATGAACCGGGTAACGGTAAGCATAGGACAAACTGACGTGTAAATGACGTTAGAAGTCGTAAAGTCGGAAAGATAGTCCGAAAGTAAACAAATGAAACTTTAGACTACGGTCAAGGTCAACTAAAGCTCAAAAGCAAAATTAAATGATTCCAAACATAACAAAGGATGCTTTAAAGCTATATATGTATAAATAGACAATTGAATAAAGACTAGAATAAAAGATGATCTATGGGATCATCATAACCTACGGGATATTAATTAGTGTAAAGGTCTACGAGGCCAGAATGACCCACGGGTCATGAATTGAAGCAAAGGGATCATAAGGGCCTCACCTTAGAGAGGTGAAAGCTTAAAGAAATAGCCTGCGAGGTTGAGTGAAGGAACCTACGGGTCAATAGTGTAAGGCGAGGGGACTTGTTACGATTCCCCGCATAAAACTAAGGCTATAAAAGAATAAATTATGGACTGTCGATACCCATAATACTGACAAAAGTTAAGAAGAAGATCTTAAAACTAAAACCTTGGCTTTAGTAAGAAATTACGTTTTTACAAATATAAATCTTGATAGGAATTTAAATAGTAAGCATGAAGGATGCAAGTCTTGACACTAATAGGCGCAAGACAATATATTTGAAAAAGTGATGTTTTCAAAAATGAAAGGTTGATATGAATTAAACATGATGTGACACGATCACGGTCATGAAATACAATGTGAGGTAGAATCACATTATAACCAAGCGAGCGATAAAAGTAACTGGACTAATAAGTCCAGTTATCGAGACCGGATAAGGTCAGTAATTCAAATCAAGAATTTGGTTTGCTTGTAAGCGGTAGATTCGGTATAACTGAACCGAATGAATAAATTTGAAAACAAAAGAAATTGTTGTTAAAAGTGAAAGATTTCACAAAAGACCTTTAGACGGGTCAAAGTAACGGATTCATAAAGAATTCGATAGTATATAAAAGCGATGGATATCGCTAAGCTAACTAAACTAGTGGGAATAACGAGATTACGTTATTTCAAGTTGCACTATGTCATGTGAAATACGTAGACAATAAGTGCCCAAAAAGATGTTACCATACCTATCTGGTAATACTAACAATTAGTTAAAAGGATAAGAAATGTTTAAAATACTTCTCGGATCAAATGCATTGAGTTTAAACTCAATGAATTATGTAAGAAAAGGTTTCGAGGACGAAACCTCTCTAAGGGGGTAGACTTATAACACCCCGAAAACGGGTTTGGTAATCAAACCCCGTTAATACTAAAAGACGGGTAAAGTACCATTAGTAGTAAAATTTACCCGGTAAATATTAGGATTTTTAAGTAAGTAAACCTAATATTTAATAAAAAGATAAATAAAGGTCTATGGATAAATAAAGTTTATAAAAGGTCTGAGTTAACGGGACCTAAAATAAACTTAGTCGTAAATATCCCCGAACCCGCTAAGTTAACTAGAAATGTTTGGTTTAGTTAATAAGAGAGAATGTGGATTTAAAATAAGAAGGTTGTGACTGATTTAATAAATAACTAAACATAAGGGGCTTATGTTGCTAAGTTTGATACTAACTAGGAATTTTAACCTAGTTAGTTACAAGTCTAGAAATAGCTTATAATAGGGTTAAATAACCAAAACTATATGTTAAACAAAAGTGAAGGGACTAATGATGATAAAAGTGAAACTTAAGTTGCAAATTTTAATAAAAAGAAAAACCAAACACCCCATTTGGGGGTCTGGTCGATCAAGAAGAAGCAGGGGGCGACACCCCCATTCTCAAACTCTAAACATCCACAAAATCAATCAATTGAAGGCTTAATTCTGTCCCAAATCAAAATCAAGTCATAGATTACTGATCCTCATCACAAGGGGATTACAAGGTATGTAAAATTTTGAGAAATCTCTCAACTTGAAATTCTCATGATTTTGGAAAATCTGAAATTAGACGTTGCATGTGTGTTTTATGATGATTTAGGAACACTATAGTGTCTAGGGACAAACCCTAGACAAATACAAGTTGAAATCATGTAAAATTTTAGTGAAACCTATGAACACCATTGTAGGTGATTAGTGGGTTATGTGTAATTTGATGAACACTAGGAAATAGAGTGTTGATCTAGTGTAATTTGACAATTTTGAAGTGATTTTAGAAATTTAGAAGTTAACAATCATGTAAAATGGTTGATTGGGGTGATATTAAGGCTAAGTGACGAGCTAGAAAGTTGCTATATAACCATGTAAAAATCTGCCCCTAAATTGTTTGTGAAAATGCCTCAAAGAAGGCTTAAAATTGAAATTTAAAGTTAAAACGCACGATTGTAACTCATTTAGCGAATTATGCGATACATGATTGAAAAGGGGTTCTAAACGGATTGCGAATTGAACTCTTTAGGCGAGGAATCCGGATCGTCAAATGGACAAGCCGAAGGTGATACACGCTTGAAAGGTGTGCTTTAAAGGTACGTAACTACGATTCTGTTACGTTATGCTTGATTCCGTATTCTAGCTAGTAGATTTTAAATTAGCATAAAACATGAAATTGGCATTTACTTGAAGTGATGAAGATCACTAGGTAAATAAACGGGTCAAAAGGTGAAATTATCACCCTTTGACAATATTGTCTAATGGTTTGTCGAGTTACATGCTATAGGAATAAATAGCAAAAGGATAAGTACATCGCTATTGCTTAGCGGCTAATAAGGCAAGGTATTGAAACGGGTCAATATATTGATCCGAGCCAGGTATGTATATTAACACAACTCATCATGTAGAATTTGGAGTTCTATAAGAGTTAGACAATGTTAAAGTGTAGATATTCGGTTATCTTTAAGGTAAACCGAATAAATTGAATTATGTTCATGGTGTTTTAGAAGCACATGGGTTTACAAATAAGATTATTGTTAAAAGAGTCGGATTTTGGGTCAATCAAGTATTTAAAGGACCCTTGTCGTAAAAGAAGGACCAAAATTCCCTTGTTGGTTAAATTGAACAAACAACCCTTAAAGGTTGTTTGGAAACAAGTTTCATGATTAAATAAATACTTAGAATAAGTGTAGAAGTTGAAAGATGTAATACGTTAGTCAAATAGCTCTATTTGAGTCTTGTCGTAAAATAACAATCCGAAGGGTAAAACTCGGAACATATAGATATACTCATTGAAATCCAACACACAAAGAGTTGTAGTTGAAGATTACTTGATAAGAAATGTAGGAATAAGATGCTAGAAATGAATGAAAGCGATTTCAAGCTTTAAAGTGCTTAAATACCCTTAACGGGTCAAAATAAGCATACGAGACAAAACGGGTTTAAATTGTGTAATAAACCTATGATTAGAACCTAATATAGTAGGTAACATTAATTTGAAGAAGTGTATGAGATATAGGAATCAAATAAATACGTTTGTTTGATAAAATGCATAAACGGGTTAAAATTTGGTAAAAAGGTAACGAGTCGAAGGCTTAGAAGTCTCAAAATTTCTTATGTTGGATGTAGGATTTTAACTCCATAAGATGGAGGATTAAATTACGGACGCGTAGGAAAAAGAATCGGGTAAAGCGGATCAATAACGAAGAAGTTATGGCCGTTTCCGTGAAATCAGATCGTGCTGGGTATATACAGCATCAGTTGAAACAACAGGCTGTGAAAAACAGGGCTAGGCATGACACCTAGGCCCTTGGCGTCACGTCTAGCCCCCTAACTCCGAAAATTGTTATTTTTTGTCATTTTTAACCCCTGTACTTGTTTGAACTTAATATTTGACTATCAAAACTAACTTTTAAGTTGGTTTTGATCATAGGTGAATGCCAAGAGTGCACGGATGAAGATCAAGCGACGAGCAAGAACCGAAGACGATCACGAAATAAGCTTCCGCACTATGTTTCGTTATTATGTTAAACGACGAACGTACACATGATATGTTGTATACTTTTTAAATTGTAAAAAGTTTTAATAAACCCGTAATTTCCAATGCATATGTAATCTTAATTACATGACTGTTTTTCGTAAATGATACGTTAAACCTTAATTTATAAGAACGGGTGTTACACTTCTCAAGAAAGTCAAGTGTATTCTGATTCTGATTCTTCTGAATCTGTCTCAGTGGGCGTCCCTAATGTTGAATCTAGTGGGACCCCATTGGAAACTGTAGCTGAAAGCAAATCTCAAGAAGATTCACATGATACATATGTTGAAGAAACATGTGTTGATGAAACTTCTGCATCTTCAGAAATTCAAACTGGATCTGTTTTTGTAAAAGAAGAGGTGGTCACAATAAATGAACAGTCACAAGAAAATGTTTCTGAAAAGGAAATTAAAACAGAAACTGAATCATCTTTTCAAAATGATCCTGATAAAATTATAAAAGACGAAAAACATCATCCATCTGAATCTCATGCTTGTGCTAGTTCTGATCAGCAGGTACATAAGAACTCAGAAAAGGCACATGGAACACAGGAAATGCAAGCTCGGTCATCTAGACCCATCAAATCAGTTAATGCTGCTAGCTCTCAGAATCTCCATACATTGAAACGACAGACATGTTTCAACTGTGGAATTCCTGGACACACTGCTAGAAATTGTGTTCATCGTCCAAAAGTGCAACGAAATGCCAACACTCACTCGTGTGCTGATGTTTGTGAGCCGGTTCACAACAAGCGGAATGAGCCAAAACGAGCAGATCAAAGTCGGGGGTATACGAAGTCTGCTTATCAAGGACAATCACGATCTCATAAGGCTCGTGACAAGGTGATTGAAAGCTCCAATAAGGGAGAAAAGACGAAGAATGGTACTCAGAGCAACAAGACTTCTGCAAACAACAAATACAAGCACCCCAATTCGTCTTCGTCTAAGAGAAATGTGCAGGAGCATCCAGCGCAAAAAGGACCGGTTTGTCCTTCAGGACCTGCTAGAGCGAATCAAGCTGCTCAAAACATCTTTCCGATGAAAAGACAAACTTGCTACAACTGCGGCATTGCTGGTCACATTGCTCGGAACTGCACACATCGTCCCTATGTACCCTATTATATGCAAAATCAGAGGGTTACACCAAAGGGTAACTACCATTCCAAGCCGATGAAGGTATCATCACCTAAGGCAATGAAGAATGTGAATCCTAAGGTTAAATCTTCTGATGGGGATTGGAATTGTGACAACTCGTAAACTAGAACCCTTTCTTGTACCTCGATGCAACATATTTGAACGATATGAAACTAATTGACATGTTTGTTTGACTAATGATATAAGTGGACATTCTATGTGATTATGTGTTGTGTTTATTGTATGCGTGTATGTATGTGACCCGAAACACAAAAACCCAACTCGAGACCACTCGGTCTCGAGTAGTGTAACTAATTGGGCCGGTTGGGCCATTTGATCCGTCCAAAACCCATTAGTGTGCATCAACTTGAAACTAGAATATAACCTTGTTGGTAGCCAACACTACCATCTTTGGACAACACACACACACTCCCCTACTCTCTCTCTCTAGAAAACCTTAAACCCTAAAGATCAAACATCACCTCCCCTCTCATCCTTCTCTCGGATCCAACCGGCAACACAAGAGCTCACAGTTCAAGCTTAAGATCTCCCTTGAAAACCTAACCGGTTAGTGACTTATGTTATGTGTGATATTTCGGTTGAAAATGATATGTTTCGGTTGATAGTTATGTATGATGAAGTCATATGATAATATGTTTGCTTGTTAAGTCTTATACATGATTAGGGTATTGATTATGCGATAATATGCACCGTGGCTATTGTTTGAATATGACAAAGGTGTTAGTGGATTTAATGAGTTCTTGGTGGTTAGACAATACATGCTTAGTTACAACATTGATGATGAACATGACTTCTTTAGTAAAGTATAGATTTTTGTGTGATAAAAGAATGATAAGGATCATCCGATTTATGAGGTTATAGAACAAATGTTTTGTTGCAAGATGATCTTGATATCTAGTTTAGGTGTTATAACTCTTGTCCGTAAAATGCAAAATGTGTTTGAATGAGGATATGAATACTTGAATAATATGAAGAACAACATGAACATGTTATGAATGTGTCTTGAATATTTGAAAATTAGTTGTTTGATCCATTTTTATCAATTGTTAGACAAATAAACATGTTTGTGAAACCTCATTGGATAGTACACCAAATCATGAAATCCAAATTCTATTGGTTAGTACATGCGCTGACATTTAGCAGGTGTGCCTGTCGAGACCTTCTGTCTCGACTTGAGACCTTATCGGAGACAGCCCGAGAACACGGTTGCGACACAGGTTGCGAGTCGAGAACCCCTAGTCTCGACTCGAACCCCTAGTGGACAGATAACTCGTACAAGACCAAAACTCTATCACGAAGTCCCTCATTTTTATATCGACTTAATCGCCGAGCCAATGGCGAGCGGGTCATTAGTTAGATAGCGCTATTTAGGTCTGACAAACCTCACACCGTGCCGCAGAGGACGGGCGTGAACTAATGGATCTGGGGCACGTCAATGATGATAGACATTGACAGTTTCAGGGCACATAAACATGACTACAGTCAGCAGTCGATATGGTAACGAGTCTAGTGTATACATGGGGTAGCCCCCACGGCCGAAATGCCAGATAACTAACATGGGGTAGCCCCCACGGCCGGAGTGCCAGAGTAACCGGGAATAATCAAGTCACGTTTTTCAACTATGGGGTAACCCCCACGGCAGGATGCCAGATGAAGGAAACTGTTTTTGAAACAACTTAAAACGAACACCCAACTGTGAACTCACTCAACTTGTTGTTGACTCGTTACTACATGCTTTGCAGGTCAATAGGTACTTAGCTGGAGCTTGCATGGAAGAGAGTCGTTGTGGGACATGGACAGCTGTGTGCCATGTTAAACTTTGGAACAATTAAACTTATGTTATGGTTTTAAACATTATGCTTCCGCTTACAACTTAAATTATGTTTTGTTCGGACACCAATTGTGTTGGTTGGATTTTATAACTACTTATATGCTTGTTCAATATGATTGGTGGCTGGATCCTGGTCAGTCACGCCTCCAAGCGGTGGTAGTCCGCAGGTGGATTTTGGGGGTGTGACAGATTGGTATCAGAGCCATTGGTTATAGAGAACTTGGTTTCAATAAAGGGAAAGTTTTTATTAAAATCAGACTATAACCTGTACAGTGCTCTACGATCCACAACGACGCTTCACTCCACATGCAAGGCTCAACATTCTAGGTGATGTGATCTATATATATATTGCCTACTTGTTAGTTACATAGTACATTGCTCATGGTATGCTTGGTTAGTATAACTACTGTGGCTTGAACACGTGTGTGCTTACTTTCGTCTGTCATCACATACTTTCGCGAACCTCTCTCACTCACGTTCCTCTTGATATGAAGATCATGTCTGGACGCGTTAACCTGACACAAGCCCAGTTGACGACCCTGATTAACGAACGAGTTGTTGCGGCACTTGCAGCTGCACACGCAGGAGGTATATCCTGCAGTCCAAACTCATTCTAGGATCCTTAGATCCTACTCTCGTGAACCAACCTTTGTGTTAAACTCTGTTTTTTCTTTCACCCACAATAGGTCAACATGCTTAGCCACATGTGTGCACTTTTAAAACTTTTATGGACTGCCGACCCACTACTTTTAGCGGCACTGAAGGAGCTATAGGTCTCCTCCACTGGTTTGAGAAGCTCGATTCAGTCTTCGAAATGTGTGAATGCCCTGAGGCACGCAGGGTGAAGTATGCTACCGGTACTCTCGAGGGTTTAGCCCTCACATGGTGGAACGCTCAGGTTCAAATGCTGGGGTTGGTTGCTGCCAACGCCACCCCATGGGAAACTTTTAAGGAAATGATCAAGGAAGAATACTGCAGTCGGGATGACATTCATAAGCTGGAAGTCGAGTTCTTCAACCTCAAGATGACGGGGTCAGAAATTGAGGCGTATACCAAGAGGTCGAACGAGCTTGCATTATTGTGTCCTACTATGGTGGACCCTCCAATTAAGCGAATTGAACTCTTTCTCAAGGGCTTGGTGCCAGAGATCCAAAGCCATGTGACTTCAGCAAACCTCGCTACTATCCGGCAGGTTGTTCAGTTGGCACACCGCCTTACTGACCAGGCGGTGGAACAGAATAGGTTACCAAAGCGCATAGGTGCTGCAACTACTTCTGGTGTCCCTAGTGACAACAAACGGAAATGGGATGGAGCTTCAAGTAAGGGTTCGACTTCTGTTCAGTCCCAGTCTCAGCAGAGAAAGACTGATGACTACAAGAGCCCTGGTCAGCAATCATCTGGTGGTCAAGCCCATGGTGGGTACAAAGGGAATCACCCCAAGTGCAATCGCTACAGCCTGCACCACAGCGGGCCGTGCACCAGGGGTAACTGTCATTGGTGCAATAAGCCAGGTCACGCTGCAAAGGATTGCAGGAGCTTATACCCCGCAAACCAGAATCGTCAACAACAGGCCCCACAGAACCAACGCCATCAACAGCAGCGAGGTGATAACAAAGGGTGCTTTCAGTGTGGAGCTGAAGGCCATTTCAAGAGGGATTGCCCCCAGCTGAACAGGAACCAGAACAACAACAACAGCAATAACAACAATCAGGGGAATGGTAACAATGGGAACAACAACAACAATGGAGCCAGGGGGCGGGCGTTCGTGATCGGCCAAGGTGAAGCAAGGAATGACCCCAATGTTGTAGCGGGTAAGTTCCTTCTCGACGACTTTTATGTTACAGTTTTATTTGATTCGGGTGCCGATACTAGCTACATGTCACTAGAAGTTAGTCGAATGCTTAAGCGTATTCCAACACCTTTGAACAACAAGCACACTGTAGAGCTAGCAAATGGTAAGAGTTTAGAGGCCACACACGTAGTCAAGGGTTGTAAACTCGTCCTTGCTAACCAGATCTTCTCTATCGACCTTATTCCTATAGTCTTGGGTAGTTTTGACGTTGTCATTGGGATGGATTGGTTATCCCAACACCGAGCAGAGATTCTTTGCAACGAGAAGATTGTTCGTATTCCTGGTTCAAGTGGTGAGCCTCTCATGATTCGTGGCGACAGGAGGAGTGCTGTTGAGAACGTCATCTCTCTCCTTAAGGCCCAGAAGTATTTGAGAAAGGGCCACATCGCCATTTTGGATCTCGTTACTGACACCTCGGAGAAAGAGAGGAAGATGGAAGATCTTCCAATCGTACGCGATTATCCTGAGGTATTTCCTGAGGAATTACCTCGCCTTCCGCTACATCGCCAAGTCGAGTTTCAGATTGAACTAGCTCCTGGAGCTGCACCTATAGCTCGTGCACCTTATCGCTTAGCTCCATCAGAGTTGGAAGAACTCTCTACGCAACTGCAAGAGCTCTTGGATAAGGGTTTTATTCGTCCTAGCTCATCGCCCTGGGGAGCTCCAGTGCTATTTGTGAAGAAGAAAGATGGTACCTTCAGAATGTGCATCGACTACCGGGAACTCAACAAGGTGACGGTGAAGAATCGTTATCCTCTACCACGCATTGACGACTTGTTCGACCAGCTGCAGGGATCGAGCTACTATTCAAAGATTGACTTGAGATCGGGACATCACCAGTTGAGAGTCCGAGAAGAGGATGTCTCTAAAACAGCCTTTAGAACTCGCTACGGGCACTATGAGTTTTTGGTCATGCCTTTTGGGCTGACAAACGCACCTGTGATCTTCATGGACTTGATGAATCGAGTGTGCAAGCCTTACCTGGACAAGTTCGTTGTAGTCTTCATCGACGACGTCCTGATCTATTCTAAGAGTCAGGAGGAACACGAGCAGCATCTACGACTTATCCTGGAACTCCTTCGAACAGAACAGCTTTACGCAAAGTTCTCCAAATGCGACTTCTGGCTTCGTGAAGTCCATTTCCTAGGCCATGTGGTAAACAAGGATGGGATTCACGTTGATCCATCCAAGGTGGACTCGATTAAGAACTGGCCTGCACCTCGTACACCAAAGGAAATTCGCCAATTCTTGGGATTGGCAGGTTACTACAGGAGGTTCATTAAGGATTTTTCTAAGATCGCACAGCCTCTCACCTCACTAACGCAGAAAGGCGTTGTTTATCGATGGGGAGATGCACAGGAATTAGCATTTCAGCATTTAAAGGATAGACTTTGCAGCGCACCTATCCTTTCATTGCCAGAGGGTACAGACGACTTCGTGGTCTACTGCGACGCATCAATTCAGGGTCTTGGTTGTGTATTAATGCAACGAGATAAAGTTATAGCTTACGCCTCACGCCAACTCAAAGTTCACGAGAAGAATTACACTACACACGATTTAGAGCTGGGAGCTGTTGTTTTTACACTTAAGATATGGTGACATTACTTGTACAGTACCAAGTGCACCATTTACACCGATCACAGGAGCCTCGAGCACATCTTCAAACAGAAGGAGCTAAACATGCGTCAACGACGATGGGTCGAGTTATTAAACGATTACGAATGTGCAATCAAGTACCATCCTGGCAAGGCCAATGTTGTGGCTGATGCCCTTAGTCGAAAGGACACTGCGCCTAGGCGAGTGCGAGCATTGCAGCTCACTATACATTCTAGTCTTCCCTCTCAAATATGAGACGCTCAGATAGAAGCATTGAAACCAGAAAACGTCAGGCTTGAAGCCCTACGCGGCTCAAGGCAACGCATGGAACAGAGGGAAGACGGTGCTTACTACGTAACGGGGCGCATTTGGGTCCCACTCTATGGCAACTTACGAGAGCTTGTGATGGATGAAGCACACAAGTCTCGCTACTCAGTACATCCTGGTTCAGATAAGATGTACCACGATATCAAAACTACGTATTGGTGGCCTAGCATGAAGGCCCACATAGCAACTTACGTCAGCAAGTGTTTGACTTGTGCGAGAGTCAAGTCTGAATACTAGAAACCTTCAGGCCTACTCCAACAACCAGAGATACCACAATGGAAATGGGAGCAAATTTCCATGGATTTCGTTACTGGCCTGCCTAGATCTCAACACGGAAATGATACTATTTGGGTGATCGTGGATCGACTCACAAAGTCTGCTCACTTCTTGGCTATCAAGGAGACGGATAAATTCTCCACTCTAGCAGAAGTATACCTCAAGGAAGTTGTTTCGAGGCACGGGGTGCCCACCTCTATTATCTCGGATCGAGATGCGCGTTTTACCTCAGAACTGTGGCAAGCAATGCACAAATCCTTTGGCTCACGATTAGATATGAGCACAGCGTATCACCCTCAGACGGACGGGCAGTCCGAGCGCACTATTCAAACTTTAGAAGACATGCTTCGTGCATGTGTAATCGACTTTGGCAACAGCTGGGAAAAGCACTTGCCACTTGTGGAATTCTCGTACAATAACAGCTATCACAACAGTATTAAAGCTGCTCCGTTTGAGGCATTGTACGGACGTAAATGCCGGTCACCTCTTTGTTGGGCAGAGGTGGGAGATAGTCAGATCACTGGTCCAGAACATGTGGTAGACACAACTGAACGAATTGCTCAAATACGACAACACATGGCGGCAGCTCGTGACCGTCAGAAAGTCTACGCCGATAAGGGCAGGAAACCACTTGAGCTCCAGGTTGGGGAGCGGGTACTACTCAAAGTTTCACCCTGGAAGGGTGTGGTTCGTTTTGGTAAACGAGGCAAACTTAACCCGCGATACGTCGGACCTTTCGAAATCATCGAGAAAATAGGGAGGGTGGCCTACAGACCGAACTTACCAGCAGAACTCGGTGCAGTTCACAACGTTTTCCACGTGTCGAATCTGAAGAAGTGTCTGTCAGATGAGACCCACATAGTTCCTCTGAAGGAACTCACTATCGGCGAGCAGTTACGATTCGTCGAGGAACCAGTTGAAATCACGGACCGGGATGTTAAGGTCCTCAAGAGCACTAGAATACCTCTCGTTCGAGTTCGTTGGAACTCACGTCGCGGCCCAGAGTTCACCTGGGAACGCGAAGATCAGATGAAACAAAAGTATCCCCAACTGTTCGCAAACAGTACAACCACTACTGAGGCCGAAGCTACGGAATTTTGGGACGAAATTCCAGATCAACGGGGGGAGGATGTGACACCCCAGGAAAACCGGGAAAAACATACAACTTAACTAGCTTCCTCAGTGAGTGCTTACCAAATTTCGGGACGAAATTTCTTTCAACTTGGGGATGATGTGACAACTTGTAAACTAGAATCCTTTCTTGTACCTCGATGCAACATATTTGAACGATATGAAACTAATTGACATGTTTGTTTGACTAATGATATAAGTGGACATTCTATGTGATTATGTGTTGTGTTTATTGTATGCGTGTATGTAAGTGACCCGAAACACAAGAACCCAACTCGAGACCACTCGGTCTCGAGTAGTGTAACTAATTGGGCCGGTTGGGCCATTTGATCCGTCCAAAACCCATTAGGGTGCATCAACTTGAAACTAGAATATAACCTTGTTGGTAGCCAACACTACCATCTTTGGACAACACACACACACTCCCCTACTCTCTCTCTCTAGAAAACCTTAAACCCTAAAGATCAAACATCACCTCCCCTCTCATCCTTCTCTCGGATCCAACCGGCAACACAAGAGCTCACGGTTCAAGCTTAAGATCTCCCTTGAAAACCTAACCGGTTAGTGACTTATGTTATGTGTGATATTTCGGTTGAAAATGATATGTTTTGGTTGATAGTTATGTATGATGAAGTCATATGATAATATGTTTGCTTGTTAAGTCTTATACATGATTAGGGTATTGATTATGCGATAATATGCACTGTGGCTATTGTTTGAATATGACAAAGGTGTTGGTGGATTTAATGAGTTCTTGGTGGTTAGGCAATACATGCTTAGTTACAACATTGATGATGAACATGACTTCTTTAGTAAAGTATAGATTTTTGTGTGATAAAAGAATGATAAGGATCATCCGATTTATGAGGTTATAGAACAAATGTTTTGTTGCAAGATGATCTTGATATCTAGTTTAGGTGTTATAACTCTTTTCCATAAAATGCAAAATGTGTTTGAATGAGGATATGAATACTTGAATAATATGAAGAACAACATGAACATGTTATGAATGTGTCTTCAATATTTGAAAATTAGTTGTTTGATCCATTTTTATCAATTGTTAGACAAATAAACATGTTTGTGAAACCTCATTGGATAGTACACCAAATCATGAAATCCAAATTCTATTGGTTAGTACATGCGCTGACATTTAGCAGGTGTGCCTGTCGAGACCTTCTGTCTCGACTCGAGACCTTATCGGAGACAGCCCGAGAACACGGTTGCGACCCAGGTTGCGAGTCGAGAACCCCTAGTCTCGACTCGAGACCATACTTTATCAGCACACAAACATCATGACTCGAGACCATGGTTGCGAGTCCAGTTGCGACTCGAGACCAATACATGCATGACCCGAGACCTCCTCAGTTGTGACTCGAGAACTTGTGACTCGAGACCTCCTCAGTCGGGACTTACATGTGGTATCAGAGCCTTTAGAACCTGTTTCTAGGCTCGGTTTGATATTAAATATTCAAGGTTTGAAATTTTTGGTTCATCTTGTTCTTCGAGTTCTTAGTGATATTCATCAGTTTTTATTAAAAATCATCCTATTCTGCTTGTTCGATTTCTGTTTAAAGTGTTTAAGGGATAAAGTTGAATTAAAAAAAAATCGTATTCTGCAATATCTTCAATTTTAGAAAGTTCCAAAAATTTCGGAAAATTCTGGTTGGCAATTTTTTTGAAATTCTTGTTTCCAAATACAGATAAAAATTTGGCTAACCAGATCCTTGTTTCAAAATTCAGAGGTCTCGAGTCACGGTCTCGACTCATCATCAAAGTTTCATTCAACTTTCACAGTCTCGACCCCTCATCTTAGAAGGTCTCTACTCATCACCATCATTCAAGGTCTCGAGTCATTCACTGTCTCGAGTCATATTCATCACTGGTCTCGACTCATCACTAGTCTTGACTCATTAGTCATCAATCTTCATTTGGTTTGGAGTCATTCACGTGCAAAGAAGCTCTCCACAGGTCTCGAGTCCCATCTCTGCGGTCTCGACTCATCGTGTTCTTAGATTCCGAGTCGCAACCACGATTTCGAGTCGCAACCATCTTCATCATCGTCTGATCTCGAGCTGTACGGTTTTGAGTCGCAATCTCCATTTCGACTCCACCTTTCGACTCGCAACCTCCATCACCTCCACTGGTCTCGAGTTATCTCTTTCACGGTTCCGAGTCGCAACCGAGATCTCGAGCTATCAACATTCTCCGTTTCAAGTCGCAATCTTCAATCACCTCTGTCATCAACATCATTCACCATCTCCGTTCATCTTTTCTGTTCAACTCCGATATCGACACTGTTACACCTTCGCATATCCACAGTTCATCATCATCTTCTCCGTCAATCTCTGCACACCCTCCATCATCATCGTCTTTCATCTCCGGTCAACGTCGTCGACCTTCTTCGCTGTTTTTAACTCTACGACCACCATACATTGTCACCAACATCTCCGCCATACATCGTCTTCTTCATCACAAGTCACCATCCTCACTGTGTTCCGTTCATCACTGGTCCTCGTCATTTTCTCCGCCTATCATCTTCAACCTCCGTACACCTCTGTTCATCTTCTCCGGCCACCGTCTCCGGCAACCTTCGTAATCATCGTCGTGATCTTCTCCGTCTATTCACCATCCTCCGTTCAACTTCATCCAACGTACCTTCAGCTGTGTTTGTTTGTCGGAACAGTTTTGACAGTTCTGTTGTTGGCGGCTGGGTTTTTGAATTAGGGTATTGGGTTTCATGTTGCGTAGAAGAAGACGACATACGTGATATATTATTTTAGGCTTTTATTATTAATAATTATAATAATCATTTAGTAATCATTACATAATCATTAATTATAATATAATAATAATAATAAGTATTCTTTTATAATAAAAATTATATTCTAATTAAAAAAAAGGGGTTATTATTAATTAATTAAAAAGGGGGGGGGGGTGTTTGTTTTGTTTTGTTTGTGATATCGGCCTGACAGGTTTTGTGGTGCGGTTCAGAAAGCGGGTTCATTCGCGTGCAAAGGGTTTGAGTTAGAGAGTACACGATTTCTCGTTTGGTTTGTGTTTTGGGGAAAGAACAAAAGTAACAGCCACCCACTGAAATTATGGCATTTATTTTTCACAAACCCGCGGCTCAAGAAACTACTCGTGAAGAGATACTTTCTGTCTTTTGCACTCCTGAGTGTAGAGAAAGGGTTGAAGCTTATAGAATACACAACGCTGAGCTAATTAAAGACTATCAAGATATTAAAAATAAAAATTTTATTTTATCGAAAAATGAGAAACTTTATAAAGAAAAAAATTGAAGCTCAGTGAAAAGACATCATCAAACTCAAAGATGATGTAATTTTAAAAAAATTAACTCTTATATGTTCAGGAGAAATTATGCAATGTGACTAAAGAACTGGAGGACATCAGAGATAGATATCAAATAAATGAACTCAACATTAAGAAATTTGATTCTTCCAGCAAATTAGTCAAAAACTTGTGTGATCAACAACTCGAATATAGGAAAAAGAAAGGGAGTGGACTAGGTTTTAATCAGGCTCCTCCTCCTTTTAATGACAATTATACTTATTTACCTATGACTGAGGAGGAGATGATGAATGAAAGTAAAATGACTTATGGGCCCAAAAACAATAAGTCATCATTTAATGACAGACCAGTTGAGAAACAGAAGTCTACTCCAATAAATTTTGTTTCTAAAGGCTCAATTGATCCTAACATTTTGTCTTCATGTGCAGATAAAGTATCTGAAGTAAAGTGTGGAGATGTTCTTGGGAGTGAACCAGTTGGTCATTCTATTATTTCTGAAAATTATTTTGAACAAACTGAATCTGATATTGCTTTTAGTAGATCTTTGTTTGAGTCATTTTGTGCCTATGTTTCGTCAAGTGAGCCTGATGTTTGGGGCAAAACTGATGATGTTTATGTTGAATCCTTGAACAATAAGTGTGGTGATGAATGTGTTTCAGTTAATGCGTGTGATTGTAATGTTTCTAATGTTTCAGTTGATGACAGTGTTACAGGTGAGGTCCCTCAGGACACATTCAGTGAAACCACTGAAACTCCTTCTTGTAACACCCCGAAAACGGGTTTTGTAATCGAACCCCGTTAATACTAAAAGACGGGTAAAGTACCATTAGTAGTAAAATTTACCCGGTAAATATTAGGATTTTTAAGTAAGTAAACCTAATATTTAATAAAAAGATAAATAAAGGTCTATGGATAAATAAAGTTTATAAAAGGTCTGAGTTAACGGGACCTAAAATAAACTTAGTCGTAAATATCCCCGAACCCGCTAAGTTAACTAGAAATGTTTGGTTTAGTTAATAAGAGGGAATATGGATTTAAAATAAGAAGGTTGTGACTGATTTAATAAATAACTAAACATAAGGGGCTTATGTTGCTAAGTTTGATACTAACTAGGAATTTTAACCTAGTTAGTTACAAGTCTAGAAATAGCTTATAATAGGGTTAAATAACCAAAACTATATGTTAAACAAACATGAAGGGACTAATGATGATAAAAGTGAAACTTAAGTTGCAAATTTTAATAAAAAGAAAAACCAAACACCCCATTTGGGGGTCTGGTCGATCAAGAAGAAGCAGGGGGCGACACCCCCATTCTCAAACTCTAAACATCCACAAAATCAATCAATTGAAGGCTTAATTCTGTCCCAAATCAAAATCCAATCATAGATTACTGATCCTCATCACAAGGGGATTACAAGGTATGT
This sequence comes from Helianthus tuberosus, assembly GCA_030545235.1. Taxonomy (NCBI): domain Eukaryota; kingdom Viridiplantae; phylum Streptophyta; class Magnoliopsida; order Asterales; family Asteraceae; genus Helianthus; species Helianthus tuberosus. The sequence goes on along the minus strand of CM060442.1, from coordinate 195,857,185 downwards.
AAAATTTTGAGAAATCTCTCAACTTGAAATTCTCATGATTTTGGAAAATCTGAAATTAGATGTTGCATGTGTGTTTTATGATGATTTAGGAACACTATAGTGTCTAGGGACAAACCCTAGACAAATACAAGTTGAAATCATGTAAAATTTTAGTGAAACCTATGAACACCATTATAGGTGATTAGTGGGTTATGTGTAATTTGATGAACACTAGGAAATAGAGTGTTAATCTAGTGTAATTTGACAATTTTGAAGTGATTTCAGAAATTTAGAAGTTAACAATCATGTAAAATGGTTGATTGGGGTGAAATTAGGGCTAAGTGACGAGCTAGAAAGTTGCTATATAACCATGTAAAAATATGCCCCTAAAATGTTTGTGAAAATGCCTCAAAGAAGGCTTAAAATTGAAATTTAAAGTTAAAACGCATGATTGTAACGATTTAGCGAATTATGCGATACATGATTGAAAAGGGGTTCTAAACGGATTGCGAATTGAACTCTTTAGGCGAGGAATCCGGATCGTCAAATGGACAAGCCGGAGGTGATACACGCTTGAAAGGTGTGCTTTAAAGGTACGTAACTACGATTCTGTTACGTTATGCTTGATTCCGTATTCTAGCTAGTAGATTTTAAATTAGCATAATACATGAAATTGGCATTTACTTGAAGTGATGAAGATCACTAAGTAAATAAACGGGTCAAAAGGTGAAATTATCACCCTTTGACAATATTGTCTAATGGTTTGTCGAGTTACATGCTATAGGAATAAATAGCAAAAGGATAAGTACATCGCTATTGCTTAGAGGCTATTAAGGCAAGGTATTGAAACGGGTCAATATATTGATCCGAGCCAGGTATGTATATTAACACAACTCATCATGTAGAATTTGGAGTTCTATAAGAGTTAGACAATGTTAAAGTGTAGATATTCGGTTATCTTTAAGGTAAACCGAATAAATTGAATTATGTTCATGGTGTTTTAGAAGCACATGGGTTTCTAAATAAGACTATAGTTAAAAGAGTCGGATTTTGGGTCAATCAAGTATTTAAAGGACCCTTGTCGTAAAAGAAGGACCAAAATGCCCTTGTAGGTTAAATTAAACAAACAACCCTTAAAGGTTGTTTGGAAATGAGTTTCATGATTAAATAAATACTTAGAATAAGTGTAGAAGTTGAAAGATGTAATACGTTAGTCAAATAGCTCTATTTGAGTCTTGCCGTAAAATAACAATCCGAAGGGTAAAACTCGGAACATATAGATATACTCATTGAAATCTAACACACAAAGAGTTGTAGTTGAAGATTACTTGATAAGAAATGTAGGAATAAGATGCTAGAAATGAATGAAAGCGATTTCAAGCTTTAAAGTGCTTAAATACCCTTAACGGGTCAAAATAAGCATACGAGAAAAAACGGGTTTAAATTGTGTAATAAACCTATGATTAGAACCTAATATAGTAGGTAACATTAATTTGAAGAAGTGTATGAGATATAGGAATCAAATAAATACGTTTGTTTGATAAAATGCATAAACGGGTTAAAATTTGGTAAAAAGGTAACGAGTCGAAGGCTTAGAAGTCTCAAAATTTCTTATGTTGGATGTAGGATTTTAACTCCATAATATGGAGGATTAAATTACGGACGCGTAGGAAAAAGAACCGGGTAAAACGGAGCAATAACGAAGAAGTTATGGCCGTTTCTGTGAAATCAGATCGTGCTGGGTATGTACAGCATCAGCTGAAATAACAGGCTGTGAAAAACAGGGCTAGGCGTGACACTTAGGCCCTTGGCGTCACGTCTAGCCCCCTAACTCCGAAAATTGTTATTTTTTGTCATTTTTAACCCCTGTACTTGTTTGAACTTAATATTTGACTATCAAAACTAACTTTTAAGTTGGTTTTGATCATATGTGAATGCCAAGAGTGCACGGATGATGATCCAGCGACGAGCAAGAACCGAACACGATCACGAAATAAGCTTCCGCACTATGTATCGTTATTATGTTAAACGACGAACGTACACATGATATGTTGTATACTTTTTAAATTGTAAAAAGTTTTAATAAACCCGTAATTTCCAATGCATATGTAATCTTAATTACATGACTGTTTTTCGTAAATGATACGTTAAACCTTAATTTATAAGAACGGGTGTTACAAGTTGGTATCAGAGCCTTGGTTTAAGAGATTCAAGTATGGTGGGAAAACTATGCTTGGACTTAAACCTTATGCTCTTAATAAAGATTGGTGTTCGGTTCGAGGCTTGATCGCAAATCCGGTAAGTACATGTATATCAATGGTTTAATATGATTAAAGTGTTGAGAACAACACATATGGTTATCGTGTAATACACGTTACACCAATAAAATCGATATAGAATAGATATAGTCAATGAAATTACATGCGTTGATGCGTATGGTAGAAAAGCCTTGTATTATAATACGGGCATCCTTTAATGTTGAAATTATTAACTATTGTATATGTTTTAGTTGAAGGACACTCGCATTTGAGGATAGCGAGAGCTTAACAAATTACGGATATGATAGAAGAACGGTCCGAAGTATGACAAGAGGAGCATGCTCACCAAGGACTAAATCGCGTAACGACCGCGAACAAAGTTAAAGGCAAGAAACGCCCGTCGGGGCAAGCATTACCAGGTGCACATTTTAAATATAATTGCACAAATAGTAATATGCAACAAATAAGTAGAAATTGAAAGTTGCATATGTAGATTAAAAACTTGGAAAAACCCGAATAGAAAATGTATTCGGGATATTGTTTCCAAGAGAAACAAATAGAAGCATTACTTACATAGGGCGTGATGTGAAAACTATAAAAAGGTCATGCGTGTCATGTGTTAATTGCTTACTCTGGCCAAGTAAGTAGTTGCATATGATACCATGAACTTCTTATAGCGGACACATTTATGTCCGATGTAGTAAGGGTGGGGTGAATGAGACTAACTTAAATGGTACCCAAATGAATCAAATAAGTAAGACGTTTGATGGTAAACGTAAACGTAAGTCGGATGACAGAAGCGTATTACGTAAGAATAACGAGCCCGAGAGAAGGGACAAGGATTAAGTAAAAAGAAAATACAGACCGAACAATAGGAATGCTAAGGCATAGGGATAAAAGCTTGACTGTCACAAGTGATGAAATTCACATGGACAAGTCAAACGAATTGAATAAAGAATAAAGGACTTGATTGAATAAAAGCGATGGATCTCGCTAAGACGACCAAATAAATTAAAATAACGTCTAAAACCATATAAAAATGGTTACTTGAAAATGATTACGGTAAAGATACCCGATGAATGGGTAGGATTTGGAAAGAATGCGTAAACCAAGAGACGGGAACGCAAAACAGAAAGTGAAAAGACTCGGAATATGAGTCATGACTAAAAGACAATGAGAATTTGCAAACAGAAATGTTAATAACTACGCTCAACTATTTTAAAGTTAAACGGGTCGAATAAAGAACAGAGTTTGATGTTCACAAGTGATGAAATTTCACACGAACAAGTCAAACGAGATAAATAAAGTACAAAAACTTGGTAGTGCAAGTAAGCGCAAACCGAATAATGGATGCGCGAAACATTAATGAACCTACGTGATGGCTCATAAAGGAATATATATAGGAAAAACGCAAACTAGCGAAACAAAAATGTTAAAAACATTAAAATAAAAGAACCCGGGTAATGGGACGTAAAGGAGTATAAGTATGAACCGGGTAACGGTAAGCATAGGACAAACTGACGTGTAAATGACGTTAGAAGTCGTAAAGTCGGAAAGATAGTCCGAAAGTAAACAAATGAAACTTTAGACTACGGTCAAGGTCAACTAAAGCTCAAAAGCAAAATTAAATGATTCCAAACATAACAAAGGATGCTTTAAAGCTATATATGTATAAATAGACAATTGAATAAAGACTAGAATAAAAGATGATCTATGGGATCATCATAACCTACGGGATATTAATTAGTGTAAAGGTCTACGAGGCCAGAATGACCCACGGGTCATGAATTGAAGCAAAGGGATCATAAGGGCCTCACCTTAGAGAGGTGAAAGCTTAAAGAAATAGCCTGCGAGGTTGAGTGAAGGAACCTACGGGTCAATAGTGTAAGGCGAGGGGACTTGTTACGATTCCCCGCATAAAACTAAGGCTATAAAAGAATAAATTATGGACTGTCGATACCCATAATACTGACAAAAGTTAAGAAGAAGATCTTAAAACTAAAACCTTGGCTTTAGTAAGAAATTACGTTTTTACAAATATAAATCTTGATAGGAATTTAAATAGTAAGCATGAAGGATGCAAGTCTTGACACTAATAGGCGCAAGACAATATATTTGAAAAAGTGATGTTTTCAAAAATGAAAGGTTGATATGAATTAAACATGATGTGACACGATCACGGTCATGAAATACAATGTGAGGTAGAATCACATTATAACCAAGCGAGCGATAAAAGTAACTGGACTAATAAGTCCAGTTATCGAGACCGGATAAGGTCAGTAATTCAAATCAAGAATTTGGTTTGCTTGTAAGCGGTAGATTCGGTATAACTGAACCGAATGAATAAATTTGAAAACAAAAGAAATTGTTGTTAAAAGTGAAAGATTTCACAAAAGACCTTTAGACGGGTCAAAGTAACGGATTCATAAAGAATTCGATAGTATATAAAAGCGATGGATATCGCTAAGCTAACTAAACTAGTGGGAATAACGAGATTACGTTATTTCAAGTTGCACTATGTCATGTGAAATACGTAGACAATAAGTGCCCAAAAAGATGTTACCATACCTATCTGGTAATACTAACAATTAGTTAAAAGGATAAGAAATGTTTAAAATACTTCTCGGATCAAATGCATTGAGTTTAAACTCAATGAATTATGTAAGAAAAGGTTTCGAGGACGAAACCTCTCTAAGGGGGTAGACTTATAACACCCCGAAAACGGGTTTGGTAATCAAACCCCGTTAATACTAAAAGACGGGTAAAGTACCATTAGTAGTAAAATTTACCCGGTAAATATTAGGATTTTTAAGTAAGTAAACCTAATATTTAATAAAAAGATAAATAAAGGTCTATGGATAAATAAAGTTTATAAAAGGTCTGAGTTAACGGGACCTAAAATAAACTTAGTCGTAAATATCCCCGAACCCGCTAAGTTAACTAGAAATGTTTGGTTTAGTTAATAAGAGAGAATGTGGATTTAAAATAAGAAGGTTGTGACTGATTTAATAAATAACTAAACATAAGGGGCTTATGTTGCTAAGTTTGATACTAACTAGGAATTTTAACCTAGTTAGTTACAAGTCTAGAAATAGCTTATAATAGGGTTAAATAACCAAAACTATATGTTAAACAAAAGTGAAGGGACTAATGATGATAAAAGTGAAACTTAAGTTGCAAATTTTAATAAAAAGAAAAACCAAACACCCCATTTGGGGGTCTGGTCGATCAAGAAGAAGCAGGGGGCGACACCCCCATTCTCAAACTCTAAACATCCACAAAATCAATCAATTGAAGGCTTAATTCTGTCCCAAATCAAAATCAAGTCATAGATTACTGATCCTCATCACAAGGGGATTACAAGGTATGTAAAATTTTGAGAAATCTCTCAACTTGAAATTCTCATGATTTTGGAAAATCTGAAATTAGACGTTGCATGTGTGTTTTATGATGATTTAGGAACACTATAGTGTCTAGGGACAAACCCTAGACAAATACAAGTTGAAATCATGTAAAATTTTAGTGAAACCTATGAACACCATTGTAGGTGATTAGTGGGTTATGTGTAATTTGATGAACACTAGGAAATAGAGTGTTGATCTAGTGTAATTTGACAATTTTGAAGTGATTTTAGAAATTTAGAAGTTAACAATCATGTAAAATGGTTGATTGGGGTGATATTAAGGCTAAGTGACGAGCTAGAAAGTTGCTATATAACCATGTAAAAATCTGCCCCTAAATTGTTTGTGAAAATGCCTCAAAGAAGGCTTAAAATTGAAATTTAAAGTTAAAACGCACGATTGTAACTCATTTAGCGAATTATGCGATACATGATTGAAAAGGGGTTCTAAACGGATTGCGAATTGAACTCTTTAGGCGAGGAATCCGGATCGTCAAATGGACAAGCCGAAGGTGATACACGCTTGAAAGGTGTGCTTTAAAGGTACGTAACTACGATTCTGTTACGTTATGCTTGATTCCGTATTCTAGCTAGTAGATTTTAAATTAGCATAAAACATGAAATTGGCATTTACTTGAAGTGATGAAGATCACTAGGTAAATAAACGGGTCAAAAGGTGAAATTATCACCCTTTGACAATATTGTCTAATGGTTTGTCGAGTTACATGCTATAGGAATAAATAGCAAAAGGATAAGTACATCGCTATTGCTTAGCGGCTAATAAGGCAAGGTATTGAAACGGGTCAATATATTGATCCGAGCCAGGTATGTATATTAACACAACTCATCATGTAGAATTTGGAGTTCTATAAGAGTTAGACAATGTTAAAGTGTAGATATTCGGTTATCTTTAAGGTAAACCGAATAAATTGAATTATGTTCATGGTGTTTTAGAAGCACATGGGTTTACAAATAAGATTATTGTTAAAAGAGTCGGATTTTGGGTCAATCAAGTATTTAAAGGACCCTTGTCGTAAAAGAAGGACCAAAATTCCCTTGTTGGTTAAATTGAACAAACAACCCTTAAAGGTTGTTTGGAAACAAGTTTCATGATTAAATAAATACTTAGAATAAGTGTAGAAGTTGAAAGATGTAATACGTTAGTCAAATAGCTCTATTTGAGTCTTGTCGTAAAATAACAATCCGAAGGGTAAAACTCGGAACATATAGATATACTCATTGAAATCCAACACACAAAGAGTTGTAGTTGAAGATTACTTGATAAGAAATGTAGGAATAAGATGCTAGAAATGAATGAAAGCGATTTCAAGCTTTAAAGTGCTTAAATACCCTTAACGGGTCAAAATAAGCATACGAGACAAAACGGGTTTAAATTGTGTAATAAACCTATGATTAGAACCTAATATAGTAGGTAACATTAATTTGAAGAAGTGTATGAGATATAGGAATCAAATAAATACGTTTGTTTGATAAAATGCATAAACGGGTTAAAATTTGGTAAAAAGGTAACGAGTCGAAGGCTTAGAAGTCTCAAAATTTCTTATGTTGGATGTAGGATTTTAACTCCATAAGATGGAGGATTAAATTACGGACGCGTAGGAAAAAGAATCGGGTAAAGCGGATCAATAGCGAAGAAGTTATGGCCGTTTCCGTGAAATCAGATCGTGCTGGGTATATACAGCATCAGTTGAAACAACAGGCTGTGAAAAACAGGGCTAGGCATGACACCTAGGCCCTTGGCGTCACGTCTAGCCCCCTAACTCCGAAAATTGTTATTTTTTGTCATTTTTAACCCCTGTACTTGTTTGAACTTAATATTTGACTATCAAAACTAACTTTTAAGTTGGTTTTGATCATAGGTGAATGCCAAGAGTGCACGGATGAAGATCAAGCGACGAGCAAGAACCGAAGACGATCACGAAATAAGCTTCCGCACTATGTTTCGTTATTATGTTAAACGACGAACGTACACATGATATGTTGTATACTTTTTAAATTGTAAAAAGTTTTAATAAACCCGTAATTTCCAATGCATATGTAATCTTAATTACATGACTGTTTTTCGTAAATGATACGTTAAACCTTAATTTATAAGAACGGGTGTTACACTTCTCAAGAAAGTCAAGTGTATTCTGATTCTGATTCTTCTGAATCTGTCTCAGTGGGCGTCCCTAATGTTGAATCTAGTGGGACCCCATTGGAAACTGTAGCTGAAAGCAAATCTCAAGAAGATTCACATGATACATATGTTGAAGAAACATGTGTTGATGAAACTTCTGCATCTTCAGAAATTCAAACTGGATCTGTTTTTGTAAAAGAAGAGGTGGTCACAATAAATGAACAGTCACAAGAAAATGTTTCTGAAAAGGAAATTAAAACAGAAACTGAATCATCTTTTCAAAATGATCCTGATAAAATTATAAAAGACGAAAAACATCATCCATCTGAATCTCATGCTTGTGCTAGTTCTGATCAGCAGGTACATAAGAACTCAGAAAAGGCACATGGAACACAGGAAATGCAAGCTCGGTCATCTAGACCCATCAAATCAGTTAATGCTGCTAGCTCTCAGAATCTCCATACATTGAAACGACAGACATGTTTCAACTGTGGAATTCCTGGACACACTGCTAGAAATTGTGTTCATCGTCCAAAAGTGCAACGAAATGCCAACACTCACTCGTGTGCTGATGTTTGTGAGCCGGTTCACAACAAGCGGAATGAGCCAAAACGAGCAGATCAAAGTCGGGGGTATACGAAGTCTGCTTATCAAGGACAATCACGATCTCATAAGGCTCGTGACAAGGTGATTGAAAGCTCCAATAAGGGAGAAAAGACGAAGAATGGTACTCAGAGCAACAAGACTTCTGCAAACAACAAATACAAGCACCCCAATTCGTCTTCGTCTAAGAGAAATGTGCAGGAGCATCCAGCGCAAAAAGGACCGGTTTGTCCTTCAGGACCTGCTAGAGCGAATCAAGCTGCTCAAAACATCTTTCCGATGAAAAGACAAACTTGCTACAACTGCGGCATTGCTGGTCACATTGCTCGGAACTGCACACATCGTCCCTATGTACCCTATTATATGCAAAATCAGAGGGTTACACCAAAGGGTAACTACCATTCCAAGCCGATGAAGGTATCATCACCTAAGGCAATGAAGAATGTGAATCCTAAGGTTAAATCTTCTGATGGGGATTGGAATTGTGACAACTCGTAAACTAGAACCCTTTCTTGTACCTCGATGCAACATATTTGAACGATATGAAACTAATTGACATGTTTGTTTGACTAATGATATAAGTGGACATTCTATGTGATTATGTGTTGTGTTTATTGTATGCGTGTATGTATGTGACCCGAAACACAAAAACCCAACTCGAGACCACTCGGTCTCGAGTAGTGTAACTAATTGGGCCGGTTGGGCCATTTGATCCGTCCAAAACCCATTAGTGTGCATCAACTTGAAACTAGAATATAACCTTGTTGGTAGCCAACACTACCATCTTTGGACAACACACACACACTCCCCTACTCTCTCTCTCTAGAAAACCTTAAACCCTAAAGATCAAACATCACCTCCCCTCTCATCCTTCTCTCGGATCCAACCGGCAACACAAGAGCTCACAGTTCAAGCTTAAGATCTCCCTTGAAAACCTAACCGGTTAGTGACTTATGTTATGTGTGATATTTCGGTTGAAAATGATATGTTTCGGTTGATAGTTATGTATGATGAAGTCATATGATAATATGTTTGCTTGTTAAGTCTTATACATGATTAGGGTATTGATTATGCGATAATATGCACCGTGGCTATTGTTTGAATATGACAAAGGTGTTAGTGGATTTAATGAGTTCTTGGTGGTTAGACAATACATGCTTAGTTACAACATTGATGATGAACATGACTTCTTTAGTAAAGTATAGATTTTTGTGTGATAAAAGAATGATAAGGATCATCCGATTTATGAGGTTATAGAACAAATGTTTTGTTGCAAGATGATCTTGATATCTAGTTTAGGTGTTATAACTCTTGTCCGTAAAATGCAAAATGTGTTTGAATGAGGATATGAATACTTGAATAATATGAAGAACAACATGAACATGTTATGAATGTGTCTTGAATATTTGAAAATTAGTTGTTTGATCCATTTTTATCAATTGTTAGACAAATAAACATGTTTGTGAAACCTCATTGGATAGTACACCAAATCATGAAATCCAAATTCTATTGGTTAGTACATGCGCTGACATTTAGCAGGTGTGCCTGTCGAGACCTTCTGTCTCGACTTGAGACCTTATCGGAGACAGCCCGAGAACACGGTTGCGACACAGGTTGCGAGTCGAGAACCCCTAGTCTCGACTCGAACCCCTAGTGGACAGATAACTCGTACAAGACCAAAACTCTATCACGAAGTCCCTCATTTTTATATCGACTTAATCGCCGGGCCAATGGCGAGCGGGTCATTAGTTAGATAGCGCTATTTAGGTCTGACAAACCTCACACCGTGCCGCAGAGGACGGGCGTGAACTAATGGATCTGGGGCACGTCAATGATGATAGACATTGACAGTTTCAGGGCACATAAACATGACTACAGTCAGCAGTCGATATGGTAACGAGTCTAGTGTATACATGGGGTAGCCCCCACGGCCGAAATGCCAGATAACTAACATGGGGTAGCCCCCACGGCCGGAGTGCCAGAGTAACCGGGAATAATCAAGTCACGTTTTTCAACTATGGGGTAACCCCCACGGCAGGATGCCAGATGAAGGAAACTGTTTTTGAAACAACTTAAAACGAACACCCAACTGTGAACTCACTCAACTTGTTGTTGACTCGTTACTACATGCTTTGCAGGTCAATAGGTACTTAGCTGGAGCTTGCATGGAAGAGAGTCGTTGTGGGACATGGACAGCTGTGTGCCATGTTAAACTTTGGAACAATTAAACTTATGTTATGGTTTTAAACATTATGCTTCCGCTTACAACTTAAATTATGTTTTGTTCGGACACCAATTGTGTTGGTTGGATTTTATAACTACTTATATGCTTGTTCAATATGATTGGTGGCTGGATCCTGGTCAGTCACGCCTCCAAGCGGTGGTAGTCCGCAGGTGGATTTTGGGGGTGTGACAGATTGGTATCAGAGCCATTGGTTATAGAGAACTTGGTTTCAATAAAGGGAAAGTTTTTATTAAAATCAGACTATAACCTGTACAGTGCTCTACGATCCACAACGACGCTTCACTCCACATGCAAGGCTCAACATTCTAGGTGATGTGATCTATATATATATTGCCTACTTGTTAGTTACATAGTACATTGCTCATGGTATGCTTGGTTAGTATAACTACTGTGGCTTGAACACGTGTGTGCTTACTTTCGTCTGTCATCACATACTTTCGCGAACCTCTCTCACTCACGTTCCTCTTGATATGAAGATCATGTCTGGACGCGTTAACCTGACACAAGCCCAGTTGACGACCCTGATTAACGAACGAGTTGTTGCGGCACTTGCAGCTGCACACGCAGGAGGTATATCCTGCAGTCCAAACTCATTCTAGGATCCTTAGATCCTACTCTCGTGAACCAACCTTTGTGTTAAACTCTGTTTTTTCTTTCACCCACAATAGGTCAACATGCTTAGCCACATGTGTGCACTTTTAAAACTTTTATGGACTGCCGACCCACTACTTTTAGCGGCACTGAAGGAGCTATAGGTCTCCTCCACTGGTTTGAGAAGCTCGATTCAGTCTTCGAAATGTGTGAATGCCCTGAGGCACGCAGGGTGAAGTATGCTACCGGTACTCTCGAGGGTTTAGCCCTCACATGGTGGAACGCTCAGGTTCAAATGCTGGGGTTGGTTGCTGCCAACGCCACCCCATGGGAAACTTTTAAGGAAATGATCAAGGAAGAATACTGCAGTCGGGATGACATTCATAAGCTGGAAGTCGAGTTCTTCAACCTCAAGATGACGGGGTCAGAAATTGAGGCGTATACCAAGAGGTCGAACGAGCTTGCATTATTGTGTCCTACTATGGTGGACCCTCCAATTAAGCGAATTGAACTCTTTCTCAAGGGCTTGGTGCCAGAGATCCAAAGCCATGTGACTTCAGCAAACCTCGCTACTATCCGGCAGGTTGTTCAGTTGGCACACCGCCTTACTGACCAGGCGGTGGAACAGAATAGGTTACCAAAGCGCATAGGTGCTGCAACTACTTCTGGTGTCCCTAGTGACAACAAACGGAAATGGGATGGAGCTTCAAGTAAGGGTTCGACTTCTGTTCAGTCCCAGTCTCAGCAGAGAAAGACTGATGACTACAAGAGCCCTGGTCAGCAATCATCTGGTGGTCAAGCCCATGGTGGGTACAAAGGGAATCACCCCAAGTGCAATCGCTACAGCCTGCACCACAGCGGGCCGTGCACCAGGGGTAACTGTCATTGGTGCAATAAGCCAGGTCACGCTGCAAAGGATTGCAGGAGCTTATACCCCGCAAACCAGAATCGTCAACAACAGGCCCCACAGAACCAACGCCATCAACAGCAGCGAGGTGATAACAAAGGGTGCTTTCAGTGTGGAGCTGAAGGCCATTTCAAGAGGGATTGCCCCCAGCTGAACAGGAACCAGAACAACAACAACAGCAATAACAACAATCAGGGGAATGGTAACAATGGGAACAACAACAACAATGGAGCCAGGGGGCGGGCGTTCGTGATCGGCCAAGGTGAAGCAAGGAATGACCCCAATGTTGTAGCGGGTAAGTTCCTTCTCGACGACTTTTATGTTACAGTTTTATTTGATTCGGGTGCCGATACTAGCTACATGTCACTAGAAGTTAGTCGAATGCTTAAGCGTATTCCAACACCTTTGAACAACAAGCACACTGTAGAGCTAGCAAATGGTAAGAGTTTAGAGGCCACACACGTAGTCAAGGGTTGTAAACTCGTCCTTGCTAACCAGATCTTCTCTATCGACCTTATTCCTATAGTCTTGGGTAGTTTTGACGTTGTCATTGGGATGGATTGGTTATCCCAACACCGAGCAGAGATTCTTTGCAACGAGAAGATTGTTCGTATTCCTGGTTCAAGTGGTGAGCCTCTCATGATTCGTGGCGACAGGAGGAGTGCTGTTGAGAACGTCATCTCTCTCCTTAAGGCCCAGAAGTATTTGAGAAAGGGCCACATCGCCATTTTGGATCTCGTTACTGACACCTCGGAGAAAGAGAGGAAGATGGAAGATCTTCCAATCGTACGCGATTATCCTGAGGTATTTCCTGAGGAATTACCTCGCCTTCCGCTACATCGCCAAGTCGAGTTTCAGATTGAACTAGCTCCTGGAGCTGCACCTATAGCTCGTGCACCTTATCGCTTAGCTCCATCAGAGTTGGAAGAACTCTCTACGCAACTGCAAGAGCTCTTGGATAAGGGTTTTATTCGTCCTAGCTCATCGCCCTGGGGAGCTCCAGTGCTATTTGTGAAGAAGAAAGATGGTACCTTCAGAATGTGCATCGACTACCGGGAACTCAACAAGGTGACGGTGAAGAATCGTTATCCTCTACCACGCATTGACGACTTGTTCGACCAGCTGCAGGGATCGAGCTACTATTCAAAGATTGACTTGAGATCGGGACATCACCAGTTGAGAGTCCGAGAAGAGGATGTCTCTAAAACAGCCTTTAGAACTCGCTACGGGCACTATGAGTTTTTGGTCATGCCTTTTGGGCTGACAAACGCACCTGTGATCTTCATGGACTTGATGAATCGAGTGTGCAAGCCTTACCTGGACAAGTTCGTTGTAGTCTTCATCGACGACGTCCTGATCTATTCTAAGAGTCAGGAGGAACACGAGCAGCATCTACGACTTATCCTGGAACTCCTTCGAACAGAACAGCTTTACGCAAAGTTCTCCAAATGCGACTTCTGGCTTCGTGAAGTCCATTTCCTAGGCCATGTGGTAAACAAGGATGGGATTCACGTTGATCCATCCAAGGTGGACTCGATTAAGAACTGGCCTGCACCTCGTACACCAAAGGAAATTCGCCAATTCTTGGGATTGGCAGGTTACTACAGGAGGTTCATTAAGGATTTTTCTAAGATCGCACAGCCTCTCACCTCACTAACGCAGAAAGGCGTTGTTTATCGATGGGGAGATGCACAGGAATTAGCATTTCAGCATTTAAAGGATAGACTTTGCAGCGCACCTATCCTTTCATTGCCAGAGGGTACAGACGACTTCGTGGTCTACTGCGACGCATCAATTCAGGGTCTTGGTTGTGTATTAATGCAACGAGATAAAGTTATAGCTTACGCCTCACGCCAACTCAAAGTTCATGAGAAGAATTACACTACACACGATTTAGAGCTGGGAGCTGTTGTTTTTACACTTAAGATATGGTGACATTACTTGTACAGTACCAAGTGCACCATTTACACCGATCACAGGAGCCTCGAGCACATCTTCAAACAGAAGGAGCTAAACATGCGTCAACGACGATGGGTCGAGTTATTAAACGATTACGAATGTGCAATCAAGTACCATCCTGGCAAGGCCAATGTTGTGGCTGATGCCCTTAGTCGAAAGGACACTGCGCCTAGGCGAGTGCGAGCATTGCAGCTCACTATACATTCTAGTCTTCCCTCTCAAATACGAGACGCTCAGATAGAAGCATTGAAACCAGAAAACGTCAGGCTTGAAGCCCTACGCGGCTCAAGGCAACGCATGGAACAGAGGGAAGACGGTGCTTACTACGTAACGGGGCGCATTTGGGTCCCACTCTATGGCAACTTACGAGAGCTTGTGATGGATGAAGCACACAAGTCTCGCTACTCAGTACATCCTGGTTCAGATAAGATGTACCACGATATCAAAACTACGTATTGGTGGCCTAGCATGAAGGCCCACATAGCAACTTACGTCAGCAAGTGTTTGACTTGTGCGAGAGTCAAGTCTGAATACTAGAAACCTTCAGGCCTACTCCAACAACCAGAGATACCACAATGGAAATGGGAGCAAATTTCCATGGATTTCGTTACTGGCCTGCCTAGATCTCAACACGGAAATGATACTATTTGGGTGATCGTGGATCGACTCACAAAGTCTGCTCACTTCTTGGCTATCAAGGAGACGGATAAATTCTCCACTCTAGCAGAAGTATACCTCAAGGAAGTTGTTTCGAGGCACGGGGTGCCCACCTCTATTATCTCGGATCGAGATGCGCGTTTTACCTCAGAACTGTGGCAAGCAATGCACAAATCCTTTGGCTCACGATTAGATATGAGCACAGCGTATCACCCTCAGACGGACGGGCAGTCCGAGCGCACTATTCAAACTTTAGAAGACATGCTTCGTGCATGTGTAATCGACTTTGGCAACAGCTGGGAAAAGCACTTGCCACTTGTGGAATTCTCGTACAATAACAGCTATCACAACAGTATTAAAGCTGCTCCGTTTGAGGCATTGTACGGACGTAAATGCCGGTCACCTCTTTGTTGGGCAGAGGTGGGAGATAGTCAGATCACTGGTCCAGAACATGTGGTAGACACAACTGAACGAATTGCTCAAATACGACAACACATGGCGGCAGCTCGTGACCGTCAGAAAGTCTACGCCGATAAGGGCAGGAAACCACTTGAGCTCCAGGTTGGGGAGCGGGTACTACTCAAAGTTTCACCCTGGAAGGGTGTGGTTCGTTTTGGTAAACGAGGCAAACTTAACCCGCGATACGTCGGACCTTTCGAAATCATCGAGAAAATAGGGAGGGTGGCCTACAGACCGAACTTACCAGCAGAACTCGGTGCAGTTCACAACGTTTTCCACGTGTCGAATCTGAAGAAGTGTCTGTCAGATGAGACCCACATAGTTCCTCTGAAGGAACTCACTATCGGCGAGCAGTTACGATTCGTCGAGGAACCAGTTGAAATCACGGACCGGGATGTTAAGGTCCTCAAGAGCACTAGAATACCTCTCGTTCGAGTTCGTTGGAACTCACGTCGCGGCCCAGAGTTCACCTGGGAACGCGAAGATCAGATGAAACAAAAGTATCCCCAACTGTTCGCAAACAGTACAACCACTACTGAGGCCGAAGCTACGGAATTTTGGGACGAAATTCCAGATCAACGGGGGGAGGATGTGACACCCCAGGAAAACCGGGAAAAACATACAACTTAACTAGCTTCCTCAGTGAGTGCTTACCAAATTTCGGGACGAAATTTCTTTCAACTTGGGGATGATGTGACAACTTGTAAACTAGAATCCTTTCTTGTACCTCGATGCAACATATTTGAACGATATGAAACTAATTGACATGTTTGTTTGACTAATGATATAAGTGGACATTCTATGTGATTATGTGTTGTGTTTATTGTATGCGTGTATGTAAGTGACCCGAAACACAAGAACCCAACTCGAGACCACTCGGTCTCGAGTAGTGTAACTAATTGGGCCGGTTGGGCCATTTGATCCGTCCAAAACCCATTAGGGTGCATCAACTTGAAACTAGAATATAACCTTGTTGGTAGCCAACACTACCATCTTTGGACAACACACACACACTCCCCTACTCTCTCTCTCTCTAGAAAACCTTAAACCCTAAAGATCAAACATCACCTCCCCTCTCATCCTTCTCTCGGATCCAACCGGCAACACAAGAGCTCACGGTTCAAGCTTAAGATCTCCCTTGAAAACCTAACCGGTTAGTGACTTATGTTATGTGTGATATTTCGGTTGAAAATGATATGTTTTGGTTGATAGTTATGTATGATGAAGTCATATGATAATATGTTTGCTTGTTAAGTCTTATACATGATTAGGGTATTGATTATGCGATAATATGCACTGTGGCTATTGTTTGAATATGACAAAGGTGTTGGTGGATTTAATGAGTTCTTGGTGGTTAGGCAATACATGCTTAGTTACAACATTGATGATGAACATGACTTCTTTAGTAAAGTATAGATTTTTGTGTGATAAAAGAATGATAAGGATCATCCGATTTATGAGGTTATAGAACAAATGTTTTGTTGCAAGATGATCTTGATATCTAGTTTAGGTGTTATAACTCTTTTCCATAAAATGCAAAATGTGTTTGAATGAGGATATGAATACTTGAATAATATGAAGAACAACATGAACATGTTATGAATGTGTCTTCAATATTTGAAAATTAGTTGTTTGATCCATTTTTATCAATTGTTAGACAAATAAACATGTTTGTGAAACCTCATTGGATAGTACACCAAATCATGAAATCCAAATTCTATTGGTTAGTACATGCGCTGACATTTAGCAGGTGTGCCTGTCGAGACCTTCTGTCTCGACTCGAGACCTTATCGGAGACAGCCCGAGAACACGGTTGCGACCCAGGTTGCGAGTCGAGAACCCCTAGTCTCGACTCGAGACCATACTTTATCAGCACACAAACATCATGACTCGAGACCATGGTTGCGAGTCCAGTTGCGACTCGAGACCAATACATGCATGACCCGAGACCTCCTCAGTTGTGACTCGAGAACTTGTAGGCTACTACTCGAGACCGCACAGTCTCGACTAGAGACCGCACAGTCTCGACTCGAGACCATATACATGTGCACGCTGTTTGGACTTGCACACTGCCATGGGCCTTAGTAGTTGGGCCGCACACTTGGACTTTGGTTGTTACGTGAATGTTACTGTGGAACTTGTTACAAATTGTTGTTGAGCTGTCATGCTTGACATGTATGCCATGATTGTTACTTGAGTACAATACGTGTAGAACATACGTGCACTACTTGGATGTGAACCTGACATGAACGGTATCTATGTTAGGATGTAGTTGACCGCTTACAACTTGATTGACTTTTCTGTGTATCTGCCGAGCAAACCAAGGTGAGTTCACACCCTCTACAAAGCATGGGATTCCCAGGGGTTTGGGAATGGGGTTAAGGAACGTGGGTTCCTCGTCCTTTCTTGGGTAGGACGGCATTGATTCAGGAATGTAATTTCCTCGTCCTCATGGACAGATAACTCGTACTAGACCAAAACTCTATCACGAAGTCCCTCATTTTTATATCGACTTAATCGCCGGGCCAATGGCGAGCGGGTCATTAGTTAGATAGCGCTATTTAGGTCTGACAAACCTCACACCGTGCCGCAGAGGACGGGCGTGAACTAATGGATCTGGGGCACGTCAATGATGATAGACATTGACAGTTTCAGGGCACATAAACATGACTACAGTCAGCAGTCGATATGGTAACGAGTCTAGTGTATACATGGGGTAGCCCCCACGGCCGAAATGCCAGATAACTAACATGGGGTAGCCCCCACGGCCGGAGTGCCAGAGTAACCGGGAATAATCAAGTCACGTTTTTCAACTATGGGGTAACCCCCACGGCATGATGCCAGATGAAGGAAACTGTTTTCAAAACAACTTAAAACGAACACCCAACTGTGAACTCACTCAACTTGTTGTTGACTCGTTACTACATGCTTTGCAGGTCAATAGGTACTTAGCTGGAGCTTGCATGGAAGAGAGTCGTTGTGGGACATGGACAGCTGTGTGCCATGTTAAACTTTGGAACAATTAAACTTATGTTATGGTTTTAAACATTATGCTTCCGCTTACAACTTAAATTATGTTTTGTTCGGACACCAATTGTATTGGTTGGATTTTTGTAACTACTTATATGCTTGTTCAATATGATTGGTGGCTGGATCCTGGTCAGTCACGCCTCCAAGCGGTGGTAGTCCGCAGGTGGATTTTGGGGGTGTGACAGGAATGTTGCTAAAAACAAACGAAGGGCTGTTCAGGAACAAAACTATATTTCTAAAACCAACAAACTTGAAACAGCTAAATTTGCTCAACCGAAGGCAACAAACACGTTTGTTAAGCCGAAACAAATTTGGAAACCCAAATGCAAAATGGCAACATCTCCAATCCTTGAAACTAAAGGGGACTTATGTTTAAAGGAAGTGTCTTATTTTGATGCTTCAGGAAATCCCAGGACCACGATGGCCTGGGTACCAATGTCTTACTAATCTCCTTACTTTTCAGGAACAACCAAGGAGGAGCTGTTGACAATCTCTGGAATGTTGATAGCGGTTGTTCCAGAGATAAAAATGGGTAACATTTCACTGTTGCAAAAAGTTCAATTTTTTTTTTTACAGATGACATGTTTCCTTTGGAGGAGATTAGAGAAGTAAGATAAGATTAGCAAAAGGTACCGTTTAAATTCAGTACTTTGATTTGAATTTGATTAGTCTTCAATCTAATGACGGAACGGTTACACAAAAAATATTTTTTTTCTTTCTTAGTTCATTACTTTGTATATAAATTTTCCTTTCTCTAGTAAATGGTAAATTTGCGCAAAAAAACAAGATTTATGCACAAATTTAGGGGGGGAGAGGAACATATAGATAGATATAGAGTTTAGGAGGAGAAAACTCATAAAAAACAAAAAGAGTTTGCTGTAAATATGTATTGTTATGTATTGTTTTAGGGGGAGAAAATGAGAAAAATACAAAAATATTTGGAAAATGAAAAAGCCAAAAAGAGAAATTGCATGATATAGGAAATGAAATGAATTTTCACATTATGGTCAAGGGCCGACTCATGTAAGACCAGTATCGAAGTAGTTTGACTCTAGTATGATGTGTTGGTAGGCTCTATCCTTAAGACTAGAAACATTGACTATTTCTGTTCAGAACTAAAATAGTACATGACCTCAGAAAAGAAAATCACTTGGAATTAGCTTATGTCTATTTGAATGTCTGTATGTTGTCCCGATACACACAATTTTGGTCTGACTCTGAAATCTTCTCTGAAAAAGTCGTGTATCTCCTCTGCTGCATCCAGATATATGCTGACCTGGAGGTGCTAGGCAACGTCAGCTTCTGCTGCATCCAGATATATGCTGACCTAGCTGTATGTTGTCGCGCTATAGATCAATTAAACACCCGAAAGAGGCCCTCAAGTGCCCAAAAGAAACCCAAGAAACCTATATCAAACTGACAAAAACTCATTTGATCTGTATATTATACCATCTCTGCTTAAGATCTATTCTGTTCTCTTCTCAATCTATTCCCAGTTAAGATTTCAGAGATCTGGATTGGACTTGTGAAATATGTGGTAGGGAAGCTACTTGCATGATAGAGTGTGCTGTATATAACTCCGGGATTTGATTAGTATTTGTTTGGGTGTTCATTATTAAGAAATCAAAACATGATAAAATTTGTTACAGGCAGTTATATGGAAAAGGTCTAGGGAGATGAGTTTAGGAGGACAAATATACTGGCAATCATTCAGATCACTCAGTAGTAGATCAGTGTTGATAAGTGAAGTCAGGCCCAAAACCTCGTGATTTGATCCCTGAGCAATTACGTTATTTCCTAGACACAGTCAGGATATCTTAAAAGATCCCAAGAGGACAAAAACCCTAAGGAATAAAATCTCAAAATGAGAAAATTCCCAATGCTCAAAGAGCCAAATTCGTACGAAAAAGGTATTTGCCTCGCCCTCGTTGGACAAAAACATTGGTCACTCTGTTGTACGAAAGTACTGACCTGTCACCAATGGTCTAACGTTGTAAATAAAAAAGGATGACATCAATATACTCACCTGTTAAGATGAATCATTGTGCTTACCTTGATCGCGGGGGTATGCCTTGGAATGGGACACACGGGTATAATAGTATAATATTACCTTAAGCATATCACGAAGTTGAAAAATTGAAAGTTGAGCGTTAAAGTTTAAGTGGACAAACATATTGGCAATCGCATAGACCAGTTTGATTAGGCTCGTACTGAAAAGTGTTCTTTAGTCTGCCTGAGAACGAATTTTGATCCCATTGCAATTGTAATTGTATATTATGGTAGTTGTTTATATTTTAAATTTTTATTTGTTTCTAGTTCTTAATATTAAAAAAAAATAAAAAAAAATAGAAAACTTCAAAAAATACAAAAATAGTGTCTTGCTTTTCTATAAAACCAAAAATCCAAAAATAGAGTGTTTATTTGTTTTCTTAAAAAAATTAAAAATATAACCGTTCTTGAAGATTTGATTGATCATCAAAAGTTGAATGAATTTAAATTGTGAAATCTGAGTACAAGTACTTGGATGTACATGGTGTTCATATGGTGCTCTCCCTGTTGTATAAGAAATGTTTGCTTATAAGTTTGTGAGCATATGCAGAACTTGATTTCAATCAAGAACAGGGGTTGATGAAGACTGAGATGCTGTTAGTTGCTGAAGAAGCCTGAAGCAGCACAACAACAAGATGTACCTGAGTCAGAAGAACCGGATACGTAACGCCGTCTGATAATGAAAGTACATTTGAAGAAGTGCCGTGAACCTGCTTGAAAGAGAATGACTGAAGAAGAAAAGGGTTGTTGAGAATCCTCCTCTCACATTTTTTAACACAGACTTTCAAGCAAAAGCTGATCGTGATCCTGATATGAAGCTAACCACAAGAGCTGAAGAAAGAGACCCAGTGCTGAGAGTTCAGAAGTCAAGAACTTCCACAACATCCGCATAGTGACAACCATAGACTACGTTGAAGACGTTGCTGAATTCATGCTATGAAGACAATTTGATGGCATCAGTCTAGGGGGAGATTGTTATGCCCTAAAGTGTGAGACTGACGCATCAAATTAATACAACGGGCCATGGTTACGAACTGGGCTTTACTGGGTTAGTTTATATTAGGTTTTGGACCTTTATAGGTCACTTGGGCCAAGCTTTAGGCCATGTGGGCCAAGCAGGCCCAAGGGGAGCCCATGTAGGGAAGTGGGCTTTCACATGTATATAAACAAGTTTCTAACTTGTTTTTAGGTTTGAACCTCCTAGTTAGACAATTCTAGAGAACCAGAGAAGGGAGGCGATTTGTAGTGGTGTACTCATACCAGACGTTTTTGCTTGTTCAAGTAATCGAAACGTGTGTGAGTTAAAAGTTATTTCGGTGTTCTTGTTCTTTTTCATCTTATTTCTTGAATCACCTATTGATTGGATTCCGCACAATCAATAGGTTGTTTGATATCATTGAAAGATCCGGTTTTCGGGACTTACAAGTCGTATCAGAGCCTTTAGAACCTGTTTCTAGGCTCGGTTTGATATCAAATATTCAAGGTTTGAAATTTTTGGTTCATCGTGTTCTTCGAGTTCTTAGTGATATTCATAAGTTTTTATTAAAAATCATCCTATTCTGCTTGTTCGATTTCTGTTTAAAGTGTTTAAGGGATAAAGTTGAATTTAAAAAAAATCGTATTCTGCAATATCTTCAATTTTAGAAAGTTCCCAAAATTTCGGAAAATTCTGGTTGGCAATTTTTTTGAAATTCTTGTTTCCAAATACAGATAAAAATTTGGTTGACCAGATCCTTGTTTCAAAATTCAGAGGTCTCGAGTCACGGTCTTGACTCATCATCAAAGTTTCATTCACCTTTCACAGTCTCGACCCCTCATCTCAGAAGGTCTCGACTCATCACCATCATTCAAGGTCTCGAGTCATTCACTGTCTCGAGTCATATTCATCACTGGTCTCGACTCATCACTGGTCTTGACTCATTAGTCATCAATCTTCATTTGGTTTGGAGTCATTCACGTGCAAAGAAGCTCTCCACAGGTCTCGTTGAAAGATCCGGTTTTCGGGACTTACATCCCCTCTCTGCCTTAGCCTCCTTTGTATGTCTTTTTGCTGCATTATAAGAGGTCCCACAGATATCGGATCCTCCTGAAATAAAGTTGATTATCTTGGCATCCGCAGGAGGTGATGCTGCTCGTTCAGGATCCTTCTCAGTATCCTAACCCTTATTCTTCTTTCTTCCCAGGAGATCCTTTAGGTATCCTTTGCTCAGCAAATAGCTTAATTCTTTCCTCAGGGCAATGCAATTGTTGGGATTGAACCCTATCAAAGGAACAGATAATTAAAGCCAAAACTGGATCAGAGCAGTGGATCCAGAATAAGCAGATGTTACATACAAGTCTCTCCCCTTGAAAGTGATTTCAACATCTGCTGCCTCCTATCTACTGATCGTGCAAACTGCTGACCTACAAACTGCTGATCAAGTAAAGGCCTGATGAAAGACTAAAGCTCTGCTGTTCAATCTACTGCCTTGAGTTAAGCACTGCTGATCCGGACTAGTACTGCTGGGTTCACAGCAGTGGAAAGATGCAGCAGTTATTTAGATGTCTTTTATGTAATGAAATGTAATAGCAGTAGTTAGCATAGCAGTGTTTGTATTGATCAGAGGTTAGAGTTTGTTAGGAGGTTAGATGTCACTTTCATGGTGACGTCAGCTTAGATGCTCAGTGGTTTGCTAGTGCCTATAAATAGAACAGTGCTCTGTACTGTTCTATTAGCTCTTTGCAAAATTGTTTTCCTGCACGAACAAACACTGAGCTCTGGCTGAGGGGGAGTTTGCATTCAATCATCGCATTGTAATCGTAATTGAAATAAATTCAATCCTTCGGTTCTTTCTAGAAAATGTTTTGATTAAAGCAATTCTCTCGTTTGATTGTGTGTAAAGTTTGTTTCCATCTTAATTCCGCTGCACAACTCATCCATCTTCACCTTAATTCAAACGTGAAAACACAATCAAAACCAAACTCAGATCAAACAGCAATCTTCTGTAACATGTCCAAAATCCTCATGGAAGGCACACCATTTGGACTTATCCTTCCAATCATATTTTTGTTGATTCTTCCAGGGCCACCTTGCTTTGTCTCCTAAACCCTGTATAGCATATATCAGTTCAGGTATATTAACATAAAAACAATATTCTGACAACTCAGGATACTCATCTCCAACAGCATTCACTTTCTTGTTGTCATTCCTGCCATATGGCTTAGAGCGATATGGTTTATACGAGGATTCTGATTTTCTGTTAGTTGACTCATAGGTTGTGGATGAATTCATCCTCTCTTGCCTCCTTTTGTCATCCTCCAGTCGAATATATCTTAAAGCCCTGTTCCGAGCATCATCCAGGTTCCTGCAGGGATTCATTACAAGGTCCTGGTAAAATTGAGAATCTTTTTGCAATCCCATCTTGAAAGCCTGCACAGCTGTTGCAACATCAAGTTGCTGGATATGTAAGGATTCCCGGCTAAACTTGTTCACATAATCTCTCAAGGATTCCTGAGGTCCTTGAGTTATCATGTAGAGATCACTGGTTAGGTTTTCAAAACTCCGACTGCAAGAAAATTGACTATTAAATAAATTCACTAAATGAGCAAATGATGTAATCGAATGAGGAGGAACGTTTAAGAGCCATTTTAAGGTTGATCCTGTTAAGGTAGAACCAAAACCCTTGCAGAGGGATGCTTCCTTGAGATCTGGAGGGATAGGGATGATTTCCGTCCTTTCCCTATACTGGGAAATATGTTCTTCAGGATCCGTAGTTCCGTCATAGAGCTTCATGTTAGGGGTCTGAAATCTTTTTGGGATTTCAGCATCACAAATAGGATATGCAAACCGAGATATCTTGTGGCTATCCTGGGATACTTCTGGGATTGGCTGGACTACTCCAGGTACACTGGATATCATGTCCTTTAACTTTTGAAGCTCCCAGGAAAGTGCTGATGTCATACCTGCATCCTGCAAAGATCCAATATCATTAGTAGCAAGAGTATTATTATTATTAGATACGTTACCAGTCTGAGGATTTTGGCCATATCCTGAAACATATCCTGAACTTCTCACAGTTGATACCCTAACCAAAGAGGGTATCTTAGGAGTATGTTTCTGAGAATGGCTAGGCATAATATTCCCCTTGTTATCCTCAGTATACACTGCAGAACTGAAGTTCAAAGCTCTAGGTTGCAAGGGAGTGACAGTTCCTTAGATCACTACCAGAAAAATGGGACACCATAGCTTTTGTTACTAGAAATTTTGCTGAGTTCAAAGATCTGACCCTGACCCAACTTCATGGTAGACTCCTGACCTATGAAAGGGAGTTGAACCAGAAAAAGAAGTTGCAAGAGTCTGGCAAAGTTACTGATGATTATTCATTCGGTAGCACAACTCTTTTTGGTCAGGAAGAATCTGGCAGTAGTGGTAAGGATCAGGGTTATGATCACTTTATTGATATAACTGTTGGTGGAAATTTTAACAACCCTGATCCTCACTCTGCAAATTATGCTTTTACTGCAAATTGTGAGAACCAGATGTCAGATAATTTGTGCTTTGAACTCAATGATTTGCAACACTTTGATCCCACTGACTTAGAAGAGATGGACATCTTGCATCAATTGGCTTTGCTTAGTGTAAGAACAAGAAAATTCTACAAAAGAACAGGGAGAAAATTCCCAGGGTTACATGGGAATTTAAGGGTTGGGTTGGATAAATTGAAAATCAAGTGTTACAAGTGCAATAGACTAGGTCATTTTGCTAGGGAATGCAGGAGCCAAACTACTGGTCCTATAATCACTCATCCTAGTTCAAACCCTGGACAACAAAATCAAAGCACTGTTCACTATACCCAATATACCCCTGCAGCTCATGTTAACACTGCTCACTATGCTACAACCCCTATGCCTGTGCATTATGTCCAAACCACTATTCCACAAATTCAGTATGTTCACACCCCTGTCCCTTAGGCACAAGTGCAATCTGTTGCACCTCAAACAGCTGCTCCAGCAGTGGTACAACCAGATCAGCAAAGCTTCTTCACTCAAGGCTTTGTTGACTGGAGCAGCATGCCTGATGAGCTCGCTGATGAAAATTTTGCACTCTATGCTTTTAATGAACCTTATAATGATGAATTTTGTTTGATGGCATTAGAGTCAATACCAGAGAGGGGAGAAACTGAAGGTGAATAGCTAAGTGATGAAACAGTGGATGAGGTGACTGAAGCAGTTGTTAATGCAGTTGCTGGTGAACTGCTGCTGGGAGAAAATTCAGAAACCCTGATTGAACCACTGACAGATCCCTGGTCCAAAGAGGACAAAGAAGAAGAGGAAGAGAGCAGGTGAGAAGGAAGTAAGAGCTGATGATGAAGAAAATCATCAATGTGATTGTGCCATGATGGCTGCTGCCAAGGTATCACCTCAAGTTCTTGAAAAACTGTGTTCAGACCAATGCATTATTGCATTTGCTAACATCAAAGAGGTAAATGAAAATCCTAGGGATAAAGTCTTGTCTGATGAAGTCAAATTTGAAAGGTCATTAAAAGAACTTAGAAACAAATTGGCTGAAAAGGATAAAGAGATCAGCAGTCTCAAAGAAGAGCAAAGTATAACCAAAACTCAACTCCAAACTATGGTAGAAAAATACCAAGTTTGAAAAAAGGTGTTAGAGTCCACCCAAATCACATGTGAGAAATCGGTGGAATCCTGCAAAGGATATGAGTTAATGCTTGAAAAACAGATTAAAAGCAATGTGAAATTTGGTATTGGTTATAGAAAACACGATGATGAAAACACTGCTGTTGAAAAATCTGTTCAAACCACTGATGTAACCACTGAGTTCATCCCCACAAACAAGAATGGCCAAGAAGTGAAAATCACTGATAAACTTGGTAACAAAATCACACTTGACAGACCAGTGGGATCTTCTACTTTTGAGGAGCTTGAAAAATATCAGTTTAAACCAACATGGTCTGATGAGTGTGACATTCTTGAAAATTTCAAGCCCATGGACTTTACAACCACTGATGGTGTCAAAGCTCCAAAAGCAAAAGTCATTCCTCTTAAGGACATCCCAACAGAGGTTAAAAACTCTGTTGCAATGGAGTCTGAAAAGAGAAAGAAAAGATCAATAACTTGTTTTGTGAATTTTGTGAAAAAAGAAATCATCTAACAAAAGACTGTTTTCATCTAAAAGCATATGATCTAAACAAAACAAGTGTCATTGTTCCTGCTGAAAGCTGCACCATCTGTGGTAAAATAAACCACAAAACTCAAGCATGTGTGTATCTCAAAAATTTTGATGTGAAAAAGAATGAATACACTGCTAAAACATCCTTGAGTCCATCCACATCATCAGTCAAATTCACCAAGAACCAACCACTGTTTATGCCAGTTCAAACAGCTGTCACAAAACAGCTGAACCAAACATCTGTCAAAAGAGATGTTCAGGTTACTGATGCACCCCCTGCAAATCAGTTCAGAAAAGGCAAGGAACAATCATCTTACCAAAGGATTCCACACGTTTATGAGACCTACAAAAGGCCCTCTAAACCCAGAGTGAACAGGCATCCTTTTGGGTACCAACAGGTGATTGGTCAAACCCCACAACAGTGGTTAGAGAGAAACAGTCCTAAAACTGTCCAAACCCCTGACCTAACCACTGTCCATACATCTGCATCCATCCCAGACATTGTTGAGACCCCATCCAAAGCCTTATTGGCTTTGGAAACCCTAATGAACTAATCCTTTTACTTCATGTGCAGGGAGCTTCTGCATGCTTAGATAGTCTTTGGTATGTAGATAGTGGAGGCTCCCGGCACATGACAGAGTGTAAAGCCCTACTCAAAGACTTCAAAATTCATGGAGGGGGTGATATATCCTTTGGGAATAATAGTAAAGGGAAAGTTCTGGGGTCTGGTACAGTGCAATCTGGAAATGTAAAATTTGAAAATGTCAATCTGATAGACAATCTGAAATTCAACCTCCTGAGTGTTTCACAAATGAGTGATAAGGGGTATGGGTCATTCTTCACAAAGGAGTGTTGTAGGATTGTTGGACCAGAAGTGGTTGAAAAGATTGAAGCAATAATAAAAACTGGAAAAACAAAACTTATTGCTCAAAGAAGTGACAATGTTTATGTTGTTGATATGTCAAAATAGTGTCCCAGAGCTGATGCCTGTCTGTTATCAGCTGCCTCTAACAAAGAGACAGAACTTTGGCACAGAAGATTGGGACACACAAATCTCAAGACAATCACAGAAATTTAAAAAAATGGTCTTGTAAGAGGCTTGCCACAAAAATTGTTTTCATGTCTTGAGCACTGTGTTTCCTGTTTAAAAGGAAAACAACATAAAAGCTCTTTTAAGTCCATTGAAGAGTCCAAAACAACCCAGTGTTTGCAAATGCTGCACATGGATTTGTTTGGCCCAGTTCAAGTCATGAGTCTTAAGAAGAAAAAATATTGTTTGGTTGTTGTTGATGACTTCTCTAGGTTTACATGGACTTTCTTTTTACACTCAAAAGATGAGACTGCGGGCATTTTGCAAGACTTTGTGACACATGTTGAAAAACAATTTGACATTCCAGTAAAAGTCTTCAGGAGTGACAATGACGCATAATTCAAAAATAAGGAGTTGGATGCCTTCTGTGTGAAGAAAGGGATTGTAAGGCAGTACAGCATCCCTAGAACACCAGAGCAAAATGGGGTAGTTGAAAGAAAGAACAGAACTTTGATTGAGGCTGCCAGAACCATGCTTGCTGATTCAGGTTTGCCATTAACCTTTTGGGCAGAGGTAGTAAATACTGCTTGCTATGTCCAAAACAGAGTTTTAATAAACCCCGGGCACAAAAAGACTACTTATGAAATTCTGTATAAAATCGAACCACTGATCTCATACTTCAAGGTATTTGGCAGCCCATGCTTTATTTTGAACTTAAAAGATTCCATTTCAAAATTTGCAGCCAAAATTGATTGTGGTTATCATCTGGGATACTCAACCACTGCCAAGGCCTACAAAGTGTTTAATACACGGACCAAGGCAGTGGAGGAGACCTTGAATGTAAAGTTCAATGAATTTTCATCAATGAAAATCCCAGCAAATCCTGCAGATCTGTTTGATCTTGATAAATTCACTTTTGAAAATACTGCTGTCAAGACTAACAGTGCAGGTCCATCAGAGGATTCATCATCAGACTTTGGGTATGAGATCATCATTCCTCAATAAAAGTCTGCCAATATGGGAAAAGCATCAGTTGTACAAAACAGCTGTCAAAGCTCAACCACTGCTACCTCAACAGTTGTTGACCAAAGTAGCCCATCCACCACTGCTTCCACATCAACAAACACTGCTGACAAAAGTCCCCAAACAGTGGATTAAAGTCAGCATGTGTCCACATCATTACCTCCTATTCCACCACCTTTTGAAGCCATTGCTGGATCATCAAAGTCACCAGCAGTGGTTAGCTCAGATGATACACATTTGCAGCCTTCACCAACAAATGCCATCATTCCATACCAAGGAGATTTAATCTTCTTGAGATCTCATCCACCTCATCAAATCATTGGCAACATCAACGAAGGGGAGCTCACAAGAAGCCAAACCCAAAACATTTGTCTTTTTGCTGGTTTTCTATCACTCCATCAGCCAGTCAAGTACCAAGAGGCACTGAAAGACAACAGCTGGGTAGAAGCCATGCAAGAGGAGCTCCAACAGTTTAAAAGATAACAAGTATGGGAGCTTGTACCACTGCCAGAAGAGGTAAGTCCCATTGGCACAAAGTGGGTCTTCAAAAACAAAACTGATGAAAGGGGTATTGTTGTCAAGAATAAAGCCAGGCTTGTGGTTCAAGGTTACAGACAGGAAGAGGGAATTGATTATGATGAAACATTCACCCCTGTAGCAAGATTGGAAGCTATAAGACTGTTCTTGGCCTTTGCTGTCAACCACAACATGAAGGTGTTCCAAATGGATATCAAAAGTGTTTTCCTCTATGGTACAATTCAAGAAGAGGTGTATGTCTGTCAACCTCCAGGTTTTGAGGATCCATTTTATCCAGATCATGTCTACAGGCTAAACAAAGCCTTGTATGGCCTGAAACAAGCACCATGGGCCTGGTATGAAACTCTTTCCACCTTTTTACTCTCAAATGGTTTCAAAAGAGGTACCATTGATAAAACATTGTTTCTAAAATGGAGAGGAAAGGATTTAGTGATTATCCAAATTTATGTGGATGACATTATTTTTGGAAGCACATGTAATAAAATGTGTGAAGAGTTCAGGGAACTCATGACAGCTGAGTTTGAAATGAGTGCAATGTGTGAGCTGCAATGCTTTCTTGGTCTCCAAGTTCAGCAAATGCAAAATGGAACTTTCATTCATCAAAGCAAATATGCTAAAGAACTTTTAAACAAATTTGATATGAATGATTGTAAACCATGCAGCACACCCATGGCAACAAATAAGCTTGTCATGTCTGATGAAAAGGATGAGCTGATTGACCAAACACTTTATAGAAGCATGATTGGGTCTTTATTGTACCTAACTACATCTAGGCCAGACATCATGTTTGCAACATGTGTTTGTGCAAGAAGTCAATCAGCCCCTAGAAAATCTAACCTTATTGCTGTAAAAAGGATATTCAGATACATAAAAGGTGCTCCCACACTTGGTATCTGGTATCCAGCTAATGGGAATATCAAGCTTTCAGGATTTTCAGACAGTGACTTTGCTGGATGTAACACAACCAGGAAGTCCACATCAGGAGGGTGCCAGTTTCTAGGTGACTGCTTAGTTTCATGGCAAAGCAAAAAGCAAGCAGCTATTTCAACATCCACTGCTGAAGCTGAATACATTGCTGCTGCAAGCTGTACAGCCCAACTCCAGTGGCTTCAAAATTAGTTGCTGGATTTTGGTATCACTGCCTTAAAGACACCACTCATGTTGGATAGCCAGGCAGCAGAAAATATCATCAAAAATCCAGTTTCCCATTCAACCACCAAACACATCGACATCAGACATCACTTTGTTAGGGATTGCTATGAAAAAGGTTTGATTTCTCTGCATCATGTTCCAACTAAAGACCAGCTGGCAGATGTGCTCACAAAAGCATTAGATACAACCACCTTTGAAAGCTTGGTCTCTAGGATTGGCATGCTAAACATGGAATAACAAGCAACATCTTGTTTTTCTATGAATAAAAGCATTAAAATGTTTTCAGAAAATAAAAAATCCATCCTTAAAAATAGTTAAAAATGAGTTTTTCATTAAAATCCTTAAAAGTCTGCCATAACCACTGATTGTTCAAAAGTCAGCTCTACTTCAAAATGCCTGTCCACTGCTGAGAGTCATCCCCTGTCCTCTCATTTCGTTGATAAACTCTGTTGTTCAAAAGCAGTGTCTTATCCACTGATAGTGAAAATCATCCACTGCTTCCATTTGTTACCGTTGTAACCACTGTCTTCATCAGTAACTTTCACAAAAGCACTGTCCTTCATTTCATCAGGGGCTGGCATGTGGGCAGTACATAGTGGCCAGACCTTTTGTAACCACTGCCACGTCAGCCTTCACTTTTTCCTCTATAAAACCCCCACTTCACATCAAAACAGGGTTTTACTGTCGAATTGAATTCTCAAAAATTCTCTTCTCAAAGCAGTTTCTTCATCAAATTCTTTCAACACCTTCTTCGATCATCATCTTCAAAATGACAAAATCGAAATCATCTGCAAAACCCACTCCCAAATCATCTTCGAAAGAAGCCTCTCAAAAGGCTAAACCCACTGAAATTCCACACAAACCATCTCATAATCTTATGGGTCTCCTCACAAAACCCGGCACTACAGAAGCTTTCGATTCCATCCTTGCTACCATATCTGCATCAAAGTACAAAACTTTGTTAACCGCAGATGCACCAATTTACTTGACAACCCAAAGAGAGTTTTGGAAGAATGCAACCCTTGAAAAACAAGGAGACGCTGTAATAGCCATCAACTCTTCTCTAAAGGGTAAAGACGTCAAGATTACACCACAATCCATCTCAGAGGTCTTTCAACTCGACGATCAGGAAGGTAAAATTACTTTTCCCAAAAACGAGTTAAAAAATGATTTTCTGGAAAGTGGGTATAATGCAGAAGTAAAAAAGGACACCTTACAAAAAGGTTACTTCCCTTCTGCAACACGATTTTTATTTCATACCCTCCTACTCTGTGTTTCAAACAAAAAAACAGCTTTCAATGAAATACCATTAAAAATTCAAAATCTGGGATATGCTATTCTACAAGGAGAAAATTTTAATTATTCCCGAGAAATTTTTAATGATTTGGTTAAAAATATTGAAACAAAGGCATTCCTACTGTGTCCAAGATTTCTAAGTTATTTTTTTGAAAAGAAACTTGGTAAGAATGATCCTTCTGCAATAAAACAAGGTGAATCTCTTCAAATGCACAGCTTAACTGCTGAAACTTTTACAAGAATGTCAACACCTTGCAAAACACAAGCAGAGGTGCCTGAGCAGAATTTAGCAGCTACCACTGCTCCTCAGGTATCTGCTGCTGAGCCCACTGCTCAAGGTGATCAAAGTAGCAAAACAACTGCTTTGAAATCCACACCTACAATCACCAAAAAGCCAACAAAAAGTAAAACTCAAAAACCCCCCAAACCCATCAAAAAGGCAACTCTAGAGGATGAGATACCAGAGCTACTGCCAGTGACAACACAAAAGTCACAAGAAACCACTGCTGCTACTTCCTCACAGCAGTTGGTACAAATATCTCAACCCATAACCAAAACTCCTCCTGCTTCTTCTAAAAAAGAACAGGTTGTACACATAGGGACTCCACAATATGATGCTCTGGAATCACTCGCTTCCATCATCCACAGCCCAATGCCCGTGGCAAATTCTCTTTCTACACCAAACATCACTTCCACAATTCCCCCACCAACTAAACTTTTGTTGGATGCAATTGATTTGAACCAGGCACTAACCAGTCCTTCTCAATCACCTATCAATGAGAACATGCCTCAACAAATGACTGGGTCTGATGTATCAATCTTTGCTAACCCACCAACACAACCTGAGGAGGTTACACCCCTTGAGTTACACGTAACTCTTGGTGGTATTCCAAGTGAAGCAGCCACTACAAGTACTGAACCCACTGGTTTGCACTTGGACAGTGGTTACATTAATAAGACTTCCTTGGAGGCAATTCCTTCCATAGCACCACTGACATCCACCAGTGGATTTTTTTTTACCACTGGCAACATCAAAAGGTTGTCAAGTGTTGAAGGAAGAAGACCCCAGTACCAAGAAAAAAGGGGCATCAGTGGTTAATGTTTGGAGTACACTCCCTACCTCAACCACTGATAAAACCACTGCTAGTGGGAAATCAGATGATCCCATTAAATTGGGTGATGGTTTAAAATATCTGGAATTGACGGAACGAGTTGACAAACTGGATACAACAGTTGCAGATATCAAAGACATGCTACAACAGTTGTTGAAAGTACAAAAGAAGCGATCCACTACTGTTCCACCTCAAGCACCTGCTCCATCACAAGCAACTGCTACAAATGAGCTCTGGAATCTATTTCAACCTTTTCTCCAACAACAAAAGCACATGGCTGATCAGCAACATGAAATACATGTACAAGAGCTGAGAAACATCATGGAGTCTAGGTTCAAGAACACACAAGCAGACATCAAGGCTCTCAAGGCCCATTTATTGAAAACCACTGGCACTGCTCCTCCAACCGTTCTTTTTATTGATCAACTTCCCCCAGATAATGCCAAAAAGGGGGAGAAAATTCAGGAGTGGAAGAAGAAGGGAATAGATGATGGTCTCTACATTGAACCAGAAAAAGATGCTATAACCAGAAATATTCCTTTGCCAGATGGTAGCAAAAAGGTTGATGTTTCCCAAAATGCACTCGATGAAGCTATAGCAAGTGTAAAAAGGGACAGGGAGGCAAAGGTTATGTCAAGGTGGAATGAGGATAAAAGAGCTTACATGGAGCTAAATGCGCAGGGTTGTTCTGAGCCAAAGGATGCTAAAAATCCTAAGCCAAAAAGAAACCCCACTACAAAAGTGAGGGAACCCAAGTCCATCCCATCCAGACTCACAAAGCTCTCCTCGAAGCTTGAGCTTTTCTTTTTGATGTAATTGCCATGTTCTCCAAAAACTCCCAATCATCATTCTAGTAGTTTGTACCAAAAGTCCCACCGGTAATAGACATTAAATCACGAGCATCTTCGGCACTCAACCCCTCGTGGAAGGCATTCATCAACTCCCAAAGTTCAATTCCATGATGAGGACAATTCTTGATCATCATGTTAAAACGCCCAAAGGCTTCATGAAACATTTCGCCTTGTTGTTGTTGAAAACTCCTCAACCCCTTCGTAGCATCGTTAGTCTTTTGAGCGGTGTAAAATTCATCTAGGAAAATTTGTTGCATCTCCGCCCAAGTATATATAGATGCTGAAGGCAAAGTGTAGAACCACTTCTTTGCCTTGTCCTCTAAAGAAAATTGAAACAGGACTAACTTGACATCATCAGCCGAAAAACCTTGACTCCCAAGAGTATTGCAAATTGAGTCATAGGCCTCTAAATGGAAATACGGTTCCTCCTTGCTAGCCCTTTATATTTCGACAAACTTTGCAAAGAATTTGTTCTCACTTCAAAGGTTCTCCCTTGATCATTGTGAGGAATAACTACCGGTGAGGGATTTTGAGTGATTACCAGCCTAAAATGCGCTTTAATTCCTCTCGCTTGTTCTCTAAGATGCCTTCTTGGCACACCCAACCGAACCCTTGGTTGAATAGGACCCATTGGCCTTTGCATAGGCCCTTGTGGTGCGAATGGTTGTTGAAATTGCTGTTGTGGCATCGGTTGGTGTTGAATCGACCTTTGGAATTGTGGTTGTACATTTTGTGGGCGAACTTGTTGCAATGGTATAGGGCGTTGCACTTGTAGCCCTTGTGGTCTTGGCCGAATATGTTGTGGTATGAGTTTTTGTTGTTGTGGCATTCCACCTACACTTGCCATCCCTTGAGATTGGCTTTGCACATAACCGAACTCTCCTTGATCACCATAACCCCCATAAGCATACCCGTCTTCATCATAGCCCTCAAAATCTTCGTATCCTTCCTCATATCCATCTCCCCCTATACCCGAAGTTTGCCCAAATGGAATGGATGAGTATTGAAAGCCCATTTGGTTTGATGGTCTAAATGTAGAGGTAGAATGGACAATATTTGATGTATGGGGTATTGAATAGTGGGAAGATGATTGACCCGTAGATGGGGGAAAGAAGTGTGATAATGGTGGGATTGTGGCTGAAGGGCAAAAGGTAAGATTGGGTTCAACTTGAGTGGTGATCGGTTGTGTGGTGTTGGTTGGTGTAGTGTCATGAGGTGGAGTAGGAATTGTAGTGGTATTAGGTATGGTTGTGTTTGGTGATGGGTGTGTGGAAGTAGGTATAAATGATGAGGTCGTTTGACCCGTTGTGGGTGGTAATTGAGATTCTTGCATGATGTTTCGTGGTGTGATGGGTGATGTAGGTGAACCAATAATTCTGTTTTCTCTTAC
This sequence comes from Helianthus tuberosus, assembly GCA_030545235.1. NCBI lineage: Eukaryota > Viridiplantae > Streptophyta > Magnoliopsida > Asterales > Asteraceae > Helianthus > Helianthus tuberosus. Next base: position 195,822,348 of record CM060442.1, on the reverse strand, counting down.
TAAAACTCTGTTTTGCCTTAACGTTCTTTCGATCTCCGGATCAAATGACAATGGTGACGACTTGTGGAGCCTCTAGTATGCATGCACCTGTAGAACCTGCACACTAAACACACCAGTGTAAACCCGAAAATAACAAAGCAAAACTAACAAACTGACACACGTTGCGCACAACTCCCCGGCAACGGCGCCAAAATTTGACGTGATGTCGTGGTCACGCAAATTTAATCCCAATAACAACTATAGATAGTGGTAAATGGGTATCGAACTTAGGGAGTATGTGGAAAATATGTCGGTTATGTAGCTTTGCACTTAAACTAAAATTAACCTAATTTGCAGAATTTAAAGATTAATGATTTGGATTGTTGTTTTTAAGAACTAAATTACTAGCTATTGGCAAATCAAAATTGGTTGTTTAACAGATTAAGGAAGAATTACTCATACACCATGATAATCAAAGCAACACAATGTTATCATTCTAGAAATTTAGAAATAAACACACAAAAGTTCAAGAGAAACCTTCACCTAAGATGATCACCGAAAGTTTAGCCAGACATAGCTTGGTGAATCATCATAACAACAAGTTTAGTGTTCATACCAATCGAAAACATAAACCGAATGTTAGAAAATTGTTTGGAACCAAGTACAATTATCCAAAATCGTCCCTAGAACTCCAAAAAAATGTCCAATGATGAGATAGCTCAAAAGACACCCCAAAAACTGAATAAATGAGGCAGTTACGGAATTCTGCGCAGCTTCCATCGTAATTTACGGTACCACCGTAAATTACGGTGGACCACAAATTGTTACGGTGATAACAGACTGAGTTACGGCAGGATTTGGGCATATTTCAGGGCCACCGTAAATTACGGTGGCCACCGTAATTTACGGTGGAGCCCTGACTTGTATGTTTTGTTCCTTTGCTCCTTCCACGCATGACCCGTTCATCTCCAAACCGTCCAAAGCTGCGTTTTCTCCTCTTTTAGCTCCCGAACCGCACCTGAAACATAAGAAAACATAGTTATCTAATTCAAGATAATTACGCGATTAAGTGAAGGATAAATTCGTCTTTTAACATCATAAAGGGTTGTCCTACGGACTTTCATGTTGGAAGGTGACTTGATATCCAAGATGGCTTTGATATGTTCCGGACTTGCTTCTATCCCTTTCTTAGTCACCATATATCCTAGAAACTTTCCTTCCCCCACTCCAAAATGACATTTAGCAGGATTTAGCTTCATATTGTACTGGTCCAGGATATCGAATGCTTCTTCAATATCCCGGAGATGATCCTCAGCCTTCTTAGATTTTACCACCATATCATCAATGTATACTTCCATGGTGTCCCCCAGTTTGTCTTTAAACATCATGTTCACCAATCTTTGGTATGTTGCACCTGCATTTTTGAAACCAAAAGGCATAGCAGTATAACAATAGATACCTGTTGGTGTCATGAAAGCAGTATCCTCCTGGTCCGTAGGTTCCATTTGGATCTGCTGGAATCCTGAGGATGCACCCATGAAGGTTAATATTTCATGGCCGGCAGTAGCATCCACCATTGAGTCAATATGAGGTAGAGGAAATGGGTCTTTGGGACAAGCTTTGTTCAAGTCTGTGTAATCCACACAAACTCTCCATTTCCCATTTTTCTTTTGCACCACAACTACATTTGCTAGCCACTTGGGAAATTTAACTTCCCTAATCATCTTGCTCTTTAATAATCTTTCAACCTCTTCCTGAATGATAGTGTTCCGCTCTGGAGCAAACTTCCTTCGTTTATGTTAGACAGGCTTGAAAGACCTATCGATTCCAAGCTTGTGGGTTATAATATCCTTGGAAATCCCTGTCATATCCTCATGTTTCCATGCGAATGTTGACATCCTGCATTTCAAAAAGTTAGTCAATTAATTTTCAATATCCCGAGGGATATTGGTTCCTACGAGCACCGAGATATCTGGATTATCCTGATCCAGGATAATTTTCTTTACATCCTGCTGTTAGTGCATATGTCTGTTGACTTCATCTTGTATCGAGTCATGTAACTAGAATAGATAGACCAGGACACGTTGTACGAGAGAAACGGGAAATAGTCCTGAACCAGCCACCTCTCATGAAGTGGCTAGGCCACCTCGCATGAGGTGACCAAGTTCATGGGGTCTGGGCAGGTCATGCGACCTGGGTCAGCTCATGTGGACTGGTTCATGGGGTCTGGCTCTCCTATATATATGTAGTCTTGGGTATTCATTAAAAAAATTTTGGATTCCGGTAGCGAAGCTCTGCCGAAGTGTCGCCAGCTCTTGTAACTTTGTCAAATCAATACAATCGACATTTAAAGTGATTCGACGTGCAAACTAGCTGCTATAACATCAACACGTCTGATTCCGCCTTTCGTAATGATCGAGAACTCTTCTGATCGACTCATTTGATCGAATCCCGATCCTACAAGTGGTATCAGAGCTCAGGAGGAAGAGTTCTTATCATTTCAGTTTTTTTTCACGAATAAAACTGATTTCTACTCATTTCTACCCACTTTTCTACACTTTTTCATCAAATTTACTGAGTTTTTACGGTTAAAATGATCTAATTTCATGATATAACACGTGAAACATTGATTTAAACAATCTGTGAACAAATTGGACGGTAAATCTACCTAAAAACTAGTAAAAATTTGACGAAATCATGAACTATTGAACTTAGAATTTTCAAACGAGGTGAATTTCTTTTCAAACCGTTTGATTTTTGAGACAGAATGTTTGAAATTTGCCCAAACCGTTTGAGAAACACCCAGATCGTGTGAACAGATTCCAGGTCGTTTAAAAGTGTCTCCAGGTCGCACGGTTTGAAAAACCAGAACGTACGGGGTGGTCAAACCACTTAAAAATTGACCCGATCGCACGAGTTGATCAGGTTGTTTGAAGTTATACCCAGCTCACACGGTTTGAATTCCAGGTCGTTTGGCTTTGAACCAGGTCGTTTGATTTCATCAGCTCGCACGAGTTGATCAGATTGTACCAAATTAATCAGATCGTTTGAACCTCTGATCTAGATCGCACGAGGTGAATTGTTTACCAGATTGTTTGAATTAATTCTTCCAGGTCGTGTGGTTTGAAGCTTCCAGCTTGTTCCAAACCCTCAGATCGTTTAAAAATTCTGTTATTGTGAACTCTCGATACCGAAACATGGAAAATGAATTCTATAACGCGTTCAGTACTACCTCGGCTACTTCATGTTCAGTTGCTCAGAATGTAAATATGGAAAATGAAACGGGAACATTACAAAAACCCCCAAAGTTGATGAGCATTGAAGAATATTACAGTTGGCAAGAACGGTTTGAAAACTGGGTTCAAGCAAATCATCTAATGTCTTGGGTTTGTATTGAAACTAAGTATGTTCGACCTCGTTCTGATATGGGAGTTATAAAAATTACTTCTGAATTTTCGGAAAAAGAGAGAGACATGTACAAGGCAGAAAAAATGATGATCAGTTTACTACAACAAGCTGTGAAAGAAGATATTTTCGTATTACTTCAACATGATGGTAGTGCACGTTCGATTTGGGAAGCACTTCACACAAAATTCGAAGGAAGTACGGAGATGATCAAAAATAAAAAAATCATTATTAAAGAAAGAATTTGAATTGTTTTCAAGTTTGCCGGGTGAAACTACAAAAACTCTTATTGAGAGATATTGTCATTTAGTGCGTTCAATGACTCGGTTGGATATCAATAAAGATCGAGAGGAATGGGTTGAAAAATTAGCCGATGCTTTACCTTAAAATGAATGGGGTACATATCTTATGATTTTAAAGAATACCGGAGAGTATGATAGATTGTCAATTGCTCAATTCATTGAAAAACTTGAAGGACAAGATCTTGAACAACAAAATATCGCTAGAATGAACAATTCAAGTGGTCAACAAGATATCAAGATGTATTTCAAAGGTAATGTTCAAAATGTTGAAGCTAGTCCAAAGATACGTCGCTTTTAGCGCAGAAAACTCATCTGGATCACTCAATCAAAGTTCAATCAACAACAATGGATTTTCTTCATATCCGAGTGTTAATCCTAATGTTTCAACTTCAAATTATCAGTCTCAAATCTCAAACAATGGTAATGGTCATGTGCTACAATGCAACATCGCGTTGCATCTTCAGAACGGTCAGAATTTCTCTGAAGAAGTCGCTAAAGGTCATATGGCATTACTAGTTACCGTGTTAGAATCATATGAGAGTTTGGTTGCGGGAAGGATCGGAAATCCTATGTTAACAAAAGAGGATTACGATCAGATTGATGCTGAGGAAATGGAGCTAATGGATATTAAGTGGTGTTTAGCGAGCGTGTTGAGGAGAGTTGAGAAATTTAAGGAGATTACTGGAAGAGATGACTTACGTGATGCTAATGTTTCTACTTTAGGTTTTGATAAGTCTAAAGTTACTTGTTTTCGGTGCAGGGAAAAAGGACATTTCAAGAGGGAATGTACCAACCAAGAAGCGGGTGGAGCTCAGAATCCTTTCGGGAACAATGAATATTATCGGAAAGCAATATATCATCAGGTAGCTCAACAACCGTCATCATCCCGTACTATTCCGATTGAAGATGGAAATAAGAAAGCTTGTATTACTATGCCTCCAGATCAAGAAGATGAAAGATTGCCAGAGGGATTTAGCTGGGACAAATATATTCCGGCTGAAAGTAACTCAAAGTTTAGAGCATTTGTTGCACAGATCATTCAAGAGCCAGAGTTGATGAAAGAATGGATGGATGTGTTTGCAAATAATGAGAAAATTCAAGATGGAGAGTCTGTCTCTTCAGAAGATAGTTCAGAAAAGACACCGGTCTTTGATCAATCATCAATTGATAGCGGTGATGATGATGAAGAAATTAATCAAATAAACATTGGTAAAACTCATTTATCTCCTGAAAGTTTCAAATTTTATTTTGCAGATAAATTGGAGAAACTAAAGGAGAAACGAGCAGCAAAAGAAAAGAAAGAGGTAAAATGTGAGAATGTTGTTCAGGTGGAAGAGAAGTATGAACAAAGTGAAGAAGTTAAAGTTTTTGAGAAGATTGTTGAGATTGAAAAGATTGTAGAGGTCACAAAACCTTGTTTGAAATGTTTGGAACCATGCAAACATTGTGAAGAGAAAGATAAGAAGTTTAGTGAGCTAGACAAGATGAAAGAAAAATTGTTGTTCGATGTTAAGTACGTAAATGAATCGTATGATGTGTTGAACAGAACGGTTAATCAGTTGGAAAAGACAGACTCAGAAAGGGAAGATGCTTTGACAATGATGAATGCAGTAATGATGTCTAAGCAGAAGGCTATCAATCACTATATTGATGAGTGTGAAAAGCTGAAGCAAGAGTTAGAGACTGAAAAGATTGAGAATGAAAGAATCCAACGATTGCTAATGAGTTACTCAAGTTCTGATTACTTGATTGATAGAATCTATCCAACAGTAGCAGGTTTTGAAGTCTTTCAAGATAAGAAGTCAGAAGGTAGAGATACTGGTAAGAAACAAAGTTCAAATTATAACAAGTGTCCGCCTCCGATCTGGGAAGGGTATCTCCCAGAAAACCAAATTCGGAACAAGTCAAAAAGGCAGTCAATATAAAGTTAAAGTCTGAAACAAATGATGAGTTACTAGACAACATTGATGTTACATTCACATCGTCTGACACTGATCATGAGTCTGAGTTAATAAAGAAAGTGATCGATCAGGTGTTGGATAAGGATGAGGAGTCAGAGTCAAAGTCTGAATCTGAGAGTTTAAGTTCATCAGTGGACAGTTCGAAATCATCGGTCAAGAGTAGTCATAATAAAGAGATTTCGAAAACAGAAAATAGTTTGGATGATGAACCAATCAAAGTGGCATATACTTTGAATGATTCAGACAAATTATATTCTGATGAGGAATTTCCATTAAAAATGTGAAAATTGAAAATATTAAAACAGTTTTTGAATTGATAAAAATAAAGTTTTCAGAAATAAAAGATAAAATGGGATTTTCAAAACCTAAATATATACTTCTAGAGTTCAACAACGTTTAAACAAGAAGAAAGGTTTCGGTCCAGGTCATCAAAAGAAACTGAATCATAAAAGCAATTTAAAAAAGAAGGGGTTGAGTTTTGATGTTGAAAATAATCAAAATATTAAAGATTTTAAATCAAAAACTGTATTTGTTTCAGGTGCTTCTTCAGAAGAAGAAAAGGAAAAAGCTTTCTGGAAACAGTCTAACAAGGAGTTTCTTGCTGGAAAACAAAAGTTTGAGAAGACTGTGTTTGGAACCAAAAAGGAAACAAGAGCTTGCTATAGATGCAAAAAAGTTGGTCACATCGCCTGGAACTGTCCAATGGCAACCAACGTAAAACAGGAAGTTCTTTTCTAAACTTAAAGAAAAAATTGTTGATGAAAATGAACCACCAACGGACAAATTCAAAGTGTTTAAAAATTCTACATTTGAAGTTGGTGGGAGTTCAAGACGTTTTTACAAAAGAAATGTGAATCTTAACAATCAAACGTGGGTTGTTTTAAGAAATCAGATCTTAAATCTGGCGATGAATTTGACTCGTCAAAGTCAGAGGAGCCACCAGTTGAACTAAAAAGAGAAAATTCAGTTCCGCCAATGGATGACGCAAACTTTCCACCATTGCGGACTGAAAATTTAAAATCAAAATTTGGAAAAAGTGGAAATTTCGAATCAATTTTATTCTGAAAAGAAAAAATTCGATGTCGAAAAGGCTTTCAATGGGAAAGTAAAACATATTTTTGGAAAAAATGGTCGATGGTAGGGCCAAAGGGGTAAAAGAATTTTATGAATCAAAGAGGAGAACTTAAACACCGAGTGAAAATAACTCGGATGTACCCAAGGCTGGTCAGGCTTGGGTGTCAGCATTCTTTGTTTATAATCCTGACTTTCCAGAACTCCCAGGTTGGTAATTGGGGAGTAGGAATCGGCATCTTTCTTGAGAAATTCACAACTGTGATATTTCGACTTACAAGTAGTATTGTTGATAAGAACCTACAAGTGGTTAATCAAGATCATTAAGTTGAACTTGATTTAACTTTCATACAAGTGGTTAAAGAAAAGGAAAAGTGAACTTATAAGTGGTAATTTGAAAATAATGTGATGAAACCCCATGTTTGTGAAATGACAAACAAACTAATTTTCTGGAAAAAACCATTTTGATTAAAATAAACTTAAGTGTTTTGAAATCTTTATGGGAAAATACTTTGTTGTCAGGGGGAGTTCTGATTGTTTAAGCCAAGAGAATGGAGAATTGAAGCAATTCACATAAGTTTGTCATTTTATTTGTACAGTTTATTGCTTTTACTTTCAAAATTTTCCTGAAAATAAAAAATTGAAACATATTTTTGATTTTAGGGGGAGTAAAAATTTAGAAATTTTGAAAATTTGAAAAATCAAAAAACATGATAAAATCTAAAAACCAAAAACATCGAAAAAATGAGTTTTGTTGTGAAAAAGAGGAAATGATAGTACATCAGTAGATAATCACAGTACGCTAAAGAATTGGTAAGTTAATATGTGATAAACGGTCTCACTGATGATATGCCAATAGGTTTTTACACGCTTAGTAGATTGTTTTCAACATATAAACCTAAATATCAAATTCTTACTTATCACGTGGGGAACATCTCTCAGATATATAGGTAACCCCTGAAATCTTGTTTGAAGGGCTTTCTATTTCTGACATACTAGGTCTTTGCGCGTGATGATATCTGGGGTATTATACCGGGACTTCTGATTTTGCGGGAGCAATAGCCTAGTCCTCGTATAATACTCTGCACTGCTTTAATCATAAAGCCCACCCTCAGCATAAAAAATGATGAAACATTAAAAAATGCTAATCATGTGCCGTTGAAGAAAAGATCCCCAAACAGGACACACCTAAAAGTCAAGCCATCATCTCTTTGTCTGAACGGAAGTTCTAACCTGAGCTCTCATGGCCTCGCATTACCCGTTTACAGATATCATTAGTGTACATTCACGTGTAAGACTGAATATAGGAGTCTGGATACAGAAGTAATTCTGAGGTGGAACACGCAAATAAGTTAAGTCTATTAAAACACTAATCTCGTATCTCGAATCAATTGAACTTTGTGTGAAAATTTAAGTGGATCAGTATACTGACAATCTAAGTGAATTGTTTAGATCTTAAAGTGTTTAAAGCTCAATGGTATTAGTGATTTGTCATAAACTGATATGATCCTCTTACACAAACTCACAAAAAGATGTCTGGATATAGTTTATTTCCCAAAATCCAAAAAGATTTTCAGTATGTTTTAGCATAAAATTTTGAAAATTCAAAAAGATTTTATTTCATTTTATTTTCAACAACTGATGTTGGAAAGCTGATTTTCAAAATTCCAAGTGCTAAACATGATGAACGACAACAGGGTTGGGAGAGTTTGTTTTGAAATGACAAATGATTTTGAAATGATTAAATGGTTCATTAATTTGAAACCAAAGTTGTTTTTACAAGTGAATAATCAGAGTTCGTCAATGTCAAAATTGTCTATCTTGGAAATGGTGTCTAGATGATTAGACTATGAATGTTTTTAAAAATGAAAAACCTTATGTTTTGGGTAGAGTAAGTGCAGGTAAAGAAAGAGCTAGGTTTCGACTCCTGAGGACTTTCCGCATAAGTGTATGCAGACTAGAGCCAGGTGTTATGGGTCATTTTCTGAGCGTATATATCTTGACTAATATCCTGCTTTTAATTGTTTATTTGTGGCCAGGATACTGGACTGGGATATTGCTAACATCCTGAGCGATATCCAGAGGTTGATTGAATTAACCACATGCAGGTTAAAGGCTGGGGGTTACTAACGGTCAGATAGACTTCTTCTCCTCAAGACTCGGGCGTATTTGTTATGGGAGAGACGTTGAACCCGAAAGACCAGGTCTACAACGTTCGAGTGGGGAATATTCGCCGGATCCCGGTTTATTAGGATAGTTTGTTACACTTCTTTTACTATAAATAGATGAGGGCGGATCAGATTAAGGCACGCAACTTTCACACTTTCAAACACTTTTGCTCTAGCTCACTGCAAACACTACACACAACACTTGTATTCGAATTACATTGTAACACATAGTTGATCCACACCACATCCTGCACTGTATCCTGATATTTAAAGCAATAGAAGAACAAGGAAGCTGCGATTGTCAGCTCCCGAGGTTTTGTGCCGGCGATCTAGATTGATCAAGGGCTTTCCTTGTACATCACGTGTCAACTTTTACCTTTTTGCTCATTGTTTGATCACAGATATAGCTCTATATCCTGAGCCGTATCCTGAAACTGTTTTTATAATCAACTTTGTTAATATATTTTTCATACATATTTCTAGCACACTACCTCACTTAACTAATTTGATCACTAAATTGCTTCGGTAATTTTTGACCAAAACAATTTGGCGCCCACCGTGGGGCAAGTGGTGCTATTTTTGCTAAAAACTTTAGTAAAATCATTACTCGGTTTTCTATTATCAAAACTTTTTTCTAAATTGTTTTTAATGGCCTCGAGATCAAACATGATCTCTTCCACCATGTCTGCTACAACCTCTGCAACAATTGGTTCGGTGCTTCCGCCTCCTCCTCCTCCGAGAATGCAAGCTTCATCACACGGAGCTGAAAGTCATGTAGCTCAGGATGTGATCCCTGCTCCCAGTACCCAGGGATCCGGTCCTGTTTTGGCATCTAATGATGAAATTCTGAATTTATTTGGTAGTGTACAGGAACAGATGAGGCAGCAGCAGGAAACTAATCGGATGCTGATGAGAGAAATACAACTCTTGAAATCTGGCTCAAGTAGACTTGCTGAAGAAACTGTCACTCCTATACAGCCTAGGGCTTTGAACTTCACTTCCGCAGTTTACACTGAGGATAACAGGGGAAATATCGTCCCAAGCCATTCTCAGAATCATACCCCTGAGATACCCTCCGCGGTCAGGATGTCAACTGTGAGGAGTTCAGGATATGCTCCAGGATATGGCCAGAATCCTCAGACCGGTAATGTGTCAAATAATAATATTCTTGCTACTAACAACAATGGGTCTTTGCAGGATGCAGGTATGACGTCAACATTTACCAGGGAGCTCCAGAAATTGAAGGACATGATATCAAGTGTACCTGGAGTGGTCCAGCCAATTCCGGAAGTACCTCAAGACAGCCACAGGATATCCCGCTTTGCATATCCTATCTGTGATGCTGAAATCCCAAAAAGATTTCAGACCCCCAACATGAAACTGTATGATGGGACTACGGATCCTAAAGAGCATATTGCCCAGTATAGGGAGAGGATGGAAATCAATCTTATCCCTCCAGATCTCAAGGAAGCATGCTTATGCAAGGGTTTCGGTTCTACCTTGACAGGATCAGCCTTAAAATGGCTGTTGAATGTTCCTCCTCACTCAATTACTTCGTTTGCTCATTTGGTTAATTTATTTAACAGTCAATTTTCTTGTAGTCGGAGTTTTTAGAAACTAACCAGTGACCTTTGCAGGATAACTCAAGGACCTCAGGAATCCTTGAGGGATTATGTGAACAAGTTCAGTCGAGAATCCTTGGATATCCCACATCTTGATGTTGCAACAGCTGTGCAAGCTTTCAAGATGGGGTTACAAAAGGATTCTCAGTTTTATCAGGATCTTGTAATGAATCCCTGCAGGAATCTCGACGAAGCTCGTAACAGGGCTTTGAGATATATCCGCTTGGAAGATGACAAAAAGATGCAAGAGAGGATGAATTCTACCTCAACCTACGAATCGACCAACAGGAAATCAGAATCCTCGTATAAACCATATCGCTCCAAGCCATATGGTAGAAATGATAACAAGAAAGTGAATGCTGTTGAAGACGAGGATCTTGAAGAATATCCCGAATTATCTGAATACTACTTTTCTGTTAATATACCTGAGTTAATGTATGCTATGCAGGGTTTAGGAGATAAAGCTAGGTGGCCTCGAAAGAACCAGCAGAAAGCTGATTGGAAGGATAAATCCAAGTGGTGTGCCTTCCATGAAGATTTCGGACATGTGACCGAGGATTGCATTGCTCTAAGGAAAGAAATAAGTTACCTGTTAAGCAAGGGATACCTGAAGGATTTGCTGGGAAGAAAAAAGAATAAAGGGCAGGATCCTGAGAAGGATCCTGAAAGAGCAGCATCACCCCCAGCAGATGCCAAAATAATTAACTTTATTTCGGGGGGATCCGACATTTGTGGGACTTCGTATTCTGCGGCTAAGAGACATGCAAAGGAAGCAAAGACTGAAAGGGGAGACAAACCGGCCAGGATGACTACCCTTACAACCGATAAAGTGATCACTTTCGATAGTGATGACAGGGATACTGTTCAGGATCCTCACCATGATGCTCTCGTAATAACATTATATGTTGCTAACCATTTTGTACGTAGGATATTAGTGGATAATGGTAGCTCCGTCAACACAATTCAGCTGGAAACATTGAAGAGGATGAATGTATCTCCGATGGACAATACTTCGAAGTCCACTGTGCTCGATGGTTTTAGTGGAGAAGCTAGGAATACCGTAGGGGAGATAAAGTTACCAGTATATGTTGAAGGGGTCAACTCGATACAACGTTTCTGTGAGATGGACTCCCTGTCCTGCTATAACATCATACTAGGCAGGCCATGGATCCATGATATGAAGGCTGTACCATCGACTTATCATCAGTGCATCAAGATCCCTACCCCTTGGGGGGTTGTCAAGGTTGATAGTGATCAGCAGGAGGCGAAGGAATGCTACTCATCCTCAATGAAATCCTCAACCAAGCCCAATCCAGCATAGCAATTCAAGATGCGGGCCCGGGATATCATGGAGGCTTCAGAGCAGGATATGAAGAAACTTATCCTGGATCAGGATAATCCTGATATCTCAGTGCTCGTAGGAACCAATATTCCTCAGGATATTGAAGAACAATTAACTAACTTTTTGAAGTGCTGGATGTCGACATTTGCATGGAAGCATGAGGATATGACAGGCATATCCAAAGACGTTATTACTCACAAGCTTGGAATTGACAAGTCGTTCAAGCCTGTTCAACAAAAAAGAAGGAAGTTTGCTCCTGAACGAAATATAATCATCCAAGAGGAAGTTGAAAGATTGTTAAAGTCCAAAATGATCAGAGAAGTCAAGTATCCGAGATGGCTGGCAAATGTGGTCGTAGTACAGAAGAAAAATGGGAAATGGAGGGTCTGTGTAGATTACACAGACTTGAATAAGGCTTGTCCTAAAGACCCACTCCCTCTTCCTCATATCGATGCAATGGTGGATGCTACTGCTGGGCATGAGATGTTAACGTTCATGGACGCATCCTCAGGATTTCAGCAGATTCAAATGGAACCTTCGGACCAGGAGGATACTGCCTTCATGACACCAACAGGTATTTATTGCTATACTGCTATGCCTTTCGGTTTGAAAAATGCAGGTGCAACATACCAGAGATTGGTGAATATGATGTTCAAAGATAAGCTGGGGGACACCATGGAGGTATATATTGACGATATGGGGGTGAAATCTAGAAAGGCTGAGGATCACCTCCAGGATATCAAGGGAGCATTTGATATCCTGGATCAATACAATATGAAGCTAAATCCTGCTAGGGAATGCAGGAGTCAAACTACTGATCCTATAATCACTCATCCTAGTTCAAACCCTAGACAACAAAATCAAAGCACTGTTCACTATACCCAATATACCCCTGCAGCTCATGTTAACACTGCTCACTATGCTGCAACCCCTGTGCCTGTGCATTATGTCCAAACCACTGTTCCACAAATTCAGTATGTTCAAACCCCTGTCCCTCAGGCACAAGTGCAATCTGTTGCACCTCAAACAGCTGCTCCAGCAGTGGTACAACCAGATCAGTAAAGCTTCTTCACTCAAGGCTTTGTTGACTGGAGCAGCATGCCTGATGAGCTTGGTGATGAAAATTTTGCACTCTATGCTTTTAATGAACCTTCTAATGATGAATTTTGTTTGATGGCATTAGAGTCAATACCAGAGAGGGGAGAAACTGAAGGTGAACAGCTAAGTGATGAAACAGTGGATGAGGTGACTGAAGCAGTTGTTAATGCAGTTGCTGGTGAACTGCTGCTGGGAGAAAATTCAGAAACCCTGATTGAACCACTGACAGATCCCTGGTCCAAAGAGGACAAAGAGGAAGAGAGCAGGTGAGAAGGAAGTAAGAGCTGATGATGAAGAAAATCATCAATGTGATCGTGCCATGATGGCTGCTGCCAAGGTATCACTTCAAGTTCTTGAAAAACTGTGTTCAGACCAATGCATTATTGCATTTGCTAACATCAAAGAGGTAAATGAAAATCTTAGGGATAAAGTCTTGTCTGATGAAGTCAAATTTGAAAGGTCATTAAAAGAACTTACAAAACAAATTGGCTGAAAAGGATAAAGAGATCAGCAGTCTTAAAGAAGAGCAAAGCATAACCAAAACTCAACTACAAACTATGGTAGAAAAATACCAAGTTTGCAAAAAGGTGTTAGAGTCCACCCAAATCACATGTGAGAAATGGGTGGAATCCTGCAAAGGATATGAGTTAATGCTTGAAAAACAGATTAAAAGCAATGTGAAATTTGGTATTGGTTATAGAAAACATGATGATGAAAACACTACTGTTGAAAAATCGGTTCAAACCACTGATGTAACCACTGAGTTCATCCCCATAAACAAGAATGGCCAAGAAGTGAAAATCACTGATAAACTTGGTAACAAAATTACACTTGACAGACCAGTGGGATCCTCTACTTTTGAGGAGCTTGAAAAATATCAGTTTAAACCAACATGGTCTGATGAGTGTGACATTCTTGAAAATTTCAAGCCCATGGACTTTACAACCACTAATGGTGTCAAAGCTCCAAAAGCAAAAGTCATTCCTCTTAAGGACATCCCAACAGAGGTTAAAAACTCTGTTGCAAAGGAGTCTGAAAAGAGAAAGAAAAGATCAATAACTTGTTTTGTGAATTTTGTGAAAAAAGAAATCATCTAACAAAAGACTGTTTTCATCTAAAAGCATATGATCTAAACAAAACAAGTGTCATTGTTCCTGCTGAAAGCTGCACCATCTGTGGTAAAACAAACCACAAAACTCAAGCATGTGTGTATCTTAAAAAGTTTGATGTGAAAAAGAATGAATATACTGCTAAAACATCCTTGAGTCCATTAACATCATCAGTCAAATTCACCAAGAACCAACCACTGTTTGTGCCAGTTCAAATATCTGTCACAAAACAGCTGAACCAAACATCTGTCAAAAGAGATGTTCAGGTTACTGATGCCCCCCCTGCAAATCAGTTCAGAAAAGGCAAGGAACAATCATCTTACCAAAGGATTCCACACGTTTATGAGACCTACAAAAGGCCCTCTAAACCCAGAGTGAACAGGCATCCTTTTGGGTACCAACAGATGATTGGTCAAAACCCACAACAGTGGTTAGAGAGAAATAGTCCTAAAACTGTCCAAACCCCTGACCTAACCACTGTCCATACATCTGCATCCATCCCAGACATTGTTGAGACCCCATCCAAAGCCTTATTGGCTTTGGAAACCCTAATGAACTAATCCTTTTACTTCATGTGCAGGGAGCTTCTGCATGCTTAGATAGTCTTTGGTATGTAGATAGTGGAGGCTCCCGGCACATGACAGGATGTAAAGCCCTACTCAAAGACTTCAAAATTCATGGAGGGGGTGATATATCCTTTGGGAATAATAGTAAAGGGAAAGTTCTGGGGTCTGGTACAGTGCAATCTGGAAATGTAAAATTTGAAAATGTCAATCTGATAGACAATCTGAAATTCAACCTCCTAAGTGTTTCACAAATGAGTGATAAGGGGTATGGGTCATTCTTCACAAAGGAGTGTTGTAGGATTGTTGGACCAGAAATGGTTGAAAAGATTGAAGCAATAATAAAAACTGGAAAAACAAAACTTGTTGCTCAAAGAAGTCACAATGTTTATGTTGTTGATATGTCAAAAGAGTGTCCCAGAGCTGATGCCTGTCTGTTCTCAGCTGCCTCTAACAAAGAGACAGAACTTTGGCACAGAAGATTGGGACACACAAATTTCAAGACAATCACAGAAATTTCAAAAAATGGTCTTGTAAGAGGCTTGCCACACAAATTGTTTTCATGTCCTGAGCACTGTGTTTCCTGTTTAAAAGGAAAACAGCATAAAAGCTCTTTTAAGTCCATTGAAGAGTCCAAAACAACCCAGTGTTTGTAAATGCTGCACATGGATTTGTTTGGCCCAGTTCAAGTCATGAGTCTCAAGAAGAAAGATATTGTTTGGTTGTTGTTGATGACTTCTCTAGGTTTACGTGAACTTTCTTTTTACACTCAAAAGATGAGACTGCAGGCATTTTGCAAGACTTTGTGACACATGTTGAAAAACAATTTGACCTTCCAGTAAAAGTCTTCAGGAGTGACAATGACACATAATTCAATAATAAGGAGTTGGATGCCTTATGTGTGAAGAAAGGGATTCTAAGGCAGTACAGCATCCCTAGAACACCAGAGCAAAATGGGGTAGTTGAAAGAAAGAACAGAACTTTGATTGAGGCTGCCAGAACCATGCTTGTTGATTCAGGTTTGCCATTAACCTTTTGGGCAGAGGCAGTAAATACTGCTTGCTACGTCCAAAACAGAGTTTTAATAAACCCCAGGCACAAAAAGACTGCTTATGAAATTTTGAATAAAATCAAACCACTGATCTCATACTTCAAGGTATTTGGCTGCCCATGCTTTATTTTGAACTTAAAAGATTCCATTTCAAAATTTGTAGCCAAAATTGATTGTGGTTATCATCTGGGATACTCAACCACTGCCAAGGCCTACAAAGTGTTTAATACACGGACCAAGGCAGTGGAGGAGACCTTGAATGTAAAGTTCAATGAACTTTCATCAATGAAAATCCCAGCAAATCCTGCAGATCTGTTTGATCTTGATAAATTCACTTTTGAAAATACTGCTGTCAAGACTAACAGTGCAGGTCCATCAGAGGATTTATCATCAGACTATGGGTATGAGATCATCATTCCTCAACAAAAGTCTGCCAATATGGGAAAAGCATCAGTTGTACAAAACAGCTGTCAAAGTTCAACCACTGCTACCTCAACAGTTGTTGACCAAAGTAGCCCATCCACCACTGCTTCCACATCAACAAACACTGCTGACAAAAGTCCCCAAACAGTGGATAAAAGTCAGCATGTGTCCACATCATTACCTCCTATTCCACCACCTTTTGAAGCCACTGCTGGATCATCAAAGTCACCAGTAGTGGTTAGCTCAGATGATACACATTTGCAGCCTTCACCAACAAATGCCATCATTCCATACCAAGGAGATTTAATCTTCTTGAGCTCTCATCCACCTGATCAAATCATTGGCAACATCAATGAAGGGGTGCTCACAAGAAGACAAACCCAAAACATTTGTCTTTTTGCTGGTTTTCTATCACTCCATCAGCCAGTCAAGTACCAAGAGGCACTGAAAGACAACAGCTGGGTAGAAGCCATGCAAGAGGAGCTCCAACAATTTAAAAGACAACAAGTATGGGAGCTTGTACCACGGCCAGAAGAGGTAAGTCCCATTGGCACAAAGTGGGTTTTCAAAAACAAAACTGATGAAAGGGGTATTGTTGTCAAGAATAAAGCCAGGCTTGTGGTTCAAGGTTACAGACAGGAAGAGGGAATTGATTATGATGTAACATTCGCCCATGTAGCAAGATTGGAAGCTATAAGACTGTTCTTGGCCTTTGCTGTCAACCACAACATGAAGGTGTTCCAAATGGATATCAAAAGTGCTTTCCTCTATGGTACAATTCAATAAGAGGTGTATGTCTGTCAACCTCCAGGTTTTGAGGATCCATTTTATCCAGATCATGTCTACAGGCTAAACAAAGCCTTGTATGGCCTGAAACAAGCACCAAGGGCCTGGTATGAAACTCTTTCCACCTTTTTAGTCTCAAATGGTTTCAAAAGAGGTACCATTGATAAAACATTGTTTCTAAAATGGAGAGGAAAGGATTTAATGATTGTCCAAATTTATGTGGATGACATTATTTTTGGAAGCACATGTAATAAAATGTGTGAAGAGTTCAGGGAACTCATGACAGCTGAGTTTGAAATGAGTGCAATGGGTGAGCTGCAATGCTTTCTTGGTCTCCAAGTTCAGCAAATGCAAAATGGAACTTTCATTCATCAAAGCAAATATGCTAAAGAACCTTTAAACAAATTTGATATGAATGATTGTAAACCATGCAGCACACCCATGGCAACAAATAAGCTTGTCATGTCTGATGAAAAGGATGAGCTGATTGACCAAACACTTTATAGAAGCATGATTGGGTCTTTATTGTACCTAACTGCATCTAGGCCAGACATCATGTTTGCAACATGTGTTTGTGCAAGAAGTCAATCAGCCCCTAGAAAATCTAACCTTATTGCTGTAAAAAAGATATTCAGATACATAAAAGGTGCTCCCACACTTGGTATCTGGTATACAGCTAATGGGAATATCAAGCTTTCAGGATTTTCAGATAGTGACTTTGCTGGATGTAACACAACAAGGAAGTCCACATCAGGAGGGTGCCAGTTTCTAGGTGACTGCTTAGTTTCATGGCAAAGCAAAAAGCAAGCAGCTGTTTCAAAATCCACTGCTGAAGCTGAATACATTGATGTTGCAAGCTGTACAGCCCAACTCCTGTGGCTTCAAAATCAGTTGCTGGATTTTGGTATCACTACCTTAAAGACACCACTCATGTTGGATAGCCAGGCAGCAGAAAATATCATCAAAAATCCTGTTTCCCATTCAACCACCAAACACATCGACATCAGACATCACTTTGTGAGGGATTGCTATGAAAAAGGTTTAATTTCTCTGCATCATGTTCTAACTAAAGACCAGCTGGCAGATGTGCTCACAAAAGCATTAGATACAACCACCTTTGAAAGCTTGGTCTCTAGGATTGGCATGTTAAACATGGAATAACAAGCAATATCATGTTTTTCTATGAATAAAGGCATTAAAGTGTTTTCAGAAAATCAAAAATCCATCCTTAAAAATAGTTAAAAAATGAGTTTTTCATTAAAATCCTTAAAAGTCTGCCATAACCACTGATTGTTCAAAAGTCTGCTCTACTTCAAAATGTCTGTCCACTGCTGAGAGTCATCCCCTGTCCTCTCATTTCCTTGATAAACTCTGTTGTTCAAAAGCAGTGTCTTATCCACTGATAGTGAAAATCATCCACTGCTTCCATTTGTTACCGTTGTAACCACTGTCTTCATCAGTAACTTTCACAAAAGTACTGTCCTTCATTTCATCAGGGGCTGGCATGTGGGCAGTACATAGTGGCCAGACCTTTTGTAACCGCTGCCATGTCAGCCTTCACTTTTTCCTCTATAAAACCCCCACTTCACATCAAAACAGGGTTTTACTGTCGAATTGAATTCTCAAAAATTCTCTTCTCAAAGCAGTTTCTTCATCAAATTCCTTCAACACCTTCTTCGATCATCATCTTCAAAATGACAAAATCGAAATCATCTGCAAAACCCACTCCCAAATCATCTTCGAAAGAAGCCTCTCAAAAGGCTAAACCCACTGAAATTCCACACAAACCATCTCACAATCTTCTGGGTCTCCTCACAAAACCCGGCACTACAGAAGCTTTCGATTCCATCCTTGCTACCATATCTGCATCAAAGTACAAAACTCTGTTAACCGCAGATGCACCAATTTACTTGACAACCCAAAGAGAGTTTTGAAAGAATGCAACCCTTGAAAAACAAGGAGACGCTGTAATAGCCATCAACTCTTCTCTAAAGGGTAAAGACGTCAAGATTACACCACAATCCATCTCAGAGGTCTTTCAACTCGACGATCAGGAAGGTAAAATTACTTTTCCCAAAAATGAGTTAAAAAATGATTTTCTGGAAAGAGGGTATGCAGAAGTAAAAAAGGACACCTTACAAAAAGGTTACTTCCCTTCTGCAACACGATTTTTATTTCATACCCTCCTACTGTGTGTTTCAAACAAAACAACAGCTTTCAATGAAATACCATTAAAAATTCAAAATCTGGGATATGCTATTCTACAAGGAGAAAATTTTAATTATTCCCGGGAAATTTTTAATGATTTGGTTAAAAATGTTGAAACAAAGGCATTCCTACTGTGTCCAAGATTTCTGAGTTATTATTTTGAAAAGAAACTTGGTAAGAATGATCCTTCTGCAATAAAACAAGGTGAATCTCTTCAAATGCACAACTTAACTGCTGAAACTTTTACAAGAATGTCAACACCTTGCAAAACACAAGCAGAGGTGCCTGAGCAGAATTTAGCAGCTACCACTGCTCCTCAGGTATCTGCTGCTGAGCCCACTGCTCAAGGTGATCAAAGTAGCAAAACAACTGCTTTGAAACCCACACCTACAATCACCAAAAAGCCAACAAAAAGAAAAACTCAAAAACCCCCCAAACCCATCAAAAAGGCAACTCTGGAGGATGAGATACCAGAGCTACTGCCAGTGACAACACAAAAGTCACAAGAAACCACTGCTGCTACTTCCTCACAGCAGTTGGTACAAATATCTCAACCCATAACCGAAACTCCTCCTGCTTCTTCTCAAAAAGAACAGGTTGTACACATAGGGACTCCACAATATGATGCTCTGGAAACACTCGCTTCCATCATCCACAGCCCAATGCCCGGGGCAAATTCTCTTTCTACACCAAACATCACATCCACAACTCCCCCACCAACTAAACTTTTGTTGGATGCAATTAATTTGAACCAGGCACTAACCAGTCCTTCTCAATCACCTATCAATGATAACATGCCTCAACAAATGACTGGGTCTGATGTATCAATCTTTGCTAACCCACCAACACAACCTGAGGAGGTTACACCCCTTGAGTTACACGTAATTCTTGGTGGTATTCCAAGTGAAGCAGTCACTACAAGTGCTGAACCCACTGGTTTGAACTTGGACAGTGGTTACATTAATAAGACTTCCTTGGAGGCAATTCCTTCCATAGCACCACTGACATCCACCAGTGGATTTGTTTTGACCATTGGCAACATCAAAAGGTTGTCAAGTGTTGAAGGAAGAAGACCCCAGTACCAAGAAAAAGGGGCATCAGTGGTTAATGTTTGGAGTACACTCCCTACCTCAACCACTGATAAAACCACTGCTAGTGGGAAATCAGATGATCCCATTAAATTGGGTGATGGTTTAAAGTATCTGGAATTGACGAAACGAGTTGACAAACTGGATACAGCAGTTGCAGATATCAAAGACATGCTACAACAGTTGTTGAAAGTACAAAAGAAGCGATCCACTGCTGTTCCACCTCAAGCACCTGCTCCATCACAAGCAACTGCTACAAATGAGCTCTGGAATCTATTTCAACCTTTTCTCCAACAACAAAAGCACATGGCTGATCAGCAACATGAAATACATGTACAAGAGCTGAGAAACATCATGGAGTCTAGGTTCAAGAACACACAAGCAGACATCAAGGCTCTCAAGGCCCATTTATTGAAAACCACTGGCACTGCTCCTCCAACCGTTCTTTTTATTGATCAACTTCCCCCAGATAATGCCAAAAAGGGGGAGAAAATTCAGGAGTGGAAGAAGAAGGGAATAGATGATGGTCTCTACATTGAACCAGAAAAAGATGCTATGACCAGAAATATTCCTTTGCCAGATGGTAGCAAAAAGGTTGATGTTTCCCAAAATGCACTTGATGAAGCTATAGCAAGTGTAAAAAGGGACAGGGTGTAGGTCCCGTTTTGAATCCGAAACGATTGCGAAACAGACGTGACACGTGCGGAATCCGTGTACGTGAGTGACCGAAACACAAGAAACGTAATCAATATGTGATTCTATAAAATGTATGAAAGATACAAGCACCTCGAATCACCTTTTGCCTTTCTCTCTCTACTTTCTCTCTCTATCCTCAAAGCTTCAAACTCTCCAAATGGCAAAAGTCTCTAATTCTAACCCTACCTCATCTATTTATAGGCCAAGGCTTATAAGAGCTTTCCTCTTATTTACAATATTGCCACCTTGCCTTTTCTATCTAATATTACAATGTAAGGCTAGAAATAAACTGTATCAGCTACGATTTGAGATGACGGAGGCGATAGACATAAATGTACTAACAGACTCCCCCTTGGATATTGCCGTAGTCAATCTCAATCATTGAGTCAAACTCGTAGCTTCTGGTCTTTCTCTCTCTCACTGAGTCTTCTTGAAGCTTTAACACATTTTCAGCAACGAAGACTCCCTCTTGCTCGAACAGAATCCCCGTGGATCTGTCTTCAGCTCCAGCTCCCCCTTTCGGTAAACTCTTCAGGCTCCCCCTGTCGTCAAGCTTCCGTGCTTTGGGATCGACACCTGGCTTTTCGGTTACAAGCTCTTCCGGGAAAGAATCCTGGCTTCTATGCACGCTTCCCCTTGCGTTGAGCTCGTCTTCAGACTCCCCCTTAGACTCGGCTATCGGGATCGTAGTCTGGAATCTGCAATCCTCAAACATTTATAAGAACAAACGTTTTACAGTGAAAACATTTTCAGTTGTCCAGGTATCGTAACCTGGCTCTATTAAAATTTCTAAATCAAAATCCTGGCTCTAAGATATAATAATATGAATATATTCAGGAATGCTTGATACTCTCCCCCTATCAACATGCTTCAAAGATTTGGCAGTTTCAACGAACCGGATCGGAAACTGGCTCTATTACAGATTTTAACAATATAAGCATCCAAATCCTTCATGGTTAATCATCCAAGTTCAAATTAATGACCTTGGAGATATCACAAACTGTTTTTGATTTTCGATTTTAAAAATTTCAAGTTTCAAATTAATGAACTTGTTTTATTTTTCAGAAACACAATCAGCATACTTAGATTTTGAAACTCAGCATCCCAGACATCGGTTGTCGAAAATAAAGCAGAATCAAAAATCTTTTTGAATTTTCTGAAAATATAAAGCAGTAAAGAAATATGTATAAACATATTTACAAACAATATTTTTGTTTTGAGTTTGCGTCAGAGGATCATATCAGTTTTTGACAAGTCACAAGTACCGTTGAGCTTATTTTCACATTAAGAATTAAACAATTCACTTAGATTGTCGATATACTGGTCCACTTAAATTTTCATACAAACTTCAACTGATTCAGGATACGAATTAGATGTTTTAAGAACTTAAACTCATTCATGTGTCCCACCTCTTGAATATACTCCCGTATCCAGATCCCAATATTCAGTCTTACAGGTGAGTATACCTAGATGATATCTGTAAGGGGAATAAATTATAGTACGAAACCTTGAGAGCTCAGGTCAGAACTTCCGTTCAGCAGAGAGATGACGGCTCGACTTTTGGTGTGTCCCCTTTAGAGGATCTTTTGTTACAACAGCCATGAATAGAATTTTTCAATGTTTCATCATTTTTTAGCTGAGGGTTGTGCTATGTTTCAAACAATGCGGAAAGTATTCTCCGGGGACTAGGCCATTGCTTCCGCAAAATCAGAAGTCCCGGGATAATACCCCAGATATCACTATGTATAAAGACCTAGTATCTCAGAAAGAGGGGTCCTTCAAACGAGATTTCAGGGGTTACCTATATATCCAAGTAGTGTTCCTCACGAAATAAGCAAGTTTGAATTTAAGTTTATATCCCGAACAAGTTTACTAAATGTATAAAAACCTATCGGCATATCATCAGTGAGACTGTTTAACGCTATTTAAACATTACAATTCTTTAGCGTACTGTAACTGTCTACCGATGTACTATCATTTCCTCTTTTTACACAAAACTCATTTTTGAATTTTATCATGTTTTTGGCTTTTTCAAATTTTCAAATGTTTTTGGATTTTCTAATGACAATTTCTTACTCCCCCTAAAATGCAAAACCATTTAAAGAAAATTTGACAACCCGATGTAGATAGCTTTGTCTCGCCATCCATTTTCTACTTCACATGCTCTGATTTGCAGAAAATATAACGTACCCCCATGATTTACAACCCATTGATTTTCGACAGTTTGAAAACCGTTTTTCAATCTTGTGAAAGTAATCATGTTTGTTCAGCCGTGAGGGTTTCGGCGTTTTCAATCTCCATATTTTTGAATTTTTCAAATTTTTGACAAAACAAAAACATATTTTTGGTTTTTTTCAAAATTTTTCAATTTTTAGGGTTTTTGAAATATTGTTTATTTATTTACAGAAAACAAACAAACTAAACTCCCTGTTTCAACCAACACAGGGTTCAGCAGCCCTCTCCTCCTGTAGTGCCAGGCTGCTCCAACTTCCATTCTCACAATCTTCGATTTTGTTGAGCACCTGCACATTAAAACTACTTCAATTTACTTGAACAATTTAGCCCAGGTCTGTTGGACCTTAGGCATTTCAACACAATATGTATCATTCAATTTCGGAAAATTTTTGTCAGTTTTCTCAAAAACTTTTTCATCTTTGACTTCAACCTTTTCATCATTCTTAGAAGTCACTTGTTTCTTAACCACCCAGTTCTGTCCTTTTGAAGCACTTCTCTTGTAAAATCGTGACTCCTTTTGATTATTTTGACTTTGAACAATTTTTGGTTTCCAAAATTGATTTGGCTTTGTCATATCAACTGATGTTTGCCAACTTTGTGTTGTTCTGAATCTGGGTGTGTGAGAAATCTGTGTTTGTTTTGAATTAGACCTAGTCTGTTTTGGTTTCCAAGTTTGATTCGAAGCAAACTTGTTTGTGTTGTACCTCCAAGTTTGTTTTGAATCAGACCTAGTCTGTTTTGGTTTCCAAGTTTGATTCGAAACAAACTTATTTGTGTTGTACCTCCAAGTTTGTTTCGAATCAAATCTGGTTGACCTTGGTTTCACATCTTCAGATTTCTGTTTTTCAACATCAACAGGCTTTGGATTTGGACACTTTCGAGCAACATGTCCAATTTGATCACATTTAAAACACACTTTCTTTGAAACATCCTTGGCCTGTTGTTGTTTCTTTTTCATAGCATCAAACTCCGCATTAGACTGTTGTCCAATTTTGAGTTTTTCTTCTTCTGCTAAACTTTTTCCTTGAACAAAACTTGTTTTAACCTGAACATTTTTCTTCCAATTTTGTTTCTTTTTATAACCCAAACCAGCCTTCATGTTTTTCTTCTTAAAACCAGGTTTGTTATAAAAAGATTTATGACCTTTACCAGCAAACTTTGAAATTTCCGACTTCTCAATCTCAACCATTTTGAAAACTTTATCGACCTTCTCTGAAATCACATTCTGAATCGGGAATACAACATCTAAGAATAGTTTGTCCGATCCAATCATGGTATAGACCAATCCCTTTGAATCATCATTCAAATTTTTCTCGGATTTTGTGTTTTTCAGATATCCATCATAAAGATTTCCTTCATCTTCATCCTGTGATTCAGACTTACCTTTTGTAGACTCATATTTCAAAACGCTTTCAACAACCTTACTTACCACCTCTGAATCATTAGCATCATCAGATTTGGAGTAAGTCACATCGATACTTTCAGGTAACTGGTCAGCTATGTTCAAACCCTTTGCCACCTTTTCCTCATCATAAAAAGTATAATTGTTTCTCAATGATGGTGGTACCTG
Organism: Helianthus tuberosus; assembly: GCA_030545235.1. Classification (NCBI taxonomy): domain Eukaryota; kingdom Viridiplantae; phylum Streptophyta; class Magnoliopsida; order Asterales; family Asteraceae; genus Helianthus; species Helianthus tuberosus. The sequence continues at coordinate 195,797,671 of CM060442.1, read as the reverse complement.
ATGAAATTCTGAACCAATACCCTTTTTGCAATTGTCAGTATCTTTGTTATCTGGTGTGATGTTGAAAATGCGTTCAAGAATGTACGAAGAGTTATGATAACTTTGAAGTTTTGTCACAACCTTTTCTTTTTCAGCCAAGACTTGTTTAAGATTAGCAATTTCATCAACACATTTGTTTAATTCAATTTGCTTTTCTTTAAACTTTCTTTCATACATTTCTTTAGTGACTAAAGTTACTGACAATCTTTGATCAAAACTTTTGACTTGGCTCTTCAAAGTATCATAAGCTTCTTGTACTCTCTGACTCGACCATTTTAAAACATCATACTCTTTTTGAAAATCTTGAAACTTATTTTCTTTTTCAACACAACCAACACATTTTGCTGTACACATTTGTTTGTACACATCATTTTCTTTTTCAAGATCTTGACATTTCTGTGTCAGCTTTTCAACTTTTAGTTTCAAAATTTCTTCTTTTTCAATCATTTCTTTACATTTTGTTTTGAAAATATTTTCAAGTTTGCTTGTTTCAATATCTTTTGTTTTGATTGTTTCATCTTTTTCAATACAGGCTTTGCACATTTCTATGCAATTCCTGCATTTGTTCTCATTTTTGTCAACAATTTCAACACTCGATAGATCAGAAGATTCATTTACATCTGTCTCTTTCAGCACCAGTTCGTCTGTCTGATCTTCCTTTTTGTTCTCTTCTTCTTCTTCTTCTTTCCGTTCTTCTTCAATCTTCTGCTCTTCCTCAGCAGCAAGCTTTGCAGTAATCTTCACTTCTTCAACTAGCTTTTTCAACTCTTCTTCTTTTCTCTTCTTCATTTCCACTACCTTTGGTAGACTTGCTTCAAAAACTTCTTTTATCTTGTTCATTAAATCCGGCAAGTAACTTTTATCAGAAAGCCTTCTTGTGTTGAAAGTGCCCTCATTTGGAAACAAATTGGTTACTACATCAAAATCCACTTTTGACGGATCAACTACTGGATTACCCTGTGGGTCCATGTAACACTCTAGTTCTACATTCCATCTCTTGGCTCTTTGTGCTTCCTTAAATGGTTCATTCAACTTGCTAATCTCCCATCTTGCACTGTCTCTTCTCCACCAACTATCATGATCAACATTTGTGACAAATGCATATCCAACTGCATCTTCTTTAGGGAAAACTTGACTCCAGTCGTAACCTTCATCGTCATGTATAACTGCAAGAGCCCTTGATTTTTCTTCAGGTTGCTTCAATCTTGGTGGTTCTGATTTGTTCTGATGATAAATCGCTTTCTTGTAATAATCTTCTTTGAATGGGTTTTCAGAATCATCAGCATACGCATTTCTGCACTCGCGCTTAAAGTGACCTTTCTGTTTGCATTTAAAACATGTCACCTTAGACTTGTCAAATCCCAGTTTGGTATATGGTCCACCAATTGACTTCCTCCCCGTGATCTCCATGAACCGTTGTGCCCGACGAACCGCACTTGCCATGCACCATCTTATATCAATCAGTTCCATCTCCTCGGGGTCTATTTGATCGTAATCTTCTTTCGTCAAGTTGGTGTAGCCAATCTTCCCTGCAACAAGGCTTTCATACGATTCAAGTACAGATGCCAAGAAAACCATCTGTTGTTTTGCTGACTCTTCACTAAAATTCTGCCCATTTTTCAGATCCACTGCGATATTACACTGGAATAAATTCTTTGAAGCAGTTTGGCTTGAAGTTGTTGAAGAAGATCCACCGTGAAAACCACTGTGAGGACTTGCATTGTTCACGGAGTTTGAGCTTTCTGCAGAAAACGCTGTTCTTGGAGACCCAGCTTGTGGTAGATTTCCTCGGTAGTACAGCTCCACATTCTGCTGATGAGTTGGATTGTTGATTTTAGACTTCTTGATTTCCAGCTCATGGCTTTCCAATCTCTCAATAAGCAAATCCACAGTTAAATCTTCAGGCTTGATTGTGTTTTTCAACATTAAAGCAAAGTATTGCCAATCTTGCTCATTCGGCAATGAATCAAACAATCTGTCAACCAGCTCTTCCTGAGAATACACAATTTCATATCTTGCCAACTCCATCTTCAAATGTCCAAATCTTTCAATCATTTTGGAAACAGACTCGTTCTTTAAGCAACCAAACAAATCAAACTTTTTACGTAACAGTTTCTTTTTGTTTTTCACAATCTCAGCACTACCTACACATTTTCTCTCTAAAGCTTCCCACAAACCTTTTGAAGTTTTTGCTTGTTCGAGTAACGAAATAATATCTTCTCTTACTAACTGTTTGATCAATGTTATCATTTTATATTCAGCCACAACATTTTTTATATCTTTTTCTGTAAACTCTTTTTCTTCTACTAACTCTCCTCCTTCTTTCACTGGTTCTGTATATTCATTTTTCAATTTTAACCAGCTTTCAGGAGCGAAAGCTTTTACCCAACCCTCAAACCGATTTTCCACCAGATATAATCTTCAATCTTCATTAGCTTCGGTGGTTTCTGTTGGCTTCCATACATATTGTCATATTTCAAATTTTCTGAAATCTCTTTCGAATACTCTCTTATTTCAGATCTTCTTTCGGATGATTCTGAAGTAAAGGCATTGTAGAACGTGTTATAAAATTCTTCACCGCTGCTCGACATCTTCAAATTTTGTCTTGAATTTGCACTTTGGATATCTTCAATCACAAGAACCTGAATTACCTGAATCACGCAAACAACAATGATTAGTTCTAAAAATTATCAAACAACTTGAATCAGACGGGTATCTGATCAAGTGAGTCAACACAAGTCAACAGTGAAGATAATCTCGTGACAACGTTGTCCGCTCGGATGGATCAATAGTCAATCGGATAATGTTGGCCCAATCGGATGAGATCAGCCCACTCGGATGGGTGTCTTCAAACGGATGGAGATCCGGATGATGATTCGTTCGAGTGAGTTATCCGCACGAGTGGGGATCCGGACGAATGACTTATCCGTGCGAGTGAGGATCCGGATGGTGTAATCCGTGCGAGTGAGGATCCGGATGGTTTATTCGTGCGAGTGCTCCGGTTTGTTTATTCGTGCGAGTGATGTAATCCGTGCGGATATTGTAATCCGTGCGGATAATGTAAGCTGACTCTTTGACACAAACCGACAAAACTTGAGTTGATCGATTGGCACTTTGACTCTTTGACTGATCACATGTAATACAGACAACTATTATTGGGTAATGATAATCACGTGATAACTTTTCAATATCAACTTCACATGCAAAATGGTCAGACAATTAAAATGTTCACATGGCTAAGACACTTAATTAATGCACATTCACTTGTTCACCGAATATGTTGACTGACAAACCTGAATATGTTGACTAAAATGACAGACACGGATTGTTATCCGCGCGGAGAAGTTGTCCGTGCGAGTGGATTGCTATGACCCGGATTGTTGTTCGTGCGGATGAGTTGTCCGTGCGGACAAGTTGTCCGTGCGGACAAGTTGTCCGTGCGAGTGGTTTATTCGTGCGGACAAATTATCCGCGCGAGTGATTAATCCGTGCGGACAAGTTATCCGCGCGAGCAATCAGTCAACAAAGGTCAACACGGATTGATATCCGCACGGGTAATAATCCGCTCCGAGAGGTCAACTTAAGTCAAACCGGATAAACTATCCGCACGAGGATGTTATCCGTGCGAGTAACCAGTCAACAAGTCAACACGGATAGTTTGTCCGTGCGAGTGGGTCAACAAGTCAACACGGATTGTTTATCCGCGCGAACAATCAATGTTATCCGCACGAATAGATGATGATGCTTATCTGCAGGAGTAGTAACCTGAATCAGTCAAATAAGTCAAACATCTTTTAAATGAATTGCAAATAAGGAATCTTTAGACTAATTGTTATCCGTGCGAGTAAACTAGTCAACAATAGTCAATGCGGATTTTTTATCCGCACGGATTGTCATCCGTGCGGTGAACGACAGCAACAGTTTTCAACATTTTACAACTTTTTCGAACCACAAAAATTCAGATTTCTCACAAACGGCTTCGAATTAAGATCTGAAAATTTGTAGGCTTGTAGATCAATGAATTTCGCACAACATATACGAATTTTAGCCGATTTTAACTGTAAAAGGTTGATTAATTTGACGTTTTTCAGATAAAATCGTGATGAAGTGAAAAAGATGAAGAAATAGATCGAATCTGATGCAAATTGAGATCTGAATCTGATGAATTTCTGAGCGAATTCGTGTGATTGATCTGTGCAACCGAGCTCCTGCTCTGATACCACTTGTAGGTCCCGTTTTGAATCCGAAACGATTGCGGAACAAACGTGACACGTGCGGAATCCGTGTACGTGAGTGACCGAAACACACGAAACGTAATCAATCTGTGATTCTATAAAACGTATGAAAGATACAAGCACCTCGAATCACCTTTTGCCTTTCTCTCTCTACTTTCTCTCTCTATCCTATAAGCTTCAAACTCTCCAAATGGCAAAAGTCTCTAATTCTAACCCTACCTCATCTATTTATAGACCAAGGCTTATAAGAGCTTTCCTCTTATTTACAATATTGCCACCTTGCCTTTTCTATCTAATATTACAATGTAAGGCTAGAAATAAACTGTATCAGCTACGATTTGAGATGACGGAGGTGATAGACATAAATGCACTAACACAGGGAGGCAAAGGATATGTCAAGGTGGAATGAGGAGAAAAGAGCTTACATGGAGCTAAATGCGCAGGGTTGTTCTGAGCCAAAGGATGCTAAAAATCCTAAGCCAAAAAGAAATCCCACTACAAAAGTGAGGGAACCCAAGTCCATCCCATCCAGACTCACAAAGCATACTCCAAAACCACCATCCAAAAGCCTTCAACATCAAACCTCCACCCAAAACAGCTGTTGTAACTCCTGCTGTATCAACTACTGTTGGTACTTCAGAGGTTTCAACATCTGTTATCACTTCAACACACACCACAACCACTGCCTTACCACCATCACCATCACCACCAAAAACAACCTCACCACCATCGCCTCCTGCCAAAAAGCAGAAGACAACAAATGTTACAACATCTGCTGTAATGACAACAGTGGTTGAAACACCAGTTGTTTCAACAGCTGTTAGTCAATCACAAATCACTGCACTTAAATCACCACCACTGGTCCACCCAAAACATCATCTGCCTCTCCTATAAGAAAGAGGAGAAGGATTTTCATACCAAATGATGATTCACCATCACCACCAACATCTTCAAAATCTTTATCACTTGTTACAATACCCAAACCTGTTCCTCTCTCATCAGCTCAAATTCAAAAGCCCTTAGCTCCTGCAGGTGTTCAATTCCCTCTCGAACTTATAGCAGTCAGAGAAGAAAAAAAATCTTTCTACTATGAGGATGATCCTGCTAAAAGGAAATTGCCATCTGTTGAAGGATATCCCAGGCCTAACATGTCACACCCCAATCGATGGCGGAATCATCGGGGCATGGCACTGAGCGAAACATATTGTCCAGAAGTTTCCATAACAATTATCATTACCATTCAATTTAAATAATACGTCCCATACCGTATCTCAAACAGCAAAATAATTATTACAGACATAAATCCAGGCAAATATTCTGTTCCGACAACTCAGATTTAAATAGACAGCAATTGTTTATCTGCTTCTAGAGACCCCTGATTCGTTATCTACAGAAAACTATTTGTTGGGCTCTAAAGCGTTATTCTAGCTTCAAATTCCTACCACATATGCATCCTAAGCACCTGTCACATACGTTAAAATAAAGTCAATACATAAAATGTAAAGGTGAGCATACAAGTTTGATAATAGCATAAAATGTAAAGGTGAGCATACAAGTTCAAATGACGAGATGCGTAAGCTATGACCTTGTCCCGTTGCATGAGAACACAACCAAGACCAAGGTTGGAAGCATCACAGTAAACAATGAAATCATTGTTTCCGTCGGGCAATGTGAGAACAGGAGTGTTGCAAAGCATGTGCTTGAGGGTTTGAAAGGCAGTCTCTTGTTTAGTTCCCCAAACAAAAGGCTTGTCTTTATGCGTGAGAGAGGTAAGCGGCACAGCAATCTTCGAGAATCCTTCGATAAATCATCGATAATAGCCCGCTAGTCCGAGAAAAGAGCGGACTTCAGACGGGTTCTTAGGTATAACCCAGCTCTTGACAGCTTCAATCTTTGCAGGATCGACGTGAATACCTTGACTATTTACAATGTGACCCAGAAACTGAACTTCCTCCAACCAGAATTCGCACTTGGAGAAATTGGCATAGAGTTGGTTCCCCTGGAGTAACTCGAGAACCAAACGTAGATGTTGCGCGTGTTCGGCTTTCGATTTGGAATAGATCAAGACATCGTCGATGAATACAATGACAAAACGGTCGAGATATGGTTTACACACACGATTCATCAGATCCATGAAAACCGCTGGTGCGTTGGTTAGACCAAAAGGCTTGACAACGAATTCGTAGTGGCCGTAACGAGTAAGAAACGCGGTTTTGGGTATATCTTCCTCTTGAATACGTAGCTGATGATATCCAGAACGTAGGTCGATTTTGGAGAAACACGTAGCGCCTTGTAGTTGATCAAACAAATCGTCGATGCGAGGTAGGGGATAGTGGTTCTTGATAGTTAAATTATTCAATTCCCGATAGTCGATGCACATCCGGAATGACCCGTCCTTCTTTTTGACGAAAAGGACTGGCGCGCCCCAAGGAGAGGTGCTCGGGCGAATGAAGCCTTTCTCAAGTAATTCCTGGAGTTGGGTTGAGAGTTCGCGCATTTCGGACGTCGCAAGTCAATAAGGAGCTTTGGCGATAGGGTTGGCTCCTGGAATGAGGTCGATACGAAAGTCGATATCACGACTTGGCGGTAGTCTGGGAAGATCCTCTGGAAAAACATTAGGAAATTCTCGAACCACAGGAACGTCCTTCACTTCCTTCTTCTCTTTCTTTTCCTTCTCTGCTACTACAATTTTAGTCAAGAAAGCCCTGTATTCCTTGCGGAGATACTTGCTGGCTTGCACGCATAACATAAGCTTGAGCCCCTTTGAAGTAGTATCGCCATAAACACACAATAAGTCACCATTTGCGAGCGAAAAACGAATCATCTTGTCAAAGCACACAACTTCAGCATGGTTTTCTCGAAGAAAGTCCATGCCTACTATGACGTCGAAACTTCTGAGTTGCATAGGAATAAGGTCAATTGGGAAGATGTGATTGCTGAGCTCAAGAGTACAATCACGGATAAAGGAATTGACGGCGACGGTTCTTCTGGCAGCGACTTCAACATCGAATGCCGAGGAAAGTTGGGAGCGTTTACGACTAAGGAGTTTCTCAAATTCGAACGACACAAAGCAGTTATCGGCTCCAGTATCAAACAAACATGAAGCATAAATACCATTCATAAGGAACGTACCATTGACCACGTTGTTGTCGGCGTGGGCTTGACGCACGTTGAGGTTGAAAGTTCTGGCGCATGCGGCCTGTTGTTGCTGCTGCTGCTGTTGTTGTTGTTGCTGCTGTGGCTGCTGTTGCTGAGGCTCTTGTTTCACAACCCTGTTTGGGCACATGTTGGCGAAATGGTTAGGGTCGCCACATGCGAAGCAGGCTCTGGCTTTGACTGCGGGTGCTGGAGGAGCTTGTTGACCCTGTGGGGCAGTGAGTAGAGCTTGATTGGCAGGAGCTTAACAAATACGGCAGTTGGCAGTAAAATGGCCGTATACATTGCAATGAGCACAAAAGCGGCAAGGAATTGCAGTCGGGTGGTGGTAGGTGCAAGTAGGGCAGAGCGGATGCGGCCCAGTGTATGCACGCTTAGCAGGAGGTGCATTGGTCACAGGCGCCGCTACTTGACGTTGTTGGGCAGGTACAGCTTGAATCGGTGCAGTAGTGATCGCACAGTTCTTATTGCTGGAGCTGTTCTTTCTCTTGTTCTTCCTCTTGTTGCTTGATGAGGTGGGTTCAGCAGTTGGTGCGGTAGCAGTAGCTTGATGCAGATGCTTCGAAGTCTTATCCCAGACACCAGCCTTAACCCGCTTGTCGTTGATTTCGGCGGCCAGTAGATAAGTTTCCTCGATCGTCGTAGTCTTAGCCACTTGCACGAAATCAGCAGCGCAGTCGGGCAGGGCCCGGATGTACTTCTTGATCGTCATGTCGGGAGTCTTGACTTGATCGGGACAGATAATGCTGAGCTGTTTGAAACGAGCAGTAAGACCAGCATTGTCACCATCCTTTTGCTGTATGTGCCAAAATTCATCTTCTAGCTTCTGACGTTCGTGAGGAGGGCAGAATTCCTCTAGCATAACTTCCTTGAGCTCGTCCCACGATAGACCGTAGGCTGCATCGTTCCCTCGCTTGTTCCACTCGGCCGTCCACCAGTCTAGTGCACGGGACTGGAAAACGCCGGTAGCATTCAGAGTACGGAGGTCATCAGGGCAACCACTCTGTCGCAGAGTAACCTCAATAGAGTCAAAACAGTGAAATAGTTCAGTGGGACCTCCTTCGCCAGTGAATTCTTTTGGCCCACAAGACTTGAATTGCTTGAAACTGAAAGGCCTTGCGGCAGCTTTGGGTGCGTCGGTTCTCGGTTCTTCAGATGATTTGCTGGCATTCTCATAGACATCACTCACCGCCTTTGCTACGCTTTTAGCGATGATGGAAGCAAGGCGTCTGTCTCTCTTTTCTTGACGAGAAAGTGCGTGACGGGATCCAGACGACATTATCTGCAATAGACATTGCCACGGAACTCAACACATTGTATTCGAATCTCACCTCACTCGTTTACTACTTACTAAAGCTCAGTAACACGTACATTTACGTACACACATAACACATAGAGCACAAATCACATAAGCACGTAGAGCACATAATCACATAATACCTAAGCACGTAGAGCAAAGAAGCATTTTCACACAAGAGGCATATAGGAGCATATAGAAACACACAGAGTATTCCTACTGCCTCAGAATACACAACCTAGCATTCAAAGTTCGCGATTATTCGAGAATGGCGATCACGTTTTGGTATATCGAATAGCGTAGTGTAGCATAGGATTGTTCAAAATTCGGCGATTTGTTAGCGATTTGAGATAGAAGGGCAGTGCGAGTCGTGCGTGTCGATCGAAGTGAAAGCAAAATCGAGTAAATCTTCAAAAATTTAAACGCATAAACAGGTAAAAGCACATAAAACACATAAAATTGATGAATTATCAGAGTGGCGCAGCGGAAGCGTGGTGGGCCCATAACCCACAGGTCCCAGGATCGAAACCTGGCACTGATACCAATCTGTCACACCCCAACCGATGGCGGAATCATCGGGGCATGGCACTGAGCAAAACAGATTGTCCAGAAGGTTCCATAACAATTATCATTAGCATTCAATTTAAATAATACGTCCCATACCGTATCTCAACAGCAAAATAATTATTACAGACATAAATCTAGGAAAATATTCTGTTCCGACAACTCAGATTTAAATAGACAGCAATTGTTTATCTGCTTCTAGAGACCCCTGATTCGTTATCTACAGACAACTATTTGTTGGGCTCTAAAGCGTTATTCTAGCTTCAAATTCCTACCATATATGCATCCTAAGCACCTGTCACATACGTTAAAATAAAGTCAATACATAAAATATAAAGGTGTGCATACAAGTTTGATAATAGCATATCGAGTTCGAATTCGTTTACGCATAACCAGCACGTACACATAGTGAAATGAAGCACGTTAGTTATCGACATAGATCCATCGATACCAATGACTGCGGGTTGACTGCCCGAGGCAGTTCGCAATACATGATTACCACCGTAATCCATGCAAGTAAAAGATCTTTAACAACCCCCGAGTGAACGGGTGCTGAGTCCAAACTATAGTACTATCGTTGCTAAGGCAGGTAGACAACGTTCCATGTGTAAACATAACAAACAAGCATTCATAAGCCACGTATAACATGCATTAACGGTTAGCGTTCAAATAGTTTGAGTAGTGTGATAGTTGTAGTTTGAATATTCGTAACGTATGTAACACCCAAAAGTGCTTAAATCAAAAAGGGATCGAGTATACTCACAGCAATTAATGGATTGAAGGGAGCGCTTAGCGAGTACGGTTAGCCTGAATAGATTCGGTAGCATAACGATAAGTGAAATGTAAGATGGAAACAAGTGTTGGAGGGTCGGACAGCTGGTCGATCGGACGGTAGTTCGATCGGACGGCTGACCGTTCGGTTGACCGTTCGTTCGGTCCGCTGTCCGGTCGGTCGGTAGGCCGATCGGATGGCTGTTCGAGTGGATTGTTTCTTCCTATGAGAAGTATGTGTTTGTGTACGATGGTTTGGCTTTTGAAGTTTTCGTTGTAGCATTTGAAAACTTTGAAGTACCATTACTTTTCAGGTCGGTCGATCGGACGGCTGTTCGATCGGCCGGCAACCCGATCGGTTAGGCATTCAAGTGAATTTCAATGTTTATTCTTTGGATCGGACAGGTGTTCGATCGGACAGGTCAACTAGTCAGAGACTTTAAATGAAAATGTAAAGTGTGGTGCAATGGATCGGATAGTTGATCGATCGAATAACACAACTGCTGTTCGATCGGACAACAGGGTGTCACCTGATCGGACGGCTGTTCGATCGGGTGGCACTCCTAGTGCATTGAACACGTTGAAAAATCGATTAAGTATTGAAGCATAGTATCTCATGATCCGAAGAGTAATCCGATCGGACAGTAGTTCGATCGAACGGCAGTTCGTTCAATACTAGTCTTCAAAATAGGTTAGTTGATTGTGGGGGGCCACGTGCTAGCCGATCGGCTGGCCTGGTCGATCGGCTGACTATCCGATCGGCTGGCCGTCCGTTCGGGCAGCAGTCCGATCGGTCAGCTTTCTGACCTAATCAGCCTATTCGTCTAACACTTGGCTGTTCTGGTTTGTTTGTCGTTATATCGAGGTATTTTGACAACGAGTCGAACCATAGAATCCTCGTTCTTACTTGTTTCACCTGCACGGGCAGGAATCACCCAAACCCGGCCGGTGAACTGTTTGGAACGGATTTTAACGTTTAACCCGTAACCGGTTAACCTCATGGGTAGAATACGGATCCTGAGCCATGCAACCACCGTAGTGATTTGCAAAACGTCACAGACCCCGTTTCTATCGGTTGGCGGCATTGAGTGTAAAAGAGTTGAAAGAAAGTTGGAATACCCCTCTTTCAATCCTTTTCCACCGGGTATATGTTTAGATCTACTACAGATCTTTGTTTGTTTATGTGGAAATCGGTTAGATCCAAGCTATTCTTGGTGGATTGAGGCCAAATCATGAAGTTCTTCAAGAACCCATGATGACATCATCCTAGAACACTTGATTCTTGATGATTTCACGGTTAAAAGTTAAGATTTGAAAGATAGAAAGGTGTAGGAGTGTGTATAGGTCAAGAAAGTACAAGAATTAGGACGAAAACTTACCGGAATCGAGAGGAATCTGCGAAAAGATGAGCTGAGCGTGTTGGTCGGTCAGAGGTTTCCAAAAGTAAAAAGAATGACAATGACAGGGGTATATATAGGATGCCAAAAGGGGTAAGTGCTGGCCGATCGGCCAGGCAGCTCGATCGGACAGCCTGTCCGATCGGACAGCAGTCCGTTCGGCTGGCTGTTCGATCGGCTGGGAGCCTGATCGATCAGTCGCACCCTTCGAGTGTTTTGCGCGACGATTTCTGATATTTCGATTTCTGTTGCGAGCGGTACGATACGATAGGGTTTCCTAATCAAATCACTTTCAGTCCAAACACTCATATCTCGCATAATCTATTTTCCACCATTTATCATAGTTCGTTCACGATTCGAGTTCGATTGCATTTCGAGTTTCGATTGAGTTTGCTTGATTATCACAACACAACATAAATAAACATGCACAGGTAACACGTAAGGCACACACACACGTATAATAACAAGTAAAATTCGTAGCTAGAGTTGCGATTAGAAGTCGATTCGATTAGCATAGCTTGATTATTGATTAGTTAACTTTATCGCATTGTTACTTCCTATAATTCACAGTGGTAAGTCGATTGATTTACGATTAACACACATCGATTATTGCATTAGCGTCACTTACTCCACATAATACGAATTAAATAAAGGAATTTCTACCAGTCTAGTTGCGCGAAATCGATCGTTGACTTTGACCTGTGAAAACACGGGGTGTTACATAACAATATTGAAGAATATTTGAAAATCAAGGCTAAGCAAGCAGAGGATATCTCAAAAAGGAATACACATGGGAAATCTGATAGAGAAATTCAGCAGAAGTCAGATCTTTAGAGCAGTTTGCAAAAAATGTTTGTCAGCAAATCTTAGAGAAAGAAGATGAAACTCTGAGAAAAGACTACATTGAAAGCATTATGGCAACCAAGAAGTACAAGGGAGAGAAGCACATGTACAAGGAGTGGACCATTCCTGAGCTTGAACAAGAAGCAGCCAGGATTCAAGAAATGATAAACAAAAAGGTCAAACACACTCCTCCTGACTGGTCAAAATACAAAAAGAAAGTGCCTGAAAAATCACTTGAGCTGAAGAGAATGAAAGAGGAGTTAGTTGCTGCTGCTTATGGGTCTAAACATCAAGTGGTAAGATGGAAAGAAGATACAGTCAGGGCCACCTACAAAAGGTTGGAGGAATTAAGGAAGAAAGATCCCACAGTTCCACAAAAACCTGACTATCCTGAAGCAGAGGTTTCAAAAAGACCACCAAAGCTGCAAATCAGGAGAGCCACTGCTCCAGCTGGTGCAGCCATCTATAAAAGAAGGCCACACAAACAGTCGGGTGCTGAAACCATTCAAGAGCTCATAGAAGGAGATGCTCTTATAAAAGAAGGCATCAAGAAAATGATTGTAGAAACTCTTGGATTGGATCAACCTGCAAGTACTGCTCAGACATTCATCAATAGGCCAGCTTCACCAAATACCTCTTCAAATAAAAATCTCCCAAGAAACCCACCAGGCTCAAAAGTACTAAAGTGGGAAACTGACAAACAGACACATGTATTGACTACGTTCAGGTCTGGTGGAGAAGTGAAGAAAATAACAAGGGAACAAGCTCTTGGCCTGAGTTTTGAAGATATGCAGGATCTCCTTGATCTTCCACTTGGTAGGGATGAAGATGACACAGATGCCCTAGACTTTGAGTTACAGCTTAAAGGTCAGATAAGGGAACTGTTGATGAGGCAATAAAGTTCCACAATAATGAAGAGTTTTGGCATTATCTGTTCCAGGTGGAGATTGTTGGGATTGAACCCTATCAAAGGAACAGATAATTAAAGCCAAAACTGGATCAGAGCAGTGGATCCAGAATAAGCAGATGTTACATACAAGTCTCTCCCCTTGAAAGTGATTTCAACATCTGCTGACCTCCTATCTACTGATTGTGCAAACTGCTGACCTACAAACTGCTGATCAAGTAAAGGCCTGATGAAAGACTAAAGCTCTGCTGTTCAATCTACTACCTTGAGTCAAGCACTGCTGATCCGGACAAGTACGGCTGGGTTCACAGTAGTGGAAGGATGCAACAGTTATTTAGATGTCTTTTATGTAATGAAATGTAATAGCAGTAGTTAGCATAGCAGTGTTTGTATTGATCAGAGGTTAGAGTTTGTTAGGAGGTTAGATGTCACTTTCATGGTGACGTCAGCTTAGATGCTCAGTGGTTTGCTAGTGCCTATAAATAGAACAGTGCTCTTTACTGTTCTATTAGCTCTTTGCAAAATTGTTTTCCTGCACGAACAAACACTGAGCTCTGGCTGAGGGGGAGTTTGCATTCAATCATCGCATTGTAATCGTAATTGAAATAAATTCAATCCTTCGGTTCTTTGTAGAAAATGTTTTGATAAAAGCAATTCTCTCGTTTGATTGTGTGTAAAGTTTGTTTCCATCTTAATTCCGCTGCACAAGTCATCCATCTTCACCTTAATTCAAACGTGAAAACACAATCAAAACCAAACTCAGATCCAACAGCAATCTTCTGTAACATGTCCAAAATCCTCATGGAAGGCACACCATTTGGACTTATCCTTCCAATCATATTTTTGTTGATTCTTCCTGGGCCACCTTGCTTTGTCTCCTAAACCCTGTATAGCATATATCAGTTCAGGTATATTAACATAAAAACAATATTCTGACTACTCAGGATACTCCTCAGGATCCTCATCTCCAACAACATTCACGTTCTTGTTGTCATTCCTGCCATATGGCTTAGAGCGATATGGTTTATACGAGGATTCTGATTTTCTGTTGGTTGACTCATAGGTTGTGGATGAATTCATCCTCTCTTGCCTCTTTTTGTCATCCTCCAGTCGAATATATCTTAAAGCCCTGTTCCGAGCATCATCCAGGTTCCTGCAGGGATTCATTACAAGGTCCTGGTAAAATTGAGAATCTTTTTGCAATCCCATCTCGAAAGCCTGCACAGCTGTTGCAACATCAAGATGCTGGATATCTAAGGATTCCCGGCTAAACTTGTTCACATAATCTCTCAAGCATTCCTGAGGTCCTTGAGTTATCATGTAGAGATCACTGGTTAGTTTTTCAAAACTCCGACAGCAAGAAAATTGACTATTAAATAAATTCACTAAATGAGCAAATGATGTAATCGAATGAGGAGGAACGTTTAAGAGCCATTTTAAGGCTGATCCTGTTCAGGTAGAACCAAAACCCTTGCAGAGGGATGCTTCCTTGAGATCTGGAGGGATAGGGTTGATTTCCATCCTTTCCCTATACTGGGAAATATGCTCTTCAGGATATATAGTTCTGTCAAAGAGCTTCATGTTAGGGGTCTGAAATCTTTTTGGGATTTCAGCATCACAAATAGGATATCCAAACCGAGATATCTTGTGGCTATCCTGGGATACTTCTGGGATTGGCTGGACTACTCCAGGTACACCGGATATCATGTCCTTTAACTTTTGAAGCTCCCAGGAAAGTGTTGATGTCATACCTGCATCCTGCAAAGATCCAATATCATTAGTAGCAAGAGTATTATTATTATTATTAGATACGTTACCAGTCTGAGGATTTTGGCCATATCCTAAATCATATCCTGAACTTCTCACAGTTGATACCCTAACCAAAGAGGGTGTCTTAGGAGTATGATTCTGAGAATGGCTAGGCACAATATTCCCCCTGTTATCCTCAGTATACACTGCAGAACTGAAGTTCAAAGCTCTAGCTTGCAAGGGAGTGACAGTATCCACAGCGGGCCTGCTTGAGCTGGATTTCAAGAGTTGTATCTCTCTCATCAGCATTTGGTTGGTCTCCTGCTGTTGCCTCATCTGTTCCTGTACACTACCAAACAAAGTTAGAATTTCTTCATTAGAAGCCAGAACAGGAGCGGATCCCTGAATATTGCGAGCGGGGATAACATCGCGAGCCACATGAATTTCAGTTCCTTGTGAAGAGGCTTGCGTTCTCGGAGGAGGTGGTGGAAGTACCAAAAAGTTTTGAAAATAGAAAACCTAACAATGGTAGAAGAGCTCATGTTTGATCTCGAGGCCATTGAAAATAGTGTACCAAAAAGTTTTGAAAATAGAAAACCTAACAATGATTTTGCAAAAGCTTTTAGTAGAAATAGCACCACTCACCCCACGGTGGGCACCAAATTGTTTTGGTCAAAAATTACAGAAGCAATTAAGTGATCAAATTAGTTAAGTGAGGTAGTGTGCTAAGAATGTGTATAAAAATATGCTAATTTAGTTGTTTGTAAAAACAGTTTTCAGGATACGGCTCAGGATATTGAGCTGTATCTACAATCAAACAATGAGCAAAAATGTAAAGGGTGACACGGGATGTACGAGGAAAGCCCTTGATCAATCTAGATCACCGGCACAAAACCTCGGGAGCTGACAATCGCAGCTGCCTTGTTCTTCTTACTGCTTCAAATATCAGGATACAGTACAGGATATGATGCAGATCAACTAAGTGTTACAATGCAATTTGAATACAAGTGTAAGTGTGTTGTGAGTGTTTGCAGCTAGAGAGCAAGAGTGTTCGAAGAATTGTGTGTGTTCTAATCTGATCCGATCAATCCTATTTATAGTAAAATAAAACTAACTAACTAGCCTACAAAACCAGGATATAACGAATATTCCCTTTGTGAACGTTGTAGTCCATGTCTTCCGGCTTCAACGTTCGTATTCCAACAGATTTGCCCGAGTCTTTAGGAGAAGAAGTCCACTTAAACATTATAGACTTGCACCATCAATCTGCACGTGAATTAATTAGTCACTACCAGGATACTGCATCAGGATGTTACCAATATCCTGATCCGGTATACTGATCACAACAATGGAAACATAGTCAGAATATTAGTCAGGATATATGAGCTGAAAACCACCCATAACACTTTCCTTGTCAAATCACATACTATAAAGTTTAAACTTATCGTTATCTAACTACCCGAGTCACACTAATTCGTTGAAACCACACATTCGTGTGTCACAGCTTGGAAAGATGACTGAATAGAGATTTGAATAACAAACTGTGGAGAACTTGTTTGCGTTATCCTTCTTGATGCAGACCCGATAATCTTCAAGAGAGAGAGAGAGAGAGAGAGAGAGAAAGGTTTAGAGTGATTTTTAGAATACGCTAAAATATGCGAAAATACGCTAAAATATGTCAAAATACGCTAAAATATGCAAAAATACGCTAAAATATGTCAACATACGCCAAAATACTCTAAAATACGCAAAATACGCTAAAAGACGCCGAAATACAATAAAATACGTAGAAATACATGAAAATATGCTAAAAATACGCTGCAATATATTAAAATACGTCATAATAGGCAAAAATACGTCAAAAGACGCAAGTAATGATATTTCCACACTCGTATACATAGAACACGGCACTATACAATACAAGTGGATTTCAAACAAAACTGTACTACTCATAGAATACGATAATCGCACGCAACCGAACGTCACAGAACTGACGCATGTTGAAGGTATACGTCATAAAATGACAAAATATGTGAAAGTTCGTAAAAACGACACGTATACGCGTCGAACCGAGGAAAACACGATAAAATAAATTTTCAAATTATGACATATACGATCGTATAAGCCTATGTTATATCGTATTTGGCCTTAAAACGTATCGTATAGACCCATATGATGCCTATTAAACTTTGAATTTTCTAAAAAATACCCCTGAATTTATTAAAAAACAGGGGTATTTCAGTTATTTCGTCGATTAATACGCATCATATAGGCCTAGCGTATTAAACTATGAATTTCTCAATTGAAGGTGTCGATTTAATTTTTTAATTTTGCAAGGTAGCTTTCTGTCACACGGACAAAGAAGCAACACTTTGGGCATTTGTTGGTCTTCAAACATCTAGGAAACATTATTTGAGAATACCCCTGAATTTATCAAAGCTGTAGAATGAGATCCTCACTATTGGATTATCATCTATCAACCCCATTTTCCCTAAATTTATCGATTATGTTTTTTCAACGGGGATGTAATGCAATGATTCCTCTCAATTTGAATAGACATACACTTGCTTAATAGGACTCACTTGAATCGTCTCGCATGCAATAACAGTACGTTTAGCATCCGTGCCTGCTTGAATTGCAGGAAGCAAAGGATAAAGAAGATGAACATTGTATTTATCATGAAAGTACTGAACAACCGAGATAGCCGCTTTGATTTCATCAGCTGCATTTGTAACAAGAAGTCCAACAATTCGTTCATTATTTGTTGTTGTTTCAACAATATGAATGCACGCAACGAATTTGACAACTGTGACAGCTTATTAAAAGTTGTTCACGCTCACGGTAACCGCACTGGTAATAAACTGGTATTGCTGGTCGTTGTTCTGGAAATTGAAGGAAAAGCACTCAAATGCCGCGTTGGTAGTTGTTACAATATCCATTATCTCCTTGAGTCACAGATATGGCACACAGATCTGCGACTCCATAGGACTCACTTGAATCATCTTGGATGTAATAACAGTATAGTTCGTGGATGTAAATTGCTGGGGTGTAACAGTATGATTTCAACAAATCTTTTCAATAATCAGTAAGCAAATACACAACGGTTCTTCAATTCCAGATCAGTAATGTAAGGAGAAGCGTTGAGATAACGGACATCCATCAAGCTTAAAAAGAAAAGTTGTGTTTCCCATAGCCACCATTCCCATAGTCACAAACGATTGCGGTTTGTATTTCCCATAGCCACCATTCCCATAGTAAAAAACGGTTGCGGTTTGCAATTTCCGGTTGAATCGCGAGTGGGCATAGGATCCGTGGGCCCTATTGTTGGATCTGTGACTTCATGGAAGATGTGATTAAGGTAAGCGTGCTGTAAAGTTGCATCTTTTAGAGAGAGACCTTTAAGTACGGATCCTACAGATGCATTTGGAACAAGAAGTCCAACAATTCATTCATTATCTATTGTTGTCTCAACAATATGAATGCACGTTACAAATTTGGCCGTGAACCATGCTTG
Organism: Helianthus tuberosus; assembly: GCA_030545235.1. Taxonomy (NCBI): domain Eukaryota; kingdom Viridiplantae; phylum Streptophyta; class Magnoliopsida; order Asterales; family Asteraceae; genus Helianthus; species Helianthus tuberosus. The sequence continues at coordinate 195,779,199 of CM060442.1, read as the reverse complement.
TACAATATTATTAAAAAGAAGGCATGCAACGAATTTGACAATTGTGACACCTTATTAAAAGTTCCTCAGGCTCACGGCAGCCGCACTGGTAACGAACTGGTATTGCTGGTGGCTGTTCTGGAAATTGAAGGAAAAGGACCGCAATTCTGTTTTTCAACGGGGATGTAATGCAATGGTTCCTCTCAATTGAATATACAGACATTTGCTTCATAGGACTCACTTGAATCGTCTCAAATAGTACGGTTAGTGGATGTTAATTGCTGGGATGTGACTATCATTCAGAAAGTAGAAATCACCTTAAATCCTTTCCTGGTCAAATCACACACTATAAAGTTAAACTTATTGTAATCTAACTACCGAGTCACACCAATTTGTTGAAACCAAACATTCATGTGTTGCAGTTTGGAAAGATGGCCGAATAGAGATCTGAATAACAAACTGTGGAGAACTTGTTTGCGTTATCATTCTTGATGCAGATCCGATGATCTTCAAGAGTAAGAGGTTTAGATTGATTTTTAGAATGCGCTAAAATATGCGAAAATACGCTAAAATATGTTAAAATACGCTAAAATATGCGAAAATACGCTAAACTACTCTAAAGTACGCTAAAATATGTCAACATACGCTAAAATACTCTAAAATACGCAAAAATACGCCGAAATACGTTAAAATATGCCGAAATACGTTAAAGTACATAAAAATATGCTAAAATACGCCGCAATATGTTAAAATACGTCATAATAGGCAAAAATATGTCAAAATACGCAACTAATGATATCACACACATATACATAGAACACGACACTATACAATACAAGTGGATTTCAAACAAAACTGTACGTAATCATAGAATACGATAATCGCACACAACCGAACATCACCGAAACGACGCATGTTGATTGTATACGTCATAAAATGACAAAATATTCGAAAGTTCGTCAAAAAACGACACGTATACATGTCGAACCGTGGAAAACACGATAAAACAAAATTTTAAATTATGCCATATACGATCTTATAGGCCTATGTTGTATCGTATATGGCCTTAATACGCACCATATAGGCCTATACGATGCGTATTTAACTTAGAATTTTCTCAAAAATACCCCTGAATTTATAAAAAAAACAGAGGTATTTCAGTAATTTTGTCCATTAATACGCATCGTATAGGCCTATATGATGCGTATTAAATTATGAATTTCTCAATTGAAAGTGTCGATTTAATTTTTTAACTTTTCAAGGTAGATTTCTGTCACGCGGATGAAGAAGCATCACTTTGGACATTTGTTGGTCTTCAAACATCTAGGAAACATTATTTGAGAATACCCTTGAATTTATCGAAGCTGTAGAATGAGATCCTCCACTATTGGGTTATCATCTTTCAACCCCATTTTCCCTAAATTTATCGATTCTGTTTTTCAACGTGGATGTAATGCATTGATCCCTCTCAATTGAATAAACATACACTTGCTTCATAGGACTCACTTGAATCGTCTCGAATGTAATAACAGCTCCGGTTTCATTAGCTGCATTTGGAACAAGAAGTCCAACAATTCGTTCATTATCTGTTGTCCAATCAACGCACATTATGCGTTTCAAATCAAAGGTCCTATCATTACAAACCACTTGTTTGAAAATGGCCAGGAGAGTTGAATGATTCCTATTTTCGGATCTGTGACTCCATGGAAGATGTGATTAACGTAACTACTGAATCACACCAATTCGTTGAAACCAGATAATCGTGTGTTGCAGTTTGGAAAGATGACCGAATAGAGATCTAAATAAGTTTCTGGAATTGGAGAACCGTTGTGTCTAATCATATCAACTACCACCATGGTAATCCTAAACCGGCTTTGAAACCAGATGGAATCTGTGAAGAAACTGTTCCATTTCACGGTAAGTAGAGAAATTAGTGACGGAGAAAACTTCGTCGTTGAAACTTTGAACAAGATAAGAAGGATGAGATATCGGCAGTTAGCTCGAAGAAGTTTCTCTCGATCATTTAACACGTGACCTAAGGTATTCGTGGGCCCTATTGTCGGATCTATGACTCCATGGAAGATGTGACAGTTAACAAGCGTATCGTCGTTGTGGAGAACAACCTCACTGAATAACAACCTTCATTTAGTTTCTGCAATTGGAGAACCGTTGTGTCTAATCATATCAACTATCGCGATAAGTTTCTGTTGAAGTGCAAGAACGAGTATGAAGATAAGTTAAAGATAAGTCAAGAACAAAGAAGAATACTTGAAGAAAAAGCAAGAACTTGGAAGTATTACCTGAGTAGTTGTTACAATATGACACATGATAAAAGCACTTCTCTAGACAATCTGGGATTATGTTCCGTTTTAGGAGAACGGGTAATCCAGAGGTCGATCTCGGGTGGGCATAAGATCCGTGCGCCCTATTGTTGGATATGTGACTCCATGGAAGATGTGATTAAGCTAAGCGTGCGTAAAGTTGCATCTGATTTTTAAAACATTTCATACTGACATAATATTTTACAAATTGGGAACCACATATTCGTGTGTAAAAGCTCGGAAAGACGACTGAATAGAGATATGAATATCGTGCTTTCCACCAAACACTTGGAGTGTTCAAACATACGCATTCCGTTCTCCATCTGAACTATGCATTCTCTCACAATGTCCAACAACTGAATTTTACTTTCTTGTAGACTAGTGGGCTTGAATGGTTTTAATGTATTTCATCCTCGACTATCAAGTCTAACACTTGAAAATGGATATGATCGTGTCAAGATCTTTTTCTATCATGTCATCGACCAACTGCTCGAAATCCCTTTCGTTTCCTAACACTTGAAAATGGATATGACTGTGTCAAGATCTTTATCTATCGATCATCGACCAACTGCTCGAAATCCATTTCATTTCTCGGGTTCGCATTCGGCACAACCCACCAAAAAATAAAGTTCAAAAATTCAGTGCCTTGATACGCATCATATAGGCCTATACGATGCGTATTAAGCCAGCCGCCAGCCAACACTTGCAGCTGTCAGTCTGCCAAGTCTTTTACTTTATTGAATACGCATCGTATAGGCCTATATGATGTGAATTGAATTGGAAAAGTGTGCGGATAGATGGGTTGGGTGTGCCAATAGATTCTGCGTTAAAGAAAATAATACAGGGGAAAAAATGATTTTGTAAGATGCAATTTATCTTGATCCATTTTCATTAGAACAAATTATTACATTCATATAATAAACTTTGGCCATGGATCGTCAAATATCTTTTTTAAATAAGTTTAAGAATTGTAGAGTAACTTTATTAAAGCTTAGAAGTAATAGCGTTTGTCCGCAAATAGCAAACGGTCACGATTCGCCAGGGTGATTTGTCATGGTAGCAATGGAAAAAGACTAAAAGACGAAATGCTAACATGAACAAAAGTAAAGGGACTAAACATGTATACTACCAAAGTTAAGACAGAAAGACTAAATACGCATTTACACAAAGTTAACCAATAAAAGGAAAGGTTTTTAATAATACAAGGGCTAAAGACGTATATTAGCAAAGTTGAAGTGTTAAAAGTAAAATGCAAAATATTGAAAAAAAACCACGACCAATGAGAAAGTGTGAGGCAGCTGTTTGTCCACTAATAGCAAACAGTCACTATACCCCCAGGTTGATTCGTCACCGTAGCAAAGGAAAAAAAGGCTAAAAGACAAAATACTAAAATGAATAAAAGTAGATGGATTAAACATGTATACTACCAAAGTTAAGGTAGATGGGCTAAACACGCATTTACACAAACCTACCCAATAAAAAGAAAGCTTCTTAAAAAAGAGGGGTTAAAGTCATATATTGGCGAAGTTGAAGATTTAAAAGTAAAACATAAAATATTTAAAACAAAAAAGCCAAAACCAAGGAAAAGGACAACTACCTACTACCTGGAACTATTCCTCACCATGGCCTTTAATGGTATATATATAATATATAATATAAAATAATTTTTGAGGTTGAAAAAAATAAGAGTAAAATTGTTATATTATCATATATATTTAGTGAACCAAATTAAAATAGGTAAATGTTGGAGAAATAGAGATTGCAATAGATAGTTTAAGCAGAGTGTAGTATTTTTTAGATCGAATTATTTCGGTGGTTCACCCAAAAAAATTAAATCGGATACAACTCAGATTTGAGAACAAGAACTTGTATGTGATTTTGATGTGAATTGGCGAACCAAAATTTAATATTTAATGACCAAAGTTGATTTTGAAACTGGGATAAAGAAACCATTGGTAACTGCCTCAAGGCGGTTCTCATTTCGACTCCAGCCAGGGGCTCTGACCCTTGGATCCAGCTCCCAAGGGCGCTACCTCCAGACCCCCATCAAGGCGGCATTACCTCCTTCCTGGTTGATTAGGAGATCCGCCCGAACACTTAGAACTATAACAAACTCAAATAAGCGTGCACTCCTGCACCTGTTAACTTGTTTGATGTGTATTTAGGGCTGTAATCGAACCGGACAAACATGAACAAGCCAATGTTCGTTTTTGTTGGTTAAGGAAATTAACATGTTCGCAAACTGATCACGAACGCATACCGGACATAAGTTTCAGTTCCTGTTCGTTCGTTAAGGAAATTCACTTGTTCACGTACAATACATGAACACTGTTCTCGAACACAAACGAATAAAAACGAACGTAAACGAACATTTAACTTAAAAAACATTATTAACCTTAAACATTCGACATACGTAGTTAAATACAACCATCAAATGAAAATTAAATCACAAGAAGTCTACTACAATCACCAAATGATGAATCAAGTTTAACTAACTTAGACATAATTATCCAGAAAAACTTAGACATAATTATTCAAAGTTTAACTAACTTGGACATAATTATCCTAACAAAATGTCTTGAATGTACAAATTTTATCTAACTTTGAAAAAAATAGGGTTTTAAGTTTCAATATGTTTAGATAAAAGGTTTATTATTATTTTTAATATAATTAAAGGTACACGAACGTAACCGAACATATTACTGAATGTTCACGAACGCAGTCGAACGAACGAGACCTTTGTTCTGTCCGTTCACAAAGCTAACCGGAAGTAATTTTTTGTTCATGTGCGTTCGTTAAGCTAATCAAACGAACATAAACAAACTTTCCACCGAATGGTTCATGAACTGTTCACTGAATATTCTGTTGTTTACAACCTTATGTGTCTTACAATCACTTTAGTCACCAAGTAAATCTTAATTACACCAAATGTCTAACTTTAAATTTAAAATTTTAATTATTAAAAAAATATGTATTTAATGTTTTAATTATCTTTGCAAGTTTGATTGGTCATATAGGAAGAAGGAAGTTTAGAGAAACATGAGAAAAATCTCTCTTAAATCAACAACTCATTGGAATACTACTACTACTACTACTACTACTACTACTACTACTACTACTACTACTACTACTACTACTGTTGTTGCTGCTGCTGCTGCTACTACTACTACTATTATTATGTAGCTACAACTCATTGGACATAGCAACATAACCAAATTACATAAAGGCACCCACTATATACACACCCCTATAATCTTATTTTCACATCCCAAGTGTATACGGGTCGTATAACCTTATACGGCCTGTATAGAATGTTGTTGCACAGAAATAAATGCAGTGAAATGTTTTTTTTTTGTTTTACATGTATATGGGTCGTATAATGTTATACGAGCCGTATACAATTGTATACGAGCAATATAATGTTATAAGACCAAATGTGTTTATTTTTGGGTTTTTAGGATCTGTATACGAGCCGTATAATGTTATACGAGTCGTATATGTGTAAAACCAAACAACCATTTAATAAGTTTTAGTAATTCTTTAGATGGCGTTTTCAGTATCGGAGTCTGTTGGGTGGCAACGACGATGGGTTGTGAGAGTACTGAGAGTATGATTGCTGAAGGTTTTCAGTATCCGGAGTTTGTTGGTCACATATTCGTGTGTTGCTATTTGAAAAGATGACCGAATAGAGATCATAGCCAACCTAAATCCACGAATTCCCGTGTCTTGTATTTATCAAAGTTTTCTGGGTCTGTTAAGAATTTGGGTGATGATGAAGGTTCGTTTGGGGAGAATGTTCTAGAAATTAAAGGAAAAGGAAGGTTGTAACTTTTAAGATTAACTAGTAACTTTACAGTCGGTATGTGTTGGATAACCGAAAATGTAGCCATGATTAAATGAAAGAGTTTTAGAAAGAGTTTGGGAAGGAGATAAGTGTCTTTCTATAAACAGGTGTACACGTAGAAAAATATAGATACACACATACGTATATCTATGTCTAGGGAGAGAAAGTGGTGATTGGATTGGAGACCCAAGTGAAAAGGTTTTCAGAAGTGTGAGAGTGGAGTGGAGTTCTTAACACCATTTAAATGTACTTTCATGTCCGTTAAAAATTGTATGCTCTGGTAACCCAAACGTATGATCGCCTTTTGCTCTTGCTTCATGTTTATTAACTAGTCTTTTGTTTGAAAAACGGGATTCGTTTCAAAGTAAAAAGACATCAGTTGTCTTTGATACTGAAAATAACAGAAACCCGATCAACGCCGTATGTGTGGATTGTTGTCACACCCCGATTTCCACGTGTCACCGGTGGGCCCGGTGGGAGAGTATCGTGACGTGGTTGGCAACGTAATAGTCAAACAACACAATATTATTATGCACAGCGGAAGCAAATTTAAAATATGATACAACCGAATTTAATATTGTTTATCAATGTAACAATATCCGGAAGTTTATCCACAGTAGGATCGAAACAAAATAATATTAATGGTTCAACAGGCTTCAGGCATCTTAAGCTTTCGAGACTTCTAACGATGCTAAGGAGAAATCCCAGCCAATTTCGCTTAGTACCTGCATTTAATCTTTTTGGGAAAATACGTCAGTTTACACTGGTAAATACATTCAACTGACTCATTTTGGAAAATGATTGGAAATTGGTTTGGATGCACATGGCATAAACATTTTTATAACTTGGGAGAATTATTTAATATTATAATGTTGTGAATGAATTACATGTTACTTGTGCGTTCAGTAGCCCGGATCTTGTCCGGGTTAAAGATCAATAGACACACCACAATATAGAGTTATACACTGACAGGTGTACGCCTACACCCCGTGCTCAGGTCGTGGCCATCTCGTAAGATGATGCCAAGGATATCCGGGACATGGTCATTAACCCCCCAAAGGCTTTAAGTAAACAAGACTGTTTAAACGAGCCGATCAAATTATTCAACTACCCACTCAACTGTGGAGATTCGATGCTCGATCAAGCGGCATACTATATACCGTAACCCAAGCCCGTATAGGGAAAATAAGTTAAAAGTATTTACCTGAGTAAGTATTAATCACAACAAGCAAAATGCACGTAGCTTTTACTGGTCCTCCTAATCTGGAACGAAGGTTTATAATAACCTATTAGAATTCTAACGGCCCTTTTATTAAGCTTAAGCTTAGACCGGCTATTTTCAAGATACGGTTCGTACGCACGATTAAGAGAAGACCGGATAGAATGTGATTCAGACCCGACAAGTTTGAAGACTTGTTTAATATGGGTTTATTATTCACATTCTGGATTTTGAGATAAAACCGTTACGGTGTGACCCGTTTCGGCTAATTTATGTAAACTTGTTACATAAACCGAACCGTGTGCGTAATAAGCGTGACGGGTATGATCAGTTGGAAGCAGGCTTGAGCTCCAGAATCGACCAGAAATGGACTTGAATGATGTGAAGAACAAGGATGCACTACATGGCCTTTTATAGTGAAAATTCCACCACAATTCTTGGACACACAAGTCTATCAGCTGACCACAACCATCCAACATGTGTCCTAGATGTTTAGGACTGTTTAGGGGTCGCCCACATTTCATTAATGTCGTTAAAAGATCGGTTCTCCGCGTTTACAGGCAACTGTCCACGTTTTCTGGTTCTGGGCGCCTGACGCGGCCCGCCTCCCGTTTAGCAGATTCCAACGCGGGCCGCATGGGCCTGCGAATTAGATTTTTGATTTTCTATTTAATGCAAAGTTGACCCTTGGCTCTTCGAAAGGGTAACCAAGGTTATTTCTTGCATTTTGACCCCCTTATATTTACCCACAAGGACTTTAGGACTTATACCCACTTTGCCAAGTCCCTGAACACTTCCGGTTAACCCGAAAAGTCTTAACTTTCAGCGTTTGCACTTTAACCCTTCGCACACGAATTTAATCATAACTTTCTCATACGTTAACGAAACTTTACGAAATTTAAACCGTGTATACTAGTGAGCATAATTAACCGTTACAAAGCCTCGGGTTTGTCAAAAGGTCACTCAGAGGTATAATTTAAACATGTTGACACATTTAGCCCCTGTAGTTTGTAATCTCTCACTTTTAGCTTCGTATGATCCATGATTTATTCGTTTGAAGGTATGAGCATCTTTGTAGGGTTAATATACAATATATTTATTCACTGTTGACACTTAGAATACGTATATTCACATACTTTCCATGTTTGTCAACTTTAGTCCTTTTATAACATTCTTTCACACGTTCAAACTTTATGACACGTGTCAACACATTATAGGACGTGAATTTTCGAGGTGTTACAATTGTTGAAGTGGTTTTGTGGATGGTTGGAGACATAGATCGATGCCGTATGTGTGGATGATTTTTTGTGGGTGTGATTGTGAGTGGGTTTTTCGCTTGGTTGATCTGAGATTCATGGGTTTTTTTGTTGTTGTTAAACCCTCGTTTTTTCGTCTTCATCTTTGTTAATCCCTCGTTTCAAAGTAAAAAGACATCAATTGTCTTTGATACTGAAAATAACCTTGTGCCAGGCGCACGTGATGTTGAATCGCAATCTTGATTGTTGGTAGCTGTTGTGTGCTTTGCTAACAAAAATGTACCACTGCTTTTGTTATTGCTTTATGTTTATCAACTGGTCGTTTGTCTGAGTTTTCTTTCTCTTTGATGAAATGGGATTTGTTTCAAAGTAAAAAAGAAAACTAAAACAAGTTTTCCTTGATAGTTAAAAGTCATCTTTCGTCGGTCGGCGCAAGGGAAATTGGTGGAACCCGAGTGTTGCGGTCCACCATCTTCATTGTTGGTCAAATGAGATTTGGTGTTGAACATAGACTATTTGGATCTTGTTGGTGAAAGATGAAAATGACTAGTTCTCTCTAATAGCTGTCTTTCCATAGCCACCGTTTCCAATAAGAAATCGAAATCTGTGAATATTAAAAAGTAGGAAATCGTAACCCTAATTTGTGAATATTAACTTCCCAAAAAAAAGGAAATCTGATGTATATGGGTCGTATAACCTTATATGACCCGTATAAAACTATTGTATACAATGTATACGACCAAAGTTTATTTTCACATGGTGTGTAATGTTATACGGTCCGTATAGAATAAGATAAACTAACAAAGGCTGCGCCCACATGCTTTGTTAGTTCACCTTATTCTATACGGGCCGTATAACCTTATACGGTGTAGCCTTTGTTAGTTTATCTTATTCTATACGGGCCGTATAACGTTACAGGGCCCGTATACACCATGTGAGAATAAGAAATTACCATGTGTTATTATTAACACCCTTACATAAATCGTGCCCACTTTAAATTTTTTAACGAAAATATGCAATTAATTAATCTGGTATGTTCAACTTTGATTAATGTTCAAATCATTATAATAAAATAACTAAGTCTGTACTTTTTAGGTATAGCGAAACTTTGAGTTGAGTTTATACATTAATACAGATTACATTCTGTGAAATTAGGGGTTAGAATCAGAAGGTTTAAAACCATAAATTTACTAATAAAGTAGATGATTAATTATCAGTAGACTTGGAGCTATGAACTTACTGTTAATCAAGAGGCTTAGTATCGGAAGGCTTAGAATGAGGAGGCCTGACATAGCAGAACTATAGATTTGCATTGTGAGTCATTCTTTTTTGTCAAATGTTTTCAAAACCCTAAATGTTTTCCAAGTTGTATTTACATTGATTAAGTCTTTCTATTATGAAATTACAGCCGCTATGTGGGCTATTGTAAAGATACAAACAAATATAAAAACTCTTAATGCTGTGATTACAATACTGTGTCTTTTATACAAATGAGTGAACTCACCAGTATTTCCTGCTAATAAAATGTTTTTAAACGCGTTTTAGGTGATTACATCTGAATAAGAGTTGTGATTCGACACCAAAAGGCTTAAATAAGTTGCTTATTTTATCAATTAAATTAATAAACGTTGTTTTATGTATTCGGGTTTATCCCCTATTAAAGCTACCTTTGTAAAATATGGGTTTTATTCCCATTTGTTATAAATAAAATTCCGGTGTTTCCAACCTCTAGTATTTTTTCTAACTCACGGCCCTGATGAAATTTCCACTGCAATATTTTTAAAAAAACCATCGTTACCACTTGACTGTTCACGACTCCCGTCCAGGGTGTGGTCGGGGTTTTTGACATCTATTTTCATTATTCTATTTTTTTTAACGGCAAATTTCATTTTACTTCTTGTGAGACTTGAACCCATGACCACCCCAATTTAGGTCCTACTAAAAGCTTTGCTTCTCCCATTGGGCGGTAATGGAATGGATAGGGAATGGAATAGTCAAGGTTTCATAGTTTGTTCGGGGAGGTTCGGGGGTTGACGATTAGGTTTAATTATCTTGTCTTTAATTATCTGGTGTGCTTTGGTTTAATTATCTCATCTTGTTTATGTTTAATAATCTGGTGTGTTTAGGTTTAACTTTGTGTTTGTTTAAGTTTAATTATGTGGTTTGCGTTATGTTTTAAATTTCAATAAATTTGTTTTTTTGTTTGTAATATTTTTATTTTTAAAACATAAGAATTCTAATTATATTAGGTTAATTTTTTTAAACATAAGAATACTTTTTTATTTAAACGTAAGGAGTTTTTTAAGGGTCCTTCTATTTTCACACCCCTTGTCACACCCCAACCGATGGCGGAAATATCGGAGTGAGACGAAAACAAGATTGCTCGAGACTTCATAACACTAAATGTGACAAGTATTTAATAAACAAATTTCATTTCATTGCTAACATCAAGTATGTGGTTTGAAATAGAATTACAACAAGCTTGAAACAAAATAAAGTACAACAAGTATTTAAAGTTTAAGGTGCGTTTCTAGGCCTCTTACTATATTCCGTGCGGCATCATCATCATCAAAATACTGTAACACGTTTTAAAGTATAGTTCAATACAAAAGTATTGGCGAGCATACAAGTTTGAGTACCAGCATATATATAAAAGTTTGAATAATCCACATGACAAAAATAGTTAACTAGATTAATGTAAACATGACATGCAATTATACAAGTCAATCCTCTAATTACCGCTAGCGTAATCTTATCGTAGCAACGATAAGACCGTTTTTGTATGACTTAACTTAACATTACCTCAAGAATACGGGCGATGCGTTACTCCTATAGCGCTATACATGTTAAAGGGGGACTCATATAAAGTTAATAACAAGTAAATCACATAAGAATGTTCCAAGAATACAAATCAAGTATCACGTGTTTAAGCATGTATGATTGGATTGTTTGTGTTTGCATAAAGTATGTGATTGCGTATTTTTATTAGTAATAAACGTATTGCACCCAAAAGTGTAAAAGTAAAAAGGGGTCATGTATAGTTACGGTTTGCGAAGAAATTTCCACTAAGTGAGTTTGACGAGTCTTGAGTTGTTGGAACACCGAAGTTACCAATTTTGGATCTTCAACTTTTTGCCCAAAGTTGAAAATCTTGGAGATTTTAGAGATTTTGGAAGTAATTTGGAGGTGATGCAAGTGTTTGGAAGGTGTTAGGGTTGGTATTTATAAGAGGGTTAAGTGGTTGTGGTTTAAATGAAGGTGGTTAGGAGTTAGGAGGGGTATTAAATGAGTTGGTTGGAGGTTAGAAGGTGAGTTTGAGGTATTACGTGAGTTGGTTGGAGGTTAGAAGGTGTGTTTGAGGTATTAAATGAGTTGGTTGGAGGTTAAGACATTAAAAAAAGTGGTTGGGGAGATGAAACTTTTCATTTTTAGTCATTGCACTTGTATTGTTGGTTATTTTATGCTATAAAGGTGTATGCAGGTATATTATAAGTATGATACATGTATGAAGATGATTCCGAGAAAATATAATCTCGATGTATGTGTCGTTTTAAATTAAGACGTGTATTTCGCGACTGATTACAAATTATGTATGTATGATTAAACAAGGTTGATATAAAAATACTATTTTCATTATGATCAAAGTCTCGAGATTACAAGGATTGAAATGAAGTAAGAATACAAGTTTCTAAGAAAAATGCGAATACAACTTTCTAAATATCGAAAGTACAGAAAATACGGAGCGTTACAGTCTCCCCTCGTTCAGGAAATTTCGTCCCCGAAATTTATTCAAGAGGAAGACTTTGGAGGAAGACATTTTGGCTAAAATGATTGGCAAAAATTGAATTTTGAAGTTTGAAGTCTACGTGGAGTTTATGTGTAAGCGTGTTAAATAATGTAAGGGAATTTTTTAGGGACGAAAAAGGTAGGTTTGTAAAAGTAGTTCATTTGACTAAGATGATTTGGGCCATCAATCGTAAGTATGAGTAAATTGTGCATGTGTGTGTATAGGTAAAGTGAGTTTAACCAAGTTTGAATAACTCGAGGGAGAAGTATTTTAAAAGGATGATACCTAAAATGAAATGTTCTCGTGTAAAATAGAATGTATTTTGATGAAAAGTGCGGCCCGCACCGTAGGTTGTAAGAAATTTTTTTATCGATTCTAAGGCATATGATTTCAAAAGGTTTTGGTGGTAATGAGCCGACTAAGTAAAGTTTGCGAAATAAAGAATGGGGGATAGGTTTAGAAAGTAGAGAAGTATTTTAAGGGATTGAACGTTTAGGCCGATTTATTGTAAATAGGGTTTGGATAAGATGTCAAACAAATAATTGGGAATTATCATGGTATGAGAGTGAACGAGCGATTCGGTAGATGAATGCTAGTGATAGTTGCAGCCATTGTGGCTAACGATTTTGAGGTTGAAGTTCGTCATGGATAACTGGGTATCACGCGTTTCGCAGTGCATTTGTTAGTTACTAAGTTTGTGTAATCGCGTATTAATAAGGTATGGGAAAACACAGAATTTCTCATGGCACTTTTACAAAAGTTTGGTAATATGGTAAAAACACTTATATATAGGATGATCCAGCGGCGTATCCACCATGTTCTAACCATGTTACGTTCGTTTCGTTATTCGGTGTCATGTTACATTCCGTGTCTTACAATACAAAGTAGAACACCCTATGGTTTTCATGCGCCTACTACTATAATCTCGTGTGCACCTGTGATTATATTGGTTATTGCATGATCCGCATAGTATGTGACATCTGTGCCTGTGATCATTGTACAAACTCTAAACAGTTCAATTATCAATAAAACAATGTGATTTGATCCCAATATTTGTTTATTTATGTTTGACATTTTGCACGTTTAGATTTTTGTTCAATTTCAAACTCTATATCGCTTTCTGGAAAGTTTACGCAAACTGATGTGTAAATGTTACCAGTTTAACGCGAAAAACACTCCATAACATCAACATATGCTTAACATACCTTAAATAACCTTTACATAACTTAGAAATAAGTTTTGAAGGGTTTGTAATGGCAAAAACAAGTTTATTCACTTAAAGGGACTATTTGCGACAAACTACGAAAGTCTACCGAATCGCATGGAAACGTACACTCCGGAACATGATCATAAGTTAAACATACCATAAATATCCTTTACATAGCTTAGAAATAGGCTTTGAGGGGTTCGGTGTGCGAAAATAAACTTATTTGGTCAATCAGGGACTAAAAGCGTCAAAATGTGCATAAGTTTGCATTTACGCGCATATCTTACGTTCTGAACATATCCGGACATCCAAAAATTTTTGTAATCATTAAAATATTTTATTTTAGTGATTGGAATGCTGAAATTTCATTCGTCGCGTAATTTGGATCGTTTTTCGCGTCCGTTCGTGTTTCGTCATAATTAACCGAATAACGTGACCGTACGACCAAACGAACCGACATCAGAGATGTTTTCAAGCATATTTCATATTACCTATACTTTGGCAACATTATTGAGCCTTGAAAATGGGTTAACGGGGCTTAAACGTGTCAAAAATCAACTTTTATGCATGCAGGGGCTTGTTCTGCCAATGTTTGAAAGTTCTGGACAGGAGGCCTAGGCGGGGCGCGAAGCCTGAAGGCTCTGCCTTCGCGACCCGCGACAGCTGGAGCTGGGTAGAATCCTGTTTTCAGCAAAGAACAGCTGTTCCTTGGGTTTTCTTCATGGTTTTTCAATACTATAAGCTGGTTTTTGAGGTCCCATGGTATTATAATCAGTGGGTAACAGATGGATGCCCAAGATCAAAGCTCCAAACATGTGGAACGATCGTAACGGTTCATGAAATCCTATCTAAACCATCAAATCTTCACTTTTCATTTGCTCATTCAGAATTTCCTTCTCATTTCTGCTCATTTGGAGCTATCCCTTCTGGTTGAAGGCTCCGATCTTCAAGTTTTCTTGTTCTTGATCCAAGCTTGGACCCTTTGTAAGTCTCCCTCATGCTTGGTTATGCATTTCAAGCATGAAAGTCAAACAATGTTTGACTTTCTGCTTTGACCATGGTTTGGTCAACACAAAGTTCGTTTGAACTTTGCAACGTGAGCGTAATCACGATGGTTATAGTCCCTTGTGACTATACCTACTGATTACCACGTTGATTAGGCGTAGTGACGAGTCAAAGTTTTGGTCAAAATACGTATTTATGTGTATTTTGCAACGAAGCTATTTTCGGGTATCAAAACCCTATGTTTTGATATCAAACTTATTTTCTAACTTAGTTAAACATGTTTTAACATGTTTAACTCGTCACTTTTAGTCTAGTGCTTATATAGGGTCGTAAGATAAGCGGTCTAAACAACCGCTTAGACTTTCGAACCCAACCCGTTTGGTCGATCATTAGGATCCGACCAAACATATTTTGTGACCATAGTTGTATAGGGAATAACCTTCCGAGGTTATACCTTATGGTCACCACGTTTACTTAGTTATATGATAGGTAGTTTATATGTCATAGGAAAATGACCAAAATGCCCTTTTTGCGCTTAATTTCATTTTAAGCATATGTAAACTAAAATTTTGCATCTAAACTGATTATGAAACATTATTAGACATGTTAAGGCATATAATACTTGTCATAGGGCTAGTTAGGTGGTCCGAACGCGCTTCTGCGCGACGTTAAAGTAGCATAGACTACCTTAACGAGTCATAACGGGTCGTAAGCACTTAGGATAGGTTCCGATTTAGAATGTAGGCTTTGGTAAACCATATCACATGAGATCCAATACTCATTTGGTTTACGAAACCTCATTTTATCCGATCTTCCGATTTAGGTCCGGTTTATTAACGTAGTTACCTAGATTAGGTGCCGATTGATTCCGTGATCCTTCTAGTGTTATTTGATTGTTATCTCAAGACTAATAGGCAATATCAAGTGAGTACATAGTCCCCTCTTTTACCACTTTCAAATATTTTGGGGTGAAACACATGTGCCTACTTATTACTTTCGTGCTTTTCGTGCTTTCATGACATATATTTGCTATGTTCATTAGTACACATATAGTACATGATTTCGATTATGCTTTGCTATGTATGTTTACTTAGTATGCTAGCACATTGATTTCATAAACATTTTTGTTGCATATGTTTACTCAGCATATGGACACATTGATTTACATTACATTTATGCTATGTCTGTTTACTGAGCATGCTAGCACATTGATTTACATGACATTTCTGCTTCGTATGTTTACTTAATATACTTAGTACATTGTTTTCACATAACATGCTTACATTTGGTATGACATTTAGTTTGTAGAACGAAACTAAAATACGTTCATTAACACTGATCATGCCGCTCGGTAGTATATAGTGGTACCAAAGGAATTGACAACTCCCATTCCTGGAATCCTAGGTTTGTTTGGACGTAAGGAATGACAGAATCCGAAAACATTTTTAATAAACCTTTGATTTGTTTGAAGGTTTGTCCTACAGTCACAAGGCTTGAATGTATGCGTTTAACATTACCACATAAATGTTTGTATCAGTAAAGCATTGTTTTTGCAAAACATAACTTTTGACTTAAACTATGATTTATTTCAATTACATTGTTTTGTACATTTTACCTATGGGGTTGAGTAATACTTTTATTCACCATACATTATATTTGATTACACATTATCATTATACATATGGTTTGAGTAAATACTTTTTACTTGCCATACATAACATTTGATTATACAAGACATGATTTACATTTGACATTAGACTCTGTTTACACATAAACATTTTAACATTGGTTTAAACAAGACATTTTGGTGGTTAATGGGTAAGTGATTTAAATAACGAGGCATGTGTAATATGATAAAAGCATGGTGGATACGACGCTGGTACTTCCTATATATAAGTGCCTTTATGATATTACATAACGTAGCGTTATCTAAATCATTTCAAAGACATGATGCATTTTACACAAACGACAGATTTTCACAAAATGTTGGTTTACAAATAACATATCATATACAAACTCATTTTACTTGGTTATTCAGTTAACCATACACTTTTGTTTAATATCATTTGAATTTCATATCGATTTTCATATGATTTACAAAAGAAAACTTTTTACAAGATTCATGACTAACTTTTTTTTAAACATTTCTTTTAACATACAAGTCATGAATCCTGCTTTAACAAAACCTATGTATCTCATATGCATTTTATGCTGACATACCTATTTTCACATGTATTTTCAGGAGCTGATGCATAGGGTTGGTCGTGGTCCACTTAGGCGGACTCGGGCCTTAGTGACAATAAAAGATGCAAGACTAGTTTAATTTATGTTACGCTTTCTTTGTTTTAAGCAATGTAACTACTTAATTTCAAATAAAATCGAACTTTAATTACCATGGTTATGAAACAATAATTCTGTTGCTCCACTCCCCGACGTTTCCGTCGCGGTTTGTTGTTTTACGCGGTCAGGGTGTGACAGAAGAGTTGGTATCAGAGCCAATGGTTATAGGGAATTAGGTTATTAGCAATGATTTAACCTAGACTATAAATTTTCTAGGACCCTAACACAAGTTATCTTGTGTTTAGATCTTAAAACATACTCGTCGCCTATCTTTAGGTGATTACCAAAACAAGAACACAATTTTCCAAAACGATTTTTGAAAATCAATCATCTTTTCTTAGATGATTTGTTATAAGGTTTTGAACCCTCCAATTTTCTAAAACGATTTTGAAAATAATCACCCACCCTTTGGACGATTCATTTTTGGCTTAATGCCTTCCAAATTTTCAAAATCTCGTCAAAGTTTGGGTCTAAATAATGTGAACACGTGCAATCTGGAAGGGTGGATGCATGTACCTCGAGTTTTCTGTCTAGGCTAGAGTATTCGTACAAATCCACATAATCGGACCAGTCACTCTTACGTGGGAACTCTTGGGGTGAGTGTCCACTTATAGGCTAAAGCATGTCTTCGCGATACATTATTATGACCCATTTACTTTGATTAGTCACTGTGTGTCGTTTGTTTGCTTTGTGGTAACGAACGAATGACCACCATCCTTGCTTTTTGTCGATATTTATAACATTCTATTCTTATCCAATGCCATCTCACTCGTTTTCTCTTATGTTTTCCTCTTTTAGAAATGCCTCATCGACGTGACGCTCAGCCACCTAACGCCGAACTGGCGGCTATCATTGCGCAGAAAATGGCTGCTGCACTCCCAAATCTCATCGCTCAAATCAACCAAGCCAACAATAACAATAATGCACCTGCTCTGTGCAACTTTAAACAGTTTAATTCGGCTAAACTGCTCAAGTTCAGTGGTTCTGAAGGAGCAACTGAGCTCCTACAGTGGTTCGAGAGCATTGAGAGTACTTTTCGTCATGTTTAGTGTCCTAATAATCGTAAAGTAGAGTTTGTTTCCAGTGTGTTTCAAAAGAGGGCTCTTACTTGGTGGAATGGGTCAATGAGGGATCGTGGTGCTGAGTTTGCTTTGGGTCAAACCTGGGAAGAGCTTAGGGCTCTTATGATGAGGGAATTCTATCCTCGTCATGAACAGAGGGCTTTAGAAATGGAATTTGATGACCTGAAACAGGACAGTGGTGAACATCAGGCTTATACCGACAAATATGAGGAGTTGAGTCTACTTTGTCCCACAATGGTTACCCCGCTTGATAAAGCTATCGAGAGGTATGTCGATGGTTTACCTGACCCCGTGTAAGATATCGTCACTGGTAGCAACCCAACCACAGTTCATCAGGCCATCGAGTTGGCTGTGACTTTGACAGAGTCGCAAATCAGGAAAGGTAAACTCCATAGGAAGGGTGACAAGAAACGGTCGTCTGATAAGAGTGATAATAAGAAGGGTAAGAAATCTGAATCTTCAAGGAGGTCTAGGAAGCACAAGGCTTCCAAGAACTTTGCTGTTACAGCACAGGCAAACCAAGCTGCTCCAAATCAGCCCGTGCAACTACCTTTCAAGAAACAGTACATTGGTAACGCACCTTTGTGCAACAGGTGTAACAGCCACCATCAACCGCACGTTCAGTGTCTCTATTGTACCAACTGTGGGAGATTTGGTCATCTTGCCGCCACATGTCGTCTTCCTCCTAACCAAAATCAAGCGGCTCTAAACCCTGCTCAACCGCCTGCTCAACAACCAGCACAGGCTGCACGACCTCTCTATCCACCTGGGTCATGCTACAATTGTGGGGATTTGACCCACTATAGAAATCAGTGTCCGAGGTTGGCTAACGCGAATCAAACCCAGGCTCGTGGACGAGTCTTTAACATGAATGCTAATGAAGCGCGCGCAGATAACAAGGTGGTGAATGGTACGTTCTTTGTTAACAATCAGCCTGCTTCTGTTCTTTTTTATTTGGGTGCCAATAAGAGTTTTGTGTCATTATCTTTTGAACCTTTGCTTTGCATGACTAGAACAAAACTAGGAAAGCCCTTGACAGTAGAGGTTGCTAGTGGTGAACCCGTTGTTCTTGATTCGGTTCTTCGAAATTGCCAGTTGAACCTTAATAACCATCTTTTTCCTATCGACCTCATGCCAATGCAACTTGGAAGTTTCGACATTATAGTAGGAATGGATTGGATAGCCAAATACCATGCAGAGGTGGTTTGTTTTGAAAAGATTGTCCGTATCCCGCTTTCGACTGGTGAGATCTTAGAGGTTCATGGTGAGAAACCTGCTAGTGGTCTTAAACTCTTGACGTGTATTCAAGCTCAAAAGTATATGTGAAAGAACTATGTTGCCTTCTTGGCACATGTCGTAGAGGAGAAAGGCAAAGGTAAGACTATTCAAGACATCCCTATTGTTCGGGATTATCCTGAAGTATTCCCTGAAGAATTACCTGGTTTACCCCTAGCTCGCCAAGTTGAGTTTCGTATCGATCTTGTACCTGGTGCTAATCCTATTGCTAAATCTCCGTATCCTCTTACACCGTCTGAGATGCAAGAGTTATCTAAACAACTTCAGGAGCTTTCTGACAAAGGTTTTATTCGTCCTAGCTTTTCACCTTGGGGTGCTCCCGTTCTTTTTGTTAAGAAGAAAGATGGATCTTTCAGGATGTGCATCGATTATCGTGAGCTTAACAAGCTTACCATCAAGAATCGTTATCCCCTACCTCACATTGATGATCTCTTTGATCAGTTGCAGGGTGCTACTTGTTTTTCAAAGATGGATCTACGTTCTGGGTATCATCTGCTTCGAGTGCTTGAGGAAGATACTCCCAAGACTGCATTCCGCAAGAGATATGGTCATTATAAGTTCACTGTTATGCCATTCGGTTTGACTAATGCTCCTGCTGTTTTCATGGACTTGATGAATAGGGTTTGTAAGACTTATTTGGACAAGTTCATCATCGTTTTCATTGATGACATCTTGATTTATTCTAAGACACGAGCTGATCATGAACGACATCTCCGTCTTACTTTGGAACTCCTGAAGAAAGAACAACTTTTTGCCAAATTCTCCAAGTGCGAATTTTGGCTTAAGGAAGTTCAATTTTTGGGTCATATTGTTAACGAACAAGGTATTCATGTAGATCCCGCCAAAATCATTGTGATTAAGGATTGGGATACACCTACTACTCCAACTGAGGTTCGTTCATTTCTTAGTTTCGCGGGTTATTACCGCCGCTTTATCGAAAACTTCTCCAAGATTGCAGTTCCTCTCACTGCTCTAACTCAGAAGAATAAACCATTTGAATGGGGATCCAAACCGGAAGAAGCATTTCAGACCTTGAAACAGAAACTCTGCGATGCACATATTCTATCTTTACCTGAGGGCAACAATGATTTCATAGTATATTGTGTGACAACTGGCACAAAACCGGTAATTTCCGTACACTTTAATTATTACTTAATGACTGCAATTATGTGCTTAAACGTCAACATTATCTGATTACATACTATACATGTGAATTCATGCACGTTTTATACTACAAAATATTGCTTTATGCATTAACGAGAGCGTTGCGTCAGAAATACTAGTAAACTCTCCGATAAGACACAATATGCCAACAACTCTGCAGAAAGCAGTCAGACAATAAAATTGGAGCCTAGGTGTAGGGCCAATAACAAGAATACATTAAAACCCAAGAGAACATACAAGGGTTAACATATAGACTTTCCGGAGACTAAAATACGCACTAAAAAGCACCCGAAACGAAATTTAAGTGCAGAATTTTACTAAATTAAGCTATAATCAGCTTTTTAACCCCAAAATATTATGCAGAATTTACGTTCTATCGTCCAGAATATTTCCCTAAGTGCCGGGAATTGAAAGGGGTGCAAAAGGGTACAAGAAAGATGCTAAACGGTGCAATTTAACACTTAACGAACCCCGAACAACCGGACATTACCCGGAACACTAAATTTTTGCCAACTACACTGTTTATTTATTTCTTGGTTAGTCGTGATCCCCGAACACCCTAACACCCGCTATATATCAAATAAATACTATATATAAGCTTACACTTGGAAACTAACTAACCATTACACTTTAGTCACAAAATTTTACATAACCCCCCCCCCCCCTAACCGATTCGGTCCCCATGAGGACCCACAAATCATCCACCATACTCCCTAATCTTGTGAAAGATTTTAACACATTATTTTATTGGATGTTTGCTTGTAAATATGACCAAAATATGTGAAGGGATCTATTTAAGCATGGTGCAAGATCACAACCATCACTCTTCATCATTCACTCCCTCACTTCACTCTCTCTCTCCCTCTTTCGGCTCACCCCCAAACCGCCACCATCACCACCCCAAGTCCACCACACCACATTCATCCATCTTTGAGTTCCATTCAAACATCTAAGGTGATTCAAGGAAGTGCAAACTTGTGGAGCTTAAAAAGGGCTTTGTTCTTGCTTTTTCCATCATCTTTTCTCATCATCTTCACTAGATTCTACCCTAGCCTTGTGCTAGTATTAAGTCTCGGTTTACTCTTGTTTATGTCCACTTTGTGTAGATAGAAGTTGTATTATGTTGAGATCCATAAGAACACTACAAGAGTCTAAACAAGAAACTTGAACCTAAAAGTTTACTTAAACCTTTACATAATGTTTACATAAGAATGAGACTTGAAGATGAAATCTTGTTGGATGAGGATTGGTTAAATCATGCATGATATTTGATCCTTGGTTTCTTGATAAACCCGTTGTTCGGACATTTGTTGATACGATTTAGTAACATTTAAACTATAAAGAAACATGCTGATTTACATTTTCAGCCAACTTCAAATGGTTGTAAACAGACCATAATAAATCGAAAAACAGAATTTCTGAAGCCTAAATTATGTATTTTCGAAAAACGGATCAGATGCACTGGAATCGTAATTTTTCGAAGTCGTTTACTATTTTTAAAGCCCTGTTTTTGGACAGCAGCTCAAGCTGCATTTTTACTGCCAAAAACATGTGTTATATTCTTCATCATAACTTGAAACCTGAGTAGAACCAGCCCATGAAATTTATATCGTAGATTATCACTGATGTCGTTGTGACCTTCCAACTAAAATTTCGTAAATCGGACTTACGATGAATTTTAAACGAATTATTCCGTAGGCTGCGGTCAGAAAGTAACAAATCTGATCGCAGTTCGGTAAATGATTTTCTATAAAATATTGATAAAGAACTGGACCCCGATATTTTTACACAATAATATTTGATTCGTATAAGACATTCTGTAAAAATTTGGGAATTATTGGAGTAAGTTAACCATTTTATTAAAATGTCCGAAAACAGTCCAGTTTTATATATATTAAAACTGAAACGACAAAAGTAGTATCTTGCATGTCAGAATGTCGGGTTGATTATTTGAGAACGATCTAACGTATTATATGTTAAAGAAAATGATATGCTGCTTAGCATGGACACCTCCATTTACAAATGAGACTATGACGAAATTTTCTGAAAATCCTAACACTTAGTAAATATTTTCTAGACAAATGTTTGCTAGTGTGTTCTAAACTATGCTTTTCGAATATAAACCTCGCCATAATTTTTGTAACAAAAATACACATACAACATACAAGATACATAATTCGGGTGCAAAATATAAGAAACTTATATTTATTTTTGAGAAAATAATATAAGTAAGACACTTAGTTAAAAATATGAATTATTTTTAACACAAGATTACATACACAAAAGACAGTGACTTGTACTTGTACGATACAAGTCTAGTGACTAACGTTAAGAAAACACGTATAGGTCACGACGTTAATTAAGCAAACCCGGTGAAGTTTACGACGCAAGGAACGCAAAGTTGTGAGTTCATGCTCCCCCTTTTCTCTTAACTGTTTTCAGTTTTATAACTTCGGGGGTGAAATACATGTTACAAATATTGCAATGTTTACAAATGGCATGATGAATGCAAAAACAATAAGCACCCTTGGTGAGAACGAGTACTAAGTATGATGCGTTTTGAGAAATGATAGGAGAAATGATACAAGAAATGATACATGATACGAGAAATCGTGTCACGAATAGGGTACCATAAGCACCATTAATCAACAATATACCTAGACCGCATAACAAAATGTTAGATCTAACGGGTGCCGGGCAGCCACACTCTTGGTGAGAACGACTACCAAGCAGTGCTTTTGTGTCTCAGAATATGCCAACTAGAAAAATGCCTAAGGTTTGGTTGCTTCCTATGTCGTGTCACATGTTAATGGCCTTGCAACCCATTAACAACCTTAATACATACAAAATTACTTGATTTATACAAGAATACTTGAGTTGTACAAGATACAGACATACTTGACTTACATGAGATACAAAAATACGTGATTTATACGAAATACATACCATGTTTTCATACTAAGTATACAAACGTGAAATACAAAAACTGCATGAATTCACACCAACATTATGTTGACGTTTTTCCAAAACTCACATGTATTTCAGGTAACTAAAGTGGATGTGCGCGCGGTCTTACTCATGCTTTTGGATTTCGGTTATGTTTATCTTTGAATAAAGTTGTAAACTTATCAGACAAAATGCTGTCTTGTGATGTAAACACTCAAACCATGTTTTCAGTATGTAATATTTGGCATTTTGAAGTTATTTTATGAGCATGTAGTATGTTTACCTTTCGTATGTAATGAGAACCTTTCATGATCACACCTCGTGCTTCCGCCGCAGAAAGGGGTGTGACAGATTGGTATTAGAGCTGCGATTGTAGTGAACCAGGATTCCTTCTCGAGTCTAGTCTACAATCTCTAGGATCCTTTCACGAAAACAATTTTTCAAAAAATGTTTTCATTGCATAAAACTTCCCGCGACATCCACTACCTGAAACTGTTTACAAGAGTCTAGAAAAGACACTACGAGACCTAGGGTGCACTGGAGTAGCACTTGTCTATGACTAAGAATTACTTGCGATTATGTGTGATAATTGCTAAATACATATACTAGAAGTAGAATGTCACAGGTATACGTGACTTTGCCTGAAAGCAGTAGCCTATCTGAAGGAAGAAATACGAGGACGAAACGAACTGTGCTGAATGTGCAAGGAGTTACGTAATTATGGATGCATACATAATTATAGAATTCAGTGCACAGGAACCACAACAAGTCTTGTCACGTATAGATCCCCTCAAGAAAAGGTCAAGCGTGAACACCAGCCTATTAAATACTCTGCTGGAGTAATAAATTGTTTGATGTCACTTACGTGGTATATGCCTGTGTATATATACTACTACTGTCTAGTAAGATGATATCAAACAAATTTCTAACCCTATTGTGTTATGTTCTGTCAGAACATGGCACCAAGAAAAGCTGTGAACGCTCGTGATCAACCTCCTCCTCCCCCACTGCCAAAGACCGCTGAAGAGTTGAACGCTCTACTGGAGGAAAGAATCTCCGCAACTATCGCCCACTACGAGGCAACCCGTACTGCAGACAGTGGCGGACCAAGCAATGCCAGACGTAATGGGAATGGAGATTCATCTGGAGGAAACGCAGCTCAGGGCTGCACTTTCAAGCAGTTCCTCGACTGCAAACCACTGAACTATGATGGCACTGGAAGTGTTGTGGCATTTGTACGTTGGACGGAAAAGATTGAAGCTACTATCCGCATGAGCAAGTGTACCGCGGATCAACAAGTCACTTTTGCTACTGGGTTGTTTGTCGATGAAGCTTTGACGTGGTGGAACTTGCAAGTCCAAACCTTGGGTGATGATGCCGCTTATGGCCTGACTTGGGATGAACTAAAGGAAAGAATGAGAGAGAAGTATTGCTCACGTGCTGAACTCCAAAGGTTGGAGACTGAGTTCTGGCACTTGACCATGGAAGGTGCTGACATTAATGGTTATACTCGAAGGTTCCACGATCTGTCTAGAGTGCTTCCCTACATGGTGACTCCCGAATTTAAGCGCGTTGAACGCTACATTTGGGGACTGGCCCCAGAGTTTCGCGGCATGGTAACTTCGGCCAAACCTCAAACAATCACTGATGCTGTAACTCTGGTTGTCAGCCTTACTGAAGATTGTGTTCGTATGAAGAAGTTATCATTGAACCCCACTGAAAAGACCGAGACGCATGCTGAGTCGTCCGGTGACAAGAAGAGAAAGCATTCGAATCTGAATCAGGCAACCCGCAGCAACAACAAAGGTTCATACCACAGGAAGCGTGACACTAACCCACCCAAGGAGGCAAGAACCTTTGCAGCGGCAAATGATACTGCAGCCAAAGGATACCATGGCACCCTGCCTAAATTTCAAAAATGTAAGTATCATCATGAAGGAGCTTGTCGCGTCCCAAGGTGCGACAAATGTGGTAGGTTGGGTCATCAAACAGAAGACTGTTGGGGAAAAGGAAAGAACGGAAATGGAAATCGCAATGGTGCTGGTAATGCGAATGGTGGGAATGGAAATGGTAATGGCAACCGGATTGGGAATGGAGCTGGGCGGAATCAAGGATGCTTCAGTTGTGGAAGCAATGATCATTTCATGAAAGACTGCCCAAAGGGAAACAATGCTCAAGCTCGAGCATTTGTGATTGGAGCAAAGAAAGCACGCGAGGACCCTAATGTGGTCACCGGTACGTTTCTCATTAACAATCACTTTGCATCCATATTATTTGACACTGGTGCCGACTATAGCTTCATGTCGGTGGAATTTAAACGCATGCTTGGGATAGAATCTAGTAGATTAGATATTCCTTACTCTATAGAGCTAGCCAATGGTAAACTTGTTGAATCAGGCGAAGTTGTTAGAAGTTGCACATTAGAGCTTGGTGAGCGAAGTTTTAGCATCGACCTATTACCTATTCAATTGGGTAGCTTTGACGTGGCGGTCGGAATGGACTGGTTGTCCAAGAACAAAGCTGAAGTTATTTATCATGAGAAAATCATTCGCATCCCTTTAGCGAATGGTGAAACTCTCATAGTGCATGGAGAAAAACGAGACGCGCCTCTTCGAATCATCAGTTGTATGAAGGCACAGAAGTGCTTAAGGAAAGGATTTGTTGCCTTCCTAGCACACGTTGTAGATAAGAAGGCCGAGGAACCGAACTCGAAGACATTCCTGTAGTAAAGGAATTCCCTGATGTTTTTCCCGAAGATCTGCCAGGACTACCTCCGCAACGACAAGTCGAATTCCGTATAGACTTGGTTCCAGGAGACGCTCCTCTTGCCAAGGCTCCCTATCGGCTTGCACCATCCAAAATGCAAGAATTATCTACACAACTTCAGGAGTTGTTGGATAAAGGATTCATAAGGCCAAGCTTCTCACCCTGGGGAGCTCCTGTATTGTTCGTGAAGAAAAAGGATGGAACTCTGCGGATGTGTATCGATTACAGAGAACTGAACAAGCTCATTATCAAGAATCGGTATCCGCTACCGAGGATTGATGACTTATTTGATCAGTTGCAAGGATCAAGTTACTATTCCAAGATTGACCTTCGATCTGGATACCATCAATTGAGGATACAGGAAGAAAGCGTACCAAAGACTGCATTCAGAACACGCTATGGGCATTATGAGTTCCTTGTGATGCCATTCGGACTGACGAACGCACCAGCGGTATTCATGGATCTGATGAACCGCGTTTGCAAACCATATCTCGATAAATTCATGATTGTATTTATCGATGATATCCTGATTTACTCACAAACAAAAGTAGAGCACGAGCAACATCTCAGAACCATTCTGGAACTACTGAAGAAAGAGAAACTTTATGCAAAATTCTCAAAGTGCGAATTCTGGATTCGCGAAGTACAATTTCTTGGTCACGTTGTGAATGAGAAGGGCATCCATGTAGACCCATCCAAGATAGAAGCCATAAAGAATTGGGAAGCTCCTAAGACCCCAACTGAAGTTCGACAATTTTTGGGCTTAGCGGGCTATTATCGACGGTTTATTGAGAATTTCTCAAAAATAGCTCAACCGCTAACTACCCATACACAGAAAGACAAGAAGTACGACTGGGGTGATAAGCAGGAAGAAGCTTTCCAATTACTTAAAAACAAGCTATGCGATGCATCGATACTATCATTACCCGAAGGCACTGAAGACTTCGTGGTATACTGCGACGCCTCACGACAAGGCTTGGGTTGCGTGCTCATGCAACGCCAAAAAGTCATCGCTTATGCTTCAAGACAATTAAAGGTACATGAAAGAAACTACACCACGCACGACTTGGAACTCAGTGCAGTGGTATTCGCCTTGAAGATTTGGCGACACTATTTATATGGTACTCGATGTACAATCTTCACAGATCACAAAAGCCTACAACACATATTTGATCAGAAAGAATTAAACATGCGTCAACGTCGATGGGTCGAACTGCTGAATGACTATGACTGTGTGATTAAGTACCATCTTGGAAAGGCAAACGTTGTAGCAGACGCGTTGAGTCAAAAAGAAAGGGTTAAGACCCTAAGGGTTCAAGCATTAGAAATGACTATTCAAACGAACCTCACCGCACGCATTCGTGACGCACAACAAGAAGCTCTTAAGGGAGAAAACCGTAAAACTGAATACCTCCGGGGTATATTGAAATATTGTAACAACCCTCGGTAAAACCAACACCCTTATAATAGTTCCGACACCTTATTATATTTTAAATTTTCCCAATATGTCTTATATTATGCCCTGTATGTGAAAACCGAGCCTTAATTATATTATAGTATATAAAATAAATAAAATTCTGAAAGTGTAAGTTGAGGCAGGCCGCGAAAGACCTCACCTCAACTTCATGCGGGCCGTATCAAGGCTGGACTTGACTGCGCTAAATCCTTTAGTTCAAGCGGGCCGCATACGACCTCGTCTAAGTTGACGCGGGCCGCGCGGACTCATAACACGCGATCGCACCAGAAGCCGACACGTGTCGTAATCGTGTCAAGCCTAGTGGCGACTCACCTAAGCTATAGTGTTGAATGGTGTTGACGCGGGCCGCGTAAGGGTCCCCTGTCTTTGACGCGGGCCGCGACAGGACCAGATTTCACAACTTTAAATAGCAGGCATCAGTTTTCAGTTTCCGTCGCTCATTCTCAAATCTCATTCACGAATTCTGAAGTTATAGACATAATATTTTGGGTATTATACCCCTAATTAGCGAGGTTCTGCTCCGTTGTAAGTATTATAACCCCAGTTTCGTAACAGTTACGCTGCCCGATTGATTTAGGGTTCCGTAACAACTGTCGTGGTTCTGCCCGACGTAGTTGTTGGAATGCCGTCTCGGGGAGGGTATTATTAATATTTTCAAAGGGTTATGATACTAACCAATGTACATTTGTATAAATTATAGATTATACCCAGGAAATCCCTACGAAAAGCCTAAGATAGCAATGTGAGTTTATCGTCTTTTTGTTAATGTTTTTGGTAATGTTTTACCCAACCTTAAATGTTTTACTATGAAATCAAGCGGTGATTGAGTCTTTGTAGTTCTTCAATTACTGCCGGTATTATGGGGTTTTGTATATAAAATTTACTACGAGTAGTAGTAAGTCTGAATGACAGTGCATTACCATTGGACGACGAGTTAGCCAAAGGGTAATTTGACCATAGCCATAGATCCGGTCGAGTGGCAAATACTGAATGAGTAATTGTGTAGAAATAAACAATGTGATCGCTCTCAATACTGTTTTAATTGATAAAATGTTCTTGATTAAACTGGGATTCACTCACCAGTATTTCCAACTGACAAATGTTTTTAAAACACGTTACAGGTAACACAATGTGAACAGCCAATTAGTGAAAAGCCAGCTGGAGAGCACTGAAGGCTTGGGAAAATGTGGCTATAAAAGTTACCTAATAAACGATGTTTTAAATTAAATAAAATAGGGTTTGCCCCTATAAATGTGTTGTAATAAGAAACTTGGGTTTTACCCATGTGATTATTAATATTAAATAAGGTGGTTTTACTCTGATAAACATTTCCTAACTACGATCCTGATGTAATTTCCGCTGCGAGACTAAACAAACTGATACCACCAAACTCTGTGATCACTTCCGCCCGTTCCCGGGGAACAGGGATCGGGGGTTGTGACAGAAGGTGGTATCAGAGCCTAGCCACTGGTCTGAGCCAAAGAAGTGTTCTGCTGACACTTAAATTTTGAATTGATGTTAGGAAATAAAATAAGGAAATACATGCATAACTGTAATTATGTGTTATGTAGTTTTCAGTATGAGTGATCAAGGACCATCAGATCTGAACCATCAATTATCTGATTCCCCTAAGAGTGAAAGTACATCATCACAGCCTGCCCTCTCGGGGTATGTTGCTGATCAGGAAGACGGAATATTTGCCTTTAGAGCTCAATCTGAAGAACCATTTCCTACTAAGAAACGAGGATGGTTCAGTAAAGAAGCTTTTGCTTGTAGGAAGAGAATGAGGAAATTGCAACAGCAAAGGGCTTTAGCAGCTATTAAGCGAGAGACAGATGCCCATACTCAAGATATGCTAAATAGAAGCTTAGCTAATTTTCATATCTTAGCTACAACTGCTGCTGACCCAGGTCTGGAACAACTAGTAGCCCCACAACCACAAAACCCAGAACAACCCATGGAAACAGAAAATCAGGAAAATCAAGTAGAGATGCACGATTTTAACCCAGAAGAAATCCCAAGGGTACCTGCACCAAACCCACTAGACCCGAATTACGACCCCTGGTGGGACGATAATAGGGATTTTGTGCAACGTTACCCTATCCAGGATTATCCACCCATACAGAACATAGAAGCTTATCCAGGTATGGACCCTTTAGATCCCTATTACCAAGATGAATATATTAGGGAAATATTAGAGGATCCTTACCAATTTCATGAACTGTCACCCCCATATCAGGAAACCGTACCCCAGATTCCAAACCCAGTCCGAGAACCTGCACCCCCAATGAGTGCAGAAAACGTGCAAGAACTTAGGACTTTCGGGGAGGAAATCTTAGAAAGCAGTGAGAGGATGCGTCAGGTGGGAGAGCGTCTCGTATGGAAATACGATGAGCGCAATATGGATTTTTGGATAAATCCATATCCATGAATGTTAGAATGAAGGAAGCGGTAGTAATAATAATATAATAAAATAAAATAAGATATGTGTGTACGGATGCATATTACTATTTTATTTCTGTTGGTATTGTAATCTTTATTTCTGTACTAGTGTGTAATAGACGTATAGTATATGAAAAAGAGTATAGTTGCAATGATCGACGGTTTTGGTTAAATTGCGTGTCATGTGATTAACTATATTACCTATTAATTGTGATATTAATATTGGATAAATGTTTAAAATTCAGATGGCCGACGAAGAAAATCAAGGAAATCTGAATAACGAAAACCAGAGTAACATTAACATGGTTAATGATAACCCGAGTGTCAATAACAATGGAAACCAAGTGGATAATAGTGCTTTCCAACACATAGTAGCACAGGGAATTATAGATGCAATGCCATTTATACTTCAAACTGTTAAAGATGCTGATAATAAAAGTAAGCATAGCAGTAAGCGACCAATTGAACCAGAAAACAGCGTAAACAATGGGCCTATACTTCAAATGCCTATTCCCAAAAGAAGAAGAATCGTGCCTAACGGTTGTTCTTATAAAGAATTCTGGTCTGGTAAACCAATGGAATTCTCGGGCAACGAAGGGGCCATTGCAACCTTACGCTGGATAGAGAAAACTGAGGCAGTCTTAAGGATAAGCAAGTGTGCTGAAGAAGACAAGATACTGTTTGCTTCTAATCTGTTTAAGAATGCAGCACTAGAATGGTGGAACACTATCCTCCAGACAAGAGGAAGTGATCAAACCTATAATATGGAATGGGAAGAATTTAAAAACAAGGTAGAAAGGAAGTTCTGCCTACCCAGTGAGAAAGAACAGATAGCAAACAAATTCCTAAACCTTAGGATGACTGGTGTGGATAGGAAAGGGTACACAAAGTTATTTTTTGAATATGCTAGGATAGTGCCAACTCTTGCTTCACCAGAACCAGTGTTAATCTCCCGTTATATTTGGGGATTAATTGGGGAGATAAGACACGTAGTCAAGGCAGCTAGAACTCAAACCATAGAAGAAGCTGTAGAATTAGCTAATACCTTGACTGATGAGTTAGTCCGTACCAGAGAAGAGGATCAAAGGAGGAATCTAACCCAGAAATTGACTCAAGAATTTCGTTCTGGAAATTCTAACCGTGGGAAAAATATAGGTTCTACCTCTGCACCCTACTGTAGATATTGCAAAAGAAAGCATTCAGGAAGATGCTCCATATATTGTAACTTTTGCAAAATGTCGGGACACAAAGAAGAAAACTGTAGAAAGAAAGCTAACAGCAGGGTATGTTACAATTGCGGAGAATAGGTTCAAACCAAACTGAATTGCCCAAAATTAACTCCAGCTCCAGACAACAAGAATACTAAAAATGCTAGAGCATTTGTTCTGACTGCAGAAGAAGCCAAGATGATCCCAGACGTTATAGCTGGTACGTTTTTAGTTAATGATGTTTTTGCTAAAGTATTATTTGACTCTGGTGCAAACCAAAGTTTTATTAATACATCGTTTTGCAAATTTCTAAATCAGTCATTAACTAAACTACCACTAGAATGCGTAGTAGAGACAGCTAATGGAGAAACTATTAGAATTTCTGAAATCTTGCAGGGAGCAAGCATAGAAATTTTAAATCAGAAATTTATTGCAAACCTATATCCCATGAATCTGGTAGGATTTGATGTTGTTTTAGGAATGGATTGGTTAATAGCCAATAAAGCCAATATTTTATGTGATCAAAAGTTAATCCAAGTAAATTCACCAAAAGGTAAAACAATCACAATTAAAGGAGATAAGCCCTTTAGATCCACAAAATTCATATCTGTGATGAAAACTGCAAGTTGTATCAGAAAAGGTTCTATAGTGTATTTGATTTCTATAATCACTAACACTAAAGGAAAAGAACTAAAAGATATTCCAGTAGTATCTCAGTTTTCAGATATCTTTCCAGAAGAATTACCAGGACTACCTCCAGACAGAGAAGTTGAATTCAGAATTCACCTACTACCAGGAACATCACCAATTGCCAAAGCACCTTACCGTTTGGCACCTGCAGAAATGCAAGAATTGAAGAAACAATTAGACGAATTGTTAGAAAAATGATTCATACAGCCAAGTTCGTCGCCATGGGGAGCACCGATATTGTTTGTTAAAAAGAAGGACGGATCAATGCGTATGTGCATTGACTACCGTGAATTAAACAAACTCACGATTAAGAATCGGTACCCGTTACCGAGAATCGATGATTTATTTGATCAGCTGCAAGGAGCTCGATATTTCTCGCTAAAATTGATTTAAGGTCAGGATATCATCAATTAAAGGTACAGGAAGAGGACATTCCTAAAACCGCATTCAGAACGAGGTATGGTCATTATGAATTTACTGTCATGCCATTTGGTTTAACCAATGCCCCAGCTGCATTTATGGACATGATGAACCGAATACGTAAGCCATATTTGGATAAATTCATAATTGTTTTTATAGATGATATTCCAATTTATTCTAAGAATAAAGAAGATCATGCAAAACATTTGCACCCACTTTTAAGTTTGTTAAGAAAGGAAAAGCTTTATGCTAAGTTTTCAAAGTGTGAATTTTGGTTAGAACAAGTACAATTCCTTGGACACTTAGTCAATCATGAAGGAATTCATGTAGATCCAACCAAAATCGAGGCAGTTACTAAATGGAAAACCTCTGAGTCACCAACCGAGCTCAGAAGTTTCTTAGGATTAGCCGGTTATTATAGAAGATTTATTAAAGATTTCTCTAGAATAGCCATTCCTTTAACTAAGTTAACCTGTAAATCTGTTAAGTTTGAATGGGGAATAAAACAAGAAGAAGCCTTTAGAATTCTTAAGCAAAGATTGACCCATACACCTATATTAGCATTACCAGAAGGAACTGAAGATTTTGTGGTATATTGTGATGCTTCTAGATTAGGTTATGGATGTGTGTTGATGCAACGACAAAAGGTTATAGCTTACGCATCTAGACAACTTAAGAATCATGAAGAGAATTATTCAACTCATGATTTAGAGTTAGGAGCTATAATTTTTGCTCTTAAGATTTGGAGACATTACCTCTATGGTAGTAAGTTTACCATATTCACTGATCATAAGAGTTTAAGGTATGTTTTCGGGCAAAAGTAGTTGAATATGAGACAAAGACGCTGGATGGAATTTCTTAGTGATTATGACTGTGATATCCAGTATCATGAAGGAAAAGCAAATGTAGTGGCAGATGCTTTAAGTCGAAAGTATCATGAAAAACCAAAAAGGGTACGTTCTCTTAAATTAAATCTTCAAGTAGATTTAAATGATCAGATAAGAGAAGCACAAGAATCAGTAATCAAGGATGATTCTGAAAAATTAAAAGGTATGTTAAAAGAATTAAAACAGGGAACAGATGGAATTTGGAGATTTCATGAAAAGAGAATGTGGATACCTAAATTAGGAAATTTACGTCATCGTATATTAGAAGAAGCCCATAAATCTAAGTATACGATGCATCCAGGAAGTGATAAAATGTACCAGGATTTAAGGAAAAAATTTTTGTGGATAGGAATGAAAAAGGACGCGGCAACCTATGTTTCTAAATGTTTAACTTGCTCACAAGTTAAAGCTGAACACCAGAAACCCTCAGGTTTGTTACAAGAATTAGAAATGCCAGTTTGGAAATGGGAATTTATAACAATGGATTTTGTTACTAAATTACCCAAAACTAAGAAAGGAAATGATACAATCTGCGTGATTGTAGACAGATTAACCAAATCAGCTCATTTTCTACCAATGAAGGAAACAATTAGTATGGAACAATTAGCTAAATTGTATGTATATGAAATTGTTTCTTTACATGGCATTCCTTTATCAATTGTTTCTGATAGAGATAATAGATTTACCTCTCGTTTTTGGTCAAGTTTCCAAAGGGCAATGGGAACCAAATTAAGGTTAAGCACAGCTTATCATCCTCAAACAGATGGACAAAGTGAAAGGACAATTAAGACAATGGAGGACATGCTTAGAGCTTGTGTAATTGACTTTGGAGGTAATTGGGACGCACACTTACCTTTAATATAATTTTCTTATAATAATAGTTATCACACAAGTATCAATGCTGCACCATTCGAAGCACTTTATGGACGAAAGTGTCGAACCCCAGTCTGTTGGGCAGAAATTGGGGAAAAACAACTATCTGGACCTGAGATAGTACAGGAAACAACTGATAAGATTATTCAAGTCAAGGAACGACTGAAAGCAGCACGTGATCGACAAAAGAGTTATGCTGATAACCGATGTAAACCTTTAGAATTTCAAGTAGGAGATAGAGTGTTGTTGAAAGTCTCTCCTTGGAAAGGAGTGGTAAGATTCATCAAACGGGGAAAGCTAAGTCCCAGGTATGTTGGACCTTTTAAGATTATTAGAAGAATAGGACCTGTAGCCTATCAGCTACAATTGCCAGAGGAAATGGCAGGAATACATGATGTGTTTCATATATCTAATCTTAAAAAGTGTTTAGCTGATGAATCATTGATAGTATCTCTTAAGGATATAGAGGTAAATGAAAAACTCAAGTTCGTAGAAAGACCTCTGCAAATTGAAGACAGGAAAGTCAAGAATCTCAAGCATAAGAGATTAGTTCTAGTCAAAGTGAAGTGGGACTCCAAAAGAGGACCAGAGTATACATGGGAACTAGAGTCAAAAATGCAAAAGAAATACCCGCATTTATTTCAATAGATCTCGAGGACGAGCTCTAAAACAAGGTGGGGAGAATGTAACAACCCTCGGTAAAACCAACACCCTTATAATAGTTCCGACACCTTATTATATCTTAAATTTTCCCAATATGTCTTATATTATGCCCTGTATGTGAAAACCGAGCCTTAATTATATTATAGTATATAAAATAAATAAAATTCTGAAAGTGTAAGTTGAGGCGGGCCGCGAAAGACCTCACCTCAACTTCACGAGAGCCGTATCAAGGCTGGACTTAACTGCGCTAAATCCTTTAGTTCAAGCGGGCCGCATAAGACCTCGTCTAAGTTGACGCGGGCCGCGCGGACTCATAACACGCGATCGCACCAGAAGCCGACACGTGTCATAATCGTGTCAAGCCTAGCGGCGACTCAGCTAAGCTATAGTGTTGACTGGTGTTGACGCGGGCCGCGTAAGGGTCCCCTGTCTTTGACACGGGCCGCGACAGGACCAGATTTCACAACTATAAATAGCAAGCATCAGTTTTTAGTTTCCGTCGCTCATTCTCAAATCTCATTCACGAATTCTGAAGTTATAGACATAATATTTTGGGTATTATACCCCTAATTAGCGAGTTTCTGCTCCGTTGTAAGTATTATAACCCCAGTTTCGTAACAGTTACGCTGCCCGATTGATTTAGGGTTCCGTAACAACTGTCGTGGTTCTGCCCGACGTAGTTGTTGGAATGCCGTCTCGGGGAGGGTATTATTAATATTTTCAAAGGGTTATGATACTAACCAATGTACATTTGTATAAATTATACATTATACCCAGGAAATCCCTACGAAAAGCCTAAGATAGCAATGTGAGTTTATCCTCTTTTTGTTAATGTTTTTGGTAATGTTTTACCCAACCTTAAATGTTTTACTATGAAATTAAGCGGTGATTGAGTCTTTGTAGTTCTTCAATTACTGCCGGTATTATGGGGTTTTGTATACAAAATTTACTACGAGTAGTAGTAAGTCTGAATGACAGTGCATTACCATTGGACGACAAGTTAGGCAATGGGTAATTTGACCATAGCCATAGATCCAGTCGAGTGGCAAATACCGAATGAGTAATTGTGTAGAAATAAACAATGTGATCGCTCTCAATACTGTTTTAATTGATAAAATGTTCTTGATTAAACTGGGATTCACTCACCAGTATTTCCGACTGACAAATGTTTTTAAAACGCGTTACAGGTAACACAATGTGAACAGCCAATTAGTGAAAAGCCAGCTGGAGAGCACTGAAGGGTTGGGAAAATGTGGCTATAAAAGTTACCTAATAAACGATGTTTTAAATTAAATAAAATAGGGTTTGTCCCTATAAATGTGTTGTAATAAGAAACTTGGGTTTTACCCATGTGATTATTAATATTAAATAAGGTGGTTTTACTCTGATAAACATTTCCTAACTACGATTCTGATGTAATTTCCGCTGCAAGACTAAACAAACTGATACCACCAAACTCTGTGATCACTTCCGCCCGTTCCCGGGGAACAGGGATCGGGGGTTGTGACAAATATATGGTGCCAAATGAAGAGGGAGCCTTATACTTTAAGAAGCGTATTTGGGTTTCGCTCTACGGTGGCATACGAGAAGTCATCCTTGATGAAGCGCATAAATCAAGATACTCGATCCATCCAGGATCGGACAAGATGTATCAAGACTTGAAAGAATACAATTGGTGGCCGAGACTCAAAAGCGATGTTGCTGTTTACGTTGGAAAGTGCTTAACCTGTGCTAAGGTTAAGGCCGAATATCAGAAACCGTCTGGCCTACTACAACAACCAGAGATCCCCATATGGAAGTGGGAACAAATCTCGATGGACTTCATAATAAAGTTACCCAGGACCCCTAGAGGGCATGACATGATATGGGTGATAGTCGATCGGTTAACGAAGTCTGCGCACTTCCTACCGATCCAAGAAAAAGACAGCATTGGAAAACTTGCTGAAATATAGCTAAAGGAAATTGTGGCACGTCATGGAGTGCCAATCTCAATCATTTCAGACAGAGATGGACGCTTTGTCTCAAGAATCTGGAAATCCTTTCAGGAAGCCTTTGGATCTCAGCTAGATCTAAGCACGGCATTCCATCCACAAAAAGACGGTCAGAGCGAACAGACTATACAAACGTTCGAAGATTTGCTTCGCGCATGTGTCATGGACTTAGGCGGCAGCTGGGATACTCATCTACCTCTAGTTGAGTTTTCCTACAATAACAGTTATCATACGAGCATAAAAGCTGCACCGTTCGAAGCTCTGTATGGCCGCAAGTGCCGATCGCCCTTATGTTGGGCAGACGCTGGAGATAAACGTATGGTTGATCCTGAACTTGTACAAGAGACAACCGACAAGATCATGCAAATCCGAGAGCGCATTAAGGCGGATCAAGATCGACAAAAGAGTTATGCTGATCAAAGACGAAAACCATTACAGTTCGAGGTTGGAGACAAAGTTTTATTGAAGGTCTCACCTTGGAAGGGCGTAGTTAGATTTGGAGAACGTGGAAAGCTGAATCCACGATACATCGGACCATTCAAAATTTTGGAAAGAATTGGTACCGTGGCATACAAGTTGGAGTTACCGGAAGAACTTAATGGAGTACATGATACGTTCCATGTATCCAACCTCAAGAAGAGTCCAACACAAGAAGATGTGATCATCCCTGCGGATGAAGTACATATTGATGACGCCCTCCGATTTACAGAACAACCCGTTGAGGTTACCGACTGGAAAGTCAACAAGACCAGGAGAAGCAGTGTGAAACTTGTCAAAGTACGTTGGAACTCTAAGCACGGACCTCGGTACACATGGGAACATGAAGACCAGTTCAAAGAAAAGTATCCCCACCTGTTCAAGAAAACTCCTGCGAGAGTTAGCTCAGCCTGAATTTCGGGACGAAATTCTTTTAACGGGGGGAGACTGTGATAACTGGCACGAAATCGGTAATTTTTGTACACTTTAATTATTACTTAATGACTGTAATTATGTGCTTAAACGTCAACATTGTCTGATTACATACTATACATGTGAATTCATGCACGTTTTATACTACAAAATATTGCTTTATGCATTAACGAGAGCGTTGCGTCAGAAATACTAGTAAACTCACCGGTAAGACACAATATGCCAACAACTCTGCAGAAAGCAGTCAGACAATAAAATTGGAGCCTAGGTGTAGGTCCAATGACAAGAATACATTAAAACCCAAGAGAACATACAAGGGTTAACATATAGACTTTCCGGAGACTAAAATACGCACTAAAAAGCACCGGAAACGAACTTTAAGTGTAGAATTTTACTAAATTCAGCTATAATCAGCTTTTTAACCCCAAAATATTATGCAGAATTTACGTTCTATCGTCTAGAATATTTCCCTAAGTGCCGGGAATTGAAAGGGGTGCAAAAGGGTACAAGAAAGACGCTAAACGGTGCAATTTAACACTTAACGAACCGGTATTTAACCGAACAACCGGACATTACCCGAAACACTAAATTTTTGCCAACTACACTGTTTATTTATTTCTTGGTTAGTCGTGATCCCCGAACACCCTAACACCCGCTATATATCAAATAAATACTATATATAAGCTTACACTTGGAAACTAACTAACCATTACACTTTAGTCACAAAATTTTAGATAACCCCCCCCCCCCCCTAACCGATTCGGTCCCCATGAGGACCCGCAAATCATCCACCATACTCCCTAATCTTGTGAAAGATTTTAACACATTATTTTATTGGATGTTTGCTTGTAAATATGACCAAAATATGTGAAGGGATCTATTTAAGCATGGTGCAAGATCACAACCATCACTCTTCATCATTCATTCACTCCCTCACTTCACTCTCTCTCTCCCTCTTTCGGCTCACCCCCAAACCGCCACCATCACCACCCAAGTCCACCACATTCATCCATCTTTGAGTTCCATTCAAACATCTAAGGTGATTCAAGGAAGTGCAAACTTGTGGAGCTTAAAAGGGGCTTTGTTCTTGCTTTTTCCATCATCTTTTCTCATCATCTTCACTAGATTCTACCCTAGCCTTGTGCTAGTAGTAAGTCTCGGTTTACTCTTGTTTATGTCTACTTTGTGTAGATAGAAGTTGTATTATGTTGAGATCCATAAGAACACTACAAGAGTCTAAACAAGAAACTTGAACCTAAAAGTTTACTTAAACCTTTACATAATGTTTACATAAGAATGAGACTTGAAGATGAAATCTTGTTGGATGAGGGCTGGTTAAATCATGCATGATATTTGATCGTTGGTTTCTTGATAAACCCGTTGTTCGGACATTTGTTGATACGATTTAGTAATGTTTAAACTATAAAGAAACATGCTGATTTACATTTTCAGCCAACTTCAAATGGCTGTAAACAGACCATAATAAATCGAAAAACATAATTTCTGAAGCCTAAATTATGTATTTTCGAAAAACGGATCAGATGGCACTGGAATCGTAATTTTTCGAAGACGTTTACTATTTTTAAAGGCCTGTTTTTGGACAGCAGCTCAAGCTGCATTTTTACTGCCAAAAACATGTGTTATATTCTTCATCATAACTTGAAACCTGAGTAGAACCAGCCCCTGAAATTTATATCGTAGATGATCACTGATGTCGTTGTGACCCTCCAACTGGAATTTCGTAAATCGGACTTACGATGAATTTTAAACGAATTATTCCGTAGGCTGCGGTCAGAAAGTAACAAATCTGATCGCAGTTCGGTAAATGATTTTCTATAAAATATTGATAAAGAACTGGACCCCGATATTTTTACACAATAATATTTGATTCGTATAAGACATTCTGTAAAAATTTGGGAATTATTGGAGTAAGTTAACCATTTTATTAAAATGTCCGAAAACAGTCCTGAGCATTATGATTCCTACCTAAAAGGAAAACAACATAAAAGCTCATACAAATCAATTGAAGAGTCCAAAAAGACCAAGTGCTTGCAAGAGGCACTAAAAGACAACAGCTGGGTAGAAGCCATGCAAGAGGAGCTCCAACAGTTTAGAAGACAACAAGTTTGGGAGCTTGTACCATTGCCAGAGGGTGTGAGTCCTATTGGCACAAAGTGGGTCTTCAAAAATAAAACTGATGAAAGGGGTATCGTTGTCAAGAATAAAGCTAGGCTAGTGGTTCAAGGATTCAGACAGGAAGAGGGCATTGACTATGATGAAACATTTGCCCCTGTAGCAAGACTTGAAGCTATCAGATATTCCTGGCCTTTGCTGTCAACCACAACATCAAGGTGTATCAAATGGATATCAAATGTGCATTCCTCTATGGTAAGATTCAAGAAGAGATCTAGGTTTGTCAACCTCCAGGCTTTGAGGATCCATTTAATCCAAATCATGTCTACAAGCTAAATAAAGCTTTGTATGGCCTGAAACAAACACCAAGAGCCTGGTATGAAACTCTTTCCACCTTTCTACTTTCCATTGGTTTCACAAGAGGTAAAATAGTTAAAACACTGTTTTTGAAATGGAGAGGGAAAGACTTGATGATTATCCAAATTTATGTGGATGACATCATCTTTGGAAGCATATGTAATAAAATGTGTGAAGAGTTTAGGCAACTCATGACAGCTGAGTTTGAGATGAGTGCAATCGGTGAACTCCAGTGCTTTCTTGGTCTCCAAGTAAGGCAACTGCAAAATGGCACTTTTATCCATCAAGGCAAATATGCCAAAGAACTTTTAAAGAAATTTGAGATGGATGATTGTAAGCTATGCAGTACACCCATTGCAACCAATAAAATAGTCATGTCTGATGAAAAGGATGATTTGGTTGATCAAACTCTATATAGAAGCATGATTGGGTCTTTATTGTACCTAACTGCATCAAGGCCAGACATCATGTTTGCAACATGTGTTTGTGCAAGATCCCAATCAGCCCCTAGAAAGTCAAACTTAATTGCTGTAAAAAAGATTTTCATATACCTAAAAGGTGCTCCCACACTTGGTATCTAGTATCCAGCTGATGGAAATATCAAGCTTTCAGGTTTCTCAGATAGTGACTTTGCTGGATGTGACAAGACAAGGAAGTCCACTTCAAGAGGGTACCAATTCCTAGGCAGTTGTTTAGTGTCTTGGCAAAGCAAAAAGCAAGCAGCTGTTTCCACATCCACTGCTGAGGCAGAGTATATAGCTACTGCAAGCTGTACAGCCCAACTGCTTTGGCTTCAAAATCAATTGCTGGATTTTGGTATCACTGCCTTAAAGACACCTCTCATGTTGGACAGTTAGGCAGCAGAAAATATCATCAAAAATCCAGTATCCCATTCAACCACCAAACACATTGATATCAGACATCACTTTGTGAGGGATTGCTATGAAAAAGGTTTGATTTCTCTGCACCATGTTCCAACTAAAGATCAGCTGGCAGATGTGCTAACAAAAGCATTAGACACATCCACCTTTGAAAGCTTGATCTTTAGGATTGGCATGTTGAACATGGAATAACACGCAAAATCCTGTTTTTCTATGAATAAAAGCATTAAAATGTTTTCAGAAAATCAAAAATCCATCCTTAAAAATAGCTAAAAATGAATTTTTCATTAAATCCTTAAAAGTCTGCCATATCCACTGTTTTGTTCAAACATCGGTTCTACTAAAAGTTGTCCACTACTGAAAGTCAACCCCTGTTCTCTCATTTCCTTGGTAATCACTGTTGTTCAAAATCAGTGTTTTTATCCACTGATAGTAAAAATCACCCACTGCTTTCATTATAACCATTGCAACCACTGATATTGCTCCATCAGTGGTTTCCTAAAACACCTGTCTTCCATGATTCATCAGGTGTTGGCACGTGGACAGTACATAGTGTTCAGATCTTTTGTAACCGCTGCCACGTTAGCATTCACTTTTTCCCTTTATAAAACCCTTCTCAAACCCCAAACAGGGTTTTTCACTGTCGAATCGAATTCAAAATTCCTTTCTCAAAGCAGTTACCATCCATTTCTCCCAAATCACTCATGTCTTCTTCTCCAAAATCACCGTCTTCATCTTTTCAAAAAGTCACTCAAATGGCCTCCGAAATCCCTGAAATTCCATATAAAGCTCCTCATAACTACTTGGGTCTACTCACAAAACCCAGTCATACTGAAACCTTCAATTCCATCATAGATGTTCTTTCATCTTCAAAGTACAAAACTTTGTTGACTGTTGATGCTCCAATTTTTCTGGCTACCCAGAGAGAATTTTGGAAAAATGCCACACTTGAATCTCAAGACAAAACGGGCATAGCCATCAATTCCTCCATAAAGGGTGTACCAGTTAAATTTACACCACAATCCATTTCAAAAGTATTTGAACTAGATGATCTGCAAGGTAAAACTTCTTTTTCCTAAAATCGAGTATCAAACTGATTTTATTGTGAGGGGGTATGCTGAGGAAATGAAAAAGGACACCTTACAAAAAGTTAGTTTTCCTCCTGCAACAAGATTTTTATTCCATACCCTCTTGATGTGTGTTTCAAATAAGACCACTGTGTTTAACGAAATACCATTGAAGATCCAATACCTGGGTTATGCTATTTTACATAAAGAAAATTTTAACTATTCCCAGGAGATCTTTGATGATTTGGTCAAACATGTTGATAAAAAAACATTTTTACTATTTCCAAGGTTCTTGAGCTTCTATTTTCAAGAGAAATTTGCAAAGGATAATGCTTATGTGCTTATCCAGGGTGAACCTTTTCAAATAAATGGCCTTACATCTGAAACATTTACAAGGCTAGCAAAAACCTTTTCAAACCTTTTCAAATAAATGGCCTTACATCGAAATTAAAAAACCTGAAAATTATACTGAAACAGATTTTCAAAAGTTCGAACTGGATGCCAAGGCATTTAGCATCGTTGCATCTGCTTTGCTCCAATTTTTCTGGCAACCCAGAGAGAGTTTTGGAAAAATGCCACACTTGAATCTCAAAATGATGTGGTAATAGCCATAAATTCCTCAATAGAGGGTGTAACAGTTCAAATCACACCACAATGCATTTCAGAGGTATTTGAACTCGATGATCAGCAAGGTAAAACTTCTTTTCCTAAAATCGAGTATCAAACTGTTTTTATTGAGAGGGGGTATGCTGAGGAAATGAAAAAGGACACCTTACAAAAAGGTAGTTTTCCTCATGCAACAAGATTTTTATTCCATACCCTCTTGATGTGTGTTTCAAATAAAACAACTGCTTTTAATGAAATTCCATTAAAGATTCAATACCTGGGCTATGATATTCTACATAAAGAAAATTTTAACTTTTTCCAGGAGATCTTTGATGATTTGGTTAAAAATGTTGAGAAAAAATCATTTTTATTATTTCCAAGGTTCTTGAGCTACTATTTTCAAAAGAAATTTGCAAAGGATAATACTCATGTGCCTATCCAGGGTGAACCTTTTCAAATAAATGGGCATACATCTGAAACATTTACAAGGCTATCAAAAGTTTCTAAAACAAAAGCAGGGGTTCCTGAGCAGAATTTAGCAGCTACCACTGCTCCTCAGGTATCTGCTGCTGAGCCTACTGCTCTAGGTGATCACAGCAGCAAAACAACTGCTGTGAAACCCACACCTAAAACCACCAGAAAACCAAAGCAAAAGAAAACACAAAAGCCCCCCAAACCTACCAAAAAGGCAACTCTGGAAGATGAGATCCCAGAGCAACTGCCAGTGACAATACAAAAGTCACCAAAAACCACTGCTGCTACTTCCTCACAGCAGTTGGTAGAAAGATCTCAACCCATTCCTCAAACTCCTCCTGCTTCTTCTAAAAAAGAACAGGTTGTAAGAACAGGGACACCACAATATGATGCTCTGGAATCACTTGAATCCATCATCCACAGCCCACAGCCCACTGCCCGGGGCAAATTCTCTTT
Source organism: Helianthus tuberosus (assembly GCA_030545235.1). Lineage (NCBI taxonomy): Eukaryota > Viridiplantae > Streptophyta > Magnoliopsida > Asterales > Asteraceae > Helianthus > Helianthus tuberosus. The sequence goes on along the minus strand of CM060442.1, from coordinate 195,735,453 downwards.
CTACACCCATACTCACTGCCACAATTCCCCCACAAACAAAACTTTTGTTGGATGCTCTTGATTTAAACCAGACACAAACCAGTCCTTCTCACTCACCTGTCAATGAGAAAATACCTCAACAAGTGACTGGGTCTGGTGTTACAATCACTACTAACCCACCAACAACACCTGAGGAGGTTACACCCCTTGAGTTACAAGTAACTCTTGGTGGTAGTTCAAGTGAAGCAGCCACTACAGTGCTGAACCCACTGGTTTGCACTTGGACAGTGGTTACATCAATAAGACTTTCTTGAAGGCAATTTCTTCTTTGAGAACACCGGTGTTTCCAGCATTTACTGGTTCACTTAAAAGTGTCTCTCTTTTTGAAGGAAGAAGTCCCTAGTACCAAGAAAAAGGGGCATCAGTGGATGATTTTTGGGATACATTTCCTCAATCAACCACTGTTACAACCACTGCTAGTGGGAAATCAGATGATCCCATTAAGTTGGGTGGTGGTTTGATGTACCGAGAATTGATGGGTAGAATTGACAAGCTGGATACATCTGTTGCATAAATCAAAGACATCTTGAAACAGTTGTTGAAAGTTTAAAAGGTACCACCCACTGCTGCTCCAGCTCAAGCACCTGCACCACCACCTGCACCTGCTGCAAATGAGCTCTGGAATTTGTTTCAACCTATGCTCATCCAACAAAGAGAAATTGGTGATCAGCAACATGAGATACAAGTTCAAAAGATCAGAAATCTTATGGAAGCAAGGTTCAAAGACACACAAGCTGATATTATGGCAATCAAGGCCCATTTATTGAACACCACTGGCACTGCTCCTCCCTCTATCATCTTTGTGGATAACCCACCACCAGCTGATGCCAAAAAGGGGGAGAAATTGAAACAGTTGAAGAAGAAGGGTTATGAAGATGGTCTTTACATTGAACCTGACAAATCCAGCATGACTGCAAACATCCCTAGGCCAGATGGTACTAAAAAGGTTGATGTGACCTTAAATGCCATTTCTAATGAAAAAGCAAATGTGAAAAAGGATAGGGAAGCAAAGGATAAAGCAAGGTTTGAACAGGAGAAAAGAGTTTTTATGGAAATGAATGAGCAAGGTACTTCTGAGCAAAAGGATGAAGAAAGTCCTGAGCAAAAAAGAAAGCAACCCACTAGAAAAGTGAGGCAACCCAAAACCATACCATCCAGATCCACCAAACATTTTTCCAAACCTTCCAAAAGCTCCACACATCAAACCTCCAAACCAATAGCTGTTGTAACACCTGTTGTATCAACAACTGTTGGTACTTCAGTGGTTTCAGCAGTTGTTAATCCAACACCCACCATTTCAAATACAACCACTGCTCCCACTACAACCACTGCCACACCAAAAATACCATCACCACCAAAAACATCCTCACCACCAAAACAGCCTCCTGCCAAAAAGCCGAAGACAGCTGATGACACATCATCAGTTGTAATGAAAACAGTGGTTGAAACACCAGTTGTTTCAACAGCTGTTAGTCAGCCACCCTCCACTTCAAACACCACCACTCAAATCACCACTTCACAACCATCCAAAACACCACCAGCCTCTCCTAAACCAAAAAGGAGAAGGGTAATCCTGGAAGATGATGATTCTCCACCACCACCAACATCTTCACAACCATTGTCACTTCCAGTAATTCCAAACCCTGTTCCACTCTCTTTAGCACAAGTCTTTAACCCAACAACTGCCATTGTATCTGTAGCTGTTCAGTATCCTCTAGAGCTTGCAGCTGTCAGAGAAGAAATAAAGTCTTTTTACTCAGAAGATGATCCTGATAAAAGGAGCTTGCCATCTGTTGAAGGATATCCAAGACCTAACAATATTGAAGAATACTTGAAAGTGAAAGGTCAACAAGCAGAGGATATCTCTAAAAGAAATTCAAAGGGTAAATCTGACAAGGAAATCCAAAGATACTACCAATTTCTTCTTACTCAAGTCAATACTTTAGAAGGTTTTCAAAGAACCTATGCAGCAACTATCAGAAAGAGATGATGAGACCGTAAGAAAAGACTATATTGAGCACATCATGGCCTTCAAAAGGTACAAGGGTGACAAAGCTCAATATAAAGAATGGACAGTGGGTGAACTCAAAGAGGAGTTGGAAAGAATTGAAAAGATGAATAAAGAAAAGGTCAAACATACTCCTCCTGTTTGGGCAAATTATAAGAAGAATGTGCCTGATAAAGAGTTAAAGCTGAAGAGAATGAAAGAGGAACTCATCACTGTTGATTTTAGGTCTAGGAATCAAGTGACAAGGTGGAAAGAAGAAAAGGTGATTGCATCTTATCAAAAGATGGAAGAACTGAGGAAGAAAAATCCAAATGTTCCACAAAAACTAGTTTATCCTGAAGTAGAGGTTACAACCAGACCACCAAAGCTGCAAGTCAGGAAAGCCACTGCACCACCTGGTGCCTTTATTTATCAAAGAAGGAGACAACAACAGATGGAAGCAGAAACACCAGAGGATGTAGCTGCTAGTGATGATATTATAAAGTCAGTCATTAAGCAGTTGATAGCTGAAAAGTCTGATCTTGCTCAAGCTCAAAGCACTGCTCAGCCAGTTATCACCAGGCCACCTTCTCCCAACTCATCTGCAATAAAGCCTCTCCCAAGAAACCCACTGGACTAAAAAGTACTAAAGTGGAAATCTGACAAACAGACCCACGTACTGACTCTGATCAAGTCCAGTGGGGAAGTGAAGAAAATATCAAGGGAACAAGCACTAGGCCTGGGTGTTGAAGATCGGCAAGATCTCCTTGATCTTACACTGTGCAGGGATGAGGATGACACAGACTCCTTGGACTTTGAATTACAATTTAAAGGATAAGTCAGGGAGCTGTTGATGAGGCAATAAAGTTCCAAAATAATGAAGAGTTTTGGCATCATCAGTTCCAGTGGGAGATTGTTGGGATTGAACCTGTTAGGATCTGACTTTGGTTTTGATTGTGTTTTACGTTTGAATTAAAATGGAAAATGAACAAGTAATGCAGCGGAATGTAAATGGAAACAAACTTTCCACACAATCAAAGAGGAGAATTGCTTTCAACACACATTTTCAACAAAGAACCGAATGATTGAATTTATTTCATCAACGATTACAATTGCATGCATGTAACAAACTCCCCCTCAGCCTGAGCTTACAGTGATTTGTTCATACAGGAAGAAAGATGGTGAAGAGCTAATAGAACAGTACAGGGTACTGTTCTATTTATAGGCACAGATAAACCACTGTGGTATCTTTGCTGACGTCACCATGAAAGTGACATCTAACCTCCTAACAAACTCTAACAACTGATCTATACAAACACTGCTATGCTAACAACTGTTATTCAATACATTACAAAGAACAAACTAAACTACTGCTGAATCCTTCCACTGATGTGAACCTAGCAGTACTTGACATATTCAGCAGAGCTTGACTCAGCAGTAGCTTGAACAGCAGGGCTTTAGTCTTTATCAGTCTTTGACTTGATCAGCAGTTGTAGGTCAGCAGTTGTAACGATCAGTGGATTGGAGATCATCAGATGTTGAAACCACTTTCAAGGGGATAGGCTTGTATACATAACATCTGCTTATTCTGGATCCACTGCCCTGATCCAGTTTTGGCTTTAATTATCTGTTCCTCTGATAGGGTTCAATCCTAACAATCTCCCCCTGGAACAGATAATGCCAAAACCCTTCATTATTTGTAGATCTTTATTGCCTCATCAACAGTTCCCTTATTTGCCCTTTGAGTTGTAACTCAAAGTCTAAGGCATCTGTGTCATCTTCATCCCTGCACAGTGGAAGATCAAGGAAATCCTGTAAATCTTCAAGACTTAGGCCAAGTGCTTGTTCCCTTGTCATTTTCTTCACTTCTCCACTAGACTTGATCACAGTCAGTACATGGGTCTGTTTGACACTTTTCCATTTTAGTACTTTTGAGTCTGGTGGGTTTCTTGGGAGATCTTTATTAAATGAGGAGTTCGGTGATGCTGGCCTTGTGATGACTGACTGAGCAGTACTTGCAGGTTGATTCAATCCAAGAGTTTCTGCTATCATTTTCTTAATACCCTCTTTTACAAGGTCATCTCCTGCCATTAATTCTTCCACTGTTTCAGCATCCAACTGTTTTTGTTGTCTTCTTTTATAGATGGCAGCACCAGTTGGAGCAGTGGATCTCCTGATTTGCAGCTTTGGTGATCTAGTTGAAACCTCTGCTTCAGGATAGTCAGGTTTTTTTGGAACCCTTGGATCTTTCTTCCTTAGTTCCTCCAACCTTTTGTAGGTGGTCCTGACTTTGTCTTCTCTCCATTTCATCACTTGATATTTAGACCCATAATCAGCAACAACTAATTCCTCTTTCATTCTCCTCAGGTCCAATGCCTTATCAGGTACATTTTTCTTGTACTTTGCCCAATTTGGAGGAGTGTGTTTGACCCTATTCTTAATCATTTCTTGAATCCTGTCTACTTCACTTTCAAGCTCAGGAATAGTCCACTCTTTGTACATATGTTTTCCCCCTTATACTTCGTAAAAGCCATGATATTTTCAATGTAGTCTTTTCTCAGGGTTTCATCTGCTCTTTCTGATATTTGCTGACAAACATTCTTTGCAAACTGCTTCAAAGATCTGACTTGTGTGAGCAGAAATTGATAATGCCTTTGAATTTCTTTGTCATATTTTCCTTGTGAGCTTCTTTTAGAGATATCCTCTGCTTGTTTAGCCTTAACTTTCAAGTACTCTTCAATGTTGTTAGGCCTTGGATATCCTTCAACTGATGGCAAATTCCTTTTAGCAGGATCATCCTCAAAGTAGAAGGATTTGATCACTTCTCTGACTGCTATAAGTTCAAGAGGATATTGAAAACCTGCAGGAGTGATGGTAGTGATTGGTTGTTGTACTTCAGCTGATGAGAGAGGAACAGGGTTTGGGATATTAACAATTGAAAGAGATTGTGAGGATGTTGGTGGTGGTGATGGAGAATCATCATCAGGTATAAATATCCTTCTCCTTTTTTTGTATAGGAGAGGCTGATGATGTTTTGGGTGGATCAGTGGTGGTGATTTGAGTGGTGGAAGGTGGAAGGTGGCTGACTAACAGTTGTTGAAACAACTGGTGTTTCAACCACTGTTGTCATTACAACAGATGTTGTAACATCTGATGTCTTCTGCTTTTTAGTAGGAGGTGATGGTGGTGAGGTTGTTTTTGGTGGTGAGGTGATTTTTGGTGGTGGTGGTAAGGCAGTGGTTGTGGTGTGTGTTGAAGTGATGGCAGGTGTTTGGCTGGCAGTTGTTGAAACTGCTGAAGTATCAGCAGTTGTTAATACAGCAGGAGTTACAACAGCTGTTTGGGTGGAGGTTTGATGTTTAGATCCTTTGGAAGGTGGTTTAGAGGCATGCTTTGTGGGTCTGGATGGTGTGTGTTTAGGTTGCCTTACTTGTCTAATGGGCTTTTTCTTTTCTTTCTTAGGATTTTCATCATCCATAGGTTCAGAAGGACCCTGCACATTCAGCTCCATAAAAGCTCTTTTCTCCTGTTCCCACCTGGCTTTATCCTTAGCCTCTCTATCCCTTTTTACCTCAGCTAATGCATCAGCAATTGCATTAGTGGTAACATCAATCTTTTTGGACACATCTGGCAAAGGAATGTTTTTCAGCATACTATCTTGTTGAGGCTCAATATAAAGACCATCTCTAATTCCCTTCTTCTTCCACTGCTTTATTTTCTCCCCTTTTTTGGCATTATCTGGAGGTGCGTTATCAATAAAGAGAACAGTGGGGGGAGCAGTGCCAGTGGTGTTCAGTATGTGGGCCTTGATAGCCTTGATGTCAGCTTGGGTATCTTTTAACCTTGACTCCATGAGATTTCTGAATTTTTGAATTTGAATCTGATGTTGCTGATCAGCCAGCTCTCTTTGTTGTTGGAGCAGTGGTTGAAACAAGTTCCATAACTCATTTGCAGCAGGTGCATGTTGTGCAGGTGCTTGAGCTGGAGCAGCAGTGGGTGGTACCTTTTGAACTTTCAACAACTGTTGCAACATATCTTTAATTTCTGCAACAGAAGTATCCAGTTTATCAATTCTGTCCGTCAATTCTTGGTACATTAAACCATCACCCAACTTAATGGGATCATCTGATTTCCCACACGGAGTGATTGTAACAGTGGTTGATCCAGGAAATGTATTCCAGAAGTCATCCATTGTTGCCCCTTGTTCTTCGTACTGGGGACTTCTTCCTTCAAATTGAGAAACCCTTTTTAGTGAACCAGTGAAGACTGGATACACAAGTGTTCCCAGAGAAGAAATTGCCTCCAAGGAAGTCTTTTTGATGTAACCATTGTCCAAATGCAAACCAGTGGGTTCAGCACTTGTAGTGGCTGCTTCACTTGGACTACCACCAAGAGTTCTTGTAACTCAAGGGGTGTAATCTCCTCATGTATTGTTGGTGGGTTAGCAATGATTGATACATCAGACCCAGTCACTTGTTGAGGTTTGTTCTCATTGACAGGTGATTGAGAAGGACTGGTTTTGTGCCTGGTTCAAATCAAGAGCATCCAACAATATTTTTGTTTGTGGAGGAATTGTGGAGGTGAGGTTGGGTGTAGAAAAAGAATTGGCCCCAGGCATTGGGCTGTGGATGATGGAAGCAAGTGATTCCAGAGCATCATATTGTGGTGTCCCTATTTGTACAACTTGTTCTTTTTGAGAAGAAGCTGGAGGAGTTTCAGGCATGGGTTGAGATATTTCTACCAACTGCTGTAAGGAAGTAGCAGCAGTGGTTTCTTATGACTTTTGTGCTGTCACTGGCAGTTGCTCTGGTATCTCATCCTCCAGAGTTGCTTTTTTGGTAGGTTTGGGGGGCTTTTGAGTTTTCTTTTGTTTTGGCTTTTTGGTGATTTTAGGTGTGGGTTTCAAAGCAATTGTTTTGCTGCTATGATCACCTTGAGCAGTAGGCTCAGCAACAGATACCTGAGGAGCAGTGGTAGCTGCTAAAGTCTGCTCAGGCACCTCTGCTTGTGTTTTGCAAGGTGTTGACATTCTTGTAAAAGTTTCAGCAATTAAGGTGTTGATTTGAAAAGATTCACCTTGTTTTATTACATGAGCATCATCCTTAACATATTTCTTTTGAAAGTAATAACTTAGAAATCTTGGAAAAAGTAAGAATGACTTTTTATCAACATTTTTAACTAAATCATTAAAGATTTCCTGGGAGTAATTGAAATTTTCATCTTGGAGAATAACATATCCCAGGTTTTGAATCTTTAATGGTATCTCATTAAAAGAAGTTGTTTTATTTGAAACACACATTAGTAGGGTATGGAACAGAAATCTTGTTGCGGGTGGAAAATTACCTTTTTGTAAGGTATCCTTTTTTATTGTGTCTGCATACCCCCTTTCAAGGAAATCAGTTTTTAACTCGTTTTTGGGAAAAGAAGTTTTACCTTGCTGATCATTGAGTTCAAAGACTTCCGAGATGGATTGTGGTGTGATTTTGACTTCTTTACCCAAGAGAGAAGAGTTAATTGCTATGACGTCTTACCTTGTTTTTCAAGGGTAATATTTTTCCAAAACTCTCTCTGGGTTTTCAGGTTAATTGGAGCATCTGTGCTAACAAAGTTTTGTACTTTCATACAGACATAGTGTCAATGATGGAATCGAATGTATCGGTGGTGCCAGGTTTTGTAAGGAGACCCAGATAATTGTGAGAAGATTTGTATGGTATTTCGATGGGTGTGGTAGCCATTTCAGTGACCTTTTTCGAAGAAGATTTTGAAGTGGATTTTGCAGATGACTTTGATTTTGTCATTTTGGAGAAGAAGATCGATGAAGGTTTTAAAGAAAGGAGATGAAAACTGCTTTAAGAAAGGAATTTTTGTGAATTCGATTCGACAGTAAAACACTGTTCGGGGTTTTGAAGGGGTTTTATAGAGGAAAAAGTGAATGCTGACGTGGCAGTGGTTACAAAAGATTTGACCGCTATGTACTGTCCACGTGCCAACCCCTGATGAGATGAAGGACAAGTATTTTTATGAAAACCACTGATGGAATAAGCTCAATGGTTGTAACGGTAACAAATGAAGACAATGAGTGATTTTTACTATCAGTGGATAAAAACACTGATTTTGAACAACAGTGCTTATCAAGGAAATGAGAGAACAGGGGTTGACTTTCAGCAGTGGGCAGACTTTTAAGAAGAATAGACTTTTGAACAAAGCAGTGGTTATGGCAGACTTTTAAGGATTTAATGAAAAATTCATTTTTAGCTATTTTTAAGGATGGATTTTTGATTTTCTGAAAACATTTTAATGCTTTTATGCATAGTGTTGATGCAACAAGTATAAGACCAACGGTGGTAGCTGGGCTGGTTAGGCAAAAGGGTTGAAAGGTTCAACTTTGCCTAACGCAGGTCGCGGGGTCCCCCCACGTTTGTAAGACGTGGAAGGAGATTCACTAGTTAGTTTTTGTTATTTGCTAAAGATCCTTCTCTGAAGTATATCCAGATTCGGATGTGGGAGCAAATGGAATGTGTGAGGTGGGTGTGAAAAGGAGTGACTCGCATGTAGGCAAGTACTCAATATGAATGACCAGAGATTAGAGAATCAGAGCTGGCCAGGAGATGTTTTTTGAAGTAAATGAAGTGTCAATTTATAGGAGAAGACATCTCCCGAAGTAGAATTCATTTGACTAGTGATCCCGTTTGCAGTGAGGAGCTTACCCGTTTGGGGGTTAAAGCCTTTTGACCCCTGGATAATAGCGTGTGTTTTGCAGACCTGCTTTGCTTTTGCGGCTGTGAGTTGGTAAAGCAATCCCTGGATGTGACTAGCCACTGTTTCCGTATTGCTCTTCCCCATCTCATAGCTTTTCAACCATTGAACCGTTTAACCCTTTGAGCATTTACGTATTTAGTCATTTTATTTAATCTTGGGCTACCCCCGTCATCAGCCCCCCAAGTCAGTGGTTTTTGGGTAATGAGCTCAAAGACTTCTGACTTTTATGCATGTATTTTATTGCCTGAAGGTTTCAAGGGTTCGTTGCTTGAAGGCTTGAAAGGTTAAAGGCAGTTAATATTTGAATTTGAATTTTTAATTAACTGACAATTGATTTGATTGATGTGTAGCAGTTGATAGGGTGGCGGTTTTGCATTTTGAGGTTTTGTGCCGTGCCCTTGGATATGATCCTTCCCTGTTACTCTTTTCGCCAGTTTTTTCATTTGGCTAAGAATGGCGATTGGTTTACTTTTGAAACATCCAAAGTCGACTCATGCCTTATTTCGTCCATGGTTACCACGCTTGGGGCTTGGAAGGATCGATTTTTCTGGGTTTCCGATGCTATTGTCCCATTCAAGATGGTGTGGAGGCGACCGGATGCCGTTCTTAATGATCCGGAGCCCTCTGAGTCTGAATTCAATGATGTTTTTCTGAAAGCTATCCGGGAATGCCCTTCGAGGGTTCGTCCCTTTCCTGAACATTTGCTAGTTCTTTTAGGGGTTAGTAAAATCTGGGGGAATGTTGATCGGGATCCGGTTCTTATGAGGAATGGCATGGGTATGCATTTTCCTTTTTTTCCCTTTTGCCTTTTTCTTTACTTGTTACTTATGTGCTTTTGTTTTGCTCTTTGCAGTCATGTCTGCTTTGGATTTTATTAAGAGTGATGACACTTCTGATGTTGTATTTGGGGATGCTCCATCTGTTCCTGGTGAGAATGTTGTTGTTAGAACTGTTGAGCAAAGGTTTGAGGGCTTGGGTTATGTTAGTGCTGCTACTATTAAAGGTTTTTCTAAGTCCAATGTTCCCAAATCTTCAACCCGTCGATTTTCCCGTCGGCTGTTGAAAGTTGGTCCTCAATCCACTTCTACTGAACCAGTGGATTTGAGTGATGATATTGAGGTTTCGGAAGATCAAGGTGTTGAAGCAGGTGCTGAGAAGGATAAAGAATTGGTTGTTCATGGTAAAAAGGTTTCGGGCAAAAAGGTTGTTGCTACCCCTGTTCAGGAATCTTCAAGCAGGGACGTTGAAGGGTTAGATCCTGAAGGGATTTATGTGCCTACTTGGTCGGTGAAGAATGATGATAGTTTTAAAGATGCTGCTGTTTGTGAGGACGTTCTGAGTCACATTGCTCCTCCTTCAGTTCACGAGACCATCGCTGGGATGGATGATGACTTAATGATATCCCGCATGATTTTGAGCACTTGCAACCTTGCTTCGATGCTTCCTCAAGGGATTGCTCGTTTTCGTCAAAGAATGCGGGAATATGAAGAATTTTCAAAGAAGAAGGAAAAATGAAATCTTCCATGGCCACGATGAAAAAGGAGATAGCTGGTTTTGCTGAAAAAGAGACAGCGTGGGAAAAGAAGGTTAGTGATTTGAAAAAGATGCATGAGATTGAGATGAGTGATTTGAAAAAGAGCTTTGAGGCTGATAGGTTGAAGCTTAGGGCTGATCGGGAAACTTTGTTTGTTCAGCAACAGGCTTTTGGTAAGGAGAAAGAGGGGTTGAAGGCTTCAGTTGCTCGTTCTACCGCTGACAATCAGTGGTTAATTGAGCAAGGTTTCCAGCAGGTTGTTACTTATCTTTTACATTCCAAGGAGTTCAATTCTGCCCTTGGTGACGTTTATACTAAGCTTCTCAACCTGGGGAAGCACCAAGGCCTCATTGCTGGTTATAAGCTTCATGAATCCGGCCATCCTTTGGAGAAGTCACCTCTATTTCGTCCCGAGGCTTCTGATGTTTTTAAAGGCTCCGTTGAGAAGATGGAGAAGCGGACTTATCCCTACATCCATCAAGTTTCTGCTTGTTTTGGTAAGCCTCTTGCTGTGTTGCAGGACTTGAAACCGGAGGGCCTAAATGAGAATGTTTGTGCTGAAATCTTGGGTTCTCTTTCAAGGAAGAGATCCTATTCGGGGGATAGTGATGATACCCTTTCAGGTCAGCCGGATGTTCCCAAGGATGCAAGCCTGGAGGCTTCAGCGGTGGGTGGTGATGGAGGTTTGAAGACTAAGAAGCTGAAGAAAACAAAGAAGGCCAAGGGCGAAGGTTCTGGAGTTTCCAAGTCTGTTGATGCTTAATTCGTATCTTTCTTAACACTAAAAACAATTTATGGTTTGTTGTCTTAGACAATATTAGGTTTTCAGGAACCCTTAAGGTTCCTGTTGGTTGTGTTTAAGGCCTATATGGCCGTTTGAACAATGATTAGACTTGCAAGTTACTAGGACTTGCTTTTGAAGTCTTTTAGGACTTTCTTTGTCATGGTACGATGTTTTAATTTTCTTCTTGATGTTATGTTTTTAGACTTGTTCCTGCTTTTGTTAAGGCAGCTTGTTTGGCTTTAACCTTCCAAGCTTTTTAGCTGTCTGTTAGTAGGTTGAAGCCTTTAGGGTTTCGAGTTGTTACTCGGGTGGCTTGAAGCCTTAAAGGCTTCTTAGTTTTGTGACTTGACTTGGTTTGTATCTTTGTGGTTTTTTCCCATTGATTTTGTTTTTTTTTTAGATTTTCTTTGTCTTTTTGTAACTTTGTCTTTGTCGAGTTTGTGCTTCCCTTATGTTTTTTATACCTTAAAGGGTTCAGTACTGCAGACACTTAGCCTTGGTATTTTTAACAAGAAGATATAGCACCTATTCTTTTTATCATTTCATTGCTTTTCACTTGACTTTATAAGCCTGTTTGTGGGTAATGTTTCAAGTCTTAGGGAACATTTGGTGTAGGCTGTTCACACCCGTCTATGAGACAATTTTATTTTTTCTTAACAAGTCTCATGGAGTTGTATTGACTTAGGAACTCACCCCTTATATAGGTTCATTCAACCCTTGAACCTATTGAGCGATGTGGCCTGGGAGCTCATCCCCTTACATGGCCCTTGCCATGGAGTTTTTTGCTAGGTTCTCAACCTGATCTTAGGATAGAAAGACAAGTTTGATAAAACAACTTCATTCATTCAAGCAATACTTGCTTTTTACAAAAGGTGTTCATAGTGTTGTTCAAAATACATTTTGATATAAACCAAACTTTCCTGTCTAAACATGGAACCTTCTCAGGGTTTTGCCATTCCAATGCCTTGGAAGCCTTTTGCCTTCTGCATCTGCTAGCTTGTAGGCTCCACCCTTGTGTGCTTCGAGGATGGTGTATGGACCCTCCCATTTTGGGCCAAGCTTCCCTTGATTTTCCTTTTTGCTAGCTGCATTGTTTCTGAGGACCAGGTCCCCTGGCTTGAATCGTTCGTTCTTGACTTTCTTGTTGTAGTAGGCTTCCATTTGTTGCTTGTATTTGGCTTCTTGGATCGCAGCTTGATCTCGTGCTTCCTCTAGGAGTTGTAAATTCAACATGGTCTCTTTTTGGTTTGTTTCGGGATCCATGTTGACGATTCGTTGGGTTACAACTCCTATCTCGGCGGGGATCACAGCCTCGGATCCAAATACCAAGCTATAAGGTGTTTTCTTGTGGCTTATTTTTTCGGTTGTTCTAATTGCCCATAGGACACTAGGCAATTCTTCAAGCCAGTTGCTTTCGTATCTTCCCAATCTTGTCTTGATGCCTTCCACTATACTTCTATTCGTCCTTTCAACTTGACCGTTTGATTGCGGATAAGCCACTGAGCTAAAGACCTGATCGATTTTGTATTCCTTGCACCAAACGCTGAAAGGCTTCTCAGCAAATTGCCTTCCGTTATCAGTGACAAGTACTCCCGGCAATCCATAACGGCAAATGATGTTCTCCCAAACAAAATCGATGACCTGTTTTCCCGTAATCTTAGCGAGTGGCTTGACCTCGGGCCACTTGGTGAAATAATCTATTGCCACCAGCAAGAATTTTACCCCTCCTTTGCTTGGGGGGAATGGACCAAGAATGTCCATCCCCCATTTATGGAATGGCCATGCCGAGGTTATTGGGACTAAATCATCCTTGGGACTTTTTGGGATTGGTGCATGGACCTGGCAAGCATCACATTTCTTCAATTCTTCAGCTGTATCGCGATGCATGGAGGGCCAGAAATATCCAAGGTTCATGAGCTTTGCAACTACTGACCTAGCTCCAAAGTGAGCTCCACATACACCTTCATGAATTTCTTTGATCAAATACTTACTTTGCTCGGGGCCGACACATCTTAGCAAGGGAGCAAGGTATCCCTTTTTGTAAAGGGTTTCTCCTTGTAGTATGTATTGCCTTGCTTTGATTTCAACCCTTTTGGCTTCCACTTGATCATTGGGTATTTCACCATTTTTAAGGAACTTTTTTATGGGAGTCATCCAGTTTGGTTCTCCTTCGGTAACTACATCTTGAACTTCCAATTCATTGATCGATGGAGCCTTCAACACTTCTACCAGCACTTTCTTGGTAAGGTGGGCAAAAGTGAGAGATGCAAGCTTACTTAAGGCATCGGCCTTTTTGTTTTGAGATCTGGGGATCTGTTTGATGTTGCAAGCTTGGAAGGTACTCATCAGTTCCTTGGATTTTTCTCTGTATTTTTTCATGTTGGGCTCTTTAGCTATGTAGTTATCATTCACTTGGCTTGAGACCAGCAACGAATCCGTGAATACTTCAAGCTTTTCAACCTTCATCTCTTTAGCTAGCCTTAGGCCAGCTATTAGTGCCTCGTATTCAGCCTCGTTATTGGTGGTCTGGAAATCAAAACGGAGAGCATATGTGAATTCCAGTCCTTTTGGGTTGATCAAAATTAGCCCAGCCCCTGACCCTTCAACGCTTGAAGCCCCGTCAGTAAAAAGCTTCCAGGCTTCAGGGTTAGAAGGTTCAGTGGTGGTAGCGTTTACATCAGTGATCACCTGGTTTGGGACTTCCACAATGAAGTCAGCTAAGACTTGGGCCTTGATGGCTTTTCTTGGGACATAGGTGATATTATGTTCACCCAGTTCTATGGCCCATTTGGCCAATCGCCCCGAGTTTTCAGGCTTTTCAAGCACACTCTTAATAGGTTGGTCGGTGACCACTTGTATGGGGTGTGCTTGGAAATACCTTCGAAGCCTTCTAGCTGTTTGAACTAGGGCTAGGGCGAGTTTTTCAAGGGGGGGATATTTCATTTCAGCTAATTTTAATGTCTTGCTGAAAAAATAAACGGGTACCTGGGCTTTGTCTCGCTCAATGGTGAGGACTGCACTGATGGCCTCGTCAGCAATTGAGAGGTACACCGATATTAACTCCCCAGTTTTTGGTGCCGCAATATCTGGTAGGGAAGCTAGATGTTGCTTCATTTGGTTGAAAGCTTCTTCAGCTTCTTCAGTCCATTTGAAATCCTTCTTATCTGAGCAGTTCTTTAGCGTTTTGTAGAAGGGCAGAGATCTTTCAGCCCACTTTGAGGTAAAACGCTTCAAGGCTGCAAGCTTCCCGTTTAAGCTTTCAACCTCCTTCTTGGTTTTTGGGGGCTTGGTTTCAAGGACAGCTTTCACCTTGTTTGGGTTAGCCTTGATGCTTTGTTTCCCGACAACGTGACCCAAGAATTTTCCTTCCTCAAATCCAAACGAACATTTTTCAGGGTTGAGCTTCATGTTGACTTTTCTGAGGTTCTTGAAAGTTTCTTGAATGTCATCGAGTATTTGATACTCCGTCTTGCTTTTGATCACCAAGTCGTCGACGTATGCCTCCATGTTTTTACCAATTTGGCTTGCAAAGGCTTTGTCAACGAGTCGTTGGTAGGTTGCTCCGGCATTTTTGAGACCAAAAGGCATCTTTTGATAACAAAAGATCCCTTTGTCCGTTTGGAAGGCTGTTTTTTCCTCATCCTCTTCCTTCATGCGGATTTGGTGGTAACCTTTGTATGCATCCAGAAAATATTTGAACGAGTAACCAGTGAGGGAGTCAACTTTGAGATCAATTTCCGGAAGTGGATAGCAATCCTTAGGACAAGCTTTGTTAAGATCCTTAAAGTCTATGCACATCCTCCAAGAGTTGTCTAGTTTCTTGACCATAACCGGGTTTGCAACCCATGATTGGTACTTGACTTCTCGGAGAATACCGGCTGACACAAGCTTTTCAACCTCTTGGCAGGCTGCTTGACTTCTCTCAGGTGTCAGGCTTCTTTTCTTTTGGACCACCGGCTTTACATCCGGTGATATTCTTAACTCATGCTCAGCAATGTTCCGAGGGATCCCTGTCATATCTTCTGGACACCAAGCGAAAACATCGCTGTAATGTGTTAGCAGTTTTTCGAGATACGAAAGGGTCTCTTGGGAAAGGTTTGGATTAACCCTTATTCTTTGTTCAGGGTACTTTGGATTTATGACCAATCTCTGCCTGTCTTCTTCACTGTTTGAGCTTTCACCCTCAACCATGTACGCTTCTTGAGAGGGTTGAAGGGTTGCTATGCCCCTCTCGGTAGGAAATTTGACTGTGCCATGGCCAACAGATACGGCCATGTAGAATGCACACTGCCCTGGTCTTCCAATGATCATGTCATAGCTTGAGGAGATGTTGATAACTACAAAGGTGAGCGTTTGGGTTCTTTCCTTCGAACCTTCACTGAAACGAACATTAAGTGTCAGTTGGCCTAAAGGCTTGTGAGGTATATCGGCGATACCTTTTATAGAGGTTCCAGAGGGTTGAAGCCTTGAACGTTCTTCATTGCTCAAACGGTTGAAGAATTTCTCGAACATGATATCAGTGGCTGCCCCAGTGTCTATGTATGCCCTACATGTTTGTAACCTTCCCACGGTAGCTTCTACCACAAGAGGGTTAGAGAGAGGGTCTTTCTCCGTTGGGGGGAAGCAGACACACTGAAGCTCCCAAGCTTCCAACCGCTGTCTTTTATGAGGAACCCTTCCATCGAAATCCACCATATTGACTTCTTTACCCTTTCCTTCAGCCATTTTGTCCCGGACTCCCTTTACCAGATGAGCGAGTTCTCCGGACTTAACGGCCACTTCAATTCTTTTCTTGAGTTGGAAGCAATCGTTAGTGTGGTGACCCTTTTCTTTATGAAACTCACAGTATTGGGTGGAGTTCTCATTTTTCCTGCTTTTGGGGAGAGGCCTAGGAGGCCGAAAGTTTTGTTTAACTTCTTCTGTTGCAAGGATTTCTTGAGGGGTCTTTGTGAGGGGTGTGAAACTTATACCTTTTTCCCTGCTTGAAGGGTTCCGGCCTTCAGACCTTCGAGGTTCTGAACCCTTTGACCGCCTGTCATAGGAGTTGAAGTTCCCCCTTTTCCTTGCTGGGCTATTGCTTCGCCAGCCGGATCCTCTTTTTCTTTGTTCTTTAATGTCTACTGCCTCCTCTCCCCGGATGTGAGCTTCAGCCCTTTCGAGAGCCTCTTCCAGGGTCTTGGGCAGGGATTTGTTGAAATCTCTTGTGAGATATTTAGAGGTGATGGCATTCATGAAACCAGCCACTCTCATTTTCTCATCTGCCCCTACATAAGTCAGACCTTCCTTCTTGTATCGTTCAATGAACGCACGAAGACTTTCATCATCATGTTGTTTTATCTGGAAGATCACTGTTGCGTCTTTGACATATCGCCTTTGTTGGGAGAAATTGGCCAGAAAACCCTTGCTAAGGTCGTCAAAGCTTCAAACGCTTTGAGCAGGTAAGTCGTTGAACCAGATTCTGGCGGATCCAACAAGAGTTTGCATGAACATTAAGCAACGTTCAGCGTTTGACCATTTCTCTATCCGGGCTGCACTGGTGAAGATCTGAAGATGGTCCTCAGGATCTTCAGTCCCATCATACGTCCTGATGTGGGACGGCATCTTAATCTTTGATTGGAAATCATAATCGGCTATCTGCCTTGAAAAGCATGAAAGGTTACTTGGCTTGTATGGTTTAGCCAAGTCTTCTTCAGCCCTTGCATCCACATTATTGCCGTTGCCGTTATTTCCCTGAGTGGCTAGCACTTGATTAGTGAAGTGTTGCCACGGGAAGTTGGCCATCATCTGGGTCATCATGTTGGGCATGAGGTTGAAGCCTTGGAGGCTTCCTGGAGCAATTGAGCAGTTTATTCCAAGGGGAGTGCTCATAACAGCACTTCGTGCCAAAGGGAGCACGGACAGAGCTTGCTCCCACGTGGTTGTTGTAGACACTGGAAAGCTTGCTACTGGGGACTGTAGGAGCTGGTCAAGGGTTAGCTCATGTCCTAAAGGAGCACCACTAGTAATCGGTTAGGTAGAGAAGATGGGATGCACAGTGGGATTCGTCATTGTGGACAGATATGGGTGAGGGTTTGAAGGGTTACTGGGACCAGCCTCACTTCTTATTGTAAAAGGAGGGGGAGGTGGTCCAGGAGACAACGTTGGTTCAGGCTCATCATAGTCTAAACGAATCCTCACTCCTTTTTCTCTTTCTTTACTCACATGTTGGTTGAGAAGGGACCTCAACTCGAGGAAATTGTTGGTAACTCCTTCAGGGGTGACTTCAACACGTGCTGGGGCGTCAGAGACACCGATATTGGGAGATGGAACCCCGGATCTGGACGGAGTTGGTGTGTTGAAGGTGAGGAACTCGGGTGTGCTCCCCGGAGTTGAGAAAGAAGTTGGTATAGCCACGTGAGCTTGGCTACTACCCGGGGTAGAAGTGTTTGGAATCTGATTTACTTCTTCCGGGGATCCACTTTCAGACATGGTGAAGAGAGCTACACTACTAGGTATTTTTTGAGGAGAAATAACGGCGTAGCCCCACGGTGGGCGCCAACTTGTTGATGCAACAAATATAAGACCAACGGTGGTAGCTGGGCTGGTTAGGCAAAAGGGTTGAAAGGTTCAACTTTGCCTAACGCAGGTCGCGGGGTCCCCCCACGTTTTCAAGACGTGGAAGGAGATTCACTAGTTAGTTTTTGTTATTTGCTAAAGATCCTTCTCTGAAGTATATCCAGATTCGGATGTGGGAGCAAATGGAATGTGTGAGGTGGGTGTGAAAAGGAGTGACTCGCATGTAGGCAAGTACTCAATATGAATGACCAGAGATTAGAGAATCAGTGCTGGCCAGGAGATGTTTTTTGAAGTAAATGAAGTGTCAATTTATAGGAGAAGACATCTCCCGAAGTAGAATTCATTTGACTAGTGATCCTATTTGCAGTGAGGAGCTTACCCGTTTGGGGGTTAAAGCCTTTTGACCCCTAGATAATAGCGTGCGTTTTGCAGACCTGCTTTGCTTTTGCGGCTGTGAGTTGGTGAAGCAATCCCTGGATGTGACTGGCCACTGTTTCCGTATTGCTCTTCCCCATCTCATAGCTTTTCAACCATTGAACCGTTTAACCCTTTCAGCATTTACGTATTTAGTCATTTTATTTAATCTTGGGCTATCCCCGTCATCACATAGAAAAATAGGATTTTGCCTGTTATTCCATGTTTAGCATGCCAATCCTAGAGATCAAGCTTTCAAAGGTGGATGTGTCTAATGCTTTGGTTAGCACATTTTCCAGCTGATCTTTAGTTGGACATGGTGCAGAGAAATCAAACCTTTTTCATAGCAATCCCTCACAAAGTGATGTCTGATGTCAATGTGCTTGGTGGTTGAATGAGAGACTGGATTTTTGATGATATTTTCTGTTGCCTGACTGTCTATCATGAGAGGTGTCTTTAAGGCAGTGATACCAAAATCCAGCAACTGGTTTTGAAGCCAAAGTAGTTGGGCTGTATAGCCTGCAGCAGCTATATACTCTGCCTCAGCAGTGGATGTGGAAACAGCTGCTTGCTTTTTGCTTTGCCAAGACACTAAGCAATTACCTGGGAATTGGCACCCTCCTGAAGTGGACTTCCTTGTTTTGTCACATCCAGCAAAGTCACTATCTGAGAAACCTGAAAGCTCAATTTTACCATCAGCTGGATACCAGATACCAAGTGTGGGAGCACCTTTGAGGTATCTGAATATCCTTTTTATAGCAATAAGGTTTGACTTTCTTGGGGCTGATTGGGATCTTGCAGAAACACATGTTGCAAACATGATGTCTGGCCTGGATGCAGTTAGGTACAATAAAGACCCAATCATGCTTCTATACAAAGTTTGATCAATCAAATCATCCTTCTCATCAGACATAACTATTTTATTGGTTGCAATGAGGGTACTGCATGGCTTACAATCATCCATCTCAAATTTCTTCAAAAGTTCTTTAGCATATTTGCCTTGATGGATAAAAGTTCCATTTTGTAGTTGCCTTACTTGGAGACCAAGAAAGCACTGGAGTTCACCCATTGCACTCATTTCAAATTCAGCTGTCATGAGTTTCCTAAACTCCTCACACATTTTGTTGCATGTGCTTCCAAAAATGATGTCATCTACATAAATCTGGCCAATCATCAAATCCTTTCCTCTCCATTTTAAAAACAACGTTTTATCTATCTTACCTCTTGTGAAACCAATGGAAAGTAGAAAGGTGGAAAGAGTTTCATACCAGGCCCTTGGTGCTTGTTTCAGGCCATACAAAGCTTTGTTTAGCTTGTAGACATGATTTGGGTTAAATGGATCCTCAAATCCTGGAGGTTGACAAACATAAACCTCTTCTTGAATCTTACCATAGAGGAATGTACATTTAATGTCCATTTGATACACCTTGATGTTGTGGTTGACAGCAAAGGTCAGAAATAATCTGATAGCTTCAAGTCTTGCTACAGGGGAAAATGTTTCATCATAATCAATGCCCTCTTCTTGTCTGAACCCTTGAACCACAAGCCTGGCTTTATTCTTGACAACAATACCCCTTTCATCATTTTTATTTTTGAAGACCCATTTTGTGCTAATAGGACTTACACCCTTTGGCAATGGTTGCATGGCTTCTACCCAGCTGTTGTCTTTTAGTGCCTCTTGGTACTTGACTGGCTGATGGAGAGATAGGAAACCAACAAAAAGACAAATGTTTTGGGATTGACTTCTTGTGAGCACCCTTTCATTGATGTTGCCAATGATTTGGTCAAGTGGATGCGATTTCAAGAAGATAAGCTCTCCTTGGTATGGAATAATGGCATTAAGTGGGGAGGGCTGCAGATGTGAATCATCTGAGCTAACCACTGCTGGTGACTTTGATGATCCAGCAGTGGCTTCAAAAGGTGGTGGAATAGGAGGTAATGGTGTGGACACATGCTGACTTTGATCCACTGTTTGAGGACTTTTATCAACAATGTTTGATGATGTGGAAGCAGGGGTTAAAGGGCTACTTTGGTCAACAACTGTTGAGGTAGCAGTGGTTGAGCTTTGACAGCTGTTTTGAACATCTGCTGCTCTTCCCATGGAGACAGACTTTTGTTGAGGAATGATAATTTCATACTCATAGTCTGGTGATGAATCCTCTGATGGACCTGTAATGTTAGTCTTGACAGTAGTATTTTCAAAAGTAAATTTATCGAGATCAAACAATTCTGCAGGATTTGCTGGGATTTTCATTGATGAAATTTCATTGAACTTTACATTCAAAGTCTCTTCCACTGTCTTAGTCCTTGTGTTAAACACTTTGTAGGACTTAGCAGTGGTTCAGTATCCCAGATGATATCCACAATCAATTTTGGCTGCAAACTTTGAGATAGAATCTTTTAAGTTTAAAATGAAGCATGGGCAGCCAAAAACTTTAAAATATGAAATCAACAGCTTTATTTTATACAACAGTTCATAGGCAGTCTTTTGATGCCTGGGGTTGATTAAAACTCTGTTTTGGACATAACAAGCAGTGTTTACTGCCTCTACCCAAAAAGTTAATGGCAAACCTGAATCTGCAAGCATGGTTCTGGCAGCCTCAATTAAAGTTTTGTTCTTTCTTTCAACAACCCCATTTTGTTCTGGTGTCCTTGGAATGTTGTATTGTCTCACAATTCCTTTTGACACACAAAAAATCTAACTCCTTGTTCCTGAACTCTGTGCCATTATCATTTTTGAAGATTTTTACTAGAAGGTCAAATTGCTTTTCAACCTGTTTCACAAAGTCTTGCAGAATGCCTGCAGTCTCATCTTTTGAGTGTAAAAAGTAAGTCCATCTAAACCTAGAAAAGTCATCAACAAAAACCAAACAATACCTCTTTTTCTTAAAACTCATGACTTTAACTGGGCCAAACAAATCCATATGAAGCATTTGCAAACATTTGGTTGTTTTGGACTCTTCAATTGATTTGTATGAGCTTTTATGTTGTTTTCCTTTTAGGCAAGAAACACAATGCTCAGGACAGGTGAACAGCTTTTGAGGTAAACCTCTTACTAACCCCTGTTTTGAAATGGCAGTGATTGTCTTGAGATTTGTGTGCCCTAATCTCCTGTGCCATAATTCTGTCTCTTTGTTTGATGCAGCTGAGAACAGACAGGCATCAGTTCTGGGGCTCTCTTTTGACATATCCACCACATAAACATTGCGACTTCTTTGAGCAACAAGTTTGGTTTTTCCAGTTTTTATTATTGCTTCAATCTTTTCAACCATTTCTGGTCAAACAATCTTACAACAATCCTTTGTGAAAAATGATCCATAGCCCTTATCACTCATTTGTGAGACACTCAGGAGGTTGAATTTTAGATTGTCTATCAGATTGACATTTTCAAATTTTACATTACCAGACTGTACTGTACCAGACCCCAGAACTTTCCCTTTACTATTATTACCAAAGGATATATCACCCCCTCCATGGATTTTGAAATCTTTGAGTAGGGCTTTACATCCTGTCATGTGCCTGGAGCCTCCACTATATACATACCAAAGGTTATCTAAGCATGCAGAAGCTCCCTGCACATGAAGTAAAAGGATTAGTTCATTAGGGTCTCCAAAGCCAATAAGGCTTTGGTTGGGGTCTCAACAGTGTCTGGGATGAGTTCAGATGGATGGCCAGTGGTTAGGTCAGGGGTTTGGACAGTTTTAGGACTGTTTTTCTCTAACCAATGTTGGGGGTCTTTCCCAATGATCTGGTTATAACCAAAAGGATACCTATTCACTCTTGGTTTAGAAGGCCTTTTGCATGCCTCATAAACATGTGGGATCCTTTGGTATGGTGGTTGTCCCTTGCCTCTTCTGTATTGATTGGCAGGGGGTGCATCAGTCACTTGAACATCTCTTTGGACAGATGTCTGGTTCAGCTGTTTTGTAACAGCTGTTTGGACTAGCACAAACAGTGGTTGGTTCTTGGTGAATTTGATAGATGATGTTGATGAACTTAAGGATGTTTTTGCGGTGTACTCATTCTTTTTTACATCAAAGTTTTTGAGATACACACATTCTTGAGTTTTGTGGTTTGTTTTACCACAGATGGTGCAGCTCTCAGCAGGTACAATGACACTTTTTTTGTTGAGATCATATGCTTTTAGATGAAAACAGTCTTTTGTTAGATGATTCTTCTTTTCACAAAAATCACAAAACAAGTTTTTGATCTTTTCTCTTTTCTTCCTTTTCTCAGACTACTTAGCAACAGAGTTTTGAACTACTGTTGGGATGTCTTTGATAGGAATGACATTTGCTTTTGGAGCTGTGACACCATTAGTGGTTGTGAAATCCATAGGTTTGAAATTTTCAAGAATGTCACACTCATCAGACCATGTGGGTTTAAATTGGTATTTCTCAATTTCCTCAAAAGTTGAGGACCCCACAGATCTTTCCAGAGTGATTTTGTTACCAAGTTTGTCAGTTATCTTAACTTCTTGGCCATTATTGTTGGTTGGTTTTATTTCAGATGAACCAGCTTGTTTGACAGCAGTGTTTTCAAGATCATTATATTTTTTATATCCTATACCAAACTTGACATTGCTTTCAAGCTGTTTCTCAAGCATAACCTCATAACCTTTGCAAGATTCCACCCATCTTTCACAAGTTATTTGGGTGGATTCCAACTCCTTTTTGCAAACTTGATATATTTCTACCATAGTTTGGAGTTGGTTCTTGGTTATGCATTGCTCTTCTTTTAGAGCGTAGATTTCTTTGTCTTTTTCAGCCAATTTGTTTTTAAGTTCTTTTAAAGACTTTTCAAATTTAACCTCATCATTTAACACTCTATCCCTAAGGTTTTCATTCACCTCTTTGATGTTATCAAATGCTATGATGCATTTGTCTGAACACAAATTTTCAAGAACCTGAGATGATACCTTAGCTACAACCATCATGGCACACTCACATTGATGATCATTTTCTTCATCAGCTCTCTTTTCTTTCCCACCTTCTTTCTTTTCTTCCTTTTCTTCTTCTTTGGACCAGGGGTCAACCAATAGTTCAAGCAAGGTTTCTGAATTTTCTCCCATCAGTAGTTCACCAGCAACAGCAGTAACCACTGCCTTAGCAACTTCATCCATTTTTTCAACACTTGTTTGCCCCTTTTCAGCATTCAGTTCTTCTGGTATTGACTCTAATGCCATAAGACAAAATTCATCATTAGAAGCATCATTAGTAGCATAGAGTGAAAAATTTGCATCCCCTAGGTCTTCAGGTAAGCTGCTCCAGTCAACAAAGCCTTGGGTGAAAAAGCTTTGCTGATCTGGTTGAACCACTGCTGGTGGTGTAGCTTGTTGTGGTACAACTGGTTGCACTTGAACCTGAGGTACAGGAGCCTGAACATACTGAATTTGAGGGACAGTGGTTTGAACATAATGCACAGGCACAGGGTTTGCATAATGAGCAGTGTTTACATGGGCAGCAAGGGTATAATGGGAATAGTGCACAGTGCTTTGATTTTGTGGCCTAGGGTTTGAGTTGGGATGAGTAACAATTGGACCAGTGGTTTGACTCCTACATTCCCTAGCAAAATATCCTAGCCTATTGCACTTGTAGCACTTGATTTTTGACTTATCCAACCCCACTTTTAAATTCCCATGTAACCCTGGGAATTTTCTCCCTGTACTTTTGTAAAATTTGCTTGTTCTTACACTAAGCAATGCCAATTGATGCAAAATGTCCATTTCTTCAAGATCAGTTGGATCAAAGTGTTGTAAATCATTTAGTTCAAAGCTCAAATTATCTGACATCTGGTTTTCACAATTTGCCGTAAAAGCATAATTTGCAGAGTGAGAATCAGAGTTGTTAAAATTTCCACCAGCAGTTATATCAATAAAATGATCATAACTCTGATCCTTACTACTGCTACCAGATTCTTCCTGACGAAAAAGAGCTGTACTGCCAAATGAATAATCATCAGTAACTTTACCAGACTCTTGCAACTTCTTTTTCTGGTTTAACTCCCTTTCATAGGTCAGGAGTCTACCATGAAGTTGGGTCAGGGTCAGATCTTTGAACTCAGTCGAATTTCTAGTTACAAAAGCGATGGTATCCCACTTTTCAAGTAGTGATCTAAGAAACCTGCTATTTTGTGTTGAATTTGGAAATGTAACTTTAACAAGTCTTAGCTCACTAATGAGACAACTAAATCACTCAAACTGCTGAGTCAATGATTCACCCTTGATGTGACAGAAGGTTTCATACTGCTGATTCAGAATTTCCCTATTATTTTCAATAACTTCTTCCGTTCCCCCAAATTGTTCCTTGAGCGCATCCCATAGCTCTTTGGCACTGTTACAATGTAACAGCCCATCTTAAATTTCATTGGGTAATGCAGATGCAATGATGCTAAATGCTTTGGCATCGAGTTCGAACTTTTGGAAATCAGTTTCAGTATAATTTTCAGGTTTTTTTAGGTTCGAACTTCTTTGTATCCTCAGCACTTGGCACCATGGGAACGTGTGGTCCAAAAACAACAGATCTCCAACATCCAGTATTCTGTTGAGCAAGGATGTGACCCGTCCTTCTCTCCCAGATGTTGTATTCATCCTGGTTGTTTTACAGGCACTGATTAATCAACTTTGTTGGTGATTAAACCTTGCTCTATTTTTCAACAAAACAAACAACTATCAGTATCAACGATTGTGAGCTGAACTATTTATGACAAAATGATTGTTAAATCAAATTTGATTGTCCGAGCTCTGATACCAATTGTTAGGATATGAGTTTGGTTTTGATTGTGTTTTACGTTTGAATTAAAATGGAAAATGAACAAGTAATGC
Organism: Helianthus tuberosus; assembly: GCA_030545235.1. Lineage (NCBI taxonomy): Eukaryota > Viridiplantae > Streptophyta > Magnoliopsida > Asterales > Asteraceae > Helianthus > Helianthus tuberosus. The sequence continues at coordinate 195,710,558 of CM060442.1, read as the reverse complement.
AGCGGAATGTAAATGGAAATAAACTTTGCACACAATCAAACAGGAGAATTGCTTTCAACACACATTTTCAACAAAGAACCGAATGATTGAATTTATTTCATCAACGATTATAATTGCATGCATGTAACAAACTCCCCCTCAGCTTGAGCTCATAGTGATTTGTTCGTACAGGAAGAAAGATGGTGAAGAGCTAATAGAACAGTACAGGGTACTGTTCTTTATATAGGCACGGACAAACCAATGTGGCATCTTTGCTGACGTCACCATGAAAGTGACATCTAACCTCCTAACAAACTATAACAACAGATCTATACAAACACTGCTATGCTAACAACTGTTATACAATACATTACAAAGAACAAACTAAACTACTGCTGAATCCTTCCACTGATGTGAACCCAGCAGTACTTGACATATTCAGCAGTGCTTGACTCAGCAGTAGATTGAACAGCAGGGCTTTAGTCTTTATCAATCTTGGACTTGATTAGCAGTTGTAGGTCAGCAGTTGTAACGATCAGTGGATTGGAGCTCATCAGATGTTGAAACCACTTTCAAGGGGAGAGACTTGTATACATAACATCTGCTTATTCTGGATCCACTGCCCTGATCCAATTTTGGCTTTAATTATCTGTTCCTCTGATAGGGTTCAATCCCAACAGAACCCTACCAGAGGAACAGATGAATAAAGCCAAAACTGGATCAGAGCAGTGGATCCAGAATAAGCAGTGGATGTATACAAGTCTCTCCCCTTGAAAGTGATTCTAACAACTGATGGGCTTATCTATTGTCCGTACACAAGCGTTGTTCTACAATCAACTGCTGATCATGTATAAAGACTGATGAAGACTGAAGACTTGTTGATCAATCTACTGTTATGGGTCAAGCACTGCTGATGATACAAGTACTACTGGAGTCACAACAGTGGAATGAGAAAGTAGTAGTTTAGTCTTTCCTTTGTAATGTATTGTTATCAGTAGTTAGCTAAGCAGTGTTTGTATTAGATCAGTAGTTAGAGTTTGTTAGGAGGTTAGATGTCAGTTTCATGGTGACGTCAGCCAAGATGCTTCAGTGGTTTGCTCGTGCCTATAAATAGAACAGTACCCTGTACTGTTCTATTGGCTCTTTCACCACTTGTCTCTTGTACAAACAATTACTGAGCTCAGGCTGAGGGGGAGTTTGTGATACATGCATGCATTGTAATTGAATCCTTGAAACAAATTCAATCATTCGGTTCAATGATAAAATGTATGTTGAAAGCATTTCTCCTATTTGATTGTGTGTGAAAGTTTGTTTCCATTTACAATTCCGCTGCAATTACTTGTTCATCTTTCATCTTAATTAAACGTAAAACACAATCAATTGAAACTCAGATCCTAACAGTTTCTAAAACATAAGCAGGGATTCCTGAGCAGACTTTTGCAGCTACCACTGCTCCTCAGGTATCTGCTACTAAGCCCATTGCTCTAGGTGTTCACAGCAACAAAACAACTGTTGTGAAACCCACACCTAAAACCACCAGAAAACCAAAACAAAAGAAAACTCAAAAGCCCCCCAAACCTACAAAAAAGGCAACTCTGGAAGATGAGATCCCAAAGCAACTGCCAGTGACAACACAAAAGTCACTATAAACCACTGCTGCTACTTCCTCATAGCAGTTGGTAGAAAGATCTCAACCCATGCCTCAGACTCCTACTACTTCTTCTCAAAAAGAACAGGTTGTAAGAACCGGGACACCAAATTATGATGCTCTGGAATCACTTGAATCCATCATCCACAGCCCACTGCCAGGGGTAAATTCGCTTTCTACACCCATACTCACTGCCACAATTCCCCCACAAACAAAACTTTTGTTGGATGCTCTTGATTTAAACCAGACACAAACCTGTCTTTCTCACTCACCTGTAAATGAGAATATACCCCAACAAGTGATTGGGGCTAGTTTTTCAATCATTGCTAACCCACCAACAACACCTGAGTAGGTTACACCCCTTGAGTTACATGTAACTTTTGGTGGTAGTTCAAGTGAAGCAGCTACTACAAGTGCTGAACCCACTGGTTTGCACTTGGATAGTGGTTACCTCAATAAGACTTCCTTTAAGGCAATTTCTTCTCTAGGAACACTAGTGTATCCAGTATTTACTGGTTCACTTAAAAGTGTTTCTCATTTTGAAGGAAGAAGTCCTAGTACCAAGAAAAAGGGGCATCAGTGGATGATATTTGGGATACTTTCCCTCATTCAACCACTGTTACAACCACTACTGGTGGGAAATCAGACGATCCCATTAAGTTGGGTGATGGTTTAATGTACCGAGAATTGACGGCTAGAGTTGACAAACTGGATACAACTGTTGCAGAAATCAAAGACATGCTACAACAGTTGTTGAAAGTACAAAAGGTACCACCCACTGCTGCTCCAACTCAAGCACCTGCACCACCACCTACACCTGCTGCAAATGAGCTCTGGAGTTTTTTTCAACCTTTGCTCATCCAACAATGAGAATATGTTGATCAACAACATGAGATACAAGTTCAAAAGATCAAAAATATTATGGAAGCAAGGTTTAAAGATACACATGCAGATATCAAGGCTATCAAGGTCCATTTATTAAACACCACTGGCACTGCTCCTCCCTCTATCATCTTTTTGGATAATCCACCACCAGCTGATGCCAAAAAGGGGGAGAAATTGAAGCAGTTGAAGAAAAAGGGGTATGAAGATGGTCTTTAAATTGCACCTGATAATTCAAGTATGCTTGCAGACATCCCCAAGCCAGATGGGTCTAAAAAGGTTGATGTAACCACAAATGCCATTGCTGATGGGAAAGCAAGGGTAAAAAGGGATATGGAGGCAAAGGATAAAGCAAGGTTTGAACAGGAGAAAAGAGTTTTTATAGAAATGAATGAGCAGGGTACTTCTGAGCAAAAGGATGAGGAAAGTCCTGAGCAGAAAAGAAAGCAGCCCACTAGAAAAGTGAAGCAACCCAAAACCATACCATCCAGATCCACAAAACATACTCCCAAACCTCCTAAAAACTCCTCAGATCAAACCTCCAAACCAACAGCTGTTGTATCAACAACTGTTGGTACTTTAGTGGTTTGAGCAGTTGTTAACCCAACAACCACCACTTCAACTACAACTACTGCTCCCACTTCAACCACTGCCTCACCAAAAATCACTTCACAACCAAAAACAACTTCATTACCACCAACATCTCCTGCCAAAAAGCAGAAGACATCTGGTGACATATCACCTGTTGTAATGACAACAGTGGTTGAAACACCAGTTATTTCAATAACTGTTAGTCAGCCACCTTCCACTAAAATAACCACTCAAATCACCACCACTGAACCAACCAAAACACCACCAACCTCTCCTAAACCAAAACGGAGAAGGGTAATTTTGAATGATGATGATTCTCCATCACCACCAACATCTTCACAACCATTGTCACTTGCTATAATTCCAAACCCTATTCCACTTTCTTCTGCACAAGCCTTTAACCCAAACACTACCATTGTATCTGCAGCTGTCCAGTACCCTTTAGAGCATGCAACTGTCAGAGAAGAGATCAAATCTTTCTATTCAGAAGATGATCCTGATAAAAGGAGCTTGCCATCTGTTCAAGGATATCCAAGACCTAACAATATTGAAGAATACTTGAAATTGAAAGGTCAACAAGGAGAGGATATCTCCAAAAGAAACTCAAAGGGTAAATCTGACAAGGAAATCCAAAGATACTATCAATTCCTGCTTACTCAAGTCAGTACTTTGGAAAGGTTTTCTAAGAATCTCTGTTAGCAACTGTCCGAAAGAGATGATGAGACTTTAAGAAAAGATTATATTGAGTATATTATAGCCTTCAAGAAATATAAGGGTGAAAAAGCTCAATATAAAGAATGGACAGTTGGTGAGCTCAAGGAGGAGTTAGAAAGAATTGAGAAAATGAATACAGAGAAAGTCAAACATACTCTTCCAGTTTGGGAAAATTACAAGAAAAATGTGCCTGATAAAGTGTTAAAGCTGAAGAGAATGAAAGAAGAACTCATTACTACTGATTTTGGGTCTAGGAATCAAGTGACAAGGTGGAAAGAAGAAAAGGTGATTGCTTCTTACCAAAGGCTGGAAGAATTAAGAAAGAAAAATCCTAATATTCTTCAAAAGCCTGTTTACCCTGAAGCAGAGGTTTCAGCTGAGGCACAAAGAAGGAAACAAAAGCAGATGGATAAAGAAACAATAGCAGATAAAGAAGCAGGGGATTACCTCGTGAAAATAGGTCTTAAGCAGATGTTAGCAGAAAAACTTGAATTGACACAAACTGCAAACACTGCTCAACCTGTCATTACCAGGCCACCATCTCAAAACTCATCATCAATAAAACCTCTCCCAAGAAACCCACCGGACTTAAAAGTACTAAAGTGGAAATCTGATAAACAGACCAACGTACTGACTCTGATCAAGTCCAGTGGTGAAGTGAAGAAAATATCAAGGGAACAAGCATTGGGCCTGGGTGTTGAAGATCTGCAAGATCTCCTTGATCTTACACTGTGCAGGGATGAGGATGACATAGATTCTCTGAACTTTGAATTACAATTCAAAGGGAAAGTCAGTGTTGGATCGTTATCGAGACCCTAAACAGTCAGTATAAGGTAGTTCATCTTCAAATACGAAGGCGGAATCAACGTAAACGAAGTCATAAACAGCTCGGATCCTTTTAACTTCTTTCTATTACTGATTACAAGCTTTACAAGTATTTCTGAGTAGATTTTGACAGAGTTTCGACACCTACACCATGACCTTGTCTGTTTGAAATGAGCATACACATCTCCTATTTATAGTAGTGACCCTCCCGTTTGAAGGTGATACAACCTTCTTCAAACGGGACACTTCTCAAGCTAAACCCTCTACAAACTAAACCCTCTTCAAACGGTCATGACATCCTCAAACGGACAGGACCATTTCAAACGGACAGGATACTTAAAACATGTTTAAACCCTAATTTCAACACTATTGCTCACTCATTAAACCTATCTAGACATAAGACTCGATAAGACGTAGATAACAGACATTCAATGTACCAACAGACTCCCCCTTGGATGTTGACGAAGTCTTTGGCTTCGAGTCTTTAGTCTTTATCTATTTCCAAATTTTGGCATTGTAAAGCTCCTTCTTCACAGGTTCAGAAACTCAACCTAACTCTATCTTCAATCTCCCCTTTGACTGTTGATCCAAAACTCTAACTCCCCCTTTCGCAGACTCCTCCTCTCGGAATGCTGGGACTTGAATTCTGATTCAAACTTTGACTATATAATTGCCATGGGGATTCCTGTTACCTGCATATACTCTACCCAAATATAAGATATATGACAATAATAGTTTTAATCCAAAACTTACCTTTTAACTTTCAGTGTTAGAAATCCACTTAAGTATTCAGGTCCAAGTTAATGACCCTAATTACTCAATTAATCTACCAATTCCAACTTAATAACCTTGGTTGATCAGAGATAATTCACACTGACATTTAATTCAATTTGATTTTCTGAAAATTTACAAGTTTCAAGTTAATGAACTTGTTTTAACTTTTCAACTTCTCAAACTTATCATGTTTCAGCTCATGACTCATCATTCAGTCCAGAAATCTCCTGCATCTGCTTTCAATTTTCGAATCCGAATATCAACTCTCCACATTGGTTTGTCAAAAATAAAGCAGAAATGAAAAATCTTTTTAGATTTTTAATAAAGCTTCTAAACTAGAAATGAAATACAGAACTAAAAAGCAATGAAAGTAAACTATTTACAAACATATTTTTGGTGAGCGTGTTAGGGAATCATATCAGCTATTCGACAAGTCACAAGTACCGTTAAGCTTCAATTTCATACTCGGAATTAAACAATTCGCTTAGATTGTCGATATACTGATCCACTTTAAATTCTCACACAATTTTCAATCTGTCCAGGATACGAATTTAGTATTTTAGAGACTTAAACTTATACGTGTGTCCCACCTCTTGAATATACTCCCGTATCCAGATTCTGATATTCAGTCTTACAGGTAAGCATAACACAAATGATATCTGTAGGGGTTAATAATTTATGAAGAATCATGAGAGCTCAGGTCAGAACTACCGTTCAGCAGAGAGATCATGAATCGACTTGTGGGTGTGTCCCCTTTAGAGGATCTTTTTTACAACAGCATTGCTAAGCAATTTTATTGTCTTATCATATATGCTGAGGGTGATGCTATGTTTCAAGCATTGCGGAAAGTATTATTCAAGGACTAGGTCAGAACTTCCATTCAGCAGAAGTCCCGGAATAATACCCCAGATATCACTGAGTATAAAAACCTAGTATATCAGAAAAAAGAATCTTTCAAACGAAATTTCAGGGGTTGCCTATATATCCAAGTAGTGTTCCCCACGAAATAAGCAAGTAAAGATTTAGGTTTATATCCCGAACAAACCTACTAAATGTGTAAAAACCTACCGGCATATCATCAGCGACACTGTTTAACGCATTTAAACATTCCATTTCTTTAGCATACCGTGACTGTCAAGCCGATGTACTATCATTTTCCCTTTTTACACAAGCTCTTTTCTGGTTTTCTATTGTTTTTGGATTTTGAAAATATCTCATGTTTTTGTATTTTTTTTTTTTCATTTTTTATTGTTTTTGTATTTTCTAAAAAATTACCCTATACTCCCCCTAAATACCAAAACAGGTAAAAAATCGACAAACCATTGCAGATTGCTTCTCAACATCATCTACAATGTCTCCTTCATCAACGCCAATAATCTCCTCCAACACCGATAAAATCTTCATACCATTCAGTTTTAGTAAATACTGAAAACGTGCTTTATCAAATGCTTTGGTATGTAAATCAGCTTTTTGTTCGTCAGTGTAGATTTTCTCAATTCGTATCAACTTCTTCTCGAAACAATCGCGAATGAAGTGATGACGAATTTCAATATGTTTCGTTTTAGCGTGATGAACTGGATTTTTAGTAATGTTAATTGCTGCCTCATTATCAACAAAGATAGGGGTATTTAGAAATTGCAAACCGTAGTCGCGCATCTGTTGCTGGATCCACAAGATCTGTGAGCAGCAACTGCTAGCAGATACATACTCCGCTTCACATGTGGATAAAGCCACAGAGGTTTGCTTTTTGCATTGCCAGGTGACCAATCGTGATCCGAAAAACTGGCACCCTGCTGTTGTTGATTTAGCATTAACTTTGCAGCATCCGAAATCGGAATCGGAATAACCTTCGAGCGTAAAATCGGAGAAGGGTAATATCCTTTTCACAATCACCATATGCGAAGCTCTCGGGTTAGATTGAAATCTTGCTGCGAGGCAGGTTGGGTACATAATATCGGGTCTTGAAGCTGTCAAATACATCAACGATCCGATCATGGAACGATACATCGTTTCATGTACCTTCTCTCCGGTGAGATCAGGGTTTATCCCATGATTCGTTGCTAATGGGGTGGCTGCTGGAGTAGAACCTGACATCCCGAATTTCTCCAAGATATCATGAACGTACTTCGTTTGATGTATGAAAATTCCTTTGGGTAGTTGATCAACCTGCAGTCCCAAAAAGAATTTCATCTCACCCATCGATGACATTTCAAATTTCTGCTTCATAACTCTTTCAAAATCTTTACATAGATCCTCATTTGTTGACCCAAATATAATGTCGTCCACATAAATTTGAACTATCAGAAGATGACCGTCGACCTCTTTGGTGAAGACAGTGGCATCCACTTTTCCACGAATGAAGCTGTTGGCTAGTAAGTGTTGAGACAATGTCTCGTACCAAGCTCTCGGGGCCTAGTGTAAACCATACAGCGCTTTGTCTAGCAAGTAGACCTTGTCTTTGTGAAGTGGATCGGTAAAGCCCGGTGGCTGACCGACATATACCTCCTCTTTTACCTTCCCGTAGAGAAAAGCCGATTTAACATCTAACTGATATACTTTGAAGTTTTTCCAAGACGCAAATGCAAGAAAGATTCTGATCGCTTCTAGTCTAGCAACTAGAGCATACACTTCAGTGAAATCTATCCCCTCCTGCTGACTGAAACCCTGGACTACGAGTCGAGCTTTGTTACGAACCACAATTCCTCTATCGTCTCTCTTACACTTGAACACCCACTTGGTGTTTATTTTCCTCTGACCATCAGGTAAATCCACTAACTCCCACACTCCCAACTTTTCAAATTGGCTCAGTTTCTCCAGCATTGCATTGACCCAAGAATCTTCAGTAAGCACCTCTTTGTAAGTCCTTGGTTCAACCTGCGAGATAAAACAACTCAATGAGAATTCAGTTTGCAAAGGAGCAACTGTTGTATAAAAACATGTAAGCCCTTTATCAATATGTCTTCGAGTGCGAACGCCTATCTGCAGTTCTCCAATGATCAACTCCTCTGGATGATATGAAAGAGTTCGTGGCATTACTTCGCCTGGAACATCTACATCACCTTCCAGATTAGTAACATTCTGATTTGCATCTTGTTCCCTGACTGGGTTTATTTGACTTGAGATCTGAATTTGCTCCCCCTCAGAATCTGAATCACCACGATCAAATACTGGCATGTTCTCAGATTCTTGATTATCATTCTGTGCCGTCTGATTATCTTGAGCAACTTCATTTTGTTGGATATCATCATGTTCACCAGCATTGCTTGGACCTGCTTCATCATCATTTGAAGCTCGTTGCGGTCTTCTTGAATACTCAGTTGGAAACCTTTCCTGCGATTCTTCATACTCTCTCAGAATATCCAACTCATCAAAGAAATCTTCTTCTTCTGGTTCTTCCATCATGTCAAACGAATCCCACAATTTATCGTAATTAAAACGCCATGAGTCTCTAGGATTCTGCGGCAGCATTGTATAACCTTGACACTCAACATTTGGAGCTTCAATAATCCTCTTCAGACTTGGAATGAAGATTCGTCGTAATGGACTTGCATAACCTATGAATATCCCTTCAATACTCTTCAGACCAAACTTTCCAAAAGGCTCTAGAACTGTACAAGGAGACCCAAACGGTTCAAGATACTTCAGATTCGGTTTGCGGTTATTGATCAACTCAAAGCATGTTTTGTTGAATTTCTTGACAGTGAGAACTCTATTGAGTGTATAGCATGCGGCGGAAACTGCTTCTGCCCAAAAATTTATCGGTAGCTTTGAATCAGCAAGCATTGTTCTGGCCGTTTCGATTAGCGTCGTGTTTTTACGTTCTGCAACTCCATTCTGCTGCGGAGTGTACGGAGCACTAAACTCATGCAATATACCTCTTTCATCACAAAATTCTTCCATCTTGTTGTTCTTGAACTCAGTACCATTATCACTTCTAATTCTTCTGATACGCCTTTGGTACAAATTTTCAATCTTTCTGAACAACGCCATCAAACTATCAAACGTTTCATCTTTCGTCTTCAAGAATGATACCCACGAAAATCTGGAATAATCATCAGTAACCACAAGACAGTAGAGATCCCCTGTAATACTCTTGACGTTTACTGGACCAAACAAATCCATATGTAGTCTCTCTAACGGTCTGGAAACTGAATTGACTTGCTTTTTAGGGTGTGACTTTTTCTTTTGCTTGCCTTTGACTCAACTAATGCACTCCCCTTCCAGATGAAAACCTTTGATATTAACTCCAAGAACCAAATAATTATGCACCAAATGATTCATTTTTCTAAGATGTATATGCCCCATCTTTCGGTGCCACAACTTCGATTCTTTCTCTGTTGCTCTAGACACAAAACAATGAGCCTGACCCGTGGTTGTAGTAGCTACGCTCATGTCCAACACGTACAGATCATTGACTCTTGGTGCCCTCATGATAATCCATTCTTCAGGGATAACAAATCCTGGTTTCAAGATCAAACATTCTTTGTCTGTGAAGTGAGTGGTATACATCCTGTCACAAATCTGTGAGATACTCAGCAGATTATTCTCCAGCTCAGCAATGTAGTTAACTCTCTCAAACGTAACAATCCCATTGGATAACGTTCCTTCACCGACAATTCTACCACCTTGATTTCCTGCGAATCCCACATAACCACCATTGAAATTCCTAACATCATACAACAATGCAGTTTTTCCTGTCATATGTTGAGATGCTCCACTATCCATAATCCATCGTGAAATAGCTCTCGGAAGTTCCTGCACATATCACAAACAATTCAATAAAGATGCCGATTCATGCTTCACAATTACCAACTAGGAAGCTCCGGTAAGTTCAAAATCTTTAGTGAGATTTTGATGCCACCCAAGCCTCTTTTGACTCGGGTAACTTGACTTTGATTTGAGTTTTAGCAGTGTAAAGTGGCGGAAAATTTTTATCATTCATTTTCAAACTTTCATTTGATCCAACCTCAACCTTTATGTATAAGAAAAACTCATCTATCTTAAGTTGACCGGTTGGTTGATTTTTCTTTTGAACATTCTTCTTCTCTGAAGGAGTAGAAGATTGTTTTTCCAACTTTTCATAATAATCCAAAGGTACATTCATCTTTACCGGTGTGGTAGAAGATGATTGTTTTTCCGACACTGAAACCTTTGGTTTATCAACAACTTTTGGCTTCCATGTTTGTTGAGATAATGCAACCCGTTTGTAAAATTTGTCATTTTTAGTTACCACATTCTTAACAGGTTCAATTTTGACTTTTGTTTTCTCATTTTTCAAAATTTTCTCAACAACCATTGGAGCTATTCCTTTTGAGTCAACCTTCTTCTGTCGATTCTCAACAACTTCTGTCTTAGGCTTGGAGTTGGTGCAATTTCTTGCAATGTGACCAAGTTTGTTACATCTAAAACATGTACGAGTATCAACTACCCGACTTGTGCCTTCAGACTGAGGTTGTGAAGCGCTCTTCTCAAAAAACTCTTCATTTGATTTCGAAAAGATTTCATTTTCCTCATCAGAAAGTGAACTTGAACTGTTCACAAACACTTTCTTTTCAGCAAACCTTTTGTTTTGAAAACTTCTTTTCTGATAACTCTTACCACCCTGATATCCACCCGACCAATTGTTTCGATTATTGTTATAAAAACGTGGTGGAACAACAGGCTTTTTGTAATAAGCTTTATCTTTCTCAAAATTCATTTACCTCTTTGTTTGTTTTAAACTTTTTACTTTAGACAAATCTATTTCAACCATTTTGAACACATTTGTCAATTTTGAAACATTTACATTCTCCAGAGGAAACTCAGAATCTGAATACAACTTATCAGATCCAGCCATCTTGTACATCACAAGACCCGGTTCATCACCTAAGTTGTTTTTGGATTTTGGTTTCTGAATGTACTTGTCCAGAAAACATTTTTCATCCTCAGCTGAATCACTATCCAAAACACTTTCAGCCATGCCTTTAACAATCTCAGTTTGAACACTATCATCAGATGATGATGAAGAAAATGTAACATCAATTGAATAAGGAAGTTTCACTTCATTTTCTTCCTCAAGATTAACCAACCCAGATTGCTTTTTCGAATAATTTTCAAGAACTGGTGGTGGAACTTGATGAAACCCAACCCCAGTTCCATCACAGTATACATCTTCGCCTGCTTTGTCTTTCCCGATGGGTTTAGGAATAATGTGTTGCAAAACAAAGCTTGCAGAGCTGTAACTGTTCAATTTCAAATTGATTCGTTCATTCTCAATCTTGGCTTCTTCAAACTGAAGTTTCAATTTAGCAATCTCATCCAATTGTTTGTTGATTAATTCTTCTTTGATTCTCAAAACACATTGTAATTGGCAATTTTCTTTGTAAGTTTTACCATTTCGATCAACATTATCTTTAATCGTGCATTTAAGCTTTTCAAATTTTTCAGTGATCTGACGATTTTCAAGAACTAACCTTTCATTTTCTTTCCTAACCTTTTCCTGATCAATTTTATCAGTTTCAATTTTGTTAGTTAATTCTTTTAATCGTTCAGTTGAAGCTTTCACCATTTTGTCACGATCAAGGATTTGATCCTCAACACTTTTGACTTTAGCAGTCAGATCCTCAATCTTCTTACCATTGAGATAAGTGTTTGTACTACAAACCTTGCACTCTTTGATGCAATTTTTGCAGTCAACATCACCAGTGACCTTTTTACCTGACTCAGTCGTTGACGCGTTTGAACTGACTTGGCTTTTAGACTCAGAGATGGATTTAGAATCTACCTCAAGTGCCTTAGCTACCAGCACCTTGTCAGCCATCTTTCCCATGTTTTCAGCATTCAACTCCTGTGTCGTGTCAATGATCCCAGTGTCAATCTTCTTTGACTTCTCTTTCTCTTCTTTCTCCTTCTTTTCTTTCTCTTCATCTTCACCATTTCCCCACCATTTCTTCTGCCAATAATCATCTTCAATTTTATACTCTTGGATTATGGTTTCCAAATCAAGAGTTTTATGATCAACAGCAATGTTTCCATAGGGGTCAAGATAACACTCTCTGTCTGGATCCCATCTATTTGCTCTTTTTGCCTCATCAAAAATACCAGATATTCTGATCATTTTGTTTATAGCTAACTGCTTTCTGTAATTATACTTCTGTTCTTCAGTTCTGTCATCTTTGTAAGGAACATGTTCAGATTTTGCCATAAATACATGTCCAACTGCATCCTCCTCAGGTAACAACTCACTCCAGTCGTAACCTTCATCGTCGTGAATCACTGCAAGAGCTCTAGATTTTTCTTTGTTATCTTCAAGCTGTTTCATCCTTGGCGGTTCTGATTTATTCTGATGATAAATCGCCTTCTTATAGTAATCTTCTCTGAACGGGTTTTCAGATTCATCAGCATACGCATTTCTGCATTCACGCTTAAAGTGACCTTTCTGTTTGCACTTGAAGCACGTCACCTTAGACTTGTCAAAGCCCAACTTGGTAGATGGTCCACCAATTGACTTTCTCCCGGTTATCTCCATGAAACGCTGTGCTCGACGAACTGCACTGGCCATACACCACCTTATGTCGATTAGTTCCATCTCCTCAGGATCTATCTGATCATAATCTTCTTTTGTCAGGTTGGTGTTGCCTATCTTCCCTGCTACAAGACTTTCATAAGATTCTAGCACAGATGCTAGGAAAACCATCTGTTGTTTGGCAGACTCCTCGCTGAAGTTCTGAGCGTTCTTTAAGTCTACAGCGATGTTGCATTGAAATAAGTTCTTTGCATCAGACTGGTTTGAATTTGATGAAGACCCACTGTGATATCCACTGTGATAACCACTGCTTTGACTTTCTTTGCTTGTTTTGGTAACATTTTCAGCAGAAAACGCAGTCTTGGGAGATGTGTTCTTTGGCATCATACTTTTTGGATAATACAAATCCAAGTTCTACTGATAAGACGAATGATTGACTTTGTATGTCTTTTTTAATTCCAACTCATGACTCTCTAATCTCTCAATCAACAAGTCTACTGTCAAATCTTCTGGCGGCTTGATAGTATTCTTTAGCATCAACGCATAATATTGCCAATCCATTTCATCTGGTAATGCATCGAACAATTTGTCGACTAGCTCTTCTTGAGAATAGCGAATATCATGTCTCGCCAGTTCTAGTTTCAGATGCCCAAACCTCTCTATCATTTTACAAACTGATTCATTCTTTAAACACCCAAACAAATCAAACTCTTTTCTGAGTAGTTTCTTTTTGTTTTTCACAATTTCTTCGCTTCCTATACATTTGTTTTTCAATTTGTTCCAGAGGTCTGTAGCACTAGAGTATTCGATCAAAGATATTATATCTTCTCTGACGGACTGAAACAGCAACGCAATACATTTCTATTCAGCAACAAACAAATCTACCTCCTCATTTGTTGTTAAGGTTTCACCCTGTTTGTTTCCATTTTGATATCCAACTTTTAGACTCTTCCAGCTAGGAAAAGCAAAGGCCATCAACCAATCTTCAAATTTCTTTGCCCACCGACTGTAATCTTCTATAGCCATCAACTTCGGGGGTTTATTGTAGGTTCTGAAAGCACTTTCAAACTCCAATGCATCTGATAGCTTTTTCTTTGAATTCGGCGTGTTCTCATTGGTGTTACTCGAAGATGTATCATTTCCACCATCTACAGCAAATGCAAAGACATCATAAAACGGATTGAAATCATCCATCTTGTTTGTACCTGAAAACAATCAACAAAACACTTAGAAAATTTTTGATTTTGCAAAATGACAGATTCAAACGGAATCTGTTCAAGCTTAATGGTTCAAACGGTATAGTTTTTCTAACGAAATGGCTCTTCTCAAACGAAATATGTTATTCCGTTTGAGACAACACTAATCAAGTTTCAAACGAAAACTAGTTTCAAACGTGATGTCACTTTCAAACGTGATGTCACTTTCAAACTTGATGTCACTTTAAAACGGGAACCACTTTCAAACTTTTAGACACTTTCAAACGGGAACCACTTTCAAACTTTTAGACACTTTCAAACTTGAAGCCCGTTTCAAACTGAATGGTTCAGTTCAAACGAGATAACGTCAGCATTTCGCGAACAGTTTCAAACGGTATGGACACTTTCGATCAGTTTTAAGTCGAGTTTTGATTTCAAATTCTCAAGGATTAGTTAATAGTGTTTTTCGTTTAATATGTGAAGTTTTCAAGCCATTTCAACCGTGAAATATGTCTGAATCAGAAAAATATGAGAGAAAGTGAGTAGAAGTTAGAAAATCCGGTAGAATCAAGCTGAATTTGGTATGAACTCATTGTCCTGAGCTCTGATACCACTTGTTGGATCGTTGTCGAGACCCTAAACAGTCAGTATAAGGTAGTTCATCTTCAAATACGAAGGCGGAATCAACGTAAACGAAGTCACAAACAGCTCGGATCCTTTTAACTTCTTTCTATTACTGATTACAAGCTTTACAAGTGTTTCTGAGTAGATTTTGACAGAGTTTCGACACCTACACCATGACCTTGTCCGTTTGAAATGAGCATACACATCTCCTATTTATAGTAGTGACCCTCCCGTTTGAAGGTGACACAGCCTTCTTCAAACGGGACACTCCTCAAACTAAACCCTCTTCAAACTAAACCCTCTTCAAACGGTCATGACATCCTCAAACGGACAGGACCATTTCAAACGGACATGATACTTAAAACATGTTTAAACCCTAATTTCAACACTATTGCTCACTCATTAAACCTATCTAGACATAAGACTCGATAAGACGTAGATAACAGACATTCAATGTACCAACAGTTAGGGAACTTTTGATGAGACAATAAAGATCCTAAATAATGAAGAGTTTTGGCATCATCTGTTCCAGGGGGAGATTGTTGGGATTGAACCCTATCAAAGGAACATTTGATTAAAGCCAAAACTGGATCAGAGCAGTGGATCCAGCATAAGCACTGCTGTATACAAGTCTCTCCCCTTGAAAGTGATTCTAACAACTAATGGCCTGTATCCACTGCCTTTATACAACTGTTGTTCTACAAACAACTGATCAAGTATAAAGACTGATGAAGACTAAATCCATGGTGATCAATCTACTGTTATGGGTCAAGTACTGCTGAAGAAACAAAGTACTGCTAGAGTCACAACAGTGGAATGAGAAAGCAGTAGTTTAGTCTTTCTTTTGTAATGTATTGTAATCAGTAGTTAGCTAAACAGTGCTTGTATTAGATCAGTAGTTTCAGGTTGTTAGGAGGTTAGATGTCACCTTCATGGTGACGTAAGCAAAGATTCTTCAGTGGTTTGCTCGTGCCTATAAATAGAACAGTACCCTGTACTGTTCTATTGGCTCTTTCACCACTTGTCTTCTAGTACGAACAATCACTGTGAGCTCATGCTGAGGGGGAGTTTGTGATACATGCATGCATTGTAATTGGTGTTTGAAATAAATTCAATCATTTGGTTCTATGTTAAAATGTGTGTTGAAAGCATTTCTCCTATTTGATTGTGTGTGAAAGTTTGTTTGCATTTACATTCCACTGCAATTACTTGTTCATCTTCATTTTAATCAAACGTAAAACACTATCAATTGAAAATCAGATCCTAACACAGACAAAATGTATAAGGATCTTCGAACCCAGTTTTGGTGGCCCGGTATAAAGAAAGACATTGCCTTATATGTATCCAAGTGCCTTACTTGTCTTAAGGTTAAGGCTGAACATCAACATCCCTCTGGATTATTGGAGCAACCAGAAATATCGGTTTGGAAATGGGAAAACATTGCTATGGATCTTATTACCAAACTTCCGCGCACTAAGAAAGGTCATGATGCCATTTGGGTAGTTTTTGATCGTCTCACAAAGTCGGTGCACTTCTTGCCGATCCGTGAGGATCCATCTGCTGACAAACTTGCTAAAATCTACGTGGATGAGATTGTATCCCGACATGGTGTTCCTTTGAACATTATATCTGATAGAGATGCTTGATTTTCGTCATGTTTTTGGAGAACCATGCAATCTGCTCTACGAACCTAACTTAATTTGAGCACAGCTTATCATCCGCAATCAAATGATCATTATGAGAGAACAATCCAGACATTGGAGGATATGCTTAGAGCTTGTGTGATCGATATTGGTGGTAGTTGGGATTCGTATCTTCCGTTGATTGAATTCTCCTACAACAATAGTTATCACTCCAGCATCAACATGGCTCATTTCGAGGCTTTATACGGTCGAAAATGTCGTTCACCAGTCTGCTGGAATGAGATCGGTGAAGCTCAGCTTACTGGACCTGAGCTCATTCTAGAGACTACAAATAAGGTTAAGAAAGTTCACGATAACCTTCAGACAGCTAGAAGCCGTCAAAAGAGTTACGCGGATAGACGACGCAAGCCCTTGGAATTTCAAGTCAGTGATCATGTTCTACTCAAGGTTTCACCTTGGTAAGGTTTGATCAGATTTGGAAAGACAGGAAAACTTGCACCTAGATATGTTGGACCATTCAAGATCGTCGAGAGAATCGGAAAAGTGGCCTACAGACTTGAGTTACCTCATGAACTTGGAAATGTTCATCCATCCTTCCACGTGTCCAATCTTAAAAAGTGTTTGGGTGATGAAAACCTCTACATACCACTTGATGAAATTCGTGTTGAAAACACGATGCACTTTGTTGAGAAACCTATGGAAATAATGGACCGTGAAGTCAAGAAACTCAAATGCAAGCGCATACCAATTGTCAAAGTTCAGTGGGAATCTAAACGTGGGCCAGAATTTACTTGGGAACATGAAGATCAAATGAAGGCGAAATATCCACATCTATTCTCACAAGTTTCCTATAAATAAATTTCGGGACGAAATTTCATAAAGTATGGGAGACTGTGACATCTGTGCCTGTAATCATTGTACAAAATCTAAATAGTTCAATTATCAATAAAACAATGTGATTTGATCCCAATATTTGTTTATTTATGTTTGACATTTTGCACGTTTTGATTTTTGTTCAATTTCAAACTCTATATCGCTTTCTGGAAAGTTATACGCAAACTAATGTGTAAACGTAATCAGATTAACATGACAAACACTCCAGATCATCAACATATGCTTAACATACAGTAAATAACCTTTACATAACTTAGAAATAAGTTTTGAAGGGTTTGGTATGGCAAAAACAATTTTATTCGCTTACAGGGACTATTTGCGACAAACTGCGAAAGTATACCGAATCGTATGGAAACGTACACTCCGGAACATGATCATAAGTTAAAAATACCATAAATATCCATTACATATCTTAGATATAGGCTTTGAGGGGTTTCGGTCAAAATACATATTTATGCGTATTTTGCAACGAAGCTATTTTCGGGTATCAAAACCCTTTGTTTTGATATCAAACTTATTTTCTAACTTAGTTAAACATGTTTTAACATGTTTAACTCGTCACTTTTAGTCTAGTGCTTATATAGGGTCGTAAGATAAGCGGTCTAAACAACCGCTTAAACTGATTATGCAGCATTATTAGACATGTTAAGGCATATAATACTTGTCATAGGGCTAGTTAGGCGGTCCGAACGCGCTTCTGCGCGAACGACATGTTAAAGTAGCATAGCCTACCTTAACGAGTCGTAACGGGTCGTAAGCACTTAGGATAGGTTCCAATTTAGAATGTAGGCTTTGTTAAACCATATCACATGAGTTCCAATACTCATTTGGTTTACGAAACCTCATTTTATCCGATCTTCCGATTTAGGTCTGGTTTATTAACGTAGTTACCTATATTAGGTGCCCATTGATTCCGTGATCCTTCTAGCATTATTTGATTGTTATCTCAAGACTACTAGGCAATATCAAGTGAGTACATAGTCCCCTCTTTTACCGCTTTCAAATATTTTGGGGTGAAACACATGTGCCTACTTGTTACTTTCGTGCTTTTCGTGCTTTCATGACATAAACTTGCTATATATGTTTACTTAGAATGATTTCCATTATGCTTTGCTATGTATGTTTACTTAGCATGCTAGCACATTGATTTCATAAACATTTTTGTTGCATATGTTTACTCAGCATATGGACACATTTATTTAGATTACATTTCTGCTATGTATGTTTAATGAGCATGCTAGCACATTGATTTACATGATATTTCTGCTTCGTATGTTTACTTAGCATACTTAGTACATTGTTTTCACATAACATGCTTACATTTGGTTTGTATAACGAAACTAAAATACGTTCATTAACACTGATCATGCCGCTCGGTAGTATGTAGTGGTACCATAGGAATTGACAACTCCCATTCCTGGAATCCTAGGTTTGTTTGGACGTAAGGAATGACAGAATCCGAAAACTTTTTTAATAAACCTTTGATTTGTTTGAAGGTTTATCCTACAGTCTCAAGGCTTGAATGTATTCGTTTAACATTACCACATAAATGTTTGTATCAGTAAAGCATTGTTTTTGCAAAACATAACTTTTGACTTAAACAGTGATTTATTTCAATTACATTGTTTTGTACATTTTACCTATGGGGTTGAGTAATACTTTTATTCACCATACATTACATTTGATTACACATTATCATTATATATATGGTTTGAGTAGATACTTTTTACTTGCCGTACATAACATTTGATTATACAAGACATGATTTACATTTGACATTAGACTCTGTTTACACATAAACATTTTAACATTAGTTTAAACAAGACATTTTGGTGGTTAATGGGTAAGTGATTTAAATAACAAGGTGTGTGTAATGTGATAAAAGCATGGTAGATACGCCGCTGGTACTTCCTATATATAATTGCCTTTATGATATTACATAACGTAGCGTTATCTAAATCATTTCAAAGACATGATGCATTTTACACAAACGACAGATTTTCACAAAATGTTGGTTTACAAATAACATATCATATACAAACTCATTTTACTTGGTTATTCAGTTAACCATACACTTTTCTTTAATATCATTTGAATTTCATATCGATTTTCGCATGATTTACAAAAGAAAACTTTTTACAAGATTCATGACTAACTTTTTGTTAAACATTTCTTTTAACTTACAAGTTATGAATCATGCTTTAACAAAACTTATGTATCTCACAGGCATTTTATGCTGGCATACCTATTTTCACATGTGTTTTCAGGAGCTGATGCATAGGGTTGGTCGTGATCCACTTAGGCGGACTCGGGCCTTAGTGACAATAAAAGATGCAAGACTAGTTTAATTTATGTTATGCTTTCTTTGTTTTAAGACAATGTAACTACTTAATTTCCAATAAAATCGAACTTTAATTACCATGGCTATGAAACAATAGTTTTGTTGCTCCACTCCCCGACGTTTACGCCGCGGTTTGTTGTTTTACGCGGTCGGGGTGTGACATAGTATGTACTAGTAGTGAATGAGTTAGGGTACGTTGTAACATTAAAACTGAGAATGTGTGCGTGTGATAGCGTCTGAAAATTAAGCAGGTAAGCATGATTATGCTTAAGTATGTGTGTGACCATCGTGAGAGAACCACTCGGGTTTTGCTCACGTATAGGTTTCAAGCATGACTACCAAGTAGTGCGAATGTATGAGTATGAGTATGATTGATGAGAATTGCGTATATAGTATTGAGTGTATAAGTTGAAGCATAATAAGTTGAAGCATATAAAATGATCATGAAATTTTGAGTGTGTAAAAATGAAGTGTAATGATAATATGTGTGAGATTGTCATGAGATATTGATTAAAAGGTGTACGATGATATGCATGTGTAGTTGTTTGATCAATTCGTTGAGTTTATCGAGTCAAAATATATTGAGTTTGTCAGGAGTGGATAATCAGATTTGTGAGTGTCAAGTGATATTCGTTAAATTATACACGTTTAAGTCCCACATTTTACTTCCATTTTAAGCGTTTTTTACTGAAACTTCGTCATTTAGGTACTTAATCAGGTACTTTTCCATTTTAGGTCTTAAACAGTGTGCCAAAGACAATGTGGGAGAAAACGGGGTGATTTAAGGACGTTTCTGATGAATTCTGCAGATTCTAATGAACTTCCAGATGTTGCAGGACCGTGCGCCCCAACTGCACGACCGTGCATGAGCTACGATGTCGGAAGCACTGCTAGTGCACAAGCCAATGCCACTGATTCCTTGGAACGAACGACCTTGCGCCCCAAGTGCACTCCCATGCACAACCTGAACCTCAAATTCTGATGAACTTCCAGGCATTGCAATACCATGCAACCAAAGTGCACGCCCGTGCACATCTGAGTTTCAGAAGTCAACTTGTCCACTAGTCCACTTGTCTGACCAAATGAAAACTGACGTCACCCGACAATAGATGCGTACGACTGTGCACTTTAAAGTCCACGACCGTGCAGATGCGAAAATTGCCTATAAAAGGGACCATTCGCTACTGATCAAAGTGTTGGGTTTTTTATCTAAGTTTCTGAGCGATTTCTGAGGACCGAGACCCTCCTGATCAGATCGATTTCAAGCCTCAAGATTGAATAAAAGCTTAACCAATCCAATCCATCAAATCCTTGCGTGTTTATGGTTTGATTTCTAGTTCTTAAACATGTATTTCTGATCATTCTTCAAGTATTGAGCTGATGTTATGTTTATGTTTATGTAATAGTATTAATGAACTTGTTTCATGAATGATCTTTAGTTTGTAATCTCATTTGTATGAAACTTTAGTAACTTTTTCATGTTTGAATCTTCATGATTATATGATGAATGTTTCATTGATGTTCTTGATTATGTTTGGTTGTCTTGGATGATGAATATGTGGTTAGTTAAGATTGTTAACAATTCCTTGATTAATCATTTGTTTGTAAACTTTGAACTTATTAATATGTTTACAACATAAGAATCGAGATGGGTATTAGTTTTATCAAAGATAAATCGGATTTTGATTAAGAGTACTTTCTTGCACGTAAGGGTTCTAACGCATTATATGGTGTTGTTATAAGTTCTTGACGCGATTTATGATCTTTGTTAAGTGGTTTTGGTTGAAATTACTATCTTGGTAGATTTGTGTTCAAGACTTGTAAGATGAAATAGTTTGTGATATGATCTACTTTATGCTTATCTTCGTGGCTGTATTGTGACCATCAGTATTGCTTTCTTTGATAAGTGAGGTTAGAAAACTCCTAGCGGATGACTAACTTATCTTTAAAGATTCAAATGAATGTATATCAATAGCTCGATAATGAATGATTTTAGGTGGCTAACATGTGTTTATCGCGTTAACTTTCCGAAAAATCATCACGTTAGAAAACTCCTAGCGGATGACTA
Organism: Helianthus tuberosus; assembly: GCA_030545235.1. Classification (NCBI taxonomy): domain Eukaryota; kingdom Viridiplantae; phylum Streptophyta; class Magnoliopsida; order Asterales; family Asteraceae; genus Helianthus; species Helianthus tuberosus. The sequence continues at coordinate 195,688,875 of CM060442.1, read as the reverse complement.
ACTGTTTTGCAATTGGAAAGTTGATCAAGTGCTTTTGTGACATATCTGATGTAGATAACATGTTTAGGTTGTTTGCGAAACATGATAATATATTTATTTTTCATATTTGGAGTCTATTATGTCTTAATTATAGTTTTAGATAATTTTAGTTAAAACTTATTCACTTATCCTTTTACCGGTAAATCAATGACAAAGATTTAGTACTCATACTCCGCCCGTGTTCCATGGATCGGTATCTGGTTCTTACCCATACTTTGCTATATATGATAAGATACACTTGTCCTTTTGTATGTGTTTTAATGTTAAGGTATAAATCATTTTTATAAATATTAAAACGAGTTCGTGTGTAAATTCACTGTAAAAACCTGTGTACATAGACACGCAACATCAAGAGAATAAAAAGTATCCATTTGTTATGCGAGATGTGTTTTGTAAGCAGAAAATGCTACTTTTCTTTCAAATAGTGGGATTTACATATGTCATAGATTGTCTGCTCCTATGAAGTCTCCCTGCCTACGAGTTTGGATTTAGAATTTGGTATTAGCGATGATTGAAAAAAAAAGGTTTTAAAACAGTGAGTTTGCTTCATTTAAAGTATTTTGTATTAAAATACGAGAAAAGCTGTATTTCAGAAATTCTCGAAAAACTTTGGTCTTTGAAAATAGTTTTATCAAAATGAACTTATAGATAGTCGAACTTAATTGGTATGGTCGTGTAGGTGTAGGGTTACTATATCTAGCGTATGTTTTAGGAGTTAGTTTGGTCGGTATGATGATTGTGGTAGGTTGATCGAACGGTAGGTTGATGGTAAAGTGTTGGGTTCCGACTAAATACCTATATGTATCATGTTTGGTGTTTAACGGTACGAGTGGATTACCGATCATGGGTATTGGAAGGTTCTCTAGGTGTGGTTTGTATCGGCTTTCTTGTGTTGTGGGTATAGGTGAGGGTGATAAGATTCTTGTGCTAAGGTATCGATGGATTTTCTGGTAGGAGAGCTAGTACTAAGGAGTTGTTTGTTTACCTCTTAATGAGGCTCTTAATGGTTCAGACCACTTACTGGTTCAGCACTTATGGTTCAGACCGTTTGTTTCACGAGCAGATGTCTGAATGGTTCAGACATTTGCCTCTGAATGGTTAAGATTTATATAGAGTCTGAATAGTTAAGACCTCTAATCTGAATTGGTCAGACATTTGCCTCTGAACGGTTAAACATTATATAGGCTCTTAATGATTCAGACCTCTTACCGAGTCAGCACTTAATGGTTCAGAACTCTTACTAGTTCAGCACTTAACTATTCAGATGTTGCCAAACAGCCCCTAAGTTAGGATATGTTGTTGAAAGTCAGAGTCTCGAGAGTGTATGGTTGGTCATTTGCGTTTGTCGGTTAGGTTGTCTATGAACTAATCATGTTTTACCAACTAAGCGAGGTTAACGAAGCGACATCTATAAGATTTTATACGTATGTGAGAGAAAGTTTTATTTGGTTCCCTATTGGGAACAAAATATCTTTAGTATAATAGTATAATGTGAGCGTATTTTAGTGATTGGACAAAATCTAGGAATCATGGGCAAGAGATTCATTAGACCAAATAGGTTCTTTGGTAGCATTTCTTAAGATTTTGAAAATCGTTTAAGAAAATATGTAAAGCATAACATGGGGGATTTTGCGTATGTAATTTACGTAAGTAATTTGTAGGGTAAGGAACATATTTGGAAAAAAATAATAAAGTTTGAGATTTATGCATAAATGAAAAAATTTGGCATAATAGTAAAAGGTTTAAGCATTAGATTCAAATCGAGTGGTTGACATGAAAGTGGTCAAGTTGCGATTCGATCTCTCTTTGAAGTGTGGATATCACTCCTAACTCAAGGATGAGATTTCTTCGAAAAATGGGAATTGGTAACGATCACCAAGGTAAGGAAATCACTCAAAACTCGTTGGGGAAGTCGTTGTAAAAAGGAAAGGAGCGGAGCTAATCGTCAAGGTAAGGGGATCACTCCTATCTTGATGATATACTCCCATTTTTGGGAATATGAGTAGTGTTCATCTTGCGGTGTCATTTTGAAATCGTATATCTAAATAGTTTCAATACATATGAAAAAGATAAGTATGATATGTATATATAATCGTTGTGAAATAAATTTTGAATTTTGGAAAAGAGAAGTTTGAATCGTGGTGTGCATAAAATCGATTCTAGTATAACGTTGGTTTGACTAAAACTTCGATTATTTCGAAGCGGAACTTTGACTAAACCAAAGTTGTCGAAAGTTCTTTTGATTTTGGGGAGCATGCTTTGGCCTAATAGGTAGAATACTCTCGCCGAAATTTCGGTTAACGTTATTCACCCTTCCGGTTACTACATGTCCTTAGTCAATCGAAAGTGGCGGAATTGAAAATCAAGGAGTGGGACTAGTTATCAAGATGCAGGTTTCACCCCTAACTTGATAGCATCGTTTCCCAAGTGTGGTTGGTACTCGTCGGGTCAAGAACATTAATTCCAACACATTGACGAGGGTCCACTAGAGTTTGAATTGGAAATTTTCAATCAAGGTGAGGATTTCACTCCTAACTTGATGATGAAATTTTAGGCAAAAAAAATAAGCGGATTGAGAGTTGTTCACCAAATTGTGGGTTTCACGCCTATTTTGGTGTAGTCGTCTCGTTTGTATAATATGAGTATTTATGTGTTCTCACATGGTCGTGTAAAGTTGCCCTAGGAAAGGCATATGTTTTGAAATAAGAAGGTAAATATGAGCACATAAAAGACTTTTTAAGAATTTAGCATATAAATCATGAATGGTCAAGTACGGTGCTTAACTATAGACTAGGTCAAAAGCATCGCAATTTTCCTAATTCCCTAAACTTATGGCTCTGATACCAATCTGTCACACCCCAACCGATGGCGGAAACATTAGAGTGAGACGAAAACAAGATTGCTCGAGACATCATAACATTAAATAAAGTACAACAAGTATTTAAAGTTTAAGATGCGTTTCTAGGCATCCTAATAGATTCCGTGCGACATCATCATCATCAAAATCCTGCAACACATTTTAAAGTATAGTTCAATACAAAAGTATTGGCGAGCATACAAGTTTGAGTACTAGCATATATATAAAAGTTTGAACAATCCACATGACAAAAATAGTTAACTAGATTAATGTAAACATGGCATGCAATTATACAAGTCAATCCTCTGATTACCGCTAGCATAATCTTATTGTAGCAACAATAAGACCGTTTTTGTATGACTTTACTTAACACGACCTCAAGAATACGGGCGGTGCGTTACTCCTATAACGCTATACATGTTAAGGGGAGGCTCGTACAAAGTTTATGACAAGTAAATCACATAAGAATGTTCTAAGAATACAAATCAAGTATCACGTATTTAAGCATGTATGATTAGATTGTTTGTGTTTGCATAAAGTATGTGATTGCGTGTGTTTATTAGTAATAAACGTATTGCACCCAAAAGTGTAAAAGTAAAAAGGGGTCATGTATACTCACGGTTTGCAAATAAATTTCCAATTAGTGAGTTTGAAGAGTTTTGTGGTGTTGGAACACCGAAGTTACCAATTTTGGTTCTTGAACTTTTTGCCCAAAGTTGAAAATCTTGGAGATTTGAGAGAGTTTGGAAGTAATTTGGAGGTGGTGCAAGTGTTTGAATGTGTTAGGGTTTGTATTTATAAGAGAGTTAGGATGAGTATTAAATGAGTTGGTTGGAGGTTAGGACATTAAAGAAAGTTGTTGGGGAGATGAAAATTTTCATTTTTAGTCCTTGCACTTGTAGTGTTGGTTATTTTATGGTATAAAGGTATATGCAGGTATATTATAAATATGATTCATGTACGAAGGTAATTCCGAGAAAATATAATCTCGATGTATGTCTCGGTTTTAAATTAAAACGTGTATTTCACGACTGATTACATATTATGCATGTATGATTAACAATGTCGATATGAAATACGATTTCCATTATGATCAAAGTCTCGAGATTACAAGGATTAAAATTAAGTAAGAATAAAAGTTTCTAAAAATAAAAATGCGAATACAACTTTTTAGATATGGAAAGTATAGAAAATGCGGAGCGTTACACCCCTATTTTCTTATTTTCAGATCTCTAATTGTATACGGGTAGTATAACGTTATACGGCTCATATAGAATGTTGTTGCACAAAAATAAATACAGTGAAATGTATTTTTTTTTTGTTTTACATGTATACGGACCATATAACATTATACGAGTCGTATACAATTGTATACGAGTAATATAATGTTATACAACCTGATGTATTTTTTATTTTTATTTTTTGAGATTTTATTGTGAGATTTTATCAGGTTTTTGTGTATACGGGCCGTATAATGTTATACGACCCGTATATAGTTATTATTTTTTTACGAGTTTTTAATTAAACGTACTAATAACGTTGAATAATTTTCCACTTTATTGTGTGAAACGTCTATGTTACAATAGTATTTGTCGTATTATTTTTTTATATATATCGGATAAGCAAAACATGTGCATATGATAAACAATACGATAACAATTATTAAACAATGAAGATAAAATGTAAACATAATTTTAATATTTACAATGTTTTACATCTAAACCAACAAAATATAAATATTTACAATGTTTCAAATGTAAAACATAAAAACCAAAATACGATAAGCAGCTAAGGCGGTGGCGGTGGCAGTGGTGGTGGTGAAGCGCCAACTCGTGGAGGTAGGGGCGCGCCAGAATGCATAGCAATAATCGCCTCTACCATCCACTGTACGTCGCTCTATATATGGGATATTTACAATGATCTCATGCTCCGTCACTCGTATGACTTGTACATCCTCCACACCCATTTTTAATCTGTCGACCACAACATCAACTCCTCCCTGTACCCCGCCTCCTCACCCCCGTCACTCTCATCCTCACCATCACCCTCTCCCCCTTGCCCGCCTCCTTCTGCTGTGGCTGCCCTTGGTTACCACTCGGTACGACCCTCACAGCTATTGTCAGTTCATTTTATTCTATACGGGTCATATAACCTGATACGGCCCGTATACATCATGTGAAAATAAGATTTTACCATGTGTGATTATTAGTTCCCTTTTTTAATTAATCAAAACTCCATAAAAAAGATGGCCCGCCTTCTCCTCGGACCAATCCATTTGAGCGGACTTCACCACCTCCTAACCGTGCCTAGTGAGCACCTCCAATGGTATCATGGGTCCATGGACCAGTTTGTGGAGCAAACCTCTCTAACGAACTAGCCGTTGAAGACGCTCTTATGCCCAACTCTCGAGCCAGTGCTCGATTCGATTTAAGTTTTTATCTAACCGTTCTCATCAACTAGGCGACAAAACACCTAGTCACGTTTGTCTGGTAAGCCTAAAGTCTTTCACTCTTTGGTTAACATCCCATCATATTTAACATCCCATCATATTTATCAGTCGATGTATAAGGGGAAACACATCACTCAAATATCGGTGTCAGAGAGAGATATATAGAGACATTGACAGAGAGATAGAGAATATAAAAAACGCAAACATCGATCACCACCGGAGAATATCAGGGGCTCAACTATAACTTTGTGTGGGTTCTCAACCCATGTCGTTTTCCGGCACAACAAAGAGAGCGGTGGTAGTTTTTATGATCATCTTCTTTGTACTTCAAGCTAATGCTTCTGCAATAAGAACATCACCACCACAACCACCGTCTGCAAAAGCCTCAGACATTATAAAAAGATTAGAGCTTTACAAAAGATTCTTTAATGGCAGATTTGCTCATCTTAACTCCACCACTGTCGACAAAAGCTTTCAAGAAATCAAAAGAACAGTTCCCAGTTGCCCAGATCCTTTACACAACTAAAAAGTTAGCATCTTTTTGTTAATATGTTAGTTTTACTGTCTCTCTTTGAGTGTGAACGAGTTGAGTCAAGCTTGATTAGGTTCGAGTTCAAAGCTTGAGCTCGATAAGTAAAGCTGCGCTCAATTTTTTTAAAAGAAGCTTATTTTTGTTTTTAGACTGGAGCTCAAGTTCAAGCTTATATAAATTCTGCATGCTAGATTCGAGTTTTCAACAAACTGATCTCAAGTAGCTCATGATCGGCCTAACTGGTTTACACCCTTCTCATTCTCTTAATCTTTATATATATATGTAGTGAATTATCCAAAATACCAACGTTTTTCCCACTATTATGACGTCATAATATTGGTTATATTAGGGCCTAAACCGTGGGTATTTTGGTATTATCTTAGCAAAAATGGTTTATATTTTGGTCAATAGATCAAGAACAATGACCTATCATGATGTATATGTTATTTGAGATTTGGACTTCATATAGTACAACAATCTTTACACATATGCTTTGTTTTAATCTTGATTTATTAGTACAACAATCTTTACACATATGCTTTGTTTTAATCTTGATTTATAAATGTGTTATATTTGTTGGTGATGGCCCCTTCAGTTTTTCGAGTTGGAAACCATGCTAGAGCCCACCTCATGTAATTCAATCATGAATAATTAAAATTGACAAGATTTGTCATCAATATCAGTCCCCACCTGCTCCTTTGCGGTTAATTTTTTTCATGATCGATGAACAACACCATGATTGTTAGGTTTGTATTGGAATTTTGTCACATGATAAGTAAATGTATTTTAGCAAAAAAATGGTAGCAAAGTTCCTTAGCCAAAAAACCATAGCAAACTTTTTAGTAGCGAGTCTGTAGCTAAAATTGCGACGTCACCTTTTGTAGCTAAACCCGTCGCAAATATAATTTTCGTAGCAAATAAATTTGTGACGAAATTTGTAGCTACGGACCAAATACGTGGTAAATCTGTAGCAAAATTGGGTGTTAGCTATGAATTTGCTATGGAATTGACCGTAGCAAATACCTATTTTTGTAGTAGTGTCATTTTAAAGCGGAAAAACAGAAAAAATAACATTTAATTTGGAATCTGAATTGTTAGAGATGAGGGGTGGCAATTCCATATACAATCTTGAAATAGAAAATAATTAGAGTTTGACTTGTTCCATTTAATTAACAAGTTCTATTTAAATTCACTCTTTTAATTAAATTAGTCATGTTATTTGTTTGACCAAACATGTTGATCATTCAACCTAATCAAAATCAGAAAAAAAAAATAGTTTACAAAATCGACCCATTTAACGTATTTATTACAAGTCATCTTTCTGTTTTACCCGTTTAAATAGATTCTACATGTGTCATGTTCGTGTTTCATGAATGTAAACATATCCATGTTACAAATAAATGTATTGATCAAATGCCATTGAGGCTTTGCCCTAATGATCAGGGGCGCAGCTTCCTTGAGGCGGGAGGGGGCGTCCGCCCCCCTCCCACCGCCCCCCCCCCCCCCTCCCCGAACTTTTCGACGCGTAGTGTTATGAACAGTACCTTTGTATAGAAATTTTTAGGTATATACGTTTTCGCCCCATGCATAGCACCTTACTTGATACCATGATACATATATTATTGTTTATTAATTAAATTTCAAATTGAAAATTCTGTTGATTGAATTACATAAAAATTATGAATATCTTTTGTTGGAAAATGTGATAATGTTTTAGAAAATTTAATGTTAGGTTTTAGGATGTTTCTGTTTCGACATATGTTCAGGGACCTTTATTTTACCCCATAAAATCTTAAAAGGTCATATACTTTGTTTTCTGTTTTTGTACCACAAAATCTTAAAAGCCAATTTCTAAAGCAACCCCATATGGAGTCATCTACCTTCTGGCAATTTCCGTATCCTTAGCCCTATCAAAAATACTTTTATAATAATAATAATAATAATAATAATAATAATAATAATAATAATAATAATAATAATTACTGTGATTATTTTATTGATTGGGTTTTTTATATGGGTAATTGAATCTTATGTTGAAGGATGATGTGCCAATAAACATTGATCTGACATGCATGAAAGATGGGGAGTTCTGAAAAGACAATGGCCATTTAGGTGCAAACATGGATACTAAGAATCAATGCCTTGGAAGGGTGGCAAACGTGTCTCAAAACTACTAATGTACTACTTTACTTTGTGACATTTACACATATATTTGTACAAAATATATGCTCATGAGATCATATATTCCATTCAATCTACCTAATTATGTAAGAATTTTATAAGGTAAATCAATGTTCGCTCTTACAATCTCAATGTGTACAAGTGGGTTAAATATCAGTGTACAAGCCGTTTAAGCATGGGGTTTTAAAGAAACACAATGGCCCCTCATATGTAATTGGACTTACCATTTAAATGTTATACTTTTAAATATGTTTTTTTCATCTTTTTCGATCCAATCACATCTGTGATAAATAACACTCCACATATTGCTCCAATTAGGATTATAAATAAACATTGGGGGTTTTATTTGGAACATGAGAAATTGAAAGGCAGATTTTGGAAAGTTATAAAAAACCCTAATATGAAAAGGTTGGCCTTTGGGGCGCCTCATTGCATCTTCCCGACATTCCCACATTCACACTTTGGATATTGATCGCATCGGTTTAGCCACATTTTTGTGTGGTTTACCAAGCAAAAGATTCACAAATTCAAGTTGGTATTATCACTGGGAATCAGCAGGTGTGGGTCGTTTTATCACCTTTCTCGAAGTTTTCGAGGTCGGGTTTGGTTCAACAAAGCAAAGGTGAGATTTTTATGTAAACGTTTGCATGCTGACGTTGTATTACGAATGGAATAACATCATAAAAAGGTTCACATTGTTTAAAACATAAACTTAGGATCTTGACATAAAAAAAAGTTGGACTAGAAACAATTGCCATTTCTAGGGTTTCTGAAAGTAAGAAGTTAAATTCTCGCATGATAGTCTGATACGAGGACTGTAATTCTCACATGAAAGAGAATGTACAAGATCTATGATCTCGCATGATAGGTTGATATGAAAACTAAGGTTATCACATGGGAAAATGGCACGAGAACTTATGTTCTTGCATCAAGGCTTGTATGAAATCTCATGATCTTGCATGAGTGGCTAATGCGAGATCTTATGTTTTCACATAGAGGACTGTTGCGAAAAGCTCCAATTCTTACATGATCGTCGCATGCGAAAGTTGAATTGTTGATCATATTATGTTAATGCGGAAGCTGACCATTTCACATGTGAATCCTTAACCATGTTGACATGGTTGTTTAGTGCTTCGCAAGGGTTAAATCATCAGGTCCATAGTATTCATAGTTACTTCCCACAAGTGAATTTCTAGATCCCCTTTTAGACAGTTTTGGGGTGGTGTGCATACTTTGTAAAGTGTTTTAAACTAATGTATGATCGCTAAAGTCATGAAAGGCTTTTATGAAATGAAATAGTCTTGGCTTATAGTGGAAAGGCTTGTCAGGTGTGACGTGCTTAGATAGTAACAATTAAATTGACACATAACACAACCGAGTTTTAAGGATAAAAACACTAATACTAACTACACACGTACTAGGAAAGTGTACCTATCGGTACATAATATAGCCTAGGTAAGTACTCGCAGTGGACACCCGTAATGAGGATGTAGTGTTGAAAAGCCAGAGCCCCTCGGGTTAGCCCCATGTCCCCATATAACCAAGCTATAGACACACCTAATTATTCGGTTCTAAGTAACTAAGATGTCTACTAATCCCTTGTGATCTAAAAGTCTCTTATACTACAGCAACCCAGATTAACGAACCGAATGAATTACTATCCAAATTACACAATATAAAGCACACACTTACCTGGTTTCCAAACCCTCATAATCAGATTCTTCTCATAGGTGACCTGTATGCATTACCAATACCCAACCAAGTTTGTCCCTTGTCTACAGAACATCCAGCCCTAGACTTACGATCGATATATAGCCTAAAGATATATAAAGCAGATTTAACATGCATAACCTCATAGAAAGACCTAAATCATCAACACAAACTCAATTGAACATCAATACTCAACATAGAGATTAAATTATCACAAGTTCATAAGCAAACCTTACTAAAAACACATTTTCCTAACAAAATCAACCAAGTTAATGCAAAGTAACAAGAATCATCCTACCCTATCTTGACTGTTGCACAATTAGCTACTTATAGTAACAAACAAAGCTAAAGAATTCGTTGAATACATGACAGAAAATCACTTGAAATGATAATACGAATGGTGCTAACTCAGTAAGGAACAATTTCTTATCCTCTTGTATGTTCTTATTCTTTGAATCCTTTCCCGAATCTCCGATCTTGAATCCCTTGAACTTAAACAACCCTTTTTCGCTTCTCTTCTCTTGTTTCGTCCAAACTTAGGATTTCGATGACATCTCTGTCTTTATATACTATAGGTTTGTAAGTTGAGTGGCTTACGACCCATATACCCGAACCCGGATCATGACCTGTAAACAAGGGAAAGTTGTTGTCATTGATCTAGGGTTTCCATATAGTACGTCAATGTCTTAACTTAGGGCTTACAACTCGTACTCACACTCCAGGCTCACGACCCGTAAACAATAGACTTGGGTCTGCCTTCTATACATCTTCAATAATCTTCAGTTCTGGCTTGTAATTCATTTATTTCACTTAGGAATCTGTAAAATACTCACAAAAATATTTAAACCATTCCAAACAGTATTTACAGCAAACAATTATCAAAATGCGGGTTCTTATGCTATAATATTATGTTGTCTTTTAGACACATCAAAATGTCTAAAGCTAACGTTTTCTTGTAATACAACATGAGGCATGTAAAGTATGATAAAGGTGAAGTATGTTAAAGCTAATATATGATAAAGACAAAGTATGGTATCGTAAATGATAAAGGGATAGGGCAGTAACCTCCGAGGTTATTAATTACTACATCGTAGTACATGTTCGAGAACCTTGGTACGTCGAGAGGATACGATAGGACAAAATTTTCAGGATTGTCAAGTCTTCCTTAATTGAGAGCATATGATAGGATTGTGACCTCCGGGGCTGCCAAAAGTGATACATGAAAGTGATACGAGTTATGTTAATCGCTCACAAGGTGAATGTGGTTTCAATGCTAAAGTTAAAAATGTTAGTTTATAGTATATTTAAGAGTAAAATGCACGAATAGTCCATGTGGTTTTGTAAAATAACACCTATAGTCTCCAACTTTTGGAAATTACACTGGTGCTCCCTGTGGTTTGACAGTTTGTTACTCGGATAGTCCCTGGAGTGGATGACGGTTAGTTTTCTCCGTTACCTGGAGTGGATGACGGTTAGTTTTCTCCGTTAAGTGGTTGTGAAATGACAAATTTACCCTTCATCTTCTCCACTCTATAAAAACAAAACAACCCCTCCCACCCCCACCTTTCTCTCTGTTTCCCCTGCTGGAACGAAAGAACATCAGACCGAAACCGAGTTTGCTCGCCTTTATCACACTTAATCGATTTAGAAACGTTAGGGATTACTAGTCCACCAGGAAGCACAATGTCTCTACCTTCATCCTCATCAATTTCAATCAACGGATGATTTTGATTTTTAATATTACCATCATCCGAACAATAATCACCTTTCCTATACTTCAACCTCAGATCTAACGAGATATCGTAACCACATCCAATCGATTGAATCGCTACATTTGCAGCTTCCCCAGCCGGAAGCTTAAGAGCCATTTTCAACTTATTTTTGTCAACAACTGCGAGTTTAATCGACAAAGTCAACTCGATTGAATCGTAACATTTGCAGATTCGACAGCTGGAAGTTTAAGCACCATTCCAACTCAATTTTTTTTCAAAAAAAAAAGTGGGAGGTGGGTGGTGGTGTGGTTAATGGTGGGGGGAAACAGAGAGAAAGGTGGGGGTGGGTGGGGTTGTTTTGTTTTTATAGAGTGGAGAAGATGAACGGTAAATTTGTCATTTCACATCCACTTAACAGAGAAAACTAACTGTCATCCACTCCAAGGACTATCCGAGTAACAAACTATCAACCATATGGAGCTCCGGTGTAATTTTCAAAAGTTGGGGACTATAGGTGTTATTTTGCAAAACCACAGGGACTATCCGTGCCTTTTACTCTATATTTAATTAAAGTTATATGTTATGCATTATAAAAGTTTATGACATTTTATGAAACTAAAACTTACTCAACGTAGCCAACTCTTAGAGGGTGTTTGGCCTAGCTTTTTTTTAACAAAACTTATAGCTTTTTTAGCTTTTTTTACAAAATAAGCTTAATTTGGTGTTTGGTTTACCTTTTTAAGCTTATGATTATTAGCTTATATAAGCTAATTTGAAGAAGCTTATTTGAAGATGGTTTTTTAGCTTATTTGAAGAAAGATAGAAAATAAGATATAAGCTAATCCAAACACTTAAAAAGAGCTTATCAAATGATAAAAAAATAAGCTATAAGCTAATCCAAACACTTTAAAATATAAGCATATGCCAAAAAATAAAAGCTATGCCAAACACCCCTTAGTATGCTCATAAGGTTGAAGTATAAGTGTGCTTTAGTGTTTTTGGTGACATCACGGCAATGTATTTGAGTGCCACTCTTTCATGTTAATTCGAAGTGTCATCCTATATTCCCTTGTTATGTAAACATATAGGTATGCTTTGTTTTAAAGACATACTTGAGTGGATGTTTATACTTGTTTTATTATGAGTGTTTTCCGCTACGAATGAATGAATTTTCTAGTTATGATCCGTGTCAACGAGTAACTCCAATGTATAAGTTATTTTATAAAACTTTGAATATACTATTGCATTAAGCTTATTTATCTACATTTCAATTTAAATCCCGTTTAAAATCCTATTCTGCGTGATAATGTAAATTACTAAACATATATTTAAAATTGTAGTTATCGAATCATAGATGAAAAATTCATTAGAGACTTTTAGTTTTTTTTTTCTTTTTTAGGTGTTTTTTCTTCTCTTTTTTAAATTACTAAACATATAGTTTTTAAACTACTTTAACTTTATAATAACTAAACAGTTTTAAAATTATTTTGAATTTTATTTCATTTTTATTTACGTTTTCATATAAACTTTAGTCCTGCCTTTATGTACTATTTTTTTAATGTGTTAACATGAACTTTTTCTTTGTGGAGTTAACAATAAACTATTTTATTTTTTTTATGACAAATATATAGTGTTTATATTTAGTTTTTATCTTATTTTTATCTACGTTTTCATAAAAACTTCGCTCAAAATTGACTTGTAGCTGCATGTTTTATTGTTGGGTTAATAATGAAGTAATTTTTTTCGGAACTGAGCGTTACAAATTTACACATTCCTGTCGAATCTACCCTTGGAACATGTCGTGGAGTGATGTCAATTACTGGTTGGTTATAAAGAAAAAAGAAGTCAGCTTGTGCCAATAAATTATATTTTTAAATAATATTAGGGTAAAAGGAGCACTCCAGTAGGGCTGGCATATCGTGTATACCCGTACACGATAAGACACGACACGAACACGACACGATGCACGAAACGCCATACACGAACACGACACGATAAGGTTTCGTGTCTTTTTTTTCAAACACGAACACGAACACGACACGATATACACGAAAATTACCTGTTAGTACCTGTTAACGAAGACTAGAATAATCACATATTTAGAACCTGTTTAGTGAAACAAAAGTCGCCAAAAGTTCACAAACAGCTTAAATAATCCATAAACACCTAATACTTAACAACTTAAATAATCCGACTCCGGCTACAATAGAGAAAACAAATAAAGTTACACAAAAAATAATACCAAACTTGAACCAAAAGCCATAAAAGTTAGATAAACATACATAGGACTTCTTATCCTTCTTCTTTCCCACCTTCTTTTGAGAATCACTCATATTGAATTTCTTAATCTGTTAGAAAGCATACAATCTGTTAGAAAGCATACAAGAAACTATAATCATGTGTACAATAAAATTAGGCAGATTTGTTCTTATGTAAAGCCATACATAGACTATAGTTTGTCATTTGTCATATACAGACTTTAATGAACAATGTGTGATTAACATATACATATTTTTGTTGAACTCTCCACTATTGGTTAATTATAAACTGATTTATAATTAAAAAAAAATAATGGCAATCAATGTAGGTCAATTCCAATGTCCAGATCAGTTCTACTTCTGTAATACCCAAATTAAACTATACCTTTTAGATCTATTAATATTATCAAAATTAGGGCAAATATAAGCTTCCCAATCAACCACACAACATAAACAGACACCAGAAACCTAACCGTTACCAAAGATAGTAAAATGCACTCTAAAATAATCATAAACACAATTCACTACCACAAAACCTAACCAAAACATGTACAGAATAACAATAAATCGCAACAAATCAGCTCTAATTAAGCATCCAAACAATTTCAACAACAATTTTGAGCAATTAACGTCATAGCAGACTATAATCTAACTGAACAATGTGCAAATCTAACTGAACAATGAGCGAAGACATAAACATCTAAACAATTTCAACAACAAGTTGTGCTTACTTTGAACTGCCGGTGCGGTGGAGCTGTGGTGGATGGCCGGCGGACAGGGGAGGCCGGCGAAGACAGTGGATGGCTGGATGCCGGTGCGGTGGAGCGGTGGATGCCGGTGTGGTGGATGACCGGCACACTGGATCTGGATGAATGGATGATGTCGGCTGAACTTGAGAGAGTTAGGGTTTCTTTTTTTTTTTTGAACTAAAGAAGACAGGGTCGTTCCTATTCCATACTTCCATCTATATTAATTTGAGTAAATGAGGGGTATATTTTTTATTTAATTAAAATTAAAATCTTAACATGTCTTAACAGGTATATAACAGGTAAACAGGTATCTAACCTGTTTAGACACGAAAATTAACAGGTATTTTCGTGTCTACCTGTTTAGTACCTGTTAAGGTCATACACATACATGTTAAGGTCGTGTAGGTTCGTGTCGTGTATTCGTGTATTCGTGTAAAATTGCCAGCCCTACACTCCAGGGTTCAACACCTTCAACCCTTAAAACCTACCAATCAAATTGTGCCATCTTTTTTCAACCCGGCACTCAAGGGATCACCCCTTATAACCCTTGACTTTTATTTTCATTATGTTTAATTATAAAATCAAATTAATCAGAAACTACCTTTTTTATTACATACAATTAATTATAAAAAGTATGATTTTTCAACAAAATAATTATTTATTAGAACTTCATGAGGTTCTTTTCGATCACGTCGCACATAATTTTCTTTGATCGGCCCGTATCTTTAAGTTCTTCCGCTGCGACGATCCATTGGACAAGAAGTTTAAGACTAGAATCGGTTGAGTTGAAAGAAGTTGATTAGATAGGTGGTGACAAATTGCATGGCCCCTCCATTTGATTATTAGTTTTTGTATGAAATATTGTAGTAGGAGAGTGGAAGAGAAATGCATAAAATTAAAATTTTAGTCGAGTATTTATAGAGTTATAAAGAAGCTAAAATAATTTTTTTTAATTGTTTAACAACTTAAGAGCCGCTGGGAAACGTTCGAAATTGGTCAGCCGGTGCTACACGAACGGTTATCTCCTAATTTTGGAATGAAATGCCTAAAAGTGGGGAGACCGTAACATTCGTCAAAAATTGGTACTAGAAAAATTCGACCGTTTTGAAATCGGATCCAAACTATTTGTAAACCGGTTCGAACCATTATAAATCAAAATATCCATACTTTCTATAAAAGGAGAAATACCAATGACATAAAAAAAGCTGATGTGTCAGCAGGAGAGCATGTCCAACAATGTTTTTCTTATGTCATTATTACATCATAATGTCTAATATTAAAAGACTTCAAAATTCAAAGTTGGCACACATTTAAGATGCAAAGGTCTGCTGAGGAAAGGTCTGCCCATGTTAAGCCTAATATAAAATAACATTTAAACTTTTATTTAAACATCTGCCCTCAACATTTTATAATCAAACATCAGTTCCCAATAAACACTGTCGAAATTCAAAATTCTGGCTCCACATTCAAAATTCAAACTATATATTCTAATCCTATAAATAAGGGTTAATAATCTGGCTCCACATTCAAATCTCTCCCACTCACATCTGTGAGCGTATCTCTCCCTCTCAAATGCATCTTTCTCGTGATTCAGCCGCTAATCTCCGATTACACTTCTTTGTTCGAATGTTTGTTGATTATGTTTACATGTTATCGTTCCAG
The DNA here is from genome assembly GCA_030545235.1 of Helianthus tuberosus. NCBI lineage: Eukaryota > Viridiplantae > Streptophyta > Magnoliopsida > Asterales > Asteraceae > Helianthus > Helianthus tuberosus. The sequence continues at coordinate 195,672,726 of CM060442.1, read as the reverse complement.
TATCATTGTTCCAACATCGTCGTTTCAATGAATCTTCCCATCACACATCGACCTTTCAATATCGATGTTGCAGTATCATTGTTGCAACATCGTGAAAAGTTGCATGTGCTATCTTCTTTGATGGGAGAGTTGCATTGTTCGATTTTCGTTAAATCGAAAGTCAGGTTTTCTTGCGTCAGGAAGATTTTCTCCTTTTATAGAAAGTATAGATTCGTGCAATATCGTGAAAAGTCAGATGTACGACAACAGTTGAGAAGAGACCTTTGCATGTTAGGTTTGTTTCTTATTTTGATTAACTGTTGATGATGTTGAGAGTTTTTATAGACACTGACATTTCAGAATATGTTAAGATGCATGTTTATATTATTAAAATGAACTACTACATAGAAAAATACAAATTTAAAGAATATTTATAAAGTATTACACGCTAGAGTTAACACTTGCTAGGATTTCGTAGACTCTGGCTGTCACGGCCCCCGTCCCGGTGTAACCCGGTCCAGGAGCCGCTGGACAGAAACCCGTGGTATTTATTATTTGAGTTGACAGCGGAAGTTAACAGGATCTTTTAAAACTTGAAAATGCCCAATTATTTTATTTCATAATTTGGGACAAACCCCGTAATTTACAATAGAGGAATTTCACGAGGAAATTCCCTGTTTTACAAAACATGTTTATTTATTTAACTGAGCCACCACTTCAAGCTTTATTAGTGCTCAGTAGCACTTTTCCTTGATTCACAGTAGGTCACCTGAAACATGTTTTAAAAATATTTTATCAGCGGGGAAATACTGGCGAGTCACTCAAATTTGATAAAACGACACATAGCTATGAATTACAGCATAAGAGCAATTACAATGGCTACTATCTTATTTTTTTATCTGGCGTCGTGTCACACCCTGGTGACGATGGTCATACCACTATTGGGTCCTTTCACCCAAGTAGTGATGATTATCACTGTTAGGTTTATTTACCTAACCATGAGAAATTAGTAATGTGCACAATACCCCACTTGCCAGTGATTCAAGATAACCAAGACTTAATCCCTGTAATTATAACTTTTGAAAACAATTTGGGTATTGTAAAACATTGTTGATAAAAAGAGAATGACTCACATTGCAAGTTTAGACGGGCAGAGTTTAGCCAGTAGATTTAGCCTTGTGACCTATTTAAATGACAATGCACACGACACTAGGTCAGTAACTTAATACAACATTTATGATAAACTTCACGAAATCAAAACCCTCACGACGAATGACAAAGTATAGCCCTGATTTGGGCAGCACTTAAACATCCATCGGATTGGTTTCAATCGATCGGACATTATATCGTAGCAGTGATCGAGTTAATACCCTGTATCTATAGCAGCGTCTCCCTACTTGGAAATTCGAATTTGAGCAGGTTTCTTCGTGTTTTAGAAAGTTTTACGTTCACATATGCAAAGCCCATGAACTGATCAATTTATAGCTGGAAAATGGGTTTTACGCGGCCCACGAGGGCCCCTAGTCTACGTGTAGGGCTTGTGTGTCACAGGTAGGGTTGCCACGTGTGCGAGACGTGGCCTGGAACGCTTATCCGGTCAACTTTAAGTTGACGCGGCCCGCGTAGATGTTACCTTATGGTTTACGCGGCCCGCCTGAAATCCAGAAATCTTTTTTTCTTGATTTTTCATGCACATTAGGGTTTCAGGTTTTCACTTACGGGTCATTTTTGGACATTTTTGCAGGTCCTTACGTCATCCCCACCTTATTTAAAATCTCGTCCTCGAGATTTATTGAAATAAGTGAGGATACTTTCGCTTCATCTCCGATTCCAGCTCCCAGGTGTATTCGGGTCCTCTTTTTGAATCCCACTTGACTTTGACTAGTACCAATCTTTTGTGCTTGAGAAACTTAATATTTCTGTCTTCTATTTGAAGCGGTTTCTCCACGAATTTCAATTTTTCATTCACCTGTATGTCTTGAAGAGGGACTACCAGGGATTCGTCAGATAAACATTTCTTGAGGTTGGACACATGAAATACATCATGTACCCCAGCTAACTATTCCGGTAGTTGTAAGCGATAGGCGACCGGTCCTATTCGCTGGATTACTGGGAATGGTCCTACGTATCATGGACTTAGCTTTCCTTTCTTACCGAACCGAACTACTCCTTTCCAAGGAGAAACTTTCAAGAGTACCTTGTCTCCAACTTGAAATTCTAGTGGCTTGCGTCGATTATCTGAATAACTCTTCTGGCGATCTCGAGCCGTCTTTAGTCTTTCCTTGATTTGAGTTATCTTGTCGGTGGTTTCTAGCACTATTTCAGGACCTGATAATTGATTTTCTCCTATTTCTGCCCAGCAAACTGGGGTTCTACATTTTCGTCCATATAGTGCTTCGAACGGGGCAGTTTCGATGCTTGAATGGTAACTATTGTTATAGGAGAATTCAATTAAAGGTAAATGGTTATCCCAGTTTCCTCCAAAATCTATCACACATGCCCTGAGCATGTCTTCCAGGGTTTGGATCGTCCTTTCACTTTGTCCGTCTGTTTGGGGGATGATATGCAGCACTCAAATTTAACCGCATCCCCATGGCTTCTTGGAAACTTGTCCAGAAATGGGAAGTGAAACGACAATCCCTATCCGATACAATGGAGAGTGGGAATCCATGTAAGGATACTACTTCGTCTACATACAATTTTGCTAATCTTTCCATGCTAAAGGTTTCCTTCATGGGTAGAAAATGAGCTGATTTTGGTTAATCGATCCACAATTACCCAAATCGCGTCATTACCCTTTCTGGTTTTGGGCAACTTAATAACAAAGTCCATGGTTATTAGTTCCCATTTCCATACAGGCATTTCTAATTGTTGCACTAGACCTGAGGGTTTCTGGTGTTCTGCCTTAACTTGTGAACAACTAAGACACTTAGAAACATATTTAGCTATGTCCTTTTTCATTCCTATCCACCAGAAGTTATTCCTTAAATCTTGGTACATCTTATTATTACCAGGATGCATGGTATACCTAGATTTATGGGCTTCTTCTAAAATCTTATCTCGTAAATTTCCTTGCTTAGGTATCCAAATCCTTTTCTTATGGAATCTCCAAATTCCATCACTTCCTTGCTCTAATTCCTTTATTCGTCTTTTCATTCCTTCAGCATCATCCTTGATTGCTGTTGCTTGAACATTCTTCAGTTGTCCCATTAAATCTATTTGAAGATTTAATCTAAGAGCACGAACTCGCTTTTGCTTTTCATGATACTTACGACTTAGGGCATCTGCTACCACATTTTCCTTTCCTTCGTGATATTGAATATCATAGTCGTAGTCACTTAGAATTTCCATCCATCTTCTTTGCCTCATTTTAATTCTTTTTGCCCAAATATATATCTTAAACTCTTATGATCTGTATAGACTGTAAACTTACTGCCATACAAATAACGTCTCCAAATTTTAAGGGCAGAAATTATGGCTCCTAACTCTAAGTCATGTGTCGTATAGTTTTCCTCGTGCTTTTTCAATTGCCTTGAGGCATATGCATTTACCTTTTTGCGTTGCATTAGCACACATCCTAATCCTAGCTTAGATGCATCACAGTAAACTTCAAAATCTTCAGTCCCTTCTGGTAAGGCAAGAATTGGAGCGTTCGTTAACCTTTGCTTTAAAATCTTAAAAGCCTCTTCTTGCCTAGATCCCCATTCAAACTTCACTGCTTTGCAGGTTAGCTTAGTTAATAGCACAACTATTTTGGAAAAATCCTTAATAAACCGTCTATAGTATCCAGCTAATCCTAGAAAACTTCTAACTTGCATAGTTGATTGCGGAACCTTCCATTTGGTGATTGCTTCTATTTTAGAGGGATCTACGTGAATACCTTCGTGATTCACCATGTGTCCTAAAAATTGTACCTCCTGTAGCCAAAATTCACACTTCGAGAATTTGGCATAAAGTTTCTCTTTTCTTAACAAAGTTAAGAGTGCATGTAAATGCTCACAATGCTCGTCCTGACTTTTGGAATAAATAAGTATATCGTCGATAAAGACAATTACAAATTTATCCAAGTACGGTTTACAGATCATATTCATCATGTCCATGAATGCTGCAGGAGCATTTGTTAACCCAAAGGGCATGACTGTAAACTCGTAATGGCCATACCTAGTTCTGAAAGCAGTTTTATGTATGTCTTCTTCTTGTACTTTCAATTGATGGTATCCGGAGCGTAAATCTATCTTAGAAAAATATATAGCTCCTTGAAGCTGATCAAAAAGATCATCAATCCTAGGTAATGGGTATTGATTCTTAATTGTAACCTTATTCAATTCCCTATAATCGATACACATTCGCATGGAACCATCCTTCTTTTTCACAAACAACATTGGTGCTCCCCATGGGGATGAACCAGGTTGTATAAATCCTTTGCTTAATAATTCATCTAACTGCTTTTTCAGTTATAACATTTCGGTGGGTGCTAACCGATAAGGTGCCTTAGCTATCGGTGTAGTTCCAGGAATTAGATGAATTCTAAATTCTACCTCCCTATCTGGTGGCAATCCAGTTAATTCTTCTGGAAATATATCTGGGTATTCTGATACTACTGGAATTTCCTTAAGTTCCTTACCTTTAGTGTTAATGATTACCGAAATCATATACACTATTCCTTGTTTTCTTGAATAACTGACCATTTTCATTACTGAAATGAATTTCAGTGGCTTATCTCCTGTAATCACCACTATTTCTCCTGTGGGTGTATGAATTTCTATGGAATTTTTATCACAGAGAATTCGAGCATGGTTGGTTACTAACCAATCCATTCCTAACACAATATCGAATCCGGCTAAATTCATAGGTAACAGGTTTGCAGAAAATTTATGGCCTAAGAGTTCTATCTTTTCTTCTCGCAAGACCTTATCTATGTGAACAGAATTACCATCTGCGATTTCTACCGTAAAAATTTGCCTAAGGTTGGTTAAGGGTAGGTTAAGAGCTTGGCAGAATGAAGTATTTATAAAACTTTGGTTTGCACCAGAGTCAAATAATACTTTTGCATAAACGTTGTGAACTAGGAACGTACCTGCTATCACATTTGGGATGAGTTCTGCTTCTTGAGTAGTCAGCTGAAAGGCTCTTGCGTTCTTTTTATTAGTTCCTTCAGCTGGTTTAACCTTGTTGTCCGCTGGTTTGACTAGTTTAGGGCAGTCTGGTCTAAAATGTCCAGCTTCTCCACAGTTGAAGCAGATTGTTGATTTCTTCCTTCTGCAATCTTCTTCTTGATGACCTGGAATTTTACAGAAATTGCAGTACCCTTTGCATTTTACAAAATGCTTTCTTTTACAGGTACTGCAAAATGGAGCAGTGGAAGATTGCTCGGTTCCCTTTCTCTTGAAATTATTACTATTACCCACATGGAATCCTTGGGTAATCTTTTGGGCCACTTCCTTTTTCCAATTTTCTTCTCTTGTGCGTACCAGCCCGTCGGTTAGGGTGTTGGCTAATTCTACTGCATCGTCAATTGTGCGAGGTCTCACAGCTTTGACGATATCACGAATCTCGCTAATTAAACCCCAAATATAGCGAGAAATAAGTACCGGTTCTGGCGAAGCCAGGGTTGGTACAACTCTAGCATACTCGAAGAAGGTCGAAGTATACCTTCTACAATTAACATCCACCATCCGGTGGTTTAGGAACTTATTTGTCATTTGTTCCTTTTCATATTCGGGACAAAATTTTCTTTCTACTAGTCTCTTAAATTCTTCCCAATTCATGGCATAAGCCACATCATTTCCCTTAGCTTGGAGTACTGTGTTCCACCATTCCAGTGCCCCTTCTTTAAAAAGATGCGACGCGTACATAACCTTGTCTTCCTCGGCACATTTACTTATTTTAATTACTGCTTCGGTTTTCTCTAACCAACGCAGTGCGGCAGTCGCCCCTTCTTTGCCTGCAAATTCCACCGGTTTACAGGCAAGAAATTCCTTGTAAGTGCAACCAGGCGTTGCAGCTTTCATTCTCTTAAGAAATGGGGTTTGCATTACATCATCGTTATTATTATTACCGCCTCCATTTACACTATTACTAAAGTTGTCATCACGAGTACGTTTGCTGAGAGTAGGCGGCAGAGGTTCAACTGGATTTCGGGCAGCAGCAAGGATTGCTGGAATAGCATTGGCTATTCCTTGAGCAACAATATTTTCTATATCTTGTATATTAAGAAAGTGATCTTCATTGTTTTGCTCAAATTGGTTTACTTCGTTAACTGGTTCATTACCAGCGTTTTCCATCTGGTAATTAATACATATAAGTTATTAGCACAAAATAATTAACAATCAAACACAATAAAACAATCGCACATAATCACGTCAACACGTATAGTCAAAATTGTCGACTTTGCGACGTTGATATTTTTATATATTAGTAGGCATCCGTACACACCAGTTATATCACAAAAGTTTTATTTTAAGTTATTTTACATAGTTATATTTTTGTTAATATTTATTATTTTATTATTATTAAACACGTAACCACACAACCACATATGATCCCGTCAGCTGGCACTTCAGAAATGACGTTCCCTTTCGTCGTATTTCCATGATATCCTCTCCCCCACTTCCCGGATTCTATTTCCTGCATCCACCATCTCCTCGCCATAGTGGCGGAGTTCAGCCAAGTTTTCAGTGCTCATAGGTGGATTTGGTGCAGGCTCAGGGTCAAATTGGGGGAAAAAGGTGTTAGGGTTATTCAAGAGATTCTAAAATTGCTAGTCAGTTGTCCACCATTCTTCTAGCTCTCCTTGTAATGGTCGGGGGTTGACAATAGGATTTGGGATAGGAGGCTCCAAATTAACTGGAAGTTGTAATTCAACTAGGTAATTGAAGAGGGTTTCATCGTCAGGTCCGATGAGGTCGCTATTTGCCAGTTTACGGTCCAACTCCTCCCACGGTGGCATTTCCTAGACTTGCCCGGAACTTTCCCCGATCTCTTTTCCTTTTCCTTTATCCTTCGGATCCTCAGTCTTTATAACTTTCTGTAACGCTGGTTTCTTCCTACGCATACGCCTCCAGCCTACGAGTCTTCTTCTCTTTTTCGGCTTTGGTTTCTCCTGAGGCTGGGCTTGGAATTCCATAAGTTTCTCAGTGTCAGCCCAATAACCGGAAAAACCCCCGGAAACTTCCATATTAGCATAATAGATAGCGAGATTCTGAAGAGTTTCAGACAACTCATTCATGCTGTTAGCACATATGAAGAAACACACACAATTCTAAGTTAAAATCTCTTTTATCAACTTAAATTCACAGAATGGCAATAAGAAAATTAAGTATTTCTAAATACTTAATTGGCTTAAATCAGTGGCTCTGATACCACCTTTTTCTGTCACGGCCCCCGTCCCGGTGTTACCCGGTCCAGGAGCCGCTGGACAGAAACCCGTGGTATTTATTATTTGAGTTGACAGCGGAAGTTAACAAGATCTTTTAAAACTTGAAAATGCCCAATTATTTTATTTCATAATTTGGGACAAACCCCGTAATTTACAATAGAGGAATTTCACGAGGAAATTCCCTGTTTTACAAAACATGTTTATTTATTTAACTGAGCCACCACTTCAAGCTTTATTAGTGCTCCATAGCACTTTTCCTTGATTCACAGTAGGTCACCTGAAACATGTTTTAAAAATATTTTATCAGCGGGGAAATACTGGCGAGCCACTCAAATTTGATAAAACGACACATAGCTATGAATTACAGCATAAGAGCGATTACAATGGCTACTATCTTATTTTTTTCTGGCGCCGTGTCACACCCTGGTGACGATGGTCATACCACTGTTGGGTCATTTCACCCAAGTAGTGAAGATTATCACTGTTAGGTTTATTTACCTAACCGTGAGAAATTAGTAATGTGCACAATACTCCACTTGCCAGTGATTCAAGATAACCAAGACTTAATCCCTGTAATTATAACTTTTGAAAACAATTTGGGTATTGTAAAACATTGTTGATAAAAAGAGAATGACTCACATTGCAAGTTTAGACGGGCAGAGTTTAGCCTACTGATTTAGCCTTGTGACCTATTTAAATGACAATGTACACGACACTTGGTCAGTAACTTAATACAACATTTACGATAAACTTCACGAAATCAAAACCCTCACGACGAATGACAAAGTATAGCCCTAATTTGGGCAGCACTTAAACAACCATCGGTTCAGTTTCAATCGATCGGACATTATATCGTAGCAGTGATCGAGTTAATACCCCGTATCTGTAGCAGCGTCTCCCTACTTGGAAATTCTAATTTGAGCAGTTTTCTTCGTGTTTTAGAAAGTTTTACGTTCACATATGCAAAGCCCATGAACTGATCAATTTATAGCTGGAAAATGGGTTTTACGCGTCCCGCGTAAACCCACACTTGACTTTTAGGTAGCCCGCGAGGGCCCCTAGTCTACGTGTAGGGCATGTGTGTCACAGGTAGGGTTGCCACGTGTGCGACACGTGGCCTGGAACGCTTATCCGGTCAACTTTAAGTTGACGCGGCCCGCGTAGATGTTACCTTATGGTTTACGCGGCCCGCCTGAAATCCAGAAATATTGTTTTTTTTTGTTTTTCATGCACATTAGGGTTTCAGGGGTCCGGGTTTTCACTTACGGGTCGTTTTTGGACATTTTTGCAGGTCCTTACACTTGCCTTTCTCCATTTGATTTCATGTTCTCTTTTGATTTTCAAGACAGTTAGCCTGTTGCAGATTTTCTGATCCTGTTTTAGAAGTTGTGTCAGAAACTCTTGTGCATTCTTCTGGAACTCTGATGGAGGAGAGTGGAGGACTTCATCGAGCAATGCTATGTTGTTCCAGGTTTTGTTGTAATTAGTGTCATTTATTATGTCGACTTTCCTGTTTAGTTCTTCGTCTGTTCTTTGTTCTTTGAGTGACCACATGAAGAACTGTGTTTTAGCATTGCTGGTGTCTGACCAGTGGTAGAAGCTGAAGTTTGCCATGTAGATTTTTTGTTGGTTTTCTAATTTGGAACAATTTTTGACAGAAAGTGATTTGTAGGACAATTTGTTGATGTTTTGAATCAAAAGTAATCATCGGTCTTTTATAGAGTTTAAAAACGCGTCTACATGGTAAATGAAGAGGTTAATTGTAGTTGTGATAATCTACTTTTGTTCTTTGAACTTCGAAATTTTGTCCCTTGGGTTTCTTGGTATTTAATTTTACAGTTTTCCCATAAAAGTTGGGGTTTGAAAAGGTTTTTGCATTAAAAGATTGTTGTTTTGAAATATACATTAATATGTTTATATTAAATGTACACGTTTTCATAATACCAAATTTTAGTATATAAACTCATAGTCACTTCACCTGTTTTTCATCACGTTTTCCTACGAAGATATCATACTTTCAGGAAAGTCGAGTAATATAGTTTATTCAAATGGCGTCATTCACAAATGCAAAATCAGATGATTTAAAGCAGCGTTTTGTCAGGCAAATTGAGGAACAGGTGTATGAAGATAGGGCTACTCTTCAAGAGTTGAAGAGATGTTTTGATGGATTGCAAGTTGGCATGTTCACTAGAGAGCAGGTTTCCAGAGATCTTATGCGGATGCCTTCAACCTCCGTTCGTGAGCTTTGTGTTGTCAGTAATATAGAGTGCGGTGATAGAGACGTGGAGTTCATGGAGATGTTGAAGAACATACATCGAGAGGTTCAGCAATCGATGGAGTTGAAGCTAAAGTTTCTTAATTCTTGTTGTTATTGTTAGATTTGAACTTTAATGTTGTTCAGTATGTGATGTAATTATTGGAGTTTTAGTTTTAATGTCATGAATAAATTTTAATTTTAAGAATCTATGTTGTGTTTTGTTTTTACTTATTTAGTGTTTGAGTAAGATTTAGATTATGTTGATGTTGAATTGTGTTTGAACATCTGTTTGGTAAGTCAACAGAGGTTTAATAGTATCAAGGGTTGGTTTGATGGTGAACAGATGAGTGCAAAGATAAAACAAATGTTTAGAATTTCATCATTGATAGCAGTTTTTTGAAGAATCTGTGCTCCTGCAAATTACAGAGAGTCAATCCTTCGAGTTGTAAAAGGTCTGTTGTAGTTAAAGTTTGGCAAAAGATAACATCTGCTGATGATGAAACAACTGTGTATTCTAACGACTGTTGATACTAACAATGGTTGGGCTAATGATGAATAAGTATTATTATATAACGTCTGCTATAAGTATTATTATATAATTTTGTTTATCAATAACAGTTTTTTGGAAGAATTTACGGTATATTTTGGTGTTATAAAATGTGTGTTGTAGCTAAAGTCTGACAAAAGAGAGCATTTGCTGATAAATAAATGTCTGAAGATGCAAAGATCTGCTATGGGTCAACAAATGTTAACGAACAACAGATGATATTCAATCTTAAAATTCTTAACAGAGGATTTGATACTAACAGTGGTTGGGCTAATGATGAATACGTATTATTATATAACGTCTGCTATAAGTATTATTATATAATTTTGTTTATCAACAACATTTTTTTGGAAGGATTTACGGTATATTTTTGTGTTATAAAAGGTGTGTTGTAGCTAAAGTCTGACAAAAGAGAGCATCTGCTGATGAATAAATGTCTGAAGATGCAAATGTTTGCTATGGGTCAACAGATGTTAACGAACAACAGATGATATTCAATCTTAAAATACTTAACAGAGGATTTGATACTAACAGTGGTTGGGCTAATGATGAATAAGTATTATTATATAACGTCTGGTATAAGTATTATTATATAATTTTGTTTATCAACAACAGTTTTTTGGAAGAATTTACGGTATATTTTTGTTTTATAAAAGGTGTGTTGTAGCTAAAGTCTGACAAAAGAGAGCATCTGCTGATGAATAAATGTTTGAAGATGCAAAGGTCTGCTATGGGTCAACAGATGTTAACGAACAACAGATGATATTCAATCTTAAAATGCTTAACAGAGGATTTGATACTAACAGTGGTTGGGCTAATGATGAATAAGTATTATTATATAGCGTCTGCTATAAGTATTATTATATAATTTTGTTTATTAACAACAGTTTTTTGGAAGAATTTACGGTATATTTTGTGTTATAAATGGTGTGTTGTAGCTAAAGTCTGACAAAAGAGAGCATCTCCTGATGAATAAATGTCTGAAGATGCAAAGGTCTGCTATGGGTCAACAGATGTTAAAGAATAGATGATATTTAATTTAAAATGCTTAACAGAGGATTTGATACTAACAGTGGTTGGCTAATAACAGATGTTAGACTTACGACTGTTGAGTTACACCAATTGAAAAAAAACTGTTTTTGAAACTTCTGCTTGCCTAAAAATACATCCACTATTAAAGGTTACCGTCTGTTGTCATAATTTCTGTTTATCCTAATGACTGTTGATTTACTAAACTGCTGACTGTCATCCATTATGACAACAGAGGTTCTGACGTGGACATATCACATATGTTAGCTAAAAATAAAACAACTTCTAAAAGTTATCAGCTGGTCTCATAACTTCTGTTTATCTAATGACTGTTTAACTCACACTGTTCCCAACGACCAACAGAGGTTTCCAAACAACTGTCATCGGTTGTCGCAAGAGAGGTTCTGACGTAGACAGATCTTAGCCATCAAATAGTTGTAACTACTGCCACGTCAGCATTCACTCCTCTCTATATAAAAGCTGTTTCATCCCTAAATCGAGGTTCTACCACTACAGTCTCGAATTCAAAATTCTCAAAAACAGTTTCCAACATATTAAAAACCCTCCAATGTAAACCCTGTTTCATCCCTAAATCACCTTCTTTTCCGATCATGTCTCTTAACATCAAAAACCCTCACAACTACCTCCCCATCTTCGAGAAAACCAGCAAAAATACCAGCTATCACTCAATAATTGACCTTTTAACATCATCGAAATACAAATCAATTTTTACGGCTGATGCTCCGGTTCATAAAGAAACACTCCAACAATTTTGGTTTAATGCTGAAATAGAGGCTGAAGATAATAATCCAGTTGCCATCACATCTAAGGTCGGGGAAAGTGTGGTACGAATTTCTCCCTTTACAATTTCCACTACATTTGCATTGGATGACTTGGGAGGTAAGAACAACTTTGAAAAACTTGAACTTCATACAGAGTTCATTGAAAGAGGGTATGATGCACAATTAAAGGAAGTTACTATCTACAAATGAAACTTCCCTCCGCCAATGAAATTTTTGTTTCATACTCTTTTAAGTTGTCTCTCAGCCAAGACCACCGCATTTAATGAGATACCTTTGAACATTCAGTATTTTGGTTATGCTATTTTAACAAAATCTGATTACAATTTATCACATGCACTGTTTTCTAATTTGTTGAATAATGTGAAAAATGTGAAAAACTTGAAAAAAGGTGTTCGTAGTAATGCTTTTCTGTTGTATCCAAGACTTCTTAGCTACTACCTACGAAAACAAGTGTCACAAACAGATTTTAAACAAGGTGTAGCTTTTAAAATAAATAGTCTTAGAAGTAAAACTTTTACTAAACTTATGGATAAAGAGTCAAAAGTTTCAACAACTGAAACAAAGGGAGATGAGCCTGTTTTAGATGCGTCCGCATCGGTTGCTCAAACTTCTGTTGTTGAGTGAACTGCTCCTGGTGATCATGACACCACAACCGGTGTTGTGAAACACACACCAGGAAAACGCAAAAAGAAAGCTGTCACATCCAAAAAGTCCATCAAAACTAAACAAAATAAAAAGGTTCCTCTGGAAGATGAGATCCCAGAGGTTAATGCAGTGACAACACAAATGTCACTTGAAACCACTGCTGCTACTTCTTCACAGTTGTTGGAAAGATCTCAACCCATCCAAACTCCTCATGTATCATCACAAAAGGATCATGTTGTAAGTACAGGGACACCACAACATGAAGTAGACCTTTCATATGAAAGTATGTTTAAAAGTCCCTCTCCCAGGGCAATCACTCTTTCTACACCACAACCCTCGGCTCAAGTTCCATCAACAATATTACCTCTGTTTGAAGCAATTGAATTTCAGAAAGAAAACAGTTCCTCTAATGTACACATTACTGAGAGTAGATCGCAACAAATGACTGTGTCTGAACCAATTCAATCTCCTATCCTACAAACAGTTGAGGAGGCTATCCCCGTTGAGTATTACGAAACTCTTGGTGGTAGTTCAAGTGGAGCAGCCACTACAACTGTTGAACCCATTGGTGATCAGTTGGATAGTGGTTACATCATTAAGACTCCCTTGAAGGCAACTACTGATGAGGTTACAACTGTAATCTCTGCTTCAGTGGGAAGTCCCTAGAACGAAGAAAAAGGGGCATCTGTTTCTGATGATATGGAGACTTCTCCTATTATCAAAAAAATACAACCACTACAGGTGGGAATTCAGATGATCCTATTAAAGTAGGTGATGAATTAACTTATAAGGATTTGACGGTTAGAGTGTCTACCATTGAAACAGATGTTGCTGAAATGAAAGAATTGATTAAGCAGATGATAGAGCTTTTTAAAAGTCAACCTACCAGAAAGGAAATTGCCAATGAGCTTTGGAATTCTATGCAACCCATCCTTCAAGCTCAGAGGAATTTAGCTGAAAGTAACCGCAATTTCAGTTTGGAATTTATCAGAAATTTGGTTGATGCCAAGTATAAAGACACACAAGCAGACATTATGAACATTAAGGAACATCTGTTGGAACTTACTGGCTCCACCTCTACATCAATATTTGAGAAAGATGATGATGATGATGATGATGATGATGATGATGATGATAATAATGCCAAAAAGGGGGAGAAAGATTCATTGAGAAAGTTGCCACCAGATTCAAAAGCTAATCCTACAGAAATTGTATCGCCTGCTCAACCTAAATCCCAACCTTCTCCAAAAAAACCACTACAAAAGAAGGAGAAAATACCTTCCACACCATCATCACCCATTTTGTCAATAGATGTTGGGAACACAAAAGTGTCAGCAGATGTTTACCAAACAGCTGCTGAGACACCAGTTGTTTCAGCAGAAGTTTCTCAAACATCTGTCATGATCATTTTCACTACACCAACCACAATCCAACCATCTCCAACGTCACAAAGATTTCCCATACATTCATCTTCACTACCAAAACATTCTCCTTCACCAGAAATCATCTCCACACGTAAGAGAAAAACTCAAATCGATAGAATCACAAAAATGAACAATGGTCCTCTGGTAAAGCCAACTCAACCTAATTGGAAGAAAGTCAAAACAGTGGATTCAGATGAGGTATTGAAGTTTAAAAGAATGAGAGTAGAGCTTGTGGCTGCTGATTATGGTCCAGTTAGATCCATTGCCAGATGGTCTAAACTAAAGTTAGTTGAGACCTACAAAAAGCTGGAGGAAGTTAGAGCTGAACATTCAAATGTTCTTCAAAACTCATTCTATCCTACAACTGCTGCTCTGTCTCCAAAAATCGGTACTCCGAAAAACCTTCTCTCATCATCTGATTTGTCTTAATCAATTGCAAATTTAGTTAGCAGACCACAATCACCAAACTCATCTTCAATAATTCTTTGCCCAAGAAAACCAACTAATCTAAAAATAGTAAAGTGGAAGTCATGCTCAAAAACCCAAGTATTGACTTTGATCAGATCAGATGGTAGTGTTGAAGAGATTAAAATGGATAGTGCATATAATCTGAATGCATACGATCTCCAAGATTTGTTGGACCTTCAACTTGAGAGGGATGATGAAGAAGACATGTTCTCCCTGGACTTTGAACTACAATTTAAAGGACAAATCAGGGAGATTTTGATGAGAAATAAAAATCAGTAATAAAGAAGGGTTTTCGTATCATCTGTTGTATAGGGAGATTGTTGGATCAGCAGCTGTTACATTGTTTGCAGTAGCATATTTAACCAGATCACAACATGTAGCGAAGGACATGTTGCTGGGTAACAAATTCTTGAGTGAGGTTTGATGTGTGTTGTTTAGGTAGGTGATCGTATGTTCTTAGCTAATGTTTGTTAAAGTTAAATTGTATTCAAATTTTATTAAGTTTGTTAGACATCTTTCATGTGTACTTATGTTTATAACAATTTATATTGTCAATGGGTGAATACTCTCTTTTATCAATAAGAGAATGGAAATAATCATATGTAACTGATGAATTTTATTAAGTTTGTTAGACATCTTTTATTAACTTTGTTAAATATCTTTTATATTTACTTAT
Organism: Helianthus tuberosus; assembly: GCA_030545235.1. NCBI lineage: Eukaryota > Viridiplantae > Streptophyta > Magnoliopsida > Asterales > Asteraceae > Helianthus > Helianthus tuberosus. Next base: position 195,657,520 of record CM060442.1, on the reverse strand, counting down.
AGTTGTCTTTTAGCTATAATAGATAACACATTTTGGTACAATATCTATACACATATCTATATGTTCTGTCAATATATGTTATGCATGGTTTTCTAAGAAACGACCCGTGTTTGCACACGAGTCTTACCACTAGTATTATATTAAACCATACTCCGATTTATATGAAATTTAGGTCATATAATAGAGAAAAATATGCTCATCCAAATGGTATATTCTTATTTTTATAAAACATTGTATGTATCTAGTTAAGTTATACGAGAAAAATAAGTTAAACAGCTAAATTATATATATAAATATATATGTATATATATATATATATAAGGAATAGGTTCAAGAGTTAGGGGTAAGATCAAATAAAAAGTTTATTTTGCCTAAGTAGGATGAGAATGAATCTTAATCATTCATTTTTCAAATCAATGGTTAAGATGAAAGGAGGAGTGCAAGGGTATCTTAGGAAAATCCTATTTATAGACTTTCTCTCTCCACATGCAAGGCACATGCATATTCCACCCTTATTTTTTAAACGTTCATAACTTTTTTATACGACATTATTTTTTCATAAAATTTTCACCGTAAAATCGAGCGTCTTTTTATCTTTAATTTGAGTACCATATTGCTATTTAAAATATGAAGACTAAAAAAAACCCACTAAAATATGTTGTGTTTCTATGTTGTATAACATTTTTTTTGTGCTGGATTTTTGTACTATATTTTTTGTGCTGTATTTTTTGTCTTAAATTTTTTTTCTCAATTTTTTTGTGCTGGATTTTTTTGTACTACATTTTTTTGTTGAATTTTTTCGTGTTATATTTTTTGTACTAGATTTTTTTGTGCTATATTTTTTTTCGTACTACATTTTTTGTGCTAGATTTTTTTGTGCTATATTTTTTTTGTACTAGATTTTTTGTGCTAGAATTTTTTTGTACTAAATTTTTTTGTTGTATTTTTAAAAAACAAAAGGACCAAAATGCCCTTTATTCCTACTTATTAGGAGTGCCACATGTCATCATCACAATCCTTCTTAGGCTACTTAGACAAAATCTACTTTTTAGTGGATCCTTCCCCTCAAGAGTTATATATATATATATATATATATATATAAGGAATATGTTCAAGAGTGAATAACTTCTTAAGAGTGAACTAATCTTGGCCCTTGATAATTTTTTAGATTAAAAGTGTAAGATTGACATTAGCCAAGTATTTTTAATTAAAATCCCTTCATTTTCTCATATTTTTCTCTCTCATTTATGATAATCAACTAATTAAATATTAAGTTATCATTTCCATACTCATTTATGAAAATAAACAAATTAAATTTTAAGTTATCAAAATAAAGTGTAAGTTAAATAGCAATAGTAATTTGTTTATTTTTCCTGTTTGTTTGTATAAAACGAAATATAAATAAATAATTGCCAAGAACCAGTTCCACTAACTTACTTATATATAGATCACGAAATTCAATGTTTTTTACAACATTATTGGAGATGATAAAATAATATATATATATATATATATATATATATATATATATATTTGTTTTAAAAAAATAACTTCTTAGTAAAATAAAATAAGAATGATAAAGTGTTATAAGGAAGGATAACGGGATACAAGTACTATGGGAAATAAATGTAAATGCAAAAATACAGGATGTTACATATATACACATATGCATATTACGAATTTACATACATGTGACTTGTTTCGTTTTCATTATTTCCATAATTTTTATATGAATCTACTCGTGTTCATGCATAATATACTATATGCTATTAATATACATATATGTAACCATTTCTGAATATAGTACACATATGTATAAAAGTCAGTACACGTGTATAAACTAACACCTGTGTATCTTGTATAAACTGATAGTTAGGGAGACTGTACACATGTGTATAAACCAACAGTTGTGTATCTTGTATAAAATGATACTAACTAGACTGTACATCTTGTAAAAAAGGAAACTAGCGATATTTTAGGGATTTTGATTATATTGTTTAATAAATGCATTTTACAAATGACGAAAATATTCTTATGACAATTATTTTAAATGAAAGTGATAACATTATAATTGCAATCTTGCCATTGTTTTAAAATCTCTAGATGATGTAATCCAATGGTCTAGATTAGTTCACACAGCTCATTCTCAACCTAGTGTTCACTCTAGAACCCTACCATATATATATATATATATATATATATACATATAGGGGACCGCTAAAATGAAAACCACCTCGAGTTGTAAGAACCATGAGAACTACAATTTTGTTTAAAATTTACGGTACCCGTAAACACAAACTTGTGGTGCTCAAATCTACACACACGGCATTTTTTTTTTGAATTTTTTTTACAAATGTGTTTATAATACACGCATATACGGTTATGAAAAAAAATTTGGTCCAACTCGCCCCGGATCAAAAAGTTCTCATGGTTCTTACAACTCGATGTGGTTTTCATTTTAGCGAAACCCTATATATATATATATATACATATATATATATATAACAATTGTATATTATATTATATTAATAATTAAACCAATCATATTATGAAAACGACACAGCCAACCTTTTTCCAAGGGATACACCCTACTTTACTAAACGCCACTCCTGTGTACACTCTGATCCAAACGACAGCTAGTTGGGTTTCTTCTTTTCCAAGATGTCGCGAATATGGAAACTTAGATTGTTTGTGCCCGCTGTATTTTGTTATTTTTGGTATCTAAATTTACCCTAAATGAGGTCTTAGGAGTCCCGGTTTCTCTATGGGATAGGACTGTGTTCAATCACATCGGGGAAAGGTGTGGAAGACTTCTTGTTAAATCGGAGGCAGCCGACTCTGACGGCAGCATGGCTGAGGAAAGAATGGCGGTCCTGGTGAACACGGGGAAAAGAGTGTCGGAGGAATTTCTCGTTTCATGGAAGAACCATGTTTTGAGAGTATGGGTGGAGGAAATCTCGAGTCAGTGGTACCCGGAATTTCTGAAGTCTGAAGATCCGACAAAGAGTCCCTTGGAGCAGACGGAACAGTCGGAATCGAGATCGTCGGATTGCTCTTCAGTTCTCGGTAATTCTCCGGGAATTGATATCGTGAAGTCCAAGGGGTGCATGGGGAAGTCTCCTATTTCTTGCATGGGAAATGATCCAGCCGCCGCCACTGATAATGATGAGGTCCCTTTCATGCGTGATGAGGTGGCTTTTGGGGAACAGGAACAGACTAATGATAATAATGATGTCTTTTTAAATACGGAGAGTGGTCTTGGCGGGCCCTTAGATGACGTTAATTCTCCAGAGGAGGACCCATTTCCTCCTTTGCAAAGCCCAAGTTTTATTACTAAAAGTCCCAAGAAATATAGGAATGATACTCATTCGGCCCATAATAAAACTATACCTGATCTTAATCAGGATGTGGAGCCCTGTGTGGATTCTGATCCCTTTAATATAGAAGATATTTTCAGATTAGAAAAAGAGGGCAAAACCATGAGAAGTGCTGACAAGGGGTTGACTAACGATTTGCAGACAGGTAGTCGGTCTACAAACTCGGAGCATAATTCGATGGACAGGGGCGCTCAGCCAGTAGATAAGAATGGCTTCTCGGAAGAAGGGTGTTTGAGAAATTTCATTGAAACTGAAGTCTTTCATACGATGAAGGTGGGAACTGAGCTGGGTATCGATGTAGCTGGTTTTGACAATCATTTTAGGAAGATGGTTAGTGGGGAAGTGGGTTCAAGTGTTAATCAATGAATTTTGTCTCGTTAAATTTAAATGGAGTGTCTGACAGCAGGAAGGGGATCTGGGTCAGACAATTAAAAACCAGCTTAAAGGCTGATTTTGTTGGTCTGCAGGAAACGCATCAAAGGGGGCTTAGCATTTATGAAGTAAGTCGATTCGGGGATAAGTCTGAGTTGAATTTCTCTTCGGTTGATTATGTTGGTAGATCAGGTGGCCTGGTTTCGGTTTGGAATCCAGCGGTCCTTACGGTGGATTTGATTAGTAAAAATCAGAGGTTTCTTTTTTATATCGGATTTAATCAATGGGGAGTCGTCTAGAATCAACATTTTAAATATCCATGCTCCTAACGATTCATCGGAATGGAGACAGATTTGGGAGGAACTTTCTGCTCTGATTAACAGTCATGAAGGTTTTTGGGTTTTGCTCGGGGATTTCAATGATGTCAGATCCGAAACTGAAAGAGTTAATTCGAGGTTTGACAGAGCTTCCGCGGAGATTTTTAACAGCTTTATTAACAACTCTGGCCTTATGGAATATTCGATGACAGGAGGTACGTTCACTTATATTTTGGGTCACCTTGATGTCAAGTTGAGTAAATTAGACAGATTTTTGGTGAATATCCCCTTTATGAGTCGTTGGCCGCTTGCAAGTGTGGTTGTTCACAAGAAGGGTTTCTCCGACCATTGCCCTATCTCCCTTTCTTGTTCGGCGGCGGATTTCGGGCCCGTTCCGTTCAGATTTTTCAACTCTTAGATGGAGGACCCGAAATTGGCAGATATTGTTGTTACGAGTCTCAATAAACTTCCTGGGAGGGCGTTAAGGATCTTATTATTGCTAACCTCCTTAGACGGCTGAAGGAGGATATCAAGAAATGGCGAAAAGAGTTAAAGGTTAACTGTCTTAAGGATACCATAACATTGGAAACAGTATTCGGTTGATTGAAGATAAAGCGGCATTTGGGCCGATTTCAGCTAAGGAGAAAAAGATGAGGGTGGATCTTAGGGTCAAATTGAATAAACTAGAGACTATTAAAGCTAAGGACCTCCAGCAAAAGGCCCGGGTTAACTGGATTAAATTCGGGGATGAAAATAGCGCGTTTTTTCATAAGATTATTTCCACTAATCTGGCGAATAATAGGATTCTTGGGCTGCGTTTTCAAAACAGGATGGTCTCCGAGCCGGGGGAATTGAAAGAGGAAATTAGATCCTGGTTCAAGAAACAATTCTCGGAGCCGATTAGAAGAAGGCCGGATTTCAATGGCGTGGGTCTACCAAAGCTATTAGAATATAACGGGTCAGTTCTATGTGATACTTTCTCCACTGAAGAAGTTTATACGGCTGTCAAAAATTGCGATGGAGGTAAAGCCCCCGGTCCAGATGGTTTTACGCTTAAATTCTTCAAATTTTTTTGGGACAAGTTTAAAGATTTAATTATGGATATGTTTCATGAATTTCATTCAAGCGGTAAGATAAGCAAAGGTTGTAAGTCCTCTTTCGTTGCCCTCATTCCTAAATCAAAAGACCCGCAAGTGTTAGCCAACTTTAGGCCGATATCTTTGGTGGGTTCGATTTATAAAATTATTTCTAAAGTCTTGGCTAATAGACTTAAGATGGTTATCAAAGAGATCTCTTCTCCAGTGCAGTCGGCTTTTGTCGGAGGCCATAGTATTCTAGACAATCCCCTCATCGTCAGTGAAACGGTAGCTTGGGCCAAAAAATCTAAATCGAAGATGCTTATTCTCAAAGTCGACTTTGAAAAGGCGTACGACTCCGTGAATTGGAAGTTTCTTATTCGTATGTTGTCTAAGATGGACTTTCCTGAGCGGTGGATTGGATGGGTAAAGGGCTGTCTTGAATCGGGTATGGGATCGGTACTCGTCAATGGTTCTCCCACGAAAGAATTCAAATATAAGCGCGATCTTAGACAGGGGGACTCCTTAGCCCCCTTCTTGTTTATTATTGTCATGGAAGTTATAAGCTTATTCATCAACAAAGCTAGAGATTTGGGCATTTTCAAAGGGTGCCAACTTCCAAATGGGGGCCCAAATATAACGCACCTATGTTACGCGGATGACGTGTTATTTTTAGGAGAGTGGTCGGAAGAAAATTTGGTAGCTTTGAATCGGATTCTGAGATGGATTGATTTAGTCACCGGCCTTAGAATAAACAGACAGAAGAGCAAAGTTTATGGGTTTGGAGTTCAAGATAGCGAGGTGATTCGGGTCGCTAAGGTGATCCATTGTGAAGCTGGCACGTTCCCGTTTTCTTACCTGGGGATACCTATTGGAGTCAATATGAAAAGAGTGATCCAGTGGAAGCCGATAATTAAAAAATTTGAAGCTATACTTTCTAAATGGAAAGCGAAATATCTCTCCTTCGCGGGTAGGATGACCTTAGCCAAGTCGTTTCTCGGAAGCTTGCCTTCTTATTTCCTCTCCTTATTTCATGCTCCTAAAAGTATCGTTAAAAAACTTGAGAAAATTAGGAGGGATTTTATATGGGGTAAGACAAGTGCAGGTCACAAGATGAGATGGATCAAATGGGATTTTATTCTCAAATCTAGAAAAGCTGGAGGTATGGGAATGGGAAGTATACAAAGCTTTAATCAGGCCATGCTCTCTAAATGGTGGTGGAGGTTTAAGGCACATCCGAACCAGCTTTGGGCAGATGTAATTACGGCTGTTCATAGTGGTCATGTGCAAACTCAGAGTAGTTCGGGCATTATTCCTATGAAAAAGTCAATCCCAGGGGTCTCGAAGGACATCGGTTCGATAGAGCAGCCCCTCTCTAAGATTGGGATTAATATTAAAGTCAGCATTGTAAACGACGGGTCCGGCTGGAGGTGGCGGTCTGACCCGGGTGGCTCGTTCTCGGTTAGACAGGTCAGGGAGGAAATCGACAATTCTGCGTTGCAGGATGGCTATTCTGGGGCTGTTTTCGGGTGGAATAATTGGGCCATACCAAAAGCAAATTATCTGCTATGGAGGGCTATGTTGGGTAAAATCGCCTCTAAGGTTGGGCTCATACATAGGGGCGTTGCAATTGGAGATAGTTTATGTCCCAGGTGCGGTTTATTAGATGAAAGCACAGATCATATCTTCATAAATTGCTTATGGGCTAAATGTGTGTGGTGGAATATTTTGGCCTGGGTCCGTATTAAATTCTTGGATTGTAGTACCCTTCGAGATCTTATTGAGTATTTAATTCAAAATCCGGGAGATAAAAAGTGGAAAAAGACTGTTTATATGATAGCTATGGCGACAGTTTGGAGCATTTGGAGGGCCAGAAATGAGAAGCTTTTTGAGGGCAATTTTATCCCGATCGGTAGGATGGTGGACCAGATCAAAGAGGATTCCTTCGTTTGGATTAATAATCGTGCGAAGCTTAGATCGATTAAATGGGAGGACTGGAAGAACTTTGATATAATAGGCATTATGTAATCCTGTGTCATTGTTCGTTTTGTTTTGGTTTTTGTGGGTTTGTTGTTTGGTTCCAACCGCTTGCTGGCTCTTTATATATATATATATATATATATATATATATATATATATATATATATATATATATATATATATATATATATATATATATATATATATATATAAAGTGATTTTGCTGTTCAAAAAAAATACACTTCTATTTGATTCCCTAAAAATACGGTTTTATAAATGCTAAATGTTAAGGATTTATCTCATATTTAATCATGGTCTATTCATTAGAAAATAATATAAGAAAATATAAAAATCAGTAAAATAAGGTTTTATAAATGCTGATATGATTTTTTTTCTAGAAAATATAAGTTTTGGAATTTTATAATAAACATCATGTCTCTTTACTCATCTATATTGTTATAATAAAAATATAAAAATTAAACATTGGAATTAATAATTATTCTCACTTTAATTATTTTTAAAGGTATTTGCAAAGGTATACATAGTCGGGGAAACTTCTAACCTACCAAGTGATGAGGTATCTTTGATCTTATTTGGATCTTTCAAGATTTAGGAAACCATAGTGACACAAGACGTACCTTGCAAATAATAAAAATTAATTAATTATTTGTATAAAAATTTTTATATTTTTCTCGAGTCTAATTAATTATTTGTATAAAATTTTTATATTTTGGGTTTTCTCGAGTCTAATTCGAATTATATAGACCCACAATTTCGCTTATTGCTATATTTGTGTATATATATATATATACACATTCGTGTGTGTATATATATAACTAGGTTAGTTACTCGTGTGATTCACGGGCAAATATAATATGTTATGTAAATGGATGTTTTGAATAAAATTACATGAAACATTGATTAAGAAAATAAAAAGTTGTATTAAAATTAATACGTACAAAAATAAAATGTAATAGTAATTCATTGCTCTCTAAATACTTTTTGTATACAATATTTGTTGTTCTGTTTGATGAAGTTGGGCGATGATGAAGAAATTGATATAATTATGAGAATATCACTTATAATGGCAAAAGTATTAAGATAAAGTAACCTCTTTCTCTATCACTTACATATCTATCAAAAGAAAATGTCATATATGCCAAGAATTGTTGTTTTAAATTTTCTAAGTAGCCGTTATGTCAAATAAGGAGATATGTAGTGTGAAAACAACACGTTTTACCTATTGTGCGAATGTATCCTTCTGAATGACAGGTTCCGAGCTAGATTTACCAATGCAGAAAGTTAATAAGACTTTATAAATATATAGTATATAACAAATTACAATTTGTACACACACATATATATATTTAACTTTGTTATTTCTAATAGGAACCATAATTTTTTACAAGTAAATTATATACTAATACAAAAAGCAACATCGGCCACCACCAATCTAACTGCTGCATTACTTCCGTCAACAACAAACTGAAGGGACCGCAACATCTGCCACCACCATTCTAGCAGTTGCATCACTTCCGTCAACAAACCGACGTGACCATTTAAAAGCAACATCGGTCACCACCATTCTAACCATTGCATCACTTCCGTGAATAAACTGATGAGACCATTAAATAACCGCCAATAAATTGACGCGACCATTATTTAAATAATATTCCAACCCATATTTTCAATTAAGTAGATCAAATACTGCGAGAAAATTAAACAAAGTGCAGATCTAATATTTTTTCTATATGTAAGAAGCTCCGAGTTTACGAAGAAAAAGAAGCCGAATAGAAAAGAAAAAGAATACATGTTACAACATCCCGCCGCAACGTGCGGGCTGACATCAACTCGTTACACTACAAATAGAAGATTTAAAAAAGAGCTTCCATAAGTTGGCTTACCATAATTGCTCACCATCTCATGATCAAGTTGTTTCCAAATCTAACTTTTTGTATTTCAAGTGAACTCACTTGAAAGAGTCTGACAAAATGAAAAAAAAATGCATAAATAAAGGACTGAAAGAGTGTTCTATTACCAATGAGTAGCCATAACAATTCACTGTAAGTAATGGTGTTTAATATCAGCATAAATGTGATGTGTACATTAATATATGCAGAATAATATCTACAGGTGGCAGCACCAGGTACCAAAATGTGTTCAGGTCAGAATAGGTAGTTTTTAATACGGGTCAGGTTGGGTTGGCTAGCCAACCAAACTTTTTATTTCAATTCCATAAGCAAATAATGTATAAAAATGATTAAAATGCTCTGTCGTTAAATTATTATACGCCTTCTTTGAATAAAGTGATTCAAGAGGTTATAAGCATTTACATACACATTTTAACTCATTTGACCCAGATCATTTTGTAACTAATTTTAAAGATCCCAGCTTGACCCTTTATGAGATATATGTAAACCCATTTCAAAGCACATGCTTCTATTTACTCAACACTAAATCAATCAAGCCCTACTCAAGACAAGTTAAAGTCTTCAACACCATGAATTAGAGCTACTAAGTTACAAACAAAATTATCAAAGGCCTTAGTACCACAACCAATCATACGGGATTCATGTCGCCGATTTTATCTTCTTACTTATTCGGTGCAAATTTGTTTCCGATGGATGATTACTTCATTCTCCTAAAAGTTTGATGGGAATATGACAAAAAAATGTTAAAAACTTTAATATATATGCGGCATAGGTGAGGATACACAAAGATTCGAAAAAAAAAGATACAGTAATGGGTAAATGTGGCTAAGGATCAATATGGGGGTAAAGGGTTTGATCATGACCCATAATGCATTCCATAAATCTAAGCAAATCCTTATATATAAAGGAACCTAGACCGTGTCGGTTGCAATATACAACTTGTGGCATTTCTCCCCAAATTAGAGTTAGGCGGTAAACAGGTTTCAAACTTTACAAGCGTATCAATAAGTACTCAAGGTATGGCTTCATTACCCAATCTCTAGAATAAAATCCACAAACAAACTTCAATTAAAACATAACTAAAAAGCTAACAATTTATTATATAATCATACCTGCTTCATTTGCATAAGGTTGGTGTTGTTCTGTTGCTTTGTACGAGCTTAAACGGTAGCATTGTTGCCATGCATGAACGAGTCCACCAGCAACCTCGCGAAAGCCCTATTGATAACCTTAATTGTAACATTCTCATTTTTATCATATAAGAATTATAGGGTTGTTTAAATTTATTAACCACTGGTAACTAATTTTATTTTTAATATAATTATTCGACCCAAATAGTTTTAAAAACTATTTTATATAGTTGGTTGAAATATTATACTAATTAATTGGCCTGTATATGGGTGACCTTTTTAATAAAATAAAAGTATATAAAAACTCATATAATTAGACGGGTAGATTACGGGTAAGTTGATTGTTAGAAATGTGCAGTACCTAGACGGGCCTAGTGACCATCTAATAATTAAATTGTAAAAATATATTGTATTTGGACTTACCCCGTTTTTAATGAAACTTGGTTCAAAATGTAGATACAAATATTCTCGTTCTAATGACATATTCATTGTTTTATAAAACGTCGTATTTTAGAAGTTATACGCGCCAAATAAGTGAAGAAGGTGAATTAATTATAAGAATAAATTAATAATAAATTAATATTTGAGATTTGATAATTCTGTACGTGTCATAGAAAGAATAAAATAATATTTAAATTCTACAAAATATGAATGTTTGCTGAGTGGCATCATAATTTTAATAATGGGGTACGTGTCCATTGAGGTGTATCCTCCAAAACTTTTTGAGACATAGTATAAAAAGGGAATGCATATCACCATTTTTGGTTGTTCAATTTTTCTAGCTTTCGTCGCCCATCTCTCTACCATACTACTTTTTATTTTTTATTTATTTATTTTTTCAACTATAATAATAATAATAAAGACCTGCCCCGTTTTAAGTGTTATAACTCCCGATCACCGCTACCCTTTCCGATTGATTCTGAACCCCATGACACATGTCAAGGCTCTGCCCGACTAAATTCGTTGGGGTTCTGTCTCGTGACATAGGGATAAGGTTGAATTAGGGGTACTATACTTAACACTAGTGCAAATATATATATATATATATATATTTTTTAAATAGCTCGGAAGTTATACCCAAAATTTATACCAGGAGGCTTTCTAGTTGAACCCTAAAGTTACAAAAATGGGTCCATTATCTTTTCTCACCATTTTATTCCCTTTTTGTGATATAATTATATTCAAAAATACTCCAAACCGATCCGTAAGTGAAAACCCGGACCCCTGAAACCCCAATCCATATCAAAAATCAAGATTTATGGTCTTCTCGCGAGCCGCGTAAAGAAAAGGCGGGAGGTCACGCGGGCTGCGTCAACTTGAGAGTTGACCGGATAAGCATCCGGGGCTACGTGTCATCCACGTGGCACACCTACTGATGACCCAGCAACCCTACGCGTAGAATAGGTGGCCACGCGGGCCACGTAAAGATCGAGCCAAGGCTCACGCGGGCCGCGTGAGACCCAATTTCCAGCTATAAATAGAGCGGGTCATGAGCAGTTCACTGGAGTCGACGAAACTTTCAAAATCAATCATATTCTGCTCGAAATTTACTTTTATTATAGCGAGGCGCTGCTACGATACCAGGTATTAACTTGATCGCTGCTACGATTCAATATCCGATCGATTGAAACTATCCGACAGGATGTTTAAATGCTATACTTTGTCATTAGTCGTGAATCCGACAGGATGTTTGAGTACCACCCAAACTCCGGGTATACTCTGTCATTCGTTGCGAATCCGATGGATGTTTAAGTGTTGCACTTTGTCATTCGTCGTGAGGGTTTTTAATCTCGTGAGTTATCGTAAATGCTGTATTAGTTACTAACCTAGTTCGTGTGCATTGTTATTTAAATTAGGTTACAAGGCTAATCAGTAGGCTAAACTCTGCCCGTATAAACTTGCAATGTGAGTCATTCTCTTTTTATCAAATTTGATTTCAAAATCATGTTTGCTTTCAAAGTTATAATTACAGGGATTAAGTCTTTGTAGTCTCCAAATTACAGCCGGTATGTGGGGTTTTGTATACAATACTTGATAACCGTCACCATTGGACAACGGGTTAGCCAATGGGTGATATGACCATAATCACAGACACCATTGGACAACGAGATAGCCAATAGGTGGTCGAGTGATAAATACCGTGGGTAGATGGTTGATATGTATAAACATTGTAATCGCTCTTAATACTGTAAATTATAACAATGCGTCGTTTTTAGTAAAAAGAATGATTCACCAGTATTTCCTGCTGACAAAACCTTTTTAAAACACGTTTCAGATAATTACAGTAGATCAGGAATTAGAGTTGGATGCGGCACCAACAAGGCTTACAGAAGTGGCTTGATTTATCAATTAAATTAAATTAAGAAAAGTTGTTTTATGTATTCGGGTTTATCCCATATTAAAGCTACCTTTCAAAACATGGGTTTATACCATCTATTTAATAAATAAAATACGGTGTTTTCTAAACTCTGACATTTTTCCTAACTCACGGTCCTGATGAAATTTCCGCTGCAATGCTTTTAAAATAACCACCGACACCACTTCGCTGCTCGCGACTCTCTATTCCATCCAGGGTGGGGTCGGGGGTTGTGACAGAAGGTGGTATCAGAGCCACTGATTTAAGCCAATAGGTGTTGTGATAATAATACCTAAGCCTAAATAAAAGAGTTAGGAAATTGCTATTAACTGGTAGCACACATGATAGCATTTAGACTTGAACTTAAGAAAAGATGCCTTAGTATAAGCTCCGAGATAAGCTAAATATTGTGTAAATAAAGTGTAATGGGTTTTGATATGCCGTAAAAAATGATAACTAGAACGTTGCAAGCATAATAAATAAGCAATAACACTTGACCACTGCTATTTCTTATTTATTTGTACTACTTTGTTCTAAAAATATGATCCGTCAGGTAAATACTAGTTTCCTACTTCTTGTTGAAAGTAATAATGCACTTTCCAAATCATGATTTAAGAAAAATACTATTTATGGGAAATATAAATTTCTTCTCCGGCAAGACTGGGTATGGTGTAACAGATTCTCCAGCTTGTCCGGATATACTGAGGTTACCTCTCCGGCGAGAGCCAGATAAAACGGGGTATATAATATGTCAAACAAGTGACAAGATTTCCCTAAATAGTATCATGATCTGATATCTGACTTGTTTTTGGAAATAAAAATCTATTAAATACATTGACCTTATGAAGGGTATGTATATTACAGCATGTGAAATATATGATTATATATATATGTATATCTATAAGAAATTCCAAAAGCCATAACGATTGACAATTTAAAATAAATCACGAACATAAGTGTCAATAATAATTCTAGATTTCTTTATCAGAAATCTCTTGCATATGTCTATAATTCTGATATCAAACATTATTTCGTTTGATCATCTGTCTCGTAACTCGTGCAACTGTATAAACAATGGAAACCCTTTAAGTTGGAACGCCATTAAAAGTATAAGAATTTCCACTGCGTTACCATAAACTATTAACGCAAGTACAAAACATGTAAAGTTGTGCTAGTTCACAAGAAAACACATGAAACTTAAATTATACGTCCACAGACGTCGAAGTATATCACACACGACTTTCAAGGCAAGACCTTTGGAAAATATAATTGGGCATCCAGTCAGTGGAAAATATAAGGGTGAAAACAGTCGACGAAGGCGATGGGTTTAATGGTGAGCTTAGTTAATATCGTAATCTTGTTGTAACCCGACTTGTATACATATGATAACATTGTTCTGTAATATTTATGGGTCTGTTTCTGTAAATCAACGACCATTGTTATATATGTAACGTTGCCATGTTAACGTATGTAACACATGTGTACCAAAGGAATGAAGTGACCAACATTTACAAATGTTAATCAAAACAAAAGTCACTTGTCATCATGGGTTGTTAGTAATTGCACGCATTACAATCATACTTAAAGGTAACAAAATTGTTTATACAAAGTTAAATAAATAAAGATGATCCAAAAACTATCATAAAGGTTAAAAAATCTAGCTACGCTTTGCGTCTTGATAACCATCTTTATTTTAACATAGACATCCATTCACCTATGAACAAAACAAGTACATCAGTGTTAAGGCCCTAAAGTTAAACTTATTAACACAAATGTAACTACATGTACATCAGTGTTAAGGCCCTAAAGTTAAACTTACAAAAAGATTATAACAGAGGCTTAACACATGTTATATATTCCAAAATGTGCACAACAAATGACCCGTTTCATATTATACATTCTAAAATTACCGGTACATGTGTTACCATAAATGGCTCGTTTAATATTACACGTTACATACTAACTTGTACATGTAATACTTGTACAAGTATTACACTCGGTATCCACATTATCGGATATTTTAAACATCAATAAAAATAAAATAGATATTACTTGTTTTTTTTAATTAACAAAGGTTAACACACGTTATATATCATTCTATCAGGGGCTTAACACATGTTATACATGAACACATGTCAGGTTACATCATGGTGTTCTGTTACAGCATGAACCACTAACACATGTTATAAACGAACGAAGAGTTCTTTCCCAAAAGATTTGACTTATTCAATGTCCCCGCATTAACGTCACCTACATCCATCCAGCTTGTCAATTGAATATCTTTATGGATCTGTTTCTGTAAATCAACACACGTTATATATCATTCTAACAGGTGCTTAACACATGTTATGGGTTTGTTTCTGTAAATCAAACAATCCAACAAAAAAATTACTTACATTTCAGATCAAAAGCCCAAACCAGCAACCAAACCAACAAAAAAACCCGTTCAAAATCTCATCCTAAAGTTTTCGATTTATTTAAAATACATGAACATTAACCATTACTAGAACACTTTCAGCCCATAAAAAACATATTAACAACCATTTCAACAAAAAATCAAGTGTGAAATGATATTTCAAGAACACTTACCGGATCTAGAACCGTCCGATGAACACGAAGAAGATCTTCAAACCTTCTTCTCTCACACACACTTGTGCGTGTGTCTTTGTGATAAAGATTATTGTTTCTCTATCTAAAACATCAACTTTCTCTCTCTAAAAACATTCATCGTGCCATCGTTCTCTCTCTAAAACAATAACTTCAAACTTTTTCTCTCTCACACACTTGTATGTGTGTTCTTGGTGTTATAGATGAACATGATGAAGATTGTTGTTTCTCTCTCTAAAAACCTTCATCCTGCCGTCGTTCTCTCTCTAAAACAACAATCTTCAAACATTTTCTCTTTCACACGATGTAGATCTGAACATGAAGATCTAAACTTGTGTTTGGTGTTCATCATGATCTTGATTGAAGAAAGAGGAGAGAGGAGAGAGATAACATATGTGTGTAAGAGAAATAAAGTTGATGTGTGTGAGAGAAAAGTCAGATTTTCAATACCTTAAATGCCTTTCTCCTTTACTTGTGTATAATTTATGGTTTTATTTAAATGTAAAAGACACCAAAAAAACCTCAACCATTGATCTACTTGGATAAAACAAAATCAATGGATGAGGTTGGGTTTCCAAGGTTTTCTCAAAAAGATGGGGTTTTCCATATAACCCAACCCTATATATATATATATATATATAGAAAAAGTATATCGTACATTACGGCTTAACGTACTTCACGTACGACAACGTGCGTGATTTGTTCTATAACATGCGTGATTAGTGTTTTCAATATGTGTGATTATTGTGTTTCAACATGCGTGATTTTGGATTTTTGAATTATAACATGCGTGATTTTAAAATGAACGTGCGTAATTACCTGTCGTACGTGATGTACGTTAAGTCGTAATGTACGTTAACCTTCCTCTATATATCTATATAGGGTGAGGTTATTGTAAAAAATGTGGTTTTTGTGAGAAGTGTAAGAAGGAATATGGTGAGGACATGTGGCACTAATTAAAATTAAGACTTAACGGTATAATTGTAAATGCATTAACAATTCAAATATGGTAATCCTTGATTTAAAGATTTGGAGAGAGAAAATCCTTGATTTAAGGACTTGATAACCGTCCATAACGTCATTCCTACTTCATTTTAATTTTTTTTTTCATCATTCACAAAATCAGAGCATGTTCATGACATGGTGTTTTAAATAAATTCATAGTTCAATTCATGGTGTTTTTACAAAAAAATATAACACCATTCAGTAAACAAAATAACACCATTCAGTACAAGATATAACACCATTCAGTAAACAAAATATAACACCATTCAGTAAACAAAAAATAACACCATTCAGAAAATAATATAACACCATTCAGTAAACAAAATATAACACCATTCAGTAAACAAAAAAACACCATTCAGTAAATAATATAACACCATTCAGTAAACAAAATAACACCATTTAGTACAAGAATATAACACAATTCAGTAAAGAAATATAACACCATTCAGAAAAAGAAAATAACACCATTCAGAAAAGAAAAAAACACCATTAAGAAAGGAGAACAACATCATTAATGAAAAGAAAAATAACACCATTCAGAGAAGAAAATAACACCATTCAGAAAAGAAAATAAACACCATTAATGAAAGAAATATAACACCTCTGTATCATCTTCTCCACTTCTGGCACCGTTCGATGTAGAGAGAGAGATCACACGACCACCACCACTGCCACTTCCGGCACCAGCATCGCCGCAACACCACTGCCGATCCAGCACCACCACCGTCGCTGCCGCTCGAACCACCACCACCGCCGCTGCCGCTCGCACCAGCACCACCGCCGTTGCCGCTGTCGTTTTTTATCTTCCGATTGATTGAACATGGTAGAAGAAAAGAGAGAGAGGAATTGTGATCGTATGAGAGAGAGAACGAAATTGCAGGGATTTGATTTACAAATGAAGATAAAAAGACACAATTGCCCCTATAAATTTCAATTCAGTCCAAATTAACAAAAATATTTTGCAATTTGGTCCCTATTGATCTCAACCATTAGATCAAAAGATCTAATGGCTGAGATTCTTTCTTACCTTTCTCACAATTTGGGCCTTTTTTACAGGATCCTAACTCTCTCTCTCTCTCTCTCTCTCTATATATATATATATATAATGAAAAACCACTGTGGAAGAGAACTTTAGAAGTTCTCTTCTTTTATATTATATAATACCAATATGATGATCGACAAAAACTAATATAAACACTCGTAACTAAATTGTATTATGTGGTTTAGCTACGAGTTTGAAACTTTGTTGGTCGTGAGTTAAAAAGAAAACTCTGGGAATAAAACATCTTCGGGGGGAGGGGCGGTGGCTTGTGGTTGTGCATTTAGGGAGGGAGGAGTGTCTGGTGGTTGCTGCTAATTATTGATTCATCTAAAACTTAATTTGTGCTTTATAAGTTGTTTAGTATCAGTTTTTGCCGTATCTCTTATTAATCTTTCATAGTAGTGTAATTAGTTTCATTATTTTATATAAATTTTGCAAAAGATCTGAAATCTTCAATGCCAAAAGATTGAGGGGCTTTTTAAAACCCATTTATGTGATGATGGGTCCAATTTGTGTTGGACTTTATTTCTAACCGGTTCAGTAGATATAATTACAAAACTTAGATAGAAAGTAAATGTGTAACGAGGTTTATTAATTTCTATCAATTTTGATTCTTAAAAGTCAAATATGCATTTGTTTTACATTTTTAGAAGGAATAAATTGGTTACAAATTTGACATCTACCTGACTTGGTTTTAGAGTTGGCTAAAGTTATTGCTAGTAGTTGGCTAATACGTAAAGCGACCAAAAGATGAATAGATTTTGAAGGCTTTACTTGCTGCTCATGTTTTGCTTCAATGGTTGACTCAGTTGTTCATCTATACGTTTCAACCAATTTATTTTCCAATCCATCTCTCTTGGCAATTAAGGTAACCGTTCATCTATACGAACTAGCTGAGTTGGTTGACCTGCAAACACTTTATTTTCTCAATAACAGTGTAAATTTATGTTATTAAGTAAAATATGTAATAGGTTGCATGCTTAAAAAGTAGATTTAAGCAACTAACTCATTTCACTCATTTCTCTTTTAACTATTTTTTTTTTATTTTGACCCGTTCAAGAGAAAACACATCACAGATTGCAGTAGTTAACCCCTTTTTAATACATTCATAACGCAATGGGTTGAGATGGCCACCTGTTTTTGACGAGTTAACTAATCTACTTTTCATTTCTACACTTAACCAATGGTGGTTACATGTGCTTGTTGTCTACAGATTTTGCGTCAAGTTAGAAAGAGTTGGCAATAGCAACTTGTCTTCTTTATTTTTTTTTTCTGAACTGCGAATTATTTGTTATTTGAAGTTTTGAACATCTAAATGCAGGGCCATCTCGTTAAGAATCCCAGTACACAAAGGGCTAAAAGTTTACATGTCATACCTTAAGAATTAGTGGTACTCCACTGCAAAATAATCTTAAGTTATGCATCTTGATAATTATGTCATTTGTTATGCATAAGAACATGTTTATGTCAATTGATTTATATTACACAACAGTTTGTTTAAAGACTTCTTTAATGATCTTTTTCTTATCTAATCTGGGAACTGAGGGGTTTGTCTAACTTTTGTTGTCCAAGAGCTTTTGGGTGATAAGAAATGGTAAAGATGTAATACGAGTTTTTTTTTATAAGAGTGTATCTTTGGGTGATAAGAAATGGTAAGATGTAATACGAGTTTTTTATAAGTGTGTGTTTCTTACATGTAACTACTTTTACAATGTTTTTTTCTTATTTTTTGTCATTATGTTCTTCTTAAGAATTAGTGGTACAGGTTTTAATATTTTTGATTTTATGGAGTATATATATTCCAAATAACATGGTTCATAGATATTATGGCAATAATCCCTTGATATGAGACGTTCAATAGCTTACCAATCATGGTTTTTACAGCTATTTGACAATTACTTTTAGCTACTTGACATACCCGCCGCAACGCGCGGGCATTCTCACTAGTATCATTGTACATACTCTTGAAGATATGAATGAATAAGATTACTCTTACGTTACTCTCTAATTTCTTACTATGTTATCGGCACGAAAGTGATCTCTTCGAAAATACTTTTTTTCTGTAGATTCAATTCCTCTAATCTCGGTCTCACCTCATCAACTATTGTCATTTGTTTTGGTGGATTGTGTGACAAGCCTTCTGGTTCGAGGTGTATGATTGCGAACAAAAAGTGGTATTCAATAACAATCATGTTTAGCCACTTAGGCTATGGCCTAGTGGTCAAAATAAATTATATTTTGTGAGGAGACCAAGGTTCAATTCTTGGGAGATGTAAGTATTTAAAGGAAAAAAAAAACTAGCCGTTCAAAAAAAATAATAATCATATTAAAGATGGCGTTGTGATTTCTACTACTACTTAAAAAAAGCGATGGAAATAGTGGAGTGAAATTAAACAAAAAAAGAAGATGGTAGTGTGTGGTGTTTGTCTTAACTATTAAGGAGGAATGAGCACTTAAGAGTTTGAACCCTAGCCCCCAACCAACCAACACTCATCATGTTAAATTTGACTCAAAGTACCCGTTATAGCTAATAAACATTTTCGGCCCATACCCATGCCATTACGTATTTTTTAATTCAAAAAAGTTAAATGTCTCAACCAATCAAAACCCATCCACCAATTCCAAGGTCAACAACCTCCTCAAACAAATTCAACTCTTGCACGGGTAAAGCTACCAGCTTAACCAACCCATTTTGCCTACCCTTGGGGTTGGTGATGGTGGTATGGCACTTGTTCAAACGCGTGAGACCCTACCCGTGGAGTGCCTCGCCCTCCTTAAGTGATGTGGTTATCACTGACGCAACGCATCAGCGACACTGATAGAGAGATCAGAAACAACGGTGTTACAGTGGCGTTTCTCTACGATTTGGTTAAAACAAATGTGTTTGCGACCGTGGTTTTCGAATGACAGAACGGTGGTTATTTGCGGTGGTGTATAGGGAACCATAAAAGTGAAAAATCAGAAGCACTAATTACACGTGAGATGAAAGCAAGCCTCAAAATCTAATCATGGCATAAATCGAAGTTCGAAAGGTAGGTTCTCATTGTTGACCATTTTAGCTTCATATAAATTTAGGCTTCTATAGGCGGCTATGTCACGGGCTTGACACTCTCAAATATGTTAACTAAAAATCGCCTTAGATTTATGGGAAATTAGTTGGTATACGATCATATACAAACATGTATATTTATACAAACTATAAAAATCAATAGTTTAATAACATATGTCCTCAATTAAAAAATTAATTTAAGGGTATGTTAAACTTTTTATACCTTTTTATTTATATCTAATTAATAACAATAATTAAATTATCCCTAATCAGCATCATCATCAGCACCATAATCAACATCACCGTCAACACCATAAACAACACATCGTCAAGATCAGCACCTTAATCAGCACGGTAACACCACCATCAGCACATCTGACGATAACATCCCACATCAGCATCATCAGCACATCCCGTAATCAGCATGACACTGTAATCAGCACAATTACATGTTTTTTTAATTTTCTAAACAACAGATACTATTTAACTAGGACAATTTCTTATTTTTTTTTTATTTTATAAACAACAAATATTGTTACATACTAACACAATTTCATGTTTTTGTTTTAATTTTGTAAAAAGCACATACTTTTACATAACTAGTAGAAAACAAGTTTATTTCTAAATAAGCGTACAATAACAACACAAAAGAAAAAAAAATAACAAAACATAAGAATTACACAACAAAATAAAAACTTAGATATAGATTTAAAATCAACACAATACATTTTTCATACTAACACATTCCCACTACATAACAAACACAATTATAAAACACTTTTTTTAACATTTTAAAAGTCACTTTTATAAATAAAAAAAGTATAACAATATAGTACTCATATTAAAAATAAAAAAATAATTGATTTTATGGTGTAATTTTTTTTTACAAAATAATGAATTATATAAAAGTTATTTAAGCTTAAAAAAACTTGATGGAATTAGCATTTAATGGGAAATTGCTAAATGACTAAAATACCCCTAACTTGATAGTTTTAATGATTAAGTATATGAGTTGTATTTGTAACCAATATCAACCGTTGATTTAAACTATCAATGGTTCGGTTATGTTTTTACGATTCTTACAGTTAGCACTGTTTGTACACAATCTTAACTTGTATTTAGTTTTCTTTGTGGTGGGATACAGGTGAATATTGAATAATTAAAACGACTAGCTGACATTTTTTAGTTGAAAAATACGGTACGTATAATATATATAATACTAGGTTAGAACCCCGTGTTTTACACGAGTTTATTAAATGTAATTTTATATATTAAATAATAAAAAAGTTATATTTTTAAAATTATGCGGGTTGAATAAATATAATTTTATCTACAAAAATAACAAAAAAAACTTATATGTTTAAGAACCATTTATTACACGAGTTGAATAAATATAATTTGTATACCAAATAATATAAAAGTTACATATATTTAAAAAAACTAATGTATTGTACGGGTTGAATAAAATCTAATTTTATATACCAAATAATGAAAAGGTTATACCTTTAAAAATGTCGTATATTACACATGTTGAATAAATGTCATTTGTTTACTAAATAATAAAAAAAGATATATCCTTAAAAAAAACTCTATGTATTACATGAGTTGAATAGCCATTTAAATGATAAAATATTGTTACCATTTCTGAAAATTTGATTTATAAATTATGTAATAAAATGAATATTACATATTTTTTTAATAATGAAAAAAAATAGTATAGATATGATTTAATATTAATTTATTAAATTTACTTAATAAATATAAGATAAGTAAGAAAGGAAGACGGGAAAACAAAAAATTAGGTACCTATATGATTGATACGTTTCACACATTAATTTCTTTTTATTATATGATATAAATAGATATAGATGTGCCAATGAGGTAGTGGTGTAGTGGTTGGGGAAAGAATTGGTGTTTCTTGTGACCTATGTTCGATTCTCGCTTTGCTCATTATTTTATGTGGCATCCGGGTGAAGAGCGAATACGGGTGGCGCCAGTTCGACTTGGACGGAAGGCGAGGTTTTATTGATTATTCCACTGTCGTGCCTTCGGGAGGGTGGAGGTTGGGTTTCCTCGCATCTGGGGAGAGCCAGGGGGCTGCCGGTGGTCGAGTAGTCGACCTTGACCACAACGCTCGGTGCTACGTGGTTGATACGTCGTTCCTTGCCATTCAAAATATATATATATTACACATTAAGCTAAGTGAATTATATAAACAAAAAAATAATATATATTGCTATTTTCAATTACGTAACCATATAATGGATAGAGAATACATTATTTTTATATAGATTAATAATTTGAATAAATATAGATTATAATGTTTTTAATAGATTGTGTAATGTTATCTTGTAACGAAGATAGACATTTTTTTAGTTAAGAAAATAAAAATTAATATAGTATAGATGAAATTTAATATTAGAGTAAACTTCCGTTTTGCTCCCTGTGGTTTGGTCACTTTAACGGTTTTGTCCAAAACCTTTCAAAATAGCCATTTTACTCCCTGATCTTTGAAGGCCTTCATGATTTTGCTCCCCGTCCCTTAACGTCATCCATTTAAGCAGTTAAAGCATGTCACGTGCAAAACACATAAGGGGCAATTATGTCCTTTCCCAACCCTGATTAATGAGTCACATTTAAAACCCTAACAACCCATTATCTGCTTCCCCATATCATCTTCTTCCCCATCGTAATGGGTTGTTAGGGTTTTAAATGTGACTCATTAATTAGGGTTGGGAAAAGACATAATTGCCCCTGAGGTGTTTTGCACGTGACATGTTTTAACTGTTTAAAAGGATGACGTTAATGGGTGGGGAGCAAAATCATGAAGGTCTTCAAATATCAGGGAGTAAAATGGCTATTTGAAAGGTTTGGGACAAAACCATTAAAGTGACCAAACCACAGGGAACAAAACGAAAGTTTACTCTTAATATTAACTAGGGTTAATCCCCAACACGCGTTACACGGGGATGGATGGGTTAAACAGAGGTTCAGACATGTTTTCATCATCATAGTTGCAAACATTTCAAAGTAAAGATGGACTATTGAAAATAACAAGACATGTATTTGAACATTTCTCTTGGACTCTGTAATATTTTTTATTTGTTATCAATAGTTGAAGGGAATTTTTCTAAATAGTAACTTCATCTAATTGGTTTATTAATTAAATATTATATTTAGGAATGACACTATTAAATATAAAAGAATATAAAGGATGGAGTTTTCATTATTCCATCATATGTATATGGGGTAGCCTAAATGTACCCTCCCTTATTACTTTTTATACCCCCTTTCATAAAATCAAATTAAAACTTGTAACATTTACCCCTATAAAATTATCATTTTTAAAAAATATTCTTTTGTTACAAAACAAATTCAAAAGTGTAAAAAAAGATTACAGACGTTTTTTTTAATTTGTTTTTTAATTTTTATTTAAAAACATATTTTTAAAAGTTCTCGGATATTGTTTTTAAAGAAACTTTCTCAAATAGTATTTCGATTATGCTTTTTTATTGAACGTCTTTACAAATAAAATAATATTTTTTTATAAAAACAATAAAAAAAGTTTTCAACTCTCTTTTTAAAAAAAGTTTATATTATGCTTTTCCCTTGTCTAGTTTGTATTTTAAAGATCTTAATTTTATAATTTTTAATACTTTAAAAGTGTTTATCAAATAATTAACATTTTTTATTTATTGAAAAGTAATAAAGTTTTTCTTTTAAAATAGTGTTTATAACCCTGGCACATATTAATTATTCAAAACATCTATGTAAGTGAACAAATAAACAATAGGTACTAAAATAATTTTATCAAACTATAAATTAACAATCTATATAAGTTCAAATTTAATTAGTGTAAGGAGTATGTTATAAGCAAGTTAAAACCAGTTTAAGACTTTGGATCGAAGAGAACACTTTAAAAAATATGTTGTTTTTTAATTAATATAAAAAAACAAACAAAAATTAAAAAAAAAACATCTAAATATTGTTTTACACTTTTGAATTTATTTTGTAACAAAAAGAATACTTTTAAAAAATGATGACATGTATAGGGGGTAAATATGATAAGTTTAAATGTGATTTTATGGAAAGTGGGTATGAAAAGTAACAAGAGGGGGTAAATTTAGCAGCCCCCGATAGAAGGTATTCCCAATTGATAAATGGACAAATAAAAGAAACCCGAGCACTATTTTGGAGGCAATAATTCTCTTCTGTTTTTGTTTTTAGGATTTTTTTAGGAATTTGAATCTAAATGACATGTAGTTGCCTCTTAAGGGTTAGTGTTGAAAAGAGAGTTAGATCATGAATATCCATGCCTCACTTCTACTCTCTTGCATCATAACCTTGTAAATTAACAGGTCGAATCTCATACCACCACCTACTTCTACTATTCATTTTCCTTTGATTATTAACATATAGTAATTTATCATTTATTTAACTAATATAATATAAATAAGAAAAAGGCGAGAAAACACAAAATTAAATGACTTCAATGATTGACACATGTAAAATATTAATTTCTTTTATTATGTAGTACTAGTAGTAAAACCCGTGTGCAAACACGGGTGGTTTTTAGAAGACCATGCATAATATATTTTAACAGAAATTATAAATAGTTATATAGATATTGTATCAAAACTTGTTATCTATTATAGATAATAGACAACTATAAACATAGATAATCGGTTAATATATCAGTTACATATGACTTTTTCCATTCTCCTATCCAAAACGAAAGTTCATCACCAAAAACAATATTTTGGTTAGTCAGATAACCAGGCCATCCAACAATATCGTAGCTGAATCCCGTATTGGTTTTTTGAGGTCTTGTAAATTGTTCATGTACTTCACCTTTTAGATTTTGGATCTTAACAGGCTTAAGATTATCAGTATCCATGTTAGGATCTAAGTTTGAATTGTTTGTGTTTATTTTAAGATGAAGAATGGAAGATGATAATAAGATGAACTAATATGTAGCGGATTGAAGAAAAACTTTATAACACAAACAATGGAAGATATGCTTTCATCATGATTACTTTTTGTTGAATGATTGAATACACAAACGATTCACGTATGCATGAATTACAAATCCCCCCAGCCTGAGATCACAGAGTTTGTTCGTACAAAATGCAAGTGTGAAGTGATCTAATAGAACAGTACTTGCACTGTCTATTTATAGTGCAAACCTAATCATTGTAGCATCTTTGCTGACGTCACTGAGACAATGACATCTAACAATACTAACAACCTCTAAACACTGCTAAGGCTAAACAATGTTACATATTACAAACACTGGTTACAAGACTCTGTTGATTCTATCCTCTGATGAGCTCTAACCTCTGATGAAGCTTTGGCAGCCTTTCTTCAAAGGGTGATCAGACGGACCTTTGACTTCCAGCAGACCTTTGACTTCTTCAGTGGTTTATCTTCAGCAGTACTTTGTATATCCGCAAAGCTTACATTGAGCAGACCTTAGAAGCAGCAGTTGTTATAATGACTTTGCCATTGGGGAGAGAAGGAATCCAAAGCACTGTTATTATGGATCAGTTGTTGTAGAACTATTTTGGCTTTGTATTATCTGTTCTCAAGGAAGGATTCACATGACCCAACAATCTCCCCTTAGAACAGATGATGCCAAAACCCTTCATTTATTCCTGATATTTATTTCTCATCAGCAATTCCCGGATTTGCCCTTTGAACTGTTGTTCAAAGTCCAAGGAATCCATGTCATCTTCATTATCCCTTTCCGGTTGAAGGTTCAACAAATCTAAGAGGTCATTTGCATTTAGACCATATGCATCCTCCCTTTTTATCCTTTCAACATTACCATCTGATCTAGGCAAAGTCAATACGTGGGTGTCTGAGGATGACTTCCACTTTAGTATTTTTGGATCAGATGCTTTTCTTGGGACAAGACTTATTAGTGATGAGTTTGGTGAATGAGGTCTGCTTGCCAACCTTTGAATTGTTTCAGTTAAGTGAGCAGTAAGTCTGTCAGCAGCATCATCAGTGTGTGATTCAATCTGATATTTGATGGCCTCTTTTCTATATTCTTCAAGCCTCTGCTCATCTTCCTCATCTGTCTGTCTTTGCCTTTTTAATTGATTCAAGGCATTTGTGGGTAAAGTAGAAGTTAAGAGAAGCTTTTTGGAGGTTTGAGTCTGTTGAGGTATAACAACCATCCTAAAACCCTTAACGTGACCTTAAAACGTTCCTTATATACCACGTACGACAAACGGACCCTGGATACCTTAATATTTATAAAAAAACAAAATATATAGGATTGTTGCAGGTGTAGGATCGGTTCGTGACCCAAATGAGTCAACCAGAAGAGTTCTTTGTCTGTTTCAGAGGCGGAAACAAAGAAACAGCAATACAGATCAAACGACGCGTCGGCAGCAGTTCGGTACCGGAATCGCAGAAGTTTCAAATGATTTCGTTTGGGTGGTATATATAGGGAATCTAATTCCGTTTGAATGTGGCAGTGTGTCAGTTCAAGCGAAATTAACTATGTTAATTTCGTTTGAAATGACACATGTCACTTTCAAGCGGAATTAAACCTTTCAAACGAAATTACCTTAAACACACCCTAAAACCTCCTATTTTCTCGTACAATGCGCCCTGATCTAACAATTCTAATACTAGACTCGATACAAGATGAAGTCGACAGAAGTATGCACCAACAGACTCCCCCTCGGATGTTGACGAGTCTTCAGTGTCGAGTCTTCAACGTCTTCAATCTTTATCAGTCTTTGGGCTTCCAGAATCTCGATCTGGCTCTTGCCTCACTCCAATTCCTTCTTCAGGATCAGGATCGATTCCTGGCTTACCTGCAAGATCTCTACCCAAAAATAAATTTCCCAAATTTAAAATTTGACAAATTTAAACTCTGCTAACCACTCGTAAACACAAGCTTAACACATCATTTTCAAGTATCGTACAAAATGATTTAACATGATAAACTCTGATGAACCACTTGAATGTATATCATTTTTAAAATACACACACTCCCAAACCTGTTCGTCATGTTTAGCACTTGGAATTTTGAAAATCAGCTTTTCAACATCAGTTGTCTAAAATCTTTTTGAATTTTACAAAATTTATGCTAAAACACACCGAAACTCTTTTTGGATTTTTGATATAACAGAAATGAAATGCAGTAAAGAAATATTTACATACAATATTTTTGTGAGTTTGTGTAAGAGGATCATATCAGTTTTTGAGACAAATCACCAACACCGTTAAGCTTTAAACATTTTAAGTTCTAAACGATTCACTTAGATTGTCAATATACTGATCCACTTAAATTTTCACACAAAGTTCAACTGTTTCGAGATACGAGATTAATGTTTTTAGAGACTTAAACTTATTCGCGTGTCCCACCTCAGAATATACTTCCGTATCCAGATCCCAATATTCAGTCTTACAAGTGAGTATACCTAGATGATATCTGTAAGGGGTTAAATTGCGAGACCGTGAGAGCTCAGGTCAGAACTTCCGTTCAGCAGAGAGATGACGGCTCATCTTTAGGTGGGTCCCCTTTAGAGGATCTTTTTTACAACAGCACATGATTTGCATTTTGCAATGTTTTATCATTTTTTATGCTGAGGGTAGGCTATATTTCAAGCAAGCGTAAAGTATTCTCCGGGGACTAGGCCATTGCTTCCGCATTATCAGAAGTCCCGGGATAATACCCCAGATATCACTAAGCATAACGACCTAGTATCTCAGAAAGAGGGGTCCTTCAAACAAGATTTCGGGGGTTACACATATATCCGAGAGATGTTACCCACGATATAAGCAAGTTTGAATTTAGGTTTATATCACGTCACAATCTACTAAATGTGCAAAAACCTACTGACACATCATCAGTGAGACCGTTTATCACAATTTTTCTTTCCATTTCTTTAGCATGCTGTGATCATCCACTGATGTACTATCATTTCCTCTTTTTGACAACAAAACTCATTTTTGATTTTATCATGTTTTTGACTTTTTCAAATTTTCAAATGTTTTTGGATTTTCTGAAATTTTTACTCCCCCTAAAATTCAAACACATTTAAGGAAATTTGAAACCAAACTATACAAGCAAATTGACAACTGATATCAAATTACTTCAGATCGCCATCCACTTGGCACAAACAATCAGAACTCCCCCTTTCAACAAATTATTTTCCCATTGTGATTTCAAAACACTTAAGTTTGTTTTAATCAAATGGTTTTTCCGGAAAATAAGTTTTGTTGATTTTATTACTTTGTAGGTTAGGGGTTCATCACATTGTTTCTCAATCATTTGTAGTAAAAACAAGTACAACTTAATATCCTTGATTTACCACTTGTAACTGAAAACCTTCTTCAACCTCTTGTTGGTTCACTCACCAACCATAATCAATTGTAAATCAAAATATAACAATATAAAGATATAAAGATATCACCTACAGATTTACCAATCAAACATTTCAAGAATGATGCCGATTCCTGCTCCACGCTTACCAACCTGGGAGCTCCGGCAAGTCAGGATTTTTAGTTAGGAAAAACTTTCCCCCAAGCCTGACTAGCCTTGGGAGATTCTGGTACACATCTATCCCACCAACATTTTTATTTATCAAAATCTTTTGCACTTTTAACCTTCCCATCAACCATCTTCCCGAAAATATGTTTAACTTTTCCATTAAACACTTTTTCAGCATCAAATTCTTTCTTACCAGCAAAGAATTGACCTGAAATCTCAGTTTTACCTACTTTCAATTTCAAATTTTCCTTTGAAAACATGGGAAAATTTTCATCGTTCACCTCTGGAACGGAATTCTCAATCTTTTTCTCAACAGATGACTCCTCTGATTTTATGGAATCAGATTCATTGTCAGAACTACTATCAGTTTTTACAACCCATTTTTGTTTGTTCAAATCGACTTGTCTTTTGTAAAACCGTTTTGAAGTGTCACCAACTTCCACAGTTGATTTTTAAACATTTTAACCTTTTCTTTTAATTGTTCAGATTTATCAACATATTTTCTTCTCATTTCAAAGTTAGAAGACACTCCCTGTTTTGAATAAGTGGACTCTTGGCAGTTCCAAGCAATGTGTCCAGCTTTTTGACACTTAAAGTAGGTTCTTCTATCAACTCTTGGAGCAAACTTCTTCACAATCCTCTTTACTTCAGCAAGAAACTCTTGATTTGATTGTTTCCATAATGGTTTCTTCTGTTCATCTTCAGAACTTCCTCCTGCAACTAATGTTGTTTTTGGTTTATAATTTTTCTCATTTTTATAATTTTCTAAAGAATTAAAACCCAAACCTTTCTTTTTGAAATTACTGTTATGGTTTGGTTTCTTTTGAAAACCATAACCACAACCGTAACCCTTTTTCTTGTTCAATCTCTGTTGAAATCTTGAAGTGTACTTTTTAGGTTTTTCATGAAGATTTAAATCTTTTATTTCAGAAAATTAATTTCTGTTAATTTGAAAACCTGTTTGATCATTTCAGTTTTGACACTTCTTATTGGAAATTCCTCATCAGAATATAATTTGTCTGAATCATTCAAAGTATAAGCCACTTTGATTGATCCATCATTCAAATTAGATTTTGATAACAAGAATTCTTTATTGTAAACCCGTTTAACCGGTGAACTCGGACTCTTTTCTGACGAACTCGAACTTTCAGATTTAGACTCCGGTTTTGACTCTTCATCCATATCCAACACCTGATCGACCACTTTCTTTAATAACTCAGACTCATAATCAGTGTCAGACGCTGTGAATGTGACATCAATATTGTCTGGTAATTCATCAATGATTTCAGACTTTAACTTGATGTTGACTGCCTTTTTAAGATGCTCCTCGTTAGGATTCCTGGGGGAATAACTCTCATAGATTGGAGGCGGACACTTGTTATACTTGACACTTTGTGTCTTACCAGCATCAGTGTCTTCCATCTCTTTATCTTTAAACGCTTCAAGACCTGCAACAGTAGGATAAACACGATCAATCAAATAGTCACATGTTGTATAACTCAACAGTAACCTTTTGATTCTTTCATTCTCAATCTTTTCAAGTTCCAACTCCTGTTTTAGCTTAGCACAATCTTCAATATACTCATTGATGATCTTCTGCTTCATCATTAGTCTTGAACTCATTTTTGTCATTGCATTTTCAATTTCTAAATTTGTCTTTTTCAGACTATCAACTGTTTTGTTCAGCACATCATATGATTCCTTCACATCAGATAGTAAATCTTCTTTAATCTTCTCTAATTCAGCAATCTTCTTATCTTTCTCCTCACAAACTTTGCAAGATTCTAAACACTTCAAACATGGTTTTTCAACTTCAACCACCTTTTCAATTATCTTCTCAATCTCGACAATTTTCTCAACTTCAACGATTTTCTCTATAGTCTTTTCAATCACTGGTTCTTCAGATTCTATTTCAGCTTTCTGTCCTTCAGCTTCCTTGGTTGAACTTTCTTCAACTTCTGCTTTCTCAGCTTCTTCTTTTGCTTTTTCTTCTGCAGCTTTTCTTGCTTCTGTCTCTTCCCATTCTCTTTTCAATCGAGCAGCCCTTTTTTCTTTCAGCATCTCGATCTTTTCTGCAAAAAACAAATTAAAACTATCAGTATCTAAACCTCTTCTAGCTTTTTCAATATATTCTTCTTCATTATCGGTATCTGCATCAACTCCCAATTCTGGAAAAATCGGTATTCTTTTTGGTTTAGATTTGACAGATGTTTCTTCCAAGATTTGAGCAACAAAAGCTGAGCTTAAGTGTGGATTTTCTTGAACATATTTATCCCATCTAAAACCTGCAGCCATTTTCTCATCATCTTGATCAACAATACCAAAATAAGCTTTTCTATTTGCATCTTCGATCATTTTCTTTTTATCATCAACAATTGGCCGAGCATGTGCAGTTTGTAGATGTTGAACAAGCTGATGATAAGTTGTCTTTTGATAATAATTGTTCTTTTCACTCTGATCTTGTCTTCCGGGTTCATTGTTACATTCTCGTTTAAAATGTCCTTTTACTCTACACCGAAAACATGTAACTTTTGATTTATCAAATCCTATTGGAGATTTACCAACATCACGAAGATCATTTCTAGCAGTAACTTGTGTAAACTTTTCTGCTCTCTAAAAGCACTGGCTAAACACCACTTGATATCCATCAAATCAAGCTCTTCTGCATCAATTTGGTCATAATCCTCTTTGGTAAGCATAGGATTTCCAATTCTTCCTGCAATCAGACTTTCATATGATTCTAACATAGTAGCAAGTAATGCCATATGTTGTTTTGCAACTTCTGGAGAAAGATTGTGACCATTTTGAAAATTCAAAGTGACATTGCATTGCAAATTTTGACCGTTGAAATTTGTTGAGGTTTTTGACTGAGAACTTGAAGTTGTATAATTCGGATCAAAACTTGAATACGAAGACGACTTTCCATCACTTTGAGTCACATTACTACCCTTTGTTCCTGACGAACTATCAGCACTGAAACCAGTCTGAATCTTAGGACTTGTAGTATCCTCAATTTTGTTTTTCCTATAATACAAACTGACATCTTGTTGAACATTTGGATTCGTCATAATAGCAGTTTTCTGAATATCCAACTCATGCTCTTCAATTTTCTGAATGAACTGTGCCAAATTCATATCCTCAGACTTCCTCATGTGTTTCACAATCATCAAATAAGTTCCCCACTTATGTTGTGGTAGCGCTTCAGCTAGTTTATCAACCTACTCCTCATCATCTTTCTTTATATCCAATCTTCCCATTTCCAAAACAAGATGACAATATCTGTCGATAGTCGTTTTTATTGATTCACCTTCGAAAGCTACAAACGTATCAAATGATTTTTTCAATAACGCTTTTCTGTTTTTAATCATATCTGCACTTCCTTTGAACTTTTGAATCAATGCATTCCAAATCGATCTAGCAGAACCATCATGTTGAAGCAAAACAAAGATATCTTCCTTTACTGCTTGTTGTAAAAGACTAATCATCATTTTTTTCACTAGTATATTTCAATTTATCACTCTCTGAAAATCACAAAAAGCCTTTTCTATCCCACATTCATTCTTTGGTTTTTCATAATCTTTCAACAATGAACACCATGCGTCAAATTTATAAGCTTGCACCCAGTTCTCAAATCGATTTTGCCAACCTTTAAAATCTTCAATGTACATGAGCTTTGGTGGTTTCTGATAAGTTCCTGTCTCATTCTCATTGTACACAGTTTCAGCAGCTGTAACAGGTGTAATCGGTGTAGCAAACGCATTGTAGAATTCCTCGTCCATGTTTCGGCAAATTTTTCACAAAAACTCAGGTTTCAAACGGAATACCATACTCAAACGGAATCAAGCTTTCAAACGAGATCACTCTCAAAAGGAATCACCCTGAAGCGAAATCACTAATTTCGTTTGAAACAACACACTTTCAAACGGAATACCAACTTGAAGCGGAATTACCTAATTTCGTTTGAAACTATTCAAACGGAATTAACCTCTGAAGCGGAATCAGGTATTTTCAAGTGGAATAGCACTTTCAAGCGGAATTAAGACCTAATCTCGTTTGAAATGCTGCTGACGTCATCTTTTGCGATCTGGTTTTCAAACAGAATTACAATTTTTACCAGTTTTAGATTGAATTAAGGTCCAATTCTTTCAAGGATTATTTAGAACACTGTTTCGCACTTAATATGTGAAATTCAAGACATTTTGATCATGAAAACTAGTTCAATTTCGAAAAGAAGGTGTAGAAGTCAGAAATAACGGTTGTTTTGGCAAGAACTCTTCTTCCTGAGCTCTGATACCACTTGTAGGATCGGTTCGTGACCCAAATGAGTTAATCAGAAGAGTTCTTTGTCTGTTTCAGAGGTGAAAACAAAGAAACAGACTTGGAAAACAGCTTGTTTCACTATTAATCGTCTTGTTTATTGATTATAACAGCAATACAGATCAAACGACGCGTCGGCAGCAGTTCGGTACCGGAATCGCAGAAGTTTCAAATGATTTCGTTTGGGTGGTATATATAGGGGATCTAATTCCGTTTGAATGTGGCAGTGTGTCAGTTCAAGCGGAATTAACTATGTTAATTTCGTTTGAAATGACACATGTCACTTTCAAGCGTAATTAATCCTTTCAAACGAAATTACCTTAAACACATCCTAAAACCTCTTATTTTCTCGTACAACGTGCCCTGATCTAACAATTATAATACTAGACTCGATACAAGATGAAGTCGACAGACGTATGCACCAACAGCAGACCGCGACCCAGACACCCTTGGTCTCTCGCGGGGCGCGAGGCCTAGTAACTTGTCGGACACCCATGCCGCCACGTGTCAGGTCTAGATACGCTGACTGGCCAAGCCTACGGCCTAACCTACGTTTGTCGCGGGCCGCGAAGGCCGACCTTAAGTGTGTCGCGAGCCGCCATTGAATTCGCCTATAAATTGAGGCGATCGGCTCATTTGTTCAGTCGTTCAGAAATCAAGTTCTCTCTCAAAACTCTATAGGCAGTTATTATACTCGGGATATTATCCCCCTATAAAGCGAAGCTCTACCTCATTGTAAGTATTATAACCTTGCTGTTACCCTACACGATCGATCTAGGGCTCCGTAACGTATGTCAAGGCTCTGCCTGACTCAGTCGTTGGAGTTTTGTCTCGTGTTACACCCGATTGATTTAGGGCTCTGTAATGCATGTCAAGGCTGTGCCTGACTTAGTCATTGGAGTTCTGTCTCTAGTTGTACGGTTAATGTGATTCGGGTTATTTTACTAACACGTGTGCATTGTTTAATTTTAATAGATAATAACCAGGAGATACACCAGGAAGCTATAATAGTTTTACCTAAGTCAACAATGTGAGTACATTCACTTTTTCTCACTATTTGTGAGTACATCTTACTTTTTGTCACCTTTTCACCAAAACCTCAAATGTTTTAATAATACTTAAACAGTGACTAAGTCTATGTGTTCTACAATTACTGCCGGTATGTTGGGGTTTTGTATACAAAATGTGAAAGACGTTACCATTGGACAAAGAGTTAGCCAATGAGTAATATGACCCACAAGTCTAGCGTGTATAGTACTGAATGAGTAATTGTGTAGATATAAATATTGTAATCATCCTCAATACTGTGGAAGTTATTTAAACTATTTTGATTAAACTGGGATGCACTCGCCAGTATTTCTTGTTGATAAAACATTTTCAAAACGCGTTTCAGGTAACAAAATGTGAAAGCCAATAGAAGCTAGCTAGAGAGTGCCGAAGGCTTGGAAAAGTGGCTATAAAAGTTATCTAAATGAAAAGGAGTTTTTATTTTCAAATAATTAGGGTTTATCCCTACAAATGTATTGTCAAATGAACTTGGGTTTTTATCATAATGTTTTATTATTATAAAAGTTGGTGTTTTACTTTGATAAAAATATTCCCTAACTACGGCCTGATGTATTCCGCTGCTAAATTAATAAACACCGATACCACCATCTATCTGATCTCACGGCACCCGCTCCCAAACAGGGGTCGGGGGTTGCGACATGAGGCCTACTAGCAGTGGTTGGAGGATAAACTGGCTTTTGAGGAATAGATGGGTCTTTTGCTCTAAGTTCTTCTAGCTTTTTGTAGGTCTCTTCAACATTTAGTTTTGACCATCTAGCTATTGATTTTGCAGACCCATAATCAGCAGCAACAAGCTCTTCTCTCGTTCTCTTGAACCTTAATGCTTTATCTTGATCCACTTGCTTGGATTTCTTCCAATTGGATGGAGTTTTCTTGACCAGAGGATCATTGTTCATCTTTGTAATTCTATCAGTTTCTTCCAAGAGCGCATCAAGCTCAATATCCAAAGGCTGATTAGACATGGATTTACTAAGGTCTTTAGCAAAGTCTTCAAGCTTTTTGACTTTGTTAAGCTCATGTGATAATAGACCTTGGTATTTCCTTTCACCCAACGCTTTGCTATCTTCTCTAGCTATAACCTCTGCTTGTTTTGCTTTCATTTTCAAATACTCATCCAGGTTCTGAGGTTGTTGGAAGCCATAGAGAGATGGGAAGGTTCTCTTTGATGGATCCTCTATTTTGAAAAAAAAAAAAGATTCCATTTCACTTTGAACTACAAACAGTTCTAGAGGATATTTGGTAACCAAGGGGATGATAGATGGCTCTGAACCAGTGGGTGGATTAAGAAGTGGATTTATAGGTGGGAATGATGAGGGTGGAGTGGTTTGGATAGGAACGGATGATAAAGGGATTGGTGATGGAATCACCTTATCATCTTCATGCACAAAAATTTTTCTTTTGCATACATAATTCTGTTTTGGTGGTGGAGGAACTTTAGGTGGAGAAGGTGGTTTAGGTGAAGAAGGTGTTTGTGTAAGGAATTTTTGAGGTGTTGGAGGTGGTTGTGTTGAAGGTGGTGTGTTGAAATTGTTGGTGGCAGTGGATTGGCTAACCTCTGCTGAAACAACTGGTGTCTTAGCAGTTGTTTGCCTAACATCTGCTGATGCTTTTGTTGCATGAGCATCTGTTGGTTTAATGGGTGAGGATGGTTTTGAAGCTATTTTCTGCTTCTTTTCTGGTGGTTTTTTATGAGAAGGTTTGGCTTTGGGTGTAGCAGAGGATACAACCTTTTTAGGAGTAGTAGATGTTTTGGGAAAGGTAGCTATTCATGGTCTGGTATTTCTAAAAGACTTCTTTCTTTGTGAAGTACCAATGTTTTCCCTTTTCATCTTCCCCTCATGTTCTTTCTTCCAATTGTAAGCTTTGCTCTTTTTTGTATCTTGCTTCTTCTGCTTTTCTAAAATCTTCTCATCAGTTTGGATGTTTAGGGTCTCATCAATTCTCTTTTTCTTTCTAACATCTGAAGTTTCTGAAGTTTTTGCAGAATTTTGTTGTGGTTTAGAAAACCCTGGCTTTTGTTTTTGTTGGCCCTTTGGTTTTACTTTTGGATTAGGTTCCAACTTTCTCATCGAGTCTTTCTCCCCCTTTTTGGCATCATCTTCATCATCTTTATCGAAGACTGGTGCATGGGATGAGCTAGTAAGTTTGACCAGGGATTCTTTAAAACCCTTATGTCTGCCTGTGTATCTTTATACCTAGCCTCAACCATGATTCTGATCAATTACATATGCTTGTTGTGGTTGAGTTCAACTAATTCCCTTTGAGCAGTAAGGATTGGTTGCACAAAATTCCATAGCTCTTGGGTGATTTGTTGATGGCTAGGCTGACTTTTAAAATTCTCCAACATCTGTTTCATCATATCTTTCATTTCACCAACAGAGTTTTCAACTGAAGACATTCTATCCGTCAAATCCTTGTATCTTAATTCATCACCTAATTTTATAGGATCAT
Organism: Helianthus tuberosus; assembly: GCA_030545235.1. Classification (NCBI taxonomy): domain Eukaryota; kingdom Viridiplantae; phylum Streptophyta; class Magnoliopsida; order Asterales; family Asteraceae; genus Helianthus; species Helianthus tuberosus. Next base: position 195,620,927 of record CM060442.1, on the reverse strand, counting down.
CTAAATTCCCACCAGAGGTGGTTGTATTAGTTTTGATAACAGGAGAAGACTCCATGTCATCAGAAACTAATGTCCCTTTTTCTTGGTACTAGGGACTTCCCACTGGAACAGAGGTTACCTTAGTAGCCTCAACAGTGGTTGCCTTTAAGGGAGTCTTAGTAATGAAACCACCGTCCAACTGTAAATCAGGGGATTTAACAATTGTAGTGGCTGCTCCACTTGAATTACCACCAAGAGTTTCGTAAAACTCAAGGGGTGTAGCCTCCTCAACTGTTTGGGGGTTAGCAGATTAAGTAGGTTCAGACACAGTCATTTGTTGGCTTATACTCTCAGTAATGTGCTGGTGAGAGGGACTGCTTTGAGTCTGAATTTCAATTGCTTCAAACAATGGTAATATGGTTGGTGGAATTGGAGAAGAAGGTGGTGGTGTAGAAAGTGACATTGCCCCGGGAGAAGGGCTTTTAAGCATATTTTCAAATGAAAGATATGCTGCATTGTGTGGTGTCCCTGTGCTTACAACATGATCCTTTTGTGAGGATTCATGAGGAGTTTGGTCTATGGGTTGAGATCTTTCCACATGCTGTGAGGAAGTAGCAGCAGTGGTTTCAAGTGACATTTGTGTTGTCTCTTGGTTAACCTCTGGGATCTCATCTTCCAGAGGACCCGTTTTATTGGTTTTGGTGGGCTTTTTGGATTTGACATGTTTCTTTTTGGTTTTTGCTGATGTGGGTTTCACAACACCGGTTGTGGTGTCATGATCACTGGGAGCAGTGGGCTCAGCAACAGAGGTTCGAGCAACAGATGTGGACTCATCTAAAACATTCTCATCCCCCTTTGCTTGTGTTTTTGAAACAGTTGACTCTTTTTCCATAAGGCGAGTAAACGTTTAAGAAGTTAGACTATTTATTTTAAAAGCTGCACCTTATTCAAAATCCTTTTTAGTTTTGTAGGTAGTAGCTTAATAGTCTAGGGTACATCAGAAAAGCATTATTCTTCTCATTATTTTCCGCCTTTTTAACGTTGTTCACATTTGTGACCAAATCAGAAAACAGTGCTTGGGAGTAGTTAAAATCAGAATTTGTTAAAATTGCATACCCCAAGTACTGGATTTTCAAAGGTATATCATTGAAAGCAGTGGTCTTAGCAGAAAGACATGTCAAGAGGGTATGGAAAAAGAATTTCATTGGAGCAGTAAAATTTCGTTTATAAATAGTAACTCCTTTTAACTGATCCTCATACCCCCTTTCAATAAATTCTTGCTGAGGTTCTCATTTTTCAAAAGAGGTCTTATCTGCCAGGTCATTCAACCCAAATGTTGTTGATATAGTAGTTGGGGAAATAGCAACCAATGTACCTCTGACTTTGGAAATTATAGCATAAGGGATTTTCTTTTGGGATTGAATTTCAGCATTTGCTTAGAAATCACGGAGTACTTGATAAATTGGTGCACTGACAGTAAGAATGGCTTTGTATTTTGATGATGTAAGAACATCAATTATTGAATGATAGGCAGGGTTTTTGTAAGTTTTCTCGAAGATGGGAAGATAGTTAGGGTTTTTTATTGTCAGAGACATGGTTGAAAGAGACCTTTACGAATGGTTAACGAAGAAGTGTTGAAGAAGAAGGTGGAAACCGCTTTGATGAATTTTGAATTCGAGACGACAGTAAAAGCTCTGTTTGGGGATGAAATAGGGTTTTATAAAGTGAAAAAGTTAATGCTGACGTGGAAGAAGTTACAAGATCTGATGGCTAACATCTATCCACGTCAGAACTTCAGTTGTGATAATGGATGACAGTTGTTTGGAAACCTCTGTTGGGAAGTAACAGAGGTTGGGAACAGTGGTAAGTCAACGGTCGTTAGGATAAACAGAACTTATGAGAACAAACGATACCTTTCAGCAGTGGATGAATTTTTTAGCCAAGCAGAGGTTTCAAAAATAGTTGTTTTCAACAGTCTTTTAAGGATTTTTGAATTTTTTTTTTTCAAAAATAACTATTTTTAAGAATGGACTTTTGATTTTCTGAAGACATTTTAATGTTTTCATCATCATGCTTTTACAAAGATTGCAATTACAATGAAAACCTACTATTAGCCTAACAAACTCCCAACATCTAATAGCTTAACAAACTCTCAACATCTGCTATTAGCCTAACAAACTCCCAACATCTGCTATTAGACTAAGCATTATTATTATGAAAACCTCTGTTGAGCAGCATATGTTGAATATCATCTGTTGTTCTTTAACATCTTTTGACCCATAGCAGACCTTTGCTTCTTCAGACTTTCTTCATCAGCAGACGATCACTTCAAGCAGATATTCTCTTTTGCCAGACTTTAGCTTTGACAAACTTTTACAGTAGCAGATATTGAGTCTTTGTAATTTGGATGAGCAAATTCTTCAAAAAACTGTTAATTCATGATAAGATATTCTAGAATATTTTGGCTTTGCAATCATCTGTTCAGCCTTAAACCAACCTGAGAGGTTTAAACCTCTGTTGACTTACTAAACATATGTTCAAGCCAATTCAACATCAACATAATCTAAATCAAACTCAGACACAATTTCACATCTACATCAATATCGATCTGCAATCCTCAAATGATAATGAAAACTATATAATAATACTTATGCTTGCTAAAATATGTAAAAGTAAAATGCGACAACAAAGATTAATAGGATTAAAATTTATTTATGACATTAAAAGATCAACAACTACATTGAGTACTGAACAACGAAACTTTAAAATCTAACAATAACACCCAGAAATTTAAGAATCTAATAGCAAGAATTAAGAAATTTTAGCTTCAACTCCATCGAGTGTTGAACCTCTTGATGTATATCCTTGAGCATCGCCATGAACTCCACGTCTCTATCACCGCACTCTATATTACTGACAACACAAAGGTCACGAATGGAAGTCGAAAGCATCGCCATCAGGTTTCTGGAAACCTGGTCTCTCGTGAACAGGCCAAGATGCAGTCCATCAAAACATCTCTTCAACTCTTGAAGAGTAGCCCTATCCTCATATACTTGATCCTCAACTTGCTTGATAAAGCGCTGCTTTAAATCATCAGACTCTGCAGAAGTGTATGACGTCATTTTAAGTTATATATTACTCAAGTGATGTGAAAGAAGGATATGTTGGTAGTAAAACGTGATGAAAAACAGGTGAACTGACAATGGTATTATATAGTGAGATATCTAATAGCCCAAAGGTCAGATTTAAATTCACTGTATATTTAGTAATCTAGGAGGGAAAAACGTATACATTTAATATAAACATATAAATTTATATTTAGGAACAGCAGCCCTTTAATGCAAAACCTTTCAAGAATAAGTTTTCATGGAAAACTATAAAATTAAATATCAAGAAACCCAAAGGACAAATTTTAAACCTTAAAAAAAAAACAGGTTATCATAATTACGATTAACCTCTTCGTTTACCATAAAGACACATATTAAACACTATAAAAGATTGATGATTGTTTGATTCAAAACATCAACAATTGTCTTTTAAAAAATTGTGCGTCAAAAAACAAATCAAAATCATCAACACCAACAATACTTTAGATGACAAACAGAAGCTTCTACCACTGGTCAGACACCAACGATGTTAAAATGCAATTCTCTAGATGGTCGCTCGAAGAAAACAAAGTTGATGAAGAACTAAACAGAAAAATTGGCATCATTATTGATATTAATTACAAGAAAACTTGGAGCAGCATCGGATTACTTGATGAAGTCCTCCACTCTCCTACATCAAATTTCAAGAACAATGCAGAAGAGTTTATCACACAAATGCTGAAAGAGGATCAGAAAATCTGCGACATGCTAGCAGTTCTGCAAAACAAAAGAAATAATGAAATTGTATAGAAGAAAGCGAAAGTCTACGAAATCCTAGCAAGTGTTAATTGTAGCGTGTAATATTTTATGTATATTTAAGTGTTTAATCTTTCTTTGTATTTAATTTAATACTATCAATATCCATATTATCGTATTCTAAAATCTGAATGTTAATAAAAATTGTCAGCATTATCAACACTTGTTTCTTCATAATCAAATTAAATAAGTATAACTACAGTTTAAAAAATAACCCACAAACCTAAAATAACCCGCAGACGATTGTATGAATTTCAAATAACTCTGATTACGCTGAAATATAAAGCGAGAATTAGAGTAGATCAGTTCAAAATTAAAAATTAAAAATTACAAAAAAAAACACACTTTCAACGATGTTGGAACAATGATATTGGAACAATTATGTGAAGTACAAAGATCTGTAATCGGAGATTAACCGGCTGAATATGGGAGCTCTGCATTTGAGAGAGATTGCTCGCAGATATGAGTGAGAGAGATGAATTGAAATTTGAATGTGGAACCAAAATCATGTATGTTATATATGTATATGTATATGGTTTGAATTTTGAATTTTGAGCCATAATTTTGAATTTTGAATCTGGACAGAGATTTTGATGGCAGATGTTTAAATTTTGTATAGATGAGTATGGGCAGAGGTTTTGATGGCAGAGCTTTAAATGTATTTTAAATTGATTTTATATATTAATACTTATGATGCAATAATGACATAAAAAAAGACATTGTTTGACAGCCTCTATAGCTGTCACCTCAACTTTTCTTATGTTAGCGGTATTTGTCATTTTATATAAAGTATAGATAAATGTAAATGTAAATAACAATTTATTTCCCCACCAAATCATCTTTTAGTCCTCCTTTTTTAATATGTAAAAAACAATTTATTTCCCACCAAACCATCTTTTAGTCCTCCTTTTTGAATATAAATGACTAATAATTCATAGCTACGGTCACCAAATCATATTTTTAGTCCTCCTTTTTGAATATGAATGATTAATAATTCATAGCTACGGTTGCCCCGGAGAATGAGTTATTAAATTTGAAGTTATTAGTGAGTATATGGGATCATTCTCCTTTTCTTCGTTATTATAGTTAGTTATTGTGTTTTTTTCTAAAAAAAAAAAAAAAAAAAAAAACTTAAATATGCAGTGTCATGACTATAACTTAACCAATTGGATGAAAAACATTATGCTTACAACATTCGTATCGGAGGATTTTTGGGCGTTTTTTTTAAAAACACCCCTATACGCCCCATGACCACCCCTGGGAGTTTTAAAAAAAATGGTTTGGCATTCTTTTTTCAATGCCGTTGTTCATTCCTTTTGGCCAATGACTCCCCTGATGGTTTACCTTTGGCCAATAAAATTTTTTTGATGGTTTTTATTTATTTTATTCTATTACACCCCTTTTAACATAATGCCCCACAATGCCCGCATCCCCACTACACCCATTTTAGAAAAAAACGCCTCATAATACCCCATTGCTTACTGGACTGCCACATGAGACACAACGCCCATGGGTGGGGGCATTATTCACAAGGGCGGACCTGTAATGTAACCAGCCGTAGCATGGGCTACGGCTCAACTTTTTACCGGTAGTGTAAATTTTTTTTTTCGATTTTTATACAAAGGACAACCCTAAACAACTACGTGTACACCCCTAAAAAATTTGTTTACAAACCAATAATAAGCCCAAATAAGATTGTTTACAAACTAAATAATAAGCCCAAACTGTTTACAAACTAAATAGCAGCCCAAGCATTTAAAGTTTGAATGGGCGGCACATTAGCAGGAATACCAAACAACAGGAGGGAATAGGGATGTCGCATCGTCGCTGGTGCTGAACTGCTGCTGCTTTTCTAATTTTCGTTGCTAAACTAGGGATTGTTGTTGAATCTTGAATTCTTTGAATTAATGACGAAACCACAATCTAAAAAACAATCTTTAATTGGGAACTTTTTCAAAAGAAAAAATACGAAGAAATTGATGACGTTGATGCAAGTCCGAATGAAACAACTCCTCCGAATGTCAAGACGGATTTACGCAATGGAATGGCCACGGAATTTTTGAACAATGCTATAATTTGTGCGGTCAAAAAGGATTTTTTACGTGAAGTAAAAGATGACGATGTGATGGAACGATTTCAAGCTATGAAAAAAGAAGAGGATAAATCTGTTAGTTATTTGTTTTACTTTATTTATTTATTGGCGTTTTTTAATATTCTATGATTGCACGGTGAATTTTTTTTAGGATACCCCTGAGTTAATATTCTAGTTCCGCTACTGATTATTCATATATACCATTACACATGGTCTTATAGTCTGTTGCAGTTCATATTTATATAAATTTATTTGAATTTAATTATGCGTGGTTACAAATTGAAATGAGGATTGGGATTATTCATTTATTCATGAATACAAAATTCAAGCTGCACTAATTAGAAAATTATTTCCATTACCAAATTATGGGTATATAAAGTCACAAACGGTCACATTCATGAGTAACAAAATTCAAGCAGCACTAATTAGAAAATTATTTCCATTACCAAACAAACGGTCACAAGTCATGGTATTGAATCCTCCAACCAATATCTAGGGATGGCAAAAAAGCCCAAGCCCGACTGGTATACCCGAAATCCGAAACATACGGGCCGGGTATACCCGAAGCCCGATGGGTATGGGCCGGGTATGGGATTAAAAATATAGAAATATTCGGGTACGGGTACGGGTATGAGATTTAGCGATACCCGGCCCGTTTACCCGAATAATACCAGAAAAGCATATTATTTTAAATTTAATTTTCCATTTATATAAACTTTTGTACATACACTTATTCATATTATTTTGCTTTGTTGTTTACTTTAACATACAAACACAAGATTTTATGTCTCGTTATGTTGTTTCTATGCAGAATAAATGTGTGTTAGTTTTGGAATTTTCTAAACACATTTCAAGTTGTTAGGGAGATTACTTGGGTTCTGATTAATGCTATTATTTTTCATGTTTGGTGTTCAAGTAAATGCAAATTATATAAGCTGACATTATGTGTTCCAAAGTAGCAGTACATTAATTAGTTAATTATGCATACATATGTTTCAAATATGCATTTGAATATGATATTTTGTATGTTATTGGTCGTATTTTCCTTTCTTGTAGTTATTAAAGTAGTAAATTATATAAACATTAGAGTAAAAAATGCACATGAGAGTTTCAATGATATTTTTAACAAATTAATGGGTATACCCGTTACCCGCGGGTATACCCGATACCCGATGGGTAAATACCTGACAAATACCCGACGGGTAACGGGCCGGGTACGGGCCAAAGAATTACAACCGGGTACGGGCTTGGGATTACTAATACCCGGCCCAAACCCGGCCCATTGCCATTCCTACAATATCCATCCCAACAAAATAAAATTACATGTGGTTTCTCTCTCTCTCTATGTATATAGAGTTCGGTTAACGTATAATATTCCTTAACGTATGAGCGTACGTTGTGAAATTACGCACGTTGTAAAACTTAAAACCCTAATCACGCATGTAGAAAAGACATAATCACGTATGTTGAAAACCATAACATGCTTTATTACATAAGTATAACATGCGTGATTAAAGTTTTTCAACATACGTGTTTAGGGTTTTGAATTTTACAACATACGTAATTTGACAATGTACACTCGTACGTCAATCAATATTGTATTTTACACTTTCACTATATATATATAGGGTGGAGTTGTAAAGTGAACACTAGTGTATTTGTAAACTGAGTGAACAAATCGTAAGCATTGATTTACATCATCAAATCCTAGCCATTAATTTACCCTTGTTTTACACCCTCTTGTTCTCCGAATCAGAGATCGTTGCAAGCTTTTTTTTCACGCCTGGTACCTGGATGATAAGACCCTTATTGGAGATGCTACTCAGGTTGTCAAAGCTTTAGACATCATTAGAGGGGAGGGCCCCTCCTTAGGCCTCCTTTTCAACATTTAAAAAACTAAAGTTTTTTGGCCTACATGCGATGGGGTGAAGACTCAAGAGTGTTTATTTCCGCGGGAGATTGGTAGGCCGGTACATGGTGTGAAACTCTTGGGTGGTGCTGTCAGTAGAGATGGGGAGTTTATTAGTGGTTTGCCCCTCAATAGAGCCAAATGTGCGGTTGAGCTGATGGGATGCCTCAAACGCCTTCGTGACCCTCAGAGCGAACTCCTCCTGCTTCGTTCATGTATGGGGGTTGCTAAACTACTGTTTGGGCTTAAGACGTGTCAGCCTTCTTATGTCAGGGAAGTCGTCTCTGTTTTTGACAAGGGGCTTCGGAATGCGATCGAGGACATTGTTGTTTGTGGGGGTGCCTTTTTCGGGGACCTACAATGGAGGTTAGTTTCCCTCCTGACCCGTTTTGGGGGGCTTGGGATTTGCTTAGCTGAGGATGCCTCTTCCTATGCTTTTGTGGCTTCAAGGGCCCAATCTTGGGTTCTTCAAGCCCACATCCTTCGTGAATGTGGTGGTGGGCTATTGGACTCTGATTACAAGGGTGCGTTGGACAATCTACATAGTTCTCTTCCCGATCTTGATCTTGGCGATTTCTACATTAAAGACACCGCCCCCATTAAAGCCCAGAAAATTCTGGCGAATGCCTTATATAGCGAAATCGTCAAGACAGTTGAAGAGAGGTTTATTGTAACACCCCGTGTTTCGGAAGTCAAAGTCAAGATTGAAGTCAAAGGAAGAAAAGATTGCTAATTGCGATCTGTCACTCCTTGCTCAACTATTGTTTTGACATCTTTGACTTGTAATCGAATCTATCTATTTAATCGCTTTTATTGTATTATGTGGAGTATCTATTAATAATCGAGGTTTAATCGCTATTTAATCGCATGTTTAATCGATTTATCGCTTATCGCTATCGCAATCGCAACTTGAGTTATGTGTTCTGGATATTGTTTTACGTGTGTGTGCTATTTATGTGTTACTTATGCATGTTATGTTTATGTTGAGGTGTTAATCAAAATCGCAATCTATCGCATCGCAAACGAATCGAATACGCTAAACGCAGGTTATTTATAGTGATTGTATGTTAGATATAGTAGTTATGTTATTTGTATAACTAATGGGTAATACTATCGCATCGCTCTCTCGAATCGCATCGCTCAACACTCGAATCAAAACAACAAAACTCATCGCGCCGAACACTAGGATTGAGTGGCCAACCGATCGAGTGGCCATCCGATCGGGTTGCCATCCGATCGGGTGGCAACCCGATCGACCAACCACTTTCCCCACTTTCCTTTTTGGGAAACCCTATAAATACCCACCTGTCACATCATTTGTGATGTGACAGCTCCTCTGCTCGACCAACTCACTCAAGCTCACTTTTCCCTCGATTTCTCTCGATTCTTGTAAGTTTCCAACCTAAATCTTGTACTTCTATGATCTACACTCACTTTTACATCATTTTCACCTATGAATCTTAACTTTTAACCGTGAAATCACTGGATTTGAGGTGTTCTAGGATGATGTCATCATGGAGTTCTTATGAACTTCAATGTTTGGCTTCATTCCACCAAGAACAACTTAGATCTGAAGGATTTCCACAACATTCATCAATGTTTTCACTTAGATCTACACGAATCCATGGTTGAAAGGATTGAAAGAAGGTTTTCCAACTTTCTTTCAACTCTTTTACACTCAATGCGCTCAAAACCGATAGAATCGGAGCTCGTTCTGATCTTCTACTCGTTCTTAGTGATGGGTTAGTTCAAGATCCGAATTCTATCCAAGAGATAATGATTTCGGGTTTGAACATGAACAATCGTCTCGAACCGTGAACTGGTCGGACAAGGGTGATTCCTGTTCGATCGGGTCTCTTGGGTCGAGATAGGGTTCTGTTGTTTAAGCAAGTTATCATAACGTCTCGTTCATTACTGCAAATTCTTCAAACAAATCAAGTGATAAGACGATTTATTCAAACCTTTCAAAGGACTGAACGTCGAACGGATTACCACCCGATCGGATTGCCATCCGATCGAGTGACTGCCCGATCGTGTGACGTTTGGGACTTTGGTACTTAAACAATTTTCAATATGTTCAGTACGTACGGATTGCCACCCGATCGGATAGCCATCCGATCGAGTGACCGTCCTGCTGCGAACTTGTTTTCACTAAGTGTCCTACCAATCGGATTGTTGTCCGATCGAACCGGGTAGAGATACTTCTCTATTTTTCAAATGCTACAACGAAAACTTCAAAGTACAAACCATCATACACAAACACATCCTCACCACACAAGGTGACAATCCAATCGAATGGTCATCCGATAGGATGACCATCCGAACAGATTGCCACCCAATCGACTGGCCATCCGATCGGATTGCCATTCGATCGGATTACCATCCGATCCTTGTTACACTTGCATCGTTTTACGCGCCGCTCATCGTTTATGCTTTCGTTAACTGTTCAGGCTAATCTCTCTCAGCGCTCCCTTCAATCTAAGAGAGTGTTTACTTGTTAAACACAATATGTAAGTATACTCGATCCCTTTTTGCTTTATACACTTTTGGGTGCTACATACGTTACTTATTCTAAATCACATCGATCACACAACGCAAACACTATTTATACGCTGACCTCTAATGCATGTTATACGTGACTCGATGAATACCTGTTTGTAATGTTAACACATTGATTGCTGTCTACCTGCCTTAGCAACGATAGTACAATAGTTTGGAGTCAGCACCTGTTTACTCAGGGGTTGTTAAGGATAATTACTTCACGTGTTCACAGTGGTGAATATGTGTTGCACTCTTGCTACTCGCAGTCAACTCGCAGTCATTGGTATTGATAGGATCTTTGTCGATAACTTACATGCTTCACATTATACGTTGTACATGCTGGTTATGCGTAAACGATTTCGAACTCTATATGCTATTATCAAACTTGTATGCTCACCTTTACACTATGTGTATTGACCTCTATTTTAACGTATGTGACAGGTGTTTGAATGCTAGGATTTGTTGTGCCTTACCTGCTTTTGTGGAATCAAGTAGGATGGAGTCTAGAAACAAACAAAAACAATTTAAATCTGAGTTGTCGGAACATTTGATTTGTCTTTGAGATATTTGGTCTGTAATAGTTATTTACTCTAGTATGTTTATGGTATGGGACATAATATTTAAATATCTGGTAAAATAGTTGTTATGTATTTCTCCTTGACAATCTGTTTCGCTCAGTGCCGCACCCCGATGTTTCCGTCATTGGTTGGGGTGTGACATTTTTCTTGTCCCCTTGGCAGCGAGCCGTGTTTGAGTGTTTACGAGCCCCCCATGCTTAGGATTTCCTGTCTGTTGTTCCTATCGAAGGTTTAGGGGAATGTATGTCGGCTGTGGAATACCGGGCTATCCTCAAGTACCGACTGATGATACCCCTTTTCCCGGTTGATTACCCGTGTCCTGCATGTCGGAAGTGTTGATTGGATTATTTTGGGGAGCATGCAGTCCATTGCAAAGAATTACCGGGCTTTAAATATAAACATGATTTAGTTCGAGATGTTCTTTATGATGTCCTTAAGCGGGCAGGGATCTCGGCAAAAAAGGAAGCTCTGGTGAACTTCTTGACCGGTCCTTTAGAAGGGAGATCTACCCTACGGCCAGCTGACATTCTTGTTTTTGGATGGGAAGGAGGGAAACACGCGTATGTCGATTTGACAGGTGTGTCACCCCTCGTTGAGCTAAGGGACCACGAGTTTGTGGCAGGACGGGCGATAACCAAGGCAGAGGTGGGCAAAATAGCTTAGCACGAAAAAGCTTGCATCGAGAATCAGCACCTGTTCGTGCCGTTCGCTTTCGATACCTTTGGCGCTCTCGTTCTCGCCCTTGACGCGGTGCGGTTCCTCAAGCGGGTTCAGCAGGTGGTAAGCAGTAACACCGCGCATGTTAAGGGGCATAATTTTGTGTTTAGCAGGGTAGGGTTTGCTATTCAGAAGAGGGCAGCGGCACAACTTGTTGCTCGTCTACCTGCCATTAGTCTGTAATCGTCTCTATTTTAAATGATTAGACGTGTTGGTGATCATTATTAATTAATCCAACCATATCAAGTAGAGTTTGATTTTCTCTTTTATACAATAATTACATTGTGGGTTTCGAGTGAAGCACGTTGTGAACCTGACCCTATATATATATATATATATATATATATATATATATATATATATATAAAGCATATCCAATTGACAGTTTTCATAATTTGCCACTTTTTAAGGTAGGTACAACATCTAATGCATCATGTACAATGTTTAATGCACAAACCCTTTGATAGAGCGGCCAATATTTCATTCAAAATTTGGATTCCGCTCATCCCATACACCAATCAAACAATCGCCTAGGCATCAAATTAAACCAACATTAAAAAATTCAAACACGCCTGTTCTCTTCCTTCTCTCTCTCAAATCCCATGTGAATCAGATATGGATCTGCTCCCTCTCTCTCGATTCATCCGTAAATCATCGAAGAAAAACATCAATTCGCTTGCTGATGCCTATTCACAGGTATGATTTTCTAGGGATTTTGATTTCCATCTCAGTTTACCCATTCTGATAGACTCTAGATTTTGAGAATCCCATGTTTCTTTTTTTTTTTTTCAGATTCAGTTCATTCTCTATGGAACTTTGGGTTTTCACATCACACACGGAGGAACCCCAATTTCTTGAGTGTTTGTGGTGATTGCTTCAAGAGCAAGGGATTTTGAGAAGCCCATGGTACTTTTCACATCACATCACACACGGATTTGGTTTTCTTTTGTGAAAGATGAAGAGATCAATTTAGAGAATTTATGAAACAATGTGCAAATCAACCTAGCCCTAAATTATTTAGTTATTCATTCATATTAGTACAATTTGTAAATTGTTTCACTTTTTATTGTTTTTTGCATTACATTCTCATTATCTAGATATTAAATTTGTTTTGCTGATTTAGCATGCCAGTTGTTTCATGCTTATGGTTTTTCTGTAATTGAGGGACGAACTCATGTCTAAGATTTATAGTTAACAAAATAAGGATGGATCATATTTTCGGTGGGACGTTTAATAGTTAACTAAGTTTAGGGATAAAAAATGAGTGGATCGTGAACTTTATTTGAGTGTTTCTTGAAATATTGTTGTCATATCTTCTTCTTTTTATTGTTGTTTTTGTTGTTGTTGTCGTCGTTCTTATTATTGAAATAGTTAACTAAGTTTATGTGTTTCATGATATGCAGGTTTTAACATTCAAAGTAGTGTAGGAGTTGCTATCAAGCTGGTATTATTTTCTTTTCTTTTTAAGGATTTTGAAGTTTCTTTTTGTCTTATTAATATATTGATATACTGATCAAACCATTTTTTTGGCAAATAAAGCATTACCATGGTGAAATATCCAAAAACTAAGCAGTATATTTGGAAACTTAAATGTAAACCCAGTTCTCTTTTATATGACTTTGTAGCTTTCCAGGAGAGATGGTCGATTTTCAGGTTATGGACATTTTGAACTTGCCACCCCATTGCTGTGAGAGATGGGATTTGGGTGTTTTATTTCAGGTTTGCAGTTTCCTACTCATACTTAACCCCATTAGAAGCAACAATTGGTGTGGTACAATAGGTAATTCTAATCAGCATTTGGTTAGGGGGCTGTTTGGCAACTTCTGAATGGTTAAGTGCTGAACCAGTAAGAGGTCTGAACCATTAAGTGCTGAACAAGTAAGAGGTCTGAACTATTAAGAGGCAGTATAATGCTTAACCCTTCAGAGGTAAATGTCTGGCCAATTCAGATTAGAGGTCTTAACCATTCAGACTCAGGATAATACTTAACCATTCAGAGGCAAATGTCTGAACCATTCAGACATCTGCTCACCAAACAAACAGTCTGAACCATTAAGATCCTCATTAAGAGGTAAACAAACGGCCCCTAGGTAATTCTAATCAGTTTTCTATATGGCGACTCTGCCAGATTCTTCAAATATGATTTTCTTGATACTAAATACATGGAAAATTAGTATTGGGTTTTGTAGAATACAAAAAATAAAGTCAAAATGATAATATTGGATGTTTCTTCAAGTGGCTCGATCTAAATGTTATTGTTTCGGTATGTGATTACTGACTAGAACTATAATGCTCAAATGAGAATTATGTGTGCCAGGTAGTGCTTCATGTTTTTTAGCTTAATATTTGAGTTTTAGTTATTGATTTAAGCTTAAACTATTTAAGTTTATTTGTTTTTTTTATGGGCTTTAAACACTTGCAGATCTGGTGGATGATCTAAAGAAGCTCCCAAAGTGGAATTATGATCGGTCCAACGCATGGAAACCCCTCAGGAAGATAGTGAAGTTATTTTATAGTGAGCGCAATTATTTCCTGTAGTTTAATTTCTAATTTTAGTAACTAGAAGTATGGGTTTAGTTTGATTTTTTCGGCTGATATAGTGGATTTGATGAATGGAACAACCCTCCTCGAGCGACTTTCAAGGATCTGTTCAGAAGTGACAACAATATATTGGTACATTTTCAAGAACTTCCATATATAATTAGTATATTGTATACCGGGACAGCAAGGTAACGACTCATAATAGGTTCGGGTCATAATGAGGAGTTTCAACAAAACTAAAACGGGTGTAGGATCGAGTTGCGACCCAAACGAGTCAATCAGAAGAGCTCTTGTCTGTTTCAGAGGCGGAAACTAAGAAACAGACTTGTAAAACAGCTTGTTTCACTATTAAACGTCTTGTTTTATTGATATCACAGCTTTACAGATCAAACGACGCGTCGGCAGCACTTAGGTACCGGAATGATGAAAGTTACAAATGATTTCGCTTGGAAGGTATTTATAGGGAATCTAATTTCGTTTGAAGGTGTCACTGCCACTTTCAAAAGGAATTAAATATGCTGATTTCGTTTGAAAGTGCCAGGTGCACTTTCAAGCGGAATTACCTCCTTCAAGCGGAATTACCTTAAACACACTCTAAAATCTCCTATTTTCTCGTACAACGCGCCCTGATCTAACAATTCTAATACTAGACTCGATACAAGACGAAGTCGACAGACGTAATGCACCAACAGACTCCCCCTCGGATGTTGACGAGTCTTAAGTGTCGAGTCTTCAACGTCTTCAATCTTTATCAGTCTTTGGGATTCCAGGATCTCGATCTGGCTCTTGCCTCACTTCAATTCCTTCTTCAGGTAATCTCCTTCTCTTGCGTTTCCCAGAATCGAATTCCTGGTTCTATTCTTCTACACTTCTTCCCCTCGGATGTTGATCTATCAATCTCTGGCATTTTCAGGATCAAATTCCTAGCTCTTGTATCTTCATACTCTCTCTTTCTAACAAACTCCCCCTCAACTTGTACTGGGATCGTAGTCTAGCTCACATTCTGCTCACATGAATACAGGCTCAGGAATCACAACCTGGCTCACCTGCATATTCTCTACCTAAAACATAAGTTTCATAAAAGATAAGATACAACGAATTTAGAAACTCTGCTAACACTTGTAAACACAAACTTAACACATCATTTTCAAATATCAATCAATAATGATTTAACATGATAGACTCTGATGAACCACTTGTATGTATATCATTTTCATTTCAAACATCTTCAAATAAACTTTCCCAAACCAGTTCGTCATGTTCAACACTCGGAATTTTGAAAATCAGCTTTTCAACATCAGTTGTCTAAAATCTTTTTGGATTTTTCAAAATATATGCTAAAACACACTTAAAATCTTTTTGGATTTATGAAAATAACAAAAATGAAATGCAGTAAAGAAATATTTACATACAATATTTTGTGAGACAAATCACCAACACCGTTAAGCTTTAAACATTTTAAGTTCTAAACGATTCACTTAGATTGGCAGTATACTAATCCACTTAAATTTTCACACAAAGTTCAACTGATTCGAGATACGAGATTAATGTTTTAGAGACTTAAACTTATTCGCGTGTCCCACCTCAGAATATACTCCCGTATCCAGATCCCAATATTCAGTCTTACAGGTGAGTATACCTAGATGATATCTGTAAGGGGTTAATTGCGAAACCGTGAGAGCTCAGGTCAGAACTTCCGTTCAGCAGAGAGATGACGGCTCGACTTTTGGTGGGTCCCCTTTAGAGGATCTTTTTTTTATAACAGCACATGATTTGCATTTTGCAATGTTTTATCATTTTTTATGCTGAGGGGAGGCTATATTTCAAGCAAGCGTAAAGTATTCTCCGGGGACTAGGCCATTGCTTCCGCATTATCAGAAGTCCCGGGATAATACCCCAGATATCACTAAGCATAAAGACCTAGTATCTCAGAAAGAGGGGTCCTTCAAACAAGATTTCGGGGGTTACCCATATATCCGAGAGATGTTACCCACGATATAAGCAAGTTCGAAATTTAGGTTTATATCTCGTCACAATCTACTAAATG
This sequence comes from Helianthus tuberosus, assembly GCA_030545235.1. NCBI lineage: Eukaryota > Viridiplantae > Streptophyta > Magnoliopsida > Asterales > Asteraceae > Helianthus > Helianthus tuberosus. The sequence goes on along the minus strand of CM060442.1, from coordinate 195,604,621 downwards.
TGCAAAAACCTACTGGCACATCATCAGTGAGACCGTTTATCACATTTAACTTTTCATTTCTTTAGCATGCTGTGATCGTCCACTGATGTACTATCATTTCCTCTTTTTTACAACAAAACTCATTTTTGAATTTTATCATGTTTTTTACTTTTTCAAATTTCCTAATGTTTTTGGATTTTCTAAAAATTTTTACTCCCCCTAAAATGCAAACACATTTTAGGAAATTTGAAAACAAACTATACAAGCAAAATGACAACTGATATCAAATCACTTCAAATCGCCATCCACTTGGCATAAACAATCAGAACACTTAAGTTTGTTTTAATCAAATGGTTTTTCCGGAAAATAAGTTTCGTTTTTTTTATCACTTGTAAGTTAGGGGTTCATCACTTTGTTTCTCAATCATTTGTGGGAAAAACAAGTACAACTTAATGTCCTTGATTTACCACTTGTAAGTGAAATCCTTCTTCAACTACTTGTAGGTTCACTTATCAACCAAAACCACTTTGTAAATCAACATATAACAATATCAAGATATCACCTGTAGATTTACCAACCAAAACTTTTCAAGAATGATGCCGATTCCTGCTCCACGCTTACCAACCTGGGAGCTCCGGCAAGTCAGGATTTCAGTTAGGAAATGCTGTCACCCAAGCCTGACCGGCCTTGGGTGATGTTGGTACACATCTATCCCACCAACAATTTGATTTATAAAAATCTTTGGCACTTTTAACCTTCCCATCAACCATATTCCCGAAAATATGTTTAACTTTGCCATTGAAAGCCTTTTCAGCATCAAATTATTTCTTACCAGCAAAGAATTGGCCTGAAATCTCAGTTTTACCTACCTTCAACTTCAAATTTTCCTTTGACAATTTAGGAAAATTTTCATCATTCACCTCTGGAACGGAATTCTCAACCTTTTTCTCAACAAATGACTCCTCTGATTTTATGGAATCAGATTCATTGTCAGAACTACTATCTGAACTTTTAACAACCCATTTTTGTTTGTTCAAATCGACTTGTCTTTTGTAAAACCTTTTTGAAGTTTCACCAACTTCCATAGTCGATTTTTCAAACATTTTAACCTTTCCTTTTGATTATTCAGATTTGTCAACATATTTTCTTCTCATTTCAAAGTTAGAAGACACTCCCTGTTTTGAATAAGTGGACTCTTGGCAGTTCCAAGCAATGTGTCCAGCTTTTTGACACTTAAAGCAAGTTCTTCTATCAACTCTTAGAGCAAACTTCTTTACATTCTTTTTTATTTCAGCAAGAAACTCTTGATTAGACTGTTTCCAGAATGGTTTCTTCTGCTCATCTTCAGAACTTCCTCCTGCAACAAATTTTGTTTTTGGTTTATAATTTTTCTCATTTTTATAATTTTCTGAAGAACTAAAACCTAAACCTTTCTTTTTGAAATTACTGTTATGGTTTGGTTTCTTTTGAAAACCATAACCAGAACCGTAACCCATTTTTCTGTTAACTCTTTGTTGAATTCTTGAAGAAGTGTATTTGTTAGGTTTACCATCAAGATTTAAATCTTTTATTTCAGAAATATTAATTTCTGTTAATTTGAAAACCTGTTTGATCATTTCAGTTTTTACACTTCTTATTGGAAATTCCTTATCAGAATATAATTTGTCTGAATCATTCAAAGTATAAGCTACTTTGACTGATCCGTCATTCAAATTAGATTTTGACAACAAGAATTCTTTATTGTAAACCCTTTTAACCGGTGAACTCGGACTCTTTTCTGACGAACTCGAACTTTCAGACTTAGACTTCGGTTTTGACTCCTCATCCATATCTAACACCTGATCGACCACTTTCTTTACTAACTCAGACTCATGATCAGTGTCAGACGCTGTGAATGTGACATCAATATTGTCTGGTAATTCATCAATGATTTCAGACTTTAACATGATGTTGACTGCCTTTTTTAGATGCTCCTCGTTAGGATTCCTGGGGGAATAACTCTCATAGATTGGAGGCGGACACTTGTTATACTTGACACTTTGTGTCTTACCAGCATCAGTGTCTTCCATTTCTTTATCTTTAAATGCTTCAAGACCTGCAACAGTAGGATAAACACGATCAATCAAATAATCACAAGTAGTATAACTCAACAGTAATTGTTTAATCCTTTCACTCTCAATCTTTTCAAGTTCTAACTCCTGTTTCAACTTAGCACAGTCTTCAATATACTCATTGATGATCTTCTATTTCATCATTAATGTTGAGCTCATTTTTGTCATTGCATTTTCAATTTCTGAATTCGTCTTTTTCAGACTATCAACTGTTTTGTTCAGCACATATCATATGATTCCTTCACGTACTTCACATCAGACAGTAAGTCTTCTTTAATTTTCTCTAATTCAGCAATCTTCTTATCTTTCTCCTCACAAGCTTTGCAAGATTCTGAACACTTCAAACATGGTTTTTCAACTTCAACCACTTTTTCAATTATCTTTTCAACCTCGACAGTCTTTTCAACTTCAACGAGTTTCTCAACTTCAACAATTTTTTCTATCTCGACGAGTTTCTCTACTTCGACAATTTTTTCGATTTCAACTATTTTCTCCACCACTTTCTCCACTTCAACAATTTTATCTACAACTTTCTCAGTTACTGCTTCTACATTTGCTTCACCAGTTTCTATCTTTGCCTTTTCATCAGCTAGCATTCTTGCTACTTCCAGCTCTCTCCTCAATCTGGCAATCTTCTTCTGATTCAACATCTCCATTTTATTTGCAAAAAAGAAATTAAAGCTGTCAGGATCTATGCCTTTTCTAGCTTTGTTAAGATATTCTTCCTCATCATCAGTATCCATATCGCTTCCAAGATCTGGAAAAAAATCGGGATTCTTTTCTGATTAGCCTCATCTTCACCCAGAATTCTAGCAACAAAACCTGGACCTGGTGGAATGTATTTATCCCAGCTAAAACCTTCAGCAACAAATTCATCATCTTGATCAATGATACCAAAATAAGCTTTCTTATTTGCATCTTCGATCATTTTACCATGAGCAGTTTTTTGATCCTTTTGTTGAGGTTGTTGATCAATCTGATGAAAAATTTATTTCTGATAATAATTGTTCTTTTCTTGATTCCCGGTTGCTTCTTTATTTGTACATTCTCTCTTAAAATGTCCCTTTCCTTTACACCGGAAACATGTAACTTTTGATTTGTCAAAACCCAATGGAGAAGTAGCCATTCCTCGAAACTCATCTCTACCAGTAATTTGTTGAAACTTTTATGCCCTCCTACAAGCACTAGCCAAATACCACTTCACATCCATCAACTCAAGTTCCTCTGCATCAATTTGGTCATAATCTTCTTTTGTAAGCATCGGATTTCCAATCTTGCCAGCAATCAAACCTTCATAAGATTCCAACATAGCAACGAGTGATGCCATGTGTTGCTTGGCTATTTCTGGAGACAGATTTTGACCATTCTGAATATTCAAAGTAACATTGCATTGAAGATTAGTTGAGTTCTGTTTTTGAGGACTTGATGTTGTATGATTTGGATCAAAGATTGAAAATGAAGACGAAGATCCACCACTCTGTGTCACATTACTACCCTTTGTTCCAGACGAACTATCAGCACTAAATCCAGTTTGGATCTTTGGGCTAGGGCTGGGGATAGCCTCAAACTTGTTCCCTCTGTAATACAAACTGACATCTTGTTGAGCATTTGGATTCGTCATGATAGCAGTTTTCTGAATATCCAATTCCTGCTCTTCAATTTTCTGAATGAACTGTGCCAAATTCATACTCTCAGACTTCCTCATGTGTTTCACAATCATCAAATACCTCATGTGTTTCACAATCATCAAATAAGTTCCCCACTTATTCTGTGGTAGTGCTTCAGCTAGTTTATCAACCCACTCATCATCATCTTTCTCAATGTCCAATCTTTTCATTTCCAATACCAGATGACAATATCTATCAATAGTCTGCTTTGTTGTTTCATGATCAAAAGCTGAAAACATATCAAACGATTTCTTCAATAACGCCTTTTTGTTTTTAATCATATCTGTGCTTCCTTTGAATTTCTGAATCAATGCTTCCCAAATTGATCTAGCCGTACCATTATGTTGGAGCAAAACAAAGATATCTTCTTTAATCGCCTGTTGAAGAATACTAATCATCATTTTCTCACTTGTAAATTTCAATTTGTCACCCTCTGAATAGTCACAAATAGCTTTTTCAATCCCACGTTCATTCTTTGGTTTCTCATAATCTTTCAACAATGAACACCATGCGTCAAATTTATAAGCTTGCGCCCAGTTTTCAAAACGATATTTCCATCCTTGAAAATCTTCAATGTACATGAGCTTTGGTGGTTTTTGATAAGTTCCTGTTTCATTCTCATTGTACACAGTTTCGGTAGCAGTAACAGGTGCAATCGGGGTAGCAAACGCATTGTAGAATTCCTCGTCCATGTTTCGGAAAATTTTTTCACAAAAATACAAGTTTCAAACGGAATACAGTTTCAAACGGTATTACTTTCAAACGGAATACCTTCTCAAACGAAATTAACCCTGAAGCGGAATAACACCCACAAACGAAACCACCTTTTAGCGAAAGCACTGATTTCATTTGAAGCAACACACTTTCAAACAGAATAACAACCTGAAGCGGAATTATCTAATTTCGTTTGAACCGGCTCAAACGGAATTAACCTCTGAAGCGAAATTAGGTGACTTCAAGCGGAATAAGGTCTAATTTTCAAGCGGAAACACAAATTCAAGCGGAATTAACCTGCTAATTCCGTATGAAGTGTTGCTGACATCATCATTTTCGATCTGTTTTCAAACGGAATTAAGAATTTGATCAAGTTTTAAGATGATTTTAAGTCCAAAACGCTCAAGGATTCATTAAAACACTGTTATGCTTATAATATTGTGAAATTCAGACCATTTTGACCGTAAAATTTTGTGAAATCTTGAAAAGAAGGTGTAGAAGTCAGAAAATTAGGCTGTTTTGGCAAGAACTTTTCTTCCTGAGCTCTGATACCACTTGTAGGATCGTGTTGTGACCCAAACGAGTCAATCAGAAGAGCTCTTGTCTGTTTCAGAGGCGAAAACTAGGAAACAGACTTGTAAAACAACTTGTTTCACTATTAAACGTCGTGTTTTATTGATATCACAGCTTTACAGATCAAACGACGCGTCGGCAGCACTTCGGTACCGGAATGATGAAAGTTACAAATGATTTTGCTTGGAAGGTATTTATAGGGAATCTAATTTCGTTTGAAGGTGTCACTGCCACTTTCAAACGGAATTAAATATGCTGATTTCGTTTGAAAGTGCCAGGTGCACTCTCAAGCGGAATTACCTCCTTCAAGCGGAATTACCTTAAACACACCCTAAAATCTCCTATTTTCTCGTACAACGCGCCCTGATCTAACAATTCTAATACTAGACTCGATACAAGACGAAGTCGACAGACGTAATGCACCAACAACGGGTCAAAACAAACCATTCTAGAAAATGGTCTTAACTCTTAAGGTTTCGACGAAAATGACTAATACAAAAATTATAGACGGTTGGCTAAATGGGTCGTAGCAGGTTTAAGTCGTTGCGGTTCCAACCAAACTGGGTATGGGTGAAATGGAATGTTTTAGAAAGTGGTCGTTTTCTTTGGCTCAGAATGGGTTCACGACCTTTGAGTTGTAGCGAGTTCAAGTCTGAGCGTGCTCTAATCAAACTGGATATGCGTTAGTATTTCATTTGTGTTTTGATGTTTTGATGAATCTGATGATGAAATTATTTAGTAATTTATTTTTTATAGAATATAATTTTTGTATTAATTTTTTAATTCCTCGTCGAGGCGTACGCCTCATGAGGCGAAGGGAAAACACCTCGAGGCACGATTCCGTACTTTTAAACATTGGCTTCTACTCCGTTTTGTTTTGGCTTCTACAATTTTTACAGATCAAGTTACTTGAGTTAACCCTACTTTCATGGATTTTTTTTTCATAAAAAACGAAAAAGCAATCCTAACCATTGTTGACCCGAACAGGATTTGCTCTGCACCAGTCTGCTCAAGCTCAACCTAAGCTGGAACCTAATAGTTTACATTCATTATCACTGTATGAATCTGAACTCTTTCTACTACAAATGTATTTGTTTTAGGTCCATGCCATTCTATTGTTCATAACTGTGATATGCAATTATTAGACTACTAGGTTGCATTTTGTGTCTATATGCGAGTTGATTGTTGGTATTACCCCTTTTAATGCGGAGCACCCTCATGTCGTTTTCTTGATTTTGTTTCTTTCATATACATTGTACTATTGTACTGATGCTTTTTTTAACCCATTAATTATTAGTGAAATTTATCGTGCATGAGTATACATCTAATGGATGTAATCTAATCTTACCTGTCGTTTTTTGTTTATATTTTTCAGATGATATTTGACAAAATTCTGGACCGTAACATACCCTGCTTGCTGAAGTAGTCAACGGCGATTGTACAAACTTATTTAGTTAGGGTGTCAAATATGACTAAACTTTAATATAGTTGAATAGAATAGAGTTGGTGGACTTTTTCGAATGGTTGAGAAGATGAAAGAATGAGTATTATGACATCAAAAAATGGTCGATAAGAAGAAAGAACGATTGATGCTTTTTGTTTAGAGTGCACAAAGCTAGAACCAAATTCACAGTAGCTTTACGTTTTTTTATTCACTGATTGAATAAAAGTTATAATTGGTTCGACTAGTCAACTTCAACTTCGGTTTAAACTGCTAGCTATTTTTGAACCAAACTGACCCTAAAACTCATCATTTTAGATTACAAAAGTAATGATAACGGAGTGTGACTTAGTTTAAACTCTTAACTTGTTATGAAAAACAAGTTAGCGGAAGATTTTGGCTTGTTAAGAAAAACTTTGGTTTTTCTGAGTTGAGTTGGACGTTTTAGCTTGTTAAGAAACACAAGTTGGGTTGAAAATTTAGCTTGTTAGGAAAAACAATCTATGGTGAATTGGTTTGATTAATTTTGAGCTTATGGTTGTGCTTTAGTTGGCTTGGCGCAGTTCGGTTTGTTTACATCATTTTAAAACTCTTTAAATCCCCATGACCGGTTTTGAAGTACCTTAACCGAAAATTTAGATTTTAGTTATGACCCAACTGAACTGAACCTTCTCATGCACACCCTTAGAATTACTAACAAGTGTTGTGTTTTCCGTTGCATAGCGAATTTGGTTTTGGTTATGGCTCAAAACCGAACCACCCCGTACATAGCCCTAAACTCACCAAACGAAGTGATATATTTCCCACCATATCACGCGGATAAATAACTAGTATATATATATATATATAGTTTTTATGTATTACACAGGTTGAAAATAATTCATAATTCTATAAATAATTTTCGTATTATCCTACATATACATTTACAAAGTTAAAAGGAATAGTGCCAGGCAGCTTGCCTGACACTTTCCTATTAGATAAACCCATTTTTAATTTAATTTTATTCCCAATTTAAAATTTACGCTTTCGTCCTTCATTTAAAATTACGGTTTTGTCCCCAGCTAAAAAATAAAATTATAATTTTGCCCCTAGCTAAAATTACGTTTTCGCCCCAAGCTCAAAATAAAATTATAATTTTGCCATTAGCTCAAAATTACGCTTTTGCCCTCGATTAAAAAACTCATTTTTAATTTTGTTCTCAGTTTAAAATTACGGTTTCGCCCTCCGTTTAAAATTAAGTATTTGTCCCGAGTTCAAAATAAAATGTTGTTTTTCCCTCTAGCTCAAAATTACGATTTTGCCCTCAGCTCAAAATTACGTTCTTGCCTCCAGTTCAAAATAAAATTATGTTTTCCCTAGCTCAAAATTATTAGCTGTCTGTCACTTCTCTATCGGACCAACTCATTTTTTATTTAATTTTATTCCCAGTTTAAAATTACGCTTTCGTCCTTCGTTTAAAATTACGTTTTTGCCCCCAGCTAAAAATAAAATTATAATTTTGCCCTAGCTCAAAATACGCTTTTGCCCTCGGTTCAAAAACTCTTTTTTTTTTAATTTCGTTCCTAGTTTAAAATTACGGTTTCACCCTCCGTTTAAAATTACGTTTTTGCCCCAGTTAAAAATAAATTGTTGTTTTTTCCTCTAGCTAAAAATTACGATTCTGCCCTCAGATTAAAATTACGTTTTTTTCCCACAGTTAAAAATAAAATTATGTTTTCCCTCTAACTCAAAATTATGATTTTGCTCTCAGTTTAAAATCATGATTTCGCCTACTGTTCAAAATATAATTCCGATTTTGCCCTCTGTACAGACATACATGTTATGAGAGAGATATTTGCCTTATTGCCCAGCAACGCGGGAGGGGCAAAAACTAGTTTAGAAACAAACACAAAGACTTTAAATGAGTTGATATGCCTTTCGCATCGTTTAATAATAACTAGGTGATTTGACCGCGCGTTGCGGCGGTAGATTACCGCGAGCATTAGATTGGCATCGGTTTGGTTCGTTACAATACCGGAATGATACATGTACTTCGTATAGAAATCAATCGACTGAAAAAAAAAATGAACACAGATACCGAGACCAATGTTCAAACGATATTGATTGATTCAGATCGTCACAATATTGATATCATTATTCATATATCGTTGCAGACAAAGTTGTATAAACCAGTACCAATGTTGTTCGTTTGGTTTGTTATGGTATAATAATGATATGGTGCCAGTTTATCAAAAGTAAAAACAATAAAAAATTAATAGTGGTATCGATACAGATGTTGTTCAATCGATTCGGTACGTTTTGGTATGTTAGCAGCACATTATCTATTTCAAAAAAAACTTTATCACAATATTGGAAAAAATAAACACAAATTATTAGAAAAAAAATCAAAATAAATGATAAATAATAATTTAAAAAAATACTTCAAAATAATAATTACCATTCATTGTCGCTTTCGGTTCAGTTTGGTACACCTCCAGCACAATATCCATTTTCAATAAAAGTTATACTGCAATGTTAAAAAAACATTGTTGCGCATTTTTTTTTTCTAAACTAACAAACGCAAACGCAAGTTATTAAAAGTAAATTAAACTAAATGATTGAATAAAATAGTATTTAAAAGTAGATAAATACTTGAAATAAAATTAAAAAATAAATCAACACTTTAAAACAAAATATTTAAAAAAGATTAATAGATAAATCAACTATTCATGAACACTTTGAATTGATATGTATAATATAATAAAACGAAGAACATCAAAATTAGTTCTATTAATTAATAAAACGTCAATTAAAAATGAATAATATATGTGTTTTACTATGATAATTATAATTTTACTATATCCTAAATGTTAAAACAATATGTGATTAAAATAAATCATAATAATAAAACTAATTAATTCTATCAATTAATAAAACTTATGTTAAAGAATAATAATACATGTGTTTTACTATTATAAAATACAAAAAAACATGAAAAATTATAATCATAAATAATAATAGTTTTACTATTGTCCATGGCTTTATACCCTAGTGGCATCTTGGGGGTGGGATAAGACTTTGGGACCAATAGGTCCTGGGTTCGATTCCTACAAGGGGGTTTTTCCCATATTTATTGGGTTTCCTCCTGAATTGGTGTATAGACATTATGCCTAGTGGAGATGGATATGATCGGGTGGTTCCGCTGATGGCACGATGATACTCCAGTGGTACGTCAGTGATCCAAATTTACCATTAAAAAAAATAATAGTTTTACTATTCATGGCAAGTTAGAAATATTTACCATAAAAAAAATAATAGTTTTACTATTCATGGCAAGTTAGAAATAATAATAATAATAATAATAATAATAATAATAATAATAATAATAATAATAATAATAATAATAATAATAATCTCATCTCCAAACAAAACCGAATATCAAGTTGCTATTTTGAGTAGAATTAGTTGTTCCATATGGGTTGGTGGATTCAAGATGGGCGGCCGACCAATTCCACCCATCTTGATGAAGTTATACTTTAAATTTTTCAAGTGGGTATATATGTCAAGTGGGTAAAGAAATATTTGATGAAGATAAATAAATAATAAATATGCGTGAATAGCCCTTTTTCCTTTTCCTACAAAAGTGAGTTTTGAGCTTTTAACCGAGCATACAAATACACATCTATACTAATTGCTCAAATTTTCATTTCTTGTGTAAATAACTCGTTTGGTTCTTACGAATCTAGAACTTGCCAAAACGATACATTCCAAATCCTTACCGACATAAATCCAAGTAAGTAAATGATAGAGCCATTAAGACTAAACCTTTTCTTCATTATAAACCTTTATTTTTCTTTTTCATCCCTTACCAAAAACATCCCCTAGATAAACCACTTTGAGGCTTAACCATTTCATTTCTAAATCCGCAAAAATATATACTTTTGCAAAAAACAACCACCCACATCCACAAACCTTTTTGTTTACACCCTTTTCTTAGTAAGAGGTCCAGTTATAAAAATTATAAGTAATGACTCAGTTTCAACTTTGGTAAAAAAAAAAGCCAAAGTTTTTTTGCTAAGCTACAAAGCAATGGAAAAACCGACACTTTTTACGCTTTTCGTCATTTTTACCAAACACACCCACCCGAGCCACAACCTACCCTTTTAAAAGTCCTCTTGACATTTGCGAAGATTAAACATAAAAAAGGAGGAGGTTTGATTATTTGTCAAGCCTATAGTAGGAGTAAGTTCCAAACTGGTTCCGAGCGTTTTCACTTATACATCTTCGGCCAAGTATTGAGTGACCACTTGTGAGGTGTGTAAATTTGTATATAACTAAATAGAATTTTATAAAGGCATGTTATGCCCAAAACAAATAATTTTTCTTAATATGTGTTTTAAATAAATCATGACGAATAAGATTGCAAATAAAATAAAAACAAAATAAATTTAGAACTTGGATTCCCGACACTCTAAAGATAAGCCCAAAAACCTTCTCTTCTACCAATTCCGTTTGGGAGTGTATGCCACATTATAGAGTTTTGCTTGAGGACAAGCAAAGATTTAAGTGTGAGAGTAGTTGATGTGCGTAAAATGCAACATATAAATTATATCAAATAAGACGTAAAATCAACCATTTTTCGGTACTAATGTCGGAAAAAAGCATGTTTCTTTGTTTCCTTTTAATTTACATGATCAAAAGAGCTTAAACGCACAAAAGGAACAAATTAACAGCAGAAACCAACATATATACAAAGAAGAAGGGTTGACACGACTCGCCGAGCCCCCATTCACATCCAAACCAAAAAAAATAACAAAACATAAGCTTAGGCACGGGGCCGTGCCCACCAGGCATAGGGCCGTGCCCAGTCAAGATCCCCTGCAGAAAAAGACTAGAAGAAAAGACAAACCAACATGGGGCCGTGCCAACTCAACACGGGGTATGGTCAACTCTAAGATTCGCAGAATCTGAGATAATACAACAAGTACAATTGCCACGGGCCATGCCGTTGACACACGGGGCCGTGTTAGTAAAAGACATGACACCTGCAGTTAATGAAGAAGATAGAGAATGAAGGCCACAGGGCCGTGTGAACAGTCTGACTTTAGCTATAAATAGGGGTGCTTGGTTTCATTCCAATCCATCCCTTGGAAAACCACTTTTCTCAAACTTGCCACCAGTCCACCACCACTACAACACCAACACCCACTACCATCAACCATCTTTCATCTTTTAGAGTGTGTAGTAGTCTCAGAATCCAAGATCGATCGTAAGAGTTATTGTCAAACAAAGGCCATGCTTGGCTAAACTTTTACATCACTTGGTGAAGACAAATCTTTAATATATTACTTTTGATTTCCAATCTTTGGCAAACTTTTATTTGGGTATGTATTAATGACTTTAATAACTGGTTTTCTATATTGAAGGTGAATTTTACTTAATCATTTTTTTATGTTTTGTTGATTCACTCATACGTGTCTTTACGGTCTATATAAAGCGCGTTAACTACCTGGAAGGGGGTTAGAAGGGTGTTTGGGGGAAGTTATTGCCTCGTTCAGTGTATAGATCCTGCGATAACCTGATTCAAGCTTAGTAGGACTTCCCTTGAGGCAGATAGCATCAAATCGGGGGAAGTAAAAACCGCTTGTAATCCCTTATCTATAAACTACTATTAAAACATTAAACCGACCGACCTTGCGGGACTGTATCCTTGTTGACTCAGGCCAATAGGTTGAGGGTAACGCTGCATGGAAGGGGGCCTACCACTTTTCGCATTAATAACTTACTTAATTATCTTTCAATAATCCAACCTTGCGGGACTATATCCCTGTTAACTCAGACCAATAGGTTGAGGGTAACGCTGCCTGGAAGGGGGCCTACTACTGTAACTTAAAGATAATCACCTAAAAAGCCCAAAGTGCGGAAATCAACAAAGGATATATAAAAGAGGAGTTGGAACCAAGTGATTCATTTTTGTCTATTTGTTTTCCTTGTATTTTTATTTTCATTTTCTAGTTTATCTTTTTAAATTTTTCAAAACCTTTTATCAAAATTTGGTTAGATTAGACGTTAACGATAAGCCGGTACTAAAAGCTCTTGTCTCCTTGGACGACCTCGGTATCTTGCCATCACTATACTAAATATGCGATGAGTGCACTTGCCCTAACGTGTGTAGAATGATAGTATTATATCGTGTTTTATAAATTTAAAGCTTGATTCGCGAGTAAAAAGTGCTTAAAATATATCTTAAATTTATACACACCCGCACACACGTCAATAGCGCTATTAGGCCTGCCAAACCTCACACCGTGCTGGGAGTCGGGCATGAACTAATGACCTTAAACACTTTGATCTATGATGATAGACATTGATGAGGGCACCAAAAACAAAATAGTCAATCGGTATCGAGTTTATTATTCGTAACATGTCTTTAAACTAAACACTTACATGATTTTCGTTAAACAAAACTGTGAACTCGCTTATTGCAACGTTTAATGCTATGCTATGCTTATAAATAATTTGTTTTCGAATGTCTAAATAATTACAATCGCTTCCGCTGAACGAATACTTTGTTGAATCGCTTATTTTGACGAGCACTTTTCATGTTGAATAAGATTTTAGTTTAATATACTATGGATAGTTCAACGTGATTAGCGGCTAGATCCTAGTACGTCACACGCCTCGTAGTGAGATCTGCCTGTGGTATTTTGGGGGTGTGACAGTTAAACCTTTTAACACGAACATTTATTTCATTTGCTACATGATGCAATAAAATCTTTTTGGATTTTTTTTCAAATGTTTTTGTATTTTTCTCATTTTCTCCCCCTAACACAATGCATATGTACATAGTTTACCATCTTCTCCCCTAAATTTGTGCATCACACTTTATGCGCAAATTTACCTAATAATGAAAACGTATGTACAAAGATATAAACGAAAGAAAATGAGAATATTTTTTTCTTGTTTTTGCTTAACCATTCCGTCATCAGATTGAAGACTAATCAGTTTAAAAAAAAAGCATGAAATTTAAATTGTACCTTTTTGTTGATCTTATCTTACCTCCCTTATCTCCTGTAACACCTCATAAAATCACGACCAATATAATAAAGACACGTGTCATCGACTTTAAACGTGTAATGGATTGATCTTGACGGACTAAAGTTGTCAAACAATGTAAATATGTTAGTAAAAGGATCCAAAGTGTCAACTTGCCATTTTTATGCCCCTGTTTGACCTCACACGATGTTCGTATTCTTAAACGAATAATTTGTCAAACATAGAATGTCGTTTGTGCTTAAAATAAGGATTTTACGAAACATAAGGGTTAAATGTGTCAACATGTTAAATGTTACCTCTGAATGACCTTTTAACGAACCCAAAAACATTGTAATAATTATATTTTTCGCTCTCAAGAATATTAGATATTAATTTTGTGGAATTTCGACGAAAACAAGACTTTTCGGGTGATCGTACAACTAATCGGGAGCTTAACGGAGTTAAATAATAACCCAAGGTCCTTAATAGTTAACTACAGGGGTCCTAAATGCAATAAATAGAAGTTAAATAAACTTATAATGGACCAGGGACCAAAACTGCAATTAATGGAAGTTGTTTTCCGGTCATAGAGGAGTGTCGCGGCCCGCGTAGACTCTTTCTGAGTCTTACGCGGCCCGCGTGAGCAGCACCAGCGACCAAAAACATGACAGCTGCATGTTCAGCCAGTTCCACCGCCTTTGCATGCCTGAATTCGATACCAGGGACTGTGCCAATCGTTTGTCATGCACTAGGGACACCTGGTAACATCTGGGATCAATGTAGGGACATGTGGAGTGATCAAATGAAATGGAAAATCCTATATAAGGCCTTGTTTTTGCACTAGTTCATTGCACACTTGAAATTTGCTTCACAACTCATTCTATGGAGTCCCTTGGAGCTCTAAGAAGTCTTCCTCAGTTATATTTTCGTGCTAACTACTCTACTAAGCATTCTTAGCCTCTCTAGTTTAAGTTTTATTAGTTTAATGACCAAAAGTCAAGGCCATCGTAATTAAGCTTTGACTTAGTGATTAATCACTAATGGTCCAGTCATTATTCGAATTGAAAGTAGCTATGAGTTGGTAATTATGTAGGTAATAAACTCTTAAAAGGGAACCCACTGATTATCACTCTAACTTGGTCAATTGTCGGGTCAAACTTACTATTAAAAAGTCAACAGAATCCATTTTTGCAAATAAATTCATAACTGATAATGTAGAAGTTATGGAACATGTTTAAACACTAAAATAACTTGGTAAATAATATAAGAACATGTTTAGGCATGTTCAACCCGAAAATTCTGAGTTTAGGCTCAGTTCGGAACCGAAAGTCGCAAAAGTAGACTTTCGCTTTGACTTTCAGTTCTGACCCGATTTAGCTTAGTTTAGATATGCCTTAGGGTTCCTTTAGGACCATATTATAGGTTAGTATAACCCTCTGAGGTTATACAACTTGGTTCAATAGAAATCCTAGTTCATTGCATGTTTCCGTTATTTGCTTAAAAGTTGACCATTATGCCCTTTTTATATTAAAACAAGATTTTTGAAAATGTGAGAAGACAAAAACCTTTATTATTGATTTATAAGCATGTCCTAAAAATTTGACATCAGTTTGTGGTCTAAGTTAGGAGTTATGCTCGATATCGTAAATTGAAGGATTTTTATTAATTAATCGGCATTCTTGGCATTAAACCTATTTAAACCCAAATTTCGACACCAAAATTTTTACCCACTGTTATTATATAATATTTAGGGATTTTTGGAATTTTTTGTTTAATTTTAAACTGATCATAACATAGGGTTATTGCATTCACTCGGTAATTGACGGTTATGCCCTTTTTGCTAATAAAATGAGTTTTACACATCCTTTACATATCAAACCTTTTTCTACTGATTTTATATATTAATTAAATTATTTTAAACAGTAGACGCTGATCAAAATCTCAAATTTTATTAATCAACCCGAATACCATCAAATACCGACTTTTATGCGATTTAGGCGCATAATATGGTTTAAAACCATATTTAGCACCTAAGGCTTGTTACCTACTGATGTTATGAATAAATTTTTATACTGTTGGTGCATTTGTCTGTTGACTTCGTCTTATATCGAGTCTCAGTTTCGTTGCGGATCCAAACAAGAATGATGTCATCATTTAAAATGATAACATCATACAAGTGATCTCAATGATGACATCATATGAATTAGTCACACGAAAACAAAAGTCAATTCACGAAATAGAATTTTATATTTGTTTTCGTTGAGATTTCGCTCCAAATGAAATTGTTTGAGATTCCGCCCGAAATGACAATGTGTCATTTGGAGCGGAATTAGATCCCCTATATATAGATAGTTTGTGTTTCTCATTTGGCACGAAATCTGAATGTTGTAGCTGAACTCTTGCCAGTTTTCCACGTGAATTTTAATGAGAAACAAGCGTTAAAAGTGATATTTTCCTGTTTTCTACTCCGTTCTTGCTAATTCAACTCTGTTTGTGTGTTTCTGCCACACAAACAGTGCGTATTGACTCTGAATTGACTCATTTGGTCGATTATTCGATCCTACAATTGGTATCAGAGCCAGTGATGAGCCAATACGCGTGAATTAGTGCATTTTTCTCACATTTTTTGAATTTCTGGACGTTTCCACGGGTAAAATGGACTGAGTTTTTAACATAGTGTGTAAAATTGACTTTTAACAAACCCTAGAGAGTATCAGCTTAAAATTCGGCTTAAAATTGGTAAAAAATGGCTCGAAATCTGATTCCGCTCGAAACAGCATTTGGGTGATTCCGCTTGTATTCTGAGTGAAATCAGGTTCTTCATCTGAAAAAGTCTAATTCCGCTCGAACATTTGGAGCGAAATCAGTGTTTTAGATTGTTTCTGTGATTCCGCTCCAAAGATCACGAACCTTCTGATTCCGCTCCAAAGTTCACTAACTTTCTGATTTCGCTTGAATTGTGAAACGGTGAATTTTGAAAAGTGTAAAACATTTTACGAGGTTGTCAGTTGTTGAGAAAAGAGATCATGTGAATATGTGAATTGTATCAGGTTGCATCAGTTTGCATGTGATAAAGTTGAGTGGCCCAATGAGATTTTTGTTGTGAATTGAGTTGTCGGTAGTATTAAATGTGTTTTAGTGGCCCAAGATTTATCGGCACATTAAAGTCTATATACTTGGTCCAATAAGGTTTCATTTAGTATAAATTGGTATCGGCCCACATATTGAATCGATCCATTCAAAAATTGATTAACATCAGTGTTGTTGACCAGATTTATTATAATCTCAACCCATGTGATATTGCAGTCATTCAAAACAATCGACACAATCAGATTTCATGCATACTTAAAATTGGTGGCACAATCGAGATATTAAAATCAGCAGTCATCACGTGATAGTGTCTTGAAATCAAGTGTGCACATGAATTTAAGTGTTGACAGATTGCATGAGATTTAATTACTTGCGCATGTGATTTAGTCTTGGTCTTATCAATTACAAATACAATAGTTCAATTCAAGTGAATCTATTAAGTGTGTCAGTCCACTAGATTGATTGGTCCAATCAAAATATAAGTAACAAAATTAACCGCCCACGTGAACAAATTTAGTGCACCGGCTCACTTGGTTTAACAGTCCAATCAGAAGTTGGTTAATATCAAAGTTGTGGGCTTTTGCATGTGAGATATTGTATGGTATGATAGATTAATCTTCGGCCCATGTGATAAAATCATTAATTTGGTCATTTATTAAAGTGATTCGAGGTGATTTATCAAGCATAGGATACTCGCCCGAGCGAATCCCCACCTGATCCGTTGTCGTCAGATTTTTGTCACTCAATCGGATATTCATCTGATTCAGTGGTTTGATAAAGTGATTGAATTGAATTTAGATTGTGTGAATTTTTGTATCGTTTGAAAATCCGTCTTTGAAAATCTTTAAATAACGAAACATGGGTTCTGAGATTTATATTGCACTGAACAAGTTTGATAGTTTTATAACAGTAAATAAAAGTTTTGAACTCAGATTTCCAAATTTGACCTTTAAAGCATATGTAAATTGACCAAAATGCCCATTCGGTGCATAGTTTGGTCATAAAAGATAAATTTCACACATGTATGGTATCTTACTGATATAACCCATTAAAATAAATATTTTTACTGATGATTTTAGACCATAAACTTAGATTACTATTTAACCTATGTTATAAGCGTTAAAATGACCAAAATACCCTTAAGGGGCTTTGTTTGGTTTTAAATTCGTTTTGGGCATAATGGAAGGTAACCTACTGATATCACAACATATTTTGAGCATATTAACTTATGAAACCTGTATATGGCTCATTTGGTTACCCGTTATGCATTTTTCGCGTTCGGTACGGTTTATGTAACTAGTTTGCGTAAATTAACCGAAACGGGTCAAACCTTATCATTTTCTCTTCAAAATCCAGAATGTGTTTAGTTTACCCTTAATATACAAGTCTTCATACTTGTCGGTTCTAAATCACATTCTAATCCGGTCTTCGCTTAATCGTGTGTTTTGAACCGTAAACCTTTCATTAAAACTAACCGGTCTAAGTTTAAACTTAAGTAAGACCCCTTAGGAATCTAATAGGTTATTAAAACCTTCGTTCCAGATCTAGAAGCCCAGTAAAAGATATTTGCACTTGCTGATTGTTATACGACTGGGATAAAAATTATATTTTTGCTCAGGTAAATACTTTTAACTTATTTTCCGTTATACGGGCTTGGGATACGGTATTATAATAATACCGCTTGGTCGGGTATGTAGTTATTTAAATCGGATTGTGATTAATACATTTACATAACCCGTTTTAATCTGTTTTGTTTGATGCAATGCCTTTGGGGGGTTAATGACCATGTCCTGGATATCCTCGGCTCATTTATTAGAAATGGCCACGACTTAAGCACGGGTCTAGGCATACACTTGACAGTTGCGTATGTATAAACGGTATCTCACTCTCTTGTGGGCATATACTTTTGGCGTGTCAATTAATCTAATTCAACTATTCTAACCGGTCCCGAATGGACGACAAACATGTAAAACTGTATACAAGATTATTTTAAATAATTGTCCCAAGTTATAAAAGAATTTTGTGCCAAGTGCACTTAAATCAATTTTCTTAAATATTTTCAAAAGAGTCAATTAATTGTATTTACCAGTGTAAACTGACGTATTTTCAAAAAGGCTAAGTGCAGGTACTAAGCGAAATGGGCTGGAACTCCTAAGTGATTAAATAAAGAGTCCTGCAAGCTTTATCACTTTAAGACTGTCGAACATTTCCTCTTTTATTTTGATCCGCCTGTGGATCCATCTTACAATCTGTTTTGTAATATGTTTACTTTAAAACTCGGTTTGTATAAATTAATTTTAGTCTTCTGTTGTGCATTTAAACTGTGATAATTGACTATGATGATATCAACTACGTCACGATACTCCCCACCGTGCCCACCGGTAATACGTGGAAATATCGGGGTGTGACAGGTTGGTATCAGAGCCAACATTGAGTGAATTAAACACTAGCCTTTTGTGTTTAATCTCAATGACACAGTTTGCACATTCCTCGATTTCAGAGTCTAGTCAAATGACTTAGGACTAATCCTAATCTTATTGTTTTCTTTTGTTGGTTTCCTTTGTTTATTTTGGCAGGTACAAACAAAAATGCAGCCACGATTCAGAGGACGAGGTGGACGAGTCAAGGCGCCATTCACTGCTCATAACGATTATAAGGCCGGGCCTTCACACCGGCGAACTCCATCAGCAACATTAAGCTCAAGTCACCACGAGGATTGGAGGACTTACTTGGAGCCGGCGAGGCGTTCAGTCTCGCTAAGTTCATCACCTTCTTACCACCATTCCTTTGGGCCACAATCAGAAAATGAGCCCAATAACTCTCACCACTCCTTCATCCCATTTCAGCGATCGTGATCACACCGGGATTTTCAGGATCCAACCCCTACTTTCAGAGCCGGTTCAATCCGGCAAACGTGAGTGAAGAACCAATGGGCCATAACCCATTGGGACCAGAAGACCACTTTCCTGAAGCCCAGGATATGGATATGGATGAAGATCCGGATCCGGAGATGCCAACTGGGACGCCGACGCATCCCATCGAGATTTCAGATGGGTCATCTTTTCATGGTTCACCATACTGGGGCCCAGATAGTTTCCAAGAAAGGTGGGCCACATACCACTAGGAGTTTACTCCCCCTTTCAACCCACCTCAACAGCAGCAGCATGATCCCTCTGAGGATTCACGTTTCCACGCGGTTACGCCACCGCCACCGCCGCCGCCGCCGCTAGAGCAGCAGCTGCCTCCGGAACCACCAAGGCGAAGAAGATCAGGTGCATGGATGTCCGTGCGAGGAGGGAATTTTCACTTCAGCACCCCTCAACACTCCAGTGGCAGCCACTACCCGCCACTGTATGAAGACCCGCAGATGGGTGGGCCTTCAAACCCAGCTTCAGAAGTCGACTCAGCTCCGGTCGCACCACCACCACCAATGGGTTATGATAACCCAATTCCTTCATACGCCGGTGCAACGGCGTATAACCCATTTGAGCAGCCAGCCTACCCGGGGTACAACTATTACGATGCCCCAGCCGTCGACCCGTACCTTGAGGCGGCCAACTACAATGCTCTTCACCCTGAAGGGCCCTATGCAGCTTCATACCAAACAGGGTACCCAGCTTATGGGTATCAATACCCGCCACCTTCTCAACCTCCGCAGCAGCAGCCGCCGCAGCCGCCACTGATCCAGCCACCACAACAACAAGAGATTCTTCAGAGGTTGAACCAGGTGGAACGGGAGGTTCAAGAGGAGTGTAGAAGCCGCCGGGGTCTGCTTAAGGGTTTGGCGAATCTGATCAAGGGGAAGAAGAAGAGGGATTTTTGAAGATTCCTTATTTATTTATGTTGTAATTTCTTTATTTCAATCAAGTCCCTGCGTGGACATTTTTATTTATGTACTTAGTCTCTACGAGGACTTGTATTTTAATTTTATCCCCTGCGTGGGCAAGTTATTTATGTAAAAGTCCCGCCGGGGTCTGCTTAAGGGTTTGGCGAATCTGATCAAGGGGAAGAAGAAGAGGGATTTTTGAAGATTCCTTATTTATTTATGTTGTAATTTCTTTATTTCAATCAAGTCCCTGCGTGGACATTTTTATTTATGTACTTAGTCTCTACGAGGACTTGTATTTTAATTTTATCCCCTGCGTGGGCAAGTTATTTATGTAAAAGTCCCGTTTAGGGCATCTATGTACTTCTTTTAAAATTTAATGGAATATTTTAATTTTAAAATTTCATTTGTCATCATATACATGAATATAATATATGAAATAAATCAAAATATCATCCCTTTTTGTAATTGATCTGCCATTAATTATTAAATGAAATCTTAAAGGTAAAAACCTAGCCCATATGTCATTCTAAGACAGGGCCATGATGGTAGTCCCTTTTTAAGATTCAAATCCTTGTTAACATCTGAAAATATGTTAACACTCCTGGCAAATGTGATGCGATAAAATCACACAAGTCATCCTTATATTGGATTCTTCCAATTTCTTTTCTCTATTATTTATTTAAACATCCATTAGCGATGAAGTGCCTACGGGCCACACTTATTGTCCTATAAGACAAAAAGACAGTTGTAATCTACGACTCCCTGTCAAGAAAAGGTAATGAACTATGTTCAAGCCTTAATGCCTCGATCCTATAAGATCATGGCTTATAATTTAAAAATTGTCCTTGTGACTGGGCCTTTGATATGCCACCCTATTATCCTTAATAGTTTATAACTGGATAAAATATAATAAAATTTAAATAGATTAAATTAACCAATATGGCTTAAGATTGCCATGGTTAATAAATTGCCATAAATGACAATTCCATAATAGACTTTTGAATGAATCATTATTAATATTTTTATGTAGCAATCAAGCTACATGGCCGGATCAGATGAGGTGAATAGTCACCCGAGGGAGAATAATGACACTACCAGAGTTAATGTAGCTGGTGCAGAACTGCAGGCATTAATAGATAATGCCGTTAATCGAGCTCTCGACAGACAGTTTAATGAATCAAGTGGTACTCGCGCCAGAACTCAGTCCGTACCACATACAAAACCACCCTCCAAGACTCATGTATCTCATAAGGACGAATCTCATCATTCGTCAAATCAGAGGAGTGTTCCATCCAACCAAATCGTACTCAATCAAGAGCCACGTATTAAGACCTGTTCTTATTAGTATTTCGTCTCTTGCAAGCCCAGGGATTTCACAGGGGAGAAAGGAGCCATTGATTGCATGACGTGGCTCGATGAGATGGATATAGTGGTTGATATTAGTGGTTGTGCCGAACAGGACGTTGTGAAGTTTGTTTCACAATCCTTTAAAGGAGAAGCTTTGGCTTGGTGGAGGTCATTGATCCAAGCTACAGGGAAGATCCTGTTGTATAACTTGACGTGGGATCAGTTTGTTGCTCTAATCAAGGAAATTTTCTGTCCTCAACATGAAGTTGAGAAAATCGAGACTGACTTCTTAACATTGGTCATGAAGAACTTAGACTGTCAGGCATATCTTACGAGCTTCAACACCATGTCTCGATTGGTTCCATACTTGGTCACACCGGAACCGAAACGTATAGCTCGTTTTATTGGAGGTTTAGCTCCGGAAATTAAAGCAAGTGTGAAAGCATCTAGACCCACCACATTCAGGTCTGTGGCTGATTTGTCGTTATCTCTTACTCTCGATGCGGTCAGCCAGAGATCGCTTAAGAATTCCGATGAAGGGAAAAGGAAACGTGAGGAGGAGAACTCGCGCCGATCTGATAAGAAACATAAAGGGAACTCTGATCACAAGAAGAGTTCAGGGTTTAAAAAGGATGACCAGCAGTCGGGTGAGAAGCCCAAATGTAAGACCTGTCAGAAGCGTCATTTCAGGAAGCGTAGACTCGAGTCAAGACCACAGTCACAGTCAAAGCCTATTGTGTGTGGGATCTACAAATCCAAGGAGCATAAGTCATTGGATAGCAAAAAGATAAAGGACGCAATCTGTTACGGTTGCAATGAGAAGGGGCACATTAAGACCAATTGCCCCAAGTATGCAAAGAAACCTGAAGAGGGTAAAAAGACCAATGCTTAGGTCTTTCAGATGAATGCTCAAGAGGCCATTCAGAACGACAACGTGATAACAGGTACCTTTCTTATCAATGATGTTTATGCTAGAGTATTGTTTGATTCGGGTGCAGACAAGTCTTTTGTGGATAATAAATTTTGTAAATTATTAAATCTGCATGTTAAGACTCTAAGCATAAAGTGTGAAGTAGAATTAGCCGATGGTACTATAGAAATCGCTTCAACAGTTCTAGATGGATGTTTTATATCCATTAGGAATCACTCTTTTCCGCTCTATTTGCTTCCGTTAAAACTAGCTGGATTCGACATAGTGATATGCATGGATTGGTTATCTCATAACCAAGCTCAGATCGTTTGTGACAAGAAACAAGTGGTGATCAAGACTCCCTATGGTGAGCCACTTACAATACAAGGGGACACACAGTACGGGTTACCTAAGCAAGTGTCCATGCTTAAGGCATCAAGGTGTATGAAGAGAGGTTGTGTCATTTATATGGCACAGGTAACCATCGATGAGCCAAAGCCCAAGATTGAAGACATCCCTGTTATTTCTGAATATCCAGAAGTATTCCTTGAGGAACTACCTGGTTTACCCCCAGATAGGCAAGTGGAGTTCAGAATAGATATCATTCCTGGAGTTGCACCAATTGCAAGAGCACCTTATCGGTTGGCACCAACTGAGATGAAAGAGTTAAGGACTTAGTTAGATGATTTATTGGCAAAGGGTTTTATACGACCTAGCTCGTCCCCTTGGGGAGCACCGATTCTGTTTATGAAAAAGAAGGATGGCTTGATGCGTCTATGCATCGATTATCGCGAGCTGAATAAAGTGACGATCAAGAACAGATATCAGCTACCCAAGATCGATGATATATTCGATCAGCTTCAAGGAGCAAGTTATTTCTCCAAGATTGATTTAAGGTCAGGTTACCATCAACTGATGGTCAGAGATGAAGATGTGCATAAGACTGCATTAAGAACTCGATATGGACACTACGAGTTCTTGGTGATGCCTTTAGGGCTCACTAATGCACCAGCAGCATTCATGGATCTCATGAATCGAGTTTGCAGGCCATACTTGGACAAGTTTATCATTGTCTTCATTGATGACATTCTTATTTACTCGAAGAATCAAGCCGATCATGAAAGACATCTTCGGTGTATCCTTAAGTTACTTCAGCAAGAGAAGCTCTATGCCAAGTTTTCAAAATGCGAGTTTTGGCTTCGTGAAGTCCAATTTCTTGGACATGTGGTGAGCGAGCATGGTATCCAGGTGGATCTCGCTAAGATTGAAGCAATTATGAATTTGCAAGAACCTAAGACTCCCACATAGATACGCAGCTTTTTGGGTCTAGCAGGATATTATCGACGTTTCATTGAGAATTTTTCAAGGATTGCTGCACCTTTAACATCTTTAACTCGCAAAAATGTCAAGTTTGAATGGGGTCCCAAGCAACAAGAATCCTTTGATATTCTTAAGAAGAAGTTAAGTAATGCACCTGTACTAACGTTGCCAGAAGGTGTTGAAGAATTTGTGGTTTATTGCGACGCATCGCACATAGGCATGGGATGTGTGCTTATGCAGAAAGGCAAGGTTATTGCCTATGCTTCCCGTCAATTAAAGGTGCACGAGAAGAATTACACCACCCATGATTTGGATTTGGGTGCCGTTGTATTTGCACTGAAGCTTTGGAGGTATTACCTTTATGGGACTAAGTGTGTGATCTATTCTGATCATAAGAGACTTCAACACCTGTTTAACCAAAAGGATCTTAACATGAGACAGCGCCGATGGATGGAGACGCTGAATGATTATGACTGTGAAATCTGATATCATCCAGGCAAAGCGAATGTAGTCGCTGATGCCTTAAGCAGAAAAGAAAGGGTTAAGCCTATTAGAATCTAGGGGTGAGCAAATTAACCACCATAACCGATAACCGAACCATAACCGACATAACCGAACCACTAATAACCGATAACCAATATAACCAATGCTTATGGTTATGAACTTTGTATAACCGCTCAATCAGTTATGGTTATGATTATGAAGCTTTGGTTAACCGAATATAACCGAAACCGAACCGAAGTTATGATGTTAACTTTATATAATAGATTTGTGTTTTACAAAACCATATAGAGGGTTTTTACTAAGATAAAAGTATGTTAGTAACAAAATGATCTTGATGTAGATGCCATTTATTTTGATAAAGAACTAAGGTGTTACGGCCATAATTGTTTTTGTTTGAGAATTACCTTATTAAAAAGAACTCTAAATCGGTAGTTTAACCAAAAAGTTTAGTCTCCGTTATCTTATAAAATAGGCTCAAGCTAAGTTCAAATCGTGCACAACCCTATTTATTTCAAACCTTGCTTGGTTACTTAACCAAAACTAACCAAAACCGAACCATAACCGACTTCATAACCGATTAACCGTAACCGAAGTTTGGTTACCAAAACTCCATAACCGAACTAGCGGTTATGGTTAATAGTAAAAACCGAACAGTTTGAATGAAAGATTGTTAGCCGCTCAAAAGGGAGCTGTATTAGAAGCTAACTATCCGAATGAGAAGTTAGGCGTAACTGCTGAACAGTTATCGTAAGGCAATGATGGAATCCTAAGATTAAATGGACGAATATGGGTTCCAATCTATGCAGGACTTGTAGGATCGTTTACGGACCCGAACGAGTCATTCAGAAGAGTTTTTCTCAATACGAAAGGCGGAAACAGACGTATTGAGGTCAATTCAACTAGAGTATCACTTTAAACTGTCGTATTATTAATTTGATTGCAAATTACAGCGAGACGACACTTCGGCAGCACTTCGTTGCACAAACCGGAACTATTACAAATGATTTCGTTTGAGGGATATATATAGGGTTCCGATTCCTCTTGAAACAGCCTCAAGCGAGATTACATTTCAAACGGAATTAGTAATTTCGTTTGAAATGGGCTTGACACTTTCAAGCGGAATGACCTCCCTCAAGCGAAATTACATATATCTCGAACTACGTGCCCTGATCTAACATTCTTAGTACAAGACTCGATACAAGACGAAGTCGACAGACGGATGCACCAACAGACTCCCCCTCGGATGTTGACGAAGTCTTCAGTGTGTCGAGTCTTTGCATCTTCAGTCTTTATCAGTCTTCGGTCTTCTCTTTTGAAGTATCTGACACTGTAAAGCATCCTCAAATCTTTCTCTTTCTTCTCATCACCAACAGATTCCCCTCGAACAAATAATCTTTCCTCAGATGTTGATCTAATCTTCAATTCCAGAATCACAATCTGGTTCTTTCTTCTCTTGATCAGATCTCTTGATTCCTTAAGTTCATCAACATCAGCAATCTCAGGATCATAACCTGGCTCTTTGTCATTCAGACTCCCCCTCTCAATAAGCTGGGATCGCAGTCTGGCTTTCACAGGTTCAAGATCAATTGCTGGCTCTACCATTACCTGCACAAATCTCTACCCAACAATAAATTTCACAAATTTATACTATTCTAACCACTTGTAAAATCAATATTCAAAATGATTTATCATTTAAAATGTTTCTGATTGACCACTTGTGGATATATTCAATCAATGAATGATTTTACAATGTTAATCTCTGATGAACCACTTGCAGAAATCATTTTTCTTTTCAAAAACACATTCTCCAAAACCAATTGTCATTATGTCTAGCACTCGGAATTTTGAAAATCAGCTTTCCAACACCAGTTGTCGAAAATCTTTTTGTATTTTTCAAAATTATATGCTAAAACACACTAAAATCTTTTTAGATTTTTTAAAGTAAATGAAAATGCAATAAAGAAATATTTACAGACAATATTTTTGTGAGTTTGTGTAAGAGGATCATATCAGTTTTTGACAAGTCACAAGTACCGTTGATCTTAGTTACACATTAAGAATTAAACAATTCACTTAGATTGCCGATATACTGATCCACTTAAATTTTCACACAAATTTCAACTGATTCAGGATATGAATTAGGTGTATTAAGAACTTAAACTCATTCATGTGTCCCACCTCTTGAATATACTCCCGTATCCAGATCCCAATATTCAGTCTTACAGGTGAGTATACCACAGATGATATCTGTAAGGGGTTAATTGTGAGACCGTGAGAGCTCAGGTCAGAACTTCCGTTCAGCAGAGAGATGACGACTCGACTTTTGGTGGGTCCCCTTTAGAGGATCTTTTTTACAACTGCACATGATTAACATATTTTCAATGTTTCATCATTTTTTATGCTGAGGGCATGCTTTTATTTCAAGTAAGCGTAAAGTATTCTCCGGGGACTAGGCCATTGCTTCCGCAAAATCAGAAGTCCCGGGATAATACCCCAGATATCACTGAGCATAAAGACCTAGTATCTCAGAAAGAGGGATCCTTCAAACGAAATTTCAGGGGTTACCTATATATCTAAGTAGTGTTCCCCACAAAATAAGCAAGTTTGAATTTAAGTTTATATTTCGAAAAAGCTTACTAAATGTGTAAAAACCTATCGGCATATCATCAGTGAGACCGTTTAACGCTATTTAAACAATACATTTCTTTAGCATACTGTAACTGTCCACTGATGTACTATCATTTCCTCTTTTCGACACTAAAACTCATTTTTGATTTTATCATGTTTTTGACTTTTTCAAATTTTCTAATGTTTTTTGGATTTTCTGAACATTCTTACTCCCCCTAAAATTCAAACACATTTAAAGGAAATTTGAAAACAAACTGTACAGGTAAATTGTCAACCGATATCGAATCGCTTCAATTCGCCATCCTCTTGGCATAAACAATCAGAACTCCCCCTCACAACAAACTATTTTCCCATTATGATTTCAAAACACTTAAGTTTGTTTTAATTAAATGGTTTTTCCGGAAAATAAGTTTTGTTGATTGATTTTACCACTTTTAGGTTAGGGGATAATATCATCACTTTGTTTCTCAAAATATCACTTGTAAGAATAGTCCAATCAAGTTCAACCTAATGACCTTGATTAACCTTCTTATAAAATCACAAACCTCTTTTTCAACCACATGGCTTACCAACCAATACCCTTGTAGGTTGAATTCTCAAGATGCCGATTCCTACTCCTCACTTACCAACCTGGGAGTTCCGGCAAATCATACCTTTTCAAAAACCAATATTTCAATAATGATGCCGATTCATGCTCCGCGATTACCAACTTGGGAGCTCCGGCAAGTCCAGATTTTTACTGTTCATAATAGGTACCATCCCAGTCACAAACCTGGGATGACACAACTTTACCTCGTTTCTTCATTTTTTTCTCATAAAATTCCTTAACCCCTTTGACCTTCTTCCAAAAATGTGTTTCACTTTGGAGTTAAAGGCCATTTCAAAATCAAATTCTTTCTTTTCAGAGAAAAATTGATTTGAAATCTCGATTTTGCCAATTTTCTTCTTAAAATTTTCAGCCCGAAGTGGTGGAAAATTCACATCATCCACAATCGGTACTGAGTTTTCACCTTTTGATTCAACTTGTGGCTCCTCTGACTTTGTGGAATCAGATTCATCGCCAGAAGATAGCTCCTCTGATTTTGACGAATCAGAATCATTGCTAGAACTATCATCAGACTTCTTAACAACTCACTTTTGGTTGTCAAGATTTGCTCTTCTCTTATAAAACTTGTTTGAACATTCACCAATTTCAAATTTTGAATTTTTGAAAAGTTTAGTTCCTTCAATTGGTGGTTCAAACTCAACCTCTTTATCTTTCAGTTTACGAGAAACACCCTGTTTTGATTGTATTGCCTTGGAACAATTTTTGGCAATATGACCAACAGTGTTGCATTGGAAACAGGTTCTCGTTTCTTTTATCTGATCAGCAGTCTTCATCTCTTCTTGCTTCTTCGCAAGGAATTCTTTGTTCGACTGATTTCTGTATAGATTTTCTTTCTCTTCTTCAGATGATGTACCTGAAACAAATATCATTTTTGCTTTAAAATTTCTAACATATTTTTCATTTTTATGATTTTCTGGTGGAATAAAACCAAGTCCTTTCTTTTTGAAATTACCGTTATGGTTTGGTTTCTTTCGATAACCTAAACCAGAACTGTAACCCTTTTTCTTGTTTTCTCTTTGTTGAACTCTTGAGGTGTACATTTTAGGTTTTTCATTAAGATTTACATCTTTTATTTCAGAAATATTAATTTCTGTAAGTTTGAAAACCTTTTTGATCATCTCAGGTTTGACACCTCTTATTGGAAATTCCTCATCAGAATATACTTTGTCAGAATCATTCAAAGTATAAGCCACTTTGAATTTTTCATCAATCAAATTAGATTTTGATTGAAAAATTCTTTATTGTAAACTCTTTTGCCCTATTTGTCGGTTTGACTCGGAGTGCTAGACTCAGACTTTTTGACTCTGACATAGACTCTGACTTTGACTCCTCAGTTTCATCGTTATCTAACACATGATCCACTCCTTTCTTCATCAATTGAGATTGTTGATCAGTGGCAGACGATGTAAAAGTAACATCAATATTTTCTGGCAGGTTAACTGAAGACTCTGACTCCCACTGTAAATTTGTTGCCTTTTCGACTCTTTCTGAATTTGGATTTCTCGAAGAATATCCATTTTCAAGCGGGGGTGGACACTTGTTGTAACTGACACCTTGTTTCTTACCAGATGTCTTTTCTTTAGTATCCTTCTTCTTTTCTTTCTTCTTTTCAGGAGTCATTTCTTCAGATACCTTTTGTTCTTCAGTTACTTCATCATCCTCAAATGCCTTCATGCCTTCAACAGTTGGATAAATCCTGTCAATGACATTAGAAGTACATGAGTAACTTTTCAACAAACGATTAACTCTTTATGTCTCAATCCTTTGTGTCTCCAGTTTTTGTTCAAGCACAACACACTTCTCAATGTAATTGTTCACCACTTTCTGCTTTATCATGAAAGCTCCTTGAAGTGTCTTCATTGTTGTTGCCTGTTCTTCACTTGTTTGGTTGTATTGATTCATAGCTTTATTCAGAACATCATAAGATTCCTTCAATCGGTTAATGTTATGAATCAAAGTACTGTTCTGCTTCTTCACTGCTTCACAGTTTTCACATATCACATGACTCTCTCGTGCATCAGCTTCTTTTTCAACCTTAAAAGCTGGAACATCTTTTAACTTCTTCCTTATCACTGGTACTTCTTCATCATCACTGCTGACCGGTGTTTTAACTTTCTTCTTTTTCTTTTTAGCTTTATCATCATCACTATCACTTTCTGCCATCATTTTTAAATGAGCTTCCATTCTCCTTGCATAATACTCTCTATCATCATCACTATCTTCTTCAATACGAGCAACAAAAGCTTTGGCTTTTACCATTTCTTTATCCGGACAGTAATCATCCCAACTAAAACCTTCCCAATTAAATCCTTCTGGTAACTTTTCATCATCTTGGTTTATCAGGCATGCTTTATTATCAGCTGAAATATATTTGTCCCAACTGAATCCTTTTGTTGACTTTTGGTCATCCTGATTTACCATACAAGCTCTCTTTGAAGACTCCTCGATTACTTTCCTACCATGTGCCACTTGTGGTTCTTGTTGTTGTTGAGCAACTTGATGATAGATCGATTTCCGATAGTAATCATTATTGTTGAACGGATTTTGGGCTCCACTTGCTTCGCGATTAGTGCACTCCCTCTTGAAGTGTCCTTTTTCCCTGCAACGAAAACAAGTAACTTTAGATTTATCAAAACCTAAATTAGAAACATATGCATCACGGAAATCATCTCTTCCCGTAATTTGTTTAAATTTCTCAGCTCCTCTCAACACACTAGCCAAACACCATTTTATATCCATTAATTCCATTTCCTCACCATCGATCTGATCGTAATCCTCTTTTGTAAGCATTGGATTCCCGATCCGACCTGCCACTAAACTCCCATAAGACTCCAACACAGTTCCCAACAAAGACATATGGCTTTTTGCAACTTCTTCAGAATAACCCTGATCATTCTCAAGATTCAAAACAATATTGCATTGTAGCTTCTTGCCATTCTTTGTAGCTGAAATGTTCGGATCAAAGGATGGATATGATGAAAAACTTGTGTTGCTGTTTGATCCTTTGGATGAACTTCCTGATGAACTTTTTACATTGAAGGCAGTCTCAACCTTCGGTGACATGTTGGTTTTTTGTCATTCAACCTTGCTTTGTAATAAAGCCCAATGTCTTGTTCACCGTCGAAATCTTTCATTCTTGAAATCTTTCTCTGTTCCATCTCCTGAGCCTCAATCTTTTCAATGAATTTGCTCAATGTCAGACTGCTAAACCCTTTCTTGTTCCTTAGCATCATGAGATATGTGCCCCAAGTCTCGTGTGGCAATGCATCAGCCAATTTTTCGATAAACTCTTCATTTTCTTTGTCGATGCTCAATCTCTTCATGTTGGCTAACAAATTGCAGTATCTTTCAATTATCTGCTTGGTGGTCTCAGTTCTCAAATCACGAAACAGATCACACTCTTTCTTCAAAAGTGACTTTTTTGTTTTTAACCATCTCCTGACTTCCAACGAACTTCGATCTTAATGCTTTCCATATTGAATAAGAAGTTCCATTATGTTGCAATAACACCAAGATATCTTCTTTCACAGCTTGTTGTAGTAGACTTAACATCATTTTCTCATCTTTGTATTTCTTTTTATCTACAGCACTAAGGTCTTTTATTGCTATAATTTCCTCATCATAAGTCATTGGCCTAACATATTTCATCTCAACACATTCCCAAGCATCCAAATAATTTGCTTGTACCCAGTTTTCAAAACGTCCTTCCCAACCTTTATACTCCTCAATGTTCATGAGCTTAGGCAGGTTTTTCATAGTCCCCGTTTTATTTTCCAACATCGTGTTCTGTGCAAGAGTAATCGGGGTGACAGGAGTAGCAAATGCGTTGTAAAATTCCTCTTCCATGATTCGGTTTTTAAGAAATGTTCAAACACAGTTTTCAAACGAGATTACACTCTTCAAACGAAATCCCAATTCAAACGAGATCACCCTGTTCAAACGGAATCAAAACACTTTCAAACGAGATCACCTTTCAAACGAAATACCTAATTTCGTTTGAACTAACACCCCTTTCAAACGGAATAAGGACTTTGAAGCGGAATTAGTGATTCAAACGGAATCACTCAAACGGGATTACACCTTTGATGCGGAATAGCAAGTTTTAAGCGGAATCAGGATGATATTTCAAGCGGAATACCGGTTTCAAGCGGAATTAAGAGCTAATTCCGTTTGAAATGCTACTGATGTCATCATACTCGCGCTGATTTTGAAACGGAATTACAAGTTTTATCAATTTTAGATCGATTTTAAGTCTGAAACTCTCAAGGCTTAGTTAAAATAGTATTGCGCACATTCTGTGAGAATTTTAGCCGATTTTAACCGTGAAAAATTGTTAATTTTGAAAAAGAAGGTGTAGAAATCAGAATTTTCAGCTGAATTGGTAAGAACTCTTCTTCCTGAGCTCTGATACCACTTGTAGGATCGTTTACGGACCCGAACAAGTCGTTCAAAAGAGTTTTTCTCAACACGAAAGGCGGAAACAGGCGTATTGAGGTCAATTCAGCTAGAATATCACTTTAAACTGTCGTATTATTGATTTGATTGCAAATTACAGCGAGACAACACTTCGGCAGCACTTCGTTGCACAAACCAGAACTATTACAAATGATTTTGTTTGAGGGATATATATAGGGTTCTGATTCCGCTTGAAACAGCCTCAAGTGAGATTACATTTCAAACGGAATTAGTAATTTTGTTTGAAATGGGCTTGACACTTTCAAGCGGAATTACCTCCCTCAAGCGAAATTACATATATCTCGAACTACGTGCCCTGATCTAACATTCTTAGTACAAGACTCGATACATGATGAAGTCGACAGACGGATGCACCAACAGGACTTAGGGAAGTAATTCTTCAAGAAGCCCATAATTCCAAGTATTCTGTTCATCCTGGAAGTGATAAGATGTACCAGGATTTAAATGCAAGTTATTCGTGGATAGGTTTGAAGAAATCTATAGCTACTTATGTGGCTAAATGTCTGACGTGTGCTCAAGTTAAAGCCGAACACCAGAAACCGTCAGGTTTGCTACAACAGTCTGAACTTCCCACCTGGAAATGGGAAATGGTAACCATGGATTTTATCACAAAGTTACCAAAGACAAAGCGAGGAAATGATACTATTTGGGTTATAGTCGATAGGTTGACTAAGTCTGCCCACTTCTTGCCAATTAAAGAAACCCACAGCTCTGACAAGTTAGCTCAGCTGTACGTGGATGAGATTGTATCTCTCCACGGAGTACCAGTGTCTATTATCTCTGATAGGGATACAAGATACACATCGCATTTCTGGAAAAGCTTTCAGCAATCTTTAGGCACTCGATTAAATTTCAACACTGCATATCATCCTCAAACGGATGGGCAAAGCGAGCGTACGATTCAAATGCTTGAGGATATGCTACGAGCTTGTGTTATTAATTTAGGAGGAAGTTGGGATGATCATCTTCCGTTGATTGAATTTTCGTATAATAATAGCTATCATTCGAGTATTCAAGCAGCACCTTTGGAAGCTTTGTACGGAAGAAAGTGTAGGACGCCAGTTTGTTGGGCGGAAGTTGGAGATGTCCAGCTATCAGGGCCCGATATAGTCCTGGAGACGACAGATAAGATTGTTCAGATCCGCGATCATCTCAAAGCTGCCAGGGATAGGCTGAAAAGCTACGCAGATAAAAGGCGTAAACCTCTGAAATTCGAGGTAGGTGACAGGGGTGATGCATTTTGGCAAAAAGGGGAAGCTTAGCCCAAGGTATATAGGACCATTCGAGATCATCGAATGTGTCGGAACTGTGGCTTACAAGTTAAATACGCCAGAAGAGCTCAGTGGAATACATAATGTGTTCCACATCTACAACCTAAAGAAATGTCTAGCCGATGAGTCTCTAGCAATGTCACACAAGGATGTGCAAATTGATGAAAGCTTGAAGTTCATTGAAAAACCTTTGTCGATTGAGGATCGACAGGCAAAGAAACTTCGAAAGAAGCATGTGCCGATTGTGAAGGTAAAGTGGGATGCCCGTAAAGGCCCGGAATACACGTGGGAGGTTGAATCCACAATAAAACAGAAGTACCCTCATTTTTTTCAGTAAATCTCGAGGTCGAGATTTCTTTTAAGGGGGTGAGGATGTAACACCTCGTAAAATCATGACCAATATAATAAAGACACGTGTCATGGACTTTAAACGTGTAATGGATTAATCTTGAGCGACTAAAGTTGTCAAACAATGTAAATATGTTAGTAAAAGGATCCAAAGTGTCAACATGCCATTTTTGTGCCTCTGTTTGACCTCACACGATGTTCGTATTCTTAAACGAATAATTTGTCGAACATAGAAAGTCGTTTGTGCTTAAAATAAGGATTTTACGAAACATAAAGGTTAAATGTGTCAACATGTTAAATGTTACCTCTGAATGCCCTTTTAACAAACCCAAAAACATTGTAATAATTATATTTTTCTCTCTCAAGAATGTTGGATATTAATTTTGTGGAATTTCGACGAAAACAAGACTTTTCGGGTGACCGTACAACTAACCGGGAGCTTAACGGAGTTAAATAATAACCCAAGGTCCTTAATAGTTAACTACAGGGGTCCTAAATGCAATAAATAGAAGTTAAATAAACTTATAATGGACCAGGGACCAAAACTGCAATTAATGGAAGTTGTTTTCCGGTCATAGAGGAGTCTCGCGGCCCGCGTAGACTCTTTCCGAGTCTTACGCGGCCCGCGTGAGCAGCACCAGCGACCAAAAACATGACAGCTGCATGTTCAGCCAGTTCCACCGCCTTTGCATGCCTGAATTCGATACCAGGGACTGTGCCAATGGTTTTTCATGCACTAGGGACACCTGGTAACATCTGGGATCAATGTAGGGACATGTGGAGTGATCAAATGAAATGGAAAATCCTATATAAGTCCTTGTTTTTGCACTAGTTCATTGCACACTTGAAATTTGCTTCACAACTCATTCTATGGAGTCCCTTAGAGCTCTAAGAAGTCTTCCTCAGTTCTATTTTTGTGCTAAGTACCCTAGTAAGCATTCTTAGTCTCTCTAGTTTAAGTTTTATTAGTTTAATGACCAAAAGTCAAAGCCATCATAATTAAGCTTTGACTTAGTGATTAATCACTAATGGTCTAGTCATTATTCGAATTGAAAGTGGCTATGAGTTGGTAATTATGTAGGTAATAAACCATTAAAAGGGCACCCACTGATTATCACTCTAACTTGGTCAATTGTCGGGTCAAACTTACAATTAAAAAGTCAACAGAATCCATTTTTGCAAATAAATTCATAACTGATAATGTAGAAGTTATGGAACATGTTTAAACACTAAAATAACTTGGTAAATAATATAAGAACATGTTTAGGTATGTTCAACCCGACAATTCTGAGTTTACGCTCAGTTCGGAACCGAAAGTCGCAAAAGTAGACTTTTGCTTTGACTTTCAGTTCTGACCCGATTTAGCTTAGTTTAGATATGCCTTAGGGTTCCTTTAGGACCATATTATAGGTTAGTATAACCCTCTGAGGTTATACAACTTGGTTCAATAGAAATCCTAGTTCATTGCATGTTTCCGTTATTTGCTTAAAAGTTGACCATTATGCCCTTTTTATATTAAAACAAGATTTTTGAAAATGTGAGAGGACAAAAACCTTTATTACTGATTTATAAGCATGTCCTAAAAATTTGACATCAGTTTGTGCTCTAAGTTAGGAGTTATGCTCGATATCGTAAATTGAAGGATTTTTATTAATTAATCGACATTCTTGGCATAAAACCTATTTAAACCCAAATTTTGACACCAAAATTTTTACCCAGTGTTATTATATAATATTTAGGGATTTTTTGAAATTTTTGTTTAATTTTAAACTGATCATAACATAGGGTTATTGCATTAACTCGGTAATTGACGGTTATGCCATTTTTGCTAATAAAATGAGTTTTACACATCCTTTACATATCAAACCTTTTTCTTCTAATTTTATACATTAATTAAATTATTTTAAACAGTAGAGGCTGATCAAAATCTCATATTTTATTAATCAACCCGAATACCGTCAAATACTGACTTTTATGCGATTTAGGCGCATAGTATGGTTTAAAACCATATTTTGCACCTAAGGCTTGTTACCTACTGATGTTATGAATAAATTTTTATACTTTAACAGTAAATAAAATTTTTGAACTCAGATTTCCAAATTTGACCTTTAAAGCATATGTAAAATGACCAAAATGCCCCTTCGGTGCATAGTTTGGTCATAAAAGATAAATTTCACATATGTATGGTATCTTACTGATATAACCCATTAAAATAAATATTTTTACTGATTATTTTAGACCATAAACTCATATTACTATTTAACCTCTTTTATAAGCTTTAAAATGACCAAAATACCCTTCCGGGGCTCCATTTGGTTTTAAATTCGTTTTGGTCAAAATGGAAGGTATCCTACTGATATCACAACATATTTTGAGCATATTAACTTGTAAAACCTGTATATGGCTCATTTGGTT
This sequence comes from Helianthus tuberosus, assembly GCA_030545235.1. Taxonomy (NCBI): domain Eukaryota; kingdom Viridiplantae; phylum Streptophyta; class Magnoliopsida; order Asterales; family Asteraceae; genus Helianthus; species Helianthus tuberosus. Next base: position 195,568,377 of record CM060442.1, on the reverse strand, counting down.
ACCCGTTATGCATTTTTCGCATTCGGTACAGTTTATGTAACTAGTTTGCGTAAATTAACCGAAACGGGTCAAACCTTATCATTTTCTCTTCAAAATCCAGAATGTTTCTAGTTTACCCTTAATATACAAGTCTTCATACTTGTCGGGTCTAAATCACATTCTAATCCGGTCTTCGCTTAATCGTGCGTTTTGAACCGTAAACCTTTCATTAAAACTAACCGGTCTAAGTTTAAACTTAAGTAAGACCCGTTAGGAATCTAATAGGTTATTAAAACCTTCGTTCCAGATCTAGGAGCCCAGTAAAAGATATTTACACTTGCTGATTGTTATACGGCTGGGATAAAAACTATATTTTTGCTCAGGTAAATACTTTTAACTTATTTTCGGTTATACGGGCTTGGGATACGGTATTATAATAATACCGCTTGGTCGGGTATGTAGTTATTTAAATCGGATGTTGATTAATACATTTACATAACCCATTTTAATCTGTTTTGTTTGATGCAATGCCTTTGGGGAGTTAATGACCATGTCCTGGATATCCTCGGCTCATTTATTAGAAATGGCCACGGCTTAAGCACGGGGTGTAGGCATACACCTGACAGTTGCGTATGTATAAACGGTATCTCACTCTCTTGTGGGCATATACTTGTGGCTTGTCAATTAATCTAATACGGCTGTTCTAACCAGTCCCGAATGGACGACAAACATGTAAAACTGTATACAAAATTATTTTAAATAATTGTCTCAAGTTATAAAAGAATTTTGTGCCAAGTGCACTTAAATCAATTTTCTTAAATATTTTATAAAGAGTCAGTTGTATTTACCAGTGTAAACTGAAGTATTTTCAAAAAGGCTAAGTGCAGGTACTAAGCGAAATGGGCTGGAACCCCTGAGTGATTAAATAAAGAGTCCTACAAGCTTGATCACTTTAAGACTGTTGAACATTTCCTCTTTTATTTTGATCCGCCTGTGAATCCATCTTACAATCCGTTTTGTAATATGTTTACTTTAAAACTCGGTTTGTATAAATTGCTTTTAGTCTTCCGCTGTGCATTTAAACTGTGATAATTGACTATGATGGTATCAACTACGTCACGATACTCCCCACCGGGCCCACCGGTAATACGTGGAAATATCGGGGTGTGACATCTCCTCCAAAGGAGACATGTAATCTGAAAAGAAATAAAACTTTTTTCAACAGTGAGATGGTTCCGGTTATATCACTGGAATAATCGCTATCAACATTCCAGAAATTGTCAACAACTCCTCCTTGGTTGTCCTTGAAAAATAAGGAGATTAGTAAGACATTGGTACCCAGGCCATCGTGGTCCTGGGTATTCCTGAAGCATCAAAATAAGACACTTGCTTTAAACACATGTCCTCTTTTGTTTCAAGGATTGGAGATGTTGCTGCTTTGCATTTGGATTTCCAGATTTGTTTTGGCTTAATATGTGACAACTGGCACCAAACCGGTAATTTCCGTACATTCTAATTATTATTTAATGACTGCAATTATGTGCTTAAATGTCAACACTGTCTGATTACATACTAAACAAGTGAATTCATGCATGTTTTATACTACAAAAATTGCTTTATGCATTAATGATAGCGTTGCGTCAAAAATGCTAGTAAACTTACCAGCAAAACACATTGTGTCAACAATTCTGCAGAAAGCAGTTAGACAAAAGAATTGGAGCCTAGGTGTAGGTCCACTGACAAGAATACATTAAAACCCAAGAGTACATACAAGGGTTAACATATAGACTTTCCGGAAGCTAGAATATGCACTAAAAAGCACCCGAAACGCACTTTAAATGCAGAATTCTGCATATTTCAGCTATAATCAGCTTTTTAACATATAAATATTATGCAGAATTCATGTTTTATTATCAAGAATACCCTCCTAAGTGTTGGGAATTAAAAGGGTTACAAAAAGGATACTTAAAGGACACTAAACGGTGCAATTTAGCACTTTAACGAACCGGTATTTAACCGAACAACCAGACATTACCCGGAACATCAAAATATTATTAGAAACATTGTTTTAATATTTCTAAGCTAGTTATGGTTCCCGAACACCATAACACCTCTTATAACATAATAACACACCACTCAACACCACACTTCCCTCCTCCCTTCACTCCCACTTACGGCCCCAATACACCCACCATACATTCACCATTTTCATTCCATTTCAATCCATTCCAAGGTTCACATAAGGTGCTAGAAGGTGAATTAGGAAGTTGGAAGCTTGTAGATCTTGAAGGACCTTCTTCATTTGCTTTTATCCAACACTTTTGTCATCTTCAAGTCCTAGTAATCTTCCCTAGCCTTGTTGCTAGTGGTGAGCCCTCATAATCTCTTAGTACTTCATATATTGATTGGTTAAAAGATATATTATGGTGAAAATTACAAGAACACTAAAGAATATGAACATGAATCTTTCACATAAGCTTAAATACATAAGAATATATGTTGAATATGTTGATTTGCTTCTTGTTGATTTATTATTAGTGTTGGTGATGTTAGACATCATATGGAGCCTACTAGATTGTGATTAAACACATGATCTAGTGAGTTAAAGTGGTGATCTTGTGAAAGACCAAGATCTTCATACTTTATGTCTTCATGAACTTGAATAATGAAACGGGTTTTCTTATGTAAAGATGGTTTAAACAAAATACAATTCTTGTAAATGGGTGATTACAAAAATAATTTTCTCAAGAAACCAAGATTATTTACAAGACTTACAAAGTCATGGTTTCTAAGTAAGCTAATAATATTTTTAGTGTTTAAACAAGAATAGAAACATGTTTGTAACAAGAAAAATACAAGAGAAGTATTTTTAGAAAAATCATCCTACACGTTGTAAATGATTAAATTCTCCAAGAATGAGTTTTACAAGGAAACAACCATGTTTTTTAAGAGTAACTCAACCTACCAAATAACATGGTAAGTTACTACAAGTTTTTACAAGAACTACAAGTTCATGATGTAGTGTGATTTACATGATGTAGGATTATGGTAAGACTTGATTGTGTTGTTGATGTTGATGATGATTTAAAAGAAAATAAACACATGTTTTGAAACATGGGAAACCTCCATTTTTAGGGGAAACTCTGTCAAAATTTCTATAAATTCTGACACTTAGAAAAATATAAGTTTTGGTGAAACTTATTCCCTAAAAATATTTACTAAGGTTTCCCTAATTTTTGTGTAAAGTTCAAAGTTAAGAAATGACGATTTCTTCAAGGTAAAAATTGATATTAAGTATGTATATTTTTGAGGAAAATATACATATTTATTAAACACCAAATTTTGTGCTAAGTGTATGTAGTATGTATTATATGTAATAGTGTGTTAAGACTTGAAAATACACTAAATACTCCTAAGGAGTAAAAATACAAAATACACATGCAACATGCTTAGACAAATACAAGAAAATATATTTTTGAAAATATATTACGTGATAGAATAAATAACTTGGACAAGTTATGAACATGAAATGAAGTTTTGGACAAAATACATAATTCGGGTGAAAAATACAAGATACTTATATTTATTTTTGAGAAAATAATATAAGTAAGATACATAGTTAAAAATATAAATTATTTTTAACACAAGAACACATATACAAAAGATAGTGACTTGTACTTGTGCGATACAAGTCTAGTGACTAACGTTAATAAAACACGTTTAGGTCACGACGCTAGATAAGCAAATCCGGTGAACTTTACGACGCAGGAACGCAAAGTTGTGAGTTCATGCTCCCCCTTTTCTTTTAACTGTTTTCAGTTTTATAACTTCGGGGGTGAAATACATGTTACAAATGTTACAATGTTTACAAATGGTATGATGGAGTACAAAAACATTCAAGTGAAACGTTCTAGATCATGTCCCGAATAGGGTACCATAAGCACCATTAATCAACGTATACATTCAGACCGCGGAACAAAAGGTTAGATCTAATGGGTTTCAGGCAACCCCACTCTTGGCCTACTTCTACCAATGAGTGCTTCTGTGTCTCAGTCAAAGTAGACAAAAATGCCTAGGTTTGGTGGCTTCCTATGTCGTGACACATGTTAGTGGCCTTGCAAACCACTAGCGATCGCATATTACAAACATTCATAGTACTCAGTTACAGATACATTCTACATGATACATACAAACATTCATAATACTCAGTTACAGATACGTTTTACAAGTTACATACCATGTTTTCATTCAAGTATTTATACTTTCAATACAAAAACTGCATGAATTCACACCAACATTATGTTGACATCTTTTTTCCAAAAACTTACATGTATTTCAGGTAACTAAAGTGGATGTGCGCGCGGTCATACTCTTGCTCTTGGATGTCATTTATGTTTATCTATGAATAATGTTGTAAACTTTTCAGACAATGTCTTATGCTGTCTTGTGATGTAAACACTCAAACTATGTTTTCAATTTCGTAATGTTTGGCATTTGGAGTTATTTTGCATGAGCATGTAGTATGTTTACCAATCGTATGCAATGAAAACCTTTCATGATCACACCTCGTGCTTCCGCCTTAGAAAGGGGTGTGACATAACAAACGTGTTTGTTGCCTTCGGTTGAGCAACTTTAGCTATTTCAGGTTTATTAGTTTTAGAAACAGATTTTTGTTCCTGAACAGCCTTTCGTTTATTTTTAGCAGCATTCCAATCTCCATCAGATGGTTTAACCTTGAGATTCACATTCTTCATTGCCTTAGGTGAAGATACCTTCATTTGCTTCGAATGATAGTTATCCTTTGGTGTAACCCTCTGATTTTGAGTATAATAGGGTACATAGGGATGATGCGTGCAGCTCCGAGCAATGTGACTAGGAATGCCGCAATTGAAGCATGTTTGTCTTTTCACATAGAAGGCATTCTAATCAGCTCGATTTGCTCTTGCAGGCCCTGAAGGACGAATCAGTCCTTTCTGTGCTTGATTTTTTTTGCACATTTCTTGTAAACGAGGATGAATTTGGATGCCTATACTTGTCGTTTGTAGAGGCCTTTTGTTGTGGAGATTTTATTTAATTCTTCTGTATTTCTTTGACTGCATGTCTTGTTCAAAAATCTCATCTATCTTTACAAAAGCTTTGTTAGCACAGTCAAATGTCTATTTATCACATTTGTCTTTTTTTACCAGCTTAACAAAAGCATTTTTTTAAATCACGAGCCTTTTTAGGACTATTGTTGCCTGTTGAGGATCTTGGAGAGCATGATTGTCTTTGATGTTTAGGCTTCTCCTTTCCTCGTCTTTGATCTGCTCATTTCGGTTCATGTTGCTTGCTTTGAACCCTTTCGTCATAAACAGAGGGTTTAGACTTTTCAGATTGTGTACTTGGAGCCTCGTACACATCAGTCTTCATTTCATCTTTCATGTCATCAGCTTTGATAGAATCGGAGAGTTCTGGTTTATCGGATGAAACACCAGTAACTTCAGCCAAAACACTAGATGAGTCATCAGCACAAGATGGTTCATCATCCGCTTTTGTCCAATCTGCAATTGACACTTCTTCTACACATGAAGTAGAAGCATTAGTAGTATTCACACATTTTTGCTTCATTTTAACATTTACATGTTTAACAAGCCCCCGTGTGTCGGATGTATAATCACTAGGTTTGCCATACACCATATGTTGTTTATTTTCAAGCTCTTCCTTGGTGTCAGGCATTCTTGTGTAATTGTCATTATATGGTGGGGCAACCTGATTGTATCCTAAACCCTTCCCTTTGTTCTCGTTGTATGCTAGTTGCACATTGCACACATCTTGAACGACCTTGCTGGATGTATCAAACTTCTTTATATTTACTTCATTTTGTTAATACTTTCTAGTTAGAAGCTATAGCTTTAGCTCTCACAGAATCAAGTTCCATTATTTTTACATTAATCTTGTTTTTATAATCATAAACTCAACACTGTTGTTGGTTAAGATCCTTGTGAAGCTGGGATATGTCCTTCTTTTGCACTTCAACCTTTTCAGTAAACAACTTTTTTTTTCTCTAAGGCTGATGCACTTAGTCATTGCATTGTTGTACTCATTAATCAGATTAGAGTTATGAGCTTTTAGTTGTGCAACCTTACTCCTACAATGATCAGAACATAAGAAAGTGTTAACCGTGTCAATGAGCGAGAGAGTACCAGTTGATTGTGGGTGGGGCTTTCACATCAGATGATGCAGCAGCCACAGGTGAAGTTAAGGGAGTCTGAACAATATTGGGATCAGTAGCAGGTGGCGCAGTAGCAATGGCATTCTAACAGTTTGACATAGACGATGATGTGTTTGTATTATTCTGACTCCTCTGCTTGTCCTCCTGAACATATTCATTGAGTAAGGAGATCACATCACTCGGTTCCTGTCACAGCCCCCGACCCCACCCTGGGAGCGGGAGCCGCGAGCTAGTCAGATGGTATCGGTGTTTATTAATTACGCAGCGGAAAATTTTTCATTAGAATTGTAGTTAGGAAATAATATCAGAGTTTGTAAAACACCATACTTTTAATATTAAACAAATGGGCTAAAACCCATATTGCATTCAATTGTTTTTATAGGGCTAAAACCCATATTGCATTCAATTGTTTTTATAGGGCTAAAACGCGTTTTGAAAACATTTTATCAATAATAAATACTGGCAGTTCATTCCATTTTTATAAAAATATATTCTTATACTTTACAGCATCTATTTACTCAAAAACTCAATCAGTATTTGTCCCATGATGGCAGTTCTGAAGTGACGGTGGTCATATCACTCATTGGCTAAGTTTCATCTAATAGTGGAGTTTATATATACATATATATTATATCTTACTATTATTCAAAGGTATCTGTCACTAGGCGAATCTCGTGACGGTGGTCATATCACTGTTGATCATTTTTTCAACTAGTGACTGTGGTTGTATTAGTGTTGATCATTTTCTCAACTAGTGACTGTGGTCATATCACTGTTGATCATTCTTTCAACTAGTGACTCTGGTTATAACACCGTTGATCATTCTTTCAACTAGTGCCTGTGATCATTCTGTCAAATTAATAGTTATAACTTTATCAAATATAATACATTAATTAAATAATTGTGATATTATTATTTAATTTATTAACGTGACTAAGATTTAAAATATAACCTTAGTATATTAAAAGTAGAATATATTATTTTTGACATATTTTATTATGATATACATTTATGTCAAATATAACATGTAATAACTTAGTATATTACACATTACATTTGTAGAAAATAATGACGTTTAATAATTTAGTAAAATATATTTAAGTCTTTTTCTTTTTCATTATTTATATATAATTTTATTCATCATGTCAATTTCGTTTGACAAACTTGGCCTAGCTAGGTGTCCTAAACCAACCACATAAATGCCCATTCAATATATCTTATATAAATTTATAATATATATTCAATATTTTAATATAGTAATGTAAAAATAACATTAGCTATAGGCTATGGCTACTGGGGCATAATTCCCCCGTGCTGGTGGTCATGCTACTATTGGCTTTTGGCCAATAGTAACGAGGGTCAAGTAATGTATAAGAACCCCACATACCGGTAACTATTGCAGAATATAAAAACTTAATCACTCTAAGTATAACTGATAAATATTTAGGATTTTTGTAAAGCATTTTTAAATATAATTGTATCACAAAAAGTTGAGAAAAAAAAAAGAATGACTCACAAATGGTGAGAAAAGAGAAATGAACTCACTTTATAACTTTAGGGTTCAACTAGAAAGGCTTCTGGTATAATCTTGGGTATAACTCATGAGCTATTTAATAAAATATATAATGCACTCGTGTTAAGTATAGTAACTCAATTCAACTTTATCCCTACGTCACGAGACAAAACCCTAACGAACTTAGTCGGGTAGAGCCTTGACATGCGTTACGGGACCCTAGATCAATCAGAGAGGGTATTAGTGATCAGAGGTTAAAACACTTAAAACGGGGCAGAGCTTTATTATAATTACTAAAGTAAAAAACATATATATATGAATATAATGAGAGGGGGATGAAAGAAAGCAAATGTTTCTGAAGCCTAGTGATCCTTTTTATAGTTAATATTTTTAGAACTTTGGGCCATGCCAAACATCCACGTACCTACAAACATTTGATTCTCGAGACACGTATCATTCCCAAATGAATTCACATACGTACGACAATCATTCTTAAATTCATATCTGTGAAGTTTTAATTATTATTTTATTATTATTATTATTATTATTATTTTATTAATTTATATATTATAATTAATTAAGTTGCTTCACTTATTTGGCGCGTATAACTTCTAAAATATAACGTTTTATAAAACAATTAATATGTCATTAGAACGAGAATATTTGTGTCTACATTTTAAACCAAGTTTCATTAAAAACAAAGTAGGTTCTAATATAATGTATTTTTTTATAATTTAATTATTAAACGGTTCTTAGGTCCGTCTGGGTACTTCATATTTCTAACAGTCAACTTACCCGTAGCCTACCCGTTTAATAATATAAGTTTTTATATACTTTATTTTAATATAGAAAATAGAAATGTCATACATATACAAGCCAATTAATTAGTATAACATTCCAACCAATTATATATATAAAATAGTTTTTTAAAACTATATGGGTCGAAAAATAAAACTAGTTACTAGTGGTTAATAAATTTAAACAACCTATAACTCTTATATGACAAAAATGGAAATGTTACAGTTCCGTTTCACAATAATTCATGATGATTGCAACACGATAATCCCATGTCTTGTTGCGTGGCAAACCATATAGAAGAGTCTTGTTGAGTTTACTATATCTCACGTGCAATTCGATCTTCTCAATCTCAGAAAGGAGCCGAGCAAACCTACTGAGCAAGGTTTCTACGGTTTCACCTTCAATGTAACCGAAATTATCGAGTTTTTGCCATAGAAACTCTTGTTGAGAATCAATGCTTGGAGAATTCATTGTCGAACCAAGTTTTGTAAAATAGAAACTCTTGTAGACTTGCTAACTTGAACACTTAGCACACGTACGAACCTGCTCTCAGTACTGCACCTCAAAATATGTGAAAACCGTTATCACAAACAAACCTTTTTTTTAATTTTAATATATTATTTATTTTTTTATTATAATTTATGATTTATAAAATTTATTTTAATATACTAAACCCTTTTTATGAATGATCTACATATTAACACACCCTAGTCCCTATTTACACACCCTCATATACGTCTCGTATAGGTCTATACGTCACGTATAACCTTTTTCAATTTTCAAGAGAATCTCTGATTATGTCATATTTGTCTTATATGCCCCGTATATGCCTCGTATAGGCCTATATGGGGCGTATAGACGAAAAAGACCATTTTACCCCTGATTTGGGGCTGTACGCATGGGTAAATTGGTCTTTTTTGCCTCTCTTATATGCCAAGTATAGGGCTGTATGAGGCATATGTATACAAAGGGGTTTTTTAAAACACTTCTATAAATGACAAATTACCATTTTAGCCCTGAGTTCGAGCTAGACTGGGGGCAAAACATAGCTATAATGGTGTTTTGGACCACACTATATGCCCAGTCTAGCCCTATATGCGGCATATATTTATAATTTTTTTTGTTACTCTTTTTAATATCCATAACACTAATATTAAAAAGAGAACAAAAAATAAAAATATATGCCGCATACAAGGCTAGACTAGGCGTCTAGGGTTGTTTAAAATACTTTTATACCCCTGAGTTAGGCCTAGACTCGGAGCAAAACAGGGCTATAATGGTCTTTTGAACCACACTAAACGCCCAGTCTAGCCCTATATGCGGCATATATATATATATATATATATATATATAGGGCCAGGATCATTTCAGAACCATAAATATTTACAGAACTCGCAGAACTCCTATTAAACAATCTTTTTATTTATACATTTATATGTTTAGGATAATTTTATCATTTATTATGTGTATTTTTACGATTACATACATGTTAAGAGTAATTTTATCATTTTTTATATGTAATTTTATAATTACACATATGTAAACTAGTTTTTTTACATATATGTAATTAGTTATGACACATGTATATAATTTTGGCAATTAAACATATGTAAACTACTTTTAACATGTATGTAATCAAAGAAATACATATAACAGATGATAAAAAGATGCTCAATACAAAAACTTATATATAAAATGATTGTTTATTAGGAGTTCTGAAAGTTCTGTAGTTATTTAGAGTTCTGAAATGAACTCAACCCTATATATATATATATATATATATATATATATATATATATATATATATATATATATATATATATGCGTGTGTGTGTGTGTGTGTGTAGGGGAAGGTTCATTGAGGAACACTAAAAAAGTGGGGAACAGCGGGGAACCGAGTCAAACGAACTCTGATTAGACTCATTCCAACGACGTTGGAACCAGCTCGTCGAACCCTAACTAGGATCTCTTAACCCTAAACCCTAAATCCTAACTCCTAAACTCTAAACCCTAAAGCTAAAAAATAAGGCTAAAACCTAAGCTAAACCGTAAAATCTAAACTATAAACCCTAAACGCTAAACCCTAAAGGCTAAGCTAAAGCTAAACCCTAAAGCTAAATCCTAAATCCTAAATCTAAACCCTAAAGCTAAACCATAAACCATAAATCCAAACCCTAAGGCTAAACCCTAAAGCTAAACTCTAACCAAACCCTAATATTTAGGGTTTAGGGGTTATGATTTAGGGTTTAGGGTTAAGAGATCCTAATTAGGGTTCAACGAGCCGGTGTCAACGCCGCTGGAATGATTCCCCAATGAACCTCATACTATATATATATATATATATAGGGGATGGATCATGAGAAAACTAGTTTAAATGGGAAAACCTAAAACTAACTAAAAAAGCCTAAAAAACATACCGAATTTTTTTTTACAACTTTATATAAAAATCGCTATTTTTTATGTATGAAAAAAAATAAGGGATGGATCATGAGAAAACTAGTTTAAATGGGAAAACCTAAAACTAACTAAAAAAGCCTAAAAAACATACCGAATTTTTTTTACAACTTTATATAAAAATCGCTATTTTTTATGTATGAAAAAAAAATTTCAAAAAAAAAATTTATTGTACTGCACATGTGCACTAATACGGAAAGCCTAAACCACTTAACCCACCCCCCACCGACACCCCCCAAAAACCTAAACCCCCCACCCCACCCCCCAAAAACCTAAATTCACACTCCCACCAAAAGCCTAACCCCCCACCACCTCCCCTCCCGAAAACCTAAAACTAAACCCGAAAAAAACCTAACCCAGCCCCCCACCCCCACCCCTCAAAAACCTAAACCCGCCTCCCCCCACACCGCAAAACCTAATCCTAATCCTAAACCTCCAAAAAAACTAACCCTAAAAGCTAAACTAGACTCAAAAAGCTAATTTTAAGTATGTAATGCACATGTGTAATACACATATAATGCATATGTGCAGTACAAGTTTTTTTTTTTGAAATTCTTTTTATATATAAAAAATAGCGAATTTTTTATAAAAAATTTGTAAAAAAAAACTTTTGGTATGTTTTTTTAGATTTTTTTAGACTTTTTTAGTTTTCTCATTTAGATGTAGTTTTCTCATGATTCTCTCCCTATATATATATATATATATATATATATATATATATATATATATATATATATAGTTTTCTCTTTTTAATAACCATAACTCTAATATTAATTATAAAAACTCATATTAATTATAATAACAACAATATTAATTATACGAGACCTATACGAGACTATATGATAAGATACAACACTCGTATAGGCTTGTAGGTGTAGTATAGGTTTCGCATAGGACTATAGGTGTGGTTTAGGTCTAGGCCTATACAGGTGTTGTATCATATCATGTACTTGTTATTTTTATTTATTTAAAGTAGAAAACTTATTTTTGTATAAATGTTTACTAAAATGATTATTATTGTATAAAATGTTTGTTATAAAAATAAAAAACCTTAAATACGCCCCATACTGGCCTATACGTTTCATAATGGGGCATGAGTCATATACGAGACCTATACGATGGGTCATATATGCCCCGTATAGACCTATACGAGGCAAATGGGAGCAGCCAAAACAGAACTGACATGAGTCAGATACTGAGTTTGATGTAATCCTATACGTTTTGTATAGACCTATACGAGTTAAATGGTGTGCAAATAGGCAGATAAGGTGTGTGGAAAAACCTTATAACAAAACTTTAAAAGAATATTAGTTATTATTTTTTGTGTTATTATTATGAAGTGACAACCTTAAACTAAATAAATCCTAAACATCACGTCAATTTCAAAATCCACCAGAAACCTAATTTAAACAAACTGTCGCAAAAACCTTCCCGACACCAGCACGTCACAAATAATACATGCTTCTTCTTTGTTATAAAGAACACTAAAAACAACTATTACAAACAATCACGCGTGAGATTAAATATATATTATTATAATATTTAATCTTGTAGCCATTATAATTATTTATATTATATAGATCAAAATATATTAATAACCTATTAATAATTAGTTGGTAATTGTTGATGGACCATATTAGCCTTATTAACTAATTAGGTTTCCTCTTGGATGTATATATAAGGAGATTATTAGAGAGTTTAAGGGTTAGACAATTACACAAACCCTAATAACACATAACATCAATTCGGCTCTCTCTCTCCATACCGAAACCACCCTTGTTTCGGTTTCATCACCATCATAATCTTACAACCTAAGGAGAAACCAGATCATCCTGACAAGTATGTCAAACTCAATGGCTGCATATCTGACTGGATTCTCTGCTGGCCTGTTTGCTGTAACAGGTATGTTATTTATGTTTTCCATTATATTTAAACAGAACTGATCAACATGTGGTATCAGAGCATATGTTGATAAATCAGTTCTGTTTTCGTATCCATTATTCTGGGATTAAAATATGGAAAACAAAATTTTTTTAAAGCCTTATAAAATCACAGCTGTTTCGAGTCTATTTATGGCGAATCACTGTTTTCGGAAAAGGATGTTTAATAATATGACTCGAAATCAAAATGGGGTAAATTAATGTCCGAAATCTGTTAACAAAAGTCTTAAAATTCAGGTTTCGGATCCCAGAATTATGTTTTAGTTTTCTAGGGTTCATCACTTGTTCTAAGAAAAACTCGAAAATTCCTTAAGTTTTGAAATATAATTTGGATTATTGGATGTTTTTACTGTTTTTGATCTGAATTTTATCTTTTAAAAACTTCAAAAAAACGTTAAAAGATAATCAAGTTATAATTTTCAAAATCTTTGATAAGTTTAGATCAACAATAAAACAGGAAACACTATCCCACAATCCCTAAAATTTAGAGCTTTCAGTTATTTTCACAATAACAGCTGTTAACATAAGGTTGCGACTCGAGACCATAAGGTTACAACTCGAGACCACAAGGTTGCGACTCGAGACCATAAGGTTACAACTCGAGACAATAAGGTTGCGACTCGAGACCATAAGGTTGCGACTCGAGACCTCATAATTTACTCGAGATCTCATAACTAAGTCGAGACCTCACTCGAGACCTCATCACTTTATTAAGCTGTTAATGTGAACTAAAATTTAAATACTTGGTTTGCTATTAAATACTTGGTTTTGTAAACACTTAATTACCTAATCAGAATCAGATAACTTTTTACAAAACAAAAATAGCTTAACTTGAATGAGCTTCTGATGTATCATTTCTGGCCAAAGCTGATTTGATGCATCCATTTATTGTTCAAGTATTATAAAAGCTATGTTGAGTATGCATTACAAATGTGAAATGTCTTAATTTCTGGCCAAAGCTGATTTAATTCATTTATGTCTAGCGTACTTGACAAGTGCATAACTAAAGTGATTGTCTCATTTCTGGCCAAAGCTGATTTGTCACGATTACTTTGCACACATACTTAAATGATTACACTTCTGGCCAAAGCTGATTTGTCTTCGTTTAAGTAGAATTTTAACTAAGTCTATTATTTTGATATTAGTAATAGACAATATCACAGCTTCATAATTAAAATGGTCATTATTTATGCCTGCCTTCGTATAACATGCCCTTAGATCACATTAGACTTCTTGATTAGTATCATAATTTGCTCATCTTATTTCCACTATCAGCACTCAATTGCGGGATTCCACCTTTGACTGGTGATAACTTTGCTGCATGTAAGGATGCCCTCATGCTTACACTTGGATTGCTAGACTTCGATTATGCTCTAATGTAACACCTAGCAAAATCATATCCAATATAGTGATGACACGTGTGATAAACCCCTGATCATGTTAAAAGATTAACTTGAAGAACTAAAGTTGACAACAGTGAAAAGATGTATGTGGAAGGACCAAAAGTGTCAACATGCTAAACTTGTGCCTCTGATTGACCCCACACGATGTTCGTATTCTTTAATGAATAAATTAACAAACACAAGAAGCAGTTTGTGCTTAAAATAAAAAGTTTACAACACACAGGGGTTAAAAGTGTCAACATGTTAATTCCTACCCCTGAGTGACCTTTTAATAATCCCGAGGCTTTGTAATGTTCTATTATACTCTCATGAATATCGGATAATGATTTCATGAAGTTTCGGTTTTAATTTGCAAATCCCAAGAAAAAGGATTTAAAAGCCTCAACGTTTGAAAATAATACCTTTCGGGTGATCGCATAACTGATCGGAAGCTTAACGATGCTTATTTTATGACCCAAGATACTTAAAAGTTAACTATGGGGGTCAATTGTGCAATAAATGAAAGTTATTCATGCTTAAAAGGACCAGGGATTGAAAATGCAACAATTTAAAAATGTTTCAACCGGATTAGGGGGTGGCGCGGGCCACGTAAACCTCCCTTCATTTCTACGCGGGCCACGAGAGTACTGCCAGGGACAGAATTCTGGACAGCTGCATGTTGCAGCTCTTACACTGCCATTGCATGGCTTCTGAGCGATACGAGGGGCTTGTAAACGGTTTTTACTGCCACATTAACACTTGGGATCATCTGGTAACTCCTAATAACAGCTGGAATGATCCTAGGAGCTCTTAAATTTCTATATAAAGGAGCTTGTTTTGTTCAGTTGAACTTGCATTCTCAAACTTTCACTCTCAACTCTTTCTCTGGAGCATCCTGGACCTAAAGGAAGTTCTCTCAAGTTAAATTTTCGTGCTAAGGACCCTTGTAAGTGTTCTTAGCTTATGTAGTTAAGTTTTTATTAGTCTAAGGACCGAAAGTCAAAGATATCGTAATTTTGTTTTGACTTTTTGATTAATAATTAACAGTTCAGCCATGATTCAAATTGAAAGTGGTTATGTGTTGATAAGTAAGTAGGTGATAATCTCTCAAAATGGCACCTCCTAATTATCACGTTTACTTAGTTAATTGTCGGGTCAAAGTAATTAAAATAAAAATCAAACGGATCAGTTTTTAAATAAAATTCATAACTGATAATGTAGAAGCTATAAAATCAGTTTTATCACTTTAATAACTTGGTAAATATTATAAGAACATGTTTAGATATGTTCAACCCGACAATTCTGAGTTTAGGCTCTGTTCGCAACCGAAAGTCGCAAAAGTTGACTTTTGCTTTGACTTTCAGTTCTGACCCGATTTAACTTAGTTTCTTTGTGCCTTAGGGTTCCTTTGTGACCATATTATATGTTAGTATAACCCTCTGAGATTATACTTCATGGTCCCTTAGTAATCTGAGTTCTTTTGCATGTTTCCGTTATTGCTTAAAAATTGACTATTATGCCCTTATGTTATAAAAACAAGATTTTTGGATATATGAGAATACAAATAGTTTTATTACTGATATATAAGCATGTCAAATAAATTTGACATCATTTTCTGGTCTCAAACTAAAGTTATGCAAGATATCGTAAAATGGAACTTTTTATTTATTAAACTACGTTTTTTAGTATAAATCAAGTTTAAACCCAAATTTTGGCACCAAACTCATTACCTACTTTTTTAATAATATTTTTAGGGATTTTTGGAATATTGGGTCAGATTATAAACTGACCATATCATTGAGTTCTTGTATAATTCGATAAATGACGATAATACCCTTTTTGTTCATAAAATGAGATTAACATATGATTAACATGCCAAACCTTTTCCTACTGATTTTATATGAAAAATAAAATATTTTAAACATTAAAAGCTGATCAAAATCTCAGGATTTCATAAACATCTCAAATATCGTCAATTACCGACTTTTACGATAATTAGGTGCATAGTATGATTTAAAAACATATTTAACACTTAAGACTTGTTACCTACTGATTTTATAAATAAATTTTAATAATTTAACAGTAAGTATAAGTCTTGAACACAGACTTCCAATTTTGTCCTTAAAAACATATGTGAAATAACCAAAATGCCCCTACGGTGCATAGTTTGGCCATAAATGGTACACCTCACATATGTGTGATATCTTACTGATGTAACATGATAAAATAAATATTTTAACTAAATGTCTTAGACCAGAATCTCAGTTTATGTTTAAACCCCTTTTATGAATCTTAAAATGACCAAAATACCCTTACGGGACTTAAATTGGTTTTAAAATCTTTTTGGGCATAATTGTTGATATCCTACTGATATCATAACTTATTTGAAGCATAATAACTTATGGAATTTGTACATGACTCATCCGGCTACCCGTTATGCATATACGCGTTTAGTACGGTTTATGTAACTAGTTTGCATGAATTAGCCGAAACGGGTCAAGCGTTTTCATTTTTTACTTCAAAATCCAGAATGTATTTAGTTTACCCATTTTATACAAGTATCCATACTTTTCGGGTCTAAATTACATTCCAATCCGGTCATCGCTTAATCTTGCGTTTCGTACCGTGAATTTTTCTTTAAAACTAACCGGTCTAAGTTTACAACTAAAATAAGACCCGTTAGGAATCTAATAGGTAATTAAAACCTTCATTCCAGATTAGGATCCCGATAAAAGCTACCTACACTTGTTTGAATAGAATGTACGGCTGAGAATACAAATATTTGCATTTAACTTATTTTCCCTTATACGGGCTTGGGATACGGTAAATTATTACCGCTTGGTCGGGTATAGAATATTTAATCGATTACTGGTTAAATCATTGACATAACCCGTTTTAATCTGTTTTGTTTGATATATAAACATTTGGGGGTTAATATGACCGTGCCCTGGATATCCTCGGCTCATTTCATTTGAAAATGGCCACGACTTAAGCACGAGGTGTAGGCATACACCTGACAGTTGCGTATGATATACCTACTCATGAGGATAACTTCTTGTGGGTTTATATTTGATGTAGCGCGTGATACGGAAACGAAGATCAAACACGTTGATTCTAAGAATACCCGTGTGTTCTTCCCCAACCCCCAAGATTCCACCCAAAAGGCACGGAATTTGAAGTGAAAATTCAGTTTTCTCAAAATTCAAGTCTGATTATTCATATTACTAGAAGGACATATAAATAGAAACCGAAATTCGAAATGGGCCTAAAAAGATAACGGGCCAAACACACGGCCTAAAACAAAATGCCCAAAATAGTCCAAAAAACATAAAAATGCAAATAAGTAAGCGTTTTTTCAGTCGGACGATGACCCAAACCGCCATAGGCGTTTACAGCAAGATGGAACTCGTTCTCACGGTCGTTTCGCCTGGTCACACGCCCTAAACGGACCCCCGTAGCCCAAGTTAGAGCCATTTTAGTGAAGCCCCTTTTGTTACGCGGTCTTGGGCCTCCAAATACAAAATAGCCTGTTCCTCCACACTTGGGCCTGCATCAATATTAGTGGTGTATCTATTAATTTTGTCTCGGCTTCTATCCCGGGACCTGAACGTACGACAAACATGTAAATCTGTATACAAGATTATTTTATATAATTATCCCAAGTTATAAAAGAACATTTTGTGCCTTGTGCATCTAAATCATTTTTATAAATGTTTTCAAAAGATTCGGTTAATTGTATTTACCCGTGTAAACTGACGTATTTTTCAAAAATACTAAGTGGCAGGTATTACGCGAAATTGGTTGGAAGCTTCTGAGCATTAGTTAAAGAATGCTGCAAGTTCTTAATGCTTAAAGTCTTTTGAACAATATTTTACATTATGTTTTAGATCCACCTGTGGAACATTACACAACCGTCTATATTATATTCTAATTGCACTTTACTTTCGGTTTGATATATTAATTTACCTCCAAGACTTCCGCTGTGCTATGAGCTGTGAATATTTGACTATGATGATATCAACTACGTCACGATACTCCCCACCGGGTCAACCGGTTATATGTGGAAATATCGGGGTGTGACATCTAAGAGAGAATAAGCCAGCGAACCTTACTCCTCAAAGTACTGCTGCTTAGCAGATAATTCATGAAAAATGGACTAGGTGTAACCACATGTCTCTCATGTTCATGAAGCAGTCCAAACACAATGCAATTAGAGGAGTTATTCCTGATTCTGAGGATGCTAAAACCTACCTGGTTCTATGGTTCATGTAACCCAACTCTACTCAGGGATTCCTTTCAATCCGGAAGGTGGGAAGAAACCAAAGAACACTTAAAGTTGGGGATGATCGGGAATTAGAAGTGAAGGCCATAGGAACTTTACAATTATTTTTGAAAACTAGTTTATGTATCAAACTTTACGATACCTAATATGTTCCTGAGGTAACTCAGAACCTTGTATCAGGACCAAAGTTAGACATGGACGGTTTTGTTGTTTCCCATGGTCATTGCAAACTCTCTATTCTCTATGATTCCGTTGTTTATGGTACTGGCATTCTAGATGGTGGTCTCTATAGATTAGAACTAGATGATAATTTTTCCAAATCTTTGTTGTCATATAAAATTAATGAATCACTCACAAAGATGAAACAGAATCAAGACTTAGAGACTTCATCTATGTTGTGGCATCAACGTTTAGGCCACATCTCAAGAGAACGATTAAATCGTCTCGTAAAGGATGAAGTCTTACCTCCTCTCGATTTCACTGATTTTGGAACATGTGTAAAAAGTCTTAAAGGCAAAATGACATTAGCGAATAAGAAAGGTGCCACTGGGATCAAGAGAACGATTAAATCGTCTCGTAAAGGATGAAGTCTTACCTCCTCTCGATTTCACTGATTTTGGAACATGTGTAAAATGTCTTAAAGGCAAAATGACATTAGCGAATAAGAAAGGTGCCACTGGGAGCTCTAATCTATTAGAACTCATTCATACTAACATTACTAGTCCCTACCAAATCGCTGGCATAACAGGACATACTTCATTTATCACTTTCATTGATGATTATTCTCGTTACATGTACTTGTACCTCATTAAGGAAAAATCTGAATCTCTTACAAGTTTTAAAGATTATAAAGCTGAAGTTGAAAAGCAATTAGATAGTCAGATTAAAGTTGTGAGATCAGATAGAGGCGGTGAATATTATGGAAGACACACTGATGTGGGTCAAGCTCCTGGTCCATTTTATGAGTTTTGTAAGGGCCAGGGGATTGTGAACCAATACACCATGCCTGGTACACCTCAGAAGAACGGTGTCGCTGAACGAAGAAATCGTACCCTTATGAACATGGTGCGCAATATGTTAGCCAACACTAATTTACCATTATTCCTCTGGACTGAAGCGTTGCAGCTATTCATATACTCAATAGAGTTCCTTCTAAGTCTGTCCCTAAAACTCCTTATGAACTTTGGATAGGAAGGAAACTGAGTCTTAAATATAAGAAAGTATGGGGCTGCATTGCTGAAGCAAAACTCTCTAATCCTTTCCTAAGGAAACTTGACTCTAAAACAATTACCTATTTCTTTATCGGGTATCTTGATCATTCGAAGGGTTATCGTTTCTATTGTCCTTCCCATGTCATCCGTATTGTTGAAACCAAGGGTGCTGCGTTCCTGGAGGATTTCAAGGTCAGTGGGAGCAGTACCAATCCTTACGAAGAATTGCAAGAAGTACAAGACGCGGGGGGGGGGGGGACTCGTCGCTTACCATTACTCCGTTTACTCCTCTTGTACCCAATGAAACAACTGCAACTGAAGATACTTCACCAATTCTATCTCCACAATTGGAACCCATTATACCTCATAACAAAGGCACATCAAATGCTCAAAACCAAGATAACGCTGAACCTGATAATCAACTCAGGAGGTTATCTAGGCAAAGACGGCCTACTAATTGGGATGATTATGTTACCTACCTAACTGAAATGGATGATGGAAAGCTCAATGATCCTATCTCTTATAATGAAGCCATTAGCAGTGATCAGTCTTCTGAATGGAACAAAGCATCCATGAAGAAAAATGAAGTTTGGGATTTGGTCGAATTACCTAACGGTGTTAAACCTGTAGGATGTAAATGGGTGTTCAAAACAAAACTGGATCCGAATGGGAACGTTGAACGCTACAAAGCGAGATTGGTTGCAAAGGGCTACACTCCGAAAGAGGGAATTGATTATCAAGAGATGTTTTCACGTGTCTCTCGTAAAGATTCATTAAGGATCGTTATGGCCTTAGTAACTCATTTTGATTTAGAGCTGCATCAGATGGATGTCAAAACTACTTTCCTTAACGGAGACTTAGACGAAGATGTTTACATGAAACAACCTGAAGGCTTTAAACCTAAAGGTCAGGAGCATCTAGTCTGTAAGTTGAAGAAATCCATTTATGGGTTAAAACAAGCATCACGTTAATGGTACCTCAAGTTTGATGAAGTCATGAAGAGACAAGGTTTTACGAAGAATCAAGTGGATCAATGCACCCACCTCAAGATGAGTGGGAGTAACTTTACTATACTTGTTCTTTACGTAGATGATATTCTATTGGCAAGTAATAGTTTAGATATGTTGCATGAGTCAAAGCGGTTACTCTCGCATAACTTCGACATGAAGGATCTCAGAGATGCTTATTACGTCATTGGCATCGAAATTCACCGAGATAGACACAAAGGGATCTTCGGATTGTCTCAAAAGACTTACATAGATCGTGTCCTTACTCGTTACAACATGCAACAGTGCAAACCCTCAGTCGCTTCCAGTGTCTGACAACGGAGGTTGAAAAGGAGCAAATGAGCCAGATACCTTACGCGTCAATAGTCGGGAGCCTGATGTATGCTCAAGTCTGTACTCCCCCAGATATCGTTTATATTGCTGGAATGCTAGGCCGTTATCAGACTAATCCTGGCCTAGATCACTTGAAAGCAGCTAAAAAGGTCCTTAGATATCTGCAAGGGACGAAATACTATAAAATGACTTATAGAAGAAGTGATCACTTAGAAGTGGTAGGTTATTCCGATTCTGACTTTTCCAAATGCAAAGATGACAAGAAATCCACTTCGGGCTACATCTTATGTTAGCAGGCAGACCTATCTCATGGAAGAGTCATAAACAACAGTTAACCACAACTTCCACAATGATGGCAGAATATGTCGGTGTTTACAACGCAACCTGTCATGGAATGTTGCTTAGAAATCTTATCACTGGACACAAAATCGTTAATTCCATTTCTAGACCATTGAAGCTTTACTGTGATAACTCGGCTTCCGTTAGTTTCTCGAACCGTAACAATTCGACTGGAGCTGGTTTATATCTCGATACAAAATATTTGTTCATACGTGAACGAGTTGAGGAAAATAATCTTTGTATTGAGTATATTAGTACTAAAGATATGCTTGCGGATCCGATGACTAAAGGTCTCCCACCTAAAGTTTTCGAAGAACATGTATCGAATATGGGACTTACTAAAGACCTTATTATTGGCATATTGTACTAGCTTATGTTTTAATTAATAAAATTCCCTCAGTTTGATTTTGTATGTCTCTAACATATATTCTGCCGGTGTAATGACATATAGACAAATATACATGCAAATGAGATGCGAAAGGGCTTATGCGTATTTTGATCATAAAAGTTAGGTTTTAAATTGAGGCTATAGTATGACTAATGGGGGTCCCGAGTCAAATGATGATTCAATGGCTGTATTTCTCTGCTATAGTTCTTGGTTTAACGCTAAAATGAGTGTTAACTCCTGGCCAGGCTCATCTAATACTCATGATAAATGATTACTCGGCTAAGTGGGAGAATGTGAGATTAAATATATATTTTTATAATATTTAATCTTGTAGTCATTATAATCATTTATATTATATAGATCAAAATATATTAATAACCTATTAATAATTAGTTGGTAATTGTTGATGGACCATATTAGCCTTATTAACTAATTAGGTTTCCTCTTGGGTGTATATATAAGGAGATTATTAGAGAGTTTAAGGGTTAGACAATTACACAAACCCTAATAACACATAACATCAATTCGGCTCTCTCTCTCCATACCGAAACCACCCTTGTTTAAGTTTCATACCATCATAATCTTACACTGTAAGGAGGAACCGGATCATCCTGACAAGTATGTCAAACTCAATGGCTGCATCTCTGACTGGATTCTCTGCTGGCCTGTCTGCTGTAAAAGGTATGTTATATATGTTTTTCATTATATTTAAACAGAACTGGTCAACATCACGTCTTCTTCTTTGGTTACCGGAGGACGTGACGGTGATCACAAAATGAAGGAGATCTAACGGTGGGAGTTGTGTGTTTTCAACGGAGCAAGTGAAAGATTGGTGGTTGACAATGGTGCACGGTGATGGTGGCCGGAGGTCGCGTCAGAGAAGATGAAGATGATGGTATCGTTGTGGAGGATGATGGTGGTTCATAGTGATAAGGAGTGGTGATGCACGTGTTGTTACGGTGAAGGTGGCGGAGGAACGGTGGTTCACGATGATAAGGAGGCTGGGTTGATGAAGAACAAAGATAGTGGACGAAAGTGTTGGGTAAAAGATGATCGGTGTAGCGGCGCTCGAAAACTCTGTTCAATTCGAAAACTTTATTGAATTCGAAATCTCAAACTCGAAAACTCGAACTTCAAAAACATTTCAGATAAAACTCGAAACCCTATGATTATTTGAAATCTAATTCGAAATCCCACTCGAAAAACTTTTATGTCTGAATTCAAACTCCCTTTTGTGAACTCGAAAGTGCTTGGAGGTGTGTCGATGGTCGGTGACGGAAGTAATGGTGAAGGAAGTCATATGAGATCATTGGGGTGGTATAGCGATGATGTTGAACGGAGGTAGTGGTTGCAGGTTGTGAGAATCGCTGGTGGTTCTATGTTGGACAACCGAGGTTGATTCAAGTGACTCAAGATCTCAACACTCGTTGGAAGTAATGGCGTGTTGGAGTTTATGGTATGGTGGATGGTAGCCGGATGTTGTGAAGGAGAGTTATTTCGGGAAACTTGTATTTCGGAAACTTTTAATATGACGATCTGTGTTTCGAAAACTCTATGACCGCAATATTTTCCAAACCTTTTTATTCGAAAAGACAAGAAAACCTTTTCAAAAGTTCAAGTTATTTCCGAAAAGTTGTTTCGAATAGTGGAGGAGAGTTATTTCGGAAAACTTGTATTTTGGAAACAAGTCCATTTCGGAAAGATGGCATGTTTCAAAAGATGATAACTAAATTCCCACCTTCTATTTGAAAAAGTTAAACTTTCCAAAAATTAGGAATCTCACAAATCCTTTTAGAGTGTGTTTGGGGTTGAGTTTTGAAAATAGATTATGTGTTTTGAATAATCAGAATCAGATAATTAGCTGTAACAAAACGTGCTGCAGAAAGATAGTGTTTGGATTCGATTATGTTATTTGATATCACAAAAATCGGATAATAAACTATTTGAGTGTTTGGAAAATATATATATTTTAAAAAATAAATAAGTGAAATGACAAAAAAAATACACAAACAAACAATATCAAGAAGCCAATAACAACAAACTCCAATTCAATCGCTACACCATATGATTTCGGTGCAATGTAAGTAAACAAATTATTCACTATTCTGCATTAGTACCGCAATTGCAACAGATAATATAACATTCACTTGGATTGCATAATATCTCTTGCAATTCTCTCTCTTACCAAACTGATATACAGATCGTCTTACTTATGACGTGCAGTTGTGTTTTCTTGTGTTCCATTAATTCTGATGGATGTATCACTTTCAACATCTCGAGTTGGACGATAAGTTTCTTGTTGTGCTTTATTAAATGCTTCATCAAAATGACCTTTCATCCTAATGTAGTTGTGAATTGCCATGGATGCTATCACAATGTCGACCTATGCTTCATAAGAGTAATTAACATGCATATATTTTAATATTGCCCACCTTGCCTTCCATACTCCAAATGTCCGTTCGATCACATTTCTTAAAGATGAGTGATAGTAGTTAAATGTCTCTTTTAGTCCATTCAGAGCGCGTAGGGCAGCTGTTTGACCTCGACGAAAATCAGGTATATGATAACGAACATCATTTCCTTTATAAGGAGTAAGATAGCCTCTGGTATTTGGGTACCCGACATCAACAATAGTACTTATCTATATAAATTGACCTTGTACTTCAATGCAATAGGTTAAGTAAAAATATAGCATAAAACATATATAAAATAATACTAACCACCCGTTGGATGAGGAAATTTCACCTCTGGCTTACGTAATGCTTCTAAAAAAATTCTTGTGTCATGTGCAGTGCCTTCCCATCCCGCCCATGCAAATGTAAAACACATATTAAAATCACATGCTGCCATAATATTTTGGGTTACATATCTTTTTCTACCAATATATTTTGGTTGTTCATGCTTTCGAACTAATTCCTTAACATGTGTCCCATCAATAGCACCGATGCAATCCTATAGATACAAAAACACTAATTACTAATTCACAATACTATAGACAAAGTATTAATTCTGAAATTTGAAGTAAAAAAATAGAACACACCTTGAACATGGGGTAATACCGACAGTTGTTTAAGAGTTGTGGAGGTACTTCATCGTTGTAGTTTGCTTTAGGCATGATGATGTCCCCGCTAAACCTAAGCACCGCTCTTAAAACACGATGGAAATGTCTATGAATAGTTTTCCCTGAATGATTGAACATTTCTTGAGCTAGTCTATTTCCACATCCGTGTGCTAATATCAACAAAAAATACCAACAGATTCTTCAATAGATACATCACGTGTCCCCTTTAAGTTGTAGTGCATTCTAAGATCCGAACGTAAGCTTTTGAAAATATCAACATGTAACCTGAAATTCATACTCGAAAACTACAATAGGAATATCATCAGTAGGCGTTTTAAATTCATACTCGAAAATTACAAGTTATATATGTTTATTTCTTATCATGGGTAATGGGTTTCTTCATGTGTGTGCAGGTCATGTTTAGAATTTGTCAGCATCAGTTCATTATGTTACATAGCACATCATGGTACCTAACTCGTACAAGAAACAACCAAACTCTAACATTGCAAGCAAAAACATTGAAATTGAAGCATATCATCAAGTCATATAAAACAAGAGCTTTTAATAACGAAATCTCCTACCAGAAACATAACAAACTGCAGGTCGAATTGAGTTCGTCCTAACTATCAACTATACAACAAGAGCTTTTAATTTGGTCAGAGGTAACTTCTTTTTTTTCTTACCAATGATACTACACATATGAGTCGAGTGTATTTAAAAAAAATAAAAAAAAAAATCTGAGAGCTTTGAACCTTCAAAAGGTTTTAAGTGAAGGTGGGTTTAAAATCTGGAAAACATACTGCCATGTTGAGAACCGATCGTGGAAGCAAATTTTGTTCAAAGGCACTCAATGAGTTATTTTTGGATCATTCGTATATTGTGGAACATAATGGAGTAGCAGAAACCAGAAAGGAAGAATCGTACGGTTGTCAATGTCACACCCTCAAATTCCACTTGCGGAGTAATACCGCGAGGCGTGCGACTGACCAGGATCAAGCCACTAATCATATTGAACATATATAATAATAGTAAAGTAGTTCTCCAAACCAATACGATTCGTGACAGTCTAAAGTTTATGTCCAAAACATTTAAAGTTCAACCAACAGTTTTGAGAGAATAGCGGAAGCATAAAAACAGTTCAACATAAGTTCATAGTTTGTAATTATTAAAAGAACCCAACACGGGTTAGCATGTGTAAGACCCTTACATATATTGAATATTTCATATAATATATAGTGCATTTTTAAACGCCGTTTTTCCAAAACATCAATGAAACGACATTTACATAGAGTTCAAAACCTTTAAACGATATTTACAAAAGTTTAAAACATCCAAAAGATGGTTATAATAGTTTTACATAAGTTTGGTAACAAAAGAGACTATTAAAGAAGCGGAAGCTTCGTTAGATTGTGTGTTCGGTTCTTGACATGGCTTGATCATCCTCCAAGGTCTAAAGTGCATCGTTACCTATCATACATTTTCATTCAAACGATTAGAAATCAAAGCATTTCAACAAAAGAATAAAACACAAGAAATTATATATTTTTTTCAGCCCCTTCACCCGGCCGTGTCAGGTTTCCACCAGGCCGTGTCAGCTATACATGTATTTTTCACAGAACCTTCACCTAGCCGTGTCAAGTGTCCACCCAGCCGTGTCCGCTCTGCACTTTTCCCAGCCAACTAATTCTTACCGAAACGGACATAACTCTCTCATTTTTTATCCGTTTTGCGTCACGTTTCTTCCTACGTGATCGTAATTTAATTTTCCATCATATGCTGTAAAAATCCAATATTCGGAATAACAATTTTCTAAGTGTTTAAGCCTTCGGCTTTATATATTTCTATAAAATTTTTGACCCATTCATGATTTTATCAAACAAACTTGTTTGTAGCATTCAAACTCTCATGAACATCATGTTATAATTATTTCCTATTATACATGGTTCAAATCACTGGTGTTTATGCATTATTAACCCTTTTTTGCTTATATGCTTATTTTGACCCGTTAAGGGTGTTTAAGCATTTTTCTGCATAATTCACGCTCATTTATTTCTAGCATCTTATTTCCACATTATATATCAACTAATCTTCCACCACAACTATAATTGTGGTGGATTTAATGTGGAATATTATTTATTCCGAGTTTTTACCCCTCGGATTAACATTTTACGACAAAGACTCTTATAGAATCATTTGACCCAAAGATTCACATATTTCATTTCTTATACTTATTCTAAGTATTTATTTAATCATAAAACTCTTTTCCAAACAACCTTTAACGGCCATTTGCTCAATTTCGCATACAAGGGTGTTTTAGTCATCTTTAACCCTTCGTTTACGACGAATGACTTTTAAAGCCATGTTTGACCATAATCCCACTTTTTAAACTATGATCTTGTATAAAAATCATTATGTTTTTAATACGTAATGATTATAATTTTAAATCATTCGGTTTACCTATTAAGATGACCAAATGTCCATTTTTGACTTTGTCCAACTATCATAGAACCTCAAGTTCTAAATGAGTAGTTAACCTATTCCGCATACCTGGATCGGATCAATATATTGACCCGCTAATACCTTGATTTAAAAACAACTAATTACTATCGCAGCGGATATCCATTAGTTTTTTACTCCTGTAAACATGCAACTCGACAAATAATCATTAGTCGATATTGTCAAAGGGTGATATCTTCACCTGTTGACCAGTTTGGTCTAAATGACCGTTTATCTTTTTGCGAAATGATATTTATTACCCTTTCATCTACATGACTCGCTCCGGTTTACACCATACGGTCATTTTACTTATTAACTATTTCTTAACACTTTTAACCCATTATAGCTTACACCATAAATTGTTTTTCAAAACTAATGGTTATTGTCAACGCGTGACCAAATTACCATTTTGCTCATATTATTTGTTTTGGGTTACCATATAAGGTAACCATTAAAAGTTCATTTTCCATTTTTCATAGTATGACCGAATTACCGATTTAAATCCTTTTTAACCATCAATATGGTTTTTACCATCTTCGATATCTTGTTCCGTACGACTACACGTCGGAACATCATATTTCTTGTTCCTTTATCTTATTCATAATTTATATGATAACAGAATATTCTATAATTTTAAGAATAGTGTAAGCTATACTTACCTTGCATTCTGATTATGCTTTTTCTTCATTCTTGATTCGTTTGACCCGTTTTCTTCCCAACCTTTCACCTAGCTTATCAAACGTCAAACTATCATGGAAATTTGTAAGATGGTTAGATTAGTCATAATCATTTACGACTATTCCATCCTACGATTTTTATGTCGAAATTATCATTCAATCATATCAAGGGCCAATTTTGACTTTTTAAAGTCAACTGCCTATTAACGTAAATAATTACACGAAGTAGCTCAACTACACGTTTAATTACTTTGTAAATTATCCAATAAGAATCATTCTTATTCTACCATTTTAATCACTTATTAACCAAGTTCTTGTGACTATAAGTTACCGAGTTAATACATGATGATATTAAACATCATTTAACATGAACCTATCATCAATTTTTATCATATCATATGAAACTCATTTCATATTAAGTATGATTATATACTCAAACACCCAATTTTTTCAAGTATTTCCTTATTACTATCATGTATGATGATTCTAATCATAATTATATCATCAATTTCATCATATGATTAAAACTCACTTATCCTAGTGTGGTAAATCATCAAAACATTCGATTCATAGCGTCATATGTAAAAATTTTCACTTAGAGTTTTGTTCCTAAGCAATTATACATCATAATTCAGCCATAGCTTCAATAATTCATTCATAATTCCCGATTATGATGTTTATCTAAATTTCACAACTTCACAAATCATCAAAATTTTACATACCTGATGATCCCCTAGCTTGGGTGATCATTAATTCACGTTTAATTGTGAATTTGCGCTTCGTTTAGACCTTCAATTTGATGATTTAGTTGAAATTTAGGGTTTTGCTCCATGGGAGCTTCCTGAGTTCATATACAGAACACACACCATGTGTGTATTTTGTTATAAAGCTTCTTTTTATATTTTAACTTTCAAGTTTATCCAAATTTGGCCCCTCTTGTTTGGTTAGTTATTGAGTAGACCACAATCCACTTAATTCCAATAATATTCCCTCTAATTAACTAGGTTAACATTCCTAGTTAACTTAGTGGGTTCAGGGAGATTACAACTAAGTTTATTTTAAGCCTCGTTAACTCGGGCCTTTTATAAACTTTATTTATCAAAAGAATTCTTTTTCCCTTTTTATTAAATATTAGGTTTAGTTATATATATCCTAATATTTTCCGAGTTAATTTTACCACTAAAGGTAATTTACCCGTCTTTTTGTATTAACGTGGTTTGATTACCAAACCCGTTTTCAGGGTGTTACAAGTCTACCCCCTTAAAGAGGTTTCGTCCTCAAAACCTTTCTTAAATAGTTCATTGAGTTTAAACTCAATGCATTTGATCTCGATAATCAATTGAGCATTGCTCATATTTTAACCAATTGTTAGTATTACTAGAAAAGTATGGTAATATATATTTGGTTACAAAGCATATACGTATCTCATACAAAATAATGCTACTCAAAATAATGTAATTTCGTTATTTCAACTGGTTTGGTTAACTAAGCGAAATCCATCGCTTTTATACTTTCGAATTCTTCATGAATTCGTTATTTTAACCCGTTTGGAGGCCTTTAGTGAAATCTTTCACTTTTAACAAACAAACTCCTTTGTTTGTGAATCTATTCATTTGGTTCATTCACTCGGAATCCACCACCTTACAGCTTTACCCTCTAATCTTGCTTTTTCTTGATTTGACTTCCCGACACTTCGCTCGTGTCACTGTATGATCCCTTATTATAGGTGATCAATACCCTTCGTTAGTACGGCCTTAACCGGTCTCACTGACTAGACTTATTAGTCCAGTTACTTTATATCCATCACTCGGGCTACTATGTGATTATATTTCACATCACCTTTCTTGACCGTGATCGCGTAACGTCATGTGTGAGTTTGTATCAACCTTTTATTATCAAAAATATTTCTTTTTCGAATGTATTATCTTGCACTTATCGGTGTCAAGACCTGTATCTTTTAATATTTACAATTTCAATTCCTATCAGAATATTCATAATTGTGAAAACGTTGTTTCTTATTAAAACTGAACTTTAAACATTTTCTCTTTAACTTATGTCAATTACTCATATCAAGAAATTGACAACTAAGAATTTATTCTTTTCTATTCTTATTTTATGTGGGGAATCGTAACCAGTTCCACGCTTTATTCAAATCACCTGTAGGTCCTTTCACTTAGACTCGTGGGCTATTTCTTTAGGCTTTTACCTCTTTAAGGCGAGGCCTTTATAGTTCATTTCTTTTTATTCATGACCCGTGGGTCATTTTAGTCCCGTAGACCATTATACTGTTTATAACCCGAAGGTTATAATGATCCCATAGATCATTTTTTTTATGTTTGAAAATCATTTGTTTTCGTGTTTAAATCTGTTAAATTTGAATGTAGTTTATTACTACAATCATTTTATTTCGAACCATTCTCCCGACTCTATGACTTCTCACGTCATTCGTTTGTCTTATGCTTACCGTTTTCCGGTTTACATATATATATATATATATATATATATATATATATATATATATATATAGGATAATGATAAGGAGAAAACCCTTTATTTTGAGAAAACCTTGAAAACCTATCTAATGGCCTACATGTTGCCACGTGTCCCAGCCACCTTCATATCCTTTTTAGCTTTTGAGGGCACATTGGTAAATTTACATATTCATACCCCACTCCCAATATATTTTGACCAACCTGATTTGACACTATCACCCATCACATCATTCTCACCCATCATCCTCCATTTTGTTTACTTCATTTCAAATTAACAAGTTTTTTTTCAAAATATCTTAATCTTCTTAAACCACTCATTTCACACTAGATCCGCCATTAATGCACTATGGAGCATCCATCAACAATGGTAGATCTAAAGGAAAATGGAGGATACTCTGATGTGCTCGACCATGAAAACCCAAAACATCTTCATTGACAACGATGATGTGTTCTACAATGAAGATAATGTTCCAGGTTTGTTCTACAATGGTCACATTTTTATTTTGCTTCATTGCCAACGATGTTGTGTTCGACAATGGTTAATGTTTGTATTTAGTCTGTTAACGTGTTTTACACCATCAGAAATGCATATTATAGATTACAAATTACAGTGTTGAATATTTCCAATAGTTAATGTTAAACACGAACAACAAGTCTAATAATGGTCACGTTTTTATCTTGCTTCTTTGCTTCAGTAGTTTATTTTCCTTTTTTCAATCGATTATAGAATATGGGTTTTGAAACACGAACACCAATTATAATACTTGTTTGATTCAGTACTTTTTTTTCTTTTCCTACTGTTATTGTGAACCACGAACAACCATTAATGTTCGTATATATTACAAATTATAGACCGTTAATGTTCGTATTTAGTTTGTTAATGTTTAGGTGATTATCTTCATTTATGTCCTTATTTGATGTTGTTTTCTCATTTTCAGCTGTTACACTTGTTGAATGAAAAAACCATGGTTATGAATGTGTTAATACTTATGTCTGGTTAACGACTTAACGGTTATCTTATCTTTTTGTTATTAGGATGGTGATGGATACAAGAGAAACAAGATCCAATTCTCGGGACCGTTGGTTTTGTCAAACTTGGATCAGATGCTTAAGGATCATGACCATGTTTATGTTACAGCACAACACAAGTAACACGTGTTATAGTTTGAACTTCTGGACATGCATGTGTTACATGTGATATGAAACCCATGTACAACGTAACACGTGTTACGTGTGACATGAACACATTTTTATAACTTCCCTGGCATACGCACACCCACATGTTTACTAACCGTTTCAAGACCGACCCAAACAATAAAGCAAGGGTAGCCGCTGAAAAGCTAAGGCAACAAGGATAGCCTCTGAAAAGCTAAGGCAGACTGTCAAAGGAAGCTCCACCATGTTCCATAAATGATCGTTACTTGTACATGTGCTACGATCGGTATCCATATTAACGGATATTTTAAACATCAAGATTATAACAAAGGTTAACACACATTATCTATGATTATACACGGGCTTAACACATGTTATTCATGAACACATGTCAGGTTACATCATAATTACCTATACATGTGTTACCATAAATGGCCCGTTTCATGAATTATGTTACATAATTTCCTGTACTTGTGTTACCATAAATGGCACGTTTCATGAATTATGTTACATGCTAACTTGTACATCTATTACCATGCATGTTCCATAAATGATCGTTACTAGTACATGTGTTACCATCGGTATCCATATTAACAGATATTTTAACATCAAGATTATAACAAAAGTTAACACACGTTATCTATGATTATTACATGGGCTTAACACATCTTATACATGAACACATGTCAGGTTACATCATGGTGTAACTATAAATGGCCCGTTTCATATTATACGTTCCATGCTAGCTTTGTATTCTCCTTTCTGCATGAACACATGTTAACACACGTTAACATGTCATTCTAACAGTGGCGTAACACATGTTATATATCAACACATGTCAGGTTACAGCTTGGTGTTTTCTGCTACAGCGTGCACCACTAACACATGTAATACATGTACTAAGAAGCTCCACCATTTTCTCAGTGCTATGTATTTTCGTTTACTAATAATATGTAATGTGAGACTCTTATTGTTTTGTCGGCATGGACTTAACACGTTTTGTTGGAGTCACCCGTTTTTGTACATCTGTTGTTATTAAGTTACTATTGGAGTTTATGCATCCATTCTGGACGTCGTAACACACGTTATAATAGAG
This sequence comes from Helianthus tuberosus, assembly GCA_030545235.1. Taxonomy (NCBI): domain Eukaryota; kingdom Viridiplantae; phylum Streptophyta; class Magnoliopsida; order Asterales; family Asteraceae; genus Helianthus; species Helianthus tuberosus. The sequence continues at coordinate 195,535,563 of CM060442.1, read as the reverse complement.
GCTTAACACAGGTATACTCTGCTGTTATTAAGTTACTATTGGAGTTTATGCATCCATTCTGGAAGTCTTAACACACGTTATAATAGAGGCTTGACACACGTTATATCAGGTTTACGAGTTTGGGTTTAGTAAACGACCCACCATTTTCTTAGTGCTACGTATTTTCGTTTACTAGTAATACGGTGTTACGATATTAACTTGTATGTTCCATATTAACTTGTACACGTGTTACGATCAGTATATGCACATCATAGTGTTTTGCAAACCACTTTCATATACATAAATACAAGTCGGGTTACAACAAGATTATAATGGATGCTTAACACGTGTTATCATATGTATACAAGTCGGGTTACAACAAGATTACGATATTAACTAAGCTCACCATTAAACCCATCGCCTCCGTCGACTGTTTTCACCCTTATCACATGTTAAGCAACTACATGTTCCAAATAGACAAATTGTAACACATGTTAGATCAGTATATACACATCATGGTGTTTTGTAAACCACTAGCTTATACATGAATACATGTCATGGTGTTTTGAACGAAGATTTCTTTCCCAAAAATGTGACTTATTCAATGTCCACGCATTAACTTCGCCTACATCCATCCAGCTTGTCAGTTGAATATCTTTATGGGTTCGTTTCTGTAAATCAACACATGTTATATAACATTCTAACAGGGGGCTTAACACATGTTATGGGTCTTAGTCTGTGAATCAAGCAACCCAACAAAAAAAACTTACTGTTCAGATAAAAAACCCAAACAAGCAACCCAAACCAACAAAAAAACAGCTACTGTTAAGATCAAAAGCCCCTAACAAGCAACCAAACCAACAAAAAAACCCGTTCAAAATCTCATCCTAAAGTTTTTGATTTATTTAAAATACATGAACATTAACCATTACTAAAACACTTTCAGCACACAAAAACATATTAACAACCATTTCAACAAAAAATCAAGTGTGGAATGATATTTTAAGATCACTTACCGGATCTAGAACCGTCCGATGAACACGAAGAAGATCTTCAAACCTTCTTCTCACACACACACTCGTGCGTGTCTCTTTGTGATAAATATTGTTGTTTCTCTATCTAAAACATCAACTTTCTCTCTCTAAAAACATTCATCTTGTCATCGTTCTCTCTTTCTAAAACAACATACTTCAGACTTCTTCTCTCTCACACACTTGTATGTGTGTTCTTGGTGTTATAGATGAACATGATGAAGATTGTTGTTTCTCTCTCTAAAACAAAAAATTCATCTCTCTAAAAACTTTTGTCCTGCCATCATTCTCTCTCTAAAAGATCTGGGATTAGTGTTTGTTGAGATCACTTTTAGATCTGGGATTAGTGTTTCTTGGAATCTTGAAGGTAGATATTTGAATTCTGAAATGAGATCATCTTCTTCTTGTTCTTCTTCTTCACGTTTGTGGGGCGGGGGAGGAAAGAGAAAGAGGTAAGAGAAAGAGAAAGAGTGGGTGATTTGATGGTACTGCATAGGGAAGTGGAGTGGGTTATTTTCAATGGTCAAAAAGCCCCCTTTTCACTACCCAAATTGCCCTTGCAGTTGTACTAGCTTTTGTATAAGAATTATTTTAAATCTAATAATTACCCAAAAAAAAGTAGAGCCATTGATCAAACACAATCAATGGATGATGTTGGGTTTCCAAGGTTTTCTCAAAAAGATGGGGTTTTCCATATAACCCAACCCTATATATATATATATATATATATATATTCAATGATGTCCCCTTATCAGGCTCATTATTCTTTTGTGTTCCATTATCCAGTTTGCGTTTCCTGATGCCATCAGGCATTACACTTTATTCATGACTTGTTCGTGTGAAATCCATTACTTGCGAACTGTCAAACTTTGTTCTTTACTCTCCCCATTCAACCTCACAGTAGTCGAACATAATTATTAAAATTTATTTTTGTGAAATTTTATGGTCTTTTAGTCATAACTCATAATTCGAGTCTTTTGACCTTCAATCTGTGTTCCCGTTTCTTCATTTATGCATATGTTTAATTTCCTACCCATCAACCGGGTATATTTTTTTTACTGAAGTCTTCCTTAATGCACCCATTCTGGAATGCATTAATACTTCGTTTGACCTGTTTGGTTATCTTAGCGAAATCCATCGCTTTATTCAACCAAACATTTATTCTTTATGTGACCATGCTTGATGGTCTTATAAATTCTGAATGATGATTATCATCATCATCCTTTCTTTACTATGACCAAAGTCAACGACTTTGATTGTCCTTTCGTATGGGCAATACCTTCGTTTCTATGACCCTGCGGTTCATTTCTAGTTTGGTTTTACATGCCCTTATTGTCAATCACGGCTCTTTCATCCAAAATGACTTATTTCACGAATTCCCTTGGGTCATTTATTTCTATGTGCTCCATGTCATTTTTATGGTTCCCGCGAAAACCATTTATACGAGCATGCCCATAAGATTTCTTGATCCCAAGGTTCTTTTAACTTTTTCATTCGTCTCGATCTTACCACTTCGGACATAACTGTGCTCATTATAAGAAGCTCATGGTATCATGTGTTCACTACTTGGCCAAAGTAAGCGATCAACACATGGTACGCATGACCTTATTATAATTACCACATCACGTCCCATGCTAGTAATCTCTCGATTTGTTTCTTTTTTATGATTTCATTTTGCTAAAACTTTATTTAATTGTCAATTAACAATTATTAGTTTTACCCGTTTTATCCTTGAACATATAAAATGTCTCTTTTTATAACCATTTGTACAATCACATTCGTTGATGTGATCATTACTTTTCTCAATAGGATCTAAATTGAGAATACTTACTTGGATGATTACTTTCGTCCAAGTTTATATTTAAACAAAATTCAGTAATTGTTTTATTATTCACGACTGTGAACAATATGTATCCTCTACAAAATTTCTCTTGGAAACGTCATCCTGGATAGGGAACCTATCCAGGTTTCCCAAGTTTCATATTCTATATGCAAATGTCTTTCACTGTGTATTTGTTGCATATTGCTATTTGTACTATAAGTTTAAGATGTGTACCTTGTAGATACTTGCTCTGATAAACTTTCCTTGTTGTTCGATCTCTATTCGAGATCATTTCTTGATTTATGTCTTTGGCGAGTATAGTTTACTCGTCATACTTCAGACCATATCTTCATCGTATTGATAGATCCTTAGACTCTCCTTATCTTCAGATGCGAGGATCCTTTAATTTAAAATGTCTACAAATGTTAGTAACGTTGAAATTAACAAGCACCCGTATTATAATACAAGGCTTTCTACGACACGTGTTAACACACGTAATTCGTTTAACTATATCGGTCTTTTATCGGTTATTTGGGGTAACGTGTTTTACACTATAACCCTATCTGTTGTTTTCAACACTTTACATGCTAGACCGTTAATGTACAGAATAACTTACCGGATTTTGCGATCAAGACTCGAACCGAACACTTTACTCATTAACCATGAGCTCTAATTACCAACTTGTAAGACCCTTACATTTATTGAATATTTCATATAATATATAGTGCATTTTTTAACGCCATTTTTCCAAAACATCGATGAAACAATGTTTACATAGAGTTCAAAACCTTCAAACGATATTTACAAAAGTTTAAAACATCTAAAAGATGGTTATAATAGTTTTACATAAGTTTGGTAACAAAAGAGACTATTAAAGTAGCGGAAGCTTCGTTAGATTGTGTGTTCGGTTCTTGACATGGCTTGATCATCCTCCGAGGTCTAAAGTTCATCGTTACCTATCATACAATTTCATTCAAACGATTAGAAATCAAAGCATTTGAACAAAAGAATTAAACACAAGAAATTATATAGTATTTTCAGCCCCTTCACCCGGCCGTGTCAGGTTTCCACCCGGCCGTGTCAGCTAAACATGTATTTTTCACAGAACCTTCACCCGGCCGTGTCAAATGTCCACCCAGCCGTGTCAGCTCTGCACTTTTCTCAGCCAACTAATTCTTACCGAAATGGACATAACTCTCTCATTTTTTATCCGATTTGCATCACGTTTCTTCCTACGTGACCGTAATTTAATTTTCCATCATATGGAGTAAAAATCCAGTATTCGGAATAACAATTTTCTAAGTCTTTAAGCCTTCGGCTTTATATATTTCTACAAAATTTTTTGACCCGTTCATCATTTTATCAAACAAACTTGTTTGTAGCATTCAAACTCTCATGAACATCATGTTATAATTATTTCCTATTATACAAGGTTCAAATCAAGGGTTTTTATGCATTCTTAACCCGTTTTTGCGCTATGCTTATGTTGACCCGTTAAGGGTGTTTAAGCACTTTTCCGCATAATTCACGCACATTTATTTCTAGCATCTTATTTCCACTTTATTTATCAACTAATCTTCCACCACAACTATAATTGTGGTGGATTTAATGTGGTATATTATTTATCCTGAGTTTTTACCCCTCGGATTAACATTTTACGACAAAGACTCTTATAGAGTCATTTGACCCAAAGATTCACATCTTTCATTTCTTATACTTATTCTAAGTATTTATTTGATTATAAAACTCTTTTCCAAACAACCTTTAAGGGTCGTTTGCTCAATTTCGCATACAAGGGCGTTTTGGTCATCTTTAACCCTTCTTTTACGACCAAGGACTTTTAAAGCCATGTTTGACCAAAATCCCACTTTAGGTACGTCGTTTGACTCAGATCTTTCATGGTCAATTGACCTGTCTAAGACAGAAGATAACTCAATTTGACTCATTATAAATTGAAGGGTAAACATTCTCATCATGAACTCTCTTGTTGTTAGGTAATGGCAATTCTGACAACCAGGGGTATTGAAAAAACCACCCAATCTTTTGACTGAAGAGCTTAAAGTGATGTCAAAAGAAGTAAGTTTGCCTTTTATTAACTGCTCTTACATCTTTGATAGCTATGGTTATCAAATCTAATCAATTTAATATGAATTGTGAAATTTCAGGTTGAGTATAGTCAGTTGGCTAATGTACCGACAATAAGTAGTAAATGTTGGGAACTGTCAAGTGGAAGTATGGCTACTACGAAAACGTTAACACGATGATTATTTAACTCGCATGAAGATTGTGAAAGAGATTCATGAACACAATGAAGTTTTGAGTTTTTATTCATACACTTGTTAGTTTATTTGGGTTATATGTTTGATCATTAGAATTAGATCGACACTTATTAGACATTTGGAATATTTGGAAGATTGATTGAACTTCTAATTAAAGTGATTACTTTATGATTTCTACATTATACAATTTTGTTTTTATTTTTTTAATGTAAATTAATGAAAACTGTAATTAATTAAAATTAATATGATAAAGGTCAATGGCATTTAATTTGATGTGATTTTTGGGGCAAAAAATATGTGCCACTAAAATCTCAAAAGTTTGTACTGGCAGATAAAAAAGTGCCACTAAAAACCTAAAAACTTTGTGCGACACATTGAAAAAGTGCCACTAAAAGGCTTTAGGGTCAGCGCTTCTAGTGGCACTTTTTTTGTGTGCCACCCATTCTTACAAGGTTCTTTAGTGGCACTTTCTTGTTTTTCCGTGACACTCTTTGCATGCCACTAGATGGCATTTTTTTGTAGTGCAAATATGAAGTTCTAGCTAACCACAAGTCCTTACACGGATTCGGTGACGACATTTAGAACATCAAGCTCAACTTTAAAAAGAACGAAACGACCCTTCTAAGATGGACTTTTGACGTCGGAACCGGGTGTGCGAGCTGAGTAGAAGAAACAGGAATCCCAAGTTGAAAGATTCGAACTGTCGTCGGGGAATCGAAGTGAAAGAAGTGTTACCGAAGATTGATCGGAGCGCTGTCGGAACGGAAGGTGTGTTACTGGGTTTCCGAGTTCCGAGTACTGGAGATGTGGGCTGTCGTCCGTTTGGTCGGTCGGAATGAGGTGAGGTGAGGCTGCCGGAGTTTTGATCAAAGATGAAGAAATGGAGCACCGTCGTTGATTAGTCGGAATGGAAGGTGACGCCGGAATGTTAATCGGAGGAGAAATGTAGTTGCAGGTTTTTAGAGAGAGAGGTTATTAAGGAGAGAGAGAGAGAGAGAGAGAGAGAGAGAGAGGTGTCTAGGGATTGCTGTGGAATGATATGACTGTCAAAACATTCCTTGACATGTCGGCTAAGGTTTTATATATACTGTTATGGGAGGAGGTCGCACACTTCATATGTGCTCTCTCATTCCCCTGTGCGACTCCATTAGTGCATTTTGGAAGTGTCTCTTGAGCTCCTGACGGGCCGACCAGTAAGTGTAGGAATGGATGTTTTTTGTTAAATGAAAAGGGTGATCCAATAACATTCATACAAGACCCTTATGATTACATTTTCATGCAACAATTATATGTGCATTTTAACACTTAATTATTTATATACTGCTATATATTGCATTAGTAACAATTTCAAGCTCACATAACATACATTTCACCAAATTAGGTTGAAAAAGCAATCCCAAATACCCCCTAAAACACAAACGAATCTTCCCTAAAAAAAATTAAAATATTTTATGTTATCTTTTAACACCTTTCCAAATGATCAAAACACCAAAAATAACTATTTCTTCACAGAAACAGATGAACACGATGAAAAACGCGAAAAACGTGATAAATGTTCTTAGGATTTTCAAAAAAATAATTCAAAAATGTTGAATCTTTGATATCAAAATGAACGTAGAAACAGTTTCTAGTGGCTCTGATACCATTTGTTAGTCCCAAATAACCGGATCAAACAAAGATTTCAAACAAACAAGGATGGGCGGAATCCAAACTTGGTGTAATTCAAGAAAAACAAAAAACAAGAACACCGAATCACTTTCAACTCACACACGTTTCTATTATTATTGATTAGCAAAAACGTCTAGTATGAGTACACATAACACCAAAATCGCAGCCTCTCCCCTCTTGAGAATTCTCTGTAACTTGGAGGCTTAAAACCTAGTTTGTAAAACAAACTAGCTTTCTAGTAAGCCCATGCCCCATATGGGCTCCCCATGGGCCTGCCTTGTAACACCCAAAAAACGGGTTTGGTAATCAAACCCCGTTAATATTAATGAACGGGTAAAATACCGTTAGTGGTAAAAAAAATAATAAATTAATTAACCCGGAAAATATTATGATTTAAATAAATAAACCTAATATTAAACAAAAAGAGAATGAAAGCTTTTGAGAAAACAAAGCCTATAAGAAGCCCGAGTTAACGGGACTTAAAATAAAACGGGTTCTAACTTCCCGAACCCATTAAGTTAACTAGGTAGAATTAACCTAGTTAGTAGTGGGTAATTAAATGATAAACTATGAGTTGTAGCTTCATTTATAAATCCTTGAAATTATAGGGACTAATATTGCTAAGTGGGAAACTTATTTTATTAAAACAAAAAAATAAAACACAACACACACACATAGTGTGTGTGTGTGTGTGTGTTCGTATAATCGCTAGGAGCAAGAGGGAAAGGGGTGTAACCCTAGTTCATCAAGATTCAACAAATTGAAGGTTGAATTAGGGCCAAATCGTATGGAATAACACAAATTCGTGATCACCAAGCTTAGGGGATCACAAGGTATGTTAAATTTTTATGTTTAGTGAAGTTGAAATTCTTGATGAACTTGTGAAAATCGAAATTCAAGCTTGAATGATTGATGTTTGGGTGAAACTAGGATGAATCCATGTTTAGGAACAAACCCTAGTCAATAAATTATGAGTTGGTGTTCATAATTATGAACTTCATAATCACCCACTTAGGTTTTAAATGGGTTTTGTAGAATGAGGAAGAACACTAGAATTTTGATCATGAAATAGGTGTTGTTTGAATTCCATGAAGTGAACCCAGGTGTTGTTTTGCATGCTAGATATAATGAATTTGAAAATGATGTTAAACTTGGTAGAAACTAGTTACGAACTAGTTTGTAAATGTGTAAAAATTATGTCCACTAGGTGTTTGTTAAAATGCCTAAGTGAAATCGCGCGTCTACTCGATTGTAAGTAGAACTTTATTTGATTAGGTATCCGTAGGAATGCCTAATAACATGATGAAAAGGATTTCATTTATAGATGAAAACCCGCAGATTTTGTCTAATGACTGCATAAAGTGTCTTTGATAATTGGGAGCTAGGTTAACTTGATGTTAATAATGGCATGAACATGGATAAAAAAATGTATAGTTTAAAATGGTAGCATCATTATAATGCCTACCGGATACTTGATGAGATTGCCTAAATGAGTTATTGAACGCAAATTTGCATTTTGTATGATTAAGGGTAAATGACTTTTATAAGTCAAATTAACCAATGATGAAGTCGAATAGTTGTTTCGACATAGAATTCGTAAGATGGAATAGTCGTATATGATAATGACTAATCTAACCGTCTTACGAATTATGATGATAGTTTGACTCTTGACAAGCTAGATGGAGGCTTGAAAAAGAAGCGGGTCAAACGGATCGAGTACGCAGAAAAGAGCATAACTGGATGCAAAGTAAGTGAAACTTACACTTTTTGTAGAATATGTGGTTATTCTATAAGTTGCAAATACGATAAAGATAATATTCAAGATATAGTTTCCGACGTGGAATGATACGGGTCGGAACTAATATAAATGATAAAAAAATGAAAAATGAGATTTTGAACGGCTACTTTATAAGTAAGCCTAGACGAATAAAAAGTGTTGAATGGTGATTTAGTCAAGAATAAATGAATCAAAGTCAAAATTTAAAACGACAGCAAATAGTGTAAGCCATGTTGGGTATACGTGTAAGAAACGGATTTGCGATACCTAAATAAATTGGTAAAAAGGAAAAATCCGAAATGAGATACTTAACGAAATGGTAAATAAATACCATTAGTTTATAAGTGCAAAATATTTGGTCGTTTAGACCAAACGGGTCAAATGGTAACATTGATACAATTTGACAATTTACGACTAATATGCGTTTGTTGAGTCATACGCTCACTGGATAAGACGGCTTACGAATTAGTGATACTATGGATTAGCAATTTTGAGACAAGGTACTAAAACGGGTCAATATGTTGACCCGAGCCAGGTACGTATAAATCTGATTATAGTTAAACGTACAATTTTGGTCAAACAAGTAGCGAAAGTCCTTCGTAGTAAATGGGGGATTAAGTTGACCAAAGCGCCATTGATGGGTAAATCGGGCAAACGACCCTTATGGGTTGTTTAGAAATTTGTATATTGATTATGAAGTCCTTAGATACGTACAAATGTTATAGGTATAAACATTCGTGGGTCGAATGCCTAAAAATGGGTCATTTGTGTAAATGATTAACCGAACGGTGAAATTTGGGATTTTGGGTTCCTTGTGTTAAAACAACCACAAATATAGTTGTGGTGGAGGATAAGTAGTTAATTAATATGATAATGTGAAGTGCGAAAAGAAAAGAAAAGAACGAGTTTGATGCTTATTGCATAAAAGTCCGCTAAACGGGTCAAAATAAAATAAGAAGTTAAATGTTGGTTTTAGTGTAAGAAAGTTACAAAATGAATAGGTGAATGTAGGTGCATGTGCGAACCATGTAATAGAAGCAAAACGCTAATGTTGACAAACCCGGGGATGGGTAACTAGGGATTAGAATCAATCATTTCTAATAAACAACTAATATGTAAATAGTTGAAACGGGTCGAATAATGGCAAGATGAATTTATAAGCCTTTTTGCTTATAATTCAGCTTTTGATGTGAATTAAGATGATAATCGGATCCGTAATTAAATTACGGACGCGTAGGAAAAAGAATCACGCAAAACGGACTTGTAGAATGAAAGTTATGGCACTTTTAAGTTTGATTTTCGATAAAAAAACATAGCTGGGCAAAATGCAGGTTTTAGTAACAAGCCTGCTGGAAAAAGACTCCCCCGCGCCACGCTACGGGTCACAACGGATTGGGCGCGACATGCGACGCGAGTCGTGGCCCGCGAATAAGTATAGCCTAGTCTCTCGCTGCCCGCGAGAGACACAAAAGCTCGAGAAAAAATTATTTTCTTATGTTGTTTGATGTTTGGAACTTGTTTAAACTCATTCTTAAGCTACCAAAACTAACATTTATGTTGGTTTTGATATTTAGGTGATCGTAGTGTGCTCCCGGTTGAAGATCAAGCAAAGAACGTGAACCGAACACATGTCATTTAAAGCTTTCGCGATGATAATATTTTGTTTTAGTTAAAAGTGAATATTGCAAACACTTAGAACTATATATTGGATTGTTTCTAAACATTTATGAATATTAACATGACAAGGTTTTTGTAAAGTCTCATTTTAGTATAAAATGCGTATTTTATGGTTATAATCATGTTAAATTAAGACGGGTGTTACATGCCTGGCCCTCATGGCCTTAGGCATGGCCCAAGTAACCTATAAAGGTCCAATTCCTAATATATACTAACCTAGTAAAGTCCAGTTCGCTACAATAGCCCGTTGCGTATATTTGAGCGTTAGTCTCACACTTTTAGGGCCTAACATCTTCGGTTATTTGAGCTACTCTTTGATCCAATAATATCCAACTAAACATCTTGAGTCAAAATTCCAAGAAACAAATTACTCCTCTTTGTTGTGTAGATCCCATTACCCCATCATACACCTCTGTTCACCAACACTCTTGAGATGATGACAAAACGAATCAATAATCCCATTGCAGCAACAAATTCGGCTCTTAACCATGAAATTAAACGATCTCTCTTCCCAATTCCACCCAATCCTACCACTGGTGAATAAAATAAAAAAAATTAACCAAGAGAGTAAAGAGACAATGGTGAATATTCAAAGGGTTGGTGAAGCATGAACGAGATTCAGTTTCGTTTAATTTTCTCCATGAATGTCGTAGTTTCGTCAATTGACATTTTAAAAGAAGAAAATACTATTAATTAAGGTTAATTAAGTAATTTATCAATGAGTAGTTTGGGCGGGAAACCAATTCTAAATATTAATGTAGATGTGACACGTGTCCTAAAACAAGTTTATTTTATTATATAACGCCACCCGAGGCACTCACGGGTATGGTTGATGCAGCTTCGAAACCTGGCCAGCACACTGCCGCCACCCTTGCGGGTAGGCTGGGCGGGTTTGCTTAGCTAGCATGGGTACCCGCTCCACAATTTGATTCCTTCAAAAAAAAACGATTGTTCTCCTAACGGTTATTTGACCATTAAAAAACGTATTAGATACACTTTATTTATATATCTTTCACCCACAAATTACAAACACACACACTCTCAAAATCTTCACTAAAAAAACCATTTTAACTCTCTACAATGGACTCACAGAAAAAGCCCGAGGTGCCTGTTCGAGTAAATGAGGGCCGATGCTAGCAAAAGAGGCACCGTTCCAGCCGAGGTAGTGCTTTGGGTGGTGAAAGGTATATGCCACAACCTCCTACGCCACATATTACTACGCAACCCATTCCACCGTCCTATATGTTTGGTCATCAGCAAATCTATTTTTTTTTCACAAGCTGCACTAATTAGAAAATTCTTTTCATCACCGAATTATGGGTATAAAGTCAAAAACAGTCACAAGTCATGGTATTGAATCTGCACCAATATCCATCCCAACAAAATAAAATATTACATATCTATGTATAATGAATGAAAATAATTTGGGCCACATGGTATGTTGTGGTGTAACCATAGAGTAATTTGAGAGAGAATGCATATGACCAACTCTCTAAAAGATTTATTTTTAGAAAATATTAATGTATTTATTCTCTTTCTTAAATACTGAAACATAATATGATTTTTTTTTCAAAACCCTAAAAATCACTTTCTTTTGCCTCCTCCTTCTGCTTGAAGCCTCCACAATAATATCGATATCAGAAAAGAAAATCTTCTTTTAGTAGTTGTTAATCAAAATAGGTTTGATTCTTGTTGGATCTGAGATAGCGTGATGTGTGTGTTTTTTATTTACACATATTAAATAGACATGATCAAGTAAAAACAGTTAGTACAAACACATCATCATCAAGGTAGTTGGAGTTGAGAATGATTGCATAATGATTTCATTTAAAATATTTACAATACAACCAATAACTAGTTATTGTTTAAATGACAATTTCATTTTTATTCCTTACGGGACTTGAACTCATGACCTTCATAGTTTGCTTTGCTTCTCTTACTGGGCCACCAACCCCAATTATTAATAACTAGTTAAATACTTCCAATTTTTCTTAAACGGCCATTTAATATTTTTAAAATTTTTTTTTTGAACGGCAAAGTCGCTTCTAAAGTGGCGTTGGTTAAAAGAGGTGTCATTGGCCTTGATATATTGTGTTCTACCCACCCATGGGATAAAAGATGAAGATTGTAACCACATATTTGCTTCTTGTCATTATGCAAGAAAGATTTGGTGGCACATACTGAGGTGGCTTTGAATTCCAATATTGACAGAAGTGCACTCGGTTGCTCAAATTCTGGACCATGTCGTATCTCAAGTGGGTTCGAATAAATGGAAGAAAACGGCTCATATGGTAGTCATTGTCACACCCTAACTTTTGCGGAAGCGTATGATGTGTGACTGGTTTAATATCATTGCATTTAATCGTAATAAACAACTACATGATCAAAACGATGTTCATCCATTCATAAAATTTGAGTATTACAAACACCGGTTATTTAAGTTTTAAAACACAACCTTCGACTAGGTTACAAACCACCAAAAGTGGATGACATCTAAACTTGAAGTCTACTTCTTATTACGACACCCGCGCCCAAGATCCATCCTGTCACCGGAAATACATGTAATTTTGGAAAAACATCAACAAAAGTTGAGCGAGTTCATGCGTTTTGTGTGAGTACTGTAATCTTGTAAACCTTTGAGAGACTCATTTGTAAACAGGTATGAAAATCGTGTATGAACATAAATGTTTATAAGGACTTTAAGGCATGTGAGGACATAGAGTGCACTCGAAATGAGTCGGCTTATACCCTTGTCGATTTTTCCCTCAACTATGTCGAATTTCCCTTCGACTATGCCAATTTACCTTGACTATGTCAATTTCCCTTGACTATGTCGATTTCCCTCGACTAGGACACCGAAGCACTCAAGTGGTCACATAAGGACCATGAGTGGGGCTCGGCCGTACCCGTTAGATCTAACCCTCGTCCCTAATTAAGTATTAATGACATTTCAATATTAAGTCCATGCTCACATGATCTAGTATTTCATAGGCATTTCATACCGTTTAAGCATTCGTAACATGTATTTCACCCCCGATAGTTATAAAACCAAAATCAGTTAAGAGAAAAGGGGGAGCATGAACGCACTGTTTTGCGTCTTCAGTACTCGTAACTCAAATCTCGTCAGCAAACATGACTACCTACAATGTGCTAGGGTCTATTAGACGAGCGGGCCGTGCCTTGCCTTAGTATTTATGTTTTGAGTTACGTTTCCTTTATGTCTTTAACATTACCCAAAGTTATAATACTTCTCAAGTATTTATTTTCGTATTTCCTTCCCAAGGATGGGAGTATTTCATACATGTGTATTTGTATACTCGTACTTGTAGTTTCCAAAATAATTTATTTTCAAGTCTTACTTTAGAAAATATATCTAAACTTATTTTGTCCAAAATAATGTATTCCAAGAAAACATATATTTTTCCCAAAAATTACATGTCTTCTAAATATACTAAGAAAATATATTTTAACTTCCCAAAAATAATATTTTCCCTTTTGTTAAAGTATGATATAACTTTGTAATATTTACAAAAATCATATTTTCCTTTCTTGTATCCAAATAATATTTACCAAAGATATATTCGTAACGGTAATGTTTTGGATAGTAAATTTTCACGGTACTTTGTTAAGTTATATTATTTTACCCTAAAATAATATAACCATTTCACCACGTATACAAATAATCACACAAGTGTCTTAAGTAAAAAAATATATATTCTAAATATATACTTATCCGTTTTTATTCATAAAAACCAACCTCCAATACTTGTATTTTGTTACAAAAAAAATTATGGCAAGGTTCGTATTAAAAACCATATTTAAAATACACTAGTAAATATTTGTTAGAAAATATTTCTTTAAGTGTTTATATTTTTAGAAAATTTTGCCATAGTTTCCTTTGAAAATGGAGGTGTCCATGCTATATAAGCATATCATTTTCTTTTCAAAATCAACACACAATAATCAACAATCCAACCTAAACAATATTATTCTCAACAAATGCAAGAACAATACATTTTACATAACAATATGAACTTGATCGTTTCACAAAAACTTGTAGTAACTTGGTAAAGTGTTTAGTGGGTTTAGTTACCCTTTAAAGTGTGTTTATCACTTTACAAATCTCATTCTCGAAAAATTTGTGTGTTTACAACTTGTTAGATGATCCTTCAAAATCATTCTTTTGAACTCTTCTTGTAAATAAAGTGTTTTTACACTTATTTTATCACCAAAAATAGTGTACATTTAAACAAGCATCAAGATCTTCTAAAAAAAATCACATTTTGGACTTGGTTCTTTTGGAAAACTACTCATTAATCTTAGATTCATAAGATTACTAGCTCACTTTATTTATTATTTTTCAAGAAATCATCTTATTTTCAAGTTCATGCATATGAGGATGATCTTCTTGTGTTAACACATAATCATCCACTAACTTGCGAGATCATGTGTTTAATCACAATCTAGCAGGCTCCTTATGATGATCAACATCATAATCTCAAGAAAATAACAATCAAGTGTCATGCATGCTCTAATCAACATTATTTCAACAAGATTTCATCATATGTAAGCTTCAAGTTCATGATTCAAGATTATATCTTTTAGGGTTCTTGTGATTTATAACATAATACATCTTTTAACAAGTGAGAATTAGAAGTATCAAAGGGTTGTAAGAGTCTTACTACTAGCTCTAAGCTAGGGAAGAACACTTGAAGAAAAGATGAGGAAAATGGTGGATGCAAGCAAGTGATGAAGGTTCTTCAAGTTCTAAAAGCACCAAGCTTCACAAGACACCTTCTTACAACCTTGGAATGATCTTGGAATGAGAGGATGATGGATGTATGGTGGTGGTGGTGGCGGCACTACCTAGGCCGAGAGGAGAGGGAAAGAGTGTGGGAGTTGTGATGTTGTGAAGTGAGTGAATTATGAAGATCTATAGAATCCATATCTCATACTAATAGCCATACCTCTCAATACTTTGGCAACTAAATCAAGCAAAGATCTAAATAAAATAAGAGTGAAATCTTTGAGTATGGTGGTGGGGTCCTTGTGTCCGTGAATATCAAGGGGGGGGGGGGGGGGGTTAAATGTAAGTTTGAATGGTAACTAGTTAGTTTAATAATTCTAATCCAAGTATATGGTTGCTAGTGTTAGTTACTAGATATTCTAGTGGGTGTTATGGTGTTCGGGGATCATAACTAGCCAAGAAATAATAAAACAATGCTTCTAGCAATATTTTGGTGTTCCGGGTAATGTCCGGTTGTTCGGTCAGTTACCAGTTCGTTTAAGTGTCAAGTTGTTCCGTTTAATGATCTTTATGTTACTTTTTGTGACACTTTTAATCCCCGACACTTAGGAAAGCATTCAGGACCATTTTGCCATATTTTTGCATGTAATAAACTTGTTAAAATGCTGAATTTTGCTGATTTATGCAGAATTCTGCACTTTATGTGGGTTTTAGGCACTTTCCGGCACTTTATCTATCACCTAGAAAGCAGTTTTGTGGTCCTTACCTCCCTACACACTATACTAGTGTAGAACTTAGTCTTTGGCTCATACTGGGCCTAAAAACACTGTCGATCTATGTACTGAACTTCGTCATCATTTTAGTTTGTCTGATAATGGTGCCAATTCTGTTCCGTGCATTATTAGAACTATATCGTGTTGCATGTAGTAAGTCTTGCAACATGAAATGCCATTGTATGTATATAAAAGTATTCATAATTTCATTCGTCTTGTAAACTAGATCATGCACTGTTATTTAAAGCACAAATTACTGTTCAATTAGTGTACGGAACGTACGGAAAAGTGACAGTTGTCACAGACTCCCTCCATTAAAAGAATTTTGTCCCGAAATTCAAGCGATGCCATCGGTCGCAGGGGAGTTGTGAATCAAATGTGGTCACTTATGTTTAAAATTTGTCTTCATGTTCCCATGTACTCTGGGTCATGATATGAATTCTAATGTACTCAAGTAAATCAATTACGTCTTTTCTGTGTTTTGTGGACTCTTGGTCTGCAACCTTAACAGGTTCTACAGTAATTTTGTCGTTTTTCATTTACGTGAATCTTATTTGTGGGAACAACGACTGTTCCTTGAGTCAGACTCCTCTAAAGACTAGACACATGGAAGGTGTCGCGATCACTACTGATCTTTTTCTGGAAGTTTCAATTTGTGAGCAATGGTTCCTACACCGGGGGTCCAACCTTTACGTTTTCCAAATCACACCACGCCTTCTCTAGGCGAGGCTCCCATTAAAGCCATACTTCTTATTTCAAATTCCTACAATTTCCGCCGCTCATCGGCGCAATCTTTCTGTATTCCGCGGGCTGTCTTGATATGATCACATATCTAAACGATCTTGCCTCTAATTTTTCCTAAACCAACTCGGCCAGTAGATTGTTTATCTCCGGTCTCCGTTTAACACAATGGGGATCGACTTATTATGTTCCATCTAAGGCTTCACACGAAGCGATTTAAACAGCGGTGTGATAAATACTGTTGTAGGAAAACTCCACTAAGGGCAAGTGAGTGTTCCAACTTTTCATCAAAGTTTATCACTCAAGCACGTAACGTGTCCATCTTTTGTTGGTGCATACGTCTGTCGACTTCGTCTTGTATCAAGTCTAGTATTAGAATTGTTATATCAGGGCGCGTTGTATGAGAAAATAGGAGGCTTTAGAGTGTGTTTGAGGTAATTTCGTTTGAATGGACTAATTTCGTTTGAAAGAGACAAGTGCAGTTTCAAGCGGAATTAACTTGGTTAATTCCGTTTGAAATGCACACAGCCACCTTCAAACGGAATTAGATCATCTATAAATACCACCCAAATGAAATCATTTGTAACTTTCATGTTTCCGGTACCGAAGTGTTGCCGACGCGTCGTTTGATCTATAAAGCTGTGATATCAATAAAACAAGACGTTTAAGAGTGAAACAAGTTGTTCTCCAAGTCTGTTTCTTTGTTTCCGCCTCTGAAACAGACAAAGAACTCTTCTGATTAACTCGTTTGGGTCAAGAACCGATCCTACAAGTGGTATCAGAGCTCAGGAAGAAGAGTTCTTTCCAAAACAGTCTTAAAATCTGTCTTCTACACCTTCTTTTTCAAAATTTACAAAATTTCACGGTCAAAATGGTCTGAATTTCACATATTATAAGAGAAACAGTGTTTTAATGAATCCTTGAAAGAATTGGACCTTAATTCGATCTAAAACTGGTAAAAATACGTAATTATGTTTGAAAAACAGATCAGACATGATGACGTCAGCAACATTTCAAACGAGATCAGCACTTGATTCCGCTTGAAACTATTGTTCCGCTTAAAAAACACACCTAATTCCGTTTGAAATAAGTGATTTCGTTTCAAGTGTGTAATTCCGTTTGAGTAGTTTCAAGCAAAATTAGTTGATTTCACTTCAAGGTGTGATTCCGTTTGAAAGTGTGCTAGTTCAAACGAAATCAGTGATTCCGCTTCAAAGTAATCTCGTTTGAGGGTGTTATTTCGCTTCAAAGAGTTGATTCCGTTTGAAGATTGATTCCGTTTGAAGAGTTGATTTTGTTTGTGGGTTAATTCCGTTTGAACTTCTACTTAGTGTGAAACTTGAATTTTTTATAAAAAATTTCCGAAACATGGACGAGGAATTCTACAATGCGTTTGCTACACCGATTGCACCTGTTACAGCTGCTGAAACTGTGTATAATGAGAATGACACAGGAACTTATCAAAAACCACCAAAGCTCATGTACATTGAAGATTTTCAAGGATGGAAAAATCGTTTTGAAAACTGGGTGCAAGCTTATAAATTTGATGCTTGGTGTTCATTGTTGAAAGATTATGAGAAACCAAAGAATGAACGTGGGATTGAAAAAGCTATTTGTGACTATTCAGAGAGTGACAAATTGAAATTTACAAGTGAGAAAATGATGATCAGTATTCTTCAACAAGCGATTAAAGAAGATATCTTTGTTTTGCTCCAACATAATGGTACAGCTAGGTCAGTTTGGGAAGCATTGATTCAGAAATTCAAAGGAAGCGCAGATATGATTAAAAACAAAAAGGCGTTATTGAAGAAATCGTTTGATATGTTTTCAGCTTTTGACCATGAAACAACAAAGCAGACTATTGATAGATATTATCATCTGGTATTGGAAATGGGAAGATTGGACATTGAGAAAGATGATGATGAGTGGGTCGATAAACTAGCTGAAGCGCTACCACAACATAAGTGGGGAACTTATTTGATGATTGTAAAACACATGAGGAAGTCTGAGAATATGAATTTGGCACAGTTCATTCAGAAAATTAAAGAGCACGAGTTGGATATTCAGAAAACAGCAATCATGAAAAATCCGAATGCTCAACAAGATGCCAGTTTGTATTACAGAGGGAACAAGTTTGAGGCTACCCCCAGCCCTAGCCCAAAGATCCAAACTGGTTTCAGTGCTGACAGTTCATCTGGAACAAAGGGTAGTAATGTGACACAGAGTGGTGGATCTTCTTCTTCATATTCAAGCTTTGATCCGAATTTTACTACACCAAGTCCTCAACATCAAAATTCAACAAATCTGCAGTGCAATGTCACTTTGAACATTCAAAATGGTCAGAATTTGTCTCCAGAAATAGCCAAGCAACACATGGCATCATTGGTTGCTATGTTGGAATCATATGAAAGCTTGATTGGTGGCAAGATTGGAAATACGATGCTTACCAAAGACGATTATGACCAGATTGATGCAGATGAACTTGAGTTGATGGATGTGAAGTGGTGTTTGGCCAGTGCTGTTCGAAGAGCAGAAAAATTACACAAATCACTGGTAGAGATGATTTTCGAGGAATGGCTACTTCTCCGTTAGGTTTTGACAAATCAAAGGTTACCTGTTTTCGTTGCAAAGGAAAGGGACATTTTAAACGAGAATGCAAAAACAAAGAAGCAACTGGAAGACCAGATGGAAAGAATGATTATTATCAAAAGTCAATTTTTCATCAGATTGATCAATAACCTCAAAACAGGGAACCACAAACTGCTCATGCACGTCCCATTGAAGAGAAAAGAGCTTTGTTTGGCATAATTGATCAAGATGATGAATTTGTTGCAGAAGGTTTCAGCTGGGATAAATACATTCCACCAGGTTCAGGTCTTGTTGCTAGAATTCTAGGTGAAGATGAGGCTAGTCAGAAAAGAATCCCGATTTTTCCAGATCTAGGAAGTGATATTGATACCGATGATGAGGAAGAATATCTTAACAAAGCTAGAAAAGGCATAGATCCTGACAGCTTTAATTTGTTTTTTGCAGATAAAATGGAGATGCTGAATCAGAAGAAAATTGCCAGATTGAGGAGAGAGCTGGAAGCAGCAAGAGTGCTAGCTGATGAAAAGGCAAAGACAGAAGCTGGAGAATCTAATGTTGACCAAGTAACTGAGAAAGTGGTAGAAAAAATAGTTGAAATCGAAAAAATAGTCGAAGTTGAGAAACTTGTTGAAGTAGAGAAAATTGTTGAAATAGAGAAAATTGTTGAAGTAGAGAAACTCGTCGAGGTTGAAAAAATGGTTGAAGTTGAAAAACCATGTTTGAAGTGTTTAGAATCTTGCAGAGTTTGTGAGGAGAAAGATAAGAAGATTGCTGAATTAGAGAAGATTAAAGAAGATTTACTGTCTGATGTGAAGTATGTGAAGGAGTCATATGATGTTCTGAACAAAACAGTTGATAGTCTGAAAAGAACGAATTCAGAAATTGAAAATGCTATGTCAAAAATGAGCTCAACATTATTGATGAAACAGAAGATTATCAATGAGTATATTGAAGATTG
Source organism: Helianthus tuberosus (assembly GCA_030545235.1). Lineage (NCBI taxonomy): Eukaryota > Viridiplantae > Streptophyta > Magnoliopsida > Asterales > Asteraceae > Helianthus > Helianthus tuberosus. The sequence goes on along the minus strand of CM060442.1, from coordinate 195,515,522 downwards.
TGCTAAACTGGAGCAGGACTTAGAGCTTGAGAAGATTGAGAGTGAAAGGATTAAACGATTACTGTTGAGTTATACTACTTGTGATTATTTGATTGATCGTGTTTATACTACTGTTGCAGGTCTTGAAGCGTTTAAAGATAAAGAAACGGAAGACACAGATGCTGGTAAGACACAAAGTGTCAAGTATAACAAGTGTCCGCCTCCAATCTATGAGAGTTATTCTCCCAGGAATCCTAACGAGGAGCATCTAAAAAAGGCAGTCAACATGAAGTTAAAGTCTGAAATCATTGATGAATTACCAGACAATATTCATGTCACATTCACAGCGTCTGACACTGATCATGAGTCTGAGTTATTAAAGAAAGTGGTCGATCAGGTGTTGGATATGGATGAAGAGTAAAAACCGGAGTCTAAGTCTGAAAGTTCGAGTTCGTCAGAAAAGAGTCCGAGTTCACCGGTTAAAAGGGTTTACAATAAAGAATTCTTGTTATCAAAATCAAATTTGAATGAAGGATCAATCAAAGTGGCTTATACTTTGAATGATTCAGACAAATTATATTCTGATGAGGAATTTCCAATAAGAAGTGTCAAAACTGAAATGATCAAACAGGTTTTCAAATTAACAGAAATTAATATTTCTGAAATAAAAGATTTAAATCTTCATGAAAAACCTAAAAAGTACACTTCAAGAGTTCAACAGAGATTGAACAAGAAAAAGGGTTACGGTTCTGGTTATGGTTTTCAAAAGAAACCAAACCATAACAGTAATTTCAAAAAGAAAGGTTTGGGTTTTAATTCTTCAGAAAATTATAAAAATGAGAAAAATTATAAACCAAAAACAAAATTTGTTGCAGGAGGAAGTTTTGAAGATGAGCAGAAGAAACCATTCTGGAAACAATCAAATCAAGAGTTTCTTGCTGAAGTAAAGAAGAATGTAAAGAAGTTTGCTCCGAGAGTTGACAGAAGAACCTGTTTCAAGTGTCAAAAAGCTGGACACATTGCTTGGAATTGCCAACAGTTCAACAATTCAAAACAGGGAGTTTCTTCTAACTCTGAAGTGAAAAAGAAATGTGTTGATAAGTCAACTTTGGAAGTTGGTGAAACTTCAAAACGTTTTTACAAAAGACAAGTTGTTGAAAACAAACAAAAATGGGTTGTTAAAAGTTCAGATAGTGGTTCTGACAATGAATCCGATTCCATAAAATCAGAGGAGTCATCTGTTGAGAAGAAGAACGAGAATTCTGTTCCAGAGGTGAACGATGAAAATTTTCCTAAATTGTCAAAAGAAAATTTGAAGTTAAAAGTGGGTAAAACTGAGATTTCAGGTCAATTCTTTGCTGGTAAGAAAGAATTTGATGCTGAAAAAGTGTTTAACGGAAAAGTTAAACATATTTTCGGGAAAATGGTTGATGGAAAAGTGAAGGGTGCAAAAGAATTTTACAAATCAAAATGTTGGTGGGATAGATATGTACCAGAATCTCCCAAGGCTGGTCAGGCTTGGGGGAAAGTTTTTCCTAACTTAAATCCTGACTTGCCGGAGCTCCCAGGTTGGTAAGAGTGGAGCAGGAATCGGCATCATTCTTGAAATGTTTGGTTGGTAAATCTACATGTCATATCTTTATATTGTTATATGTTGATTTTCAAGTGATTTTGGTTGGTGAGTGAACCTACAAGAGGTTGAAGAAAGGCTTTCACTTACAAAGGGTAAATCAAGGACATTAAATTGTACTTGTTTTTCCTACAATTGATTGAGAAATAATGTGATGAACCCCAATTTACAAGTGGTAAAATCAACGAAACTTATTTTCCGGAAAAATAATTTGATTAAAACAAACTTTAGTGTTTTGAAATCACAATGGGAAAATAGTTTGTTGAAAGGGGAGTTCTGATTGTTTATGCCAAGTGGATGGCGATCTGAAGTGATTTGATATCAGTTGTCAATTTGCTTGTATAGTTTGTTTTCAAATTTCCTTAAATGTGTTTGAATTTTAGGGGGAGTAAGAAATTTTAGAAAATCCAAAAACATTTGAAAATTTGAAAAAGTCAAAAACATTAAAAAATTGAAAAAGAGTTTTGTTGTAAAAAGAGGAAATGATAGTACATCAGTGGATGATCACAGCATGCTAAAGAATTGGAAAGTTAAAAAGTAATAAACGGTCTCACTGATGATGTGTCAGTAGTTTTTGCACATTTAGTAGATTGTGACGAGATATAAACCTAAATTCAAACTTGCTTATACCGTGGGTAACATCTCTCGGATATATGGGTAACCCCCGAAATCTTGTTTGAAGGACCCCTCTTTCTGAGATACTATGTCTTTATGCTTAGTGATATCTGGGGTATTATCCCGGGACTTCTGATTTTGCGGAAGCAATGGCCTAGTCCCCGAAGAATACTTTACGCTTGCTTGAAATATAGCCTCCCCTCAGCATAAAAAATGATAAAACATTGCAAAATGCAAATCATGTGCTGTTGTAAAAAAGATCCTCTAAAGGGGACCCACCTAAAGTCGAGCCGTCATCTCTCTGCTGAACGGAAGTTCTGACCTGAGCTCTCTCGGTCTCGCAATTTAACCCCTTACAGATATCATCTAGGTATACTCACCTGTAAGACTGAATATTGGGATCTGGATACGGGAGTATATTCTGAGGTGGGACACGCGAATAAGTTTAAGTATCTAAAACATTAATCTCGTATCTCGAAACAGTTGAACTTTGTGTGAAAATTTAAGTGGATCAGTATACTGACAATCTAAGTGAATTGTTTAGAACTTAAAATGTTTAAAGCTTAACGGTGTTGGTGATTTGTCTCAAAAACTGATATGATCCTCTTACACAAACTCACAAAAATAGTGTGTGTATATATTTCTTTACTGCATTTCTGTTATATCAAAAATCCAAAAAGATTTTCGGTGTGTTTTAGCATAAATTTTGAAAAATTCAAAAAGATTTTAGACTACTGATGTTGGAAAGCTGATTTTCAAAATTCCGAGTGCTGAACATGACGAACAGGTTTGGGAGTGTGTGTGATTTGAAAAATGATATACATTCAAGTGGTTCATCAGAGACTAAAATGTTAAATCATTTTGTACGATACTTGAAAATGATGTGTTTAGTTTGTGTCTACAAGTTGGTTAGCAAAGTTTAAATTTGTCAAATTTTAAAATTTGGGAAATTTACTTTTGGGTAGAGAATATGCAGGTTATCCAGGAATCGATCCTGATCCTGAGAAGGAATGTGAGACAGGTTGCGATTCTAGAACCTGTGAAAGCCAGACTACGATCCCAGCACAATTCAAGGGGGAGTCTGCTAGTAGATCAACATCCGAGGGAGAGAAGAGTCTGTGGATGCAAGAGCCAGAATCAGATCCTGAAGATAGAAAGAAGAAATTGGAGTGATGCAAGAGCCAGGTCGAGATCCTGGAAGCCCGAAGACTGATAAAGACTGAAGACATTGAAGACTCGACACTTAAGACTCGTCAACATCCGAGTGGGAGTCTGTTGGTGCATACGTCTGTCGACTTCGTCTTGTATCGAGTCTAGTATTAGAATTTTTAGATCAGGGCGCGTTGTACGAGAAAATAGGAGGCTTTAGGGTGTGTTTGAGGTAATTTCGTTTGAATGGACTAATTTCGTTTGAAAGAGACAGGTGCAGTTTCAAGCGGAATTAACTTGGTTAATTCCATTTGAAATGCACACAGCCACCTTCAAACGGAATTAGATCATCTATAAATACCACCCAAACGAAATCATTTGTAACTTTCATGTTTCTGGTACCGAAGTGCTGCCGACGCGTCGTTTGATCTGTAAAGCTGTGATATCAATAAAACAAGACGTTTAAGAGTGAAACAAGCTGTTTTTCATGTCTGTTTCTTTGTTTCCGCCTCTGAAACAGACAAAGAACTCTTCTGATTGACTCGTTTGGGTCAAGATCCGATCCTACATCTTTGTTAATTTTTAAGTTCTTACGATCAACGGTGTGCTGCAACCCTTGTGATCAGTAAAGATCTTGCAGCGTTTTCTTACAGGTAATGTTGTCAAATTTGCGGAGCGCAATTGCTGTTTCTAGATTAAGGTTTCTTCTCATGATCCCTTAATCGTCGTGAGGCGTATGCAATGCCATGATCTCATTACATCGATGCGCAATCGAGACTTTGTCGAGATGCATCAAATAATTGCAACTCTAACTCCTTAGCTCCTGATCTCGTTCTTATCCACCATGTACCCTAAAGTTCTTACCTTGCGAATTCGAAATCCGCTTTTCGACATCTTAGCACATAACTGTTCTTTCTCTAAGAGTTGCAAGGTAAATTGCAGCTGTTGCTCATGACCTTACTTGGTCGTTGAGCATATAGTCAATAAATATAATCATGATCTATCCAAGTATGGCTTACACGTTTGATTCATGAGGTCCATGAATACTGTCGATGCATGTGTTAAGCCAAACAGTACGACAAGGAACTCGTAATGCTCGAAGCGAGTCCTAAAGGTCGTTTTAGGGATATTTCCTTCTTGTATTCACAGTTGAGGACATCTTGTCCTCAAGTGGATCTTTGAGTGGTACTAGAACCTTACAATTGGTCTGTTCATGTCATCAATCCTTGGCAAAGGATACCAATCCTTGATATCCAATTCTCTGGAATTTATGCAAAATGGAAACTGTCAACTTCCTCTTTGTGTCCTTAACTAAGATTGCCATGTCCTTAATTTCCTCTGTCTAGCAGCTCTTGCAGTTATATCGGAGGCTCATGCTTCTCGGACGAAACTAGTAGGTAAGGCGTCATCTTGTCACTGGTGCCGCTTCTAGCACGAGGTTCATCTTAAACTTCTCTTGTCGTTATGTGGGGGGTATTCCTGGAAAGTCTTCAGGAAAGGCTTCTGGGAATTTCTCTACCACGGGGTTTTCTTCTAGCTCCAGCTCCTAGGTCTCCTTATCGGCAACATGAGCTAGAAAGGCTCTGCAGTCTACTTGGAGGCGCTTCTGTGTCTGTTCGATCAATGAGAGATGTCGCAGGCCCTCTGCCTTATGGGGTCTAGCACCCTTGCACCTATTGCAGGAAGGTTGTGTACTATAAACGTTTCATCATTCGCAAGAGGGATGCGACTAATTTTCCTTATATCGATTGACTTCAGCTCTGTACTTGGATTTCCAATCCATGCTGATTATCATATCATGACTTCCCAAGTCAATGGTAACAGAAGGTTCTGGCCTTCTGAGTCCCCAAAATATAATCCTTAATTGCTTCGTCTGCTTAGACTAGCCTTCTATATGCCTATTTCTAAAGAATACGGGACGTCTATTCTACTTGAAACTAGGCCAAGCAGTTTCTTAAGTTCTAAGCATACAAGGTTAAAGTTGGTGCCAGTATTAATAAAAAATAGAGGCATAAGGTTTGTTAATAGGGAACGTACCCGTAACCACATCTGGATTCTGGCGTACTTCACGAGCTTTGATCGTGAAAACCCTTCCTTGCTTGTTTCTTCCTAGGGCAATCTTTCCGAAAGTGCCCTGCTTCACCACATCTGTAGCAACCTGGTACTCTACCTTTATCTTTTCCGTCTGGATCCTTTGCCCAACAGGCATCCTTGCTGTGCCCTTCCTTTCCACACTTTCCACACTTAGGTCTCAGACATCGACCTTCATGGTAAAAATTGCATTCCTCACACCTCGGCTTAGTCCCCAAGTAAATCTTACCACCTGCCTTATTAGTGGCTCCATCAGCTTTCCTGCCATGCGGCGGGTTCACTTCCTTTCTGTTGTTAGCTTTAGAGCTTCCATAGCCGACTTGGGTGCCTACCTTTAGGTTTGAAGACTTCCTCTTCTTGTTGCCTGATGACTCCACATGAGTCTCTTTCTTGTTATCCTCAGATTCCAAAAATTTTCCCATGCGCAGAGCTTCTTCAGTAAGAGTGACACTCAAGTCGATAGCCTCTGCAATGGTGGAGGGCTTTGATGTAGTAACCATGCTCCTAATTTGAGGTGCAAGTCCCCAAATGAATCGCTCAATCCTCTTGAATTCCGGCTTAACTAAGTAGGGGACGACCCTAGACAAGTCATGAAATCGCTGGACGTACTCAGAAATCTTTGGCCCGTCCATTTTCAAATTCCAGAACTCCACCTCAAGCTTCTAGATTTCAGCCCTAGAACAGTATTTCTTCTCCATCATTTCCTTGAGCTCGTCCCAGCTCAGTGCATAAGCATCATCTGCACCAAGGGTCTGAACCTGAAGGTTCCACTAGGAGAGTGCGCCATCCAAAAACAACCCTGAGATATAGGTAACATTCTGCTGGGGTGAACAGTTAGTCATTCTTAGAACGGAGTCAGTCTTTTCTGCCCATCGGACAAATGCAACGGCACCTCCTGTGCCATCAAAGTTCAATGGCTTGCAGTCCAGGAATTGTTTATAGGTACAGCCAGTTGGAGGGCTATTTCCGGAAGTGCCACCGCTGTGTTTAGAGCGGAGGGCTTCATGTCGTGCAATTGCTTGTGAGATACGTTCTTGAAGCTCGGCTTCTGCCCTTGGTAACATACTAGTGTCTGTGTCTCGTCTGGGCGGCATTCTCTTCTGTTAAAAGGTATGGGGTAGGTTAGACAACACTCCATAATTATTTATAAGGTTCATAGCACCATAAGCCAACATGTAATCACTCAATATCACATGCATATATAATCAATGTATGAGCGAGGAAACAATAACTGAGCCTTCACATAAGCTTGGCAACTTGACTTATTGCTTGTAACCAAATGAACTCGAGGTTACATCACCTTGGTCACAAGTTTTCAGTTATTTCCTGCTACATTGGTTTTCTTAGGTCTTTAGCTTCTAATGACGTGTATATTTTCCCAGAGATGGGGTTGTTCATGTAGGGGTGATAGAGAGTGTAACGTCACTGAATCTTTCCGAATGTTATCCATCTTCACTTGCTTAAATATCGTTTCTCCAACGTCTCGTACACGGGTAGATGTGTCAGACACGAAGTAGGCAAGACAGGTTTCGTACTTTATAAAGTGCTAAAGCAATGATCTATGTATTGTTCTACCCGATGAAGGTGTGAACACCTAGAGTTTATTTTTGTGTAGTGATCATTAGCTTGGCCCGCAGAGTCCACCAGGATTTCCATGCACTACAAGTCGTTATTACGTGGCCCCCCGTAATAATAAATTGTCTTGCATAGTTACCCCAATTTTCCCTCGTCCAAACAGATGATCAGCCAAGGAAGGGACACTACTGTCCTTATACCTTTGACATGGAAAGGACCATTGCGGTGGTCAACGCGCTAACACTCGTTATCGTTACGCGCGAATAGGCACGATGATTAAACGAAATAGGAATAAGGAGAATTCCTGGTAGTTGGAGGGGCACCTTCAAGATGAATACTTCATCTCCCTTTTCTGGTCAAGTATGTCGTCAATCTTGCTTGACAAAAGCCGCAGGGACCTTGTCCCGCTAATTAAGAATTCATTCAAGGTTGCCGCCTCTGCCTCGCCGTCACTACCGTAGTCAGGCACCTTCACGATCGAGAGGGAAGAGCAGCCATTTCCTATGGAAGCAAGCTCGGAATCTCGTTTGGTAATCACTCCAGCCATGTGCTTTGCAATGAACGCGAGGTCGATAGCTTCATCGTGCGGGTAAATACAATAATAGGAGTCGGAGTCGAAAGTATCTTATTCACGTCAATAATCATTCCGTACACTTATTCGTATGTATATATCCGTAAACAAATATGTTACTTAGCATAAACAAGCATTTTGATGCATCATATCACGTATAACTCTCGTTTATCCTTTGGGGGGTCATTTTGTCTTTGGCAAGTCTAACTCGTGTAGACTATGCCTTAGTTGGCACCTTATCTTGAGGGTATTCACTACTAATGTCAATGCCATGTCTCTTCTTTGAAAATTGTTTGACTCATAGATCTTGACGCTTACGTGATTGCAATGAAAAACCTTTTCTTTTGTAAAAATGTTTTTGTGAGAGAGTTCTAGTGATTGTAGTCTAGACTCGAGAAGGAATCCTAGTTCACTACAATCGAAGCTCTGATACCAAACTGTCACACCCTGACTTTTACGGAAGCGTATGATGTGTGACTGGTTTAATATCATTGCATTCAATTGTAATAAACAACTACATGATCAAAACAATGTTCATCCATTCATAAAATTTGAGTATTACAAACACCGGTTATTTAAGTTTTAAAACACAACCTTGGACTAGGTTACAAACCAACAAAAGTGGATGACATCTAAACTTGAAGTCTACTTCTAATTACGACACCCACGCCCAAGATCCATCCTGTCACCTGAAATACATGTAATTTTGGAAAAACATCAACAAAAGTTGAGCGAGTTCATGCGTTTTGTGTGAGTACTGTAATCTTGTAAACCTTTGAGAGACTCCTTTGTAAACAGGTATGAAAAGCGTGTATGAACATAAATGTTTTACAAGGACTTTAAGGCATGTGAGGACATAGAGAGCACTCGAAATGAGTAGGCTTATACCCTTGTCGATTTTTCCCTCGACTATGTCCATTTCCCTCGACTATGTAGAATTTCCCTTCGACTATGTCGAAATTCCCTTTGACTATGTCGATTTACCTCGACTATGTCGATTTCCCTCGACTATGTCGATTTCCCTCGACTGGGACACCGAAGCACTCAAGTGGTCACATAAGGACCATGAGTGGGGCTCGGCCGTACCCGTTAGATCTAACCCTCGTCTCTAATTAAGTATTAATGGCATTTCAATATTAAGTCTATGCTCACATGATCTAGTATTTCATAGGCATTTCATACCGTTTAAGCATTCGTAACATGTATTTCACCCCGAGAGTTATAAAACCAAAAATAGTTAAGAGAAAAGGGGGAGCATGAACTCACTGTTTTGCATCTTCGGTACTCGTAACTCAAATCTTGTCAGCAAACACGACTATCTACAATGTGCTAGGGTCTATTAGACGAGCGGGCGTGCCTTGCCTTAGTATTCATGTTTTGAGTTACGTTTCTTTTATGTCTTTAACATTACCCCAAGTTATAATACTTCTCAAGTATTTATTTTCGTATTTCCTTCCCAAGGATGGGAGTATTTCATACATGTGTATTTGTATTCTCGTATTTGTAGTTTCCAAAATAATATATTTTCAAGTCTTACTTTAGAAAATATATCTAAACTTATTTTGTCCAAAATAATGTATTCAAAGAAAATATATATTTTTTCCAAAAATTACATGTCTTCTAAATATACTAAGAAAATATATTTTAACTTCCCAAAAATAATATTTTCCCTTTTGTCAAAGTATGATATAACTTTGTAATATTTACAAAAATCATATTTTCCTTTCTTATATCCAAATAATATTTACCAAAGATATATTCGTACCGGTAATGTTTTGGATAGTAAATTTTCACGGTACTTTGTTAAGTTATATTATTTTACCCTAAAATAATATAACCATTTCACCACGTATACAAATAATCACACAAGTGTCTTAAGTAAAAAAAATATATATTCTAAATATATACTTATCCGTTTTTATTCATAAAAACCAACCTCCAATACTTGTATTTTGTTACAAAAAAATTATGGCAAGGTCCGTATTGAAAACCATAGTTAAAATACACTAGTAAATATTTGTTAGAAAATATTTCTTTAAGTGTTTATATTTTTAGAAAATTTTGCCATAGTTTCCTTTGAAAATGGAGGTGTCCATGCTATATAAGCATATCCTTTTCTTTTGAAAATCAACACACAATAATCAACAATCCAACCTAAACAATATTATTCTCACCAAGTGCAAGAACAATACATTTTACATAACAATATGAACTTGATCGTTTCACAAAAACTTGTAGTAACTTGGTAAAGTGTTTAGTGGGTTTAGTTACCCTTTAAAGTGCGTTTATCACTTTACAAATCTCATTCTCGAAAAATTTGTGTGTGTACAACTTGTTAGATGATCCTTCAAAATCATTCTTTTGAACTCTTCTTGTAAATAAAGTGCTCTTACACTTATTTTATCACCAAAAATAGTGTACATTTAAACAAGCATCAAGATCTTCTAAACAAAATCACATTTTGGACTTGGTTCTTTTGGAAAACCACTCATGAATCTTAGATTCATAAGATTACTAGCTCACTTTATTTATTATTTTTCAAAAAATCATCTTATTTTCAAGTTCATGCATATGAGGATGATCTTCTTGTGTTAACACATAATCATCCACTAACTTGCTAGATCATGTGTCTATTCACAATCTAGCAAGCTCCTTATGATGATCAACATCATAATCTCAAGAAAATAGCAATCAAGTGTCATGCATGCTCTAATCAACATTATTTCAACAAGATTTCATCATATGTAAGCTTCAAGTTCATGATTCAAGATTATGTCTTTTAGGGTTCTTGTGAGTTATAACATAATGCATCTTTAAACAAGTCAAAATTAGAAGTATCAAAGGGTTGTAAGAGTCTTACTACTAGCTCTAAGCTAGGGAAGAACACTTGAAGAAAAGATGATGAAAATGGTGGATGCAAGCAAGTGATGAAGGTTCTTCAAGTTCTAAAAGCACCAAGCTTCACAAGACACCTTCTTACAACCTTGGAATGATCTTGGAATGAGAGGATGATGGATGTATGGTGGTGGTGGTGGCGGCACTACCTAGGCCGAGAGGAGAGGGAGAGAGTGAGGGAGTTGTGATGTTGTGAAGTGAGTGAATTATGAAGATCTTTAGAATCCATATGTCATACTTATAGCCATACCTCTCAATACTTTGGCAACTAAATCAAGCAAAGATCTAAATAAAATAAGAATGAAATCTTAGAGTATGGTGGTGGGGTCCTTGTGACCGTGAATATCAAGGGGGGGGGGGGGGTAAATGTAAGTTTGAATGGTAACTAGTTAGTTTAATAATTCAAATCCAAGTATATGGTTGCTAGTGTTAGTTACTAGATATTCTAGTGGGTGTTATGGTATTCGGGGATCATAACTAGCCAAGAAATAATAAAACAATGCTTCTAGCAATATTTTGGTGTTCCGGGTAATGTCCGGTTGTTCGGTTAGATACCGGTTCGTTTAAGTGTCAAGTTGTTCCGTTTAATGATCTTTATGTTACTTTTTGTAACACTTTTAATCCCCGACACTTAGGAAAGCATTCAGGACCATTTTGCCATAGTTTTGCATGTAATAAACTTGTTAAAATGGTGAATTTTGCTGATTTATGCAGAATTCTGCACTTTATGTGGGTTTTAGTCACTTTCCGGCACTTTATCTATCACCTAGAAAATCAGTTTTGTGGTCCTTACTTCCCTACACACTATACTAGTGTAGAACTTAGTCTTTGGCTCATACTGGGCCTCAAAACACTGTCTGTCTATGTACTGAACTTCGTCAGCATTTTAGTTTGTCTGATAATGGTGCCAATTCTGTTCTGTGCATTATTAGAACTATATCGTGTTGCATGTAGTAAGTCTTGCAACATGAAATGCCATTGTATGTATATAACAGTATTCAGAATTTCATTCGTCTTGTAAACTAGATCATGCACAATTATTTAAAGCACAAATTACTGTTCAATTAGTGTACGGAATGGACGGAAAAGTGACAGTTGTCACAGTCATCGCTACATTTTGGAGGATATGACTTAACCGTAACGAGAAGATTTTTAAAGGGAACGCTCTACTAGGGCGGAAATTGATAGAATTTATAAAGGAAGACTCGTTCATGTGGTAAAGAATAGGGTAGCGGTTTCTGTGGTCACCTGAGAGAACTGGGCTAAATTCAACTTGATGACTATGCTATAGTTTGCTCTCTATATTACTTGTTTTTTCGTTTCTGTATGTTGTATCCCGGTCCCTTGCTGGAGCTTTGTTAGTTCCAAAATATATATATAGGGTCAGGATTTAGAGAAAACGCTCAAAAGTGTGAGAACGGAGAGAACACTTATGGATCGTCCGATCAAAACAATCTATGGACTAGATCGGCGCGGTGGCATTTTAGTAGATAACACCAATTTTATTACGTGGACGCGCGTCATTAAGGGTAAAAAAGTAAAAAAACTATTCCTCACATAAAACGCCATTGAAAATAAAACGCCAAATAAATACAAAACGCCAATTTTATCACTGGGTGCTTTTTTCTGTGTTTATATTTAAGCTCTCTGGCTACAAAAAAAAAACCATAACATAGGAAACACCATTATATATAACGCCAAACTTTACATCCGAATAAATGTTATTTACATTTGGTGTTATAAAAATAACATCCCGCCTAACCTACGCGCCAAAAAAAATTCTATAAATAAAAACGCCTCACCACCTTCCGTTTATCACACCAAAAAAAAACACAAAAAAAACACACAGTGGTTGCTAAAAAAATTTACAACTCAATGTAAAACGCCAAAAACTACGACAACAGAAACATCTTTTTCTTTGATCTTCAGTAAAATTCTGCATGAAGCTTCATTTAATGATTTTTTACGCGAGTGAGGAAAAGATTTTGCTGCATGAGATGGACAGAATTGAAAAAAGAGTGACTGATGACACCCATATGTCATACTGTCATCTTTGTTCCTGAAGAAGGTTTGGATGATAAGAAGAGACCTATACTAGTGGCAGATAGCATCCACCCACAGGGGGTCGCTCTATGACTCAAAAATCAACAAAGACAATTCAACACACGAACAAAGAAAATAAACAACGCCAAACCCAAAGCGCCATGTATTTGTCACATTTCTTGTAGTTTCAAAAGAAAAAAGAGACTGATGACACAGAAGATTTAAAATAATAAATTGCTTCTACTTTGTTTTTTTAATTTTCTTTATCTATTGTTTGTTTTGTAATGTCAGTTAATAAACAACAAAATAATATTAATGCTATAACAAAAAATATAATAAAACGCCAAAATTATCAAATACGTGTAAAACGCCATAATGCCATACAAAAGCCCCCCAATAAACTACCAAACTATAATAAAATTAATTTGAACAACTAATATTATAAAAAAAAGAGTGAAAAAATGTGCAAAAAAATATAAAACAAAAGAAGTCCAATAGTTATCTAACCGCCATTGGAAAACAAAACGCCATAATTACAGCCGTCAAAAGATTTGACGTGTAACACCGTTAAAACAATTGAGTCTTAAAATAAAACACGGTAAACTGCAAAAAACAGTAAAATGAAACAACGAAAAACATAATTACTAACATTTATTATATTAAATTTATTTATCTTTTTCAAAACGCCATAATTACCTGACATACGCGGGGAAAAAATATAAAAGAAGACCATCAGAAACCAAGTTCAAACACGCCAAAAAAACTAAAACGCCACATATTCTCCAAAATGCCAAAAAAATTAAAAATTAGCTAAGGTTATTGCATGGAGGTTTGAAAGGAAAGAAAAAAGATTCATCATAAAGTTCGCTGACAGGAGAAGGGTTAAGGTAAGAACAATAAAAGCCATGATGGGAATGAATGAAAAAATTCAAAAGGATATCCTGGCCATTGGGGTTCCAAGAGACAACGATTGTGAAAGAACAAGAACTGTAATAAGAAGACTGGAGAGAAAGTTTCCAGCAGAAGATAATGAAGATGATGATGATGATGATGATGATGATATTGAAGATATACAAATACCAAAACTTAGGAGTTGGGTACTGCATGAGGAAGAAGGGACACTTGAAGTAACTTATGAAAACGAGGTGCAATATTCAAGACCAATGGAAGAAATGTTGAAGACAGGGTTGCTATCTATCATTGAACAACTCTGTGATTTAACACCTTCAAACGATCCAAAATCCAATGATGCAGTAATATTCTTGAATAGGCTGCAGCAAAGAAGAGACGAGCTAATGGCGTTATACGCAAAAATGAAATTTGATGATGAAGAATCTGAAGAAAGTGAAGAACAAAGCGATGGGTACATCTCCGATGTAATCCCACCTACAGAAGACTATTAGATTATTTTGATTTTCGACTTATTGTAATTTTTTGAAATATTAATCTATGGTAATGAATTATTAACAAAAAGATACAAAACGCCAAAAAAACATGGAAAAAACCATAATGCCAAAAATATTAACTATGTGACACAAAAAGAATTACCTCAAAAGAGAAGAAATCTGAGAAAAAAACAATAAACGGCAAATAATTAATAAATCTACAAAACGCCAAAATTATCTTGCACGTAAAAAATAAAGAAGCTTCTCAAACGCGAAAACCGTGAAAGGAGAAGAATACTAAAAAGACAAAAAAACCCCTTGGTCCCTGATCAAGCCCCACGCCACGTGATCGGCCAGGATGCGTTCTCATCGTTCTCACACTTTTTGCCGTTTTCTACTGATCCCGTTTCTATATATATATATATATATATATAGAATTACATTATTAATAACTAGTTTTTGTTTTAATGACAATTTTATTTTTCATTTCTTACAAGACTTGAACTCTTGACCTTCCTAATTTGCTTTGTTTCTCTCACTGTGCCACCAACCTCAATTATTAATAACTAGTTAAATATTTCCAGTCCTTTTAAAACGACCATTTAATATTTTTTTTTAATGGCAAAAGCTACATTGTTCCGTCTTTTACTTCTAAACTACAAAAGAAATCAAAATTTTACCCTATGTCATGATTTGAAACTTTTTTTTTCTCTGATAGACAAAGGGTCATGCTAATCACACACGGAGAAAATTATTTTCACATCCCAAAGCGCCGCGCTATGGCCAAAGCGCGGCGCTTTGCTTGACAAAAGTTGATTTGACTGACATAAAGTGATACGATGTTGCAGAGACATAAAGGTGATACGAGGTTGCAGTGTCCCGTGAACCCTAAGCGCCGCGCTATGGCCAAAGCGCGGCGCTTCGACCCCAAATTTTCATTATTTAAACCTGCATAGACAGAACATTTAGCATTCGGGGGTATTCGAGTGTTTTGTTGTTTGTTGATTTCTTTGCTGTATTAGTTACGTGTGTTGAAAAAACGATGTCGTGGTTAAGCAACTATCTTTTCGGTCAATATTCTGACGAGTCAGTTGTTCCTGATTCTTACGAGGGGACCGCTATTTCTGACTCGTATGAGAAACCGGTCTCGTCCAACTTGAGGGAGGCAGAGATTGTATCTAGCATTCGTAATCGTGATAACACGGTGACGCTGGATTTGAATACCCCTGTGGAGGACCCTTACGCACAACAAGGTTATTCGAATTTCGGTTATGGTGGCGAGTACAGCTTTGTACAGCAGGAGTGTTATCCAAACGACAGTTACGGTTGTCAACAGAGCTTACAAGGTTATTCGAATTTCGGTTACGGTGGCGAGCACAGCTTTGTACAGCCGGACCTCGGTGACGATGGTGAGCCGGGGGATGTGTCTGTTGACGAGGAAGGCTGTTACCCGGTTACATTTTCGTTTGATACAACGCAGACCTTTTCGTCACGTAAAGAGTTGGTGCGTTGGGTACAAGACACGGCAAAAGACAACGGTTACCTCATTGTGATTAAGAGGTCGAATAAAAGAGGAGAGAATTACAAGATTTGGTTTCAATGTACTTTTGGTGGGGAGCATAAGAGTATAGCTACACAGAGGAAAACGGGTAGCAAGAAAATAGGCTGCCCGTTGGAGATGATCGGGTTTTCGGAATCATCCGGAAGTGTTTGGAGGATCGAGGTGACGAAGGCGAAGCATAACCACACTCCTATTGAAAACTTAGAGGGTCACGCGTATGCGAGAAGGCTTTCTTCGGAGGATAAAAAACTGGTTAAGGAGCTGGCAGAGCAAGATATTCCCAACCAAAGTATCTGGCGAACGCTGACAAAAAACAATCCGGCTAGAAAGCTTATTCCGAAAGATATACACAACGCTGTTCAGAAGATCAACGCCGAAAAAATGTCGGTAAGTCTCCGATGCAAAAACTTGAAAACATTCTTCTCGAAAAAGATTACACTTATTACATGCGCACGAATGAGATATCGAACGAAGTTGAAGATGTCTTCTTTGTTCACGAAAAATCATTCACTATGTGGTGTGCCTTCCCGCATGTGCTAATGATTGACGCCACCTACAAAACGAACATGTACAACCTGCCATTTGTTCAGGTCGTAGGCATGACGTCGACAAACAAATCGTTTACGGCTGCTTGTGCGGTAATTTCCGCTGAGAAGTCAGAGAACTACCTATGGGTGTTGCAGAGGATCAAGTCTATGCTGGTAGGATGTATGGAACCGCGCGTGATTTTAACAGACAGGGATTTTGCGCTAATGAACGCGTGTGAACAAGTTTTTTCAAAAGCGCATAAGTATCTTTGTCGGTTCCATATTCAACAAAATATTAATAAGAACAGCAAGAAGAAATTCTCTGACAAGGATTGGAAAGAATTCGTACGTAGATTTTGGTTATTGTGCGAGTCTACGACCGAGGAAATATACAGGTATAACTTGGAAAACCTTGAAGCACAGCTGAAAGAAGATGACCGTAAACGTGGGTATTTCTTACATAATTATGTTCAAATTTTATATAATAACAAAAATTGACTATTTACGTTTTTTAATTTTAGAGGTTTTTGATTATTTGAAGAAATCCTGGTTGGATCCGTACCGTGAAAAGTTTGTATCTTGCTGGATTAACAAAACTATCAACTTTCACCAAACTACGACCAACAGGGTTGAGGGCATGCATGCAACACTAAAAAGTCACTTTCCAAGTCATCGCAACACACTGGATAAACTTGTATTGTATGTTGATCATGTTGTTGAAAGACAATACGCCGAGATGAGTAGTAGCTTTGAAACAAGCCTCCGAAAAGTGATGACGCACCACAAGAATCAGCCCATGCTTGCATATATTCTCAGAAAGGTTTCAATATATGCGATTGAGCTTTTGAGTAGGGAACTAAAACGTAAGGAAGACGGGTTGAGAGCCTACGGTGCAAGCTGTGGTTGCCAACTTTTTACCAGCTGTGGTTTGCCATGTGCTTGTCGTTTGGAAAAGTTGGAAAATAACGGTAATTAATATCTTTGACCTTTCTCGTTATGATTTTGCCACCTAATTTGTTTTCATCCACAGGTCAGCAACTCCGGATCACACACATAGACGTGTTCTGGAAGAAGCTTGACTTCAAGCCTGTAAAGAAAAACATAGAGGATATCGATGTAGACGCGGAATTTGAAAAATTGAAACAACAGATCGATCCAACACCCCCTCAAGTGAAAAGGAGCTTCTTTGAAAAGTTTCAGCAAATCCTCAATCCAGGGAACAATAACAAAAAACCTCCTGCTGTTCTGAAGAAAACTCGTGGTCGCCCAACATTGAAAACGCAGGAAGAAAGAAAGGTTGAAGCCGCTAGAAAAAGCTCGTACATTCCGTCGGAAGAAACTTGGGTCGAGGCCTCAGACGATCTTCCCCGTCACATCTCGTACATATCACCCGAAGATTCTAGAAGAAAAAAGAATACCAAACCGATCAACCTACACCCTGATTTCCCGATGATCAAGCTCGGTCCTAAGACGGATATAGCGATCCGCAACTACGCATCTCAGATTCCCGAAGTGATCCATCCATACATCGTTAGAATAAAGGACGTGAAACCAGATGGTCATTGTGGGTTTCGATCGGTGGCTGTTGGGTTAGGAGTGAAACAAAATTCATATTTGATGATCCGGAAACAACTTATAAAGGAGTTACGTACGAACGAATCGCTTTGGAGGCAGGTTTTCGATCCGGAAAACATAGGACACTATGATGCGCTGGTTAGACGGATCGATTTCAAGGGGGTGGGAGGAGCAGATATCGAAAATTACATGACGATGCCTGAGACGGGGTTTCTTATTGCCCAACGATACGGTGTGATTGTTCACACCTTCGACATGCGTGGGAGCGATACAATTTTCCCTCTGCTGGGCGGGCCAAACGAAGCTGAGGAACCTCACCTGGTGGTTTCGGTTGTGTTCTTCGACCATGGGCATTTCATACATGTAGAGCTTGGAGGT
This sequence comes from Helianthus tuberosus, assembly GCA_030545235.1. Taxonomy (NCBI): domain Eukaryota; kingdom Viridiplantae; phylum Streptophyta; class Magnoliopsida; order Asterales; family Asteraceae; genus Helianthus; species Helianthus tuberosus. Next base: position 195,497,548 of record CM060442.1, on the reverse strand, counting down.
TGTTATCCAATGCCTCCCCCAAACCTACTTTGGACAGCGAACAGAACAGAGCGTGCAGCAGCCTGGCATACATTATACAGGGATCAGATCAACGCGTACGAAATGCTTACGTATCGTGCCCCTGACCTTAATGTAACCCCATATGTTCACGATGTATGTTAAATGTGTTTAATAATAATCACGTTTGTGTTTGTTCAATATATGCGTTACATCACGTTAAAAACCGAATGTCACCGACACGACCCAATCAGATTCAATACGCACTTGTACGACCCAAAATGACAATATACATCATAATACTACAATTAATGAAAAAATACGTCATGTTCATGTACGGTAGGCGGCTGATACACATAACACCTCTCACAGGAGTACTTGTGCTTTCAAACCAAAATGATACGATATAACGGAATAAGACATCACACGTAACCGATTTGATCCGGAACTTGCAGTATAGTCCATATATAATAAAAAATGATGTATAATGGAAAAAACGTAAAATTTAGACTATTATCGACGCGTTTGTGAATTAAAAACAATTTTAAAAAATTTAAAAAAGGCCCAAAGCGCCCCGCTTAGACCTAAGAGGGGCGCTTTGCCCTTGAAGCGCCGCGCTTTGGCCATAGCGGGGCGCTTCGGTCCCTCGCTATAGCTGAAGCGGGGTGGCTTCTCCCCCATTTCAACCACAAACACACACACACACACACTAAAAGGTGCGATTTACACACACTTGAGCTGGAGATCAACGTTTTCAAGCTTTCAACCGCTAAAAGGTAAGATCGAACACCCTTAATCGTTTTCGTTTAATGTACATGTTGAAACTTGTGTTGATTGGGGCGGGTTTGATGATTTGGCTGGGTTCTGTTCTTCAGAATGAAGAACCAAAGCGCCGCGCCGAGGCCAAAGCAGGGCGCTTTGGTTCATATTTATTTTTTTTATTTATTATTTGTTTAATATTATTTATTTAATATTATTTGTTTAATATTATTTGTTTATTATTTAAATTGTTTAAATAATATTATTTGTTTATTATTTTATATTTAATATTATTTGTTTATTATTTTATATTTAATATTATTTGTTTATTATTTTATATTTAATATTATTTGTTTATTATTTAAATTGTTTAAATAATATTATTTGTTTAATATTTTATATTTAATATTATTTGTTTATTATTTTATATTTAATATTATTTGTTTATTATTTTATATTTAATATTATTTTTTTATTATTTAAATTGTTTAAATAATATTATTTGTTTATTATTTTATATTTAATATTATTTGTTTATTATTTTGTATTTAATATTATTTAAATTGTTTAAATAATATTATTTGTTTATTATTTTATATTTAATATTATTTGTTTATTATTTAAATTGTTTAAATAATATTATTTATTTATTATCTTTTCAACGTGCAGGGATGGATTCCTCCGATGACGAGATTGAGCATATGGAGGCTGAGGTAGAGGTGGGAGATGTGGGAGAGGAGGGAGAGCCGGCATGTCCGTACCTGCAGTTTCCGCAGGGGTCACGGGCGAGGGGGAGATGCGCTAGGTTGCGCACCATAGAGATTGGGGGGCACGTAGGGATAGACTGGGACCTGCTGGAGACCGTGTGAGAGGCCGCGCGGGCGCGTGATATAGTTGGACTAGATACTCCTTGGTCGCGCCTATTTCAGATAGCGATGGAGGACTCGTACCCTGAGCTTACGGTCGAGTTTCTTTCCACGTTTACATACGCGCTGCATCCGGCGGATTACGTGGAGGACCCGGATTTTCCAGTCCACGAGGTTACATTCCGTCTCGCCGGTCAGCAGTTTCAGATGGGTGTGCGGCAGTTTGCTGTCCATACAGGTTTGTACACAGAGCCCGAGCTTGATACTGATTTATATACGCAGGCGGTTACGGCGATGGACAGGCAGACGCTTATAAGTTTCTGGAGGGCCATTTCCAGGGTTCCCTTTGGGAAATCCTGGCAAAAGGCCACCACCATTAGAGACCCCTTGTACCGATACCTGCACCATGTTATCGCGGCAACTATCGTGCCGCGGGGTACCAGCAGGGAGAAGGTCAACCTCAGTGACCTTTTCTTTCTATACTGCCTACTGCGTCGCCAGCCCTGCGATCTAGCAGCCTGCCTGGCAGATTACTTTGCCACAGCATACCACCGGCAGCTCCGCGGGTACGTGCACACTGGCTCATACTTCACCGCCATTGCATGCTCGCTAGGGCTCGTGCCCGAGCATGATCCGGAGCTATCCGATCCGGTCCCGTCTACCAGGTTGGGCTGCGCGTCAGTATCTGCCATGCAGATCACCCGTACCTTTGATGTTGGTCTGAGGTTTAAGGGTCGTGACGGGCTGATTTGGCATCCGGAGGTGATGCCGGAGGTCATCCCGGTTGTTATTGAGTTGAGGGCTGGAGTGTTAGCCCCTCCTGATGTTCAGGAGGCCGCTCGGCAGGCTCAGCTACAGGCTCTGGGCCTCGATCAGTACCCGGGCCAGCCTCAGGCTCAGGATCAGCCTCAGGCTCAGGCTCAGGCTCAACCTGTATTCGAGGATCCGGCTCAGGAGGAGCATGTCGAGGAGATCCCGGTACCACCAGTTCAGCCAGCTCCTGAGCCGCCACAGTACCCGCAGCACGTTTACGCTGACCTGCCTCCGGTAGCGCGTGAGGTGGCTCGGGACTTCGACCGGTGCCTCAGACGCCAGGGCGCACGCATTGACTGGATCGTCGAGACGCTCGTTGCTCTACGAGAGCTCGCTGGGTTGCCTCCACTTCCCCTCCCACCGTCCCCACCGCACGAGGATTAGTACCTTAGTTTGTTTGTATAGTGTTTTGTTATGTATTATGTACTCAGTTGTACCTTTTTGTTTTGTATGTACAAACTGATATATATAAATATATATATTGCAGTTAATCTTCTATTTACATCACGTTGGTTTTGGATTGTTTACGTTTAATTCTTATGGCTTTCTGTACATTTTATTTAACGTGTTCGTTTAATTTAACAAAATAAACTAGGTTAACAGTTTATAAAGACACACTTATATTATATACGTTCTATAAAAATAATGACGTAAAAAAACGTAATTATAAAACAACTATGAATTATATGTAACTAATATTTTATATTAATAATAAAACTCAAATACAATTTTTTCCTCCAAAAAACACTACCAAACTAACCCACATCCCACCTATTTAAAAAAAAAAACAACACAAACTCCTGCACACGCTCTTTGTCTTTTTGCACACTCAAAGCGCCCCGCTATGGCCAAAGCGGGGCACTTTGAGTGTGCAAAAAGACAAAGAGCGTGTGCGAATAGACCCACCCTAGACAAAAGCCACTGCCACCCGATATGACAATATTTTTAATTAATATATTTTGATTTGACTTGTTTGCACAATCTACAAGTCAACCTTTCTCGATGAAAACTGACTGAAGCATTTGACTAACAGCCCACTCATTCTATCCAGGTCACACGAGTTTAGCGTCTTAATTTGAATATTGAATTGTTCAAAACTTATTGGAATATACACTGACTGTGTTGCCCCTACTACACACTACATATAGTCTTTGATCATCTCCAATTTCTGTACATCTTATATTGTTCCAAAAGGTTGTAATGGATTTACTGTTACTACTCATAATCTTTGTTGCCAGTATTTTATGTTTTTTTATCTTTAGTAGCAGGATCAACAAAGGGTTGGGAGTGAGAACACCAGAAGCTACTGGATCATGGCCCATAATTGGCCACTTGCATCTTTTAGCTGGTTCCAAAGTTACTCACAGACTGTTGGGTTCTATGGCTGACAAGTTTGGACCAGTTTTCACTCTTAAACTTGGTGTCCATCGAGTTCTAGTTGTTAGCAATTCTGAGATGGCTAAAGAGTGTTTAACTACCAATGATAGAGTCTTTGCTAGCCGGCCAAAAGCCTTGGCAACCGAGCTGTTGGGCTACAACTATGCTAATTTCGCCTTTGCACCATACGGACCATACTGGCGTCATATTCGAAAGATAATTGTGCATGAACAGGTGTCTCAACATCACCTTCAAATGGTTGCACATATTCGTGTCTCTGAAGTGAAGTCATCCATGATAGACATCTACAGAAGTTGGGTTAGAAATAAAGGGTCTTCTGAAACCGTAATGGTTGACATGAAAGATTGGTTTGGAAACCTGATTGTGAACATGGTTGTAAGGATGTTGTTTGGCGATCATTTTTCATCTGGTGAACATAACAGAGACGAGTTTCTAAAGGCCATTAGGCGGTTTGTGGACCTGTTTGGAGCGTTTGTTCCATCAGATGCCATTCCATGGTTGAGGTGGTTAGATTTAGGAAGGTATGAGAAGAAGATGAAGAAGACGGCGCTAGAGATAGATAGTGTATTTAATGGATGGCTAGAAGACCACAAAAAGAAGATGAGTTCTACTTCTACAAAGCAGGACCAAGCAGTCTTCCTGGCTGCATTGTTATCCCATGTTAAGGAAGAACTAAAGGAGGAAGTGTATGGCTTCAGCACTGAACAGATTGTGAAAGCAACATGCACGGTATGATCTCTATCTATCACCATTAGTGGCGGATGCGAAAATTAATGGTATGGGAGAAATCTGGCTTGGGTTAGAAATACGACTTTTCTTAAAAACAATTCTAGCTCTAGTTAAAGAATATGTAACTTGAAAAAGAAATAATCCGCTAACACAAAAACAAGCTAAATACAGAAATGAAAACAAAAAATTCAAACATAATAATAAACATGATTTTTCTTAATAGAATTGAGAGGACAAGAGTGACTCTAGATGGGCAAATTCTCTCTTCTTTTAAATTTTCCTTCAGTCGCACCAAAATAATCTGGCTGTAATCAAATTTTCTCTTTTCTTTGTTTCTTTCTTTTTTCCTCATAGGCGATATTTGTAGCATCTACTCACACGACAGCAGGGACTCTAACATGGGCTTTAACTTTACTAGTCAACAACCCGCTGGTGTTAAAAAAAGCCCAACAAGAGCTTGAAAACTATGTTGGAAGAGATAGACAAGTTGAAGAGTCAGACATGAACAATTTGGTCTATCTTCAAGCCATTATCAAAGAGACGTTGCGTCTTCATCCAGCTGCGTCCCTTTCGGTTCCTCATGAATCTACAGAAGACTGCATTGTAGGCGGTTACACTGTCCCTAAAGGCACTCGCCTTTTTATAAATCTTTGGAAGATTCATCACGATCCACAAATTTGGACTGATCCATTTGAGTTCCGACCTGAGAGGTTCTTGACAACCAAAAAAGAAATCAATGTGAAGGGACAACATTTCGAGTTGATTCCATTTGGAAGTGGTAGAAGAATATGCCCGGGGATCTCCTTTGCTTTTGAAGCTTTGCAGTTGACACTGGCCAGCATAGTTCATGGATTTGAGTTCCAAAATCCATCAAATGAGCAGATTGACATGACAGAAATTCCAGGACTAACTTGTCAAAAAGCTACTCCACTTGAGCTACTTGTCGCACCTCGACTATTGCCACATGTGTTTGGAGTCTTGGCTTAGGCCTCTATCTTCTTGTTACTTTTAAACAGAAGTGCCGATGCTAAAGAACAATTCAAGCCATAATTAGTAGCCACTAAAAGATGTTGGAAGGATGTACATGTTTTCAGGATGTGTGAGTCTCCAGCTTGTAGTTTCCGAAATATATGCAGTTTGTTACATTTCTGTTTTTAAATTGTTGCTTTCCGTTGTCATTATTTTACCTATTTAAGCTTTGTATTGTGGTGAATAAAGATAACTTCTTCCAGCATATATCAAGTGTGTATATTTTGATATTTCAACATTGTGGTATCAGAGCTTACGGTTTCATTCTGTGAGGCATCCTTCATTCTCTCAATCGAATCGTTAATGGTAAGTAGTGCATCAGGTGCAACGCAGCCCCATATTTAAGTCCTCACAAGTGATAGCTATGAGTTCTGAAGTGTAAGGTTTAAGACATTACTCCATTCTCATGACATCTAAGAATTTCTGGAAACTGACTTTCTTGTTGAGGATAAAAATAAAGGACGGCTAAAGGAAAATAGGAACAAAGATGCGAAGGCCCTAGCTATCATATGAAGCGTTGCGACGTTTCCCACACACCAGTTTAGAATTTTAATATATAGGGTACAATGTCAAACAAGTCGATATAATCAACAATTCATTATGTACGTAATAAAGATTTTAATTTGCGATAATCATCATCTTGTTTATTTGATTTTGATCTACGAGTTAGAGTTACCAACATTGGTTTCAGAGTGGTTACGAAAAATCGATCAAGGGAAACATTTTGTAAGCCATGGATCATAGCAGGTTATTAATCAAACAAATCGTTTTGAGATTATCTGTGATCATTGGCCGATTGAATCAAGAAATTGATCAAAGATTTGACCAATTGGTAAGCCTCCGTTGGTTTGGATTATTCTAACAACAGAGGGAGTTTGTTCTTGAAAACAGAAGCAAAATTGTAGTGATTGGTGATTATTCATAAAAAAGAGCCAAATTAATCATCTTTGCTCAAGAGTTCTCCACTTGCATAATTTTTGTTTTCTAACAATGTTTTTATGGTTTATTACTTATGTTTAAGTTGAGGCCTCAGGGGATGTTTATTCTTTTTTTATATGGATCTTGGATGAATTAGTTGTGACTTTTTTCTCTAGCGTTAATCATGTATGTTTCCTTCATGTTGCTTCAACAAAAGCTCATCCACCTATACCAGGCCATCTTTCTGCTGATGAAAAGGATTTTATGTTAAAACGCCTCCAAAAGAATGAATTTTGTTTTTCGTTCATGTGTTTGTTACTTGGTTATGCATTTTCTACTTTATTTGATCATTCTTATGCAAGGACTTTTCAGTTTCGTTTATCTATGACCTACAATCTTTTCCAATTTGTACTAGACGAGTTAACATTACCCGGCGCGTTGCTGCGGGATATTGGTTAAGAAAGTCTTTAGTATGCTAATTATCATTATTTAGCTAATAAATTGGATCTTAAAGAGTATAAAATTTCGTTGGCCGTTCAAAAAAAATACTTTGTAAAAATCGATTGAATGATTATTGTTATGTACCGAACATTTTACTTCATAATTATAATTTAACAAAAATGTATATTTAATAAATAAATTATTAAATACTTCTAAATTAGTTGATATCGCTTCAGTTAATTATGGCATCGATATTCTATCGACACTCGTACAACGAAAGAGAAAATCCGTAAAACAAAGTCATAAAATGCACAATAGAATAGTGAAAAAAATTAATAGTATAAAATAAAGCTAAATCCTAATGGTCCGGGTGTCATTATTGTACCAGTAACATAACAAACCAAAGCGATATCACTCAAAAACTTTCGGTGTAATGCACTAAACCGTTTCATGGTAGTACACCTAATATTAATATTTTATAACAGTGATTCGTGCCAAAAAATATAATCGTACTAAAATAAATAAATTTAATTCTTAGATATGCATCATGTGGTGGCGTTGATAGCTGAAAGACAAGGGAGTACATGCACGAATCGGCATTTGTCTTAATTGATGAGCGTTATGTGCCTTATGGCAAAGGCTTGATGCAAAACTACTATCGAGCCGGGGGTCTCACTGGAAGCAGTCTCTCTATTCCTATGGCGTAGAGGTAAGGTTTTCTACATCTTACCCTCCTCAGACCCTGTTGAGTGTGAAGGCCACTTGAGCAAGTGGACATCAGAAAATCCTTCTGATCAAAACAGGATAAGAAGATAAAGGGCTGAGATGATCCAATCTTCTCAGAAACCCATTTTTCACGGATCATGTTTTGGGACTTTCTTCTCTTTCCTCAATCTTATATATATGAGATTGTTATGTATCTGTAAAATTGTACCAAGCTTAACTAATACAAATATTCATAGTTACCGAGAGTGGATGTAGGTCAGAACCGACCGAACCACTATAAATCTTGGTGTTCTTCATCAGAAAAGTGTGTGTGTGTGTGTGTGTTCTGTGTTCGTGAGTGTATCCTGAACCTAACAACTGGTATCAGAGCTCAGGCTCTTGTTGTTAAACCGAACAGAAACATAACAGAAACAGAGGTGTAAAAGATACTGACCTGTGAAATCGGAACTAGGGTTCTGATCAAAGACGTTCAGCCGCCTCCGCCACTCGTTAACCGCTGTCAGTTCCGCCGCCGCCAGAACCGCTGCCGCTCTCTCCGCCGCCGCTGTCTAGGGTTCCGATTGAACCCAGTTTGGCTCTTGTGTGACACACGAACAGGAGAGAAGAAGCTGACCAGTGAGATAGAACTAGGGTTCCGATTGAACACAGTCTCTTGTTCATCGCAGGAAGTAGAAGAAAGAGCAGACTCTTTTTTTCTAGTGGATTTGGGGAAGAAGAAGCACGTTGGTGCTTTTATTCTGGTGGAGAATTGAAGTTTTCAATTTGATCAGAAAGGCCCCTCATCTTTTTTATTTCTGGTGGTGGAGAAATTGAAGTTCTCAATTTATCAGAAAGACCCCTCAACTTTTATTTCTGATGAAGAAAATTGAATTTCTCAATTTTATCAAGAAAGGTCCCTCAACTTTGAACAAGATCTCATTATCCATCAATACTTGTCCCTTGCCATTAAAGCTTGAAACAAATAAGTTATTTGTTTCTGATTATCACTTTCGCTCGTATAAATTACCACTTAGCAATACAAACCCGTTTGGTTAGTAGTAATTTGGTAATTTTTTTAATGGCAGAAGATAGTAAAATCAAGATTGATAAGTTCGATGGAAGTGATTATGGATTTTGGAAAATGCAAATTGAAGATTTGTTGTATCAGAAAAGTTTGCATTTGCCTATGTCGGGTGAACAACTAGATGACATGTATGATGAAGAATGGAAGTTGTTGGATAGACAAGCTTTGGGTGTGGTTAGGCTTTCTTTGGCAAAGAGTGTTGCTTACAACATTGTCAATGAAACAACCACATATGGTGTATTGAAAGCTTTGTCCAACATGTATGAAAAACCATCCACTTCAAACAAAGTATTCCTCATCCGACAATTGGTTAACACCAAGATGAAGGAAGGCATGTCGGTTACCGCTCACATAAATGAGTTTAACTCGATTATCTCTCGTTTAGCCTCAGTTGAAATAAAGTTTGAAGATGAAGTGCAAGCACTACTCCTTTTATCATCAATGCCCGACAATTGGTCAGGCACAGTCACAGCTGTTAGTAGTGCATCCGGCACTACCAAACTCACTTTCGAGAGTATTCGTGACTTGATAGTAAATGAAGATATCAGACGGAGAAGCAATGGTGAGACTTCTAATTCTATTTCTTTATTGCATACAGAAGGTAGAGGAAGAAGAAACGAAAGTCAAAGAACTGAAAAGACGTTGAATGTTGGAATTGCAAAGAAAAATGTCACTATAGAAGCCAATGTACAAAACCCGCTTCAAAGAAAGAAGTAAACAGTGTATCCTCGGAAGAATTAGGTGATGTTCTCATCTGTTCTGTTGAAGATTCAGTTGAATCTTGGATTATGGATTCGGGTGCTTCTTTCCATGCTATCTCATGCCCAGATATGGTCAAGAATCTACGAACATGTAACTTTGGTAAAGTTCGTTTAGCAGATGATCAAATGCTTGATATCACAGGTATTGGAGATGTAGACTTGAAGACCTCATTAGGAACTATATGGACATTGAAAAATGTCAAGGTTATTCCTAATTTGAGGAGAAAGTTGATTTCAGTTGGTTAACTGGATGACGAAGGGTTTAATGTTCACTTTGGGGGTGGACAATGGAAAGTGATCAAAGGAAATTTAGTGATTGCCAAAGGAAAGAACCAAGGTACTCTATACATGGTAGAAGTTTCTGCTGAAGGTGTTCATGCAATGACCACCGGTCCGAGTCCATCAAATTTCTGGCACAACCGACTCGGACACATGAACGAGAAGGGATTGAAGATGTTGGCAGAGAAAGGTAAGTTTCCAGACTTGAAGAAAGTGGAAACTGAATTCTGTGAACCTTGTGTTCTTGGAAAACAAAAGAGGGTTACTTTTGTGAAGACGTGGAACAATGTTGTAGAAGGCGCTAGGCGCTAGTCGGTCGGTGAGGTACAGCCTAGGGATTAATCGGAATGGGATTTTTAAATGTATTTTTTCAAAATTATATATATATATACCCAATAATATAAAAATAATATTTCAAAATTCACATAAATACTTCAAGTTTCAGATAGTATGGTTCGATTTTGACCGATTTTGACCAATTTTGACCGCCTAGGACCGATTTTGATCGATTTTGACCGACTAATGTTGTCCGATTAATCCGATTTTTGACCGCCTAGGACCGATTTTTGACCGCCTAGGACCGATTAACTCCGACTTTGACCGATTATTACCATGACCGATTTTTGGACCGACTAGCCTAAAATTAATCAGTTAGTCACCGCCTAGCGCCTAGGCGGCGATTAATCGGCCGCCTAGGCCGATTTCTGCAACACTGCGTGGAGGACACCGAAAGCTCAGAAGTTAGAGCTTGTTCACTCGGATGGATATGGACCAACCTCAGTTTTATCTCTAGGAGGCTCAAGGTACTATGTTACTTTCATCGATGATTCAACACGAAAGGTATGGATATATTTTCTTTAGCATAAATCTGTCGTATTTGATGCTTTTAAGATATGGAAATCTGTTGTTGAAAATGAAACTAACTTGAAGGTAAAGTGCTTAAAGTCTGATAATAGTGGTGAATACATAAGCAAGCAGTTCACTGACTATTGCGCCAAGGAAGGGATAAAGATGATCAGGACAGTTCTCGGAACTTCTTAGCAGAATGGTGTAGCTGAGAGAATGAATAGAACTCTAAATGAGAAGGCTAGAAGCATGAGGCTAAATGCCAGGTTGCCCAAGACATTCTGGGCCGATGCAGTTAGCACTGCAGCCTACTTGATCAACCGTTCACCAACCGGTCCCTTAGATTTCAAATTGCCTGAAGAAATGTGGCAAGGAAAGGAGGTAAGTCTCGAACACTTACGAGTCTTTGGTTGTAGTGCTTACGATTTGTTAGAAGCTGGTGACAGGGATAAGTTAGACTCAAAATCCAAGAAGTGCATATTCATTGGTTATGGGTCAGAACAAATGGGTTACAGGCTTTGGGATAATGAAGACATAAAAGTAATCAGAAGCAAAAATGTCGTCTTCAATGAAAATGAATTGTATAAAGACAGAAACACCAAAAGACCAGAAGTTCAGAAAGACTATGTTGAATTTGAAAGTGGTGAAACAAGAAAAGAAGCTTCAGTCGACATTCCAGAAAATGGGAATGAGTCAATCGACAGTGGGAGCTCAGGGGATGATTCTAGAAATGATTCTACAGCAGCAACATCAGAAGAAGAAGAAGAAGAAGAAGAGGTCGCTCCTCAAATTCCAGAATCCCTAGAAACTCCTCAGTTTCAACCAAGAAGATCCTCCAGAGTCGTTAGACCACCAGACAGATATTCACCATACGTCAATTACATACTTTTGACAGAAAATGGTGAACCCCAGTGTTACTCAGAAGCCATGGGGTTGAAAGATTCATTGCAGTGGGAGTTAGCAATGAAAGATGAGATGAAGTCGCTTGAGAAGAACAAGACCTGGCACTTAACAAAGCTTCCAGCTGGGAAGAAGGCTCTTCAGAACAAGTGGGTTTTCAGGGTCAAAGATGAACATGATGGTACCAAACGGTACAAAGCAAGATTAGTGGTCAAGGGATTTCAGCAGAAAGAGGGAATTGATTTCAATGAAATATTTTCTCCAGTGGTGAAGATGACTGCTATCAGACTTGTTCTCAGTATTGTAGCAGCAGAAGGCTTGCATCTAGAGCAGCTAGATGTCAAGACAGCTTTTCTACATGGTGACCTAGAAGAAGACATCTACATGACACAACCAGAAGGTTTTCAGGTTAAAGGCAAAGAAAACTTGGTGTGTAAGTTGAAGAAGAGTTTGTATGGTCTGAAACAAGCACCCAGACAATGGTATTTGAAGTTTGATGACTTCATGGGAAGAGTCGGATACAAGAGATGTGACAATGACCATTGTTGTTACATCAAGAGGTTTAAGGGTTCTTATATCATTCTATTACTATATGTGGATGATATGTTGATTGTAGGTTCAGACATGACAGAGATCAAGAAGCTGAAGAAGCAGATGTCTGAAGAGTTTGATATGAAAGACTTGGGAGCTGCAAACCAAATACTCGGGATGAGTATTTTCAGAAACAAAGATGGTTCTTTGACACTCTCTCAAGAGAAGTACATTGAGAAAGTGTTAGAAAGATTCAGCCTTAAAGATGCCAAGATTCGAAGAACACCTTTGGGAAGTCACTTTAAGCTTTCTAAAGTTCAGTCACCCAGATCAGATGAAGACAAAGCAGAAATGGCTAAAGTTCCGTATGCATCGGAAGTTGGTAGCCTCATATATGCGATGGTATGCACGAGACCAGATATAGCTCATGCAGTGGGAGTTGTTAGTCGGTTTATGTCTAATCCAGGGAGAGAACATTGGGAAGCAGTTAAATGGCTGCTAAGATATTTGAAGGGGACTTCAAAAGTGGCATTACAGTTTAAGGGGAAAGAGGTTATTCTGAAGGGTTTTGCAGATGCTGACCTTGGTGGTTGTAAAGAATCTTACAAAAGCACCACCGGGTATGTCTTTACAGTGGGAGGCACTACAGTAAGCTGGATGTCCAGACTGCAAAAAAGTGTTGCCCTTTCAACCACAGAAGCAGAGTATATGGCAGTTGCTGAAGCAAGCAAAGAGCTTATATGGTTGAAGAATTTTCTCAAAGAGCTCGGCAAGGAACAAGTTGATTATGCAATATTCTGTGACAATCAAAGTGCAATTCATCTTGCAAAGAATCTTGTCTTCCATTCGAAGACAAAGCACATACAGCTGAGATATCACTTCATCAGAGAGCAAGTTAGTGAAAGCACTCTGAAGTTGAAGAAGATCAAAGGAAGTGAATATCCATCTGATATGTTGACTAAGGTTGTCACCTTAGAGAAGTTGAAGCTTTGCATAGCTTCAACTGGCCTTCAGGTTAATTGAAGAGAAGGCCGGGTAACTAGGAATGTGATAAGATCAAAGTTTTTACAGAGATGCTGATGCACAGGTGAAGATTATTCCGTGGCTTCAAGTGGGAGATTGTTGAGTGTGAAGGCCACTTGAACAAGTGGACATCAGAAAATCCTTCTGATCAAAACAGGATAAGAAGATAAAGGGCTGAGATGATCCAATCTTCTCAGAAACCCATTTTTCACGGATCATGTTTTGGGACTTTCTTCTCTTTCCTCAATCTTATATATATGATATTGTTATGTATCTGTAAAATTGTACCAAGCTTAACTAATACAAATATTCCTAGTTACCGAGAGTGGATGTAGGTCAGAACCGACCGAACCACTATAAATCTTTGTGTTCTTCATCAGAAAAGTGTGTGTGTGTGTGAGTTCTGTGTTCGTGAGTGTATCCTGAACCTAACAGACCCTAAGTTAGCTTTGCTATTGGTAGGATTTACTGAGTATGATGACGACTTATGTTAAATTATGTCTAACTAAAGATGAAGAAACACTTATTTCTATTTTTTTTTTCTATTCACTCTTAAAACCTGTACTTGTTTCAACGTTTCTTTTTTCTTTCTTTTTTTAATTTTGTAAATGATAACAAAATTACTCCCATTTCTCCTTGATCCCTTGATGGTTAATTAACACTTCACACACTGCAGCAAAAACCATGGCGGTAAACTCTTCATCTCCATCAAATTCATAGTTTTCTCTTTTTCTTCTTCTTCTTCTTCACATTTACGGTTACAAAAGCCTCAATCAATTGAAGCCGACAATTGTAACCGTAAACGAATGAACCACAGCCAGATCCGCCGCTCACAGCAAACACGTTCAGAACAGCCGACACGACAGGTGACCGAGGGTGGTAAAAAGTCGTGTCGTCAATGTATGCTTATGCCTTAGAGGTTCATATTGAACATTTAAATAAAATGAACATTAATGATTATGTTCTTCACTTTAGTAACTGTATGCAACAAAGATATAAGAAGCCTGAGAGAATGATAAACTCTATTTCATTGCATGAAAACAAACATTACTAACTTGCAGATAAAAATACTACGAAAACAACTTGACTCAGAAACTCACTAACTTAACCACCCATGTTCTAACCCACTACATGCATAAATTTGCTTGGCAAGTTTGGACAATTTTGAATATACACTGACTTCCTAAATTGCTAAAATAACAAAAAGAAAATAGCAGATAATCCTAATATTGTTATAAAAGTTACCGATCCACATCTTCTTGCCATCTTCTTTGTCACTTTCGTAAATGACCTGATCCGCAACCAAATTCTGCTTCAAATCCTCATCTATTTCAAACAACCTGTCAGACGTTTTGGAATACGATTACCCATCATTTATAAACAATCAAACATTTCTATTCTTTTCAGAATTTTTGTCGTGTCATTCGCCGCCATCGTAGTGCTACAACATCGCACAACCACTGTGTAAGCCACCTATACCCACGTCGTTGTTCCAATCAGAAATAGATAACGATAAACATTGTAACTTGAAGAGGTATGGTCCCAATCCTTTGCCTACATGGCAAGGACCACACCACTTTTTCATCCAACATGGCGCCTACATCAGCAAGAAAATCCAAAAGCTTCTAGAAGCTTCTGGAAGACACCAAGGTGACACCAAAGATGCTCCCTCCGATAGGAAGGACAACACGTGTCACCAGTCACCAAGCGCCATGTAGGCCTGCAGCAAATCCAGGAGCAGACCGACAGCAGCAGTACGATGTTTCCAGCGTGGACGAATATAGGTTCGCCACGTGTACCACCACCCTGACCACAGCAGAGGGGACCAAGAGGATATTCCCCTTGGTCGGACAGCTGGCGCCTTATAGCAGCTGGCAATGTTGCTCCTTCCTTTTTCACCCTCCGGCTATAAATAGGACCCTTCATCGTTCAGGTTAATGCATTCGATTCCTCACACTCTCACTCTTAACACACACTGTTTTATTCCTCAGAACAGTACTTATTCTCAAGCCGGAGCCTGGTTAAGAGGGAAACTCCCATATTCCCCTCTTAACGAGCTAACGGTGTTGCTGTTTTGCAGGACTCAGTCTTTGGGCGAGTAAGAAAGGAGATTGAACCCATAGAAGAGACGACCCAGCTAGTTAATCATCAGAGTTAACCAGTGTTTCATCATAACTACACATTATTTGATCCCCCGAATCAAAATTGTTAAACTAATTGCAATTCAAGAAGAAAAAGAATGACAATTATGGAAAAGGCATATCATTGAATCAATTGAACAACATTTAAACAGAACCATTGATGTTGAACGTGACTAATGAATTGTTGGTTGCTATTAACAATTGGCACTTGAAGCAGAAGAACGGGCTATGAAGATCTTAATAGGTTTGTCGATAAGGAAACTTCTTGGATCTCCTTGCCCAAGAAATCATCAAAAAGTTTGTTTTCATCGAAACTTCTTGATCTCTCTTCTTGATCTTTAAACCATTTCCAACAACTCAATGTCGGATGATCTTCAAGAAATTGAAACGAAATTCTAGATCATAAGAATGAATTGTACAACTCGAATTTGCACCGTGTGGAGGTTGATCATGAGAACGACGACAGCGAAAACGGTTCCGTGTGTGAATTTAATAGGGTATTAATTATTGAATTTGAAATGGCAAATTGGAACGGTTATCGGTGGGAATATAATTTCAAGCGGCAGTCTGAAACGGTTCGGTATGAATGTCAATTTGAAACAGTACGGTGGGAATTACAAAGAGGTGCGTTAGAAGTGGTGTGAATAGGATGAAAATTAATTGATGGCTGTTTAAAGGGACAGGAGTTAATTGATGATTCATAATGTCGGCTGCTTATTTGAGTATTATTTTGTTTATTGAATTTAAATATCATATCATCATATGTGCTTGTAGGGAACGAGATCACAGGCCTAACGCATCAGAATTGTTGCAAGTGATTCTCCATGACAAGTTTAATCTCTAGTGACTAAATTGGAAATAAAATGTATGTTTTTTTTGGTAATAAGTTTTTGGCTAAGATAGTAATATGTTTTGATCCAAATGAATAATTTTTAAAATGCCAAAAATGAGAAACCATATTTCGATGGAGCTTTTTTTTCCCTTTTGAAATAGAATTTTACTAAAGTAAAAAATTTGGTTTTTATGGTGTTTGTTAATCATCCGCAACATTTTTTTTTTTTTTTTGTTATTGGGGAGAATAACCAGATTTATCTTGTCTTTTGGACATCACTTATATATAGCCGATCTCTGGCATGAACCTTCCTTGATTCAATTTCTCAAAAATCAAACATACTTTAACCAATTTATACAAATCTTAGCACTTTTTTTAATTGCATCTACTTTAAGTTTTTAAACAATTCCAAAAGGATAATTAAATTAGATAATCAAAACTTATCCAAAATTTTATACAGATTGAATTTCAAACTATTTCTTAAATTATGAATTTCTTTGTAACAACCGAATATAAGAACTTGTATTTGATATAGTTAAAAATTACGTTGTTGGCGAATAAGATGTATGAAATACGTGGTGTAGTCTATGTATGAATAGGATGTTGATGTTTGAGTACGCGTCCACCATAAACTTCAAATTTAAACCAATTTGTGAACAAGAGCTCTATAAACGAAGACGCCTTTGGCCATACATGCACTGGAATGGTTGAGGAAACAACTCAAAACAGCATGGGTAACTCACTCTTTAACGACTAAAATGGATGGCAGAGGTATTCTATCTTTACTGACGGAGTGGGATGATAATAAATCCAAGGACTTGCAAAGGCTAGGTGGAAACTTCATCACACCATGTTGCTTAGGCCACATAAAAAACCTTTATGACACCCTGCATGTTCTCCATCAACAACCCGGTTATGGCCCACAAGTTCCAAAGAAATGGAACCGACCCAACCCGACCCAATCTCAGTAGTGGTCGTGAGAGGGTGCCCGCAAAACCCTATCTCAAGCGTGGTCTGATATTCGTTCAAATTAATCATGTTCACATGAAAGTAAATTCGTGTTTTCGATCTGGGATCAATTAAAAAAAAAATGGATTTTTAAAAGGTGTAATTTGAAAAGTTTGAAACAATTTTTTTTTAGAAACAGAATATAAAAAGTAAAAAAAAAACAAGATGCATTTAGCCCAACCCTTTAGAATATTTTAAAGTAACGAATATTTTTGGTAAAAACTTGAGAAATACAAAGTGGGATTATAAAATGAAATCTCACTTAATCCTATCCTATCCTTAATAAAGTAACATAAAAAACTGCATCCTTTCTTTTGTTTTGTGCTAAAAAACAAAAATAAGAAAGCTGTTATAAATAATCACAAGTGTAGACATTATAATTATCGTTACCCTCACTTATGTATAAGAGTTTAGATTTCATGTTAAACTAGTTTTTTACCCGCGCCGCGCGTTGCGGCGGCGACATCACGTCACACGCGTGACGATGATGACATTGATGTGTGGCGCGTCACGCGTGACGTGTGAATTTACCTTTGAAAGAAATAAACCAAAAAATACCTTGAAGTGACACATGCGATCCCATCCTAGCTTTGCAAGCTGATTCAATACACAATAATACAAACTAAAGTTAATTTGAAAAGCCCCAAAAAATAACAAACAAAGAAATAAAAACAACTATTCGACATCTAATTTCAAATTATGTTGGCAAGATTTAGCAACTAAAAACCAAGTCAGTGATAGATTGGTATAATTAGTTTACATCTATCAATCCTACGAATCTGAAACATAATTAAATAACTTACATTTGATGGAGTTTTGTGGTTCCTTTAGAGCATTTCACCTAGAGGAAAACAAACCCAAAACAGATTACAAACCCAAAACAGTAATGTGCTGTTTGGTTAGACCTCTGAATGAGTGTGTATAATGACTTTTTTACCCCTCTTGCTTCCATTTAATCTTACCCATTTTCTGCCATTTCTTTAAACAATTCAAAACACACACACACAAAAACTACTTAAATTCAAAACCATGTTTAACAAAAATCAGTGTAATGGATTAAAAATCAATATCATACTTCCTAATCATAACTTCTATATCACAGTTCATATAAACTTGCACATAATACCACTGTTCAGTTCAAAAAAGCACATACCACAAATTCCATACCATCAGTTCATACAAACTTGCACATAAAAATCAATATCATAGTTCCTAATCAAAACTTTTGCACATATTCAACGAATTAGTTCATAAATCCATCAGTACATCAAACTTGCACAGAAAAACCAATATCATACTTCCTAATAAAAAATTGACTGTTGATTGCACACAGAAAAATCAATATCATACTTCCTATCATATTTCAGTGTTTAAAAAATCATGGATTGAACACATAAAGATTCAGGAATTGTATAAAGAAAGGTAAAAACAACTGATTATTACCTGTGGAGGAGGCCGGTGGCTAATGGTCGTCGAATGGAGGAGGAGAGCGGTGACTGGTGTGGCTGAAGGTCGTCGATTGGAGGAGGCTGGTGGCTAGGATGGTTGAAGGTCATCGATTGGAGGTGGTCGCGTTTGGAGGAGGACGGTGGCTGTGGTGGCAGTGCAAAAGGAGGGAGAAAGAGGAAGTGAGTGAGCGACGCAATAGGAGGAGGACGGTGGCCGTCGAAGAGGAGGACGGTGGCTGTCGTGGCAGCGCAAAAGGATGGAGGAGGGAGGGAGTTACAGAGTGATATGAGAGGTTGAGGGAGGAGAGCAGCGTGTTTTGTTTGAGGAAGGGTACAGATTTCAAGAGATAAAAGAGAAAGGGTAGGTGGCAAAAGCCACCGACCTTTCTCTTTAATATATATATATAATACTATAAATACATGTAATATATAAACATTTGAATAAATAAGATTACTCTTACGTTACTCTCTAATTTCTTTCTACGTTATTCGTACGAAAGTGCTCCCTTCGAAAATATTTCTTTTCTCTTGATTTAGTTCCTTTAATCTCGGTCCACCTCATCAACTATTGTCATTTGTTTTGATAGATTGTGTGAAAAGCCTTCTGGTTCGTGGTGTATGATTGCCAACAAAAATTGGTATTCAATTACTAGCATCAGGGTCATCTCCGAAAATAACAAAAAAAAATTAGCCATGTGCGAGAAAAAAATTTTGGGCCCTATTCACAAATTTCCATGTATTATAAACTCATCAATTATTTAATCACTAAAATTTATGTGAAAGTAATTTAAATAGCTAAGTGTAGTTAGTAGTTTATTAATTAAAAAAGATATAGTTGACAAAATTAGGCATCAAATGGCATATGCAGCTAAAAAAAACTAAAAATGAAGCTAAAATAGAGAAGTTGGAGACGTCGGGATTAGAACTCGCGTCTCCTTGTTGTTTAGACCGCTGGGTGTGGGGCTTGGGTTGACATGTGGCGGAGATGGGCTCCACCAGGCCACCCAAAAAAAGTGGGGTGTGGTAGCGGCGTGGGTTGGGGCTTGGGTTGAGGGCTCGGGTTGACCTGTGATTGTTACTTTTTAAACTAATTAAAATTTCATTTGATTGAATTAACAAACTAGCCAATCCCAGCCATCCAAATCGTCTAGCCAATCCGCCCCATGCCAGGCTTCATAGCCATGGCTGAGGGACAACACCGCTATCCAAGCTGGCCCGGTGTGGCTAAAGCGGCGTTGGTTTGGTTCTCACGCCCCAAACCCAAGCCCACACCCCGCGGTCTTAAGCTAGGCAATAACCACCCCAACAAGAGCTTGTTTGTGTCATCTTTCGATTCAATATATATATAGGGTAAGGTTCCAGCGTGAACAACCTCCCAAGAGTGAACTGCGTGAACAAATCTTGACCGCTGATTAATATGATCTTGATTATTTAAAGGGGTGGCATGATTGTAATTAATAGGTTATATTTTATTGTTTTATTAAAATTAAAAGGGTAGAAGTGTAATTATATTATTCTGCTTATTTAAAACTAGGAAAGAAAATTATTTCCAATAATAAGATAGTAAATCCCGTAAATATACCATGTATTATACACATGTGTACTATCGTGTTGGAATGTATAGAACAATAGAACACAGCAGTACACATGTGTACTACGGAGCTAAGACAACAATGTTGCGGGTCACATGTGTACCATACCATGTATTATACACATGTGTACTATCGTGTTGGAATGTATAGAACACAGCAGTACACATGTGTAATACGGAGCTAAGAGTTATACACAATAAAAAAGATGACTGAAAACTCTAGTTCAACCAAAAAAAGACTAAAACTATAATTCGAATCTTACTACTATGACCAAAAACAATGACAATATTAAAATAAGTAAAGATTATCCTAACATATTAAAAATAAGTAATTGTTTTGTAGATGTCGAAAATTTTGGTAACTGATGATGATTTAAACATGTTAGGATTTTGAAATTAATAAGACAATAATTTAAATTCAATATTTATATAAAGTTACAATCTTACCCTTGTTAAATGTATATGGAATCAATGATTCAGATCAGTTCACGCGGTTCACTCTTGGAAATTTGTTCACGTTTGAACCTAATCCTATATATATATATATATATATATATATAGGGGTCCGCTAAAATGAAAACCACCTCCAGTTGTAAGAACTGAGAGAACCACTTTCTAGCCTTTAAATCAAGAAGATGGATGGATGAGATTGAAAGTAACTAAAATTAATATTAAATAAATTTTGTCTTATTATATCTTTAATATTTTAATTTAAAAGGGTAGTTTAGTAAAATTACTCTATTTTGTCTTTTTTCTATATTATGTTTTTATTACTTTTATGTTTTATTATATTACTTTTTATTTTTTTTAAAGATATTTTTTTATTAAAAACATTTTTAAATTCAGATTTTTTAACAAAGACAGTTTTAACGCGCCGTTTTTTACGTCCAGTTTTACCGCGCCGTTTTCAAGCACTGTTTTTTTAACGCCCATTTTACCGCACGTTGTTTTTTACGCTCGGCTTTTTCAAGCGGCGTTTTTTTAAAGCGCCGTTTTTTACGTCCCTCTTTACCGCGGCGTTTTTACGTCCCGTTTTTTTTTCGCGGCGTTTTTATGCGCCGCATTCACGCCCCTTGTTTTTAGGCGCCGTTTTATCACACGGTTTACGTTAAACTTTTTACGTTTTACGTTAAACTTTTTACGGTTTACGTTTTACGTTAAACTTTTTAAAATTTTTACGTTTTACGTTAAACTTTTTAAAATTTTTACGTTTTATACCTTACGTAGAAAAAGTTTTACCTTTTACGTTTTACGTGAAACTTTTTACGGTTTACGTTTTACTTTAAACTTTTTAAAATTTTTACGTTTTACGTTAAACTTTTTACGTTTTACGTTAAACTTTTTAAAATTTTTACGATTTACGTTTTATGTTCTACGTAAAACTTTTAACGTTTTACGTTAAACTTTTTACGTTTTACGTTTTACGTTAAAGTTTTACGTTTTTACGTTTTACGTAAAAGTTTTACGTTACATTTTTACGTTAAACTTTTTACGCTAAAAAAATTTACGTTTTACATAAAAAGTTTACGGTTTAAGCGTTTTTTTTTTCAAACATTTTTTACACAAAAACGAACGCACCCAGAAATCGCAACTCGGTAGGTGTCTCAGATATATTGTGATCATCATCGACGGAGGAAAAAAAAACAAAAAATCAACAACAAAAATCAAAAACAAATGTTTGGATTCTTGAAAAAAAGGGGTTTGGCTTAGATTTTTTTCGATAATCAGAGACTGCAAACTAGGGGTACAGTTTCAAAAATCTACCATCCACCAACCGTGTCGCGCCATCGTCATCAAAATATACGTTTTTTTTTACATCATCACCGCCCGAATCCAAAATGGATCAAAACCCACATAGTTCACTGTTCGAAAAACTACCAAAAAGCACCAACAAAACCCACAGATTCAAATATTCAAAATCACCAGCAAACCCAACAAAAATCACTGATCGAATCTACCAAAAATCATTGTTCAAACATTCAAACAAAACCAAGCAAAACTCAGTGTTCGAAATCTACCAAAATCACAATCCAAAATTTCAAAGAAAATACCAACAGATCAATACCAACAACAAGAAATACCAACAGATCAAATAACAACAGATCTAAACCCACAGAAATTCAAACCCACATTTTTTAACAGATCAAACCAAAATTCAAACCCACAAAATTCAAACCTGCATCTGGCTTCACCGGCTCAGCCACTGCCTTCCCTCGGGCTCAACCACCATCCCCAACGCCACCACCACCAAACACCAGTCACAAAGGGGCGACGGAGAGGAAAGGGAGGCAGAAGATGCCGCCGGAGAGCAACCACCACCACCGCCATCACCGTCTTCCGCCACCTCCCACCACCTCCCACCAACGATTTGGTCACCGGAGCATGCCAAACATCCCTATCACCGTCTTCCGCCACCTCCCACCAACGTCTTCCCCACCAACACCTCCCCACCTCCCTCTACCGTCTTTCTCTCTCACTCTCAGATCTCCTTCTTCGGTTCCCCTAACGCAGAAGATTTTCAAACAAGATGAGAGATGGTGGTGAGAGTATTTCAAGAAATAGAGAGAGATGAGAGATAAAAGAAGATATGAGAGATTGGAACTAGATCTTGTCTAGTAAGTTTGTATTTCAATCGAATATTGGAATTTGATTCACAGCTGTTCATAATTGAAAATGGAAGAGAGAGGAAAGTGATATAAAGACAGAGGAGAGATGAGAGAGGCAATAAAGTCTGGTGACTTTAAATGGAGATTTGACATTTATAGTGAATGACTAAAATACCCTTTATTCTGATTGGTTGAGAGTGGTTCTCGTGGTTCTTACAACTGGGGATGGTTTCTATTTTAGCGGCTCCATATATATATATATATATATATATATATATATATATATATATATATATATATATATATATATATATATATATATATATATATATATAGGGCCAGGATCATTTTAGAACATAAATATTTACAAAACTCGCAGAACTCCTAATAAACAATCTTTTTATTTATATATTTTTATGTTTATGATAATTTTATCATTTATTATGTGTATTTTTACGATTACATACATGTTAAGAGTAATTTTATTATTTTTAATATGTAATTTTATAATTACACATATGTAAACTAGATTTGTTACATATATGTAATTAGTTATGACACATATATATAATTTTGCCAATTAAACAAACGTAAACTACTTTTAACATGTATGTAATCAAAGAAATACATATAATAGATATATAATAGATGATAAAAAGATCCTAAATACAAAAACTTATGTATAAAATGATTGTTTATTAGGAGTTCTGAAAGTTCTGTAGTTATTTAGAGTTCTGAAATGAACTCAACCCTATATATATATATATATAGGGCCAGGATCATTTCAGAACCATAAATATTTACAGAACCCGCAGAACTCCTAATAAACAATCTTTTTATTTATATATTTTTATGTTTAGGATAATTTTATCATTTATTATGTGTATTTTTACGATTACATACATGTTAAGAGTAATTTTATCATTTTTTATATGTAATTTTATAATTACACATATGAAAACTAGTATTTTTACATATATGTAATTAGTTATGACACATATATATAATTTTGGCAATTAAACATATGTAAACTACTTTAAACATGTATGTAATCAAAGAAATACATATAATAGATGATAAAAAGATCCTAAATACAAAAACTTATATATAAAATGATTGTTTATTAGGAGTTCTGAAAGTTCTGTAGTTTTTAGAGTTCTGAAAAGAACTCAACCCTATATATATATATATTTAGGGTAAGGTTCATGCGAGAACCACCCTTATTGCGAGAACCGTGAGAACCAATGTGAACACAACCTAAAATAGCTAAAAAAACCTAACAAAATAAAAAAAATCAAAATTTTTTTTAATATTTTTATGTTAAAATCGCTACTTTTAGTAGCCAAAATTTTTTTTTAAAAAAAATTAAATTAAAAATTTTTTTTTTTTTGTTTTTTTGTGCTTCGAAAAGTAGCGATTTTTTTATTAGGTTTTTTAAAATTTAAAATTTTTTGTTTTTTTTTTATTTTTAGCTATTTTTAGGCATTTTTTGTTGTGTTCACATTGGTTCTCGCGGTTCTCGCAATAAGAGATGGTTCCTAACGGATCTTGATCCTATATATATATATATATATTCTAGCTTATACAACGTGTCACACCCCAACCGATGGCGGAAACATCGGGTTGAGACGAAATAGATTGCAAGAGACATCATAACGTTATTTGTGTCAAGTATTTAATGATTTCATTTTACATTGTTTGAACTAGCAATACCACAAGTTTGAAATAAATAAAATGCGACAAGTATTCAAGTAAATACATTTCGTTTCATAATAATGGTATATTACAAGATTGAAAACAAATTACAACATGTTTGAAAGTATTAAAATTTAAATGCGTTTCTGGGCAATCCTATTAGATTCCTTGTATCATCACAACCTGCAATACATGTTAAAGCATAGATCAATACAAAAGTATTGGCGAGCATACAAGTTTGAGTATATGTATAAAAATGTCTTTAAACAAATTTTCCATGACAATAACTAATTATAAGCATATGAACTTAAACACGTAGGATTTCAAGTATAACACGTATGATTACAAGTATAACACGTATGAACATATATAGAGATTATTTGTTTAAAAGTTCTAGCATGTTTGTGTATTTGATCCAAAGAACATGTATTGCATCCCAAAGATAATAAAGCGTAAAAAGGTATCGAGTATGCTCACAGTGGTTGCGTTGCGATTTCTTGTAAGAACGCACGAGTAGGGTTGGAACAATCCAAGAGAACGAACAAAGCGATTATCCTAAATATGAAGTACCACAATAGATGCGATCACTATGAGTTTAAGTATTCTAATATTTATGATTTAGAGTTTAATCTGATATCTAAAATTTTTCTAATTGTTATAATGTCATTCACATTTTTTTTATTTTTTTCTCAAATAAGAATAATATATTTTGTTGTATCAAAATAAGCAAAACCCTATATTGAGTATTTCCACAATAAGGTCAATTTATATGACAAAAAATAAACGTTCTGCATGATGTATATTTGGTTCCATATGGTGTTTCTTTAGGATTATCATCTTCTTTATTATTCAAAGCAGCCGATTAATAACAGAACAAGAACCAACAGCCATGATCTAAGATATGATCAGTTTATTAGAATGATTAATAGCGAAGAAAAAAGATAAGGTTTCCTTCAAATAATTAATCGAGAGAGAGCAAAAGGTTAGAGAAAAATGTATACCGAAACGGCGAAAAGTGATTGCAGGTCGTCTTCTCCGATGAGTTTACGTGGTTCCGGCGACTTTCACGAAGCTCTGATCTCCGGTGAACATCTAAGCTTTTCCGGTAAGGTGCAAATGATGTGGTGAGGGTGTAAGGGTACCGAAGAGAGGATGTGTGGGTGAGTGTCGAGATGGATGAAGGCTATTTATATACACATTTCGAATACCCGTTTCGGTAAGTTAAGGAGTTTCCGAATTAAACAAAAGTGTCGGTTGATGTATTTGTTCCTCATGGGGACTAGGTTCATGATTGATGTGGAAAATGGAAACGCGGAGATATAACTCGATCACCGAACAATCAGCGATCAGAAAAGGAATGATGGGCTGTACACGTTCTGGTTTGGCGGCAAAGTCAAAAGGAGTCACCGATAAGATAGGATATATATACGAAAGGAAATCGGTTTATTAACAAAACTGATTAGTGGTGTGGTGGTTGACTTGTTGCTTGTCGGAATTGTAGACCATGGTTCGAGTCCCGCGATCTGCATGATTTTGTTTCCTTTTTAAAATGAGGTTTTAACTTGTTACACTATAACCCCCTCACTCATCATAACTTGACTAACTTGGTTATTAGTTTAGTTTAACCAAAAACTCATTTTTCAAGTCTAAAAATCTAACTAGGTTAACTTATGTCACCTTAAAATAACTTTGAATACTAACAGAATTAACTAGTTTTTATTTTTAAATTTGAAAATGATTATTTAAATCACTTAAATAAGTAAATAACTATATTTGATAACAAAAAAATGTATCTACGTATTTTAATTCGCGAAAATTTCCGAGATTCAAATTTAGGTTTTGGGTTTCAAAATGGGTCGGATTTTGGATATCCGTTTTTTTACGGATGTTACACAACGTAAATTCTATACAAAATAAAAAAAAAAATTGGGGCCACAAAGGGTTTGGGCCCCGTGACGTCTCCCACCCCCGCACACCCTCCAAGCCGACCTTGACTAGCATGTTGTGATTCACTACTACTACTAGAAAAAAGTGATGTAAATAGTGGTTGTGAAATTAAACAAAAAAGATGGTAATGTGTGGTGTTTCTCTTAACTATTAGGGAGGAAGGGGTACTCAAGGTTTTAAACTCTAGTCCTAATCAATCAATACCCGTCATGTCAAATTTGACTCAAAGTACCCATTAGCTAATAAATACTAGCGACACTAGGGATGAGCATGGTATATGTTCGGCACCAAAAATACCGGTACCGAAAATGAAGAAAGCATTTACCGGTATTTTACCCGTAAATACAGGTACCAAATGCTCATCCCTAAGCGGCACCTACCCATGCTATAAACTTTTTTTTTAAATTTAAAAAGAAAAGTTAAATGCTCGAACCAATCAAAACTCACCCACCAGTCTCAAGGTCAACAACTTCCTCAAACAAATTCAACCCTTGAACGGGTAAACCTACTAGCTTAACCAACCCGTCTTGCCTACCTTGGGGGTGGTTGCGGTGTTATGGCATTAGTTCGAACCCGTGAGCCCTTACCCGTGGAATGCCCCGCCCCTTTTTTTCCTTAGACCGGAGGTAGGAAACGAAACCAGGCTGTGCTGAATATTGCTGAAGAATATGTGATGTGGTTATCACTGACGCAAAGCATCGGCGACACTGATAAAGAGATCAGAAACAATAGTGTTATATTGGTGTTTCTCTACGATTTGATTAAAATAAATGTGTTCCGACCGTTGTTTTCGAACGACAGAACGGTGGTTGTTTGCAGGGTGTATGGGTACCATAAAAGTGATAAATTGGAAGCACTAATTACAGACGAAAACAAGCCTCAAAATCTAAACCCGACAGCTATAAATCGAAGTTCGAAAGGTATATTTTCATCGTCAACCATTTTGGCTTCATGTAAATTTAGGGGTTGTTTGGCAAATTCTGAATGAATGATTAAGTGCTGAATCAGTAAGAGATCTGAACCATTAAGTGCTGAATCAATAAGAGGTCTGAACCCTTAAGAGTTAGTATAATGTTTAACCGTTCAGAGGCAAATGTCTGACCAATTCAAATTATAGGTCTTAACCATTCAGACTCAGTATAATGCTTAACCATTTAGAGGCAAATGTCTAAACCATTCAGACATCTGCTCGCGAAACGAACACTCTGAACCATTAAGTGCTAAACCAGTAAAAGGTCTGAACCATTAAGAGCCATATTAAGAGCCAAACAAAAAGCCCCTTTGGCTTCTATAAGAGGCTAGGTCACGGGCACTAAAAATCGCCTTAAATCTTTGGAAAATTAGTTTTCTTTGTTGGTGGAATGCTTGGGAATATTGAATAATTAAAACTAGCTGATATTTTTTAGTTAAAAATATGGTGTATATATATAGAGAGAGGGAGAGAGAGGGATAAATGAGATCAGGAGAAAATGCTTGTAAGTGTGAAAACGGCGAGAACGGATCCTGACCGAACACGTGGCGCGTGATATAATCAAGACCGAGGGGCTTTTTTGTCCTTTTATCCTCTTTAACAATGCAATTCTCAAAACACCGTTGTCATTTGTGACGTGTAGGATTTTTTTGGCGTGTAGTTAGAAACAATAACTACCTGGCGTTTTATTATTTTTTTAGATCTGCTTCGATGAATTAATCGTTTTTGTGTTACAAAGTAAATATCTTCATTTATGGCGTTCTCAAATTCATTATAATCAATTAATAATTCAAACATCTTGGTGTCCATGACGTTTCCAAATTCATTATATACCTTTAATAATTCAAACATTACAATTTTTTGGCGTTTTTGTAGATCAGTCCAGTTGAATTAATCTCTTATATCTTATAAAGGTAATATCTTGGCGTTTATGGCGTTCTTAAATTCATTAATAATTCAAAACATTTCAACTAAGCCGAAATCAAAATAAACTAATAGCCTTTTGTGGATGGTTTTACATCATAGATGTACCCATCGCTTTGTTCATCAATTTCTTTAGACTCATCATCATCTTGTTAATTGGCGTAACGCCATAATCTCGTTTAGCCTTTGTCGCGTCCTACATTTAAATATCATCACAACCCTGGATGTTGCATCGTTCGAAGCTGCTAAATCACATAGTTATTCAAGATGGTGTAGTCTATCTGTCTTCAGCACTTCGTCCACCGTCAATGAATAATCCACCCCGTGTTGATAAGTCACTTTCATCGTTCTTGATTGTTCATCCAAACTCTAACTGGTAAGTGTTGGTAGATCAGTATCGTCATCATCATCATCATCATCTTCTTCT
Source organism: Helianthus tuberosus (assembly GCA_030545235.1). Lineage (NCBI taxonomy): Eukaryota > Viridiplantae > Streptophyta > Magnoliopsida > Asterales > Asteraceae > Helianthus > Helianthus tuberosus. The sequence continues at coordinate 195,468,880 of CM060442.1, read as the reverse complement.
TCTTCTTCTTGAAATTTTATGTTCAATCTACTTATTACCATTTGAGTCATTTCACAATCGTTGGCCCTTGGATTCCCAAGGGCCAGAATATCCCTCTGAACCATGGATGTAAAACAAGGTTTTCAAGGCCGAGTACTCCCCGAGTAGTCGCTACAAGTTAGGCTGCCGAGGCGACTTTCTTTAACTCCGCCTATTTACTCGGAATCGCTCAAACGCGCTCAAACTCGGCCAAAATCGGATCTAGTAGGTTAATTCGGGCCAAGTTTGACTTAAAAATAATAAAACATAATTTATATGACTATCATATTAAATAATGAATATCATTTTCACGTATTTTGTTATAAATATTAGTAAATTTATGTTATTTGTAACGCCCCAAAATCTGAATGTTAATATTTGTCGTAAGTTCTTATGTAACACGTCATGAAATAAATAACTAGGCTATTTAACCTAGTTAAAAGTATGGTCAAAAGTATTAAATGATGAGGGTAGTGTCAGTTATGTTTTAAAAGTAAACCCGAGGGGCTAAAATGGAACAAGTGGAAGTTAAGTTATAAGATAACTAAACACACACATAAACACACACATCGTGTGTGTTCGAGAAGGATCAGGAGGCTCCCATGGAGCCTCAAACCCTAAATCGCCTTTAAGCTCAAATTGGAAGGCAAGATGAAGTTGAAATCCATAACCGAGCATGGATTAATGATCACCAACACGAGGGGATCATAAGGTATGTCTTAAATCTAAGATTGGTGATCATGGGTGAAGTGGGTTATGTTCTAATCCGTGAGTTAATATGAAATTGATCATGTACAAGGGTTAGAATCCTCGTGTAGAACATGGGTTATGAATGGTTTGCGCTAATTTGATGTTTAGAGGTGACACCCGTTAGTTAGGGTGAAGATGGTATGCGCGAATGTATGTAAGATTATATATATGTAAGCAAGTACATAAGGATATATGAAGTGGTATATGAATAGGTAACTATGAGTTGGGTATGTTAAAGCAGGTGGTTATAAATATATATGTAAGTAAGTATGTAGGCATGTACACATGTATGATTTATAAACCTAAGTGTATGTATGTATGGGTGTATGTAGGAAGTATGTATATGTACGAAGGTGAGTATGTACGAATGTATGCACATATGTAGGTTTGTGCGAAGGCATGTATAAGGTGTATGTATGTATGTATGTACGAATGTATGTATGTGTGAATGTATATAAGTGGGATGGCATGATCGTACGTGACGATGTAGGTATGTATATATGTAGATACATATAGAATGATCGATATGCGAATGTATGTAAGTTTGTATGTAGGTTGACATGTATGTGTGAACGTATGTAGGTATGAAGTATAGGTATGTATGTAAGACTTATGGTACGATCAAGTGTTTACGTTGTTTATTTGTATACATGGAGTTATAAGAGAAATGCAGGAATGGCAAGGAAGTCTCACCACGGATGGTATGACAGGATGGAAAAGCTAGAATGTAAAGAGTTAATGAAACGAGAAGTAAACGTGAACAAATCTTGTATGTTATGATGTGTACTAATGTATGAATTTTATGTGGTGAGCGCAGGTAGTACCAGTCATGAGGATAACCAAGGTTTGGAGATCGAGGATCGAGTCACAAGACAGATTGTACGGGAATGTCTAAATATGTAATTTAGTGTTGATAAGTCATATCCTTATATTATAAAAGGAATTTTTAGAATGTCAAGATGTATGTCACGAAAGAAATTTTCAGACTCGAAATTCCGCTGCGTTGTGTTAAGGTTAAACCTGTTAGGGTGTTATAAGTTGGTATCAGAGCCCTGGTTTGAGGGAATCAAGTACGAGCAGGTAAGTACTTGAACTCAAACTTGTGTGCTCTTGAGATAAGAAATCCGTACAATCTAAGACTCGATCAAGATCCAAAGGTAAAGGCTGATGAAGGTATGTGCTTATGTATACGTATAAAGAAACTGACGGTTTTGTATGTTCAAGGTAAGCATAAGTGTTGGAAGAGGATGATCCGTGAATGCAGCCTAGAATGAATACTAAGGCAGGCAAATAGGTAATAAGACAAGTAGGCAAATGAGCCCAGGTACGTGAATTTAATATGTGGATGTAAGTAATGGTAAAGTTCATTAAGGGGAGGAAAAAAAATTTTAAGATGAAAGACAATGATAGTATAGTAATGAAGTATTGGAAGCGATACACGCGCCGAAACCTAAGTCTACGGACATAAGGTGACAATTACATGAAGGCACGAAACTACTATGTGGATTGTGTACCTGGCCAGTACACGAGAAACGTATGACGTTCGTGAGATCATGATAATTGTTGCAGGTATGTCCGGTAGAGTTGGGTAGCAGGCGGGCGTGTGGGTGAAATGGGAAGTAAGACTCTCGGGAAATTGAGAGTACTATGTAAGAATGAAAAACATGCCTGATAAGAAGGAAGAACGTTGAATCCGTGATTAAGTACGGGTCAACAAGATAAGAATGCAATGTTTGAATCCGCGAGACGGATTCAAGGATGAAAAGTATGAATGAAATGTTTGAATCCGTGAGACGGATTCAAGGATGAAAGGTAAGAATGAATGTTTGAATCCGTAAGAAGGATTCAGGGAATGAAAGGTATGAATGCAATGTTTGAATCCGTGATATGGATTCAAGGATGAAAGGCATGAATGATATGTTTGAATCCGTGATATGGATTCAAGGATGAAAGGCATGAATGATATGTTTGAATCCGTGATATGGATTCAAGGATGAAAGACATGAACGATATGTTTGAATCCGTGAGACGGATTCAAGGATGAAAGGTAAGAATGAATGTTTGAATCCGCGAGACGGATTCAAGGAGGAAAAGTATGAATGTAATGATTGAATCCGCGAGACGGATTCAAGGAGGAAAAGTATGAATGTAATGATTGAATCCGCGAGACGGATTCAAGGAGGAAAGGTATGAATGTAATGTTTGAATCCGCGAGGCGGGTTCAAGGATAAGAGGCATGAATGTAATGTTTGAATCCGTAAGGCGGATTCAATGAATGAAAAAGCATGAATGATGCGTCTGAATCCGTGAGACGGATTAAAAAATATAAGAAGATGAAATTAATCCGCCTAAGAAGATGTCGACAGTTTGACCATGATTGAGTCGAACGGGTCATAGAAATAAGTATAAAGTAAAAAGTGATAGTATAATAAACGAAGTTTTGTATAAGTTACGTGTTAGATGTGTTAGTAATTGACTCTTAGAAGTCGGAATGATGACGGGCTGTGACCCGGACAATAACTTGAGTATGGGCGGAAATGGTAAGCTCAGTAAGAAATATTGAAACGATGTAATAAGGTCTTTGCAAGTAAGTACGAATGGAAGGAAGTACGAGCGTGTACTTCCGTTGGCAAAATGATTAACTGAATGAAAAGATTGCATGTAAGAAATAGAATGTGCGGTATGTATAGCAGGTACGTAGGAAATTGTAGAAAAGTTATAGGTGGGTAATCACCTAGTTTAATGAATGATTAAATGATATATGCTAACCGCCGATGATGTTGATGATAATGTTATAATTATTGATGTGATGAAACCAATCGTATTGGGGAAAGGATGTGCACGAGTGGAAACTCATGACACGGATGAATGAAATCTGGCCTATTATGGCTAGTACTCGAGGAAAAGATGAATCGATATGGGTTGCAGATCGTGGTTTGGGAAATGAAAAAGAGGTTAGTAAGAATATTTAACTCATGATTGGATAGATATGAACTAGTATGACACCTGTATACGTGTCAATTAAGTAATGCATAAAGTGAAAGCAATAGTAATGTGAAATGAACGAAATGATTTAAAGATAAAACAAAGGTCTGCAAGGTATACGTAACTGTAGAAAATGTAGAATGAGGTTAACGTTAGAATTAAGCACGTAGGCGTGATTATGTAATAATAGTTTTGTTGTGATAACAAAACAAAAGTTAAATGTTATACATAGTATGTAGAGAATGTAAATTTTAAAGGTGAGATGGAGATATTAGATCCATTAAGAAAGGATCATATTAAAGGACGGAAGAGTATGTGTATTGACCAGTTATTGACAGGTCAAGTAAAGGAAAATGAAAATGATATAAGAAAGAATGATCAGGAAAGTATGGGCTAGTAGTCGTATGGACGGACTGGAAGAAAAGATAATGTGTGTTTGATGAAAGTGAGAAAGGTTTCGGGGACGAAACCTTGTTTAAGGGTGGTAGACTTGTAACGCCCCAAAATCTGAATGTTAATATTTGTCGTAAGTTCTTATGTGACACGTCATGAAATAAATAACTAGGCTATTTAACCTAGTTAAAAGTATGGTCAAAAGTATTAAATGATGAGGGTAGTGTCAGTTATGTTTTAAAAGTAAACCCGAGGGGCTAAAATGGAACAAGTGGAAGTTAAGTTATAAGATAACTAAACACACACATAAACACACACATCGTGTGTGTTCGAGAAGGATCAGGAGGCTCCCATGGAGCCTCAAACCCTAAATCGCCTTTAAGCTCAAATTGGAAGGCAAGATGAAGTTGAAATCCATAACCGAGCATGGATTAATGATCAGTAACACGAGGGGATCATAAGGTATGTCTTAAATATAAGATTGGTGATCATGGGTGAAGTGGGTTATGTTCTAATCCGTGAGTTAATATGAAATTGATCATGTACAAGGGTTAGAATCCTCGTGTAGAACATGGGTTATGAATGGTTTGCGTTAATTTGATGTTTAGAGGTGACACCCGTTAGTTAGGGTGAAGATGATGACTAGTATCACCTCCTATGTTCAAGTCTTGTTGAATGATTGATGTATTATGTGGGTATGATGAATTATTGTTAGATGAAAGTATAGGAATATGATGATGTTATGTTTAATGTTCATTTGGAATGATACATGATGATTAGTAGTTGGTTTTGATGGGTTATGTATGAGTTTAGAAGAATTGTGCATGAAATAGTTGTACGTTATGCTTAAAAGGTAGTACTCACATCAAGTGTATGATGAAATGTATATAGTATCGTCCGTATAGTCGATTATGATGTTACGGGTATATGATGATAAGTCGATAGTTAAGTATGGTTAATAGTTGACTTTCAAAAGTCAACTAAGTATAAGAAACATGACTTGACTCGTTGTCGTAAATGTAGGTTGATGGGAAGTCGTATGGTACATGTTATAGCAATCCGTGTTAAATGTAATGACATGATGAGTTACATGAGTTTAATGTATACGGATGTGATTATGTGAAGTTGATTATGTATTTTAATGCTTGTTAGAAATGACCAAGGAAAGTTAAGCGTGAATTATGCGAGTGATATGATTGTTACATGTACAAAGGTGTATGCTAATAAGAGCGTGATTTCGATGAAATGAAAGTATAGGAATCACGTTGAGACGGACTCAAGCATGAGGTGTTAACGGGTCAAGAAGAGGCAAGGAATCGGATACGAGCACGGACGCATAAGGTAAGTGATTTCTGTAATCACTTCGTAGTATAAGTAAGTAATAAAGTGTTGTAATGAATTCAACATGATGTTCGAGGTCAAATATGTGTTTAAGGTCTTTCGTCGTAAATGATGGGTTAATGTTGACCAAAATGCCCTTGATGGGTGTTTTGGGGTAAATGATCTTAAAAGTAGCTTAGAAACAAGTTATTCGATTAGTGTAACGTTTTGGACAAGTATGGAAGTGGGGATGATGGTTTGGTTAGTCATAGACCAAATTAATGTGTGAATACCCTTAACGGGTCGAAATGAGCATATGAATGATAATGTGTTAAAAGGATGCAAGACATCCAAGAGTTTAGTAATTTATGATAGACGTCATTGATATCATTATGTGTATAAGGGGTTATGGCAAAACGAACAAGTTACGTTGATGAATGCATGAACGGGTCAAGGTTGGGAAAAAGGATAATAAGCCGAAGAGATAAAAGTCTGAAATTTTGTTAATCCGGATGTCGGATCTTAACTCCAAAAGATGGAGAATTAAATTACGGACGTGTAGGAAAAAGAATCGGGTAAAACGGACCAATAACGAAGAAGTTATGACCGTTTCCGTGAAACGCGGACGTGCTGAAATCTGCAGCACAGCAGCAACAAACATTCTGTTTGTTTGATGGCGTCGCGCTACGCGACGGCCCGTCGCGCTACGCGACGGGGTGGCTGGTTGTCGAAAGTTGTTTGTTGGCTCCGTTTTGTATCCGGAACTCGTTTAAACGCGTTTTAAGTCGCGTATAACTAGTTTAACTCATGTTTTATGACCATTAGGGTAAGCGCATGTGTGGATAGGTATGTATGGATGTTGTATATCTTATACACGTATGTAGAAATGTATGTGAACGGGTATGCGCGAATGTATGTAAGATTATATATATGTAAGCAAGTACATAAGGATATATGAAGTGGTATATGAATAGGTAACTATGAGTTGGGTATGTTAAAGCAGGTGGTTATAAATATATATGTAAGTAAGTATGTAGGCATGTACACATGTATGATTTATAAACCTAAGTGTATGTATGTATGGGTGTATGTAGGAAGTATGTATATGTACGAAGGTGAGTATGTACGAATGTATGCACATATGTAGGTTTGTGCGAAGGCATGTATAAGGTGTATGTATGTATGTACGAATGTATGTATGTGTGAATGTATATAAGTGGGATGGCATGATCGTACGTGACGATGTAGGTATGTATATATGTAGATACATATAGAATGATCGATATGCGAATGTATGTAAGTTTGTATGTAGGTTGACATGTATGTGTGAATGTATGCAGGTATGAAGTATAGGTATGTATGTAAGACTTATGGTACGATCAAGTGTTTACGTTGTTTATTTGTATACATGGAGTTATAAGAGAAATGCAGGAATGGCAAGGAAGTCTCACCACGGATGGTATGACAGGATGGAAAAGCTGGAATGTAAAGAGTTAATGAAACGAGAAGTAAACGTGAACAAATCTTGTATGTTATGATGTGTACTAATGTATGAATTTTATGTGGTGAGCGCAGGTAGTACCAGTCATGAGGATAACCAAGGTTTGGAGATCGAGGATCGAGTCACAAGACAGATTGTACGGGAATGTCTAAATATGTAATTTAGTGTTGATAAGTCATATCCTTATATTATAAAAGGAATTTTTAGAATGTCAAGATGTATGTCATGAAAGAAATTTTCAGACTCGAAATTCCGCTGCGTTGTGTTAAGGTTAAACCTGTTAGGGTGTTATATTATTAGACATATATTTAATTTCTGAAAACTAATTTCTTTATAATTTAACATGTCTGAGTACTCTCCGCCTATGCCGAGTACTCTCAACTCCCTGGTCGACCAACTAGGGAGCGTCTAACGACTTTTTCAACGACGCTCTGAACGGCCTCATCCATACTAATTATGGCTTTGATGGTCTTGACCTTTACCCTTCTCATGTCAGAGAACTTTAGGACGAAACGTCTCTCTGACCTCTCAAACATCCATGCAATAACCTGAGCCATTTTTTTAAGTCGTACGGCGTTTTAGACAACGTGTGGCGTGTTTAGACAATTTGTGGAGTGTTAAGTTTGTTTACATGTTCTACTTATATAATGACTTTTTTGTCGCGAGGTAGATATATGTTTTTGGCGCTAAAAACAATAGTAGTTATATTTTTTTATGTGTATTTTTTGTATCTTTTGTCGTGCGATGTAGGATACATACCTATAATGTGACAGGTAATTATGACGTTTTGAAAATAAAAAAAATTCAGTTGCCATGGTGTGGTTTTTAATATAATAAATGTTAGTAATAAAGTTTCTATCGTTTTAGTTACTGTTTGTTCAGCTTTATCTGTTAAGACTGTTACATGTCCCATTTTTTAGGTTTGACGTTTTGTATTTAATGGTGTTTTAGATAAAGATGACAAAATAGAACTTTTGTAAGACACCCTTTTGTTCTATTCTCTTGCACATTGTTTTATACATTTTAGTAATTTTTGGAGTTTTTAAATAATACTTGTTTAAAGGAATTTTATTATAGTGTTGGCGTTTGGCATTTGTGGCATCTTGGCTTTTATAAGCCATTTTAGAGAAATAATGTATTTTATTAGCGGAAAATTAGATAACAAACCACAAAAAATGATATAAAAAAATAGAAAAGAAAAAAAATTAAAAATCCCAATCCAATTTTTCATCTAAATCTTCACTATCATCAGTCTCTTCTTCTTGAAGTCTTTGTCCCCTGAACCTTTGAATACCTTAGATAGATGCCGATTTCTTACACAGCTGAAACGTCCGGCTTTAGACGAAGCTGTTCATTTAATAAAATATTACGTTTTGGTTTTTGGTGTGATCTATTGTTGTTGATTGTTGAAGTTGTTTTGTGGATTATTGGAGACCAAATATCGATACTGGCTAATATTTCACACCAAGTGTGGATCAAACCCCATACCTCCAAGTTAGATTGTTAGAAAGTTAGTTACCAAATTAGTTGCCATCGCATCACAAAGGGTGGGACTTCAATTTGAATCATTTACTTTTTGATTTTTAAATAGAATAGAGACATTTTATCATTAACACTATAATTACTATAATTATATGTATGAAAATGTATATAAATACATGAAACATTTATATTCACTAAGTTTCTCATAAGTTCACTCGTTGATTAGTTCAGTGGCGGATCTAGGATTCGCGTCAAGCGGTAACGTTTTATAAATAAGCGGTAACGAAATAGAAAAAACGTCAAATTTTTCCAAAATTTACACTAATTTTACACTACCGCCGGAGCGCCAAGGGGTAGCGGGCATTACCCCTTGTTATACACTAGATCCGCCCCTGGATTAGTTACTGTATTATATTAAAGATATCAGTTGGTTATAAAAAAGAATTAATTAAAAAAAATATCAGTTGGTTATAAAAAAAAGTTAATTAAAAAATATGCACTTTATAAACGGAAATCTTCAATCCTTGAAGAGAAAAGATAAAAACAAAAGTGGCCCGCAGATTTGCCAAAATCAAGAAACGAAGCGAAGTATTTATTTCATGGTACATGGAGAAGTACATGTGATAGCTGAGGGACGTATCACATGTTTTTCTCACAAAACTTGTTTTTTTCTTTCTGATTTTGTTTTTCTCGTGCTCCTCTTTTTACTTTGGTTTTCAACCACTCTCCTTCCACCACAATTATAATTCGTACCGTTTCGAAACCATTTTGTTATAATAAAACCATGATGTTAATGGTTGATGATATTAGCCGGTTGTTGGGCGTGGTGGTGAGTGATGGACATTTCCACTAAAAATGTTGTGAGTGATGGAATAATGGTTGATGATATAGCGGAACTTGATTGGAAGTTGTGAGTGAGTGATAAGTGATGACCACGCCCCTACCCCTAAACCATATTTTTTTTTTAATTTCAAATTAAAATAAAGTAGGTTATATACATAAAGTTTTTTGCAATATCACACTTTTTAGAATGTCCATAAAGGAAAATATTTAGGGTATTCATGAGAAAGGTGACACTTTTTGTATGGAGTGTTCTTTCCATGTTGTCTTCTGAATGCAACGATGAGTCGCCACATCATATCCCTTAAATCAACACCTGCAACACTCTTATATATATACCCACATTCATCTTCATCTTCGATCGGATCAAAACTCAATAAAATGAGCTGCAACGGATGTCGGGTTCTGCGCAAAGGGTGCGAAGACGATTGCATCCTCCGCCCATGTTTAAGTTGGATCACCTCGTCGGAATCACAAGCCAATGCCACCCTTTTTCTTGCCAAATTCTATGGACGCACTGGTCTTCTTAACCTAATCAGCGCCGGCCCACGCCACCTCCGCGCTGGTACACTTTTTTTTCTTTATGTAAACGTAAATATATATACGTATAATGAAAACTTATACGAGTTGTAAGAACCTAGAGAATTTGGCCTTACGAAAGGTTTTTTTAAAAAAAAATCAAAAATCCTAAAAAAACTAGTTTTTTTTTTTCATTTACGTTAGCCGTAAAATGCTGGAAAAAGTGATTTCATGCTTACGTCAGCCGTAAAATGCCGAAAAACACCATTTCGAATTTTTTTACAGCAGTCTTTTCTAACATTTTAATCTAGGATATAAAAAAATTGGGGCAAAACTCTGGCAGAAAGACCGAGTTCTCTAAGTTCTCACAACTAGAAAGGGTTTTCCCTTAATCTTGATCCTCTATATATATATACATATATTTGTGTGTGTGTATAAGTCAGGCTGAGTCAAAGCTCGTATAGGATCAAGCTTGTTTCATTTTGAGTTTGATTTCTGAAGCTCGAGCTCGGCTTGTTAATTACTTAATAACTATTTAATTAATTCATTTCTGTATTTTAATAATTAGTTAATATATATATATAGGGGAGGGCTATATAGAAAACCCACTTGAGTTGAGAAAACCCAAATAACCCTATGTAACATTTTTATTTTTTTCTAAAAAAAATAGGGAATGTAATATAAATGTACACGGACCTATTTATGAAAAAAAAAAAAAAAAAAGTAAAAAACGCTTAATAGTTTTTTTTTTTTTTTAAATGTTGAAAATTTGTATGTTACATTTTTTTTGGACATACATATTATGTAACCTGAAATTTGTAACATTTAAAAAAAAAAAAACTACTCAGTGTTTTTTTGTGTTTCTTTTTTAAAAATGTTCAAATATATGTATATTACATTTCCTATTTTTTTTAGAAATGTATCTTGAGTTTACATGGGTTTTTTACAAAGGTTTTAGGGTTTAGGGTTTTCGATTTGGTTTTTTACATGGGTTTCCTATTTTTAGAAATGTATTTTTTATATGAAATATAACACATAGTATTTAAATATTGGTTATCATAATTTGGGTAGAACAATTATTATTATATAAATATATATATTTAGCATATTAAATACAAATTACTTTAATCAAAAGTTTGTTTAGAGTCGTGAGCTCCCTCGAGAAATATTTAAGTCTTTGTTTATAATATCTTAATATACTGTTACAGAAATATTTAAGTCACTACTTCATGAGGCTTGTGGTAGAATTATGAACCCAACATATGGTTCAGTGGGGTTGATGTGGTCCGGGAACTGGGAGCAGTGTCAAGCAGCGGTTGACTCTGTGCTTCAAGGCTCTACAATCAAGCAATTCACAACCAATAACAATCATGATACTACTGTTATGCCTCTTGAGGGTTGTGATATACGACATCTCTCTAAGGTTCCAGACGCTGAGTGCCACCGTGTGAAGATCCGCAACAAGTTTAAAAGGCCCCCTGGTAGTTTTGGTTCAGGTTCTGGTTCTGCTTTCCAGCAAGTGACTTCCACCAACTGTCGTGCTGAGCCCGCTAAGTGCAAAAACACAGGGACGACATGGGAAGAGCCGAAGGGGACACTGGCTGTTGAGACTGTGGAGGCTAGTTTCTTAAACTAGTTTTAGTCGAGTTTGTTATCTGTTATAGTTATTATTATTATTTGATTTGTTATTTATTTTTTTACAACCAGGTTGATGATAACGGAAGTGGGAAGGTTCTCTTGGACTTGACTCTCGGATAAAGCTAGATTGTGTTCATTGCCTGTTTAGATCGATATTGGCAAGACACTATATATATATATGTATATATATATATTTATATTTCTATTTAAAAACGAAATATGTTTTTGAAATGCAAGTTTATGAATTTATGGTTTTGTCTGTCAATGTTTACGTTCTTACAGGCTACATTTTGACGTTTTTTTATATTATTTAGCTTGCTCAACTCGATTTTTTTGTACAATATTTTTGTGGCCACCCATTTCCACACCCTATGAATTCTAATTCCAACTAGTGTTTTTCAATGACGCGCGTTGCGCGAAAGGCATTGGTGTTTTCGACCGACATCATTCTTCAAACGATTCGAGATAAACGATATGCGTAACCAGCCATATCCGGCATCGTGGATTGTATTAAAAAGGGAGCAATTGGACGATTGGATGCTGGGCTAGGTGTTTCTTGGAATGCCCACAGATTGTTCGGGTTAAAACCACGATTATGAGGATTCATTTTTCGTATTGTGGTTGGATGAGAATTTTTTTTTTAAAAAATAAGACAGAGATGATTATAGAAGAGGTGGAGTAGTTGTGGTAAAAAAATGAATAGAAGTGTGAGTATTTATAGTGAATAATTTTTTTTAAACACATAGCCGTTGGCCAACGGTTAAGCCCAAACGACTACTTGTCTTGGCCAATGAGATCCTGCCATGTCATCTTGATAGCCCCGTCCAACGTCCGGGCTGAAACCCCCGCCCAAGGGGCCACGCCGAAGCACAAGCCCACCCGGGGTGGTGACTTGGGTGTTTGTACCCAACCCCCGCCCCCAGGCTGAAATCCCCGCCCAAGGGGCCACGCCGAAACCCAAGCCCACCCGGGGTGGTGACTTGGGCGTTTGTACCCAACCCACACCACAACCCCGCCCCATACCCCATATTCTAATATGGGGCCACGCCGAAACCCAAGCCCACCCGGGGTGGTGACTTGAGCGTTTGTACCCAACCCATGCCACAACCCTGCCCCATACCCCATATTCTAATATACCCTAAATTTAATTCACTGTTCATTTAGTTTGTTTTTTATCATATATGAATTATCAGAGAACGACCATTTAACATAAAATTAAACAGCTGCTCTAACAAACAGTATCAAAAAAATAAACCAAAATTTCTCAGTCATAACAGTATCAAAAAATAAAAAAAAGTTGTTGGTTTTCTAAATAGTCAAGTTCTCCAGGAAGCTAGTGTTTTTTAAATGCCCAACAGCATTTCCACTCCATAAGGCTAGAGGGTATGGTGATGGTCCTCCAAGAGAGAATGATCCGCCACGTAGGCGGCACGTCATAGTCCCTCCAAGGATGGTCCATCCCACAAAACTAGAGGGTATGGAGGATGGTTCTAGTCATAGTCCTCCCCACCACTTTTATGTTTTTTTTAATCTTCTACTTTTTTTTTCAACATTTAACAAATAAAGTAACAAAATATTTTCTTTAAAAACAACAATTGTATTATTTTTTATTTTTTTTAATAAAAAAAAACCTAAACCTAAACCAAAAAAGTAAAATTAAAATATTAATTTTCAAAGCATCTTTCAAAGCATCTTCAAAGATCCACTCTGTCTTAAAAGAACAAAACATCTTTCAAAGCGTCTTCTCTCTCCCTCTCACTCATCTTCTCCAAATTCATCCTCTCCTAAAGCTTCATTAATGGCGGTAAAAATGAAGAAAAAAAAAAAAACAGAGGTTGGTTTCAAAATTCAAAAATAAAAAAGGGGGCCCACCAGCTTGGACCGTCTTGAACGTCCGCAACTCGACGTCCTCGACGGTGACGGGAGGGGGCGGGGTGACTCCACGCCGGCGACGATCCACGACGGGTTGGGCGACGGTTCCATACCGTCCAGCCTAAGGTTTGTCAATCAAAATAAACACAATGAATTTGAAAACTATATATTCTTGTTATAAATCCCCCAATGATCAATCTATATTAGGCAAGTCAAAATTGAAATCATCCTCCACAGAACCCGGTCCAGTAGGCCGAACCATTTCTTCGATCCAATTACCACTACAAGAAAATACTACTTTTAGCGGCGACACATACTATTAGCGGCGACATGACAAGCATTAGCGACGGATCATTGTCGCCGCTAATACTTTTAGCGACGACAAATGGATGTATTAGCGTGTCGCACCCCCAAAATACCTCATGCGGAATCACCGCGTGACGTGTAACGTACCATGATCCATGCCACCAATCACATTGAACTACGCATTATATTTAAATAAAACAATCCACTCATTTCAAAATATAAATCCAATTCATAAGTTTAAACGAAAGTAAATATTCAGCGGAAGCATAACGTAAAGAGTAAATCAAATGTTTCAAAACATGTGTTCATAAGCAACAAAGTGAGCATCCAAGAGTCTCAACCCATGACCACTCCAGCACTCCCAGATAGCAAGTCCATATCAAGAATCTAACGACCTGCAAGCATGCAGACAAGTGTGTCAGACGACGCTGGTGAGTTCAAAGTTTTGTTAACGCGTTTAGTTACCAGATATGTGTATAAAACAGTTCAACGATTTGATTTGATGTTGTTATTAACTCGATTACCGCAGATGGCTACAAGATGTATTTGCCCAACCCCAATGCCTCTATCAAAGCATTGGTCAAGTGGTTAAGGTATTAGTTCACGCTCGTCCTCCCCGGTACGATGTGAGGGTGCCAAACCTAATAGCGCTATCAACTAATAACCTCGTTGCCTTCCTGGCAACTAATCGGTAGATGTAAGGGGTCTTATATGATAGAAATGAGTGTAATAACCAACATCCCAATAACCTGACATTCCACCCCGGAACGTTACCCGATATCCCTCCCCGGGATGCATGCTTGGAAAAAGAGCAGTGAACTCACCTTGGTTTGCTCGGTTTGTTTAGTTACCCGTTTCCAAGTTAATCAATCAACCCTAACGTGGTTACCAATGAATATCAGTTTCACGATTTAACAAGTTATTGCTTTCACACAGGTTGCATCACACATAACAGTTCACAGTACATCAGTTGGCCAGTATAACTTTCTAGTACAAGTTCACATCTCATGTGTTTAACACAAGTGACACATAACATAACAGGTTGGTTTGCTATACCCGCTAGTCGAACTATGTTTCTCATCCTCATTGGCATATCACAAAGATTGTATACACACACGTATTTATCAACAATTCATGCACCTACTGTTCAGTTCACATACTTACCCGACAAAAGGCCATGGTGACGAAAGGTTATCTTTCGTCGGGATGTTTATTGGCGAAACTCCTATGTCTCGTCGACATGCGATGTGGCGAAACTCCTATGTTTCGTCGACATGTGATGTGGCGAAACTCCTATGTTTCATGGAGTTGACAGTTATAGATCCAATGATCACAATTTGAGATGTTCTAGAACCCTAATCATCATCGACAGTTTCACCATAATCATAGATCGATCATTCAGTTCTCAAATATCAACAACATGCAACAAGTGCCTTAATAATTCAAATACACATATCATCCATTTATCATTCTTACCAAATCGTTTATATATCATGGCTACATCTTTAATCGTGCAACCCTAATCTAACACATCATACCCAACTGTTACTGTTAATCACATAAGCTTAGCGGTTTGTTAACATCAAGAATATGGAGACCGGCTAACAATCCATATTAATACGATTACCATAATCAAGGCACCAAGCATCACATAGCAATTAGCAACTAACGATTTCAAAGTAAACAGTCAATAATAATTTCAATCCAACAATCAGTAATGGTTAAACACTAACCGAGATAGGAGGAACAATGAATTGATCGATAAAGAGGGCTTCGAGGACTCAAGGTTGCCGTCGCACAGAAGAGGGGATGTGTTTTAGGGTTTTCAATTGTTCAGTTGTGTGATGAATACAGCAGTTATTACGTAATATATTCACATAAGTGTATTGGGCCCTTACTGGGCTTCGAAGTAACCTGGGCCGGCGAAACTCATATGTTTCGTCGTGGTGTGAATGACGAAACCCCCTAGGTTTCGTCGAGTGGGTGTTGTGACGAAAGTTCTATGTTTCATGGTAAAAAAGATGAGAATGCATGTGTTAAGTTTAATAAATCTTAAACAGTTAAAGGGTTCCATTAATTAGCCAACGATATAACAATCCATAATCAAATAGCAAAGGTGCACATATAATCAAATGACAAAGATGCACATACTACAACGCAATAAGTCATGAAAACAGAGTCGTGAAGCAAGTAATGTGTCAAGGAAAAGTCTTGGAAACTCGGGTTGTCACATCATCCCCAACTTGAAAGAAATTTCGTCCCGAAATTTGATAAGCAAACCCGAAACCGCAAGACATTAACTGAGGATGACTGTGGATTTTCCGCGGGGTACCACATCATCCCCAACTTGAATGGGAATTTCATCCTGAAATTCAATAGTTGTATTAGATTTAGATTTGACAGGCTTGGACTTGTCCTCTAGGAATAAATGTGGGTACTTAAGCTTCATCTGGTCCTCACGTTCCCACTTGAACTTCGGCCCACGTCTTGAGTTCCAACGAACTCTCACGATTGGAATACGGCTGTGCTTACGGACCTTGACCTCCTGGTCCATAATTTCTATTGGTTCTTCGACAAACTGCAACTTGTCGTCGATCTTCATCTCTTGAAACGGTACCACCAATGTTTCCTCAGACAAACACTTCTTTAGTTGCGACACATGGAACACATCATGGACCTTACCCAACTCAGCAGGTAACTCCAACTTGTAGGCCACTTTACCAATCCGCTCCAGAATTTTGAATGGCCCTACATAACGAGGGTTTAGCTTGCCGCATTTTCTAAAACGCACCACACCCTTCCAGGGTGAGACCTTCAACATAAACCGATCGTTAACTGCGAATTCCAAGGGTTTTCTACGCTTATCAACGTAGCTTTTCTGACGGTCACGCGCTTCCGCCATACGATTCCTGATCTGAACAATTTTCTAGGAGGTTTCGAGTACAAGTTCTGGGCCTGTAACCTGGTTGTCACCCACCTCAGCCCAACAAAGAGGTGAACGACATTTTCGTCCGTACAATGCTTCGAATGGAGTTTCCTGAATGCTGGTATGGTAGCTGTTGTTGTAAGAAAACTCTATCAGCGGCAGGTGTTTCTCCCAACCCTTGCCAAAATCAATCACACATACTCGTAACATATCCTCAAGTGTCTGGATGGTTCGCTCACTTTGACCATTCATCTGCGGGTGATAAGCAGTGCTCATATCGAGACGCGAGCCGAATGATTTGTGCATCGACTGCCAAAAATCTGAGATGAAACGCGGGTCACGGTCAGAGATAATAGATGTCGGCACCCCGTGCCTAGAAACCACCTCCTTAAGATAGACAGTAGCTAGTTGTGAGAACTTATCTGTTTCCTTGATTGCCAGAAAGTGTGCTGACTTTGTGAGATGATCAACGATCACCCAGATGGTATTATTTTCGTTTTGAGTTCTCGGCAAACCTGTGACGAAATCCATTGCGATTTGCTCCCAGTTCCACATGGGTATTTCTGGTTGTTGCAGCAATCCAGACGGTTTCTAATATTCCACTTTAACTTTCGAGCAGGTCAAACATTTACTCACATAAGTCACGATGTGAGCTTTCATCTTCTGCCACCAATACATGACTTTGAGATCCTGATACATCTTATTCGAACCTGGGTGAACAGAGTATCGAGACTTGTGCGCTTCATCCATCACAAGATCTCTAAGGTTGCCAAACAACGGGATCCATATCCGCTCCATAAAATAGTAAATGCCATCTGATCTCTTCTCGAGTCGTTTCTCCATACCCCGTAAATACTCAGCTTCATAGTTTTCTTCCTTCAACGCCTCGGCCTGAGCCGAATGGATTTGGTGAGGTAGGTTAGAATGAATGGTGAGCTACAAGGCGCGAACACGTTTGGGTTTCGATTCCTTTCGACTGAGAGCTTCAGCTACAACATTGGCCTTACCCGGATGATACTTGATTGCACAATCATAATCGTTTAAAAGTTCTACCCAGCGACGCTGTCGCATATTCAAATCCTTCTGGTCGAAGATATGATGAAGGCTCCTATGGTCAGTATAAATAGTGCATTTAGTACCGTACAGGTAATGCCTCCAGATTTTAAGCGCAAACACCACCGCTCCCAACTCTAAGTCGTGCGTCGTATAATTCTTCTCGTGAACCTTCAACTGTCGAGAAGCATAAGCTATCACTTTGTTGCATTGCATCAGCACCCATCCAAGACCCTGAATAGAAGCATCACAATATACCACAAAATCTTCTGTACCTTCAGGTAGAGACAAGATGGGTGCACTGCAGAGTTTCTGTTTTAATAACTGGAAATCCTCTTCTTGTTTCGTTCCCCAAGAGTATACTACGCCCTTCTGTGTCAACGAGGTGAGGGGTTGCGCGATCTTCGAAAAGTCTTTAATAAATCTTCGATAATACCCAGCGAGACCAAGAAATTGTCGCACCTTTGAAGGATTTTTTGGTGCCGCCCAATTTCTAACAGCATCAACCTTTGCAGGATCCACGTGTATCCCCAATTCATTAACAATGTGTCCAAGAAAGTGTACCTCCCGAATCCAGAAGTCACACTTAGAAAACTTCGCATAGAGTTGCTCCTTCCTCAGGAGTTCCAAAATAAGACGCAGGTGCCGCTCGTGATCTTCCTTTCTCTTCGAGTAGATCAAAATGTCATCGATGAATACTATAACGAAATCATCGAGATACGGTTTGCATACACGGTTCATGAGATCCATGAAGACCGCTGGCGCATTTGTCAACCCAAACGGCATAACTAAAAACTCATAATGCCCATAACGCGTTCAAAAAGCCGTTTTTGGAACATCCTCCTCTCGGACTCTCATCTGATGATAGCCCAATCTTAAGTCAATATTCGAATAAAAACTTGACCCTTGCAACTGGTCAAACAAGTCGTTGATGCGTGGCAATGGATAACGGTTCTTGATAGTTACCTTGTTGAATTCCCGATAATCAATGCACATGCGAAAGGACCCGTCTTTCTTCTTTACAAACAAAACTGGGGCTCCCCAAGGCGAAGAGCTGGGTCGAATAAAGCCTCTGTCCAATAACTCTTGCAGCTGGTTAGACAGCTCCTGCAACTCTCCAGGTGCTAAACGATAAGGAGCGCGAGCAATTGGGGCCGCTCCTGGCGCAAGATCAATCTGAAATTCCAGTTGACGGTGAGGAGGTAAACCAGGAAGTTCCTCAGGAAACACATCGGTAAATTCACGTACAAGTAGCAGATCCTCGATCTTTCTTTCCCCTGATGGAGTATCAGTAACAAATGCTAGAATAGCAGGATACCCTTTTCATAGACATTTCTGCGCTTGCATAGCTGAGATGATACCAACCATCGCGCCACTGCGATGCCCCTGAACCGATAATGACTCTCCACCAGGGAGAGGAATACGTACAATCTTCTCCTTACACAGAATCTCAGCTTGGTGTTTAGACAACCAATCCATACCAACCACTATATCTAAACTACCGAGGGTAACAGGAAGGAGATCAATATCAAACACTTGACCCACAAGATCTAGTTTACACCCAAATAGGACATGCGAAGCTTCAATCATTTTGCCATTAGCTAATTCTACTACGTGCTTAACTTCTAAAGGCGATGGGGCTAACCCTAGTCGTTGACCAAACTCTAGGGACACATAACCAATCGGCACCGGAATCAAATAACACAGAAGCAATAAGATTGTTCACAGAAAACGTACCAGTCACGACATTGCCGTCGTTCCTAGCATCACCAGCGCCAATCGTAAATACCCTTCCACGAGCACCATTGCCTCCTTTGTTGTCGTTATTGTTGTTGTTTCCAGCATTGTTGTTGTTGTTGTTCTGGCGGCTGTTGTCGTTGGCATTCTGATTCAGCTGAGGGCAATCATGCTTGATGTAGCCCTCATCCCCACACTGGAAACAACCCTTCTTAAATCCCTTGTTCTGATGGGGTTGTTGCATTTGCTGTCGTTGATGCTGCTGATTTTGCTGCTGCTGCTGCTTTGGCTGCGGGGCTCTATAGTCTTTAGCCTCATGGCCCACCTTTTCGCACCTACGGCAAGTCTGGACACACTGTCCATAATGATGATAACCACACTTGTTGCACTGTGGCTTCTTCCCAACATAGGAGCCCTGATTCTGATTGCTGCCCTAGCCTTGATTTACTGATGACGACTGACTGAAGCTACGGTTATTGTCACGGCCCCCGTCCCGGTTTTACCCGGTCCAGGAGCCGCGGGGCAGAAACCCGTGGTATTTAATATGTTGGCAGCGGAATGTTTAACAGGATCTTTTAAAATTTGAAAATGCCCAATTATTTTATTTCATAATTTGGGATGAACCCTGTAATTTACAATAGAGGAATTTCACGAGGAAATTCCCTGTTTTACAAAACATGTTTATTTATTTAACTGAGCCACCACTTCAAGCGTGATTAGTGTTCTGTAGCACTTTTCCTTGAGTCACAGTAGGTCACCTGAAACATGTTTTAAAAAGGTTTTATCAGCAAAGAAATACTGGCGAGTCACTCAAGTTGCACAAAATGACACCTTGTTATAATATACAGTATTAAGGGTGATTAAATTGTTTCTATCAACCAATTACCCCAAATCGGTATTTGTCACTCGACTGTATCTGTGACTATCGTCAGATCACCCATTGGCTAACTCGTTGTCTAATAGTGATGGGTATCAAGTAATGTATACAAAACCCCACATACCGGTAGTAATTGAAGATTTCAAAGACTTAATCCCTGTAATTATAACCTTGAAAATAAATAGGGTTTTGAAAGTAATTTGGTAAAAAGAGAATGACTCACATTGCAAGTTTAGACGGGCAGCGTTTAGCCTACTGATTTTAGCCTGGTTAACCTAATTCAAATAACAATGCACACAAAAACTAGGTCAGTAACTTAATACAACTTTTACGACAACTCACGAGATCAAAACCCTCACAACGAATGACAAAGTATAGCCCAATTACGGGCAACACTTAAACATCCATCGGACCGGTCTCAATCGATCGGACATTAAATCGTAGCAGTGATCGAGTTATTACCCTGTTATCGCGGCAGAATGTCGTGCTTGTGTGTGTTTTTGGAGTAAACAGACGATATCTCAGCGTACGATTTGAATTTTAACGTCGAACCAATGCCAAAATGCAAGTGCCAATGCCCTGCATTTATACTGAGTTTTTGGTTCCCCCGCGTGGCACGCCAGGGACACATGGCTCCGGCGCGTGGCGCGACGGGTCACTTTTAGCATAGGGTATCCACGTCTGTTTGTAGCCTGGGTGAGTCGATGGTTCGAAGAAATTCGCGTTCGACAAGAAACTGTGAAGATAATACTAATTAGGGAATACCCCCCCCCCCCTTGAGTTTTAGGGGCCCTGATCCTGATTCCAACTGTTCTGAAAATTTTAGGGGTCATGCAGTATCACTTGGGGGTCTCAATTAGGGTTTCCTATTAGACATAATAACATAAGAAATAGTAATTTTAATGAGAGTTGTTACATCCTCCCCACCTTATAAAAATCTCGTGCTCGAGATTTACTGGAAAAAGTAGGGATACTTTCGTTTCATCTCTGATTCTAGCTCCCAAGTGTACTCAGGTCCTCTCTTTGAATCCCACTTGACTTTGACCAGTACTAGTCTTTTGTTCTTGAGAAACTTGACCTTTCTGTATTCTATCTGTAGTGGCTTCTCAACAAATTTTAACTTTTCATTTACCTCTACATCTTGAAGAGGTACTACCAGGGGTTCATCAGATAGACATTTCTTGAGATTGGATATATGAAATACATCATGTACCCCGATTAGCTCTTCTGGTAATTGTAAACGATAGGCAACTGGTCCTATTCGCTGGATTATTGGGAATGGTCATACGTACCTTGGACTTAGCTTTCCCTTCTTCCCGAATCGAACTACTCCTTTCCAAGGAGAAACTTTTAAGAGTACCTTGTCTCCTACTTTAAATTCCAGTGGCTTGCGTTGATTGTCTGCATAACTCTTCTGGCGATCTCGAGCCATTTTCAGTCTTTCCTTGATTTGAGTGATCTTGTCAGTGGTTTCTTGTACGATTTCGGGACCTGATAATTGACTTTCTCCTATTTCTGCCCAACAAACTGTGGTTCTGCACTTTCGTCCATACAGTGCTTCGAATGGGGCAGCTTCAATGCTTGCATGATAACTATTATTATAGGAGAATTCGATTAAGGGTAAATGGTTGTCCCAGTTTCCTCCAAAATCTATTACCATGCCCTGAGCATGTCTTCTAAGGTTTGAATCGTCCTTTCACTTTGTCCATCTGTTTGAGGATGATAAGCTATACTTAAATTTAATCGCGTCCCCATGGCTTCTTGGAAACTTGTCCAGAAATGTGAAGTGAAGCGACTATCTCTATGCGATAAAATGGAGAGTGGAACTCCATGTAAGGATACTACTTCGTCTACGTATAATTTTGCTAACCTTTCCATGCTAAAGGTTTCTTTCATGGGTAGAAAATGAGCTGATTTGGTTAATCGATGCACAATTACCCAAATTGCGTCGTTACCTTTTCTGGTTTTGGGCAACTTAGTAACAAAATCCATGGTTATTAGTTTCCACTTCCAAACGTCCATTTCTAATTGTTGGAGTAACCCTGAAGGTTTCTGGTGTTCTGTCTTAACTTGTGAACAAGTTAGAAACTTAGAAACGTATCTAGCTATATCCTTTTTCATTCCTATCCACTAGAAATTATTTCTTAAATCTTGGTACATCTTATTATTTCCAGGGTGCATGGTATACCTAGATTTATGGGCTTCCTCTAAAATCTTATTTCTCAAATCTGTTTGTTTAGGGACCCAAATCCTTCTTTTGTGGAATCTCCAAATTCCATCAGCTCCTTGCTCTAATTCCTTTATTCTTCCTTTCATTCCTTCAGCATCATCCTTGATTGTTGTGGCTTGAACATTTTTCAGTTGTTCCATTAAGTCTAATTACAAACTTAATCTAAGAGCACGAACTCGCTCTTTTTTTTTCGTGATACTTACGACTTAAGGCATCTGCAACTACATTTGCCTTTCTTTCATGATATTGAATATCACAATCGTAGTCACTTAGAATTTCCATCCATCTTCTTTGCCTCATATTCAATTCTTTTTGCCCAAATATATATCTTAAGCTCTTATGATCTGTATAGACAGTAAACTTACTTCCATACAGATAGTGTCTCCAAATCTTAAGGGCAAAAATTATCGACCCTAATTCTAAGTCATGCGTCGTATAGTTCTCTTCGTGTTTTTTCAATTGCCTTGAGGCATACGCAATTACCCTTTTGCGTTGCATTAATACACATCCTAATCCTAGCTTTGAAGCATCACAGTAAACTTCAAAATCTTCTGTCCCTTCGGGTAAGGCAAGAATTGGGGTGTTTGTTAACTTTTGCTTTAAAATCTTAAAAGCCTCTTCTTGCTTAGGTCCCCATTTAAACTTAACTGTTTTACAGGTTAGCTTGGTTAATGGCACAACTATCTTGGAAAAATCCTTAATAAAGCGCCTATAGTATCCAGCTAAGCCTAGAAAACTTCTAACTTCTGTAGCTGATTGCAGGACCTTCCATTTGGTGATCGCTTCTATCTTGGAGGGATCTACGTGAATACCTTCGTGATTCACCATGTGTCCTAAAAATTGCATCTCCTAGAGCCAAAATTCACATTTGGAGAATTTGGCGTAAAGCTTCTATTTTCTTAACAAAGTTAAGAGTACATGTAAATGTTCACAATGCTCGTCCTGGCTTTTGGAATAAATAAGTATATCGTCGATGAAGACAATTACGAATTTATCCAAATATGGTTTACATATCCTATTCATCATGTCCATAAATGCTGCAGGAGCATTTGTTAGTCCAAAGGGCATGACTGTAAACTCATAGTGACCATACCTAGTTCTGAAAGCAGTTTTAGGTATGTCTTCGTCTTGTACCTTCAACTGATGGTATCCGGAGCGTAAATCTATCTTAGAAAAATATCTAGCCCCCTGAAGTTGATCGAAAAGATCATCAATCCTAGGTAATGGGTATCGATTCTTAATTGTAATCTTATTCAATTCCCTATAATCGATACACATTCGCATCGAACCATCCTTCTTCTTTACAAAAAACACTGGAGCTCCCCACGGGGATGAACTAGGTTGTATGAATCCTTTACTGAGCAATTCATCTAATTGCTTTTTCAGTTCTAGCATTTCGGTGGGTGCTAACCGATAGGGTGCCTTGGCTATCGGTGTAGTTATAGGAATTAGATGAATTCTAAATTCTACCTCCCTATCTGGTGGTAATCCTGGTAACTCTTCTGGGAATACATCCAAGTATTCTGAGACTACAGGAATTTCCTTAAGTTCCTTACCCTTAGTGCTAATGATTACCAAAATCATATACACTATTCCTTGCTTTCGTTCATAACTAGCAGCTTTCATTACTGAAATGAACTTCATTGGTTTACGCGGCTTATCCCCTGTAATCATAATTACTTCTCCGGTGAGCGCACGTATTTCTACGGAATTCTTATCACAGAGGATTCGAGGATGGTTGGCTACTAACCAATCCATTCCTAATACGACATCGAATCCAGCTAAATTCATGGGTAATAGGTTTGCAGAAAATTTATGACCTGAAAGTTCTATATTTTCTTTTTGCAAAACCGTATCTATGTTAACAGAGTTCCCGTCTGCTGTTTCTACTGTAAAAACTTGCCTAAGTTTCGTTAAGGGTAGCTTAAGAGCTTGGCATAATGAAGTATTTATAAAACTTTGGTTTGTACCAGAGTCAAATAATACTTTCGCATAAATGTTGTGAACTAGGAACGTACCCGCTATCACATCTGGAATCAGATCTGCTTCCTGTGTAGTCAACTGGAAGGTTCTTGCATTCTGCTTAGGTACTTTAGTCATCTTAGCTAACCTTAATTTACAGGTTTCACAAAAAAATCTTTATACTTTTACTGAAATCCCAACTTTAAAAAGTTAATGCCATTCATTTCGTCGTATGAATTATGAGAGTGAAAATAAAATAACGTTTATCATCAAAATTTATAGATACACACACGCTGATAAACCTAAATTTATCATTTATCATACCTGTTCTTGAGTTATCCTTAAGGGTCAGTTATTTAAGGCTTTCGAATTTCCTTATAGATATACATATCTATATAATTATTTATTTCATGTATACCTTATTCTTAAGGTCAATATATATAATAGCTTTACGTTCCCAAAAATAGGGCAGACATCGCTGGAGTGATTTTATTAACATATACCCCATCTCACCCGGTTTTACCGGAGAGGTATCCTCATCTTACCCGGACAAGCTAGAGTGTTACCACATCATACCTAGCTTTGCCAGAAAGGTAATTATTATTGTATTTCTCATACTTAGAATCATAAATGTTCATTATTCAGTATAGCTTGTATATGGAAATTAGTATTCTCATGATAGATCATATTCTAGAATCGAGTAATACAAATAAACAAGATATAACAGTGGCCAATTGTTATTGCTTGTTTATCATATTTGCACTTTTCTAGTTATCATCCTCATGATATACCAATATCCATCCCAATTTATCTATACAATTATTTAGCTTATACTAAAGCATTAAAATTTCTTGTACTACTAAGTGTTGGTTTCTTCTAGGTTTCCATTATTCTCATTATTCTGGTTTTCCTGATTTACTTCGTTGTTCATCTGCATCTATCAATTATTAATTATCACAGGCTAATATTTAGTACAAACATTTAGGTACAACTGTACAAACAAATTTAATTAAAAATGGAGAACGTTGCGAGTTATATATATATATATATATATATATATATATATATATATATATATACATGTCTATTACAAATTACAATTGAAATTCAAAATATACTAGGGGTTGTGCATTCATAATTTATTTTAGTCTATCTAGGAATATTATGCTCAGCATGCTTTTATATAAGGTTTATTCTCTCTCCTCTTACTAAGTTGTTCATCTAATGGGCATAGTTCCTTTAAAGTTTCTGGCTCATAGGTGATATGGGTGCTAGTACTGGGTCAGGGTGTTGAGAGATAAGATAATTTATAAACGTTTCTGGTTGAGGTCTAATTGCATTGGTTGGTCCGGGTTTGGCAGTTTAACTTAATTAAAAGTTAACATTTACTGCTGTAGTGGCCAACATATAGAGATTTGCCCATTGTTCATCTAATTCATCTTCCTATGGTGGGTTAGTGCCTATTTCCTTAGTTTCCTTATTAATCATCACTCCTTTTGGTTGTGACTTCTTTATTTTCTCTTGAACTTTTCTAATAATCCAACTTCTTTTCTTAGTGGTAAGTGGTTTCTCAAACTGTGCCTTACGAATAAATATTCCTTCCTCAGTATCTGCTGAGTATCTTGAGGAATTTGATTGAAATGAGGTTCCCTTATCTTTTGGTGAACTATCTAATTGACGATAGATGTCCGAAATTCTTTGCTTGCCCATACTGTAAACTAACAAATAGTCAAATAACAAAAAAAAAAAAAAAAACATAATCACATAAGTTATTTTCTAACACGGAATTTTAGAATTTAAGTGTTAGCAGAAAACTTCTTTGGCTTAGACCAGTGGCATGGCTCTGATACCACCTTTTTCTGTCACGGCCCCCGTCCCGGTTTTACCCGGTCCAGGAGCCGCGGGGCAGAAACCCGTGGTATTTAATATGTTGGCAGCGGAATGTTTAACAGGATCTTTTAAAACTTGAAAATACCGAATTATTTTATTTCATAATTTGGGATGAACCCCGTAATTTACAATAGAGGAATTTCACGAGGAAATTCCCTGTTTTACAAAACATGTTTATTTGTTTAACTGAGCCACAACTTCAAGCTTGATTAGTGTTCTGTAGCACTTTTCCTTGAGTCACAGTAGGTCACCTGAAACATGTTTTAAAAAGGTTTTATCAGCAGAGAAATACTGGCGAGTCACTCAAGTTGCACAAAACGACACCTTGTTATAATATACAGTATTAAGGGTGATTACATTGTTTCTATCAACCAATTACCCCAAATCGGTATTTGTCACTCGACTGTATCTGTGACTATGGTCAGATCACCCATTGGCTAACTCGTTGTCCAATAGCGACGGGTATCAAGTAATGTATACAAAACCCCACATACCGGCAGTAATTGAAGATTTCAAAGTCTTAATCCCTGTAATTATAACCTTGAAAATAAATAGGGTTTTGAAAGTAATTTGATAAAAAGAGAATGACTCACATTGCAAGTTTAGACGGGCAGCGTTTAGCCTACTGATTTTAGCCTGGTTAACCTAATTCAAATAACAATGCACACGAAAACTAGGTCAGTAACTTAATACAACTTTTACAACAACTCACGAGATCAAAACCCTCACGACGAATGACAAAGTATAGCCCAATTACGGGCAGCACTTAAACATCCATTGGACCGGTCTCAATCGATCGGACATTAAATCATAGCAGTGATCGAGTTATTACCCTGTTATCGCGGCAGAATGTCGTGCTTGTGTGTCTTTGGAGTAAACAGATGATATCTCAGTGTACGATTTGAATTTTAACGTCGAACCAACGCCAAAATGCAAGTGCCAATGCCCTGCATTTATACTGAGTTTTTGGTTCCCCCGCGTGGCACGCCAGGAACACCTGGCTCCGACGCGTGGCGCGACGGGTCACTTTTAGCATAGGGTAGCCACGTCTGTTTGTAGCCTGGGTGAGTCGACGGTTCGAAGAAATTCACGTTTGACAAGAAACTGTGAAGATAATACTAATTAGTGTAGGATCGTTGTGCGACCTGAATGAGTCGTTTAGAAGAGTTTGGATCCGAATCAAAGGCGGAATTCAGAGAAACGGACTTGTTTACAGCTTGATTCAATTATAATGTCTCTTGTATTGATATAATAGTCTTACAGCACCTGGAGACAATTCGGCAGAGCTTCGCTATTCAGATCCGAAAGTTACAAATGACAAACCATGCTTCAATATATATAGGTGTGCTAATTTCGCTTGAAATGGTCAAGGTTAATTTCATGCGAAATTAACATTATTAATTTCATGCGAAATTAACATTGTTAATTTCGTGTGAAATGGTCATTGACTATTGATGAAATGCAAACTTTTCCGGTGGTGGAACTTGATGAAACATTATTAATTTCATGCGAAATTAACTTTTTCATCATCATAAAATGCAAACTTTTCCGGTGGTGGAACTTGATGAAACTCTGAGCCAATGCCTTTCTTGTTTTGCTCAGACTCACCATCTCCCGGTTTTATATTGAAAATTCTTTCAAGCACATATGATGACGCGTGATAACTTTTTAACTTGTTATTATCCTGTTCTAAATCAGCAATCTGACATTTTAGCTTAGCAACATCC
Source organism: Helianthus tuberosus (assembly GCA_030545235.1). Classification (NCBI taxonomy): domain Eukaryota; kingdom Viridiplantae; phylum Streptophyta; class Magnoliopsida; order Asterales; family Asteraceae; genus Helianthus; species Helianthus tuberosus. Next base: position 195,440,854 of record CM060442.1, on the reverse strand, counting down.
TCAATGTAAGAATTTACCACTTGTTGCTTTATTTCATAACTAGGTTAGTTCCCCGTGTGCTACACGGTTGAGAAATTTAAACCATTTAATAAATATTTCTTGTAAATGCAAGACATTTATATACCAAATTGACATAAATAAGTTAGTATAAAGATGATGTATGTTAGTATTATAAAATTCATCAGAGAAATATGTAATCAAACTGTCGCTGAAAATAATACAAAAATAAATATATTATATAATACGTATTATTGTATTTACGTATTATATTACATTTAAATTTAAAGATAAATAAAAAGTTAGAATGGATGTAAATTACAAAGACACTCAATGTTTCAAAAAAAAAGTAACATGAATAATGACAATCCGGATTACGTAGATACAGATACCATGGGTTATATTTAACACAATTCAGATTTAATGAATCCACATGTTACAAAAGTTGTGATTATCGGGTTTGGTACCATATCTTATTTGATATTATGTAGTTACTTGCATCACTACACATGTATGAATGTTGTAATTAAGTGACCTATGTTTGACAAACAAATAGAGCTCGACTTTATAATTTAGTGTGTATAACATATTATGTTTAATTTAAGTTTGAATGGATGTAAATTACAAAGACACTCAATGTTTAAAAAAAAAGTAACATGAATAATGACAATCCGGATTTCGTAGATACAGATACCATGGGTTATATTTAACACAGTTCAGATTTAATGAATCCACATATTACAAAAGTTGTGATTATCGGGTTTGGTACCATATCTTATTTGATATTATGTAGTTACTTGCATCACTACACATGTATGAATGTTGTAATTAAGTGACCTATGTTTGACAAACAAATAGAGCTCGACTTCATAATTTAGTGTGTATAACATATTATGTTTAATTTAAGTTAGAATGGATGTAAATTACAAAGACACTCAATGTTTAAAAAAAAAGTAACATGAATAATGACAATCCGGATTTCGTAGATACAGATACCATGGGTTATATTTAACACAGTTCAGATTTAATGAATCCACATATTACAAAAGTTGTGATTATCGTGTTTGGTACCATATCTTATTTGATATTATGTAGTTACTTGCATCACTACACATGTATGAATGTTGTAATTAAGTGACCTATGTTTGACAAACAAATAGAGCTCGGCTTCATAATTTAGTGTGTATAACATATTATGTTTAATTTAATAGCTGAAAATATGTCATAAGATGTTTGACACCCATGTGTGAATGGTGTTGTCAAACAATTGGAGTTTGGTCATCCTTAATTACGTTATATGTTAAAATTATATAAAGATTATTATTTGGAAAAAAGATAAGGTCATATATTTGATTTGCTTTTATATGTTTTTAAACGAATAAATGATAATAATATTAAATTGATATGTGAAGGGAGATAAGATTTCAGGATTATTATTATTATTATTATTATTATTATTATTATTATTATTGTGAATTTATGATTAACTATGAAACTAAAGGGATTATATTTTAGGCGGGAAAATAAAATTCTAGATAGCTTCAATGATGCCATGTGTCTCAAATTGGTTTACTTTATTATATGTATAGATTTCTCTTAAACGTATTAGTTGTTTCAGAACAGTAATCCAATCTTGATTGAACACATTTCATTTCACTTTTCACCTTTTCATATGATTCTTTTGTAATGTGATAAGCCAATTTTATTGAATCATATTCCTTTTTCATTTCTTGACAATCATTTTCTTTTTGAGAACATTCTTCTTTCATTTTCAAAACATTTTCTTTCAAAACTTCATTTTCTTTTTCTAAGTTTTTACATTTTTCTGAAAGTTTTTCGTCATTATCTTTCAAAACTTTTTCATTTTCTAACATTTCTTTGTATTTATTTTTAAAAACATTTTCAATTTTAGTGAACTCAAGATCTCTTGTTCTGATTTTTTCATCTTTTTCAGTACAAGCACTGCACGGTCTCATGCATTTCCTGCACTGTTCAACAGTTTCATTTAAGACTTCAGAATCAGAATTTACCTCAGTGATTGGCACGTCGGTGTTTTTTGCTGTTTGTTCCATCTCAGCTTCACTCTTCTTTTCTTCACCAGTAACAGCATCACCAACAACCTTTGAAATCTCATCCTTCACTTGAATTTTCACTTCCTCAGCGATCTTTTTCAAATCATCAACCAGATTTTCCACATTCTTCTTCATTCTTTCTTCATCCCTCTTCCTCAATCTTGATATCATGACTTCTCTTATGAGTTTTTCCAGATTTTTCTCATAAGTTTTGTCTTTTATAGCATTTGAATAATATTCGCTGACTCGAGGAATTACTAAAAGAACATCATCATAAACTATGTCCTTTTTGGGAACAACAGGTTCACCTTCTCTGTTAACATAGCACTCTCGTTTCTTATCCCATCTTTTGTAGCTGACAGCATCTTCATACTCTTCTTGCATATCATCAATTCTGGTTCCAGCAATGCTTCTTTCTCAGTATGTTTTCTCACTCAGAATTTCTTCTCTGGTTTTCTCTTTGACTTCAGCAACAAAAACATAATGATTTCTCTTTAATGAATTTCTACCATGAGCAGTAACCTGATTATCCAAACGATCTTCTTCTGGAAGAATTTGACTCCAATCATATCCTTCATCATCATGAATTACAGCACATGCTCTTGATTTTTCTCTGGGATTATTTTCAATCATCTTCGGCTCTTCTTTACTACGGTGGTAGATTGCCTTTCGGTAATAATCATCATTGAAAGGATGTTCATTTCCACTAACTGCAGAATTGTTGCATTCTCTCTTGAAATTACCTTTTTGTTTGCAGTTGAAGCAGGTGACTTTGGATTTGTCAAATCCAAGCTTTGTTGATGGTCCACCGAGACACTGCTTTCTAGTAATCTCCATATATCTTTGAGCTCTGCGGATGCAACTTGCCAAACACCAGCGAATATCAATGAGCTCCATTTCTTCCGGATCAATCTGGTCGTAGTCTTCTTTGGTTAACTTTGAGTTTCCAATTTTGCCAGCTACAAGACCTTCATATGATTCCAGAACCGATGCAAGGAAGCTCATTTGCTGTTTAGCAGCATTGATGCTCATAGCCGGAGAATTTTTCAATTTGAGAGCAATGTTGCACAGTATCTCCTCTGATTCTTCAGAATTGGCTTTTGAAGAAAATAAATGATAACCCGGATCGTAACTTGATGAGCTTTTCTGAGGTTCTTTTGTCCTCTCACCACTGAATGCTGTCTTTGGTGATTCTCCAACTTTCACCGAAGGTAAATTACCTTTGTAATAGAGACCAACATTCTGTTGATGTGAAGAACTGCTCATCTTGTTTTGTTTCTGCAATTCAAGCTCATGAGTTTCAATCTTTTCAATTAACATATCAAGAGAAATTGTTTTATACAAAGCATCATTTTTCAATATAAACACAAACGTTTGCCACTGATCAGCTCGTGGTAACGCATCAATGATTTTGTCAATTATTTCTTCTCTCGTTTTCTCAATCTTAAATATTTCTAATTCAATTTTTAGATGACAAAAACGTTCAATCATTTGTCGAACTGATTCACCATTAAGACTATCAAACAAATCGAATTCTTTCTTTAACAAAGCAATTTTGTTTTTCTTGATTTGTTTACCCCCCTCAGCTTTAACCCTTAAAGCTTCCCAAATAGATTTTGAAGATCCATCATGTTGTAATAAGGCAAACATGTCATTTCTGATTGATGACTGGATCAAAGCAATCATTCTCTGTTCGGCTGCAAATTCAGATTTATCGTCTTTGGATAAGTTCTTGAGTGGAAGATTTTCTCCTTTATCATCTTTTGGTCTTTCATATCCAAATTCAAGACAGAACCAGCTTTCATGTGCATAAGCTTTTGTCCAGCTAATGAAACGTTCTTTCCACCAAGTATAGTCTTCAATACTCTCGAGCGTTGGTGGTTTTGAATGTGTTCCGTAAAAATTATCGTGTTTAATGTTTTCATTTATTGCTTTTGTTATGGTTTTTGGTGTAACAGTTGTAGTTTCAGATGATTCGGACGTGAGTGCATTGTAGAACGTATTGTAGAATTCTTCAGCCATGATGAAAATTTCTTGAATTTCTTGGAGACAAGCAAACAAACACAATCAGTCTAAACAATATCAAACAACTTGAAACAAACTGACACTCGGTTGACTTGAAATGATTTTGAAGCGAAATATCCTTTTGAAACGAAATAGCTTTGGAACGAAATAACTTTGATACGAAATGTCCTTTTCAAACGAAATAGTGAGCTTCAAACGAAATTAAATCTCAAACGGAATCACTTTGGTACGGAATAGCCTTTCAAGCGAGATAACCACTTTCAAACGAAATATGTGATTTCGTGTGAAATACTTCAAACGGAATTACAATCTGGTGCGAAATACCGCTTTTGAACGAAATCACTCAAGCGAAATACTGGTTTCAAGCGAAATTAAGATCTGATTCCGTGCGAAATACCACTGACGTCATCCAATCCGAGAACATTTTTAAACGAAATTACCAATTTTATCAAGTTTTAAGTCCAATTCTTTCAAGGATTCATTAAAACACTGTTTCGCATGTAATGTGTGAAATTCAATCCATTTTGTCCGTAAAATTTTGTTAATTTTAAAAAAGGTGTAGAAGTCAGAAATATGATAAAATCAAGCTGAACTCTTCCTCCTGAGCTCTGATACCAGTTGTAGGATCGTTGTGCGACATGAATGAGTCGTTCAGAAGAGTTTGGATCCGAATCAAAGGCGGAATTCAGAGAAACGGACTTGTTGACAGCTTGATTCAATTATAATGTCTCTTGTATTGATATAATAGTCTTACAGCACCTGGAGACAATTCGGCAGAGCTTCGCTACTCAGATCCAAAAGTTACAAATGACAAACCATGCTTCAATATATATAGGTGTGCTAATTTCGCTTGAAATGGTCAAGGTTAATTTCGTGCGAAATTAACAATGTTAATTTCATGCGAAATTATCATTGTTAATTTCGTGTGAAATGGTCATTGACTATTTCATGCGAAATAGCTACAACTCACACAATACTCGGTTTCTAGCATCCTGAGCACTGGTTTATCCTATCTTGTTACATGACTCGATACAAGACGAAATCGACAGACATAGTGCACTAACAATTAGGGAATACCCCCCCCCCCTTGAGTTTTAGGGGCCCTGATCCTGATTCCAACTGTTCTGAAAATTTTAGGGGTCATGCAGTATCACTTGGGGGTCTTATTAGGGTTTCCTATTAGACATAATAACATAAGAAATAGTAATTTTAATGAGAGTTGTTACAGTTATTGCTGTTGTCAGGCCTTTTCTGAGATTGACTGGCACTGGTTGCTTTGACAGTATCGTTCCATTTGCACTTGTTATCACTAGTAGGTGTGGTAGTTGTAGCAGTAGAGGTAGTAGCAGATTTACGAGGCGGCAATGAACCACGCTCGACCTCTTGGTCAGTAATCTTATGTGCCAAACGGATGATCTGGGGCAGATTGTTATGGTTTGCAGCAGTGACATACCCCTTTACAGCTGGTGCTAGGCCCTTGAGATACAACTCAATTCGTCGATGTGGAGGTCGAGACAGGTTAGGGCACAAAATTGCTAGCTCGTGAGATCGTTTCGTGTAAGCCTCGATCTCGGATCCTTCCATCTTCAAATCGTAGAACTCGTTCTTGAGCTTCTGAATCTCATCACGAGGACAGTACTCCTCCCGCATTAGCTCCTTGAAATCATCCCAAGTAGTGGCGTTAGCCATCTTGATACCCAACATTTGCACCTGGGCATTCCACCAACTTAAGGCACCATCCTCCAAAGTGTCGGTAGCGTACTTCACTCGGTCCCCCACGGGACAATTACACATAGCGAACACTGATTCAGATTTCTCAAACCAACACAATAACCCCACAGCCCATTCAGTCCCACTGAACGTCTGTGCCTTACAATCCATGAATGTCTTGAATGTGCAGGCAGGCGGATTGTTCTGATGCGCTGGCTGACCTAATGGACGAAAGAAAATACAACACAGGGGTAAGAGTTGTGCACACGACACAAGATTAAAGAGTATTCGACACATTTCATACCAGCTTGGTAGGCTGCCAAAGCCTCAGCCACACGTGTGTTGATTAAGTTTGTCAGCTCAGCTTGGGTCATCGAGATGTGACCACGTCCATGACCTTGTCCACTCATGATTCTATATAAGGAGAGGGAACAAATTTAAGAGTCAAGATGAGGTAAGAGTCAAGTCTCACGTTGAAATCTATAAACTACCTAGTTTACACACAATAGGGCAGAACTCTTCTCACACTCGTTAAGCCTCAATGGGACTTACATGCACCTCACGTTATTATTATGTGTGCAGTGTGCACCCATAATAATAAGGCAATTTGCATGCTTATCTCAGTGCCTCTTAACTTGCTCTAGAAGTTTTCCACGCATTCAAGTAGCAAAACAGAAGGTATTACAGGATTACGAATCACAAAAGTCGAAGAGTAGTATCACACTATCAAATCACCATAGTATCTAGTATGTCGTTTCATTCAAGCTGTGAGTGTGTGACTACTAAACAAGTAATGCATAAAGTAAACAGAAGACGAACCTTGCAATCTGGAGCTGAGTGTCATGGTCGATTTTCGAAGTTGTTCGGTTATAGTCTAGTTTTATAAAAACGTTTTAAAACCTAGTTCACTATAACCAGTGGCTCTGATACCAAACTGTCACACCCCCAAAATACCACATGCGGAATCACCGCGGGACATGTAACGTACCAGGATCCAAGCCACCCTTAAGGTATTAGTTCACGCCCGTCCTCCCCGGTACGGTGTGAGGGTGCCAAACCTAATAGCGCTATCAACTAATAACCTCGTTGCCTCCCCGGCAACTAATCGGTAGATGTAAGGGGTCTTATATGATAGAAATGAGTATAATAACCAACATCCCAATAACCTGACATTCCTCCCCGGAACTTTACCCGATATCCTTCCCCGGGATGCATGCTTGGAAAAAGAGCAGTGAACTCACCTTGGTTTGCTCGGTTTGTTTAGTTACCCGTTTCCAAGTTAATCAATCAACCCTAACGTGGTTACCAATGAATATCAGTTTCACGATTTAACAAGTTATTGCTTTCACATAGGTTGCATCATACATAACAGTTCACAGTACATCAGTTGGCCAGTATAACTTTCTAGTACAAGTTCACATCTCATGTGTTTAACACAAGTTACACATAACATAACAGGTTGGTTTGCTATACCCACTAGTCGAACTATATTTCTTATCCTCATTGGCATATCACAAAGATTGTATACACACACGTATTTATCAACAATTCATGCACCTACTGTTCAGTTCACATACTTACCCGACGAAAGGCCATGGTGACGAAAGGTTATCTTTCGTCGGGATGTTTATTGGCGAAACTCCTATGTTTCGTCGACATGCGATGTGGCGAAACTCCTATGTTTCATCGACATGTGATATGGCGAAACTCCTATATTTCGTGGAGTTGACAGTTACAGATCCAATGATCACAATTTGAGATGTTCTAGAACCCTAATCATCATCGACACCATAATCATAGATCGATCATTCAGTTCTCAAATATCAACAACATGCAACAAGTGCTTTAATAATTCAAATGCACATATTGTTTTGGTCAAAAATTACCGAAGCAATTAAGTGATCAAATTAGTTAAGTGAGGTAGTGTGCTAGAAATGAGTGTCGAAAATATGTTAATCAAATTAATTGCAAAAACAGTTTCAGGATACGGCTCAGGATATAGAGCTGTATCTGTGATCAAACAATGAGCAAAAAAGTAAAGGTTGACACGTGATGTACGGGGAAAGCCCTTGATCAATCTAGATCGCCGGCACAAAACCTCGGGAGCTGACAATCGCAGCTGCCTTGTTCTTCTATTACTTCAAATATTAGGATACAGTGCAGGATGTGATGCGGATCAACTAGGTGTTACAATGTAATTCGAGTACAAGTGTTGGTGTATAGTGTTTGCTAGCAGCTAGAGAGTAAAGTGTGCGAAAGAGTGTGTGTGTAAAGTTGCGTGCCTTAATCTGATCTGCCCCATCTATTTATAGTAAAAGAAATATAACAAACTACCTTATTAAACCGGGATCCGGCGGATATTCCCCACTTGAACGGTGTAGACCTGGTCTTTCGGGCCCAACGTCTCTCAAATAACTGGTTTGCCCGAGTCTCTAGGAGAAGAAGTCCATCTAACCGTTAGTGACCTACAACTTCTTACCTGCACGTGGTCAATTTAGTTAACACCAGGATATTGCCCAGGATGTTACCAATATCCCAGTCCAGTATCCTGATCATAAGCAAACAATCAAAAGCAGGATATTAGTCAAGATATATACGCTCAGAAAATTACCCATAACAATTGTCCCCAAATATATCTGTTGGTATACCAATCCAACGGATATATTTTAAAAATCCTATCTCGTAAATCAAGGCAATTAAATCGAGATGACGGTCAAGATTACACCATAACTTCCAACGCGCTTTTAACTCTACAACGCTCCTATATCTTCTCTTTTCTTGTTTGAAAAGCAGATATCTCCAACGGAGTCTCCAGGTAATTCCCTAATTCTTCTTCATTTCCTGTCAATCTCTTTTCCTTTACTTGCAATGGCTGCCAGAACTTATTCTCAAACCGGCGAATCATCCGAAACCTTCATTCAGCAGAATCTTCTTAAAAATCCTGAGAAAGAGGTCTGTGCTTTTGATAACGCAGACATTGCGGCCCTGAGAGCTTCCGGTGCTTTCCCCGATGGCACGGTCTTTAGACCATTTGATCGGTCAATTCGATCAGATGTTTCTTCTGCTGACTGGGTCTGCTTCCCGGTATACCCTTTCTCGCTAGGTCTTCGGTACCCTTTCCCCGAATTTATGATGCAATTCTTCCGGACTACCGGTATCTCCTTTGCCCAAACCATGCCCATGGTCTGGAGGGTATTAATCGTGCTCAACCAAATTAAAAACCTTCACTGTCCCGACCTTTGTATCGAAGATATGCCAATCGCTTACCGCCTCCGATCCCACGGTTCTAGCCGGTTTTTGCTTTTTTCAACTTCTAACAAATCCCTTATTCTTAAAGCTACCAAAAACGAAGACGGATGGCAACGCAAGTTCTTCTTCGTCAAACGAGACTCCATTGATGAGGGTGCTAGCCTTCCGGTGGAGTGGTTAACCACCGGTAGGATCATGAATGTCCCCAGGTACTTCTAGACTTTTATCTTTTGCTAATTGTTTTGGTCAAAAATCAAGCAATGATAATGCAACCAAACTTTCTGTTGTGAGGTGTGATGCTTGAATCAATGAACAATACTAAGGATCACTCTGAAATGTAATGAACAAGTGACACAAAGATTTATACGAGGAAAAAGCCCTTGATCAATGAATGATCTCCGGCATAAAAAACCTCGGGTGATGGAAACTACCGATCACCAACTCAGATTAAACAAGAAATGTATCAATACTTCGGATGATAGCGAGCTAGTTACAAGGATCACTATAGTGTAATGTGCAAAAAAGTGTGTAATCGCCAAGTGAATTGTCGAGAGCTGGTGAGAGCAGTTGCGAGTGTGTGTGTTAAGCTAAAAATAGCCAAGTGTTTTTATTTAGCTCGCTATCCCCTTTTAAAAATGGAAAATATCTAAGCTAACAAATTGTCCGCATTTTATGCAAGTCCTCCACGACCTCCATAACGTTCATTTCAGCCATGCACGTGCGGAATAAATATGGAATATCCTCCAGGAATATCGCCAATACCAAGTCCAAGCTCGTACTCCTGCAAAACAACTTCATATTCAAAGCAGACAATCGTTAGTATAAGGATCCTGGTGATGATCCATGATCCTGATCCTACAATACTTTCTGAGGATCACCAATTCAGACAGAATTGAGGATCACTAAGCCCAACAGTAAATGAGGATCACTGATCATTGGAAAATCCTCCCCTAACAATTGCCCCCAAAATATAAGGAGTAATTTGTAAATAAACGAGTTATATTTTCTTGTTCTTATCCGTAACCAACTAACGGATATATAGCCGTTGTAATCGAACTATCCGTTGCCATCCTGACGTCACTGAAGTGACTACCCTGCAAGATCATCATTATAAATTGAAGTCAGAGATAAGGGTTAGAGAGCATTTAAATTCGTGCGTTTCCTCCTTTAAATCCTCATTCGAAGATCCAATAAGGTAATTCTCTCTCCTTTCTTTCTTCATCTTCTTTCTCTGTTCCTTCTTTCCTCATCTTTATCTGCGATCAAGATGATGATGAGATCTTTGCCGGCTAAGGATCACCATAAGGACAGTCCCCTGATGTCCCAAGAGATCATCAAAGATTCTGCGAAAGAAAGATGTTGCTTTACCGATCCACAGATGGACAGAATCCGCCATTGCTTCCCGGCGAACACCGTTTTCAAACCATTTGATCCCACCGTCCTGAGTGACTATGTTTCTGAAACCTGGGTGGCTTTTCCGGTCACACCATTTACAATAGGATACTCATATCCTTTTCCAGATTTCACCCAATCCTTCTTCTCTCTTACCGGCATCTCCTACATTCAAGCGATGCCAATGATCTGGAGGGTCTTATATACCCTTGAAAGGATCATTGAACATGAAGGAATTGATCTGGGAATGTCGGAGTTTACAGAGATGTATGACCTTGTTAGCCATGGATCCCACCGATATCTACTCAAACATAAACCTGGTGAAGAACACCCCATCTTCAAAGCCACTAAGAATGACACCAACTGGAAACGGCGATTCTTCTTTGTCAGAAGGGATTCTCTCCCTGATGGAAAGGATCTGCCTAGAAAATGGACCACCCATGGTAGGATAGAGGATCCTTAGAAGGATCACCAGATGACCTTGTTTTTGCTGAGGATCACTAACATCCTTTTGTTTCTATTTTGCAGCTATCACTGTCGCACACCTTATTTCAACACCTGCAACGAAGGAAAGGCTTGCTGCTTTTCGGAGGCTTGATCCTGAAATAAGATCATTTAAAGCAAATACCCAGGATTCTCAAGAGGTATCCTCAGGTACCGTCATAATGTCAAGTAAGTATCCATGTTTATATGTAATTAAATGCTTAAATTAAAATGAAATAAGGATACTTATCAATTTTTGAATGTGTAGGTGTTGGAAAATCATCGAAGTCTGCTACCAGTTTCAGTGTCACCGATCTCACCACTGTTGGTCCCAGGTCTGGGAAGAAAAAAGTTGTTGCTAGCCCAAGTACTGCCATCCCCAAGCCTACTGCTTCCAAAGGAAAGAAGAGGAAAGACTCTGAGGCTGACAATCTAGAAGGCCTGCCTCTAATTCGCCACCAGTTCCTTGAGTACTTTGCCGATGTAAGGATCACTAACTTAACTTAGTTATCCTGCCCACTTGAGGATCATGTTATCCTAAGCTTTATATTGTCTTTTTGCAGAAATTCGCTGAAATTGAGGATTACGTAGGCAGTGTTGAAGAAGTTGAGCAAAAGTGTGTGGATCTCCAAAAGATGATGCTGGCCAAGGATAAGAAGATTGCCTCCCTTGAAAATGATGTCAATCTGGTGAAGAGGGAACTTGTCTTGGCTCACATTACTGCTGATCAGGAGAAAAATGAGATCACCAATGATGCTAAAATCTCCGCTGCCATTGCTATGTACAAAACCCAGTTGCGGATGGCCCAAGAAGCTCTGGATCCTGACTTTGACAAGAGCAGCTGGGACGTAGAGGGCTGGAAGGCTAGATTGGCTGAGCTGGATGATGAAGAAGAGGTCTTAGCAATCGAGGCTGGCGGCAGTGGAGTCAAGGACCAGGTGGATGATGCTGGAGCTGGAGGAGATGGTGATGCAGCAAAGGTGTAAGCTGCAGGGATGGGCGATGAAGGACATTTCTAGACGTAGCCGGAGCCCATTTTTTTTAGAATTTGGTAGTTTTATTTTGGTTATGGTGTTTTGAAACAATCTTGGGGTTGTAATAACTTTAGACAATAGTTTCTAGGGTGAAGGATCATGGATCCTTGAACAATAGGCAGGATAATGGGTGGTGGATGGATCCTCTGTTTGGGGGATGAAGCCACTCGCTATCCTTCCGTCTTTTATTTCCTGCACTACAAAGACCCGTAAACAATGGACACCCTTTGCCAACCCTTGTGGACGGGCCACGTTTTGCTGGTAGAAACGTGGGTTGGCAATTTTGACAACCTTAAAGGGTTTAATCTTTTGTGAATAAGATAACTTTAACTTTTTGGCTATCTCCCATGTTGCTATCCTCGTTAGTACTTTACTTTTCAATTGTTGTGGTATTCATTTTGTCTGAATTTATTAAGTAAATAAATATCTTCAAAAAGTTTAGAATATAATCAAGGATCATATATCCTTTAGTTGGTAAGTTCTGAAAAGTAATATAGTTTAAGGATCATAAGTTTAGTTGTCAAAGGATAAGGGTCACTCAAATGAATAATGAATAAAATCAAAATAGTTAAGGATCATACCTGAGAATCCAAGTTAGGATCCTATCCTTCAACACTTATAATTAGGATAACCAAAAGACAAACCTTAGTAGAAGGTAAGGATCAAGGATCCTTGGTCATTTAGCTTCAAAAACCTGAAATAGGATACAACTTGGGACTAAGCCAATATAAGATGAAAGTTAGTAACTGGGGACAAGCCCAACAATTCTGGGGACAAGCCCAATATACTGGGGACAAGCCCAAAGGATAACTGGGGACAAGCCCAAAGGAACGTGTGTAAGCTGGAGTATGGCCCTCACTGGCGACTATCCAAACTTAGTGACATGAAAATGCCAAAACCTTAGCTAACGTGAAAACGTTAGAAACCTTAGGAACGGATGTATGGTACGTCTACCATTATACGTAGGATCCTGAATATAGCCAGTACAATGGAATTGTTAGCCCCTAAAGCGAGTACTGGTCCCATTGCCATGAACTATACCAGGATCATCGTGCGCTACTGGCGTAACTGGGGACAGGCCCAAACTGGGGACTAGCCCAAATAACTGAGGTCAAGCCCAAATAACTGGATACTTCTGTGGATACTCAATCCTTTGTTAACGATACCTGAACCTTCAAAACTCAGAATCAAGTGAAAGGAGAATAAAGGATGCAGGATCCTTATCCTTATATAAGATAATTAATGAATGAAATAGTTTGAGATTAGATCATTACCAAAATGAGGATCATCGGTCCTGTAAGAATCCTTCAAGGATACTTGTCAGATAAGGATCATGGATCCTCGTTACATGAAGTATTTCTTTAAGTGGACAGCATTCCAAGCTCTTGGTAGCAAGTCACCTTCCATTGTTAGCAATCGATATGCCCCCTTTCCTGCCTCAGCTTCGATCAAGTAAGGGCCTTCCCACTTTGGTGCCAATTTTCCATCAGCAGGATTGGTAGTATTCTGAAATGCTTTCCTTAACACCATATCTCCAACTTGGAATTTCCTGATCCTGACATTTTTGTTGTAGGCTCCAGCCATCCTTTGTTAATAACTGGCCATCCTTGTCCTTGCCAAATCCCTGAGTTCTTCTATAGTATCCAAGTCTTGAACCAAGTTTTCAGCATTTTCTTCAGGATCACGAATGCTTGTTCTTGCAGTAGGAACCACCATCTCTGTAGGGATCACTGATTCTACCCCAAATACCAAAGAGAATGGAGTTTGGCCAGTGGCATTCTTGGGAGTTGTCCTATCAGCCCATAGTACATAAGGTAGTTCTTCTGCCCACTTTCCTTTCTTGGATCCAAGCTTTTTCTTCAAATTGTTGATAATGATCTTGTTGGATGATTCTGCCTGACCATTAGCTTGTGGGTGGACTGTTGTTGATGTTATCATCTTAATCCCCCAGCTGTCACAAAAGTTAGTAGTTATATTCCCAATAAACTGGGATCCATTATCACAGACAATTTCAGAAGGGATACCAAATCTAGTAATAATGTTTCTCTTAATAAAGGATATCACTTCTTTTTCTCTGACTTGAGTAAAGGCTTCAGCCTCTATCCACTTAGAGAAGTAATCAGTCATAGCAAGCATGAATACTTTTCCACCAGGTGCCTTAGGAAGCTTACCAACTATATCCATTCCCCACCTCATAAATGGCCAAGAAGAAGATATAGGATGCAAAAGTTCTGCTGGTTGGTGAAGGATATTACTGTGTCTCTGACAAGGATCACACTTCTTGGCATACTCCACAGCATCCTTCTTCATAGTAGGCCAATAGTATCCTGTCCTCAGGATCCTTGAGAATAATGCCCTGCCCCCAGTGTGGTTTCCACAATCTCCTTCATGGAAATCCTTTAGGACTTCTTGGATTTCAGGATCCTCAATGCATCTTAGATATGGACCTGCAAGAGATCGTTTATACAACATATTATACAATATTGTAAATTGAGATACCTTGATTTTGAAAGCCCTAGGGTTTTCTCCTGTAGGAATCTCTCCATGTTGTATGTATTTCATAATTGGAAGGATCCATGATCCTGCATGAGATTGTGTATCATCAGTAGGGATAATAGCAGAATCCTCTCCTATCTCCATAGCTACATGATCCTCGATAGCAGGGGTTAGAATGTGGATAATAGGGATCTTGATATCCTCCGGGATCTTCAAGGATGATCCTAGATTGGCTAATGCATCAGCCTCTGCATTCTCTTCCCTTGGTACCTGTGTCAAACTAAAGGAAACAAAAGAGAGTGCCAATTCTTTGACTATCTCTAAATATTTGATTAGCTTTTCACCTTCAACAACATAGGATCCATTAAAGTGATTAGTGATTAATAATGAATCTACATGTACCTCAAGATACCTGATCCTCATGTTAGGGGAGGATTTTCTAACAATTAGTGATCCTTATTCATTATCCTAATATGTGATCCTTACTTCTGTGACAGGTGGTGATCCTCAGAAGAGCTTCAGGATCAGGATCATGGATCACTTTAAGGATCCTCGTACTGACAATTGTATGTTTATGTTTTGTATTACCTCGCATGTATTACGAGCTTGACCAAGTCTTGGCGACATTCCTGGAGAATATTCCTAAACTATTCTGCACGTGCTTGACCAAAAATAGACGTTGTGGAGAACGTGGAGGCATGGCACGAAAGTAGGAGAGTTTGTTAGCTAGTTACATTTCTAATTTAAAGGGGTAACGAGCTAGTAGAAAAACACTTAGCCATTTATGCAACTACACACACTCGTATACTCGCACACTTGAAGCTCTCGACGAACATACACTCATTTTCGCCCATTTTCACTCACATTTACACTTTTCACGATAGTGATCCTTGTACCTAGCTCGTTACTATCCGAAGTTGTAAACATTTAATCATTTATTTAAGCTTGGTGATCGGTAGTTTCCATCACCCGGGGTTTTTTGTGCCGGAGATCAACTCTTGATCAAGGGCTTTTTCCCCGTATAAATCCTTGTGTTGTTTGTGCATTTTACATCGAAGTGATCCTTATCGCTATTACACATTTGAGGCATCATTCCCCGATACAAAGAGTTTGGTTGCATATTATAGACAGAATTTTTAACCAAAACAGTTTGGCGCCCACCGTGGGGCAATTGGTGCTTCGTCCTTAGAAAGATTCACATTTCCGTGCTCATTTCGGTTCACTACAACCAAGAAAATGGCTTCCTCAGCGAAGAATGCTTCAAATTTGATGCCCGCATTCACTTCCTCACAAGGCGTTCCTCCTTTGCCTCCACCACCTTCTGGATCCCAGAAGAACGCTGAGAATGCTGCGAAGAAACCAACTCCCATTTTCTCAAAACCTCCAACTTCTTCTGCTTCTTACACTCCCACTACTAGTGACATGTATACTTTGATTTTGCAGATGAAGGATCAGATACGGCAACAGGATAAGACCAATGAGAGGATTCTCAAATAAATCGGAGATCTCAAGAAACAAAAGACAACGGCAGAGGATCATTCCCCACTGGTGCCGAAATCCTTGAATTTTGATACTCCAGTGATTACTTCTCAGCCATCAGTGGTTCCAGACATTCAATACGTGGGTGGACCAAAAGGAGTGCACTACGGAACAACAACAATGACTCAGGCATCAGGTTCATATTTCCAGCCAGCGGGATCCTATCCTCAGCATATGGGATCCCTCACGAATTCAGGAGGATATTCAGGATTGCAGCAGGTTCAAGGATCCTCCTTTGTTCCAGGATCATCCCAGGTTCAAGGATCCTCCTTTGTTCCAGGATCATCCCAGGTTCAAGGATCCTCCTTTGTTCCAGGATCATCCCAGGTTCAAGGATCCTCCTTTGTCCCAGGATCATCCCATGTTCAAGGATCCTCCTTCGTTCCAGGATCGTCTCAGTTTCAGGGATCCTTCCAGATGCCAGGATCCTTGAGGAGTTTGCAAACAGGAAGTTCAGATGTCCATCAGGGAGATTTTATCCCTATGCAGACCAATGCTTCTGCTGGTCCCTCGATCATTCCAGAGCCTCAACAATATGGATTAACATCCAATCTTCCTAATCTGAATCCAATGGGAGGTAACCCTTTTAATAATTCTTATACTAACCATGGTCTTATGCAGGATCCAGCTATCAATCATGCCATGGCAAGAGAATTGCAAAAGCTAAAAGATATGATATCAAGTGTTCCAGGAGTGGTCAAACCTATCCCAGAGATTGCAGATGGGAGCCACAAGATATCTCGTTTTGCACCACCAATCTGTGATGCTGAGATACCCAAGAGGTTCCATGTGCCAACAATGAAGCTGTATGATGGTTCAACCGATCCTGAAGAACACATAGCACAATACAGGGAGAGGATGGAGATCAATCCAATTCCAGAAAGGTTAAAAGAAGCATGCCTGTGCAAGGGATTCGGATCCACTCTTACTGGATCAGCTCTCAAATGGCTGCTAAGTCTTCCTCCCTATTCTATTACCTCATTTGCAAACCTAGTTAACTTGTTTAATAATCAGTTTTCTTGTAGTAGAAAATTTGAACGATTGACTAGTGATTTATATAGGATAACCCAGGGTCATAATGAATCATTAAGGGATTACATTACCAAATTCAGTAAAGAATCCTTAGACATTCCCAACTTAGATATAGCTACGGCTGTTGAGGCCTTCAAAATGGGATTGCTTAGGGATTCGTCTTTCTATGATGATCTTGTTATGACACCATGCAGGAACTTAGATGAGGTAAGAACCCGAGCACTTAGATTCATTCGGCTAGAGGATGACAAGAGGATCCAGGAGAGGTTAGCAGGATCCTCAAAGCAGGATAAGCAAGGATCCTCATTCAGGAACAACAAGTTCAGATCCTACAACAGATCTGATAATCAGAACGTGCATTCTGTTGATCAAGAAGAGGATGATGAGGATTATCCTCCAATTTCTGAATATTGTTTTAGTGTTGATAACAATGAACTAATCCTTGCTATGCAGAACCTAGGTGATAAAGCTAGATGGCCGAGAAAGAATGATAGGCCAGCTGCAACTAAGGATAAATCAAAGTGGTGTGCATATCATGAAGATTTCGGGCACCTCACAGAAGAATGCATTGCATTAAGGAAGGAAATTGGATACTTGTTGAGCAAGGGGCATCTAAAAGAGTTGTTGGGAAGAAAAAAGTCAAGGACTCAGGATCCTGAAAGGATCCCTGAGAAGGCTCCAGCCCCTCCAGCAGATGCACAAGTGATAAACTTTATTTCCGGAGGATCCGACATTTGTGGCACATCCTTCTCAGCAGCTAAAAGGCATGCGAAGGAAGCTAAAATGGATAATGGAGAAAGACCAGTTCGAACATCAAGTGTCTCCGAAGGAAAAGTCATAACCTTTGATGAAGAGGATCGTGTTGATATCCAGGATCTTCATCACGATGGTTTAGTTATTACTCTTTTCATATCTAACCATTTTGTCCGCAGGATCCTTATAGACGGAGGAAGTTCGGTGAACATTATCCAGCTGGATGTTCTAAAGAAGATGGGTATCCCTGAATCAGAGATCATACCAAGATCCTCCGTGCTCGTGGGGTTTAGTGGCGAAACTAAGAACACCCTGGGGGACATTAAACTCCCAATATATATTGAAGGCTTACACTCTTATAAAAAAATTTGTGTTATTGACTGTTTATCTTGTTGTAATGTTATCCTTGGCAGGCCTTGGATACACGATATGAAAGCAGTCCCATCTACTTACCATCAATGTGTGAAGCTCCCTAGTCCTTGGGGAATAGTGAAGATTGATAGTGATCAGCAGGAGGCTAAGAATTGCTACACTTCATCGATGAAACCAGCCTCGAAGTCAAGGGAGCAATAGCAATCAAGGTATCCTCCAAGGGATGTCTTGGAGGCCAGAGAGCAGGATGTGGTAGAAATCCTCATGGATCCTGATGATCCTGAATCCAAAATATATATCGGATCAGGGATCCTTGGCGAAATGAAAGAAGACCTCATATCCTTCCTCAAAAGGAGAAAGACTACCTTTGCATGGAAACACGAAGACATGACAGGTATATCCAAGGATGTTATCACTCATAAACTCGGCATTGACAGATCCTTCAAACCAATCCATCAAAGGAGAAGAAAGTTTGCACCAGAAAGGAATGCCATCATCCAAGAAGAGGTAGAGAAATTGCTCCGGGCAGGTATGATTAGAGAGGTCAAGTATCCAAGATGGTTGGCCAATGTGGTTGTTGTTCAAAAGAAAAACGGAAAGTGGAGGGTATGTGTCGATTTTACCGATTTAAATAAGGCATGTCCCAAGGATCCTTTCCCTTTACCCCACATTGACTCCATGGTGGATGCAACAGCGGGTCATGAACTGTTAACTTTTATGGATGCTTCATCTGGATTCCAATAAATCCAAATGGAACCATCCGACCAAGAGGATACAGCCTTCATGACTCCAACGGGTATATACTGCTATATTGCTATGCCGTTCGGATTAAGAAATGCAGGTGCAACATACCAAAGGCTGGTGAATATGATGTTCAAGGATCAAATTGGACAGACTATGGAGGTTTACATAGATGATATGGTGGTAAAATCCTTAAAAGCTGAGGATCACCTAAGAGACTTGGAGGAAGCATTCGATATCCTTGACAAATATAACATGAAACTTAATCCTTCAAAATGTCACTTTGGTGTTAAAGCAGGTAAATTCTTAGGATATATGGTGACAAAGAGAGGCATTGAAGCTAGCCCGGAACAAATCAAAGCAATAGTGAACATCAAATCTCCGGCCAACGCTAAGGATGTTCAAAGGCTAACAGGAAGTTTAGCAGCCCTGAACAGATTTATATCCAAATCCTCCGAGAAGTGTAAAGAATTCTATGATATCCTAAGGAAGAACAAGAAATTTGAGTGGACGGAGAAGCATGAAAATGCTTTAAAAGCCCTCAAAGATTACCTATCCTCGGCCCCGGCTTTGATGAAACCAGAAAAAGGTGATGTATTATCCTTATATCTTGCAGTATCCTCAAAAGCAGTAAGTGCGGTCCTAGTTAAGGATCATCAAGGTACACAACATCCTGTCTATTATGCAAGTAAAAGTTTACTTGATGCCGAATCCAGGTACTCACACCTTGAAAAGCTTATTCTTGCATTAATTATGGCATCTATTAAGTTGAGACATTATTTTGAAACTCATGTTATCATTGTCAAAACTAATTTTCCAATTAAGAATGTCCTCAGGAAACCAGAGATGTCAGGAAGGATGGCTAAGTGGGCAGTGAAGCTGAGTGCATATGATATAAGATACGAGCCTAGGACAGCCATCAAATCCCAAGCATTAGCTGACTTTGTGGCTGATTTCGGTAGTGATTTACAAGAAGAAGCTGAGCTAGAAGTCCAGCAGCTAGAAGAGACCAAGGATCCTTGGATACTCTATACTGATGGATCCTCAAATGTCAAAGGCATAGGGCTTGGAATACTACTAAAATCGCCACAGGGGGACATAATACCCCATTCTATAGCTTGTGAGTTCCAAACCACTAATAATGAGGCTGAATATGAAGCCTTAATTGCTGGTTTGCAAATTGCAAAGCATATGGGGATCAGGTATCTTGAGTCAAAAGTTTGGCACTCTCTTTTGTTTCCTTTAGTTTGTCACAGGTACCAAGGGAAGAAAATACAGAAGCGGATGCATTGGCTAACTTAGGATCATCCTTGAAGATCCCGGAGGATATCAAGATTCCTATTATCCATATCCTGACCCCGGCTATCGAGGATCATGTGGCTATGGAGATAGGGAATAATTCTGCAATGATCCCTAGTGAGGATACTCGATCCCATTCAGGATCAGGATCATGGATCTCACCAATTATGAGATACTTACAACATGGAGAGATTCCTACAGGAGAAAACCCTAGGGCTTTCAAATCTAAGGTATCTCAATTCACAATTTTAAATAATATGTTGTATAGACGATCTCTTGCAGGACCATACTTGAGATGCATTGAGGATCCTGAAGTTCAAGAAGTTTTAAAAGACTTCCATGAAGGAGATTGTGGAAACCACACTGGGGGCAGGGAATTATTCTCAAGGATCCTGAGGACAGGATACTACTAGCCAACCATGAAGAAAGATGCTGTGGAGTATGCCAGAAGATGTGATCCTTGCCAGAGACACAGCAATATCCTTCATCAACCAGCTGAATTATTGCATCCTATATCCTCCTCTTGGCCATTTATGAGATGGGGTATGGATATAGTTGGAAAGCTCCCTAAGGCACCTGGTGGAAAAGTATTCATGCTAGCTATGACTGATTACTTCTCCAAGTGGATAGAGGCTGAAGCTTTTGCCCAAGTTAGAGAAAAGGAAGTTATATCCTTCATTAAAAGAAATATTATAACTAGATTTGGAATTCCTTCCGAGATTATATGTGATAATGGTTCCCAATTTATTGGGGGCAGAACCACTAACTTTTGTGACAGCTGGGGGATTAGGATGATAACATCAACACTAGTCCACCCACAAGCCAATGGTCAGGCGGAGTCATCCAACAAGATCATCATCAACAATTTGAAGAAGAAGCTTGGATCCAAGAAAGGGAAATGGGCAGAAGAACTACCCTATGTGCTTTGGGCTGACAGGACAACCCCTAAGAATGCTACTGGTCAAACACCATTCTCTTTGGTGTTTGGGGCAGAATCGGTGATCCCAACAGAAATGGTGGTTCCAACTGCTAGAACAACTACTCGTGATCCTGAGGAAAATAATGAAAACTTGGCTCAAGACCTGGATACTATTGAAGAAATCAGGGATATGGCTAGGATAAGGATGGCCAGTTATCAGCAAAGAATGGCTGGTGCCTACAATAAAAATGTCAGGATCAGGAGGTTTCAAGTTGGAGACATGGTATTAAGGAAAGCATTTCAGAATACCACCAATCCTGCTGATGGAAAGTTAGCTCCAAAATGGGAAGGCCCTTATTTGATTGAAGCTGAAGCAGGAAAGGGGGCATATAGATTGCTAACCATGGAAGGTGATCTGCTACCAAGAGCTTGGAATGCTGTCCACTTGAAGAAATATTTCATGTGACCAGGATCCTCATGGCACAGATGATCCTCACGATAGGGATATCCTTAAAGGATCCTCAAAGTATTGGTGATCCTTACTTAGGTAATATCCTAAACTTGAACTGGTTCATTTCTTTATTTTCTCTTATAAGGATAAGGATCATGTATCCTTTATCCATCTCTCACGTGAATTTAAGTTTTGAAAGTTCAGGTATCCTTAGCATAACATTGGTTATCCACTGAAGCAATCCGTTCCTTGGGTTTAACCCCAGTTATTTGGGCTTGTCCCCAGATTCCGCCTGTAGCGCACGATGATCCTGGTGTAGTTCAAGGCTTTGGGACCAGTACTCATTCTAGGGGCTGATAATTCCATTGTTCTGGCTATGTTTAGGATCCTACGTATAATGGTAGACGTACCATACATCCGTTCATAAGGTTTCTAACGTTTTCACGTTAGCTAAGGTTTCTAACGTTTTCACGTTAGCTAAGGTTTTGGCATCTTCATGTCACTAAGTTTGGATAGTCGCCAGTTAGGGCCATACTCCAGTTTACACACGATCCTTGGGCTTGTCCCCAGTTATCCTTGGGCTTGTCCCCAGTTATCCTTGGGCTTGTCCCCAGTTGCTAACTCTTTTCTTATATTGGCTTAGTCCCAAGTTATGTTCTATTTCAGGTCCTTGAAGATAGGCAGCTAGGGATCCTTGATCCTTATTTCACTCTAAGGTTTATCTTATAGTTATCCTTATTATGGTTAGGATTCTAACTTGGATCCTCAGGTATTGGTGATCCTTACTTAGGTAATATCCTAAACTTGAACTGGTTCATTTCTTTATTTTCTCTTATAAGGATAAGGATCATGTATCCTTTATCCATCTCTCACGTGAATTTAAGTTTTGAAAGTTCAGGTATCCTTAGCATAACATTGGTTATCCACTGAAGCAATCCGTTCCTTGGGTTTAACCCCAGTTATTTGGGCTTGTCCCCAGATTCCGCCTGTAGCGCACGATGATCCTGGTGTAGTTCAAGGCTTTGGGACCAGTACTCGTTCTAGGGGCTGATAATTCCATTGTTCTGGCTATGTTTAGGATCCTACGTATAATGGTAGACGTACCATACATCCGTTCATAAGGTTTCTAACGTTTTCACGTTAGCTAAGGTTTCTAACGTTTTCACGTTAGCTAAGGTTTTGGCATCTTCATGTCACTAAGTTTGGATAGTCGCCAGTTAGGGCCATACTCCAGTTTACACACGATCCTTGGGCTTGTCCCCAGTTATCCTTGGGCTTGTCCCCAGTTATCCTTGGGCTTGTCCCCAGTTGCTAACTCTTTTCTTATATTGGCTTAGTCCCAAGTTATGCTCTATTTCAGGTCCTTGAAGATAGGCAGCTAGGGATCCTTGATCCTTATTTCACTCTAAGGTTTATCTTATAGTTATCCTTATTATGGTTAGGATTCTAACTTGGATCCTCAGGTATGATCCTTAACTCTTTTGATTTATTCATTATTCTTTTAAATAACCCTTATACTTGACAACTGGACTTGTGTTTCTTAAACCATATCACTTTTTAGAACCTATCGGTTATGGGATATGTGATCTTTGATCATATCCTAAACTTTTTGGATATCTTTTCTAATTTTTCAAGGCTTGATAAGTATAAACAAAATGAATATTACAACAGTTGGAAAGTAAGACTTTATAAAGGATAACAACACAAGATAAGCGACAAAAGGTTAAGTTTTTATTTATTAACAAAAAGACTAACCCTTTAAGGTTGTCAAAATTGCCGACCCACATTTCTACCAGCAAAATGTGGCCCGTCCACATGGGTTGGCAAAGGGTGTCCATTGTTTACGGGTCTTTGTAGTGCAGAAAATAAAAGACGGAAGGATAACGAGTGGCTTCATCCCCCAAACAGAGGATCCATCCACCACCCATTATCCTGCCTATTGTCCACAGGATCATACATGATCCTTAACCCTAAAACCTATTGTTCAAGTACAACCCATCATTGTTCAGCAAAAAACACCATAAACAAAACAAACTATCCAACTTAAAAAATGGGCTCCGGCCACGTCTAGAAATATCCATCATCGCCCATTTCAGCAGCCTAAACTTTCGCTGCATCACCACCTCCGGCTCCACTTTCTTCACCCGCTTCATCCTTGCTTCCAGCCTCGATCGTCAGGATCTCTTCAGCCTCCTCTTCATCACCCAATTCAGCCAGCCTTGCTTTCCATTCTTCAATTTCCCAGCTGCTTTTGTCGAAGGCAGGATCCTGAGCTTCCAAGGCCATTTGCAGCTTGGTTTTGTACATTGCTATGGCGGCAGAGACTTTGGCATCATCCGTGATCTCCTGCTTTTCATAGTCAAAATTGACCAGCACCTTAGCCATCTCCTGTTTGGTATCCTGGAGTTCCTTTCGAAGATCAGCAATGGCAAGATCCTTTAGCACGGCAACCTGTTGGAGGTCGGCGATTTTCTTATCCTGATCCTCAACGTGGCCCACATAGTCCTCAATCTCTGCGAATTTCTGCAAAAAGGATAAGGTCAGGATCATGTAATCAGCAGGATATACCAGCAGGATATGTCAACAGGATATATGAGCAAAGACAGTGATCCTCACCTCATTGAAGTACTCGAGGAATTGATGGCGGATTAGAGGCAGACCCTGCAAATCCTCGGCCTCGGAGGCCTTTCTCCTTTTGACTCCCTTTCCTTTGAGGGGTGCCTTAGGGATTGAAGCTGTGGGGCTGGTAGGAACCTTTCTTTTGGAGGATTTGACAGTGGTGAGATCGGTGACACTGAACCTTGAAGCAGCTTTGGCAGATTTTCCAGCACCTACACAACCAAAACAAGATAAGTATCTTTTCTTAATATACATTTAACTATTTATTTAAATTATAAACAAGGATACTTACTTGACATTGTGATAGAGCCTGAGGATACCTCCTGTGAGTCTTGGGTTATTGTCTTAAAAGTTCTAGTTTCAGGGTCGAGTCCCCAGAAAGCAGCAAGTCTTTCCCTGGTTGCGGGTGTTGTGATGAGATGTGAAACAGAGATGGCTGCATGACACAAGACAAAGAAAGGGTTAGTGATCCTATTACAAAAACATGACCATCTGGTGATCCTTCCCAGGATCCTCCGGCCTACCATGGGTGGACCATGTTCTTGGTAAATGCTCTCCATCTGAAATGCTATCCCTTCTTACAAAGAAGAAGCGACGTTTCCAATCTTTGTCGTTTTTGGTGACTTTGAGAAGAGGATGATCTGCACTGGGTTTTCGTTTGAACAAATAACGGTGGGATCCAAAGGTAGTAAGATCATACAGTTCCGCCAGTTCTGACATTCCTAAATCAACGCCTTCCTGCTCGATGATCCTCTCTAGGGTGTATAAAACCCTCCAAATCATCGGCATGGCTTGAATGTAAGATATGCCGGTAAGGGAAAAGAAGGATTGTGTGAATTCCAGGAAAGGATAGGTGTACCCTATAGCAAATGGAGTAACTGGAAAGGCAACCCATGTTTCTGAAACATAGTCGCTCAGGGCAGTTGGATCGAAAGGTTTGAAAAAGACATTCGCCGGAAAACGGTGACGGATGTTATCTATTTGTGCATCGTTAAAGCAACACCTCTCGTTCACTGAGTCCTTGATGATCTTCTGACTCTTCAAAGGGCTATCCTTTTTGTGATCCTTGCCCGGGGAGCTTCGGAGCAACATTCTCGAAGTGACGGAGATAAAGAAGAAAAACAGAGTAAGAGAGGAAGAAAGAGGAGAGAGAAATACCTGATCGATCGTCGACTGAGAATTTAAAGGGAGTTTCTTTCGAATTTGAATGCATAATGATCCTATCTATATCTCTATTTATAATTATGATTCTGCAGGATTGTCACTTCCGTGACATCATCATCGCAACGGCTAGTTCTATTTTAACGGCTATATATCCGTTAGTTAGTTACCGATAAGATCAAGAAAATATAACTCGCATATTTACAATTTCACTCCTTATATTTTGGGGGCAATTGTTAGGGGAGGATTTTCTAACAATTAGTGATCCTTATTCATTATCCTAATATGTGATCCTTACTTCTGTGACAGGTGGTGATCCTCAGAAGAGCTTCAGGATCAGGATCATGGATCACTTTAAGGATCCTCGTACTGACAATTGTATGTTTATGTTTTGTATTACCTCGCAGGTATTACGAGCTTGACCAAGTCTTGGCGACATTCCTGGAGAATATTCCTAAACTATTCTGCACGTGCTTGACCAAAAATAGACGTTGTGGAGAACGTGGAGGCATGGCACGAAAGTAGGAGAGTTTGTTAGCTAGTTACATTTCTAATTTAAAGGGGTAACGAGCTAGTAGAAAAACACTTAGCCATTTCTGCAACTACACACACTCGTATACTCGCACACTTGAAGCTCTCGACGAACATACACTCATTTTTTCCCATTTTCACTCACATTTACACTTTTCACGATAGTGATCCTTGTACCTAGCTCGTTACTATCCGAAGTTGTAAACATTTAATCATTTATTTAAGCTTGGTGATCGGTAGTTTCCATCACCCGGGGTTTTTTGTGCCGGAGATCAACTCTTGATCAAGGGCTTTTTCCCCGTATAAATCCTTGTGTTGTTTGTGCATTTTACATCGAAGTGATCCTTATCGCTATTACACATTTGAGGCATCATTCCCCGATACAAAGAGTTTGGTTGCATATTATAGACAGAATTTTTAACCAAAACACCTCATATGCTTAGCAATTTGCAAACCAGCTATCAAGGCTTCATACTCAGCCTCATTGTTGGTAGTTTGAAATTCACAAGCTATGGAGTGGGGTATTATGTCCCCCTGTGGCGATTTTAGTAGTATTGCAAGCCCTGTTCCTTTTACATTAGAGGCTCCATCAGTGAAGAGTATCCAAGGATCCTTAGTTTCTTCAAGCTGTTGGACTTCTAACTCAGCTTCCTTTTGCAAATCACTACTAAAATCTGCCACAAAGTCAGCTAAGGCTTGGGATTTGATGGCAGTCCTTGGTTCATATCTTATATCATATGCACTAAGCTTCACTGCCCACTTAGCCATCCTTCCTGACATTTCAGGTTTCCTGAGAACATTCTTAATTGGAAAATTAGTCTTAACAATAATGGCATGAGTCTCAAAATAATGTCTTAATTTAGTAGATGCCATAATTAATGCAAGGATAAGTTTCTCTAAGTGTGAATACCTGGATTCAGCATCAAGTAAACTCTTACATAATAAACAGGATGTTGTGTACCTTGGTGATCCTTAACAAGGACCGCACTTACTGCCTTTGAGGATACTGCTAAGTATCAGGATAATATATCCCCTTTTTCTGGTTTCATCAAGGTCGGGGCTGAGGATAGTTAATCCTTAAGAGCTTTGAGGGCACTTTCATGCTTCTCAGTCCATTCAAATTTCTTGTTCTTCCTCAGGATGTCATAGAATTCCTTGCACTTTTCTGAGGATTTGGATATGAACCTGTTCAAGGCTGTGATTCTGCCTGTCAATCTTTGCACATCCTTAGCATTGGCAGGAGATTTGATATTCACAATAGCCTTGATTTGCTCCGGACTTGCTTCAATGCCCCTCTTTGTCACCATATAGCCTAAGAATTTACCTGCCTTAACACCAAAATGGCACTTGGAAGGATTTAGTTTCATGTTAAATTTATCAAGGACATTGAATGCTTCCTCCAAGTCTTTAAGGTGATCCTCAGCTTTCTTGGACTTAACCACCATGTCATCTATATAGACTTCCATAGTGTGTCCAATTTGTTCCTTGAACATCATATTGACTAGCCTTTGATAAGTAAGTAGCACTTGCATTCCTTAGTCCAAATGGCATAGCAATATAACAGTATATACCAGTTGGGGTCATAAAGGCTGTATCCTCTTGATCGGATGGTTCCATCTGAATTTGCTGAAATCCAGATGAAGCATCCATAAAAGTCAACAACTCATGACCCGCGGTAGCATCCACCATGGAGTCAATGTGGGGTAATGGGAAAGGATCCTTGGGACATGCCTTATTTAAATCAGTAAAATCGACACATACCATCCACTTTCCATTTTTCTTTTGAACAACAACCACATTGGCTAACCATCTTGGATACTTAACCTCTCTTATCATACCTGCCCAAAGTAGTTTATCTACTTCTTCCTGGATAATAGCATTCCTTTCAGGTGCAAACTTCCTCCTCTTTTGATGTATAGGCTTGAATGACCTGTCAATGCCAAGCTTATAAGTAATCATATCCTTAGATATACCTGTCATGTCTTCATGTTTCCAGGCAAAGGTGGATTTCCTCCTCTTAAGGAAGGATACTAGATCCTGCTCAATGTTGCTAACGATCCCTGATCCTATGAAGACTATGGATTTAGGATCATGAGGATCCATGAGGATTTCCTTTACATCCTGCTCTCTTGCCTCCAAGACATCTCTTGAAGGATACTTTAATTGCTATTGCTCCCTTGGTCTTGAGGCTGGCTTCATTGAAGATGTATAACAATTCTTAGCCTCTTGTTGATCACTCTCAATTTTCACCACTCCCCATGGACTTGGAAGCTTTACACACTGATGATAGGTGGATGGGACTGCCTTCATATCATGTATCCAAGGCCTGCCAAGGATAACATTGCAACAAGATAAGCAATCTATAACACAAAATTTTTGATAAGAATGCAATCCTTCAATATAGATTGGGAGTTTGATGTCCCCCAATGTATTCTTAGTTTCCCCACTGAATCCCACAAGTACTGAGGATCATGGGACAATATCAAACTCCGGGATATTCATCTTCTTGAGGACATCAAGCTGAATGATGTTCACAGAGCTTCCTCCATCTATAAGGATCCTGCGAACAAAGTGGTTAGAAATAAATAATGTAATTACAAGACCATCATGATGAGGATCCTGGACATCAACACGATCATCCTCATCAAAGGTAATGACTTTATCCTAGGTAACAACGGAGGTCCGGACGGGTCTGTCTCCATTATCCATCTTGGTTTCCTTAGCATGTCTTTTTGCTGCTGAAAAGGAGGTACCACAAATGTCTGATCCACCGGATATGAAGTTTATAACTTGTGCATCTGCTGGAGGAGCAGGAGCCCTTTCCAGGATCCTTTCAGGATCCTGGATCCTTGACTTTTTTCGTCCCAAAAGTTCCTTCAAATGCCCCTTGCTCAACAAGTAACCAATTTCCTTTCTTAGTGCAATACACTCTTCAGTGAGATGCCCGAAGTCCTCATGATATGCACACCACTTGGACTTATCCTTTGTAGCAGCTGGTTTATCACTTTTTCTCGGCCACCTAGCTTTCTCACCTAGATTCTGCATTGCAAGGATTAGTTCATTGTTATCAACAGAAAAACAGTATTCGGAAATCGGAGGATAATCCTCATCATCCTCTTCTTGATCCATTGCATGCACGTTTTGGTTATCAGACTTGTTGTAGGACTTTGATTTGTTGTTCCTGAAGTAGGATCCTTGCTTTTCCTGTTTTGAGGATCCTGTCAATCTCTCCTGGATCCTTTTGTCATCCTCTAGACGGATGAACCTAAGGGCCCTGGTTCTTACTTCATCAAGATTCCTGCATGGGGTCATAACAAGATCATCATAGAACAATGAATCCCTAAGCAATCCCATTTTGAAGGCTTCTACAGCCGTAGCAATATCTAGGTTAGGGATATCTAAGGATTGTTTACTAAACTTAGTGATATAATCTCTAAGTGATTCATTTTGACCTTGTGTTACCCTATATAGATCACTAGTTAATCGTTCAAACTTTCTACTACAAGAGAATTGACTATTAAACAAATTAACTAGATTAGCAAATGAAGTAATAGAGTAAGGGGGAAGACTTAGCAGCCATTTAAGAGCAGATCCTGTGAGTGTGGATCCAAATCCCTTGCATAGACATGCTTCTTTTAACCTCTTAGGAATTGGATTGATCTCCATCCTCTCCCTGTATTGAGCCACATGCTCCTCTGGATCCGTTGAACCATCATACAGCTTCACGGATGGTATCTGGAATCTTTTGGGTATCTCAGCATCACAAATAGGTGGTGTAAAGCGAGATATCCTATGGCTACCATCTGCAATTTCAGGAATGGGTTTGACCACTCCTGGTACACTGGATATCATGTCCTTGAGCTTCTGTAACTTCCTGGCCATAGCCTGATTGATACCTGTATCCTGCATAGAGCCATGGTTAGTGTTATATGAATTATTAAAAGTGTTAACTCCCACAGGATTCGTGTTTGGAATTCCAGATGTGAATCCATATTGACGAGACTCTGGTATGATTGAAAGACCAGAGGAAGCAATGGTTTGCATTGGTATGAAGTCTCCTTGATGAACATCCGAGCTCGGGGGCTGCATACTGTTTTGGTCAAAAATCAGACGAGGATAATCTAACCAAACTCTCTGTTATGGGGTATGATGCTTGAATTGGTAAACAACAATGAGGATCACTATGAAATGGATTGCAAAGGGGACACAAAGATTTATACGAGGAAAAAGCCCTTGATCAATGTATGATCTCCGGCATAAAAAACCTCGGGTGATGGAAACTACCGATCACCAACTCAAATTAAACAATAATCCTTTTTACAACTTTGGATGATAGCGAGCTAAATACAAGGATCACTATAGTGTATCGTGTAGAAACGTATGAAAAATGCTAAGTGTTTTGCCGAGAGCTGGTGAGTGTAGTTGTACGAGTGTGTGTAGCCAAAAAATAGCCAAGTGTTGTCTAATTAGCTCGCTACCCCTTTTAAATTTAGTAAAATATCTAAATAACTAACTATCCGCAATTCATGCCTTCTCCCCACGATCTCCATAACGTTCACCATGGTCAAGCACGTGCGGAATAAACGTGGAATATTCTCCAGGAACGTTTCCAAGACTAAGTCCAAGCTGGTACTCCTGCAAAACAATAACGAAATCATAGCAAACAATCATTAGTATAAGGATCCTTAGGACGATCCATGATCCTGATCCTGAAGCACTTCTGAGGATGATTAACTGACACAGAAGTAAGGATCACCAAGCAGGATAATAATTGAGGATCACGGGTCATTAAGAAATCCTCCCCTAACAATTGCCCCCAAAATATAAGGAGTAATATTGTAAATAAACGAGTTATATTTTGTTGATCTTATCCGCAACAAACTAACGGATAAATAGCCGTTAAGATCGAACTAGCCGTTGCAAACCTGACGTCACTGAAGTGACTATCCTACAAATCATCATTATAAATAGGAGTTAGAGATAAGATCAATTTGCATTTGAATCCAAGAGAAACTCCCTTTAAATTCTCAACCGAAGATCAACCAGGTATCTCTTTTCCTATTTCTCCTTCTCTTACTCTGTTTTTCTTTCTTTACCAACATCACGTTAAGAATAATGCTCCGGTCCTCCCCCGCCAAGGATCACCAGAAGGATAGCCCCTTGAAGAGTCAAGGGATCATCAAAGATTCAGCGAATGAGAGGTGTTGCTTTACTGATCCACAAGTAGATAAGATCCGGTACTGCTTTCCGGCGAACACCTTTTTCAAACCCTTCGATCCCACTGTTCTGAGCGACTATATTTCTGAGACATGGGTAGCTTTTCCTGTTACCCCATTCACCATAGGATACACCTATCCTTTTCCAGCCTTTACCCAATCCTTTTTCTCCCTTACCGGCATCTCCTACATCCAAGCTTTGCCGATGATCTGGAGGGTCTTATATACCCTTGAAAGGATCATAGAGCAGGAAGGGATTGATTTAGGAATGTTAGAACTAGCAGAGATGTATGATCTCACGACGTTTGGATCCCACCGATATCTGTTTAAGCGAAAACCCGGTGAAGAACACCCCATTTTTAAAGCCACCAAGAACGATACAAACTGGAAACGACGTTTTTTCTTTGTCAGAAGGGATTCTATTCCAAACGGAAAGGATCTACCAAGGAAGTGGTCCACCCATGGTAGGACAGAGGATCCTGAGAAGGATCACCAGATAGTCTTGTTTTTGTATAAGGATCACTAACACCCTTTTGTTTTATGTTATGCAGCTGTCACTGTTTCACACCTCATACCATCACCTACCACCAAGGAAAAGCTTGCTGCTTTTAGAAGGCTTGAACCTGTAACAAGATCATTCAAGACAGACACCCAGGATTCACAAGAAGTATCCTCAGGTTCTATCACCATGTCAAGTAAGTATCATGTTCTTTGTATAGTTAAAGACTTAAATAAATAATTAAATAGAAATAGGATAAGGATACTTATCTGTTTTGAATGTGTAGGTGCCGGAAAAGCTTCCAAGCCTGCCTCCCAGTTCAACATTGCCGACCTTGACACTGTTCGATCCAGAAAGAAGAAGGCCACTGCCAGCCCTAGTGTCTCCATCCCCAAGGCACCCACTAAAGGAAGGGGTGGCAAGAAGAGGAAGACTTCTGAGATAGAGGATCTACAAGGCCTGCCACTGATCCGCCACCAGTTCCTTGAATACTTCAATGACGTGAGGATCACCAATTCTGCCTAGGTATCCTACTTATTTGAGGATCACCTGATCTTGAACTGCTTTGTCTTTTTTGCAGAATTTTGCTGAGATTGAAGACTACGTGGGGAGCGTTGAGGAGCTGAATAAGAAGATTGCTGACCTCCAACAAGTTGCAGTGCTCAAGGATCTTAAGATTGCTGATCTCGAAAAAGCCCTTCAAGATGCCAAGACTCAGACAGCTAAAATCTTGATCGACATTGACTACGAGAAGCATGATCTCATAGAAGGTGCAAAGGTCTCCGCTGCCATCACAATGTACAAGACAAAACTGAAGATGGCCCAGGAAGCTCAAGATCCTGACTTCGACAGAAGCAGCTGGGATATTGAAGGCTGGAAGGCGAGGTTAGCTGATCTGGAAGATGATGAGGAGGCTGAGGAGGTTTTGGCGATCGAGGCTGGAGGCAGTGCGAAGGATCAGGTGAAGGATACCGAAGCTGGAGGGGATGAAGATGCAGCGAAGGTGTAGGCTGCATGATTGGGCAATGATGGACATTTCTAGACGTAGCCGGAGCCCAATTTTTTAAATTCGGTAGTAGTTTGTTTTGTGGTTGTGCTGTTTTAAAACAATGATGGTCTGTATTTGAACAATAGTTTTAGGATTAAGGATCTAGGATCCTTTGGATAATAGGTAGGATTACAAATGGTGGAGGGATCCTCTGTTTGGGGGATGAAGCCATTGTGATCCTGCCGCCTTTGATTTCCTGCACTTGCTATAACCGCATTAACAATGGACACCCGTTGCCAACCCATGTGGACGGGCCACGTTTTGCTGGTAGAAACGTGGGTTGGCAATTTTGACAACCTCCGACGGTTAAACCTTTGTTAATAAAGTAACTTTAATCTTTTTTGGTTTTTCTTGTGTTGTTATCCTTGTTTGTCCTTTTAATTTTCAATTGTTTTGATGTACACTTGTCTGAGTAAGAAAAGTTGAACAAATTAGATATCCTAAAAAAAAATTTAGGATATGATCCAGGATCCAATATCCTATAGTTGAAAAATTCCAAAAAGTGGTATATTTTAAGGATCATGAGTTCAGTTGTCAAAGTATAAGGGTTATTCAAATAATCAATGAATAAAATCAAAATAGTTAAGGATCATACCTGGGGATCCAAGTTAGGATCCTAACCCTTAATACTATAACCAGGATAACCATAGGACAAACCTTAGTAAGAGGTAAGGATCAAGGATCCTTGGTTGATTAACTTCGAAGACCTGAAATAGAACATAACTTGGGACTAAGCCATTATAAGATAAAAGTTAGCAACTGGGGACAAGCCCAAAGGATAACTGGGGACAAGCCCAAGGATAACTGGGGACAAGCCCAAAGATCGTGTGTGAACTGGAGTACGGCCCTAACCGGCGACTATCCAAACTTAGTGGCATGAAAATGCCAAAACCTTAGCTAACGTGAAAACGTTAGAAACCTTAAGAACGGATGTATGGTACGTCTACCATTGTACGTAGGATCCTAGGTATAGCCAGTACAATGGAATTATCAGCCCATAAAACGAGTATTGGTCCCACTGCCATGAACTATACCAGGATCATCATGCGCTACTGGCGGAACTGGGGTCAAGCCCAAATAACTGGGGTCAAACCCAAGTAACTGGTTGCTTTTGTGGATAACCATCCTTTTGCTAAGAGTACATGAATCTTCAAAACTCAAAATCACGTGAAAGGGGGATAAAGGATGCAGGATCCTTATCCTTATGTGAGAAAGTAGAGAAATGAAATAGTTTAAGATTAGAATGTTACCAAAATGAGGATCATCTGTGCTTTAAGGATCCTTTAAGGATATTTATCATCTGAGGATCATGGATCCTTATCACATGTAGTATTTCTTCAAATGGACAGCATTCCAGGCTCTAGGTAGCAAATCACCTTCCATTGTTAGCAATCGATATGCCCCCTTTCCTGCCTCAGCTTCAATAAAGTAAGGTCCTTCCCATTTTGGTGCCAACTTTCCATCAGCAGGATTGGTGGTATTCTGAAATGCTATCCTTAGTACCATATCACCAACTTGGAATTTCCTGATCCTGACATTTTTGTTGTAGGCTCCAGCCATTCTTTGCTGATAACTGGCCATCCTTATCCTTGCCAAATCTCTGATTTCTTCTATAGTATCCAGGTCTTGAACCAAGTTCTCATCATTTTCCTCAGGATCACGAATACTTGTTCTAGCAGTTGGAACCACCATTTCTGTAGGGATCACTGATTCTGCCCCAAATACCAAGGAGAATGGAGTTTGGCCTGTAGCATTCTTAGGAGTTGTCCTATCAGCCCAAAGCACATAAGGTAGTTCTTCTACCCATTTCCCTTTCTTGGATCCAAGCTTCTTTTTCAAATTGTTGACGATGATCTTATTGGAGGATTCTGCCTGACCATTAGCTTGTGGGTGGACTGGTGTTGATGTTATCATCTTAATCCCCCAGCTGTCACAAAAGTTAGTAGTTCTGCCACCAATGAATTGGGAACCATTATCACATATAATTTCAGAAGGAATACCAAATCTAGTTATAATATTTCTTTTAATGAAGGATATAACTTCCTTTTCTCTGACTTGGGCAAAAGTTTCAGCCTCTATCCACTTGGAGAAGTAATCAGTCATAGCAAGCATGAACACTTTTCCACCAGGTGCCTTAGGAAGCTTACCAACTATATCCATGCCCCATCTCATAAATGGCCAAGTGGAGGATATAGGGTGCAAAAATTCAGCTGGTTGATGAAGGATATTGCTGTGTCTCTGACAAGGATCACATTTCTTAGCATACTCCACAGCATCTCTCTTCATAGTTGGCCAATAGTATCCTGTCCTCAGGATCCTTGAGAATAATGCCCTGCCCCCTGTGTGGTTTCCACAATCTCCTTCATGGAAGTCTTTTAAAACTTCTTGGATTTCAGGATCCTCAATGCATCTTAAATATGGTCCTGCAAGAGATCATTTATACAACATATTATTTAAAATTGTGAATTGAGATACCTTAATTTTGAAAGCCCTAGGGTTTTCTCCTGTAGGAATCTCTCCATGTTGTATGTATCTCATGATTGGAAGGATCCATGATCCTGAATGAGATTGATTATCATCACTAGGGATGATTGCAGAATCCTCTCCTATCTCCATAGCCACATGATCCTCGATAGCCGGGGTCAGGATATGGATAATATGGATCTTGATATCCACCGGGATCTTCAAGGATGATCCTAAATTGGCTAATGCATCTGCCTCTGCATTCTCTTCCCTTGGTACCTGTGTCAAACTAAAGGATACAAAAGAGAGTGCCAATTCTTTGACTATCTCCAAATATTTGATTAGCTTTTCACCTTTAACAGCATAGGATCCATTAAAGTGATTAGTGATTAACAAAGAATCTACATGTACCTCAAGATACCTGATCCTCATATGCTTAGCAATTTGCAAGCCAGCTATCAAGGCTTCATATTCAGCCTCATTGTTAGTGATTTGGAACTCACAAGCTATAGAGTGGGGTATTATATCCCCCTTTGGCGATTTTAGTAGTATTCCAAGCCCTGTTCCTTTGACATTTGAGGATCCATCAGTATAGAGTATCCAAGGATCCTTGGTCTCCTCTAGCTGCTGAACTTCTAACTCAGCTTCCTTTTGCAAATCACTACTGAAATCTGCCACAAAGTCGGCTAATGCTTGGGATTTAATGGCTGTCCTGGGCTCATATCTTATATCATATGCACTAAGTTTCACTGCCCACTTAGCCATCCTTCCTGACATTTCAGGTTTCCTGAGGACATTCTTAATTGGAAAATTAGTTTTGACGATAATGGCATGAGTTTCAAAATAATGTCTCAATTTAGTAGATGCCATAATTAATGCAAGGATAAGTTTTTCTAAGTGTGAATACCTGGATTCAGCATCAAGTAAACTCTTACTTACATAATAGACAGGATGTTGTGTACCTTCGTGATCCTTAACAATGACGGCACTTACTGCTTTTGAGGATACCGCAAGATATAAGGATAACACATCTCCTTTTTCTGGTTTCATCAACGCCGGGGCCGAGGATAGGTAATCCTTAAGAGCTCTTAGGGCACTTTCATGCTTCTCAGTCCATTCGAATTTCTTGTTCTTCCTTAGGATATCATATAATTCCTTGCACTTTTCTGAGGATTTAGATATGAATCTGTTTAAAGCTGCAATCCTGCCTGTTAACCTTTGAACATCCTTAGCATTGGCAGGGGACTTGATGTTCACTGTAGCTTTGATTTGTTCTGGACTGGCTTCAATGCCTCTCTTTGTCACCATATATCCTAAGAATTTACCTGCTTTAACACCAAAGTGACATTTTGAAGGATTAAGTTTCATGTTATATTTGTCAAGGATATTGAATGCTTCCTCCAAGTCTCTTAGGTGATCCTCAGCCTTTTTTGATTTTACCACCATATCGTCTATGTAAACCTCCATAGTTTGTACAATCTGATCCTTGAACATCATATTCACTAGCCTTTGATAAGTTGCACCTGCATTTCTTAGTCCGAATGGCATAGGAGTATAACAGTATATACCAGTTGGAGTCATAAAGGTTGTATCCTCTTGATCGGATGGTTCCATCTGAATTTGTTGAAATCCAGATGAAGCATCCATAAAAGTTAACAGTTCATGACCCGTAGTTGCATCCACCATGGAGTCAATGTGGGGTAATGGGAAAGGATCCTTGGGACATGCCTTATTTAAATCGGTGAAATCGACACATACCCTCCACTTTCCGTTTTTCTTTTGAACAACAACCACATTGGCCAACCATCTTGGATACTTGACCTCTCTAATCATACCTACTCGGAGTAATTTCTCTACCTCCTCCTGGATAATGGCATTTCTTTCTGGTGCAAATTTCCTCCTCTTTTGATGGATTGGTTTGAAGGACCTATCAATGCCAAGTTTGTGAGTGATTATATCTTTAGATATACCTGTCATGTCTTCGTGTTTCCATGCGAAGGTAGTCTTTCTCCTTTTGAGGAAGGATATGAGGTCTTCCTTTATTTCGCCAAGGATCCCTGATCCTATATAAACTTTAGATTCAGGATCATTAGGATCCACAAGGATTTCTACTACATCCTGCTCTCTTGCCTCCAAGACATCCCTTGGAGGATGCTTTAATTGCTATTGCTCCCTTGACTTTGAGGCTGGTTTCTTTGATGAGGTGTAGCAGTTCTTAGCTTCTTGCTGATCACTATCAATCTTCACTATTCCCCAAGGACTAGGAAGCTTCACACATTGATGATAAGTGGATGGGACTGCCTTCATGTCATGTATCCAAGGCCTGCCAAGGATAACATTACAACAAGACAAACAGTCAATAACACAAAATTTTTGGTAAAAATGTAGGCCTTTGATATAGATTGGGAGTTTAATGTCCCCCAGAGTATTCTTAATCTCGCCACTGAATCCCACGAACACAGAGGATCTTGGTACGATATCGGATTCAGGAATATTCATCTTTTTGAGGACATCAAGCTGGATAATGTTCACAGAGCTTCCTCCGTCTATAAGGATCTTGCGAACAAAATGGTTAGAAATAAAAAGAGTGATAACCAAACCATCATGATGAGGATCCTGAATGTCAACACGATCATCCTCATCAAAAGTTATAACTTTTCCTTCGGAGACACTGGATGTTCGAATGGGTCTATCTCCATTATCCATCTTGGTCTCCTTTGCATGTCTTTTAGCTGCAGAGAAGGATGTTCCACAAATGTCTGATCCTCCAGAAATAAAGTTTATAACTTGTGCATCTGTTGGAGGGGCTGGAGCTTTCTCTGGGATCCTTTCAGGATTCTGAGTCCTTGACTTCTTTCTCCCCAATAATTCTTTCAAGTGCCCCTTGCTCAACAAGTATCCAATTTCTTTTCTCAATGCGATGCATTCTTCTGTGAGATGCCCAAAATCTTCATGATACGCGCACCACTTTGACTTATCTTTAGTTGCAGCTGGTCTGTCATTTTTCCTGGGCCACCTAGCTTTATCACCTAAATTCTGCATCGCAAGGATTAGTTCATTGTTATCAACAGAAAAGCAATATTCAGAAATTGGAGGATAATCCTCATCATTCTCTTCTTGTTCAACAGCATGCACATTCTGGTTATCAGATTTGTTATAGGATCTGAACTTGTTGTTCTTGAATGAGGATCCTTGCTTCTCTTGCTTTGAGGATCCTGCTAACCTCTCCTGGATCCTTTTGTCATCCTCTAGTCGGATGAACCTAAGGGCCCGGGTTCTTACCTCATCTAGATTCCTGCATGGTGTCATAACAAGATCATCATAGAATAATGAATCCCTAAGCAATCCCGTTTTAAAGGCTTCAACAGCCGTAGCTATATCCAGGTTAGGGATATCTAAGGATTCTTTACTAAATTTAGTGATATAATCCCTTAATGATTCATTATGACCTTGGGTTATCCTATACAGATCACTAGTTAAACGCTCAAATTTTCTACTACAAGAAAACTGGTTATTAAATAGGTTAACTAGATTAGCAAACGAGGTAATAGAGTAAGGGGGAAGACTTAGCAGCCATTTAAGAGCCGATCCAGTAAGAGTGGATCCAAATCCCTTGCACATACATGCTTCCTTTAACCTTTCTGGGATGGGATTGATCTCCATCCTTTCCCTGTACTGTGCTATGTGTTCTTCAGGATCTGTTGAACCGTCATACAACTTCATGGTAGGCACATGGAACCTCTTGGGTATCTCAGCATCACAGATTGGTGGTGCAAAACGAGATATCTTGTGGCTCCCATCTGCAATCTCCGGGATAGGCTTGACCACTACTGGGACACTTGATATCATATCCTTTAACTTTTGCAATTCTCTGGCCATGGCATGATTGATACCTGTATCCTGCATAAGGCCATGGTTAGTGGTATAAGAATTATTGAAAGTTTTACCTCCCATTGGATTCAAATTAGGAAGAGCGGATGTGAATCCATATTGTTGGAGCTTTGGAATGACTGATGGACCAGTAGAAGCAATGGTCTGCATTGTAATAAAATCTCCCTGATGGATATCGGAACTCCCTGATTGCAAACTCCTTAAGGATCCCGGAATCTGGAAGGATCCATGTAACTGAGAGGATCCTTGAAACTGAGAGGATCCTGGAACATAGGAGGATCCTTGAATCTGGGAGGATCCTTGAACCTGGGAGGATCCTTGAACCTAGGAGGATCCTTGAAATTGAGAGGATCCTGGAACATAGGAGGATCCT
Organism: Helianthus tuberosus; assembly: GCA_030545235.1. Classification (NCBI taxonomy): domain Eukaryota; kingdom Viridiplantae; phylum Streptophyta; class Magnoliopsida; order Asterales; family Asteraceae; genus Helianthus; species Helianthus tuberosus. The sequence continues at coordinate 195,401,489 of CM060442.1, read as the reverse complement.
TGAATCTGGGAGGATCCTTGAACCTGGGAGGATCCTTGAAACTGAGAGGATCCTTGAATCTGGGAGGATCCTTGAACCTGAGAGGATCCTTGAAACGGCCAGAATCCTTGAATCTGTTGCGCTCCTGAGTATCCTCCTGAGCTTACGAAGGATCCTATATGCTGAGGATGGGATCCTGCTGGTTGGAAGTACGACCCTGAAGCCTGAGTCATTGATGATGATCCGTGATGCACTCCTTTTGGTCCTCCCACATATTGAACGTCTGGAACCACTGAAGGCTGAGAAGTTATAACCGGAGTATCGAAATTCAAAGATCTGGGCATCAGTGGGGAATGATCCTCTGTCGATCTCTTCTGTTTCTTGATGTCTCCTATTTCTCTAAGAATCCTTTCATTGGTCTTATCATGCTGCTGTATATGCTCCTTCATCTGCAAAATCAGAGTAAACAAGTCACTAGTAGTAGGAGTATAAGAAGCAGAAGAAGTTGGAGGTTTTGAGAAAATGGGAGTTGGTTTCTTCTCGGCATTTTTCTGAGGTCCAGAAGGTGGTGGAGGCAAAGGTGGAATGCCCTGGGATGAATTGACTGCAGACATCGCCCTGGAGGTGTTCTTTGATGATGAAGCCATCTGCTTGGATGTAACGAACCGAAATGATCACAAAAATGAGAATTTCTTAGGAATGGAGCATCAATTGCCCCACGGTGGGCGCCAAACTGTTTTGGTCAAAAATCAGACGAGGATAATGCAACCAAACTCTCTGTTACGGGGTATGATACTTGAATTGGTAAACAACAATGAGGATCACTATGAAATGAATTGCACAGGGGACACAAAGATTTATACGAGGAAAAAGCCCTTGATCAATGTATGATCTCCGGCATAAAAAACCTCGGGTGATGGAAACTACCGATCAACAACTCAAATTAAACAATAATCCTTTTACAACTTCAGATGATAGCGAGCTAAATACAAGGATCACTATAGTGTATCGTTTAGAAACGTATGAAAAATGCTAAGTGTTTTGCCGAGAGCTGGTGAGTGTAGTTGTACGAGTGTGTGTAGCCAAAAAATAGCCAAGTGTTGTCTAATTAGCTCGCTACCCCTTTTAAATTTAGTAAAATATCTAAATAACTAACTATCCGCAATTCATGCCTTCTCCCCACGATCTCCATAACGTTCACCATGGTCAAGCACATGCGGAATAAACGTGGAATATTCTCCAGGAACGTTATCAAGACTAAGTCCAAGCTGGTACTCCTGCAAAACAATAATGAAATCATAGCAAACAATCATTAGTATAAGGATCCTTAGGACGATCCATGATCCTGATCCTGAAGCACTTCTGAGGATCATTAACTGACACAGAAGTAAGGATCACCAAGCAGGATAATAATTGAGGATCACAGGTCATTAAGAAATCCTCCCCTAACACATACTTCTTAGGAATCCTTGATCCTAAAAGATGTTGGATCCTTGAGGCTGAGATGATCCTTGAACCTGAAAGGACCCTGGATTCATAAAGGATCCTTGGACCTGGTGCATTCCTAAATATCCTCCTGAGCTGATGAAGGATCCCTGATGCTGAAAAGAGGATCCCGATGGCTGAGAGTAGGATCCTTGAGGTTGGAAGTGAGAGCCAAATGCCTGACTCATAGTTGCTGTTCCATAACGCCTTTTTGATGGACCACTTTGATACTGGATGCCCGGAACTGCCGATTGTAGGGTAGTTACAACTGGAGTGTCAAAATTCAATGACCTTGGCATCAGAGGAGAGTGATCCTCCACTGATTTCTTCTGTTTCTTAATATCACCAATCTCTTGGAGGATCCGTTCATTGGTTTTGTCCTACTCTTGCATGCGATCCCTCATCTGCAAAATCAGATTAAAAAGATCATTAGTAGTAGGATTAGTGGAAACAGAAGAAGTTAGTGGATTTTGGAAAATGGGGGTTTGTCTCTTCGTAGCATTTTCAGCATTCTTCTGGGATCCAGAAGGTGGTGGTGGCAAAGGAGGAACGCCTTGTGAAGAACTGATCGCCGACATAGAGCTTGATGTGTTCTTTGCTGAGGAAGCCATTTACTTGATTGTAACGAATCGAAATGATCACCAGAATAATAATTTCTCAAGAACGAAGCACCAATTGCCCCACGGTGGGCGCCAAACTGTTTTGGTCAAAAATCAAGCAATGATAATGCAACCAAACTTTCTGTTGTGAGATGTGATGCTTGAATCAATGAACAATATTAAGGATCACTCTGAAATGTAATGAACAAGTGACACAAAGATTTTACGAGGAAAAATCCCTTGATCAATGAATGATCTCCGGCATAAAAAACCTCGGGTGATGGAAACTACCGATCACCAACTCAGATTAAACAAGAAATGTATTACAACTTCGGATGATAGCGAGCTAGTTACAAGGATCACTATAGTGTAATGTGCAAAAAAGTGTGTAATCGCCAAGTGAATTGTCGAGAGCTGGTGAGAGCAGTTGCGAGTGTGTGTGTTAAGCTAAAAATAGCCAAGTGTTTTTATTTAGCTCGCTATCCCCTTTTAAAAATGGAAAATGTCTAAGCTAACAAACTGTCCGCATTTTATGCAAGTCCTCCACGACCTCCATAACGTCCATTTCAGCCATGCACGTGCGGAATAAATATGTAATATGCTCCAGGAATATCGCCAATACCAAGTCCAAGCTCGTACTCCTGCAAAACAACTTCATATTCAAAGCAGACAATCGTTAGTATAAGGATCCTGATGATGATCCATGATCCTGATCCTACAATACTTTCTGAGGATCACTAATTCAGACAGAATTGAGGATCACTAAGCCCAACAGTAAATGAGGATCACTGATCATTGGAAAATCCTCCCCTAACACTAATATCCTCTTATTTGATCCTTTTGCAGTGAATTTTAAGGAAGTAGCTCCCCCTACTGCGGAATCAGAAAAAAGAATCAAGGCGGTTTACCAATTACCTGCAAGCGACAGGAGTTTTACCACACATATCCCGAGTTCCAGTCAATACTCATCATCCGAAATGTCTGGTAAGGATTATTTTTGAAGTAATTAATTAACGCAATATAATATAATGAAGGATAATAAAGATGTAAGACTTTTCCCTTTACGCAGCACCAGCCAAGATCCCTGAAGTCTTCGACCTTGACGAACTGGACAGTTATTCCGATCAGGTCCAAATCAAGAAGGAACCTAGTCCCAAAGCTACGGCCTCATCCAAGCCCAGCAGCTCCAAGGCTATCGTCATCCCCAAGCCTTCGCCAGCTACCAAGCCCCAGAGTTCAAGTTCTCGTAAAAGGAAAGAGCCTAATTCTCCCGTTATCTCTGATACATTCCCTTATGAGAATCACGGGTTCATTGAAGCAAGCGGATTTATGACTTCTTTTCTCAACCAGGTTAGTATCCTTGAGCCATATCCTGCACCTTACACCACTTATAAGTATTTATTAAAACCAATACCTGTCCTCTTATTTTACAGGGTCTTGAACGTCTGGTTCATCTATATCAAGAATCCTGTGGGCTCAATAAGACACCTGAATCCAAGTTAAAGAAAGCTGAGGTTACTATCTCCGATCAGGGCATGATTGCAGCCGCCAAGTCTCGGCACTATGAGGAGAAGTTCAAGGCTATGACCCAAGAACACCAGGCCGCCCTTGACAGAGCTGCTCTCCAGGCCCAAGCCGATCTTGATGCTACCCACGCTCAACACGAACGGGATATGGCCAGCTACCGGGAAAGCCTCAAAGGTTCCGTCGTCACTTCCCTTCTTCAGGCCAGGCTAAAGATGGCCCATGAAGCCAAAACACTGGGCTTCGAATGCCCTTCTTGGGACATCGATGCCTGGGAAACAAGGCTAAGGGGTCTCGGTAGCACTTCTGCTAAACCCGCAGCTGAAGGATCTTCAAAGGCAGCCGAAAAACCAACTGATGCTGAGAAGGATGTCGAGGTTGATCCCAAGACAGATGCTGCTGAAAATACCATGAACGAAGAAGGCGCTGCCTCCTAAAACTTATTTCCCTTAAATTTTAGAGTTACGCTTATGTTTGAACAATTTTACTTCTTGTCTAAGAACAGTTTTCATTTCTGCATTAAAACAACTTGATAGCCGAAGGTGGATGGATCCTAGGTTTTAGGATGAAGCCTTCGGTTATCAATTGGTATTATAATTTCATTTTCCAATTGACTTGCTATTGCTCTCTAATTTCTGTCATGCACTTCTTAGTGTAGATTTTAGTTTTGCATAATATCCTGATCAATATACTCAGTGATACATTATGAAGATCTTTATCAAATAAAATTTCTAAAAATTCAATCAACTTTAGACAAAACTTCTAAAGAACAAAAGATAGTCCATTTTCTAAAACCTGTTTTAATAATACTTGTTTGATCAGAGTTTTCATTGTCAATCCAAGTATCACTTCCTAAATATTTTAGTCAATTATCCCGAAACGTATCCCAAAAACACTTTTTGAAAAAATATCCTAATGATATATCCTTATCAGGATATTTTGAGCATGAATCAGAGTTAAACATTTCATGTAAGGTTCACAAAGGAAAGATCATACCAGGAATCGAGTGCAACCCTAGTATCAAACTCCAACCCCTTTTGTGACTTCTCCCACTAAGATGTCCCCAGTCCGAGACACTTAGCCCAATTTTGATCTTTTGAGCTTCACACAATTGTTTTAGAAGAAATATCCCATGTGCATGAAGTCTTTAAATACTTAGAAAATTTTAGAATATTAGTTCCAACTGTTTAGACAATTCTTGTGTTACAGGGGTAAAACCCAAATATATACCGGGGATAAATCCTTAGTATCCTGGGGAAAATCCCAAATTTTCATGCGCTACAGGCGGGAGTGTACAAACTCCAAGACTTAGAAAGGTGAAAACCTTTAAACCTTAGAGAGTATGAAAATACCCTTTCGTGAGAGAGGGTGATCAATCCTCATATACCTTTAGGATTCAGGATATAGCCAATAGTAACGAAATTGTCAGTCACTTTTACATGAACTGGTCCCGCCACCTTGAACTATTCCTGAATAACTTGCGCTCCAGGCGGGGTGTTTAAACCCAATTCAGAAGAAAGTTGAATACCTTTAAACCTGTGAAGGGATCAGGATCCCTTGGACGTGAGAGAGGGGGCCAATCCTCTAATCTTTCGAAGTATCCTGAATGTGTATCCTGGTGCTATATCCCGAAGCATATTCTTCAAAACACTTATAAGCTAAGGTGGGTGTTAGCCTGGCTAACACCCCTCCGATGCTTAAGTCAGCAATGGGTTCAAAACAGTAAATAATATTAAAATTCGATAAAAGAGACAGAAATCATACCATCCTGAGTTGTGATTTAAATTCCATACTCACTTGAAATAGAGTTTTAGATGTACAGCATTCCAGGATCTCGGTAGCATATCTCCCTCCATATTTTTGAGTCGGTATGCTCCTTTTCCTGATTCTGATTCAACCTCATAGGGCCCTTCCCATTTCGGAGACAACTTTCCATCAGCAGGATTAGTAGTATTCTGAAAAGCTTTTCTTAATACCCAATCTACAACCTGAAATCTTCTAGTCCTGATATTCTTGTTATATGCTTTAGATATCCTCTGTTGATATGCTGCCATCCTTAGCCTTGCAGCGTCTCTTGTCTCATCTACAGTGTCCAAATTTTGGCACAAAGCTTCAGGATTCTGCTCAGGATCCCGGAGGATAGATCTTGCCGTAGGTATCACCATTTCTGTTGGGATCACTGCTTCTGCTCCAAATACCAAGGAAAACGGGGTTTGGCCAGTTGCATTTTTTACCGTTGTTCTATCAGCCCACAAAACAAAGGGTAATTCTTCTGCCCATCTTCCTTTCTTAGCCCCTAGTCTATTTTTTAAGTTGTTGACAATTATCTTGTTCGAGGATTCTGCTTGTCCATTTGCTTGAGGATGCACCGGAGTAGACGTGATCATTTTAATTCCCCAACTCTTGCAAAAGTCAGTAGTCCTTTTACTTATAAATTGAGATCCATTGTCACAAATTATCTCAGCTGGTATTCCAAACCTAGTCAGGATATTCCTTTTTATGAAGGATACCACTTCTTGATCTCTAACCTGAACAAATGCTTCTGCTTCAACCCACTTAGAGAAGTAATCCGTCATTGCCAACATGAAAACCTTTCCTCCTGGAGCCTTTGGAAGCTTTGCCACTATATCCATACCCCATTTCATGAATGGCCAAGGGGAAACAATAGGATACAGCGGTTCAGCAGGCTGATGTAATATGTTACTATGTCTTTGACATGCATCACATCTTCGAGCATATTCTGTGGCATCTTTTCTCATCGTCGGCCAATAATATCCTGTCCTTAATACTTTTGAAAATAACGACCTGCCCCCAGTATGGTTACCACAATCCCCTTCGTGTATATCCTGAAGCACTTCTTTGGTTTCGAGATCCTCCAAGCACCTCAGATATGGTCCTGCAAGAGATTTCTTATTCAAAACGTCATTTATAATAGTGAATCGTGATACCTTCATTCTAAAGGCCTTAGGATTCTCATTCTTTGGGATATGTCCTTCCTTGAGATATCTCATGATTGGAGCCGTCCAGGACTTAAGATCCTCCTCGGGATACTCATCATCAGGGTCCTGAATACTTAATACTTCCTTATCCTAAGGATTCATCGCAGGATATAGGATATGTAATATTGGTATTCTGGTTCCTTCCAGTATCCTGACCGATGATCCCAGTTTTGCCAAGGCATCAGCTTCAGCATTTTCCTCTCTTGGTACCTGTTCAAGTGTAAAAACATCAAAGTATCCTGCTAATTTTTTTGAGAATTTCGAGATACTCGATTAACTTTTCTCCTTTAACTGCATAGGTTCCATTAAAATGATTAGTGATTAACAAAGAATCAACATATACTTGCAAATTCTTGATACTCATATTTTTAGCCAACTCTAATCCTGCAATCAAAGCTTCATATTCTGCCTCATTATTAGTAGCAGGAAATTCACACCTAATAGCCTGGGGTAATATGTCCCCCTGTGGCGATTTTAGTAGTATACCTAGACCTACACCTCTTACATTAGATGCACCATCAGTGTATAATGTCCAGCATTCTAAGTTTTCTCCTAGCTGCTGTACTTCTAGGTCTACTTCATTTTGAATGTCACTACTGAAATCAGCCACAAAGTCAGCTAAAGCCTGAGACTTTATGGCATTTCTAGGCTCATACACTAAGTCATAAGCACTTAATTTAACTGACCACTTAGCCATCCTACCCGACATTTCGGGTTTCCTAAGCACGTTTTTAACAGGATAATTGGTTTTAACATGAATCCTATGTGTCTCAAAATAATGTCTAAGTTTCGTTGATGCCATAACTAGGGCTAATATTAATTTTTCTAGATGAGATTATCTACTTTCAGCATCTAATAAACTTTTACTAACATAATAGACAGGATACTGCTGACCTTCATGGTCCTTTATAAGAACAGCACTTACAGCATTCCTTGATACAGCGAGGTATAGGGATAGTGGTTCACCATTTTCAGGCTTCATCAATAGAGGTGCAGTTGAGAGATATTGCTTCAAATCCTAGAGGGCTGCTTCATGCTTCTCTTTCCATTCGAACTTCTTGTTCTTCTTGAGGATATCTAAAATTCCTTGCACTTTTCCGAGGATCTTGAAATAAATCTGTTCAATGCTGCTACTCGGCCTGTTAACCGTTGAACATCCTTCATATTCGAAGGTGATTTTATATCCAGGATAGCTTTAATCTGCTCCGGGCTTGCCTCTATCCCCCTTTTGGTCACCATATATCCTAGAAACTTTCCTGTCCCCCACTCCGAAATGGCACTTAGCAGGATTCAGTTTCATGTTATACTGATCCAGGATATCAAACGCTCCCTTAATATCCTGGAGGTGATCCTCAGCCTTTTTAGATTTCACCACCATATCGTCAATATATACCTCCATGGTGTCCCCCAGCTTGTCTTTAAACATCATGTTTACCAACCTCTGGTATGTTGCACCTGCATTTTTCAAACCAAAGGGCATAGCAGTATAACAATAAATACCTGTGGGTGTCATGAAAGCAGTATCCTCCTGATCAGAGGGTTCCATTTGGATTTGCTGAAATCCTGAAGAGGCATCCATGAAGGTTAACATCTCGTGGCCGACGGTAGCATCTACCATTGAATTAATATGAGGTAGAGGAAACGGGTCTTTGGGACAGGCTTTGTTTAAGTCTGTGTAATCTACACAAACTCTCCATTTCCCATTTTTCTTTTGTACCACGACTACATTCGCAAGCCATTTAGGAAACTTTACTTCTCTAATCATCTTGCTCCTTAGTAGCCTTTCAACTTCCTCTTGGATGATTACATTTCGCTCCGGAGCAAATTTCCTTCTCTTTTGCTGGACCGGCTTGAATGACCTGTCAATACCGAGCTTATGTGTTATAATATCCTTGGAAATACTTGTCATATCCTCGTGCTTCCATACGAATGTTGACATCCTGCATTTCAAAAAATTAGTCAATTAATTTTCAATATCCTGAGGGATATTGGTTCCCACGAGCACCGAGATATCCGGATTATCCTGATCCAGGATAACTTTCTTTACATCCTGCTCCGAAGCCTCCATGATATCCTGGGCCCATATCTTTAATTGCTATGCTGCATTAGGCTTGGTTGAGGATTTCATTGAGGATGAGTAGCATTCCTTCGCCTCCTGCTGATCACTATCAACCTTGACAACCCCCCAAGGGGTAGGGATCTTGATGCACTGATGATAAGTCGATGGCACAGCCTTCATATCATGGATCCATGGCCTGCCTAGTATGATGTTATAGCAGGATAGGGAGTCCATCACACAGAAACGTTGTATCGAGTTGACCCCTTCAACATATACTGGTAATTTTATCTCCCCTACGGTATTCCTAGCTTCCCCACTGAAGCCAACGAGCACGGTGGATTTCAAAGTAATGTCCATCGGAGATACATTCATCCTCTTCAGTGTTTCCAGCTGAATTATGTTGACAGAGCTGCCATTATCCACTAATATCATGCGTAAAAAATGGTTAACAACATATAATGTTATCACGAGAGCATCATGGTGAGGATCCTGCACAGTATCCCTGTCATCACTGTCGAAAGTGATCACTTTATCAGTTGTAAGGGTAGTCATCCTGGCTAGTTTGTCTCCCCTTTCAGTCTTAGCCTCCTTTACATGTCTCTTAGCCGCAGAATACGAAGTCCCACAAATGTCGGATCCTCCTGAAATAAAGTTAATTATTTTGGCATCTGCTGGGGGTGATGCTGCTCGTTCAGGATCCTTCTCAGGATCCTGCCCTTTATTCTTCATTCTTCCCAGCAAATCCTTCAGATACCCCTTGCTCAATAGGTAGCTTATTTCTTTCCTTAGAGCAATGCAATCCTCGGTCACATGTCCGAAATCTTCATGGAAGGCACACCATTTGGATTTATCCTTCCAATCAGCTTTTTGTTGATTCCTTCTAGGCCACCTAGCTTTATCTCCTAAACCCTGCATAGCATACATTAACTCAGGTATGTTAACAGAAAAGCAGTATTCAGATAATTCAGGATATTCTTCAGGATCCTCATCTTCAACATCATTCACTTTCTTGTTGTCATTTCTGCCATATGGCTTAGAGCGATATGGTTTATACGAGGATTCTGATTTCCTGTTGGTTGATTCATTGGTTGAGGTAGAATTCATTCTCTCTTGCATCTTTTTGTCATCTTCCAAGCGAATATATCTCAAGGCCCTATTACGAGCTTCGTCGAGATTCCTGCAGGGATTCATTACAAGATCCTGATAAAACTGAGAATCCTTTTGTAACCCCATCTTAAAAGCCTGCACAGCTGTTGTAACATCAAGATGCGGGATATCCAAGGATTCCCGACTAAACTTGTTCAAGTAATCCCTCGAGGATTCCTAAGGTCCTTGAGTTATCCTGTAAAGATCACTGGTTAGTTTCTCAAAACTCCGGCTGTAAGAAAACTGACTATTAAATAAATTAACCAAATGAGCAAACGAAGTAATTGAGTGAGGAGGAACATTTAACAACCATTTTAAGGCTGATCCAGTCAGGGTAGATCCGAAACCCTTGCACAAGCATGCTTCCTTGAGCTCCGGAGGGATAGGGTTAATCTCCATTCTTTCCCTGTACTGGGCAATATGCTCTTCAGGATCCGTAGTCCCATCATACAGCTTCATGTTGGGGGTTTGAAATCTCTTTGGGATTTCAGCATCACAGATAGGATATGCAAAGCGGGATATCCTGTGGCTGTCTTGGGATACTTCCGGAATTGGTTGGACCACTCCAGGTACACTGGATATCTTGTCCTTCAATTTCTGAAGCTCCCTAGTAAATGTTGACGTCATACCTGCATCCTACAAAGATCCATTATTGTTAGTAGCAAGAGTATTATTATTTGACATGTTACCGGTCTGAGGATTCTGGCCATATCCTGAAGCATATCCTGAGCTCCTCACATTTGACATCCTGACCGAGGAGGGTATCTTAGGAGTATGATTCTGAGAATGGCTTGGCATGATATTCCCCCGGTTATCTTCAGTGTAAACTGCAGAACTAAAGTTTAAAGCTCTAGGCTACAAAGGAGTGGCCGTTTCTTCAGCAGGTCTACTTGGGCCAGATTTCAAGAGTTGTATCTCTCTCATCAACATCCGATTAGTTTCCTGCTGCTGCCTCATCTGTTCCTGTACACTACCAAACAAATTCAGAATTTCATCATTAGAAGCCAAAACAGGACCAGATCCCTGGGTGCTGGGAGCGGGGATAACATCCCGAGCCACATGAATTTCAGTTCCGTGTGAAGAAGTTTGCATTCATGGAGGGGGAGGTGGAAGCACCGAACCAATTGTTGTAGAGGTTGTAGCAGACATGGTGGAAGAGCTCATGTTTGATCTCGAGGCCATTGAAAACAATGTAGCAAAAAGTTTTGACAATAGAAAACCGAGTAATGATTTTACTAAAGTTTTTAGCAAAAATAGCACCACTTGCCCCACGGTGGGCGCCAAATTATTTTGGTCAAAAATTACCGAAGCAATTAAGTGATCAAATTAGTTAAGTGAGGTAGTGTGCTAGAAATGAGTGCCGAAAATATGTTAATCAAATTAATTGCAAAAACAGTTTCAGGATACGGCTCAGGATATAGAGCTGTATCTGTGATCAAACAATGAGCAAAAAAGTAAAGGTTGACACGTGATGTGAGAGGAAAGCCCTTGATCAATCTAGATCGCCGGCACAAAACCTCGGGAGCTGACAATCGCAGCTGCCTTGTTCTTCTATTACTTCAAATATCAGGATACAGTGCAGGATGTGATGCAGATCAACTAGGTGTTACAATGTAATTCGAGTACAAGTGTTGGTGTATAGTGTTTGCTAGCAGCTAGAGAGTAAAGTGTGCAAAAGAGTGTGTGTCTAAAGTTGGGTGCCTTAATCTGATCCGCCCCATCTATTTATAGTAAAAGAAATATAACAAACTACCCTATTAAACCAGGATCCGGTGGATATTCCCCACTTGAACGTTGTAGACCTGGTCTTTCGGGCCCACCGTCACTCAAATAACTGGTTTGCCCGAGTCTCTAGGAGAAGAAGTCCATCTGACCGTTAGTGACCAGCAGCTTCTTACCTGCATGTGGTCAATTTAGTTAACACCAGGATATCGCCCAGGATGTTACCAATATCCTGGTCCAGTATCCTGATCATAAGCAAACAATCAAAAGCAGGATATTAGTCAGGATATATACGCTCAGAAAATGACCCATAACACATATGATCCATTTATCATTCTTACCAAATCGTTTATATATCATGGCTACATCTTTAATCGTGCAACCCTAATCTAACACATCATACCCAACTGTTATTGTTAATCACATAAGCCTAGCGGTTTGTTAACATCAAGAATACGGAGACCGGCTAACAATCCTTATTAATACGATTACCATAATCAAGGAACCAAGAATCACATAGCAATTAGCAACAATCAATAATAATTTCAATCCAACAATCAATAATGGTTAAACACTAACCGAGATAGGAGGAACAATGAATTGATCGATAAAGAGGGCTTCAAGGACTCAAGGTTGCCGTCGCACAGAAGAGGGGATGCGTTTTAGGGTTTTCAATTGTTCAGTTGTGTGACGAACACAACAGTTATTACGTAATATATTCACATAAGTGTATTGGGCCCTTACTGGGCTTCGAAGTAACATGGGCCGGTGAAACTCATATGTTTCGTCGTGGTGTGAATGACGAAACCCCCTAGGTTTCGTCGAGTGGGTGTTGTGACGAAAGTTCTATGTTTCATGGTCAAAAAGATGAGAATGCATGTGTTAAGTTTAATAAATCTTAAACAGTTAAAGGGTTCCATTAATTAGCCAACGATATAACAATCCATAATCAAATAGCAAAGGTGCACATATAATCAAATGACAAAGATACACATACTACAACGCAATAAGTCATGAAAACAGAGTCGTGAAGCAAGTAATGTGTCAAGGAAAAGTCTTGGAAACTCGGGTTGTTACATCATCCCCAACTTGAAAGAAATTTCGTCCCGAAATTTGATAAGCAAACCCGAAACCGCAAGACATTAACTCAGGATGACTGTGGATTTTCCGCGGGTACCACATCATCCCCAACTTGAATGGGAATTTCATCCAGAAATTCACTAGTTGTATTAGATTTAGATTTGCCAGGCTTGGACTTGTCCTCTGGGAATAAATGTGGGTACTTAAGCTTCATCTGGTCCTCGCGTTCCCACTTGAACTCCGGCCCACGTCTTGAGTTCCAACGAACTCTCACGATTGGAATACGGCTGTGCTTACGGACCTTGACCTCCCGGTCCATAATTTCTATTGGTTCTTTGACAAACTGCAACTTGTCATCGATCTTCAGCTCTTGAAACGGTACCACTAGTGTTTCATCAGACAAACACTTCTTTAGTTGCGACACATGGAACACATCATGGACGTTACCTATCTCAGCAGGTAACTCCAACTTGTTGGCCACTTTACCAATCCGCTCCAGAATTTTGAATGGCCCTACATAACGAGGGTTTAGCTTGCCGTGTTTTCCAAAATGCACCACACCCTTCCAGGGTGAGACCTTCAACATAACCCGATCGTTAACTGCGAATTCCAAGGGTTTTCTACGCTTATCAGCGTAGCTTTTCTGACGGTCACGCGCTGCCGCCATACGATTCCTGATCTGAACAATATTCTAGGAGGTTTCGAGTACAAGTTCTGGGCCTGTAACCTGGCTGTCACCCACCTCAGCCCAACAGAGAGGTGAACGACACTTTCGTCCGTACAATGCTTCGAATGGAGCTGCCTGAATGCTGGTATGGTAGTTGTTGTTGTAAGAAAACTCTATCAGCGGCAGGTGTTTCTCCCAACCCTTGCCAAAATCAATCACACATGCTCGTAACATATCCTCAAGTGTCTGGATGGTTCGCTCACTTTGACCATTCATCTGCGGGTGATAAGCAGTGCTCATATAGAGACGCGAGCCGAATGATTTGTGCATCGACTGCCACAAATCTGAGATGAAACGCGGGTCACGGTCAGAGATAATAGATGTCGACACCCCGTGCCTAGAAACCACCTCCTTAAGATAGATAGTAGCTAGTTGTGAGAATTTATCTGTTTCCTTGATTTCCAGAAAGTGTGCTGACTTTGTGAGATGATCAACGATCACCCAGATGGTATCATTTCCGTTTTGAGTTCTCGGCAAACCTGTGATGAAATCCATTGTGATTTGCTCCCACTTCCACATGGGTATTTCTGGTTATTGCAGCAATCCAGACGGTTTTTGATATTCCACTTTAACTTTCGAGTAGGTCAAACATTTACTCACATATGTCGCGATGTGAGCTTTCATCTTCGGGCACCAATACATGACTTTGAGATCCTGATACATTTTATCCGAACCTGGGTGAACAGAGTATCGAGACTTGTACGCTTCATCCATCACAAGATCTCTAAGGTTGCCAAACAACGTGATCCATATCCGCTCCATAAAATAGTAAATGCCATCTGATCTCTTCTCGAGTCGTTTATCCATACCCCGTAAATACTCAGCTTCATAGTTTTCTTCCTTCAACGCCTCGGCCTGAGCCGAACGGATTTGGTCAGGTAGGTTAGAATGAATGGTGAGCTACAAGGCGCGAACACGTTTGGGTTTCGATTCCTTTCGACTGAGAGCTTCAGCTACAACATTGGCCTTACCCGGTTGATACTTGATTGCACAATCATAATCGTTTAAAAGTTCTACCCAGCGACACTGTCGCATATTCAAATCCTTCTGGTCGAAGATATGCTGAAGGCTCCTATGGTCAGTATAAATAGTGCATTTAGTACCGTACAGGTAATGCCTCCAGATTTTAAGCGCAAACACCACCGCTCCCAACTCTAAGTCGTGTGTCGTATAATTCTTCTCGTGAACCTTCAACTGTCGAGAAGCATAAGCTATCACATTGTTGCGTTGCATCAGCACACATCCAAGACCCTGAATAGAAGCATCACAATATACCACAAAATCTTCTGTACCCTCAGGTAGAGACAAGATCGGTGCACTGCAGAGTTTCTGTTTTAATAACTGGTGTTTTGGTCAAAAATCAAGCTAAGATAATGCAACCAAACTTTCTGTTGTGAGGTGTGATGCTTGAATCAGTGAGCAATGCTAAGGATCACTCAGAAATGTAATGAACAAGTGACACAAAGATTTATACGAGGAAAAAGCCCTTGATCAAGAGTTTATCTCCGGCATAAAAAACCTCGGGTGATGGAAACTACCGATCACCAACTCAGATTAAACAAACAAGTTATTACAACTTTGGATGATAGCGAGCTAGTTACAAGGATTGCTAGTGTGTAATGTGCAAAAAAGTGTGTAATCGCCAAGTGAATTGTCGTGAGCTGATGAGAGCAGAGTGTTCTAATTTAGCTCGCTATCCCCTTTTAAAAATGGAAAATATCTAAGCTAACTAACTATCCGCATTTCATGCAAGTCTCCCACGAACTCCATAACGTCCATATTGGTCAAGCACGTGCGGAATAAAAAAGGAATATGCTCCAGGAATATCGCCAAGACTAAGTCCAAGCTCGTACTCCTGCAAAACAACATCATATTCAAAGTAGACAATCGTTAGTGTAAGGATCACTATGACGATCCATGATCCGGATCCTATAATACTCTCTGAGGATCACTAATTCAAACAGAACTGAGGATCCCTAAGCCCGGCAGTAATTGAGGATCACTGATCATTGGAAAATCCTCCCCTAACAATTGCCCCCAAAATATAAGGAGTAAAATGTAAATAAACGAGTTGTATTTTCTCGTTCTTATCCGTAACAAACCAACGGATATATAGCAGATACTTTCTGACTAGCCGTTGCCATCCTGACATCACTGAAGTGACTATCCTGCAAGATCATCATTATAAATTGAAATTAGAGATAAGGGTTAGAGAGCATTTAAATTCGTGCGTTTCATCCTTTAAATCTTCATTCGAATATCTGATCAGGTACTTCTCCTTCCTTTCTCTCTTCATATTCTCCTTCTGTTTCTTCTTCTTCACCACCGTTATGTCCAAGATGATGCTGAGATCCTCACCAGCTAAGGATCACAAGAAGGACAGTCCCTTGAAGAGCCAAAAGATCATCGACGACTCTGCAAAGGAACGATGTTGCTTTACTGATCCACAGATAGATAGGATTCGCCATTGTTTTCCTGCAAACACCGTCTTCAAAGCTTTTGATCCCACCGTCTTGAGTGACTATGTTTCTGAAACATGGGTAGCTTTTCCGGTCACCCCATTTACAATAGGATACTCGTATCTATTTCCAGATTTCACCCAATCCTTCTTCTCTCTCACCGGCATCTCCTACATCCAAGCAATGCCAATGATCTGGAGGGTCTTGTATACCCTTGAAAGAATCATTGAGCGTGAAGGTATTGATCTGGGAATGTCGGAGTTTGTAGAGATGTATGACCTCGTTAGCCATGGATCCCACCGATATCTACTCAAACATAAACCTGGTGAAGAACACCCCATCTTCAAAGCCACTAAAAATGACACCAACTGGAAACGGTGATTCTTCTTTGTCAGAAGGGATTCTATCCCTGATGGAAAGGATCTGCCTAGAAAATGGACCACCCATGGTAGGATAGAGGATCCTGAGAAGGATCATAGGATAACCTTGTTTCTGCTAAGGATCACTAACATCCTTTTGTTTCCACTTTGCAGCTATCACTGTTGCACACCTTATTACAACACCTGCAACGAGGGAAAGGCTTGCTGCTTTTCGGAGGCTCGATCCTGCAATAAGAACATTCCAAGCAAATACCCAGGATTCTCAAGAGGTATCCTCAGGTTCTGTCACAATGTCAAGTAACTATCCCATTTTGTACATAATTAAATGTTTAAATAAAAATGAAATACGGATACTTATCTGTTTTGGATGCGTAGGTGCTGGAAAATCATCGAAGTCTGCTACCCGTTTCAGTGTCACCGATCTCACCACCGTTGGCCCCAGGTCTGGAAGGAAGAAGGCTGCTGCTAGCCCAAGTACTGCCATCCCCAAGTCTACTGCTTCCAAGGGAAAGAAGAGGAAAGCCTCTGAGGCTGACAATCTAGAAGGCCTGCCTTTAATCCGCCACCAGTTCCTTGAGTACTTTGCTGATGTAAGGATCACTGACTTAGCTTAGTTATCCTGCCCACTTGAGGATCATGTGATCCTAAACTTCACATTGTCTTTTTGCAGAAATTTGCTGAAATCGAGGACCATGTAGGCAATGTTGAAGAGGTGGAGCAAAAGTGTTTGGACCTCCAAAAGATCATGCTGGCCAAGGATTAGAAGATTGTTATGTCAATCTGGTGAAGAGGGAACTCGTCCTGGCTCACATCACTGCTGATCAGGAGAAGAATGAGATCACAAATGATGCTAAAGTCTCCGCTGCCATTGCTATGTATAAAACCCAGTTGCAGATGGCCCAAGAAGCTCTGGATCCTGACTTTGACAAGAGCAGCTGGGACGTAGAGGGCTGGAAGGCTAGATTGGCTGAGCTGGATGATGAAGAGGAGGCTGGTGATATCCTGGCAATCGAGGCTGGCAGCAGTGGGATGAAGGATCATGCGGGTGATACTGGAGCTGGAGGAGGTGATGGTGATGCAGCAAAGGTGTAGGCTGCAGGAATGGGTGATGATGGACATTTCTAGACGCGGCCGGAGCCCATTTTTTTTGGACTTGGTAGTTTTATTTTGGCTATGGTGTTTTGAAACAATCTTGGGTTGTATTTGAACAATAGTTTCTAGGGTTATGGATCATGGATCCTAAGACAATAGGTAGGATAATGGGTGGTGGATGGATCCTCTGTTTGGGGGATGAAGCCACTCGTTATCCTGCCATCTTTAATTTCCTGCACTTTAAAGACCTATGAACAATGGACACCCTTTACTTACCCCAGCGGACGGGCCACGTATTGCTGGTAGATGCTTGGGAAAGTAATTTTGACAACCTTAAAGGGTTTAATGTTTTGTGAATAAAATAACTTTAACCTTTTGGCTTTTTCCGGTGTTGTTATCCTTGTGAGTACTTTACTTTTCAATTGTTGTGATATATATTTTGTCTGAATTTATTAAGTAATCAAGAAAAATTTTATAAATATTTTCAAAAAGTTTAGGATATGATCAAGGATCACATATCCGACAATCAACAATTTCTGAAAACTAGTGTAGTTTAAGGACCACAAGTTCAGTTGTCAAAGGATAAGGGTAACTAAGATAAATAATGAATAAAATCAAAATGATCAAGGATCATACCTGAGAATCCAAGTTAGGATCCTAACCTTTAACACTTATAATCAGGATAACCAAAAGACAAACCTTAATAGAAGGTAAGGATCAAGGATCGTTAGTTGTTTAGCTTCAAAAACCTGAAATAGGATATAACTTGGGACTAAGCCAATATAAGATAAAAGTTAGTAACTGGGGACAAGCCCAACAATTCTGGGGACAAGCCCAATATACTGGGGACAAGCCCAAAGGATAACTGGGGACAAGCCCAAAGGATAACTGGATACTTCTGTGGATACTCAATCCTTTGTTAAGGATACCTGAACCTTCAAAACTCAAAATCAAGTGAAAGGAGGATGCAGGATTCTTATCCTTTTATAAGATAACTAAAGAATGAAATAGTTTGAGATTAGAATATTACCACAATGAGGATCATATGTCCTGTAAGGATCCTTCAAGGATACTTGTCAGGTAAGGATCATGGATCCTTATAACATGAAGTATCTTTTCAAGTGGACAGCATTCCAGGCTCTTGGTAGCAAATCACCTTCCATTGTTAGCAATCGATATGCCCCCTTTCCTGCCTCAGCTTCAATCAAGTAAGGGCCTTCCCACATTGGTGCCAACTTTCCATCAGCAGGATTGGTGGTATTCTGAAATGCTTTCCTTAACACCATATCACCAACTTGGAATTTCCTGATCCTGACATTTTTTTTGTAAGCTCCAGCCATCCTTTGTTGATAACTGGCCATCCTTATCCTTGCCAAATCCCTGAGTTCTTCTATAGTATCCAAATCTTGAACCAAGTTTTCAGCATTTTCCTCAGGATCACGAATGCTTGTTCTTGCAGTAGGAATCACCATCTCTGTAGGGATCACTGATTCTGCCCCAAATACCAAAGAAAATGGAGTTTGGCCAGTGGCATTCTTGGGAGTTGTCCTATCAGCCCAAAGTACATAAGGTAATTCTTCTGCCCATTTTCCTTTCTTGGATCCAAGCTTCTTCTTCAAATTGTTGATGATGATCTTGTTGGATTATTATGCCTGACCATTAGCTTGTGGGTGGACTGGTGTTGATGTTATCATCTTAATCCCCCAGCTGTCACAAAAGTTAGTAGTTCTATTCCCAATAAATTGGGATCCATTATCACAAACAATTTCAGAAGGGATACCAAATCTAGTAATAATGTTTCTTTTAATAAAGGATATCACTTCCTTTCTCAGACTTGAGCAAAGGCTTCAGCCTCTATCCACTTGGAGAAGTAATCAGTCATAGCAAGCATAAATACTTTTCCACCAGGTGCCTTAGGAAGCTTACCAACTATATCCATTCCCCATCTCATAAATGGCCATGAAGAGGATATAGGATGCAAAAGCTCTGCTGGTTGATGAAGGATATTACTATGCCTCTGACAAGGATCACACTTCTTGGCATATTCCACAACATCCTTCTTCATAGTAGGCCAATAGTATCCTGTCCTCAAGATCCTTGAGAATAATTCCCTGCCCCCAGTATGGTTTCCACAATCTCCTTCATGGAAATCCTTTAGGACTTCTTAGATTTCAGGATCCTCAATGCATCTTAGATATGGTCCCGGAAGAGATCGTTTATACAACATATTATTCAATATTGTAAATTGAGATACCTTGATTTTGAAAGCCCTAGGGTTTTCTCCTATAGGAATCTATCCATGTTGTATGTATCTCATGATTGGGAGGATCCATGATTCTGAATGAGATTGAGTATCATCACTAGGGATGATTGTAGAATCCTCTCCTATCTCCATAGCTACAAGATCCTCAATAGCAGGGGTCAGGATATGGACAATAGGGATCTTGATATCCTCCGGGATCTTCAAGGATGATCCTAGATTGGCTAATGCATCAGCTTCTGCATTCTCTTCCCTTGGTACCTGTGTCAAACTAAAGGAAACAAAAGAGAGTGCCAATTCTTTGACTATCTCTAAATATTTTATTAGCTTTTCACCTTTAACAGCATAGGATCCATTAAAGTGATTAGTGATCAATAAAGAATCTAGATGTACCTCAAGATACCTGATCCTCATATGCTTGGCAATTTGCAAACAAGCTATCAAGGCTTCATATTCAGCCTCATTGTTGGTAGTTTGAAATTCACAAGCTATGGAGTGGGGTATTATGTCCCCCTGTGGTGATTTTAGTAGTATTCCAAGCCCTGTTCCTTTAACATTAGAAGCACCATCAGTGAAAAGTATCCAAGGATCCTTAGTTTCTTCTAGCTGTTGGACCTCTAACTCAGCTTCCTTTTGCAAGTCACTACTAAAATCTGCCACAAAGTCAGCTAAGGCCTGGGATTTAATGGCAGTTCTAGGCTCATATCTTATATCATAAGCACTAAGCTTCACTGCCCACTTAGCCATCCTTCCTGACATTTCAGGTTTCCTGAGAACATTCTTAATTGGAAAATTAGTCTTAACAATAATTGCACGAGTCTCAAAATAATGTCTTAATTTAGTAGATGCCATAATTAATGCAAGGATAAGTTTCTCTAAGTGTGAATACCTGGATTCAGCATCAAGTAAACTCTTACTTACATAATAAACAGGATGTTGGGTACCTTGGTGATCCTTAACAAGGACTGCACTTACTGCTTTTGATGATACCGCTAAGTATAAGGATAATATATCCCCCTTTTTCTGGTTTCATCAAGGCGGGGGATGAGGAAAGGTAATCCTTAATAGCTTTGAGGGCACCTTCATGCTTCTCAGTCCATTCAAATTTCTTTTTCTTCCTCAGAATGTCATAGAATTCCTTGCACTTTTCTGAGGATTTAGATATGAACCTGTTCAAGGCTGCAATCCTGCCTGTCAATCTTTGCACATCCTTGGCATTGGCAGGAGATTTTATATTCACAATAGCCTTAATCTGCTCTGGACTTGCTTCAATGCCCCTCTTTGTCACCATATAGCCTAAGAATTTACCTGCTTTAACACCAAAATGACACTTGGAAGGATTTAGTTTCATATTAAATTTATCAAGGATATTGAATGCTTCCTCCAAGTCTTTAAGGTGATCCTCAGCTTTCTTGGACTTAACCACCATGTCATCTATATAGACTTCCATAGTGTGTCCAATTTATTCCTTGAACATCATATTGACTAGCCTTTGATAAGTAGCACCTGCATTCCTTAATCCAAATGGCATAGCAATATAACAATATATACCAGTTGGGGTCATAAAGGCTGTATCCTCTTGATCAGATGGTTCCATCTAAATTTGCTGAAATCCAGATGAAGCATCCATAAAAGTCAACAACTCATGACCCGCAGTAGCATCCACCATGAAGTCAATGTGGGGTAATGGGAAAGGATCCTTGGGACATGCCTTGTTTAAATCGGTAAAATCGACACATACCCTCCACTTTCCATTTTTCTTTTGAACAACAACCACATTGGCTAACCATCTTGGATACTTAACCTCTCTTATCATACCTGCCCGAAGTAGTTTATCTACCTCCTCCTGGATAATAGCATTCCTTTCAGGTGCAAACTTCCTCCTCTTCTGATGTATAGGCTTGAATGACCTGTCAATGTCAAGCTTATGAGTAATTATATCCTTAGATATACCTGTCATGTCTTCATGCTTCCAGGAAAATGTAGTTTCCTTCTTTTAAGGAAGGATACTAGATCCTGTTCAATTTCGCTAAGGATCCCTGATCCTATGAAGATCCTGGATTCAGGATCATGAGGATCCATGAGGATTTCCTTTACATCCTGCTCTCTTGCCTCCAAGACATCTCTTGAAGGATATTTTAATTGCTATTGCTCCCTTAGTCTTGAGGCTGGCTTCATTGATGAGGTATAGCAATTCTTAGCTTCTTGTTGATCACTCTCAATTTTCACCACTCCCCATGGACTAGGAAGCTTCACGCACTGATGATAAGTAGATGGGACTGCCTTCATGTCATGTATCCATGGCCTGCCAAGGATAACATTACAACAAGATAAGCAATCTATAACACAAAACTTCTGATAAGAATGGAGTCCTTCAATATAGATAGGGAGTTTGATGTCCCCCAGTGTGTTCTTGGTTTCCCCACTAAATCCCACAAGGACTGAGGATCTTGGGACAATATCAGACTCCGGGATATTCATCTTCTTGAGGACTTCAAGCTTAATGATGTTCACAGAGCTTCCTCCATCTATAAGGATCCTGCAAACAAAATGATTAAAAATAAACAGGGTAATAACAAGACCATCATGATGAGGATCCTGAACATCAAGACGATCATCCTCATCAAAAGTTATGATCTTATCCTCGGTGACAGTGGACGTCCGGATGGGTCTGTCTCCATTATCCATCTTGGTTTCCTTGGCATGTCTTTTGGCTGCTGAAAAGAAAGTACCACAAATGTCTGATCCACCAGATATGAAGTTTATAACTTGTGCATATGCTGGAGGAGCAGGAGCCTTTTCCGGGATCCTTTCAGGATCCTGGATCCTTGACTTCTTCCGTCCCAAAAGCTCCTTCAAGTGTCCTTTGCTTAACAAGTAACCAATTTCCTTTCTAAGTGCAATACACTCTTCAGTGAGATGCCCAAAATCCTCATGATATGCACACCACTTGGACTTATCCTTTGTAGCAGCTGGTTTATCACTTTTCCTTGGCCACGTAGCTTTTTCACCTAGATTCTGCATTGCAAGGATTAGTTCATTGTTATCAACAGAAAAACAGTATTCAGAAATTGGAGGATAATCCTCATCATCCTCTTCTTGCTCTACTGCATGCACATTCTGGTTGTCAGACTTGTTGTAGGACTTGAACTTGTTATTCTTAAAGTAGGATCCTTGCTTTTCCTATTTTGAGGATCCTGTCAACCTCTCCTGGATCCTTTTTTCATCCTCTAGACGGATGAACCTAAGCAATCCCATTTTAAAGGCTTCTACAGCCGTAGCTATATCCAGGTTAGGGATATCTAAGGATTCTTTACTAAATTTAGTGATGTAATCTCTAAGTGATTCATTTTGACCTTGTGTTACCCTATATAGATCACTAGTTAATCGTTCAAACTTTCTACTACTAGAGAATTGACTATTAAACAAATTAACTAGATTAGCAAATGAAGTAATAGAGTAAGGGGAAGACTTAGCAGCCATTTAAGAGCAGATCCTGTGAGTGTGGATCCAAAACCCTTGCATAGACATGCTTCTTTTAACCTCTCAGGAATTGGATTGATCTCCATCCTCTCCCTGTATTGGGCTACATGTTCCTCTGGATCCGGTGAACCATCATACAGCTTCATGGATGGTATCTGGAATCTTTTGGGTATCTCAGCATCACATAAGGGTGGTGCAAAGCGAGATATCCTATGGCTACCATCTGTGATCTCAGGAATGGGTTTAACCACTCCTGGTATGCTGGATATCATATCCTTGAGCTTCTGTAACTCCCTGGCCATAGCCTGATTGATACCTGTATCCTGCATAGAGCCATGGTTAGTGTTATATGAATTATTGAAAGTGTTACCTCCCATTGGATTCATGTTTGGAATTCCGGATGTGAATCCATGTTGACGGGGTTCTGGTATGATTGAAGGACCAGAGGAAGCAATGGTCTGCATTGGTATGAAGTCTCCTTGATGAACATCCGAGCTTGGAGGCTGCATACTTCTTAAGAATCCTTGATCCTGAAAGATGTTGGATCCTTGAGGCTGAGAGGATCCTTGAAGCTGAAAGGATCCTGGAACAATAGAGAATCCTTGGACCT
Source organism: Helianthus tuberosus (assembly GCA_030545235.1). NCBI lineage: Eukaryota > Viridiplantae > Streptophyta > Magnoliopsida > Asterales > Asteraceae > Helianthus > Helianthus tuberosus. Next base: position 195,377,885 of record CM060442.1, on the reverse strand, counting down.
GGGAGGATCCTTGGACCTGAGAGGATCCTTGAACCGTGTGCATTCCCAAATATCCTCTTGAGCTGAAGGATCCTTGATGCTGAAAAGAGGATCCCGATGGCTGAAAATAGGATCCCTGAGGCTGGGAGTGAGAGCCAAATGCCTGACTCATAGTTGCCGTTCCATAACGCCTTTCTGATGGACCACTTTGATACTGGATGCCCGGAACTGCCGATTGTAGGGTAGTTACAACTGGAGTGTCAAAATTCAATGACCTTGGCATCAGAGGAGAGTGATCCTCCACTGATATTCTTTGTTTCTTGATATCACCAATCTCTTGGAGGATCCGTTCATTGGTTTTGTCCTGCTCTTGCATGCGATCCCTCATCTGCAAAATCAGATTAAAAAGATCATTAGTAGTAGGATTAGTGGAAACAGAAGAAGTTGCTGGTTTTTGGTAAATGGGGGTTTGTCTCTTCGCAGCATTTTCAGCATTCTTCTGGGATCCAGAAGGTGGTAGAGGCAAAGGTGGAACGCCTTGTGAAGAACTGATCGCCGGCATAGAGCTTGATGTGTTCTTTCCTGAGGAAGCCATTTGCTTGATTGTAACGAACCGAAATGATCACCAGGACAATAATTTTTCAAGAACGAAGCACCAATTGCCCCACGGTAGGTGCCAAACTGTTTTGGTCAAAAATCAAGCTAAGATAATGCAACCAAACTTTCTGTTGTGAGGTGCAATGCTTGAATCAATGAGCAATGCTAAGGATCACTCAAAAATCAAGCTAAGATAATTCGTACTCCTGCAAAACAACATCATATTCAAAGCAGACAATCATTAGTGTAAGGATCACTATGATGATCCATGATCCTGATCCTATAATACTCTCTGAGGATCACTAATTCAAACAGAACTGAGGATCCCTAAGCCCGGCAGTAATTGAGGATCACTGATCATTGGAAAATCCTCCCCTAACAACTAGAAAGCCTCTTCTTTTTTCGTTCCCCAAGAGTATACTACGCCCTTCTGTGTCAACGAGGTGAGGGGTTGCGCGATCTTCGAAAAGTCTTTAATAAATCTTCGATAATACCCAGCGAGACCAAGAATTTGTCGCACCTCCGAAGGATTCTTTGGTGCCGCCCAATTTCTAACAGCATCAACCTTTGCAGGATCCACGTGTATCCCCAATTCATTAACAATGTGTCCAAGAAAGTGTACCTCCCGAATCCAGAAGTCACACTTAGAAAACTTCGCATAGAGTTGCTCCTTCCTCAGGAGTTCCAAAATAACACGCAGGTGCCATTCGTGATCTTCCTTTCTCTTTGAGTAGATCAAAATGCCGTCGATGAATACTATAACGAAATCGTCAAGATACGGTTTGCATACACGGTTCATGAGATCCATGAAGACCGCTGGCGTGTTTGTCAACCCAAACGGCATAACTAAAAACTCATAATGCCTATAACGCGTTCGAAAAGCCGTTTTTGGAACATCCTCCTCTCGGACTCTCATCTGATGATAGCCTGATCTTAAGTCGATATTCGAATAAAAACCTAAGCCTTGCAACTGGTCAAACAAGTCGTTGATGCGTGGTAATGGATAACGGTTCTTGATAGTTACCTTGTTGAGTTCCCGACAATCAATGCACATGCGAAAGGACCCGTCTTTCTTCTTTACAAACAAAACTGGGGCTCCCCAAGGCGAAGAGCTGGGTCGAATAAAGCCTCTTTCTAATAACTCTTGCAGCTGGTTAGGCAGCTCCTGCAACTCTCCAGGTGCTAAACGATAAGGAGCACGAGCAATTGGGGCCGCTCCTGGCGCAAGATCAATCTGAAATTCCACTTGACGGTGAGGAGGTAAACCAGGAAGTTCCACAGGAAACACATCGGTAAATTCGCGTACAACTAGCAGATCCTCGATCTTTCTTTCCCCTGACGAAGTATCAGTAACAAGTGCTAGAATAGCAGGATACCCCTTTCGTAGACATTTCTGCGCTTGCATAGCTGAGATGATACCAACCATCGTTCCACTGCGATGCCCCTGAACCGATAATGACTCTCCACCAGGGAGAGGAATACGTACAATCTTCTCCTTACACAGAATCTCAGCTTGGTGTTTAGACAGCCAATCCATACCAACCACTATATCAAAACTACCGAGGGTAACAGGAAGGAGATCAATATCAAATACTTGACCCACAAGATCTAGTTTACACCCAAATAGGACATGCGAAGTTTCAATCGTTTTGCCATTAGCTAATTCTACTACGTGCTTAACTTCTAAAGGCGCTGGGGCTAACCCTAGTCGTTGACCAAACTCTAGGGACACATAACTCCAATCGGCATCGGAATCAAATAACACAGAAGCAATAAGATTGTTCACAGAAAACATACCAGTCACGACATTGCCATCGTTCCTAGCATCACCAGCACCGATCGTAAACATCCTTCCATGAGCACCATTGCCTCCATTGTTGCCGTTATTGTTGTTGTTTCCAGCATTGTTGATGTTGTTGTTCTTGCGGCTGTTGTCGTTGGCATTCTGATTCAGCTGAGGGCAATCACGCTTGATGTGGCCCTCATCCCAACACTGGAAACACCCCTTCTTAAATCCCTGGTTCTGATGGGGTTGTTGTATTTGCTGTCGTTGATGCTGCTAATTTTGCTGCTGCTGCTTTGGCTGTGGGGCTCTATAGTCTTTGGCCTCATGGCCCACCTTTTCGCAACTACGGCAAGTCCGGACACACTGTCTATAATGATGATAACCACACTTGTTGCACTGTGGCTTCTTCCCAACATAGGCGCCCTGATTCTAATTGCTGCCCTGGCCTTGATTAACTGATGACGACTGGCTGAAGCTACGGTTATTGCTGTTGTCAGGCCTTTTCTGAGATTGATTGGCACTTGTTGCTTTGTCAGTATCGTTCCACTTGTGCTTGTTATCACTAGTAGGTGTGGTAGCTGTAGCAGTAGAGGTAGTAGCAGATTTACGAGGCGGCAATGAACCACGCTAGACCTCTTGGTCAGTAATCTTATGTGCCAAACGGATGATCTGGGGCAGATTGTTATGGTTTGCAGCAGTGACATACCCCTTTACAGCTGGTGTTAGGCCCTTGAGATACAACTCAATTCGTCGATGTGGAGGTCGAGATAGGTTAGAGCACAAAATTGCTAGCTCGTGAGATCGTTTCATGTAAGCCTCGATCTCGAATCCTTCCATCTTCAAATCGTAGAACACGTTCTCGAGCTTCTAAATCTCATCACGTGGACAATACTCCTCCCGCATTAGCTCCTTGAAATCATCCCAAGTAGTGGCGTTAGCCATCTCGATACCCAACATTTGCACCTGGGCATTCCACCAATTTAAGGCACCATCCTCCAAAGTGTCGGTAGCGTACTTCACTCGGTCCCCCACGGGACAGTTACACATAGCGAACACTGATTTAGCTTTCTCAAACCAACGCAATAACCCCACAGCCCCTTCAGTCCCACTGAACGTCTGTGCCTTACAATCCATGAACGTCTTGAATGTGCAGGCAGGCGGATTGTTCTGATGCGCTGGCTGACCTAATGGACGAAAGAAAATACAACACGGGGGTAAGAGTTGTGCACGCGACACAAGATTAAAGAGTATTCGGCACATTTCGTACCAGCTTGGTAGGTTGCCAAAGCCTCAGCCACACGTGTGTTGATTAAGTTTGTCAGGTTAGCTTGGGTCATCGAGATGTGACCACGTCCATGACCTCGTCCACTCATGATTCTATATAAGGAGAGGGAATAAATTTAAGAGTCAAGATGAGGTAAGAGTCAAGTCTCACGTTGAAATCTATAAACTACCAAGTTTACACACAATAGGGCAGAACTCTTCTCACACTCGTTAAGCCTCACTGGGACTTACATGCACCTCACGTTATTATTATGTGTGCACCCATAATAATAAGGCAATTTGCATGCTTATCTCAGTGCCTCTTAACTTGCTCTAGAAGTTTCCCCCGCATTCAAGTAGCAAAACAGAAGGTATTACAGGATTACGAATCACAAAAGTCGAAGAGTAGTATCACACTATCAAATCACCATAGTATCTAGTATGTCGTTTCATTCAAGCTGTGAGTGTGTGACTACTAAACAAGTAATGCATAAAGTAAACAGAAGACGAACCTTCCAATCTGAAGCTGAGTGTCATGGTCGATTTTCAAAGTTGTTCGGTTATAGTCTGGTTTTATAAAAACGTTTTAAAACCTAGTTCACTATAACCAGTGGCTCTGATACAAAACTGTCACACCCCAAAAATACCACATGCGGAATCACCGCGGGACGTGTAACGTACCAGGATCCAAGCCACCAATCACATTGAACTATGCATTTTATTTAAATAAAACAATCCATTCATTTCAAAATATAAATCCAAGTCATAAGTTTAAACCAAAGTAAATATTCAGTGGAAGCATAACGTAAACAGTAAATCAAATGTTTCAAAACATGTGTTCATAAGCAACAAAGTGAGCATCCAAGAGTCTCAACCCATGACCACTCCAGTACTCCCAGATAGCAAGTCCATATCAAGAGTCTAACGACCTGCAAGCATGCAGACAAGTGTGTCAGACGACGCTGGTGAGTTCAAAGTTTTGTTAACGCGTTTAGTTACCAGATATGTGTATAAATAGTTCAACGATTTGATTTGATGTTGTTATTAACTCGATTACCGCAGATGGCTACAAGATGTATTTGCCTAACCCCAATGCCTCTATCAAAGCATTGGTCAAGTGGTTAAGGTATTAGTTCACGCCTGTCCTCCCCGGTACGGTGTGAGGGTGCCAAACCTAAGAGCGCTGTCAACTAATAACCTCGTTGCCTCCCCGGCAACTAATCGGTAGATGTAAGGGGTCTTATATGATAGAAATGAGTGTAATAACCAACATCCCAATAACCTGACATTCCTCCCCGGAACTTTACCCGATATCCCTCCCCGGGATGCATGCTTGGAAAAAGAGCAGTGAACTCACCTTGGTTTGCTCGGTTTGTTTAGTTACCCGTTTCCAAGTTAATCAATCAACCCTAACGTGGTTACCAATGAATATCAGTTTCATGATTTAACAATTTATTGCTTTCACACAGGTTGCATCATACATAATAGTTCACAGTACATCAGTTGGCCAGTATAAATTTCTAGTACAAGTTCACATCTCATGTGTTTAACACAAGTTGCACATAACATAACAGGTTGGTTTGCTACACCCGCTAGTCGAACTATGTTTCTCATCCTCATTGGCATATCACAAAGATTGTATACACACACGTATTTATCAACAATTCATGCACCTACTGTTCAGTTCACATACTTACCCGACGAAAGGCCATGGTGACGAAAGGTTATCTTTCGTCGGGATGTTTATTGGCGAAACTCCTATGTTTCATTGATATGCGATGTGGCGAAACACCTATGTTTCGTCGACAAGTGATGTGGCGAAACTCCTATATTTCATGGAGTTAACAGTTACAGATCCAATGATCACAATTTGAGATGTTCTAGAACCCTAATCATCATCGACAGTTTCACCATAATCATAGATCGATCATTCAGTTCTCAAATATCAACAACATGCAACAAGTGCCTTAATAATTCAAATACACATATCATCCATTTATCATTCTTACCAAATCGTTTATATATCATGGCTACATCTTTAATCGTGCAACCCTAATCTAACACATCATACCCAACTGTTACTGTTAATCACATAAGCCTAGCGGTTTGTTAACATCAAGAATACGGAGACCGGCTAACAATCCTTATTAATACGATTAACATAATCAAGGCACCAAGCATCACATAGCAATTAGCAACTAACGATTTCAAAGTAAATAGTCAATAATAATTTCAATCCGACAATCAGTAACGGTTAAACACTAACCGAGATAGGAGGAACAATGAATTGATCGATAAAGAGGGCTTCGAGGACTCAAGGTTGCCGTCGCACAGAAGAGGGGATGCGTTTTAGGGTTTTCAATTATTCAGTTGTGTGACGAATACAACAGTTATTACGTAATATATTCACATAAGTGTATTGGGCCCTTACTGGGCTTCGAAGTAACCTGGGCCGGCGAAACTCATATGTTTCGTCGTGGTGTGAATGACGAAACCCCCTAGGTTTCGTCGAGTGGGTGTTGTGACGAAAGTTCTATGTTTCATGGTCAAAAAGATAAGAATGCGTGTGTTAAGTTTAATAAATCTTAAACAGTTAAAGGGTTCCATTAATCAACCAACGATATAACAATCCATAATCAAATAACAAAGGTGCACATATAATCAAATGACAAAGATGCACATACTACAACGCAATAAGTCATGAAAACAGAGTCGTGAAGCAAGTAATGTGTCAAGGAAAGGTCTTGGAAACTCGGGTTGTCACATCATCCCCAACTTGAAAGAAATTTCGTCCCGAAATTTGATAAGCAAACCTGAAACCGCAAGACATTAACTCAGGATGACTATGGATTTTCTGCGGGTACCACATCATCCCCAACTTGAATGGGAATTTCGACCAGAAATTCACTGGTTGTATTAGATTTAGATTTGCCAGGCTTGGACTTGTCCTCTGGGAATAAATATGGGTACTTAAGCTTCATCTGGTCCTCGCGTTCCCACTTGAACTCCGGCCCACGTCTTGAGTTCCAACGAACTCTCATGATTGGAATACGGCTGTGCTTACGGACCTTGACCTCCCGGTCCATAATTTCTATTGGTTCTTCGACAAACTGCAACTTGTCGTCGATCTTCAGCTCTTGAAATGGTACCACCAGTGTTTCATCAGACAAACACTTCTTTAGTTGCGACACATGGAACACATCATGGACGTTACCAAACTCAGCAGGTAACTCCAACTTGTAGGCCACTTTACCAATCCGCTCTAGAATTTTGAATGGCCCTACAAAACGAGGGTTTAGCTTGCCGCGTTTTCCAAAACGCACCACACCCTTCCAGGGTGAGACCTTCAACATAACCCGATCGTTAACTGCGAATTCCAAGGGTTTTCTACGCTTATCAGCGTAGCTTTTCTGACGGTCACGCGTTGCCGCCATACGATTCCTGCTCTGAACAATATTCTAGGAGGTTTCGAGTACAAGTTCTGGGCCTATAACCTGGCTGTCACCCACCTCAGCCCAACAGAGAGGTGGACGACACTTTCGTCCGTACAATGCTTCGAATGGAGCTGCCTGAATGCTGGTATGGTAGTTGTTGTTGTAAGAATACTCTATCAGCGGCAGGTGTTTCTCCCAACACTTGCCAAAATCAATCACACATGCTCGTAATATATCCTCAAGTGTCTGGATGGTTCGCTCACTTTGACCATTCGTCTGCGGGTGATAAGCAGTGCTCATATCAAGACGCGAGCTGAATGATTTATGCATCGACTGCCACAAATTTGAGATGAAACGCGGGTCACGGTCAGAGATAATAGATGTCGACACCCCGTGCCTAGAAACCACCTCCTTAAGATTGATAGTAGCTAGTTGTGAGAACTTATCTGTTTCCTTGATTGCCAGAAAGTGTGCTGACTTTGTGAGACGATCAACGATCACCCAGATGGTATCATTTCTGTTTTGAGTTCTCGGCAAACCTGTGACGAAATCCATTGCGATTTGCTCCCACTTCCACATGAGTATTTCTGGGTGTTGCAGCAATCCAGACGGTTTCTGACATTCCACTTTAACTTTCAAGTAGGTCAAACATTTACTCACATAAGTCGCGATGTGAGCTTTCATCTTCGGCCACCAATACATGACTTTGAGATCCTGATACATTTTATCCGAACCTGGGGGAACAGAGTATCGAGACTTGTGCGCTTCATCCATCACAAGATCTCTAAGGTTTCCAAACAACGGGATCTATATCCGCTCCATAAAATAGTAAATGCCATCTGATCTCTTCTCGAGTCGTTTCTCCATACCCCGTAAATACTCAGCTTCATAGTTTTCTTCCTTCAACGCCTCAGCCTGAGCCGAACGGATTTGGTCAGGTAGGTTAGAATGAATGGTGAGCTGCAAGGCGCGAACACATTTGGGTTTCGATTCCTTTCGACTAAGAGCTTCAGCTACAACATTGGCCTTACCCGGATGATACTTGATTGCACAATCATAATCGTTTAAAAGTTCTACCCAGCGACACTGTCGCATATTCAAATCCTTCTGGTCGAAGATATGCTGAAGGCTCCTATGGTCAGTATAAATAGTGCATTTAGTACCGTACAGGTAATGCCTCCAGATTTTAAGCGCAAACACCACCACTCCCAACTCTAAGTCGTGCGTCGTATAATTCTTCTCATGAACCTTAAACTGTCGAGAAGCATAAGCTATCACATTGTTGTGTTGCATCAGCACTCATCCAAGACCCTGAATAGAAGCATCACAATATACCACAAAATCTTCTGTACCTTCAGGTAGAGACAAGATCGGTGCACTGCAGAGTTTCTGTTTTAATAACTGGAAAGCCTCTTCTTGTTTCGTTCCCCAAGAGTATACTACGCCCTTCTGTGTCAACGAGGTGAGGGGTTGCGCGATCTTCGAAAATTCTTTAATAAATCTTCGATAATACCCAGCGAGACCAAGAAATTGTCGCACCTCCGAAGGATTCTTTGGTGCCGCCCAATTTCTAACAGCATCAACCTTTGCAGGATCCACGTGTATCCCCAATTCATTAACAATGTGTCCAAGAAAGTGTACCTCCCGAATCCAGAAGTCACACTTATAAAACTTCGCATAGAGTTGCTCCTTCCTCAGGAGTTCCAAAATAAGACGCAGGTGCCGCTCGTGATCTTCCTTTCTCTTCGAGTAGATCAAAATGTCGTCGATGAATACTATAACGAAATCGTCGAGATACGGTTTGCATACACGGTTCATGAGATCCATGAAGACCGCTGGCGCATTTTTCAACCCAAACGGCATAACTAAAAACTCATAATGCCCATAACGCGTTCGAAAAGCCGTTTTTGGAACATCCTCCTCTCGGACTCTCATCTGATGATAGCCCAATTTTAAGTCGATATTCGAATAAAAACTTAACCCTTGCAACTGGTCAAACAAGTCGTTGATACGTGGCAATGGATAACGGTTCTTGATAGTTACCTTGTTGAGTTCCCGATAATCAATGCACATGCGAAAGGACCCGTCTTTCTTCTTTACAAACAAAACTGGGGCTCCCCAAGGTGAAGAGCTGGGTCGAATAAAGCCTCTGTCCAATAACTCTTGCAGCTGGTTAGACAGCTCCTGCAACTCTCCAGGTGCTAAACGATAAGAAGCACGAGCAATTGGGGCCGCTCCTGGTGCAAGATCAATCTGAAATTCCACTTGACGGTGAGGAGGTAAACCAGGAAGTTCCACAGGAAACACATCGGTAAATTCGCGTACAACTAGCAGATCCTCGATCTTTCTTTCCCCTGACGAAGTATCAGTAACAAGTGCTAGAATAGCAGGATACCCCTTTCGTAGACATTTATGCGCTTGCATAGCTGAGATGATACCAACCATCGTGCCACTGCGATGCCCCTGAACCGATAATGACTCTCCACCAGGGAGAGGAATACGTACAATCTTCTCCTTATACGGAATCTCAGCTTGGTGTTTAGACATCCAATCCATACCAACCACTATATCAAAACTACCGAGGGTAACAGGAAGGATATCAATATCAAATACTTGACCCACAAGATCTAGTTTACACCCAAATAGGACATGCGAAGCTTCAATCGTTTTGCCATTAGTTAATTCTATTACGTGCTTAACTTCTAAAGGCGTTGGGGCTAACCCTAGTCGTTGACCAAACTCTAGGGACACATAACTCCAATCGGCATCGGAATCAAATAACACAGAAGCAATAAGATTGTTCACAGAAAACGTACCAGTCACGACATTGCCGTCGTTCCTAGCATCACCAGCACCGATCGTAAACACCCTTCCATGAGCACCATTACCTCCATTGTTGCCGTTATTGTTGTTGTTTCCAGCATTGTTGTTGTTGTTCTGGCGGCTGTTGTCATTGGCATTCTGATTCAGCTGAGGGCAATCACGCTTGATGTGTCCCTCATCCCCACACTGGTAACACCCCTTCTTAAATCCCTGGTTCTGATACGGTTGTTGCATTTGCTGTCGTTGATGCTGCTAATTTTTCTGCTGATGCTTTGGCTGCGGGGCTCTATAGTCTTTGGCCTCATGGCCCACCTTTTCGCACCTACGGCAAGTCCGGACACACTGTCCATAATGATGATAACCACACTTGTTGCACTGTGGCTTCTTCCCAACATAGGAGCCCTGATTCTGATTGCTGTCCTGGCCTTGATTAACTGATGTCGACTGGCTGAAGCTACGGTTATTGCTATTGCCTGGCCTTTTCTGAGATTGATTGGCACTGGTTGCTTTGTCAGTATCGTTCCACTTGTGCTTGTTATCACTAGTAGGTGTGGTAGCTGTAGCAGTAGAGGTAGTAGTAGATTTACGAGGCGGCAATGAACCACGTTCGACCTCTTGGTCAGTAATCTTATGTGCCAAATGGATGATCTGGGGCAGATTGTTATGGTTTGCAGCAGTGACATACCCCTTTACAGCTGGTGCTAGGCCCTTGAGATACAACTCAATTCGTCGATGTGGAGGTCAAGATAGGTTAGGGCACAAAATTGCTAGCTCGTGAGATCGTTTCATGTAAGCCTCGATCTTGGATCCTTCCATCTTCAAATCGTAGAACTCGTTCTCGAGCTTCTGAATCTCATCACGAGGACAGTACTCCTCCCGCATTAGCTCCTTGAAATCATCCCAAGTAGTGGCGTTAGCCATCTCGATACCCAACATTTGCACCTGGGCATTCCTCCAAGTTAAGGAACCATCCTCCAAAGTGCAGGTAGCGTACTTCACTCAGTCCCCCACGGGACAGTTACACATAGCGAACACTGATTCAGCTTTCTCAAACCAACGCAATAACCCCACAGCCCCTTCAGTCCCACTGAACGTCTGTGCCTTACAATACATGAATGTCTTGAATATGCAGGCAGGCGGATTATTCTGATGCGCTGGCTGACCTAATGGACGAAAGAAAATACAACACAGGGGTAAGAGATGTGCACGCGACACAAGATTAAAGAGTATTCGGCACATTTCGTACCAGCTTGGTAGGCTGCCAAAGCCTCAGCCACATGTGTGTTGATTAAGTTTGTCAGCTCAGCTTGGGTCATCGCGATGTGACCACGTCCATGACCTCGTCCACTCATGATTCTATATAAGGAGAGGGAACAAATTTAAGAGTCAAGATGAGGTAAGAGTCAAGTCTCACGTTGAAATCTATAAACTACCAAGTTTACACATAATAGGGCAGAACTCTTCTCACACCCGTTAAGACTCACTAGGACTTACATGCACCTCACGTTATTATTATGTGTGCACCCATAATAATAAGGCAATTTGCATGCTTATCTCAGTGCCTCTTAACTTGCGCTAGAAGCTTCCCCCGCATTCAAGTAGCAAAACAGAAGGTATTACAGGATTACGAATCACAAAAGTCGAAGAGTAGTATCACACTATCAAATCACCATAGTATCTAGTATGTCGTTTCATGCAAGCTGTGAGTGTGTGACTACTAAACAAGTAATGCATAAAGTAAACAGAAGAAGAACCTTGCAATCTGGAGCTGAGTGTCATGGTCGATTTCCGAAGTTGTTTGGTTATAGTCTGGTTTTATAAAAACGTTTTAAAACCTAGTTCACTATAACCAGTGGCTCTGATACCAAACTGTCACACCCCCAAAATACCACATGCGGAATCACCGCGGGACGTGTAACGTACCAGGATCCAAGCCACCAATCACATTGAACTACGCATTATATTTAAATAAAACAATCCATTCATTTCAAAATATAAATCCAAGTCATAAGTTTAAACCAAAGTAAATATTCAGCGGAAGCATAACGTAAACAGTAAATCAAATGTATCAAAACATGTGTTCATAAGAAACAAAGCGAGCATCCAAGAGTCTCAACCCATGACCACTCCAGCACTCCCAGATAGCAAGCCCATTTCAAGAATCTAACGACCTGCAAGCATGCAGACAGGTGTGTCAGACGACGCTAGTGCATTCAAAGTTTTGTTAACGCGTTTAGTTAACAGGTATGTGTATAAAATAGTTCAACGATTTGATTTGATGTTGTTATTAACTCGATTACCGAAGATAGCTACAAGATGTATTTGCCTAACCCCAATGCCTCTATCAAAGCATTGGTCAAGTGGTTAAGGTATTAGTTCACGCCCGTCCTCCCCGGTACGGTGTGAGGGTGCCAAACCAAATAGCGCTATCAACTAATAACCTCGTTCCCTCCCCGGCAACTAATCGGTAGATGTAAGGGGTCTTATATGATAGAAATGAGTGTAATAACCAACATCCCAATAACCTGACATTCCTCCCCGGAACGTTACCCGATATCCCTCCCCGGGATGCATGCTTGGAAAAAGAGCAGTGAACTCACCTTGGTTTGCTCGGTTTGTTTAGTTACCCGTTTCCAAGTTAATCAATCAACCCTAACGTGGTTACCAATGAATATCAGTTTCACGATTTAACAAGTTATTGCTTTCACACAGGTTGCATCACACATAATAGTTCATAGTACATCAGTTGGCCAGTATAACTTTCTAGTACAAGTTCACATCTCATGTGTTTAACACAAGTTACACATAACATAACCGTTTGGTTTGCTATACCCGCTAGTCGAACTATGTTTCTCATCCTTATTGGCGTATCACAAAGATTGTATACACACACGTATTTATCAACAATTCATGCACCTACTATTCAGTTCACATACTTACCCGACGAAAGGCCATGGTGACGAAAGGTTATCTTTCGTCAGGATGTTTATTGGCGAAACTCCTATGTTTCGTCGACATGCGATGTGGCAAAACTCCTATGTTTTGTCGACATGTGATGTGGCGAAACTCCTATGTTTCATGGAGTTGACAGTTACAGATCCAATGATCATAATTTGAGATGTTCTACAACCCTAATCATGATCGACAGATTCACCATAGTCATAGATCGATCATTCAGTTCTCAAATATCAACAACATGCAACAAGTGCCTTAATAATTCAAATACACATATCATCCATTTATCATTATGACCAAATCGTTTATATATCATGGCTACATCTTTAATCGTGCAACCCTAATCTAACACATCATACCCAACTGTTACTGTTAATCACATAAGCCTAGCGGTTTGTTAACATCAAGAATACGGAGACCGGCTAACAATCCTTATTAATACGATTACCATAATCAAGGCACCAAGCATCACATAGCAGTTAGCAACTAACGATTTCAAAGTAACAGTCAATAATAATTTCAATCCGATAATCAGTAATGGTTAAACACTAACCGAGATAGGAGGAACAATGAATTGATCGATAAAGAGGGCTTCGAGGACTCAAGGTTGCCGTCGCACAGAAGAGGGGATGCGTTTTAGGGTTTTCAATTGGTCAGTTGTGTGACGAATACAACAGTTATTACGTAATATATTCACATAAGTGTATTGGGCCCTCACTGGGCTTCGAAGTAACTTGGGCCGGCGAAACTTATATGTTTCGTCGTGGGGTGAATGACGAAACCCCCTAAGTTTCGTTGAGTGTGTGTTATGACAAAAGTTCTATGTTTCATGGTCAAAAAGATGAGAATGCATGTGTTAAGTTTAATAAATCTTAAACAGTTAAAGGGTTCCATTAATTTGCAACGATATAACAATCCATAATCAAATAACAAAGGTGCACATATAATCAAATGACAAAGATGCACATACTACAACGCAATATTTAGGATCGTTTTTACGACCAAAACGAGTCGTTCAGAAGAGTTTTATCCAATACGAAAGGCGGAAACAGATGTATCATAGTTATTTCAGCTAAATTGCACAAGAAATCACTTTAAACTGTCTCTGTATTGATATCAGATCATATTACCAAGCTGGAGACACTTCGGCAGAGCTTTGCTACCGGAATCGAATCGTTACAAATGAAATCTCAAGGCAGGTATTTTATGCATGGCTATTTCGCACGAAACAGTTCATGCGAAATCAGCTTCACACGAAATAACTATTTCGTACGAAATGCCTCTACCATACACATTTCTCATTTTCTCGTACTATGTGTCCTGATCTAACTAGACTAATACAATACTCGATACAAGACGAAGTCGACAGACATATGCACCAACAGACTCCCCCTTGGATGTTGACGAAGTCTTCGGTGTCGAGTCTTCGGTTGTCAAACCTTCAGTCTTTATCAGTCTTCTCGATATCTCCAAAGATTCTCCATTTTAAGCATCCTCAATCAATTTCTATCTTTTTTTCTCTCTCTTTGTTCCAGAATCTCAACCTGGCTCTATAATCCTCTTGATCAGGTCTCTTGATTCCTTAAGCTTTTCACATGTTCAGAAACGGCTCCTGGCTCTCCGTAGCAACAGGATCTGACACCTAGCTTTAACGTCTTCAGACTCCCCCTTTCGATAAACTGGGATCGTAGTCTGGAATTCTCAATCTACAGGATTTGCATCAAAAACCTTGCTCTTCCAAAGCTTTACATGCACCATCTCTACCTCACAATAAATTTCACAAATTTAAAATTTACACGTTTATACATCACATGCAGGTATCATTCAAAAAATGATTTAATCTCTGATGAACCATTTGTAAGCATAAAACTTCATTCATGCAGGTATCATTCAAAAAATGATTTAATCTCTGATGAACCATTTGTAAGCATAAAACTTCATTCATCCTGGAACAAATTCTCCCAAACCTGTTCATCTTGATAAGCACTTGGAATTTTGAAAATCAGCTCTTCAACATCAGTTGTCGAAAATTTTTTTGTATTTTTCAAAATTTTATGCTAAAATATACTGAAAATATTTTTGGATTTTGGTATAAAAGAATTGCAGTAAAGAAATATTTACACCATATAATTTTGTGAGTTTGTGTAAGAGGATCATATCAGTTTCTGAGACAAATCACCAACACCGTTAAGCTTTAAACATTTTCAGTTCTAAAAGATTCACTTAGATTGTCAGTATATTGATCCACTTAAATTATCACACAAAGTTCAACTGTTTCGAGATACGAATTTAGTGTTTTAAGAACTTAAACTTATTCAAGTGTCCCACCTCAGAATATACTCCCGTATCCAGATCCCAATATTCAGTCTTACAGGTGAGTATACCTAGATGATATCTGTAAAGGGTTAATTGCGAGGGCCATGAGAGCTCAGGCTATTGCTTCCGCAAAATCAGAGAGATGATGGCTTCGACTTTGGTGTGTTCCCTTTAGAGAATCTTTTCTTCAACAGCACATGATTAGCATTTTGCAATGTTTCATCATTTTTTATGCTGAGGGGGGTGCTATAATTCAAGCAAGCGAAAAATATTATACGGGGACTAGGCCATTGCTTCCGCAAAATCAGAAGTCCCGGGATAATACCCCATATATCACTAAGCATAAAGACCTAGTATCTCAGAAAGAGGGGTCTTTCAAACAAGAGTTCAGGGGTTACCTATATATCCGAGAGATGTTCCCCACGAGATAAGTAAGTTTGATATTTAGGTTTATATCTCGAATACAATCTACTAAGCGTGCGAAAACCTACTGGCACATCATCAGTGAGACCGTTTATCACTTTTGAACTTTCCAATTCTTTAGCATGCTGTGACCGTCCACTGATATACTATCATTTCCTCTTTTTGCCAACAAAACTCATTTTTGAATATTTTGATGTTTTTGGTTTTTTTCAAATTTTCTAATGTTTTTTGATTTTCTGAAATTTCTTACTCCCCCTAAAATTCAAAATCAAGAAAAGAAAAATTTGAAAACAAACTGTACAAATAAAGTGACAACTGATATCGATCACTTCAATTCGCCATCCACTTGGCATAAACAATCAGAACTCCCCCTTACAACAAACTATTTTCTCATTATGATTTTCAAAACACTTAAATTTGTTTTAATCAAAATGGTTTTTCTGGAAAATTAGTTTTGTTGAAATTCACAAACCATTTGTAGGTTAGAGGATAAACTCATCACTTTGTTTATTTTTAACCATTTGTAGGAAAGATAAATCAAGTACAACTTAATGTCCTTGATTCACCACTTACCAATTCCTGCTGCACGATTACCAACTTGGGAGCTCCGGCAAGTCCAGAGTTTAGTCGTGATAGGTTCTATCCCAGTTACTAATCCGGGATGAACCATCTCCATCTGGTTTCTTCGTTTTCTTTTCATAAAATTCCTTAACCCCTTTCACCTTTCCATCAATCATTTTTCCAAAAATATTTTGGACTGTGGGGTTAAAGACTTTTTCAACATCAAATTCTTTCTTTTCAGTAAAGAATTGATTTGAAATCTCAACTTTTCCAACTTTTTGCTTAAAATTCTCAGCCCGCAATGGTGGAAAATTTGCATCATCCATTGGCAGAACTGACTTTTCAACTTTTGATTCAACTTGTGGCTCATCTGACTTTATGGAATCAGATTCATTGCTAAAACTATCATCTGATTTCTTAATAATCCACTTGCGATTGTCAAGATTAACTTTTCTGTTGTAAACTCTTTTTGAACATTCTCCAACCTCAAATGTTGAGTTTTCAAAAACTTTAAATCTTTTGGTTGGTTGTTTACTTTTCTCAACAACTTTTTCTTTCAGTTTAAGAAACACTCCCTGTTGTGTGTTGATTGCCTTTGAACAGTTTCTGGCAATATGACCTACTTTATGACAGCTAAAACATGTTCTTGTCTCCTTCTTCTTCTGAGCAATTACATTCTTCATTTCTTCTTGCTTCTCCGCAAGGAATTCTTTGTTTGATTGCTTCCAGAATGATTTCTTTTCTTCTTCTACCGAGCTTGACCCTGAAACAAATACAGTTTTCGGTTTATAAGTTTTCTCATTTTTATGATTTTTTGGTGGAATAAAACCCAATCCTTTCTTTTTGAAATTACCGTTATGGTTTGGTTTCTTTTGATAACCTGAACCAGAACTGTAACCCTTTTTCTTGTTTAACCTTTGTTGAATTCTTGAGGTGTAAGATTTTGGTTTTTCAGAGAGATTTACATCTTTTATTTCAGAAATATTAATTTCTGTTAGTTTGAAAACCTTTTTAATCATATCAGTTTTAACACCTCTTATTGGAAATTCCTTATCAGAATATAATTTGTCAGAATCAATCAAAGTATATGCTACTTTGATCAGTTCGTCATTCAAACTAGTTTGTGATAACAAAAGTTCTTTATTGTAAACCCGTTTTCCCTTTTTTACTGTTGAACTTGACGTGTCAGACTCAGACTTTGACTCTGACTTCAACTCCGACTTTGACTCTTCGATTTCATCTTTATCCAACACCTGATCGACCACTTTCTTTATTAATTCAGACTCATGATCAGTGTCAGACGATGTGAAAGTGACATCAATACTTTCTGGCAAATTATCTGAAGACTCAGATTCCCACTGAAAGTTGGTTGCCTTTTTGACTCTATCTGAATTTGGATTTCGTGGAGAATATCCATTTTCAAGCGAGGGTGGACACTTGTTATATCCAACACTTTGTTTCTTACCAGAATTCTTCTCTTCTGTATCCTCTTTTGTATTGGAAATCTTCTCTTCAGACGTATCTTCTTCAAATGTCTTCATACCTGCCACTACAGGATAAATTTTGTCAATTACATAAGCAGAACATGAGTAACTTTTCAACAATTTGTTTACTCTCTCAGTTTCAATTTTCTGAGTTTCCAATTTCTGCTCAAGCTCAGCAATCAACCCAATGTAATAATTGATCATTTCTTGCTTTATCATGTATGCTCCATTGAGTGTCTTCATGGCTGTAGCTTGTTCACTGCTTGACTGGTTGTATTGATTCATTGCTTTGTTTAAGACATCATATGATTCTTTCAGCCTATTCATGTTGTGAATCAATTCACTGTTTTGTTTCTTCATGGTCTCATAATTTTCACAATTCTCGGACACTTTTTCTGCAACAGCTTCCCTTTTTATCTCAAACACTGGAATTTCTTTATCCTGCTTCTTTATCACACGAACCTCTTCTTCAACATTCTCATCTTTCTTGGCTAAATACTTCTTATTTTCTCTACCCATTAATCATCAGTAGTATAGTTTTCACCATTATCTTTCACAATTTAAGCAACAAAAGCTTTATGATCTGAAGTTCTGTTAGGATCATAATTATCCCAATTGAAATCTTTCCAACTGAAACCCTCTGGAAGCTTTTCATCATCTTGATCTATCAGACATGCTTTACTATCAGCCGAAATATATTTATTCCAGCCGAAATCTTTTGATGTACTTCCATCATCTTGATTAACAAGACACGCTTTCTTTGAATCTTCAATCACCTTCCTAGCATGTGCAGTTTGTTGTTGTTCTTGTTGATACGGCTGTTGAGCAACTTGGTGATAAATCGTTTTTCGATAGTAGTCATTGTTTCCAAAAGGATTTTGAGCTCCACTTGCTTCGTGGTTTGTGCACTCTCGCTTAAAATGCCATTTTTTCCTGCAACGGAAACAAGTAACTTTAGATTTATCAAATCCTAGAGCAGAAACATTTGCATCACGGAAATCATCTCTTCCCGTAATTTGTTTAAATTTTTCAGCTCTTCTCAACACACTCGCCAAACACCACTTTATATCCATCAACTCCATCTCTTCAGCATCAACCTGATCGTAATCCTCTTTTGTCAACATCGGGTTTCCGATCCTTCCTGCAACCAAACTACCATACGACTCTAACACAGTCACCAACAATGACATATGACTTTTTGCAACTTCTTCCGAGTAGTTTTGATCATTCTCATGATTTAAAGCAATGTTGCATTGAAGAACTTTGCCATTTTTTGTTGCAGAAAAATGTGGATCAAATGATGGATATGAAGAAAATCCCATTTTGCTACTTGATCCTTGAGATGAACTTTTAGAAAAACTTTTAGCATTGAAAGCAGTTTCGATCTTTGGAGCAATGTTGGTTTTATCACTAACACCACCTTTGTAATACAAACCAATGTCTTGTTCTCCATCATAATTCTTCATTCTTGCTATCTTTCGTTGTTCCATCTCTTGAGCTTCAAGTTGTTTAATAAACTCACTCAGCGTTATCTTGTCAAAATCCGGTTTATTTTTCAACATCATAAGATACGTGCCCCAAACATCATGTGGCAACGCATCAGCCAACTTATCAATCAATTCATCTTTGTCTTTATTGATGTTCAATCTGTTCATATTTTTCACCAAATTGCAATATCTTTCAATAATTTGTTTGGTGTTTTCAGTTCTCAATCCGCGAAATAGATCAAATTCTTTTTTCAAAAGTGACTTTTTGTTCTTGATCATCTCATGACTACCAAGAAATTTTGATTCTAATTCTTTCCATATTGAATGTGCACTTCCGTTGTGTTGAAGTAAAATCAAGATGTCTTCTTTAATGGCTTGCTGCAAAAGACTAACCATCATTTTTTCATCTTTGTATTTCTTTTTCTCCTCAACACTCAGGTTTCTAATTTCAATTTTCATTCCATTGTCCCCTACCGGTCTACTATATTGAAATTCAGCATGTTCCCAAGCATCTAAATGATATGCTTGAACCCAGTTCTAAAAACGTTCAGACCATCCACTGTATTCCTCGATACTCATGAGCTTAGGCGGTTTTTGCGTTGTCCCTGTTTCATTTTCTAGCATCGTACTCTGAGTAATAGTCATCGGACTAGCAAAGGCATTGTAGAACTCGTTTTCCATGATTCGGTTTTCAAATTTTCACCAACACAGTTTTTCAAACGAAATGAAGCTGGTACGGAATGAACCCTTTCAAATTAAGTGACCTAGTTCAAGCGAAATGAACTTTCACGCGGAATGACCTTCTTCAAACGACAACAATCTTCGTGCGAAATGAAATGTTGATTTCGTACGAAATGAAAAGTGATTTCGTACGAAATGAAATCTGATCTCGTGCGAAATAAAAATCTGATTTTGTGCGAATTGAAACTCTATTTTGTGCGAAACGCAGCAAAGTTCGAACGAAATGATATCAATTTCGTGCGAAATGAAACTTTCGAACAGTTTTTGCAAAAGATGATCAGGTTTTACTTCGAATTATGATCTGATTCTTTCTAGGGTTTGTTAAAACAGTGTTTCGCACGTTATGTTTTAAAATCAAGCCATTTTATCCGTGAAAACTAGTTTAATTTTGAAAAGAAGGTGTAGAAATCAGAATTTGCAGCTGAAATGGTAAGAACTCTTCCTCCTGAGCTCTGATACCACTTGTAGGATCGTTTTTACGACCAAAACGAGTCGTTCAGAAGAGTTTTATCCAATACGAAAGGCGGAAACAGACGTATCAGAGTTATTTCAGCTGAATTGCACAAGAAATCACTTTAAACTGTCTCTGTATTGATATCAGATCGTATTACAAAGCTGGAGACACTTCGGCAGAGCTTCGCTACCGGAATCGAATCGTTACAAATGAAATCTCAAGGCAGGTATTTATAGGCATGGCTATTTCGAACGAAACAGTTCATACAAAATCAGCTTCACACGAAATAAGTATTTCATACGAAATGACTAGCTCATTTCGTGCGAAATGACACTTTCTCATTTCGTGCGAAATGACACTTTCTCATTTCGTGCGAAATGCCTCTACCATACACATTTCTCATTTTCTCGTACTATGTGTCCTGATCTAACTAGACTAATACAATACTCGATACAAGACGAAGTCGACAGACATATGCACCAACACAATAAGTCATGAAAACACAGTCGTGAAGCAAGTAACGTGTCAAGGAAAAGTCTTGGAAACTCGGGTCGTCACATATTAGCGGCAAAAAAAGTCGCCGCTATTGCCAGAATTCTTTGTAGTGTACTAGAAACAATATCATCAAGGTCAGTGATTCTAGAAAATACATCTGCTAAATTCTCACCCAAGGATGATGAGATGAATAACTGAATTTTCGTGGGATTGTTAGCCAGGTGTTTGTCAAGAGAATTATGAACTATGCACTATCCCGATTGGTCAGAACCCTTACGAACACGATGATAAATTAAGAACAATCGAAATACTTGTATTGAATATGAAAGTATAAGTGATTCTGATAATTAAAAATGAAATAGACAAACCCTATCTATAATAAATGAACATGTAGCATAATTTTTTTGACTAAATGCTCAGAGAGATAATAATTAATGGTTAAATTTAAAACTCTTACAACAAAATCTCCAAGAAGCCCATTTAATATTAAAAATGAAGTTAAAATTGGTTAGATTTACAAAATTGTCACCATCATTTTTAAACCTTATGTTATTAATATAGGGTGGAGATCAATTCTTTTTGTTCACATATTAAAAGTCTTCTAATTAAAAGATCCATCTTGTATGTATACATATACAAGATATTAATATTTTATTCAAGACTTTTCGACTTATGTACAAATAAAATTTTATATTTTATTCAAAGGGTTGTGTTCTTATATTTTTTATTGAGAAAATTGCACTTTACGTCCTTTACGTTTCAATGTTTGTACAGGTAGTTCCTTTAAGTTTAAAAAGTGCATTTGTTGTCCTTTACGTTGCACATTAATACAACTAGTGTCCTTTTAACCTAACCTAGTTAAATTTTCTTGTTAAATGTAGTCATTTGACACTCACATAAGGGCAAAACAGTCTTTTTATCCATCTTTTAATAATGTTATAAATATATAATTATATTTTTAATTTACTCTCTCTCTCTCTCCCTCTCTCTCCAGCACAAACCACCACAAAACACCACCCCCCACCCCTATCGTACCTCCACGGCTATCACCACCACTTATTTAAGTGGTAGGTGAAAGAGTTAGAAAATTGAAACGAATAAGTCTCTAAATGGGTAAGTCTTGGTCGGAGTTCCCTCTTTTCCAGCAATGGCTAGACGATTACAGCATGTCCGAAACGATGAAATTGAGAGTGTTTGTGATTTGCTAAAAGTACTATTAAGTGGTCTTAGTATTGATTTTATAACAAAACCCACATATTAGCGGTTAAATGATTGAACGCGAGTATTCCGGGATTTTTAGTTTCGTCAATCTTCTTTAATTCGCATCATTTGACGATTATTGTCAAATCAAAGTAGTCGGATGTGAACGGATTTGTTTTTATTCCGAGTTACAACGTTTACTTGCGTTTAAAATCGGTCAAACGAAGCTTGTTTGAAGTCGCCGAAAAAAATGTAACCACCGGAACGTTTTTAATGTCGGGGGAACGATAGGGGGCGGGATAATAGGGTTGAATTTGAAATTGTTGCGCAACCCCCCCCCCCCCGAACTTTCGATTCAAAGGGTGGTGGTGGTGATAGGGGTAGAGATGCGATGGAGTGGGGATGGTGGTGTTGTGGTGGTTGTATAGCAGTGAGAGAGAGAGAGAGAATAAATTAAAAATCTAATTATATTTTTTTAACTATATTATAAGATGGATAAAAAGATTGTTTTGTCCTCATGTGAGTGGCACATGACTGCATCTAACAAGAAAACTAAACTAGGTTAGATCAAAAGGACACCGTCATGTGCAAATGTATCGGATAGCCAATGTACTTTTTCAACTTAAAGGCTTACTCTTTTTTATCCATGTACCTAAGTATTTATTTACAAATAAAATTAGCACCTTGTTCGACATTTCTTGTGAGGAGGCATATGTATAACATATCACCAACAGTTTGTTATATAGACCCGACATCATACTAGGTTAGGTCAAAAGGATACCGCCTGTAGAAACATTGTCACTAAATCCAAAACATA
This sequence comes from Helianthus tuberosus, assembly GCA_030545235.1. NCBI lineage: Eukaryota > Viridiplantae > Streptophyta > Magnoliopsida > Asterales > Asteraceae > Helianthus > Helianthus tuberosus. The sequence continues at coordinate 195,355,070 of CM060442.1, read as the reverse complement.
TCACCAATAGTTTGTTGTCTAGACCCAACATCATACTAGGGTCAATTTTGGTTGTCATATGTGTTATACTACCGTAGCACTCGAGTAGGACTACACTCGTTCGGTGTTGGAGTTTGTGGATTTGTTGGCTTGTTATTTGTAGATCTTATTGTTTACTATTAGGTGAGTTCTGACGGCCCATTTTCTTGAATATTTTTGTGACAACTCGTATAAATTCCTGAACGTTTCGTTTTACCATGTAATTTCATGTACGTTAAATGAATTGAATTTGGTGATTTATTTTATTTGAACGATGGTGTGCTTAGTAATGTGTAATGTGAATTATGTGAAACCCAAACCCGAAATTGAAATATTGGAATACGTTATTTTGTGAATCGAAGTGTTGTATTATATTGCTTTGCGATGTGAAACGTTTTAGTTAGTTATTGTGTGAAACTTGCGAAACCGTCACTTAGTAAATCCAACCCCAGCCCAAACCCCTCTCTTCTTGCACCACTAACTGGCCCAAACCCCCACCCCATACCCATGTTCGAAAATTTAAGCCCAAATCCCAAACCCACACTCTTTTGTCCCTTGTAGCCCATTAGCCCAACTTCCTTGTGTTTTAATTTTATGTATTTAACTTTGGGAATAAGAAATCAAAACCAAAACCCTAATACCCCCATGTGATTGTCGACCAAAGGAACCCCCCCCCCCCTGCGAAAATCAAACCCTAGTTCAGCTTCTTGATTCGCCTTTCACTTCCTTGTAATCCCTTCTCTTGCTCCAAGGTTAGTATTCTTGATTTGGATTGTGATTCTTGGTGTGATTTTTATAGAAACATGGCTGTGATTTTTTGTTAACATGCTAGGGTTTTGATATTGCATGATTTATTTTGGTTGAGTATGCGATTTCTTGAACTAATCGATGATATGTATGCGTCAATGATTGTTGGTTGCATTTTTGGTGAAAATCATGATGTTTATAATGAGGGTTTTGTGATTATTGATATGGTTAGACGGTAATTGATGATTAGCCTGTTGTTGGTTGTTATTAGGAAGATTCGGGGTCGTTTACACGCGTTTTGGTGTCGTTTAAATGTAAAACAGCATGCTGATTGATGAAAACAGCCAACTTCAGTTGGCTGTAAACGGACCGTTATAAATTGAAAAATTGATTTTCTAAACTCTAAATTATATGTTTTCGAAAAACGCTTCAAATGGCGCTGGAATCATATTTTTTTCGAGGACATTTGCTATCTTTAAAGGTCCGTTTTGTATAGCAGCAAAAGCTGCATTTTTTCTGCAGAAAATGTGTGTTTTGTTTTTCGTCATAACTTGAAATCTGGATAGAGTTAGGTCATGAAATTCATACAGTAGATGGCCACGGGTGTCGTTGTAATTCTTCGACTAGAATTTCGTTAATCGGACTTATGATGAATTTTTCCGTGGACTGAAGTCAGAAAGTGACGAATCTGATTGCAGCCCGGTAAATGATTTGTATAAAATAATTGCTAATGAATTGTACCCCCGAGATTTTTACACAGTGATATTTGGACCGTTTAGAAAATTTTGTAAAATTTTGGGAATTTTTGGAACAAATTAACTACTTTATTAAAATACCCGAAAATAGCCTAGTTTTGGATGTTAAAGCTGAAACATTATAAGTAGTGATTTGCGTGTCTAAATGTCGGTTATGTTATCTGATAATGATCCAACTTGTTATAGGTCAATGAAAGTGTTATGTGAAATATCGTATGCTTGCTCTTGAGTAGTTATAGGTGGAATGTATATATGGGCGTGAACTGTTAAAGTGAGTGCATGTTATGTGGTAGATGCGTGTAGGAACTTTGTGCTCTATTTGAAACCACTAATGGACTAAGTGGTAATTATACTAGGACATGATTGACCAACCCTGACTGTTAGCTATTTTAAGAGTCCAACCGAGCAACCAAAGGTGAGTTCACACTTTCGTCAAAGCATGGGATTCCCGGTGGTTTGGGAATGGGTTAAGTAACAACTATCCCCCTTAGGTGGGATGTAACCTGCGTATTATCCTTGAGTAGAATACGTACCTCTGTCCTCCTTTGATAGGACAACAACCTTAAACTTACTAGACAAAACTATATCATGAAGTCCCTCATTTTTATATCGACTTAATCGCCGGGCCATTAGCGAACGGGTCATTAGTTAAATAGCGCTATTAGGTCTAACAAGCCTCACACCATGTCGCAGAGGACGGGAGTGCACTAATGTACTTGGGCACTTTGTCAATGATAATAGACATTGACGCAGGGCACATAAACATGACTTAAGTCAGTAGTCGATATGGTAGCGGGTATAGTGGTTTACAACATGGGGTAGCCCCCACGGTATATGGTTATGGGAACATGGAACTAGATAACTTTTGGTTTTCGAAACAACTTAACAACTTATGGTTTTTGGAACAACATTAAAACAGACAACCAATTGTGAACTTGCCAATCTTTTTGTTGACACGTTACCACATGCTTTGCAGGTCGTTAGGCTTTTGCTGGAGCCTGCATGCAGAAGGAGTCGTTGTGGGGCATGAACCGTTGTGTGTTCATGATAAACTTTATGCTTTGAATTATTTATGGGTTTTAGACTTTACGCTTCCGCTAACTTTTAAATTTGGTTTTGAATTTTGGTTTGGTGAACTTTAAACGTTTGGTTTGCTGTGGTTTCATTTTAATTTACTTTACTTTAGTTAAATGTTCAGTATGATTGGTGGTTTGATCCTGGTCAGTCACACGCCTCGCGGTAATACTCCGCTTGTGGATTTTGAGGGTGTGACAATTTTCTAGGGGAAGCATGCTCAACTTAATTTTTTTTTTACTATGTTGTGACTTTTGACTTTGATGCTTTGACTTTAATGTTTTATGTTATACACATTGATCTTATCTTAAGTCGTCATGTTCTACTCAACCATTTAACTCACAGGTTCGAGCCGATGGACATATACTAATTTGGGTTGACACCCCACTCGTTCTTGTTGGACTTGCTAATTACAGCCAACAAATGTTAATGGTCAAACACTAGAGTGAATATAATCCATCATACTTTTATTAAAGTCATTGATCGGACATTAGTTGGGTTACAAGTCATCACCAGGTTTGGTTGTGGACTCATGTAGATTGCATATCACCCTACTTAGTGTAAACAGACAAACATATTGTCTTGAATTTGACTGTGACATTCGACATGACTTTGACATTAACTTGAATACAACATATACTTATTTTGTATCTTAGACCTACGCGTACACCAAGTTATTTTTAGTTGACACGTTTCGAGCATGTTTTTTAGGAGTAGACATTACGACTAGACATAGACTTTAATGAGTTGGACCTTAAGGCCTTCATAACTAGACATAGACTAAGAGGACGTATGTTATTTTTGTATTTAATTGTTAGTATAAACATTAACTTATACTCTATAATATACTTATTCAGGACAATGCATTTACCCTTTTAGTCATTCAGTTACAAACAATGTTTTCATTAGGGGTGTGCATAGGTCGGTTTTGGCCTAAAACCATAACCATCACCGCAGTGTCGGTTAATGGATAACCATAATCATAACTAATTATCGGTTATGGTAGTTTTGGTTATTCAGTTTTGAAAGTTACATTACTACAAAATTAAGCAACTGCCACCAAAATTTGCTACCAAAAAACTTGATAGCAAACTCATTAACGTGAAATAGTTGGAAATTTTGCATTGGTAGGAAACATAATAAAAAAAGTAATTATACAACTAAATATATAAAATAAGTTAAACCTCATCTTTTGCCTCCAATTTTCCCTACATCTAACCTCGAACAACACATCCTCATTGCCTCCAATTTCCCCTCATCGCTACTCCACCTCCACCTTAGCACGTCCACCGTAGCATCTCCACCATCGCACCACCTCACTGTTGCACAACCTCTGTCATCGCACCATTTCCGGATCATTGAAGAAACCTCACAATCTCCGTACGATTTCTCACTCTATTTTTCTAATTTTGCCCTAATTTGTTCGTAATATATGTTAGTTTTAGTTAGATTGTGTTCGTAAAGTTCACCTTATGATATTTTGACCTAATTTTTTCGTAATTTATGTTAGCTTTAGTTCAATTTTGTTCATAGAGTTCAACTTATGATATTTTGACCGAATTTGTTCCTAATTTTTGGTAGTTTTAGTTTGATTGTGTTCATGAAGTTAAATCTTATGATATTTGACCTAATTTGTTTGTAATTTTTGTTAGTTTTTGTTCGATTGTGTTCATAAAGTTCATCTTGTAAGATTAAATATATTTTTATATTATATTTAATCTAGTAGCCATTATAATCATTTACATTATATGGATCAAAATATATAACAATCCTATTAAATAATTAGTTGGTAATTGTTGATGGGCCTAATTACCCTTATTAACTAATTAGGGTTTCCACTTGGGTGCATATATAAGGAGACTTATGTAGAGGTTCTAAGGTTAGACACATAACCTAATAATCATAACATCAATATATCGACCTCCATCTCCATAACCGATTCCCTTGTCGGTTTCCTGCATCACCATCATTAGATTGCACCCTAAGGAGGAACCAGATCAAGCTGACAATCATGTCAAACAATGTTGCTGCGTCTCCATCTGGATTCTCTGCTGGCCTGTGCTGATGCAATCAAATGTATGTTTTCATGTTTTCCATTATGTCTAAACAGAACTGACCAACACATCTTATTATATTTTGACATAAATTTTTCATAATTTCTGTCAGTTTTCGTTCGATTTTGTTGGTAAATTTATGTATAATTGTTGATAACTGGTATGGACTGCATATGGTTTGAGTTGATTTCAGTGATGAATTTACTTTCTTGTTGTTAAGTGACTGCATATGTTCGAACTGAGAAGGAACTTGGTTTAGCTAGTGCCGACACTATGGCTGCAAAATCAGCTGGGATTCATTGAAAAGGAAGCCGATAACTATATTCACATTTAGATCTTCTTGTTGAATGGTTGATTTCCTTTGGTTATATACAAATACATTAGTTTGAGTTATTCATAGCTGAAGTATGGAGGCTTTAAGATAATGTTCCACATTAATTTTTTTGTCAGTTAGAAGCTCTTTTTTGGTTCTCTACATGAATCTTTTCATTTGTCTTGTATCTTTGCAAGCTGTACTTTGTATTTGAAGTGATCACAACTTTACGTGCTTCAAGTTTTTTATGTTTGCAACTTAGGAAGAGATCATGAAATAGATGGATAAGATATATAATTTTTTGGTGTAAATGTTTCTTCTTATATTCATAAATTTAAAAAGTTAATTACTTTTTTTTTCTTGAGGAAAAATGACAAATAGCCCAGCAATTCAAGAGAATAGAGTCACTACTATGCAGTGCTTATCCAAAACTGGCTCCCTAAGGGTTGGTGGAGAGTTACTTGCAAAGCATTATTATGAAGTAAGCAAACAAATATATTTGTAGCTTATTTGTTCGTTCATGCGAAGGTATAGTTTGACATATGAAGTCCAATAACGATGAATTTTTTTATATAGCATGCAGTAGGGGTGAGCTCGATACGAACCGGTACCGAAAACGCTAAATGTCGGTACCGAATCAGAGTTGTAACAAAACTACTCCATTTCCATATTGTTACAATATTTTGGGTAGTTATTACAAGTTCAACTTGTAATTTTTTAAGTAATAAGATTTTTTTTTTTTCATATGAACTTGACAGGTCAGTCACCATCCCAACCATATAGCTTGTCATTGTGACCCAGTTATTGTGATCATCATAGTTTGATGCATATTTGTGATAATTGAGACTTATCTTGTAAGCTCAGGTTTAAAGAAGAGTCTATTCTTGAAAAAAATCCCACCCTTATATGAACACTCACTTTTAGCTTGGATGTTTGGATTTGAATGGTTTAATTTGAGTTATTTGATGTTTTGATTTCGATGTTTATTATGAGGAACATTGGATGTATAAATTGTTACATTTTAATGGAATTGCAACAGGTTATAAATTGTTATATTTTTATGAAATGGAATAGCCAATTTATGGAATGGAAACCTAATACCATAAATGGTAGCAAAACGGTGGTCAAAGGTGACAAAGAGGTAGCAAAAAAGCGGCAAAGTAGCGGTAGAAAAAGGGTGGAGGAAAAAATTGCTATTCCATTAAGGCTGTGGGGTATGGGGCGTGGGTTGGGGGAAAACGAGCAAGCCACCACCCCGGGTGGGCTTGGGTTGGGGCGTGGCCCTTGTGGCTTGGGTTTCAAGCAGGGCGTGGGGCGGTCTTGACATCCTAGCTGGCTGCCTCCCATTCGCTCACCCCGCCATGTCATAGCGGCCATTTGAAATTTTTAGGGTTTTTTTTATAAACGTTATGTGAATTTTATAAATTTTTTGTAATTTTTTTTAATAATCTGCCACGCGGTGCACCCAACCCTAGTCCAACCCACGCCCCGCCATACCCCGCGGACACGTCACTAGGCGGTGGGGGGCTCCCATTCCACGTGTCAACAAATGCCCTAACCCAGGCCCCCTCCATACCCCACGGTCTAAAATGTAACAATTTATAGATCCTAAACTATAATAAACATAAAGACAAACACTTTAATAGAACAGAAGTTGATCTGTTTTGCCTAGTTTCATAGCCTTTTGATACGAAATAATATAGTCACTAAATGTTGTTGGAAATTTATCAGTGGACTCATAAGTTTATTAACTCCATATAATTAATGTTTTGAAGACTTAGTGTGATAAAGTCAGCTACCATGACTCCTTGAACAGTAACAGTTCAAGAGGTGCTGCATTAATTTTCGATACAAAATAATATGCTTAAGGATCCTATAACTGAAGGGCTATTACCCATAAGTCTTATTAAGAGAGCTCATAGACGGGTATTAATTAATGGCCATGCGCATTTGCATATCGTACTGTGAATAACTAAGTATTAGTTCATTTTTCCTCATCAGTTTGATTTTGTATGTCTCTAAGAATATGTCAAGTCGACATAACGGCATATAGACAAATAAAGTTACAAATCAAACAAAGGGCTTATGCATATTTTGATCATAACGATTAGGGTTTAAATTAAGGCTATAGTATGATTAATGGGGGTCCTGAGTCGCATAATGATTCAACGGCTGTATTTCTCTGCTATAGTACTTGTTTAAGGCTAAAATGAGTGTTAACTCCTAATCAGGCTTATCTAATACTCATAGTATATGATTACTCGGCTAAGTGGAAGAATGTAAGATTAAATATATTTTTATATTATATTTAATCTAGAAGCCATTATAATCATTTACATTATATGGATCAAAATATATAACAATCCTATTAAATAATTAGTTGGTAATTGTTGATGGGCCTAATTACCCTTATTAACTAATTAGGGTTTCCTTTTGGGTGCATATATAAGGAGACTTATGTAGAGGTTCTAAGGTTAGACACATAACCTAATAATCATAACATCAATATATCGACCTCCATCTCCATAACCGATTCCCTTTTCGGTTTCCCGCATCACCATCATTAGATTGCACCCTAAGGAGGAACCAGATCAAGCTGACAATCATGTCAAACAATGTTGCTGCGTCTCCATCTGGATTCTCTGCTGGCCTGTGCTGATGCAATCAAAGGTATGTTTTCATGTTTTCCATTATGTCTAAACAGAACTGACCAACACATCTTATTATATTTTGACATAAATTTTTCATAATTTCTGTCAGTTTTCATTCGATTTTGTTGGTAAATTTATGTATAATTGTTGATAACTGGTATGGACTGCATATGGTTTGAGTTGATTTCAGTGATGAATTTACTTTCTTGTTGTTAAGTGACTGCATATGTTCGAACTGAGAAGGAACTTGGTTTAGCTAGTGCCGACACTATGGCTGCAAAATCAGCTGGGATTCAATGAAAAGGAAGCCGATAACTATATTCACATTTAGATCTTCTTGTTGAATGGTTGATTTCCTTTGGTTATATACAAATACATTAGTTTGAGTTATTCATAGCTGAAGTATGGAGGCTTTAAGATAATGTTGCTCATTAATTTTTTTGTCAGTTAGAAGCTCTTTTTTGGTTCTCTACATGAATCTTTTCATTTGTCTTGTATCTTTGCAAGTTGTACTTTGTATTTGAAGTGATCACAACTTTACGTGCTTCAAGTTTTTTATGTTTGCAACTTAGGAAGAGATCATGAAATTGCGACTCGAGACACTGAGGCTGCGACTCGAGACCATTAATGAGTCGATACCTCATAATGTTATAAGCTGAGTCGAGACTTGACTCGATATCTCACTCGAGACCTCATAACTGACTCGAGACCTGACTCGAAGCCTCATTAGTTCGATCCGCGCTAACAGGTGGTTTGCTACTAAATAATTGGTTTTTGAAATTAGTTAGTTAATTAATAAGGATCAAATAATGTTTTACAAAACCAAAATGGCTTTACTTGAATGAGCTTCTGATGTATCATTTCTGGCCAAAGCTGATTTGATGCATCTACTTATCATCCAAGTATTACGAAAGCTATGTTAAGTGTGCATCATAAACATGAATGTCTTAATATCTGGCCAAAGCTGATTTAATTCCTTCATAGATGGCATACTTAACAAGTGCATAACTAAAGTGATTGTCTCAATTTCTGGCCAAAGCTGATTTGTTACAACCACTTTGCACACATGCTTAAATGATTACACTTCTGGCCAAAGCTGATTTGTTTTCGTTTAAGTAGAACTTTAAATAAGTCTATTATTTTGATGTTAGTAATAGACATATCACAACCTCTTCACACAATGATCCTTATATTAATGATCCTTAATTAATTTTATGATCATTTCGTCTGCCTTATTCTTAGTACCCATAATTTTACTCACTATAATTTTCTTCTATAAGTCTATATCTCATCCACTCTAATTCCTAAATCTAATATGTTTTGCTTAAAGTTTCTATAAGAATTAGCTCTTAAATTAAATTCTTGATTATCTCTTAAGACACGATAATCCTATTGCTCTCTTCTGATAAAGCACTACAGAAGAAAAGTAGAGCATGATGATTAGGATAAATCGAACATGATGTCTCTTATGATAATCAAGAATAAGTGTTGTCACTAAAAGGTTATTCCAGATTAAGTCTTTCCTAAGACTAATCTATAATTGTGGAATAATCACTAGAACTCCTAAGATGCATGCCTTCATTTAAAATTATAAACTATAAAGCTAAGTGGTATATGTGAATACATAATAATGTACAATACCATGACCCATAAAGTTAAGGGCTTACGCATGGAAATAAGTACATTTTTTCCAGTACATTACATACTAAGATTTTCACTTGACAATTTGATGCCTTATAAATCAACTATAACACTCAAAAGTACCAAAGTATAATGAGTGTGTTGATAAGCAATATATGTACATAGAAATAAATGTTTGAAACTGGAAAATAAGATGTTATTCACCTTACAACCACTAAAAGTTTAAAAGAGGATTGTTCTAAGGTCCATAGACAAATTACAAGTGCTAATTCCAACTTTAAGGTTCTTCAAGGGAAAATCTCACTGCATAATTATGTCATTAGACTAGGCATAAGCAACGAGACTATCCATTATTCAAAAGAACAGTTGGATAAGTTAATTAGGTAGTCACTTACTAATGATATTTAAGTCTGATAATTTTTAATATTCCAATTAACACATGATTAGTTGACTCTAGTTTCATACGTTTCCTTACCAGAACTCGACAAATAACTAAAATGAGAGTTAGTGACAAAATTAAATGTTAAGACTATAGGAACCATAATAAGCAGGCTTCTAACAACGCCTTTCGATACCTTATATATTCTGAAGATTAATCAGAATATAGTATCATAATTAAGCAATGTTATGAAGCTTGTGAGGTTCGCATAGTCAACATAAAGTCACACTTACCTTAAACTCTCATATTATTTGTTCTAAATATCTGGATTGAAACATTACTAAGATGAAACTAGATGATACCTTACTTTTTTCACAACTTTTGTTATCATGCAAATGAGAATTTGTCAAAAGGAAAATGAGATCAATAAATTTTATCCATTTTTACTGAAATTCATGAGAAATCATGACATGGTTAGTGAGGATGATTTTCATCTAATCTCATTCTAAGTGATTTTAAATCATGACGTTATAGCCCTAAATATTACTTTGGCTTAAGGAATAAGTATGGGTCCATCATAAGTCATTCATTGACATTCGTGGAACTTATTCCAAATGGAATATTCAGACATAATTCATTTATCATTTAAAAGACTATCAACTTGTATCTAAATTTTGTCGCATATGGCCCACGGTCTTAGAAGAAACCTATTCATATAAATATACTTAATAAGATTTCTATTAAATATGTCCCTAAAGTTTCTTATGATATCTGGACATTAAAGAAATCAAATAAAGTCTAACGTATATATGATAGGTTCCCACGTCACGTACCTCATTGAAACTTCGCTTGTAGCTTTTCTAGATATATTAAAGATCAGTGGGAGCATTAAGTGTCTTAATAATAACTTGCAATAGTTGCAAGAGGTGGGGGAGTGAAAACTTTATATTACCTCAATTTGCACTTCTTGTACAAGACACCGCTCCATCACGACACTGTTCTATCAAAACTTGTCTCCTTAAATCTAATGCTACTCTTACAAAAAGTTTCATTGTTGCTTAATTGTGGGCACACTTAGATTTCTTACATAAACTAATATAATCCTCAACAAGAGAAATCACAACGACTAACGTCATTAATTTGTTTTCTCTATTAGAATCTGTTGGTCGTTAAATATTGACCCTAAGCATGCCGAGTTCCTAAAGATTTCTAAGGTCAGTGGGAGCAGTCAAAGTCCTTATTATGACTTGCAAGGAATACAAGAGGCGGGGGGAAGAGTGTCATTAAATTTCACTCCAAATTTAACTCCGATTACACCTCTTGTACACCATACTGCACCAACTCTTACAAACTTAGAATCCTAAAAATGATAGCAACCTAACCAAGAGCTAACCCATAAAACTGAAACTTCTAACAAACCCAATAATCAACTCAGGAGGTCATCTAGGTTTAAAAACCTACTAACTTTGATGATTACATAACCTCCCTAACTGAAGTTGAAATGGATTTTGGAAAAGTTTACCGATCCTATCTCTTCAAATTAAGCCATTAGTGTCAATCAATCTTCTAAATGGAATAAAACAGTTTTTTAGTAAAACTGATTTTATGTGTTCGTATAACGTTTGGGATTTGATTGAATTACCTAAGAGTGTTCATAACTAAACCAAACCCTGATACAAACGTTAAGACACTAAGAAACATGATTGATTGTCAAAGGTTATACTTATCAAGAGATAAATTATCAAAGTTTTCTTTGAGGATCATCACTGTTCTAGTAGCTTATAATAGTTTAAGGCTACATTAGATGAACATTAAAAACAATTTTCCATAACAAACTGGCTGACACATTTACATGTTCATAAAACAACCTGAAAGTTCTAAACTGAAGGTTAAGGAACACTTTCTTTATAAGTCAATAAAATCCATGTATGGGTTAATGCAAACATTATAATGTGATGAAATCTTAACGTAATAATTTTCATCAACAATCAAGTGGATTAATGTACCTACCTCAAGATGAGTGGGAGCAACTAAAATAAACTTGTCTATATAGATGACATTCTTTTGACAAGTATATGTTACATAAGTCAAAGCATTGTTAACACAAACTTTGATATAATAAATCTCAGAGATATCTCTTACGTGATTGATATCATAACATACTGAGATAGACCCAATGGGATATTAGTTCCGTTCCATAAGTTTAATATTAAATGGGTCCTTACATATGTAACAATCAATACTGCTTTCCTTCAGAGGATAATATGGTAAATGAGATTATTTTTTCGCTTCATTAATTGGAAGCCTTATGTAAGTTTAAGTCTATACTCGTTTAGATATTACTCACATTGCAACACACTAGATATGTCTAGATTAATGTGAAGCATCTAATGGAGTATTACAATATCTTTAAAAACGAGAAGCTATAATTTGAAGAAGAAGTGAGAAATCAAACCGGTTGATTACTTTAACTTTGTAATATTCAAAGATGACAAAATGTAATTTCGGGTATATCCTTATGTCAGCAGACAAAACCTATCTCATGGAGGAGTCATAATGACTGATATTAACAACCTAAGTTATAACGAAATAATATAGTCACTAAATGTTGTTGGAAATTTATCAGTGGACTCATAAGTTTATTAACTCCATATAATTAATGTTTTGAAGACTTAGTGTGATAAAGTCAGCTACCATGACTCCGTGAACAGTAACAGTTCAAGAGGTGCTGCATTAATTTTCGATACGCAATTAATTATTCGTTTATGAAGGAATTGAGGAAACTAAGTTTTGTATCGAATACATTCATGATATGCTTAAGGATCCTATAACTGAAGGGCTATTACCCATAAGTCTTATTAAGAGAGCTCATAGACGGGTATTAATTAATGGCCATGCGCATTTGCATATCGTACTATGAATAACTAAGTATTAGTTAATTTTTCCTCATCAGTTTGATTTTGTATGTCTCTAAGAATATGTCAAGTCGACATAACGGCATATAGACAAATAAAGTTACAAATCAAACAAAGGGCTTATGCATATTTTGATCATAATGATTAGGTTTTAAATTAAGGCTATAGTATGATTAATGGGGGTCCTGAGTCGCATAATGATTCAACGGCTGTATTTCTCTGCTATAGTACTTGTTTAAGGCTAAAATGAGTGTTAACTCCTGATCAGACTTATCTAATACTCATAGTAAATGATTACTCGGCTAAGTGGAAGAATGTAAGATTAAATATATTTTTATATTATATTTAATCTAGTAGCCATTATAATCATTTACATTATATGGATCAAAATATATAACAATCCTATTAAATAATTAGTTGGTAATTGTTGATGGGCCTAATTACCCTTATTAACTAATTAGGGTTTCCTCTTGGGTGCATATATAAGGAGACTTATGTAGAGGTTCTAAGGTTAGACACATAACCTAATAATCATAACATCAATATATCGACCTCCATCTCCATAACCGATTCCCTTTTCGGTTTCCCGCATCACCATCATTAGATTGCACCCTAAGGAGGAACCAGATCAAGCTGACAATCATGTCAAACAATGTTGCTGCGTCTCCATCTGGATTCTCTGCTGGCCTGTGCTGATGCAATCAAAGGTGTGTTTTCATGTTTTCCATTATGTCTAAACAGAACTGACCAACACATCTTATTATATTTTGACATAAATTTTTCATAATTTCTGTCAGTTTTCGTTCGATTTTGTTGGTAAATTTATGTATAATTGTTGATAACTGGTATGGACTGCATATGGTTTGAGTTGATTTCAGTGATGAATTTACTTTCTTGTTGTTAAGTGACTGCATATGTTCGAACTGAGAAGGAACTTGGTTTAGCTAGTGCCGACACTATGGCTGCAAAATCAGCTGGGATTCAATGAAAAGGAAGCCGATAACTATATTCACATTTAGATCTTCTTGTTGAATGGTTGATTTCCTTTGGTTATATACAAATACATTAGTTTGAGTTATTCATAGCTGAAGTATGGAGGCTTTAAGATAATGTTGCTCATTAATTTTTTTGTCAGTTAGAAGCTCTTTTTTGGTTCTCTACATGAATCTTTTCATTTGTCTTGTATCTTTGCAAGCTGTACTTTGTATTTGAAGTGATCACAACTTTATGTGCTTCAAGTTTTTTATGTTTGCAACTTAGGAAGAGATCATGAAATAGATGGATAAGATGTATAATTTTTTGGTGTAAATGTTTCTTCTTATATTCATAAATTTAAAAAGTTAATTACTTTTTTTTTCTTGAGGAAAAATGACAAATAGCCCTGCAATTCAAGAGAATAGAGTCACTACTATGCAGTGCTTATCCAAAACTGGCTCCCTAAGGGTTGGTGGAGAGTTACTTGCAAAGCATTATTATGAAGTAAGCAAACAAATATATTTGTAGCTTATTTGTTCGTTCATGCGAAGGTATAGTTTGACATATGAAGTCCAATAACGATGAATTTTTTTATATAGCATGCAGTAGGGGTGAGCTCGATACGAACCGGTACCGAAAACGCTAAATGTCGGTACCGAATCAGAGTTGTAACAAAACTACTCCATTTCCATATTGTTACAATATTTTGGGTAGTTATTACAAGTTCAACTTGTAATTTTTTAAGTAATAAGATTTTTTTTTTTTCATATGAACTTGACAGGTCAGTCACCATCCCAACCATATAGCTTGTCATTGTGACCCAGTTATTGTGATCATCATAGTTTGATGCATATTTGTGATAATTGAGACTTATCTTGTAAGCTCAGGTTTAAAGAAGAGTCTATTCTTGAAAAAAATTCCACCCTTATATGAACACTCACTTTTAGCTTGGATGTTTGGATTTGAATGGTTTAATTTGAGTTATTTGATGTTTTGATTTCGATGTTTATTATGAGGAACATTGGATGTATAAATTGTTACATTTTAATGGAATTGCAACAGGTTATAAATTGTTATATTTTTATGAAATGGAATAGCCAATTTATGGAATGGAAACCTAATACCATAAATGGTAGCAAAACGGTGGTCAAAGGTGACAAAGAGGTAGCAAAAAAGCGGCAAAATGGCGGTAGAAAAAGGGTGGAGGAAAAAATTGCTATTCCATTAAGGCTGTGGGGTATGGGGCGTGGGTTGGGGGAAAACGAGCAAGCCACCACCCCGGGTGGGCTTGGGTTGGGGCGTGGCCCTTGTGGCTTGGGTTTCAAGCAGGGCGTGGGGCGGTCTTGACATCCTAGCTGGCTGCCTCCCATTTGCTCACCCCGCCATGTCATAGCGGCCATTTGAAATTTTTAGGGTTTTTTTATAAATGTTGTGTGAATTTTATAAATTTTTTGTAATTTTTTTTTAATAATCTGCCACGCGGTGCACCCAACCCAAGTCCAACCCACGCCCCGCCATACCCCGCGGACACGTCACTAGGCGGTGGGGGGCTCACATTCCACGTGTCAACAAATGCCCTAACCCAGGCCCCACCATACCCCACGGTCTAAAATGTAACAATTTATAGATCCTAAACTATAATAAACATAAAGACAAACACTTTAATAGAAGAAGTTGATCTATTTTGCCTAGTTTCATAGCCTTTTGATACTAAAAAAATGCACTTTAATTACTCTTTCTTATGGTCTCACTGGATCGACTTTAAATTTTTTAATCAAACAAAAAAATTCATCCTGTAATAACCAAGTAAGTGGAATATAAATACCAATTTTATAATAACTTTCGTTATGGCTGTTTGAGAAAGAAACAACTTAAACCCAAGTTTCATGAAAATTAACATAACAATTTCTAAGTTTTAAAATTCCAACTCGTAAGCCTCACTGAATATATAAATCATTTATTTCCAACCAAACAATTCTTGATATAATCTCCAACATGCACCTGCCTATCGATTAACAAACTTCAAAAATCAATATATACCAAAGAAACAAAATAAAAGGGAAGACCAATCAAATATAAGCAATAACAAACAAACAACAAAATAAAAGCACCAATGGAACAGTAGTAAACCTGTGGAAGAATCCAACAATCGAACAACAGCAAACCTGTAGAAGAACCCTTGCACGCCAAACCAGTTTCAATTTAAACTTCCTTTTTATTCAATGAAAACACAAATGAACAACAACATATTTGGCACACATTGACAACTTGATTACTTGGCACACATTGTAGGTGTGGTGAAGATCAATGAGAAAAGAAAGAAACCTGGGGCAACATGTACACGCGGCAGCGATAGGAGCATAACAACACAAAAGTAATAAAACACATAATACGTCGCATATATATATATATATATATATATATATATATATATATATATATATATATATATATATATATGAAAGGGAAAAACTGAGACTATTATTAAAGAAATTAACCAAAACTCAATCAGTTTCACCTAATCTCAAAAACGCTGAACCCTTGCAACACAATCAGACCAACCAAACTCTATTTTCTTGTATAGATCGAAACCTCAATCACCAACAGACTGTCGACGAAAGTCATTTATGGTGTCTAACTTGCAAAAAATCCGCATTGCGAGGCACAGATTGTGCATGAGGATGACCACACCATGGCTGCAAGAGAGGTTGTAGGAACAACTGCCATCCTACAACCTTGTCACGCCATGGTGCTATCTTCATTCAATTTTTACTCGGATCTACAAAATCGTCATAGCCTCATCAGAAAGGACAAGAAATATACACTTTGCATTGGTATTAGGGTTTAAATCCGTTACGATTCCAGCCAAAAAGCACCAATCGGCAACCCCATATGAGACTAACCACATAAACGACGGCAAAAAACCAGAAAACTGAATAGCGAACAGTTACGAAGAAGAAAAGCCTGAGAGGAGGGAAAAATAAAGAAATGAAAAGCAGGTTAAACCCAATCGGAACTGAAAACTTACCGTGGTCGGAATTGAACCCTAGCCGCCGGCGAAAACATCGCTACCGCCGTAGTTACCCATCGTTAGAGCACAGAATGTCCTCCGCCACGTCTGCCTTCGCCAACAACCATCTCCATCTCTCTTGATTCTCCAGCTCCCCTTTTTCTATCACGATTTGTTTCTTGAGATGGGTTGAACAGCTAGAGTTTCTAATCACCACCGCCGTCACGACACGGGAACCATCACCAGGTCTCCTCTCCCCATACGTGTGGGGTGTAAGATCAGAGTGCAGTAGTTTTAGGCTTTTATGTTCTGCGGACACTCACCTGCCACCTGGTTTGAATATGCAAATTATAAAAATGCACTCGTTTACTGTTCATTGCGTTAATAATTAAAAAAAAACATCTTTTGATCATTCATTCCACAGCAGTCGACCAAGAAGAAATATGACGAATTGAATATCATTCATCATCTTTCAAGATATTCTATGGAGTCTAACCAATCCGGGATGACAACCGAAGCGGCAAAGATCACCATGCGCGGCTAAACTCCTGTGACTTCTGCCCTGATGAACGGTTGCCCGGTTTGATCTAATTATTCGTTTTTCTGATTCTTGTAAACTAGTATAACTTGACTACTTGTGTTGGTTTATTGATAAACATTGATTGTGTTTGAATTATTTGTCGTTTTATCAAACGTATTGGCAACATACTTGCGTTGTTAGTGGGTTGGTAATTTGATGGGTAGTTGATACAATTAAACGGGTTGTTAAGATGAATGGTGAATCTTAAAAACTATCCTTAACAATTAATCAAAACCATTAATCCCAAGGCAATGTCTATGTGGTGTTTTGAATCAGAAAACGGATTTTTATATTAAAACGGGTATTCGAGATTCCAGGTGGAGGTTACTTCTTCTTAATATTGATAACACTTTTCATGACAAATCGTGTTTTCTTTTAAATCTATAAACAAACCCCTAATTTAGATAATTTAGTTTTAATTAATTTCTTTAACGCTAACCACAAATTCCCCGTGGATACGATACCCTACTTACGATATCTACATAGTTTAATTAGGTTTTTGATTGACCCTTACGACAGTCATCAATTCCCCCACATCTTCCTTATCCGTTGCCAATTATTATTATAAAGCGTTTTTAGCCAAAAAGGGTAAGTCGACCGACTAGGAGGTCGACCATGAAGCGGTTACGAGTGCGTGTCAACTCGCGGCGAGGCATATGAAACACGTTAGTCGGACTCCACACCAAATTTGCAAAGAGAATATACGGAACGAGACCGACTGTCGGTAAACGCTCGTTTGATAAAAGATTACTTTGACGAAGCTCCGACTTACCCAAACCCAAAGTTTTTAAGCGTAATTTCTGGATGAGTAAGCATTTATTTCTACGCATTGCCGGAGACTTGGAAAACAAGGTGGATTACTTTAAGCAAAAATTGGATGCGAGAGGGACGCTTGGATTTACCGCTATTCAAAAGTGTACTTTAGCCCTACGCGTGCTTGCGTACGGAAACATGACCGATCTCAATGACGAATTTAAAGATGGTTGTAAAAACAACATGCGACACCTTGGAGTATTTTTGTCACAGTACACTACAATCTTTTAAAAAATATGTTCATATATATAGGACAAAGATCCGTTAGGAACCACCCTTTATTGCGAGAACCATGAGAACCAGTGTGAACACAACCAAAAATGCCTAAAAATAGCTAAAAAAACACACAAATTTTTTTTTAATAATTTTTATAAAAAAATCGCTACTTTTAGTAGCAAAAAAAAAAATTTGGCTACTAAAAGTAGCGATTTTAACATAAAAAATATTAAAAAAAAATTAGATTTTTTTAGGTTTTTTGGAGGTTTAGTTTTTAGCATTTTAGCTTAGGGGGGGTTAGGTTTTTTGGGGGTTTTAGTTTTTAGCATTTAGCTTGGGGGGGGGGGTTAGGATTTTTTTTGGGGGGGGGGGGGGGGGGAGGTGGGGGTTAGGTTTTTTTAGCTATTTTAGGTTGTGTACACCTTGGTTCTCGCAATAAAGGTGGTTCTCGCATGAACTTTACCCATATATATATATATAGGTAGAGGATCCTGTAAAAAAGGCCTAAAGTGTGAGAAGGGTAAGAAAGAATCTAAGTCGTTAGATCTTTTGATCTAATGGTTGAGATCAATAGGGACCAAATTGTAAAATATTTTCATTAATTTGGACTGATTTGAAATATCTAGGGGCAATATAGTCTTTTAAACCCACAAGAAATTAGGTAATGCACATGTAACTTCCCCCGTCTTTTTTAAACGTCAATAACTTTTTATACGTAACTTTAAAAAAAAATATTACACCATAATAACGAGCGTTTTTTTATCTTTAATATAAGTAACATATTGCTATACTTATATAGAGAAAAAATTATGTTTCGATCAAATGTTTAGTCAATGGATGGTGTTATATACTTGCTGAATGGTGTTATATAATTACTGAATGGTATTATATAATTGCTGAATGCTGAATGGTGTTATATACTTGCTGAATGGTGTTATATACTTACTTGCTGAATGGTGTTATATAATTACTGAATGGTATTATATAATTGCTGAATGTTGAATGGTGTTATATACTTGCTGAATGGTATTATATACTTGTTGAATGGTGTTATATACTTCCTATAATTAAGGTGGAGGTTATGGGAAGTTTTTAATTAATTGAATTAATGATAAAATTACTTGTTTACCCTTTTCAATTAATTTAGATCTAATGGCTGAGATTCTTTCTTACCTTTCTCACACTTTTGGTCTTTTTTACAATAACCTTACCCTATATATATATATATAGGGGAAGGTTCTATGCAGAACACTAAATATTGCGAGAACACGCAGAACAAAATAAATCACTCATTTTTTCAATTCTAAAAACCTAAAAAGTAAATGAAAATGTTATAAATGTAAGATTTATTATTTCTCACACTAGAATTTAAAACAAAATATGAAAAATTTTCAGTTTTTAAATAACCTACACACATGTAGGTTATGTGTAGGCTAAATTACCTACATGTATGTAGACTATGTGTAGGGAAAAATATATGATTTTTATATGTATATATAATACACATATGAATGTAAGAAACATTAAATTTAAGAAATATGAACCTTAAATCCCAAAATTTAGTGATTTGGAGTTGTTCTTTTTGTTCTCGCAATAATTAGTGTTCTGTAATGATCCTTATCCTATATATATATATATATATATATATATATATTTGTATTTAAAGGAATAACAAATTTGTATATTGCGCGTTATCTAAGAAAGCCTGCTTGGTACGATCTACAACATATTTATGATGTGCATTCTAATGAACATGGTTCACTGATTAGGAGCTTAGATTTTCATCATTGGCCGTGGTATAATTGTTCAACCGCATGGCGAGGTCAACACACACGAGGCGACCAAAAAGGACCAGCGGTTATTCTTCGAGCGGTTGCTTCACACGACCTTTGGGTTTGGACGACATACTTTAGTATCGCGGAGTCATGCAATAACATAAACGTTTCACACAGTCGCCAGTGGTAGAGGATTTCATTTCTAGTAGAGTTGCGAAAGCATCTTTTTTATGCTAACGGAAGCTACTACCCACGCGGATATTATTTGTGTGTTGGGATATATCCGAGTTATTCGATTATCGCGAAGACGTTTAGGGACCCGTACGATGAAAAAAAAGACCATAATTTAAGAAAGTTCAAGAGTCTACACGAAAGGACTTTGAGAGATGCATTAGGGTTCTTCAACAGCGTTGGCATTATTTGAGAAATCTTTGTCGTGCATGGACCAAAGAAAAAATGAGAGATGGTATGTATGCTTTTATAATCATGCATAATATGATATTAGAAGACCAATGAAAAGCGATATGTCAAAATTATATACCAGACGTTGTGTAGGAATATTCGCAAGCAATAATGGATGAAAGAGGGAACAATGCAAATCAAATGCGTTCCGAATTAGTACATTGTGTGTTAGTGTTGGATTTGGTCCAACATGCATAGTCGGTTCGGTATATTCCAAATGAGGGTGAAGAAGAAGAAGATGATGACGACGGAGGCCAAGATGAAGACGAGTACGGCGAAAACAAAGACGAATAGTATTATTTGTGTGTGTTTTAGTATTTATGTAATTTTTATTTATTTAATGAAATTTTTATTTGTTTTAATTTTCAAAAGAAACCAAAAATAAATAATTAGGTAATCATTGCTAGGGGCATTATACCACTATATTCTTTTTTAACTTCAAGCCCTATAATACTAATTTGTTGATTAGGAGACACATGTCAGATAATGCCCAAGAGAGTCAAGCCCCACTACACATGATCTAAAAAGAGTGGTTTGCTTTTTTTTTCTCTAGAACATCATTTAAGAATAACGAACAAACATAAAAATGAGGCAAAAAAAATATGGAAACCTAGCCTCAACATCCAATGAAAATTTTCTAGATATGGAAACGCAACGATACTATTCATCTACACAAATAGTAATAAGACAAGAAAACGAGAATGAAGAAATAATATTTGTGACCAAGAACGAGAATGAAGAAATAATATTTGTGATGAAGGGTTAAATAACAATTTGTTTCTATTCGTTTGTTTAAAAGAATAAACATAAAAAGTGTAAATGAATAAAAATAAGCAAACGTTCACGAACGTAATTGAACGAGCAAAACATGTGTTTACAAACTTCACACTATGAACAGTTCATTGATTGTTCGATGTATCTAAAGATCTAGTGTCTATTGAAAAAAAAAGAATCATTGCTAAAAAAAAGTATAAAGAGTTGATCGAAAAATTAAAGAAATAAGAAAATATTCGACTGATTTGAAAAATTATAAATTGCTAAAAATACATACTTAATTATTTTACTAGAAATATAAAAAAGGTATAATATGTTGCTTATAAAAGGAAAAGACAAACACAAAATAAAGAATTAACACTATTTAATAAATAGTTTTCCCATCAAACATTGGTTTAGAAAAAAACCCTATTCAGATTAGACATGGGCAAAAAAACCGGTTTTTTAACCGAAACCGGTTAATAACCGTAACCGAAACCGGTTTTTAACCGGTACCAAAATAACCGGTTTAGGTTTTTTAATAACCGGCGGTTCCTAACCGGTTTTAGTTATTCTTATCAATAACCGGTTTTTAACCGGTTAATTAAAAACCGGTTTTTTAGAGTGTTAATAATAACCGGTTTTTAACCGGTTCCTAACCGGTTTTTTTACATGTTAACCGGTTTATTATAACCGGTCGGTTATTAACGGTTAATGATGTTCAGCTTGAATAACCGGTTATTAACCGGTCGGTTATTAACCGTAACCGGTTTTTTTTTCTTGGCCCATTAACAGCAAAAACCGGTTAACCGGTTTCGGTTAAGAAATTAACCGAAATGTGCACCTCTAATTCAGATTATATAGACTTTGACATTGGTTTAGAAAAAAACCCTACAACCGCTTCTGAATTTGGTTGTGCATTTTAGTGGACTACTGGGCTTTCTAAGAAATTAGGGTTCATTTATACTTTTGGGCTTAAACTATCCAAACTGTACATAACAGATAGAAGCAGGACTGAGCTTCTATGCATTGGACTTGGGAAGAAAATGTTCTATAACGGTGAAAACAGTGAAGCAAATCCTTAAATTCCTAGACTAAATTTGTAACAAGATCATACAATTTTTCATTTATTGCTCGTTTCACATCTAATATGAATAATAAAATACAAATAAATATTGTGTTATTGGATATTGGAATTTCAAAACATAACTAACACAACTAGCTGAATGATAACTGAAAATTTGTGTGGTTCAACCTTCAGTATAATACACAAAACAAACTTACTAAAATGTTTTCATTATTATATCGATGATACCGTTTATCGACCGACATACTCTTTAAACACCTTTAGAAATACTTTGTCTCTTTAGATTTTCTTAGCTTATGAATTAGAAAAACCCTACATGATGTTTTCTGTTTGTATTTTGGGGAACTACACTATTCTACTTTGACTATAAAGTAAATTTCATAGTTCTTAATAGACCCTTTATCTAAGCCAAATACAAGCATACCACTCTTAATAATTGCAAGGAAAACACATGTGAACAGATGGGCCACTCATTTAATCTCCCCATCTGCCTCAGCCACCCCTTCCTCTAGTACACATTACAAATCTTATTTTCTTTAAATCTTTTAGCTTCCCATTCCCTTTATATACACCCTTAAACAAACACCAATTCACACACAATCACTGAATCACTCTCCTCCTTTTGGAATATTTCACACAAAATTATGCTTAAGTTTGCAAAACTAGCCTATGAGCATCTAATCATATCTTCCTCTCAACATGATCCCATCATTTCTTTCTCTCTACTAATCATCAGCATGCTCATGTTCTACATCATGAAAAAGCCTAAAACGGTCTACCTCCTCGACTTTGCGTGTTTTAGGCCTCCCCCGATGTATCGGGTACCCTTTGCCACCGCCAACGAACACGGACGCATCATTTTAGCCTTGCAGCCGAAAAACATTGAATTCCAACTTAAGATCTTTGAGCGGGCCGGGTTGGGTGAGGAAACAAGCTTACCCGAGGCCTTACATTACATACCACCAACCCCTAGTTTGATGGATGCTAGAGAAGAGACCGAGATGGTGGTTTTCTCTGCAGTGGACTCGTTGTTTGAGCAAACCAGGCTTAAACCTGAAGACATTGATATTGTAATCATGAATTGCAGCCTCTTTGTAGCAACTCCATCACTTTCATCTATAGTGATTCACAAATACAAAATGAGAAGTAATGTGAAGAGCTATAGCTTATCTGGGATGGGATGTAGTGCTGGCCTAATTTCAATTGATTTAGCTAAACACCTTCTTCAGGTCCATCCGGAATCTAATGCACTTGTAATAAGCACTGAAATCATCACACCGAATTCATATTTAGGTAGTGAAAGATCGATGCTACTCCCAAATGTTCTTTTTAGAATGGGAGGTGCAGCAATCCTATTAACAAACAAAAGGTATTTAAGTAACCATGCAAAGTATAGTCTCTTGCATGTGGTTCGTACACACAAAGGTTCTGATGATAAATCTTATGGTTGTGTTACACAAACAGAAGATAAAGAAGGTTACCCAGGAGTAGCCCTCAGTCAAGATCTTATGGTGATTGCAGCTAAATCTTTAAAATCAAACATCAGTACACTTGGATCATTGGTTCTTCCATTGTCTGAACAACTCTCTTTTCTCTTCAATCTTTTAGGGAGAAAAGTGTTTAAACTGAACAGGAAACCCTACATTCCTAATTTCAAAAAGGCGTTTGATCATTACTGTATCCATGCAGGAGGACGGGCGGTGCTCGATGCGATCCAGGAGAGTTTGAAGTTGTCTGATGAACACATTGAGGCGTCGAGAATGACGTTGTATCGGTGGGGAAATACTTCTTCTTCGTCAGTATGGTACGAGATGGGGTACATTGAAGCAAAGGGAAGGATGAAGAAAGGTGATAGGGTTTGGCAAATAGGGTTTGGGAGTGGGTTTAAGTGTAATAGTGTGGTTTGGAAGTGTAATAGAGACATTGAAATTCCAAAAAGTGGAGCATGGGCAGATTGCATTAATAGGTACCCAGTTTCTGTCCCAGAAATTGTGAAGTATTAAGGTGAAGAGGTGAATGTTTGTTTCTTATTAGAGTTCCTTGGAATTCTATAATAAAATGGTTGCAACGAATAAACTTATAAACTTGGTTACTATTGTGTGAAGTTTTCCTTTGAAAAAAGAAAAGTAAATGACTCGATCTATGTATTTGTAAATTTGTTTGGCATTTTAGTCTATGTTTCTTCTTGATTTATCAAGCTCGGATAACATTATTTCACTTTCTTACTTATCTATGGTGTTTGCTCTTTTTTTTTTTTTTTTGAAAGGTTTGGTTCAACGGTAATCCCCAAGGGCGGTGAAACCACCTGCCCGCGTTCGAATCCCACACGGCCCGCATAAACGGTTCCTCCCGCGGAGATCGAAACTACCCCGTGCGGGAAAACACCACTAGGACGGGATCGAACCCGTGACCTGTGGGTAAAACCCTCACACCTCCATCCAACTGAGCTGGACTTCATCGGCATGGTGTTTGCTCTTAAGTCCGAGTGTTCTTCATCAAGCGAAAGTCATTTCCAAGTCTCTGGGTCATCATATTTGTGAAGATATCCTTGCATGAGAAGTTTGTTTTACCTTTAACAATGGTTACAATTCTTCAAGTTTGTTAGGACTTTATGTCCGGATCCGGTCGGTTATTCTTGGTGTACAAGTACAACCAAAAATAAAGAGTGTATGGGTCGAATATTGAAACATATCCAAAGACCAAGGAAAACAAATATCCAAAAAGACATGAAAAAGATAACCATAAAGAAAAGAGACAAATCATCCCGAATGGTGGCGGCTAGAGGTGGGTTGGGATCCACCGCATGAGGTAATGTGAGTCCTAAGATCCTGCTGAAGACTTGTGAGTTGAGTCAAAATCTGGTCGAGTTTGGCCAAAATGGCCTCCTGGCCTCGATGACGAGTTCCTAGTGGCTTGTGTTCAACTTTTTCCACCGCTTCAAGAGCTTCTTTATCCTCTTTCCATTTCCAAATCTTTATGTTCCCATCAACTAGCTTGTACTCGTTGTTGAATTTCTTGATGATACCCATTTTTGCCATTGTAACTTCTCCTATCTCCGTGGTAGGTATGGGGTCATAAGTGAGGGTACTAAGCACTCCTTCGGGATGGGCCTCTAGGTTTGTGGCTAGAGTGGTGATGTAAGGACCTCCAAAATTATTACTACCTTCGACGGTTCCTCCTGCCCTAGTGAAAAATTCCGCCATGCTATAAGCGGGGTTGCAAGGAACCATATCAACGAGGCAAAAGAGATGAAACAAGTCTCTAGTAGTGACCCCACGCGTTGAATCATTTCTTGCTCCCAATGGCAAAAACTAGGCATCTATGAAGGTACCTATGAAGTGGGTAATGAAGGCATTAGCACTTTTGTGTCCAAGAGTAATATGTCCCTTTACCTACTCGACCCCAAAATTCCAAGTCTTCCATTCCTCTAAATTCCACTCTACCCATTGTAAACATTTTCTTGGAGATGTCTCGTTGCCTATAGAATCCCAACCTTACTCCAAATTCGGCTAAAGTCATAGAGTACCATTTCCTAGCCATGCGAAATGTAATTTACATCAAAGTACACCTTTGGCATTTCGGAATAGGCTTTTGAAGCAGGGAAGAGGCAAGGAATTCTAGAGTGAGCTCTTTGTAAATGGGTGCATCAATTTCGAACAACTTGGTCCATTGTGGATTGAACAAATTCTCCGCTCTTTCTAACTATCTGTATTTTTTTAATACCTCATATTCAGTAGTACGATGTTGACTGAAGGTCCTTTTCATTACTTCCTTTGTATTCTCATAACCTCGGGTTTCCTTATCTTCCTTACTATTGAATATTAACCATGGATCAGTGTTTTTCGGAATTAAATGGATGAGGTGTTATTCTCGGTATTGGTAGTGGTGGAGAGTTGGCTTTGCAGTTAATAGATCTGAAGGAACTAGAGTGAGTCGAGTGTCATGGCGAGTGGGATGCTCTTCTTTTCCAGAACAGGTCCTCATTCCTACAGAAAATAAGAATTTATGAAAACAGAAAACAGAACTGGTCATAACAGAAGATAAACTGCTTTTTATGGACTTAGGGAGGCACGTACGTGCCTATGGGAGCACGGTCGTGCTCCTCTAATTTGAGGTCTAATTGTTGTTTGCTGTTGTGTCTTGGCCCTATAGTTGTGGTTTTTCATTTAGCTAGCTTTTGTGTTAGGTTCTGTTTTAACTACACCGTCCAAATTTTCATTTTAACAGAAAATGTAACAGTTACAATTTTTATAACAGCATGTTGGTTGGATTTGGGTGTTTAACAATGGTTGGAAACAATGGACCCAGTTGCGCACGACTGTACCTAGATATGCACGTTCGTGCCTATGGTCTTCGGTCAGTATGACAGTTTAGAGACAACTTCTAAAACCTTAAGCGAGTGTGCTTGTGAGCTAGGCACGACTTATGTTTGGTATTTGACACGGTCGTGCTTAGCGGTTACATTCAATCAAAGTCAGTCAAACTTGTATTTTCCCGCGCAATGGTTGGAAATTTTTTTAATTTTTCTTGATCCATTATGTTTATAGTAGTACCCTAATCACTTCCACACAAGTTTTATCTTGAAATCATGGTGATTTATGGTTGAAATCAAAGGTTTTAGCATGAACAGGGTTTGAACCAAAACACAAGAAATCTGACATGTTTAGCCACTAATCATAAGCACAAAGTGTTAAAGACAAGAAGTACATACCTGGAGATGAAGATTCTCGAAGAAAACCGCAGAGCACAGGGTTGACTACAGGTGGGTTCTGTTTTATGACTTAGGTTACTTCAGAATTTTAAACCCTGCTTTCTGTTTCTCGGGAGGGCACGAGGGTGCCTGCTACGTCACGGGCGTGCCTGGCCATTTTCAAAACCTAGTTTAAATTTTCAATTTTTATTTTAAGAAACTGTATTAAGTTGGTTTTATATTTAGGCTCGGCCATGCCTAGTTAGGCATGCTCGTGCTCATCTGGCACTTTACTGAAAAATTGATTTTGTTGAGTTTTTAAAGTTCAGTCCAAAACTTCTTCGATTCACAGGTCTAGGAAACTTACCTTCCCGATTTCTACACATGGTACGAACTTACTTCAAGGTGATGGATAGATTTTTGTTGGATAAAAAGGGGCTTTGAGAAACGGATTTCCCCAAGAAAAAGTTAGCCTTCGATTTTCACCTTTGTCATGTTGATGACAATTTCGCGGTGCCATCCTTGAAAGAAATCTGCCAAATAACTAAGGAGCAAACACGAAAACTGAAAATAAGAGGGGAATGAAAATGGATAGAAAATAAGTTTGGTCATAATAATAACTCGGGCCTTTCTATGGAATAACGCATATTCCCCGGCAACGGTGCCAAAAACACTGATGTCGTGTGGATTATATTATATATATGAATTTAATAATATTAAGCACACTTAAGTGCATTAAGTTAATAACTTAGGAACTCGATTATCTAGTTTTAAATTTATAGAAATGATATTTATTTAAACTAAACACACACAACGGGCAAAGAACTCATCGTGTATAGTGTAGCTTTTGATAAGAACCAAGTATCGTTCAAGGAATATGCTTCCCCTACTCGACCGTTTATTATTATTACAACCATTCTTATTTGTAGTTAGATTAGTAGACTAAAATAATAGTAAAGGATTCTTGGATAAGTCTTTCTTAATTAATATAGTCTATTTTATAAAATAAGGAAAATGTTTAAGTCTTAATTTTATCCTTTAATTAAATTAGAAGTGGCTTCCTTGGTCTGGTCGCCAACTTCCCTCAATCTTGCCATAACATATCGATAGACCGGTCTGGAAATATGTCCATAATTATCTTTTTATAATTTAATTAATAAGTTCTTTCATTTCAAGCTTAACAAATGGGATCAGGTTTAGGGATGTTTTAAATTACCGAAGTGATTTAGTCATCAAATTAATTAAGTTACCGAATAAGCGAATAGGTCCCATTTCACCGGTTATCTTATATTCCACTAGATTGCCATATTCCCCCATTAATTTATTATCTTAACTTTTACCTCCCAATAGGATTTTGGTGCATTACCGGAAGCCTTCCCAAAGAATCTCGATGCAATATCAGAAGCCTTTTATTACCCCTAGATCTGGTTCAATACTAGAAGCTTGTCACTCGAATTTGGTTCAATAGCAGAAGTCTACATAATGATAATGTTAATAAACCAAGTTCGGATTTCCCTTATTAGTATATGGGTTATTACACTCCATGAATGTACTAATAAGCTTCACATCCATGGTTTATTAAGCACACCGGATCTAATTAAGGGTGTAAGAAGTCGTACACACACCTTAGTCAAGTTAAGTTAGGTTAAATTAATATAGTTAAATTAAGATGTTAAGTTAATTTAGTTTCAAAGGGATCATGCAATCTAGTCACAAAAGATGATAAACCAATAATTAGTAAAAGATAAACTCATTAACTAAGATAAAAGTATTAAAAAATAAGATTAATTAATCCAAGAGTTTAGGAAGACATAAAGATTACAACCATATGAAACACTTTTGCCAATGGCAATTATCACACTTTGTGATCTTCAAACTCTAGCTCAAGTACAAGTATGTGTGCAACAAAGTGTCTCTCAACTCTCATATACTACATATGTTTACTGAACTAATCTAGTGATGCCTTATTCTTAAAATGGATGATCAAAGGTCAATATAGGATCCAAACTTTGGAGAGGTTTCGGTCGGCATGAAGGCCTTCCCTAGGGATCAACCTCTCACTTCTAAGCAAAGGGGGCTTAGGAAGCATCTTGATCATGGCATACTTGGCCATTGATTAGGCAAGCTCCATGGATTATCCACACTTTCTCCAAGGGACTAGAGCCTTCAAGGGTGAAAAACAAGGCTTTAGATGCACAAGTCTATTAGCCTTGGGGTTATAGCACGACAAGGAACAAGAGATCAAAGAAGGGCATGCCTCAAATGAGTGAATGAGGCCGGTATTTATAGGTTGATCAAAGGCATGGGTGCACAGGTGTGCCTATAGGGGACGCACGTGCCTTGTACTTGGAATCTTGATAGAAGCTTTGAGAATTTGTCCTTTATGTCCCCTAGGAGTCTTGGGCACGGCCGTGCCTCTCATGCACGGTCGTGCATGTTGAGCAGTCCCGATAACGATTGTAGGGGGTATCCTTTGATCTCAATCTTTTGTCCTCTTTTTATTTGTCTTTTAGGGGGGGGGGTCGGTCGTGCTTGCCGTCTTTCTGTCTTACCCACCAAGTTGTTCTAATTTTTCCAAAAGACAAGCTGAGGCAAGAGGCATGGTCGTGCTTAGTTGTGCACATGGGTGCTTCTTGTAAACTTCGTATTTTCGTCCATTTTCATCATTTTTGCTTCTTTTTTATTTTGGTCATTCTAATCCTGTGAAAATTGAAAAGGAACGATTTAGGTAGTGTTTCCTCTATGAATTTCCTCAAAAGTGTTCATGAATTGGGGTAATTTTGTATTATAAATATGTATAATTGATGGTACATCAGTAGTATAGTGCTTCGCTTGTGTTCTTTTGTTGTATCTTTCTTTTTATTATTGTTGGTGGCTTGAAGTGGGAGATGTTGCTCTGAGGTTAGTTCTATGATTTTTTTTAGTTATCACTTCCTTAGTAGTGCATATGGCATCCTCAGCCGCAAAGGTTTCAAAGATTTGATGTTATAAGGCTTGAAGGCTTTTTAGATGGGTTTCTGTTACGGTGCATTGGGCTGGAGGAAGGGGTGGAAGAAAAACAATAATTGTGTGTCATAGGTATCGTATCTGGTGAATGATGTTCTTGAGTATATGATGGTTGTGTTTCAAAAAGATAAAACAATTTTCAACATAATGTGATGCACCACATACACTACACCAAGTGTCTTGATACTCAAGGAATTCTTCCGGGTAATAAACCATTGTGATAATGGTTGTGCAATCAACCTGCAAATAGGAAAGAATACTGGTCAGTGGAAAAACACAACCCCATGCTTTGTGAAGCACGTCCCCATGTTAAAGGTCACAAAAACTTTTCGGTAGCCCAGAATCAGATTTTTTTACTGGAAAAGGTCACGGCCCCATGTCTCATTAAGCACGGCCCTATGTAAGCTTGAAAATGTTTGTTTCTTAAAAGCAGCAGATTTAGATGTTATTGTATGTTTTAGCATGGCCCGGTCTCTTGGTAGGCACAGCCACGTGCTTGAGCTTCTGTATATGAAATATATAAGAAAAAGTTGAAAAAGACTAGAGCTCCAACTTTAAACTTTCCTAAAATCTTTGTATCCCCGGCAAAGACGCCAAAAACTTGACGTGTGTTGTAGTGTATTAAAATATTAACAAGTTCTAGTCATTTTTTACACTAATTTAAGCCAACTTTAAACTTTCCATAAATCTTTGTACTAGAATGTTGTCAACGTCTAGTCTAACCGAAAAGTAAGTTTGTAAATGTTTTGAAATAAACAAGATAAAAACATAGTTTTAAGAAAGCATTCACAAAAAAATCATTTGGTTTCAATTCACCCTTAATGACAAAACTAACTCTTTGGTTAAGGACTTTCCAAATGATCATTATACGAATATAGAAATGGTTCTGGATAAGGTTACCAAATCATATGCCTCTTCCGAAAGTTGCCACGATCATGTGTCACATGACAACCACCTAAAGTCATTATGGAAAGAAAGTAAATATGTGTGGATAATGAAAAATGTAGTACGACCCCTTTTTTAGGGCATCAATACTCTAAACAATATTGGAAGGAAGCAGCTAGATGAGCGATCCACAGTGTCAGTTGAAAGTTTCAAGTGGCAATTTGTTTTTAAGAGAGTTATCCTGCTAAAATGTAGCACCACCCCTTTTTGAGGGCATCAGTACTTTCAGCAATATTGGAATAAAACACCCAGCCAACAACTAATATGCAATGTCGGGTTAGTATAACAAAAATCGTTTAATTAAAGTCATTAACACACCAAAAGGAAAGTCCAAAATTAAGAAATTAAAAAGTCACGAAGGGTTTATCTTCCCCAAGTGATTCAAGAACTTTTGCCAAGAATGGCCATAGAGATGAACATCGTCAAACTTGAATAAATGAATAAACGTTTAAACAATCAAGAATGAATCGTTATAAATATAAGTTCTTACAATCTTGGATCCTAAAACAACCCAAAATACAATGAAAAGATGGAAAATGTTATGGTAGATGATGATAGTGGGTGTTGGATTTTGGTGGATAGTAGGAGTAACAAAGGATGCTTCAAATGGAGAGCTTGAATATCTATTTATAGTGGCAGCGGCATGTTCCCGTGCCTAGTGAGGCACAACCGTGACGTTGAATTATGCACTTTTATCTTGTGGTGATAGCTGGGGCGTTGAAAAACTACATATGACAGGGGGTTGTCTCTAGGAGGACATGGCCCTAGTCAACTCTTTGTGGGTTCCATAGACTTTTGTTTTCAGTTGTAGTTTGAGACATGGGGCGTGTTTGCTCCATCACGGAACCGTATGTCTTTTCTGAGATGGAATCAGCACAGCGTCATGTCTAGGATGACACTAAGGAGTGGGTCATGTCTAGGATGACACTGACGAGCATGTCCTGAAGTTGTTTTCTTGCAAATCCTTGATTTTCAACTTGGGACGCTTGTTTTGTCATTTTGTGATCCGTTTGTACCTGAAAATCAAAAGTAAACAAATAAATAACTTTTCCACTGATGTTATCAAGAAAACGGTTAAACTGATCCCCAATTGATGTACAATTGTCGCAACCCCCGACCCCTACCCCGTGAGTGGGTGCCGCGAGATCCAGATCAGTGGTATCGGTGTTTATTAATTTAGCAGCGGAATACATCAGGACCGTAGTTAGGAAATATATTTTTATCAGAGTAAAAACACCAAACTTTTTATAACAATTCTTTGGGATAAAACCCAAGTTCATTTGACAGTACATTTGTAGGGATAAACCATAATTATTGAAAACAAAAACTTCTTTTTATTTAGGTAACTTTTATAGCCACTTCCAAGCCTTTAGTGCTCTCCAGCTGGCTTCTATTGGCTTTCACATTGTGCTACTTGAAACGCGTTTTAAAAATATTTTATCAGCAAGAAATACTGGCAAGTACATTCCATTTTGGTAAAGCATCAGTTGTTTACACATTACAATATTAAGGGCGATTACAATGTTTATATCTACACAATTACTCGGTCAGTACGTGTCACTCGACGGATTTGTGACTATGGTAATATCAGACATTGGATACCCGTGCCCAATTGTGAAGGTTATCAAGTACTGTATACAAACGCCATAATACTGGCAGCAATTGTAGAATTACAAAGACTTAATCACTTTAATTGTATTTGAAAACATTTGAGGTTTTGGTAAAACATTTTGACTCACAAAAATGTACTCTCAAATAGTAAAAAAAGTGAATGTACTTACAAAAAGAGTTTATAAAAGAGAATGTACTCACATTGTTGACTTAGGTAAAACTAAAGCTTCCTGGGGATCTCCTGGTTATTACCCTTATTCTTAAAGAGAAAGGTCGGTGCACCTGCCAAAAGACAATAATGCCCCTTCAACAGAGAAGTCATACGGTTTAGAAAAGTGTGTGGCCAGGGTTTTCTTCCAGATCTTTCATCATTCTGCTCTCACTATCTCGATCTTGCTTGCTCTTGCCATCTTGCAACCATTGCTGCTGTCAATATCTCTCAACGGCTTGTTGTTTAGGTAAGTATCAAACTACTTTTCTTCTCTTCGTCTTCTATATTCATGCTATGCAAAGACCAGTTTAGTGTACTCCTGCATCCACAAAAATGGAAGATATCATCAATTAATCATTAGATATCATCAATTAATCATTATACAAGCCTTGAACCATAATTTTTCTTAACAAAAATCGTTATTATTCAGCCAAAAATGCTTGGTTCCCCTTTGTTTTATGCTCCATAAACTTTTCTTAGGCTTTACTCAGTCTTCTAGGTTTTGTATTGAAGCTGGGTTTTAGGTTTATGCTTGATTGCACTTTAGGTTTTTGATTTCATGCTCCATGGTTTTAAATTTCTTTTCTTGCTTATGGGTTCCTTAGTTCACGCCAAGTGTTTGTTTAAATGTCTCAAAGATTGTTTTCGATATTGCGTGCTTAATTATTATATTACTTCATCATTGTTACTTATATTTTCTTCGTTTAAACTGTGAAGGGGTTAATTACCGTTCGTATGTCTGTGTGTGTATTGGTTGCAACAGGTTGTTTGTGTCCTGAAGTGTCTTGCTCTCTGATCTCAAGGGGTTTTCTTCCAACTCTTTGCTTGATTACAACAATCTGAGTTACAGAATACAAGATTCAGGTTAGTTTTTTGGGTTTTTTTCAGTGCTTCTTATTTGCAAATTGATGTGTGTTTTCAGTTGTCGGATTTCATATGTGCTGCTCTATGTCAGTTTATAATTGAATGAAGAGATGGATCTTTTCAAATCTTTATATGGAAGTGATTGTATTTGGAATAGATTATTTTTAATCAAAACAACGTAGTTTTGATTAGTTAACGTGTAAGGTTAGGTGTCTAACAACACCGTATTCACTTTTCTTTTTCTTTTTTTTTGTTTTAGTTCCTTAGTCAGA
Organism: Helianthus tuberosus; assembly: GCA_030545235.1. Lineage (NCBI taxonomy): Eukaryota > Viridiplantae > Streptophyta > Magnoliopsida > Asterales > Asteraceae > Helianthus > Helianthus tuberosus. Next base: position 195,321,253 of record CM060442.1, on the reverse strand, counting down.
GAGAAATGAAGAAAAAAAATACACCCATACCCTTCATATAGGCGTCACACCTTTATTCAGGCGTTACCCTTTGACTCGGGCGTTTGTGCGTTACATAAGTTTAGCCGCATTTTCATGAATGATACTGGCTCAATTTTTTAAGCAAAATTGGCAAATTCATTGATATAATTAAAAGACAGGGTAACTAGGTAGTTTGTTAGATTGCATATTTAAAGTAGTAGCTTGGACAATTAAAACCGTGAGAGTGTATGCTTGGGATTGTGTGAAAGTATCTTTTGTAGGATATTTAAACTGTTTACTTCGTTCTGAGGATTATCTGTGACACTTGAAATATTATATCTTCTGGTTAGTAGCCACGATGAATGAATTTTTAACCTAAGATTATAAAGCCGTACATGTATCCAGTCCATCTATATTGCATCCTCATACTTTGTTAGTGTAAGATACGGCCATACGGGGGTCAAGGGTATGTTTCAGTTGATTCAACCAAAGAAAGCGGTTACTAGGTAATGGGCATTCTTTATTCTTTTTTTATGTCTGATCTTTTAATGGTAATCAAAAACTATGCTTCTAAGAGAAGGAAAGTGACTTATGGGAACATAACCATAAGAAAGAAAGAGAAGTGCATTTTTTTAGGGCACATAACATTTGTTGACGATATTCTAGCTTTTCAGGAGGTAATGATTTACATGCACTAAGTCTTAATGAGTGTAAAACATACTTGCGGAAGCATGGAATGAGGGTATCTAGAACCAAGGAAGAGTGCATACAGCGAATTGAAGAGCACAATAGGTTAGTTCAGTTTTTGTTTTAAATTGTCGTACTTATTTGTGAACAGTTTTTTTAAATTAAACTTATTTTAATTTCACTGTGTATCGACTCTGTTATCCTGAAACTTTGAAAGATATTTGACACTCTTTATTCTACCTGTATAAAGAGTTGACTTTTTTGATTTTTTATATGCTAGAACGTTTTTATAAGGTTTTTTTATAAAACCTCAATACTGAGTATTATAATAAATTACTAGAACCTCATAACTCTCCCGATTGCTAGTTGATCATCTGAAAGATGCTGGCCACATAACATCAGTTGTAGTGCACCTATTTGCAAATATTGTCATTTTTTGTGGTCTTATATTTTAAAGTATATTAACTTTACTATTTGTTAACTCTTCTATCCTGAATGATAGAGGGCACTCTTTCTTCTATACGTAGAAAGAGTTGGCAATTTTGATTTTTTTATGCTTTAGCGTTTTTATGAATTTTTATTTGATAAAACTTTAATACTGATACTTATGATAAATCAATGAAACTTCATACCTCCTGGTTGCTAGCTGAGCATCTGAAAGATACTGGTCAATACTTTGTTCTGTCTCTCTAAAAAGAGCATGGGAGGGTTAGTGGTTTACTATCAGTTCCAGTTGCAGTGCACTTATATGCAAATATTGTTTTTGGAACTATATTTCAAAGAATATTAATTCCACTTTTTACTAACTTTGATATTTTGAATGATGATGGGCACTCTTTGTTCCAGAGGCCGACCTGGTTGATGGTTGGGTGGGCGGGCGAGTGCACCTCTTGAAAAAAAAAATTAGTGTATTTTTTAGGCAAAAAACTCGATCGCACCCCTTAAAATATGGTTGAACTTGAACCCCTTATCCACACCCCAAAAATAATTCCTGGGTCCGCACTCAAGGCGCAAACTGGTGCAAAAAAGACCTGAAGCCAAAGCGATTGCCCGAGACAAGCAAGGTGCAAACTGGTTTTGGGCAGATTTAGACTGGTTTAGGATAGTTTTAGCTTGCTTAAACACAAAGACAGCCTTTTGTAACAACTTTAATTATCTATTAAAATTAAACAATGCACACGTGTTAGTAAAATAACCCAAATCACATTAACCGTACAGCTCGAGACAGAACTCAAATGACTGAGTGAGGCAGAGCCTTGACATGCATTACAGAGCCCTAGATCAATCGGGTTTAACACGAGACAGAACTCCAACGACTGAGTCAGTCAGAGCCTTAACATGCGTTACGGAGCCCTAAATCGATCGTATAAGGTAATAGCAGGGTTATAGTACTTACAACGAGGCAGAGCTTCGCTTTATAGTGGGTATTATGCCCGGGTATAATTTCTACTATTAGAAATTTTGAGAGAGAAATCAGAAAGTTGTACGATTTGAAATGAGGCTTGAACCTCTATTTATAGGCTGGTCGAGGGTGCTCTCGCGCCCCGCGAGAGATATAGCTAAGGCCTTCGCGGCCCGCAAGAGAACATGTGTCGATTATAGCTTTGCTGAGTCAATGTGTAGGGTCGCCGAGTCATCTGCCACGTGGCAATCTGCCTTGTTCGACAAACAAAGACAGTGGCGGCCCGCAACAAACTCAGCTAAGGGGGTCGCGCCCCGCGAGCGACTCCCAAACTTCGTTTTTCTTTATTTTTCTAAGTATGAGGGCATTTCGGGCTCGCTTCTCGCGTACGGGGTATATTTAGGAACGTTTTAGGGTCACGTTAAGGGTTCAGGAGGGCTGTTATAACAATATATGTTCAATTATGCATATATTAGTTTACATAAAGGTTTCGGGTTTTTTTTAATAAAGTTTCTAGCACGTTAGTTTTTTTTGTAGTTTATCGCGCCGAACGCGTGCCAGGAAACATATTTGTCATTAAAATGAAAAAGATTTAATTGAATTTATCAAAAAAAATTGGAGAATGGAGAACGAAAAAGATTGAATTAAACATTATAAAGAAGCAACATTTTAATGCATCTATGAGTTGTAACTTTGGCTTAGGGTGTTTTTAAAAAAAAATGGAATTTTCCTTTTTAACCCTAAAGTTTTAATCTTTGACAATTTAAGTTTAAAGTTTTAATCTTTGTGTCCTTTTTAACTCTAAAGTTTTAATCTTTGACAATTTAAGTTTAAAGTTTTAATCTTTAGCAATTTAAACACTTTGATTAATTTGATTTTTCAATTCTAATTCAAAAGTTTCCATCTTATACAATTTAGCCCCTTTGATTAATTTGATTTTTCACTTCTAATTCAAAAGTTTCCATCTTTTGCGATTTAAACACTTTGATTTTTTACTTATGTGTTGTAATCTTAGCTTTATAGGTTTTCAAAGAAAAAATGGTTATGCATATCCATATGGTTGTTGTAGCATTAACATCCAGCTCCTTAAAAATATACATACATTCCACTAAAAAATACTGTTATATCAATATATTTCCACTAAAAACAAATAATTTTTCTCTCTCTTTTTCAATTAAATAATATTTTTATACCTTTATCATTACATTTTTCTCTCTCCTTCACTCACAATCACTTTCAATATATATTAAAAAATTATAGTGGGTGAACAGTGGCCCCCCAAATATACAGATGAACAGTAATATTTTCTCTTTCCCCCACTCACAACCAGTTTTTATACTCTTTATATTTTAAAAACACCACACACAGATTTTGATTTTTTTACTTTTCACCTAAAAGTATTTCATAAATTACTTTTAACCCAAAAATATTTGTTTTTTTACTTTTAACACGAAACTTTTTAATCTATCCTCACAACTTTTTTTTTACTTTCAACTTTGGTCCTTTGTAGTTTTTATTTTCCGCAAATTTTTCTCTTTATGCTTCGTTCTAAATTTTGTAACTTAACACATCGCAACATGCGTCTTTGGTTTAACGTTTTTACGTTTCGTTCTAAATTTTGCGAGTTAACATGACGCAACATGCGTGTGTGGGTGAACGTTTTTACATCGTCTATTTTTTTCCTGTTTGACAAGTTCAACATAACATGCGCGTCCTAAATCGACTTAGTTATAACTAAAGAATCCCCGCCGCAATACGACGGGTCGTAATTCTAGTTGTATTATAAAAAGAATGTTGGAGAGGATACAATAAGTAAAAATGAGATAAATATGGGTACGTTTAGAATCATCCTTTCAAAAATTATGAATTATGGTTTTAAAAAAATAGCAAACCCACCTGAATCTTCAGTCTCAAAACAATAGTCACCTACACATATTATATATTATAAATTTACAACACTCTTATGCATTGGGTAGTTGTAAAGTGGGCTTATATGATTTTTTTTTTTTTTTTTTTTTGCCACGTCTTTACTAATGTATCCATCTCTTCTATTTAGGAGACATCTGTCTCTTTGGGGGTTTAAACCCCCTTTTTAGGTGAAACACCTCTTCATTTTCAACTCAACCCTTTCTCTCAGATCTCCTTCTCTCTCTGAAACTCTCTCTATTGGTTGCACATATTCTTCGGCAACTGTTTATGGCTCACCGTTTACGGACCTTACGCCGTCTTATTTTGTAGAGAGAAAGACAACCATCGGGTTTCTAGAGAGAGAAACGGAGCGAGAAGGGTGTTGGGTGTATGTTGACGACAACTTTCCGGACATCCAAGGTGGCGACGGTCATGTGTGTTCTTCAATATGTCTCTTTTTGGTAACTCCTTAATGCAGTGTGATGTTGTACCCCTGGCTTCTTTGGTGCTTGGGTTATAAGATACATGTCTCTTTTGGGGTTTTAAAAACATAATGGGTGTTGGGTTACTGTTTTCGACGGCTATCCGGTCCTCTATGGCGACGGCGTACCTTTGCAGCCTTCTATATATCTCTCTTTGTTGTGTTTGACTCGATGGTAGTAAGCTCAGCCGCATCTAATAGGTTTATAGCTCGATGTTATCGGTTAACCGAAACATTTTTTAGGTGTTGAAACTGATGATTACCTCTGTTATGGCCATCGTGTTTTCTTCGTAATCCAGGCTATGATGACACTCCACTATTTGGCGTGGCAACTTATGTTGCAGCCAGATGTTAGTAGTGGAGATCTGAGCCTAGATCTGTAACTATTATAACTTTGTGTTTTTTGGTTTTGGGTCTGATGATTGTTAGGTTGAAGGGTGTGGGGTCATGGTTGGAGCATGATTCATCACGTAGGAACATAAATGGAAGACTACACCACCCTCTCCTTGATTGATGGTGGTTGGCGTGGATTAAAATTAAACCACGATTACCACGGCCCTGCATTTGATAACTTTCAGATAAAAATATATTAAAATAATAAAGGGGATAATGGTTTGGGTCATGATCACACCCTTAGGGTAGTGATTTTGGATGATGGATTAAAGATGAGTGACATAGCGTCTATGTAGAGGGTCATCGTGGTCATGACCACACCCTTTATCCTTACTCGTCACTAGCGTTGTCAAAGATCAAGAATATTTGTTTATTTTTGGGTAATGTCAAGAAAAGAGAAGTAGAGTCCAAGATTTTGCAGTATTGTATATTAAGATAAGATTTTCTTTCCTTTTCAACAAGATTCTTTTAATACGTTCGAGACGATTTGTGTTTGTAATGGATTTTGTTTTCTATTGTTGATACTAGCAAATGAGTATATTAAAAGTGGGAACCCAAAATCATTGCTAAAATCATGCTTTGGATTTGCATAGCAAATAAATGCGTAAGGAGAGGTAGAGTTATGTCTGTACATTTTGGTGTTAGAGAAAAGCAAGAAACCATGATTGAAGGGAGAGGGTTAGTGGTGAGAAGGTGTGGTGTTGTCATAAAATGGGGAGAAGTTGGGATGGTATGTTACACATAAAGATACTTTGGTTAATATGAATGGCCAAATGATATGCCATTTCGTAAAATAATGTTATGCTTTATATAAAAATGTTGGTGAAGTTTATTATAATATTTGTCTACAGTTTGAATGTTTGAGTAATGTGTTAAGAAATAGTGAAGTTTCATAGAAATATCACTTAGAAAAAAGTGTTGGTAGTCGTCCATGATTACACATTAGATGTCACATAATAATGACATTATGTAACATTTTAATTCTGATCCACATAAAGTGGGGCAACTAGATTAGATGTCGTAACAATAAGTATGACGCGTAACTGTGTCATAATTGCACAATAAGGATGCCTCATAAATTCGTAACTGTATCTAATAAGGATACCTCATAAATTCGTATATGGCACGTCTTGATTTGTAAGCCCTAAGCCGTATCACGGCGGGGACTTACATCTAGTTTTGCATTAATAACTAAGACTTGTCTTACTCAAACCCCACCAGTTATCCTTCGCTTTGTACGCCTCATGTGACACTCCAGCTGTTTTCTTCCGATTAGTTATTGTATAGATGGGACCTTTGCACTAAACATCAATCAATGAAATTTGGTGTTAAGCCTTTATGTTTGACAAAATGAAAAAGAAAACAGTTTAAATATCTTTGCATGAGGTATAGATTAAAATTCAACTTTTGTAGTTGTCGTATGAAATTCATTTGTGGATCGATTTGCATATGATAATTATTATTGGGTGTACCTATTGGCACACCACATTGGCTATCTACACACCAAAAGGTGTTTTTTGTCCTATATGCACACCCTGCAGTGTCGAGCTGTGATCAAAGCGCGGCGTTTTGGTCCGGTCAACCAGAAAAAAGACTGACGGGTCTGTTGACCGGACCAAAACGCCGAACTTTGGCTGCGTTTTGGTCCTGTCAACCAGACAGTTTTTTGTCTGGTTGACAGGACCAAAACGCGGCCAAAGCTCGGCGTTTTGGTCCGGTCAACAGACCCGTCAGACACCCGTCAGTCTTTTTTCTGGTTGACCGGACCAAAACGTTGGGCTTTGATCACAGTTCGACACTGCAGGGTGTGCATATAGGACAAAAAACACCTTTTGGAGGTGGCTATCTATACACTTGGTGTGTAGATAGCTTGAGCCTTATTTTATAGGGTTCAGATTTGATTAAACCTTTAATTTTCGTAAATTAAATATTGATATCTTAACTTTTTTATGGAATAAAAAAGAAAGAAAATAAAATAACATATATGGAATAAAAAAGTTAGTTAAATGAATCTTATATTGTTGCACTTTTTTCTCAGCTTCTTGCTGGGCTCTTTATATATATAAAGTGTTCCGCCGTTCAAAAAAAATGAATCTTGTATTTCATCATATCGATTAAGTGTATCGACTTCACCCTTCCAAACTCTTTATGGTTTAATAAATCTTATATTTTCAAAATCCATTTCGAATATCTTACTTTAAAAACCAATGTAATAAATAACCAACAAATCATATAGCTCTCAGTAAAAGTTAGCCATAAAGACCACATGATCAGTTTCTCTCAATGACAAGACCCTCATTGAAGGTGTGTTGTAATGTGAGAAAATACAACACTTGTTACTTGCATTAGTTAAAGCACAAAAAAGGACCACCTTACTCGTGAAAAACGTTGTAACTCAATACTTCAATTCACCACCAAACACCCTCATCCAGTTTAATACATATATAAACACACTCCCTAGTGATGCTGAGGTCTTAGATATATTACCATATTTGTAAATCATCCTCATTAATTCGTTATCTGCTTAGTTCTTACTCGATCTCTAGGTTTTACGATAGTTGTAATGTTTGTTTTTTAATATTAAACACATATGTTATAATAAAACTTATGTCATGAAATAGAAAAAACAAACTATACAAAACAAAAAAAAATTGTTTTGTATCAAATAGTAAATATTATAAAATGATTATCATTAACGAAATCATTTTAATCCTTATGCAGGTTTACCAGCTGAATTTAGTAAAAACTCACCTAGAAACCTGCTTTTCTAGTTCTCATGTGGTGATAAAAGTAGATCAATCTTCTAGGTTATGGGATGTTGTTCTCAGGCACGTGAATGTTGGCTTTGCATTCGCCATTAGTTGGATTATAGTAGTATCAGATGTTGGCTTACCAAGAGGATCCTTACTTGTGTTTTCGTATAGGGTGGAGCATTTCATACCGGATACCGGTATTGAAATGTACCGGGTATATTCGGTACTGGTACCCACTTTCTCCGTTTTTCAGTACCGGTACCGAACCGGTATATTTGGTACTGGTACCCACTTTTCTCGTTTTTTGGTACTGGTACTTTTGGTACCAGTTCGGTACCGAACGGGTACCGTGCTCATCCATATTTTCGTATGATTGAATGAAAAAAATAGTTCGTATGATTGAATGGAAAAACTAGTAATGGACAAATATTGTATGAATGTTGATTCATAAGTCTCTGTGCTTTCGTATGATTCAATAGAACAACTGATAAAGAATTTTCTTCTAACTAGCAATAAGACCCGTGCGTGTTGCGGCGTGGTACATCACAAACGGGAACCTCATACGCACGTTGCGAAAGATGAAAAGTACGGGGCACCAAAGTTTTAAAAAGTGTTGGGGTAAATTTGAAAAGTTGAAAAGCTGAAAAGCTTTGGGTTAAAATTAAAAAAGTCAGATGGGTTAAAATGCAAAAGATAAAAACCTTTGAGTTAAAAATAAAAAATGCAAAAAAATTTTGAAAAACTCACAATGCATATATTACAACTACATAAAGCAACAAAATGTTGCTAATTTAAAGTCTGGAAATAGAATTATAATTTATTTACTTTTTGTTTTAACAAATAGTTTAGCTATTATAAAATCATTACCTTTTTTAATGTTTACAAATTATTCAAATTTTAATTTTGCTTCTTAACGGGATTTGCTTCGTGAGTTTGTAAAAAAAAAAAACTAATGGTAAGTAATGGACTATCATATCCACATTTATTTGTTAAAACAATACATATGATTTATAAGTCATCTATTTTTTTTTCTAAATCTATATCAACGTTGACTAATTTTTAACAAAAATATTAATAATTTAAACTACTTTTTTTGACATCGCGCACTGCGGAAAAAACCGAATAAATTATATTGTAAAACAAACGTGATTTGAAAATAAAACATATTGTTTATAAAGCTAAAGCATTAGAAGGTTTAATTTATTATCGTACCGTTATGACACCAAATAAATACTTTAGTTTAAGTAGAAGTTCGTTTTTCACAAAACCTATAACGGAATGTCGAGGGAAAAAAATCAAACACAACTACATACTTAAACATAAATTATTAAAAAGTACCAAATTAATTGATAAATTAATATATGTTCTAAAAAAGAAAAAGGAATTATTAAAAAATAGTAAAGGAAATATATGGTTTTAAAAATGAAAAATATTAAAAACATGTTATTAAAAGTAAATATAATAGTAAACTATTATAATATATTAAATAAAAATAATAAAAAAAAGTATATATTATTATAAAAATAAAGTTATTATTGATGAATATATATAGTGGAGGGTTCAAATGAGAAGAATTTTTTTGTAAGAAAGAAAAAGAAAAAGTTTCAACCAATAAAAATACTTCATTTTACTTCATTTAATATTTGCATTTAATTTTAATATAAGGGTATATTGGTAAACTTACATAAATCATTAATTTGTATTCTTCTTCTTTAATAACTAACTAACTAACTAAATTAAATTTGTAACTCCTTTTCAAAATATATACTTTTTCCAAATTAAAAAAAATACATTAATTTAAAGTATAGAATAAATTACTAGTTGTGTAGGATAAATTACGAGTTGTGTAAGATATATTTCGAGGTGTGTAGGATAAATTTCGACTGTGTAAGATAAAATTTTATAATGTGTAATGTATATGTAGGAAAATTTTGATATGTGTAAGTATTGTAGATTATATGTAGGATAATTAATGATTAGTTGACTAATTAATTAAAGAGAGTAAAATTAATGATATGAGTTATAAATAAAATAGTATTTTACTAATATGTCATTTTTCCTTTTTCTTCTCACATTAAATTTTTTCTCAAATGAACCTTGCCCTATATATATATATATATATATAGGGCTTGGCTATACAAGAAACCCCATCTTTTTTAAGAAACTATGCAAACCCAATATCATCTATTGATTATGTTTCATCACACTTGATCAATGGCTCTCATAATTTTGGTAACAATTAGATTTAAAAGAAATGTAATAATACATTAAAGTCAACTGGAAGGGCATTTTAGGTAGTATATTCCTTCTCTTTCCATCCTATCATCTCTCTTTAATGCACCTCTCTTTCTCTCTCTTCATATCCAATTCAAAATCACAATCTCTCAAATTCCCTCTCTCTAAAGTCACAGATCTCATGACTTTCCCTTCTCTCTACACAACACTTACAACCTGCAAAGCCTATAGAGAGAGTGAGAGCCGTGAGAGAGAGTACCAGAGAAATCGAAAGAGAAAGAGAGGTCCAGAGAAATCGAAAGAGAGAGAGAAAACTGGTGGGTTTCCAGCTACCCATGGCAGCAGCAGCACTGTGGCGGTGGTGTTGTTGACCGTTATGGTTGGGGCAGGGGAGGCGGTAGATGCACGATGAGTGAGGCACGATGGTGGTTGCAGATCTGGTGGTTGGTGGAAGGTGGTGGCTGGTTCATTCTGGGTTGTTGGTAGTTGATAGCGGCGACAGTGGGTGGTTGTAGAAGGTGGTGGAGGGTGGTGGAGGGTGGGTGGTTGGTGGCTCCGGGGTTCGGAACGTCGTCGGAGTCAAGATCTAGTAATGGTTAATGTTCTCTCTCTCTCTCCTCTCCTCTGTCTTCAATCAAGATCTAGTAATGGTTAATGTTCATGTATTTTAAATAAATCGAAAACTTTAGGATGAGATTTTGAACGGGATTTTTTGTTGGTTTGGTTGCTTGTTTGGGGATTTTGATCTTAACAATAATTGTTTTTTTTTTTTTGTTGGTTTGGTTGCTGGTTTGGTGTCATGATCTGAACAGTGAGTGTTTTTTTTTTTTGTTGGGTTGTTTGATTTACAGAAACAGACCCATAACATGTGTTAAGCACCTGTTAGAATGATATATAACGTGTGTTGATTTACATAAACAGATCCATAAAAGATATTCAATTGACAAGATGGATGGATGTAGGCGACGTTAATGCGGGGACATTGAATAAGTCAAATCTTTTGGGAAAGAAGTTTTCGTTCGTTTATAACATGTGTTAGTGGTTCATGCTGTAACAGAACACCATGATGTAACCTGACATGTGTTCATGTATAACATGTGTTAAGCCCCTGTTAGAATGATATATTACGTGGGAAAGAACTCTTCGTTTGTTTATAACATGTGTTTGTTTTGCACATTTTGGAATGTATAACATGTGTTAAGACTCTGTTATAATCTTTTTGTCACCTGACATGTATTCATGTATAAGATAGTGGTTTACAAAACATCATGATGTGTATATACTGATCTAACGTGTGTTACAATTTGTTTGTTCGGAACATGTAATTGATTTACATGTGACAAGGGTGAAAACAGTCGACGGGGGCGATGAGTTTAATGGTGAGCTTAGTTAATATCGTAATCTTGTTGTAACCCCACTTGTATACATATGATAACATGTAAGCATCCATTATAACCCGACTTGTATTCATGTATATCAAAAGTGGTTTGCAAAACACCAGCATATACTGATCGTAACACGTGTACAAGTTAATATGGAACATACAAGTTAATATTGTAACACCGTATACCTGGGATAACATGTGTTAAGCCTCTGTTATAATCTTGGTTTAACCCAACATGGTGTCATGTATAAGCTAGTGGTTTCCAAAACAATATTAACTTGTATAATCTTGGTTTAACCCAACATGGTGTCATGTACAAGTAATAAATGTACAAGTTAGTATGTAACGTGTAATATGAAACGAGCCATTTATGGTAACACATGTACCGGTAATTTTGGAATATGTAATATGAACCGGGTAATTTGTTTTGCACATCTTGGAATGTATAACATGTGTTAAGACTTTGTTATAATCTTTTTGTAACCTGACATGTATTCATGTATAAGCTAGTGGTTTACAAAACACCATGATGTGTATATACTGATCTAACATGTGTTACAATTTGTCTGTTCGGAACATGTAATTGCTTAACATGTGAGAAGGGTGAAAACAGTCGACGGGGGTGATGAGTTTATAACATGTGTTTGTTTTGCACATTTTGGAATGTATAACATGTGTTAAGCCTCTGTTATAATCTTTTTGTAACCTGACATATATTCATGTATAAGCTAGGGGTTTACAAAACACCATGATGTGTATATACTGATCTAACATGTGTTACAATTTGTCTATTCGGAACATGTAATTGCTTAACATGTGACAAGGGTGAAAACAGTCGACGGGGGCGATGAGTTTAATGGTGAGCTTAGTTAATATCGTAATCTTGTTGTAACCCACTTGTATACATATGATAACATGTGAGCATCCATTATAACCCGACTTGTATTCATGTATATGAAAGTGGTTTGCAAGTTAATATGTGTACAAGTTAATATGGAACATACAAGTTAATATTGTAACACCGTATATGGAACATACAAGTTAATATTGTATAACGTGTGTTAAGCCTCTATTATAACGTGTGTTAAGACTTCCAGAATGGATGCATAAACTCCAATAGTAACTTAATAACATAGTATACCTGATATAACGTGTGTTAAGCCTCTTTTATAACGTGTGTTAAGACTTCCAGAATGTGTTAAGTCCATACCGTTTTAACATCATGTACTAGACAAAACAAAATAAGAGTCTCACATTACATATTACTAGTAAACGAAAATACATAGCCCTAAGAATGGATGCATAAACTCCAATGATTTGTATGCACACCCATTTTGTATATACATATATATAATTAAAAATTACATGTAAATATCTCAATCCGACTAATCCCGATTAATCGCTAGTCGGTACTCCACCGCCCGACCAGCGCCTATTTCAATAGTAACTGTAACAGCAGAGGTACAAATACGGGTGCCTCCAACAGAAAATGTGTTAAGTCTAGACCGTTTTAACATCGTGTACTAGAGAAAACAATAAGAGTCTCACATTACATATTACTAGTAAACGAAAATACATAGCACTAAGAATGGATGCATAAACTCCAATGATTTGTATGCACACCCATTTTGTATATACATACTGTAACATGTGTTACGCGCCTGACATGTATAACGTGTGTTAAGCCTCTATTATAACGTGTGTTAAGACTTCCAGAATGGATGCATAAACTCCAATAGTAACTTAATAACAACATAGTATACCTGATATAACGTGTGTTAAGCCTCTTTTATAACGTGTGTTAAGACTTCCAGAATATGTTAAGTCCATACCATTTTAACATCATGTACTAGATAAAACAATAAGAGTCTCACATTACATATTACTAGTAAACGAAAATACATAGCACTAAGAAAATGGTGGAGCTTCCTTTGACAGTCTGCCTTAGCTTTTCAGCGGCTACCTTTGTTGCCTTAGCTTTTCAGCGGCTACCCTTGCTTTATTGTTTGGGCCGGTCTTGAAAGGGTTTGTAAACATGTGGGTGTGCGTATGCCAGGGAAGTTAAAAAAATGTGTTTTCATGTTACACGTAACACGTGTTACGTTGTACATGGGTTTCATGTCACATGTAACACATGCATGTCCGAGAAGTTCGAACTATAACACGTGTTAGTTGTGTTGTGCTGTAACATAAACATGGTCATGATCCTTGAGCATCTGATCCACGTTTAACGAAACCAACGGTCCTGAGAATTGGATCTTATTTCCCTTGTATCCATCACCGTCTAATAACAAAAAGATAAGATAACTGTTAAGTCGTTAACCAGACATAAATATTAACACATTCATAGCCCCAAACAACATCACAAAAACAGTTACTATTCATATCAAAAGCCCCAAACAAAGCAACCAAACCAACAAAAAACAGTTACTATTCAGATCAAAAGCCCAAGCAAGCAACCAAACCAAGCATAACTTTTTAACACAAAAATAAAAACCTGCAAATTACATAAACATTTACCCCTTTTAAGAACCATTTTAACAAAAAAAATCATGTTTCATCTCTAAAACAACCATTACACAAAAACCTATTAACAACCAGGTTTTATGAATATTTTTTAATATTTCAAGTGTAAAAAATGGAACCAGACGTTGAATATCATCTTATAAAGTCCATACTCCATACCTATATCATTTTCATCTCTTATAAAGTCCATACTCCATACCTATATCATTTTCAAATATTTAAGTGTAAAATAATAGAACCGTAAATTATAATCATCTTTCAAAAGTTCATACCTACATGCTCAAGTTATCAACTAACATAAACTCCACAAAATCAGAAAAATCCATACGAAAAACCCAGAATCAAACATATGTTGCATAAAACTAAAAGAGTGTAAAACTCACAAATATCAAGATCTGAAACAACATATATAAATCATATTTTATATAAACTAAAAAAGTGTAAAAAACTCACAAATATCCAGATCTGTAACAACATTATGAAACATGTGGACAAACGAGATCTAAACGGAAATGGAACAAGATCTGGAAGGGGTTTTCACGTGGATCTGACTTCATATATTAACATCTTCATCACAAAACCACGTTCTTCATCAGGGATTGATCGATCTGATTTTTGTTCTTCATTTCGGTCTAAATTTGATTGGTAAAATGTTGGATTTCTTCATCAGGAAAAATGTTACAAAAAACATGGATAAGAAAGTGAAATAAGAAAGAGAGAGTTTGATTTTTTTGATGCTCTACAAATGACAAATAGAGAGTTGGTGATCTGACAAGAAGAGACAAGTGAAAATATAAAAAGACCAATGTTCCCTCAAAAGCAAAAAAAGAAATAAAGATGGCTGGGACACGTGGATAAATGTGGACCATGCATTGGGTTTGCAAGGTTTTCTAAAATTAAAGGGTTTTTCATATAACATTACCCTATATATATATATATATATATATATATATATATATATATATATAATGGTTTCCAAATATTGATTTAAAATTTTAAATGACATCTATATATTACCATAATAAATGCTAAATTAATTTACAAGAGTGGATATAAACTCATATTCAGTATTCAATTTAATATTTTGTGTGCACATGACATTATAGGTTAATGGCATTTTCGGGGTTGGATGAAACCATTAGGTACTGAGTTTGATTTTCATAAGGGGGGTTTTGTCATATTTATTCAGTTTCTTACTTAGTTGATGTATAAGCATTATTGTCTAGTGAAGATGAATATGATCGGGTGGTTCCGCTCGTGTCACGATAATACTCCAGTGGTACGTCAGTGATCCAAATTTACCGTTAAAAAAACAATTTAATATTTTGTGTCTATAAATAAGGGGTTTGCCTTTTTCTAAACAAGTACACTAATGGTATATTAGGAAACTAAATATACCGATTTTAACTCATTGATTTCTCTTAATTCAATTTTTTTAAATCCACAGATTTTAAGATTGAGAGTAATTCCACACTAAGGCTATGAGGTGTGGGGGCTCTATGGGGCTGCATCCCCGCCACGTCACCATCCATCACCACACCCTCCAAGTGAAGAGGGGGCGCCCTTGATGGGGCTCCATTATGGTAACACCCGGTAGCGCCCATATGCACATAATCCGGTGGGGCCCATTAGTTTTAAACCAATCAAATGTTTTTTTTTAATTTTGTTTAATAGGGGCTCCATCCACACCCTCCTAATTAAAGGGGGGCTCCATGGCTGACGTGGATCCTATGTGGACTTGATAAAGCCCCATGGGGCTCCATCCACACCTCATAGCCTAATTGTGTTATCATCATCACTTTAAATACCGGTAAATACCGACAGGGTGGTGGTCAATTGAGAAAGACAAAACCTTTAAACCTATTGATAGAGGGAGGTATTGGGTTCAAGTCGCATATACGAAACAAATAAAAAAAATTCAGTAAAAAAAATCCCGGTAAATCATTTCATATTATCTTCACATCATCCTTTTTTCATATTTCTTTCTCTTGTGTAATGTGTAATCTTTCTCAATACCATGTCGCCATCGAAGAACCGTGTTACTGCTGATGTTGATTCAAGGTAAATTTGTATCCCCTATTTGTTATATAACAAATGATATTAACATTTGTCGAGATATGACCCAGTTCGCATAACTCGAACCAGTCAAATACCTTTTTTTAAATAAATACATAACTCACCTGTTATTCTAGAAGCTTCTATTCCAACTGAATAGAACATCATTAACTACCGATATCTCCTAAATATTAGGAAAATCTGTATGATTTCTTGTTTCTCGTGACAATCCCAACATAAATACAACACTTTAAGTAAGGAGAAGCTGACCAATGATGGCCAGCCCAGCTGGTCGGAGGTGTGAGGGTTTACCCATAGGTCTCGGGTTCGAGCCTGTGGGGTTCCCGCACGGGGGCCTGAGTTTCGGTCGAACCGGGAGGAACGGCATTGCTGGCCGGCGATTCGAACTCGGGTGGGTGCGCGGCTTGCGGCCCTTGGGGATTCATCCAAAACCAGTTGATCTACTACCTTTCAAAAAAAAAAGTAAGGAGAAGCTGTAACCACCAATCACTATAAGGGTGTAAGGAGTGGTTAAACATTTAAGAGTGGCAAACTAAAAAATCAACCAATCAGAGTGCGTCACGTCAATCAGTGAAAAGTGTTTAAACTTTGCTGAAAAGTGTTGGCAATGGTTAGACACTTGGTGAAGTGGTAAACTTTTTTTTTTAAAAAGGAAAAATGTGTGATTGGTTGAGAGATGGCAAGGACCCCACCCCACACTACCCTCTCTCTCTCATACCCTCCCTCTCTCTCTCCTCCGGTCATCTCCCCGAATCGTCAACCCTTCCCCGCATCCGAACCTTCACCGAGCGGCAAACCCACCGGCGGCGGTGTTACCGCGCGACAAAGGTGGTTTGCCGAGTGGGTTTGCCGCCCACTCCGTATACCCTAAATACAGAGGTCAAACCAAAGGTAAAGATCATCTACTTCTCACATATACTTTCTTTCTCTAAACTTCTCTCCCTGAAATCGAATACTTATTCTCACGTCGGAGGGTGATTACAGTGATAACCTCATTTCTGTGACGAGTCCTAACGGTGTTTTGTTTTGTTGGCATCAATTCTGATCGTCATCATGGAAGTTAACCCAAGGAGAGTGACCCCCAGGTACATGTTTCTTCATTGGCGCCATCCATGGGACTTAATTGATACACGAAACCTCCAACCATGACGAGCAATCTGACGACAACACTTACTACAGAATATATATATATATATATATATATATATATATATATATATATATATATATATATAATCTCACAATCAGAGAACCAAGAATAATTGTCTGTGGCCGCCACCACAGCCATACCCTCACAACCAGCAGTAACCAGATCGTTGAATCTAGAGTTCGAAGAAGAGGGGGAGCAGCACCCGGCTTAGAAGCCGCTCTACAATCCTCAGCACAACAATTAACGAGAACACTTTATAAAAGTCCATTCCGATATAGCTTATGGCGCACTCGCGATACCTGCGCCGATACTACGCCATCTGTCGTAGCAACTCCCTTTACACCATACAGCTAGAACATTAAATATAGCACGACTCCTCCCGTAATTACTTCCACGGTGCAGGCCATAGTGGCACAATATATCACGGTGGCCTAATACTATCAACCAACGGACATTTTTTCAGTTGTCGTCGTTATACTCCGCAGCACTAACCGCGGCTCTCTCCCCACCTCCATACCAGCAGGTCATAATGTCCAGCTCAATACAACATGTCCCAATAACCCCATTATTATGCCCCTCTATATGGATACATGCCTCCATTCCAACAACAGAGTTATGGGCCATCCTTACCATACATAGGAGGACTTAATGCGCCAAAGTACCAACCATATATGCCATCTCAGTCGTGGGGCGGACATTTGGGATTTTAGCAAACCCAGCTGATACCTAGCCAGCCCTAGTCAACAACAGGACAGACGTTTGACCGGAAGAATACAGCCAGGAAACGCCTTACCTATGAAGGCGCAGGGTGAACACCAAGTAATCAAGTCACTGTTCCATCTTCTTTTGGTGGGTAAAACAATCTATAAGAACCCTATCAGTATATTCAACAGACAACAGTAGAAGAAGATGATGATCTAACGAAGCCCTACAAGCCGGCTGATGTCACGTTTAAGTCAAAATCTAGTAAGCGTATTACAGAAGCGCCTATCATAGAAAAGGTGAAGATGCACCTAACTATGCGCAAGTACGATGGCACTAGTGACCCAGATGACTACCTAAATCGCTTCATGAATGTTGGAGAAGTGGCATGTCGGTCCATGCCTATTTAGTGCAAGACGTTCATCTGATTAACTGGTGGTGGGATAGTCTCCCCTTTGGGGGAATAAATACATTTGAAGATTTGGTCACTAAGCTCATCCGACAGTATAGGAACGAGGTCTTACACATCAGACGATGACCTACACAGACTGTCGGCAAATCAAGCCGCATAGATTCAGACAAGTGTTCTACAGACAGAACACCGGATCCAATTTTCCTTCCCTGAGGTGATGACTCCGGCCTTTCTTGCAATGACGAAGTGGAAGCTTCCCCAAAATCTAGACGAATCGGTCGTAACAATGTGCCAAGTTCATGGGACAAACCAGATGGAACAATCGGAACCATCACCCCCATCAATATCCATTGCTTCAGCATAAAAAGGAACTTCCCTAACCTCGTTGGTGCCCATATTGTAACACCCGTAAAAATTCATCCAACTACGTGACGACAAGTGTCCTGAATCTCCAACTAAGGAGAGGGAATTTTTCGTTCAACTATGTAACGATACATGTCCAATCCTTCAACTAATCCCGACTATGTGGAGCGAGGAAGGACTTACATTCTACGTTCACTGAAACGTGTTACGTATCTCCGACTGATCCCGATCCTGGGAAGGAGATAAATTATTATTATGCGTTAACTAAAACGTGTCCTGAATCTCCAACTAATCCCAACTACGAGGAAGGAGAGAGACTAAAAGTGCTAAATGGCAAAAGAATCAAAGTCCAAGAATTAAAGATGTAAAAATCTAAAAATTACATTTCCTGGCAACCCCATACGGACCGTAAGCTATTGAAGCTTACGGACCGTAAGCTGATTTGAAACTTGGTGCGATGAGGTCCTTACGGATCGTAAGTGGTCAACCCTTACAGTCCGTAAGGGACCATGCTGGCAGATTTATGCTTGCTCTCCAAGGCTTTCTGCATAAGTGTGACACCTATCTCGATTTTGCCAATTCTTTCCTGGTTCTTATAAATCATGACACACTTGTTATCATCCTAGAACATGTGGCAACATATGGCATGATCCTATGATTATTTAGCAACTATAAATAGCCTCCATATTTCACCTTGTTCCTTGCTCATTTCACATTTCTTTCTCTCTATCTTCTTGGAGCTTGTTTCCATGCTTTGGAAGCCTCCATCTGGGTTCAGAAAGTGTTCTTCAACACTAGTAAGTATTTTCCTTAGTCTATTTCATTTTATTAGGCTAGTTATTAGACAAAAGTCAAACAGTTTGACTTTCTGTTTGACTTTCGGTTAGGACCATTATGGTCAAGCCAATGTTCGATTCGAACATGGCTACGTGATCGTAATAATAAAGGTTATAATCCTCTGAGATTATACCTTCTAAAGACACGTTAAGTAGGCGAAATGACGAGTCAACTTTATATTAAATAAAAGGTCAAAAACGTAAACTTTGGAAATTACGCTAATCAAGTTTCTAACTATCAGAACCATAAGTTTTGACATCATATCAGTTTATAAAACATATTAGGACATGTCTAAACATGTCCAACTCGTCATTTCTTGTTTAGAGCTCAATTCTATATCGAAAGTTAAGCAGTTTGACTTTTTCTTTGACTTTTGATTCTGAACCGTTTAGTCAACGTTAGGACTTATTTAAAACTAATATTATGACCATGTTAATATAAGGTATAACCCTTAGAAGTTATACCTCTTGGTCGTGTTGTTTGGTAGGATATATGACAAGTCTAGAACTTATATTTTATAGAGGACAGTTATGCCCTTTTATCCTAAAAACTAAAGAAATGGTTTACAAACCAAAGTAACTAATATTCTGACTTTTAAACAGGATATATAATATTATGAAAAGTATTTTGACACCTTAGACTTGTCATAAGACCTATCTAATCTTCCAAACCCGCGTTTACGCTCAAAACTAGTTATACCAACCTAGTTCGTATAATTTAGACGTAACGGGTCTAGATACTTCAAAGCAGAATTTTTGGTTAATTGACCTTTATCCACAGAGTCATTGCACTCGGTTAGGTATAAACCACCTTTGTTCCGATCTACGCTTAATCTAGCGAATCTATTCTTAAGTAACAGGTCATATCTAAAGGGACTAACCTTTGACCCGTATACATTCTAACAGATAATTATTTCTGTTCATTCCGAACAATAGAAACCCCCCATATAATCGGATTTGGGTCAATAATACTTAGACTTGCGGTTTTTGCTAAATTATAATCATATTTGATTGGAAGCTAGCAAAAGGTAAATACTCTTAATTTATTTTGTTTTTAAACTTGGGGTATGGCGAATACACCACAAGGAGCGGGTATTACATAAATGAGCCGCCTATAATAGCTCATAAATGTAAGAACTCGGTTTAATCCGTTTTATTTGATAACTGAAACAATTGGGGGTTATTGGTACCGTGTCCGGGCGTCCCGACTCGTGAACTATTATGGCCATACGGAATAGCATGCAGGGGTAGGCATACCGACTGTAAGACACGTTTATTCAACTTTGGTGTGTACCTTAATCATTATAGCACTGAAAATGACCGGCTCTGATCTCTGGTTCCCATTGTATGACAAATATGTAAATCTGGTGACAAGATAAAATCCCAAGAAATATTAAATGATTACCTACAGGTTTCTATATGTATAAAAACTCTTTTTGAAAAACTGTTTTAAAAACGAGACAGTTAATTGTATTTACCAGCGAAAGCTGACGCATTTTCAAAAGGTTGAACCGCAGGTACCGAACCTTATAATAGGCTGGGAATCCGGGTTGGCTAGAATGAAGGCTAAGGAATTTTCAACTCCTCAAGCTTAAGGCCAATGACGTCTAAAGCTCTGTTTGTTAGATCTCGCCTGTTGGCTTATACTAAAATGCTTGTACAACTTTTATATATATTCAAGCTTTTATTGAATTAAATATTTTTACTCCAATACTTCCGCTGCATTATTATTATAGTGATACTTTTATCCAATCGTCACGACCCATCCGGACCCACCAGAAATCGAGGTGTGACACATATCAATCACCATTGGCACAACACCTACAGGCCCGGCCAGAACCTCCATATTGGTATCATCACCGTCAATATCCATCGGGTCCAAGGGGAAGACATCATCACCCACATGCAACTCAAGGATAGCATTGTTAGCTGGGGTATCCTGGCTGAAACTCATCGTTGCTCCTGCAGCATCATATGCCCTTAGAAAAGTTCCAAACCAAACCAAAAGGAAGCTCAATACTGAACGAGACCTTTTTAGGAAAAAAGTTGGAAATGAAGAGTTTATGATCGTGTATGCTCACATATATAATTGAAAAAAAAGTGATGACATCAAGTGACAGTGGTGATCGTCAATGTAATTTCCTGACAGACGTCAAATTGCCACCTATATCAGGAGGCGCCGGTCAGGAAATCATGACCGAACATTAATAACTAGAGTAGAAATATATTATATTAAGAGTAACTTAGTTATGCCATCAAATGTAGCTTAACACACGTTAAAATATTTCAAACTAACATACCAAACATCAAGTAACCCAAAACAAAGTCTCTATAAGACTATGAGTAAGGTGCAGCATCCACGTATGGCTCCAACATGGCACGAAGAGTTGAAGTCCCTTCTTCAGACATCTTGCTGGTAAGCTCCTCCATCTCGGGAAGTGAATCGTTGCTTATTGGAACATGAGTGTCTGCTATTTTCTGTTCGCCACCCAATGGCAACATAAAAACTATTAGTTAGTTTTTCTAGTCCTCTTACAATTATGATACGCCTTATGGATACCATCAAGACGGTCGGTCTCCCATGCTGCAACACACAAATTGTCAAGCAGGGCACCTTATCTAGTGGATTTCCTGAGATATTCGAATGCACCAACAAGCCCCTGGGAGATGAGCCTGTTACATTCACCACGTAACCTGGCCAATTGATTAGTCTGATATTCAACCTCAATGTTTGCTTAGCTTAAGGCCCCTTCTACCTCCGATAAGCGAGATTTATTTATTTCAAGCTCCCGTTGTGAACGCCCAAGGACACCAACAAGTTTGTCACACTCTTGACTAGCCTTTTGAAAATTGGCCTCCTTATCTTCAAGCTCATAAGTCATCAGTCGTAACCTTTCCTGCACCTACAAGACAAAGTCCGTATCAATACGAAATCTGTCAAGTTCAGCATTCGGGGAACACACCTTTCGTGACTCCAATACTGCCTTGCGCTCCAACTCTTCTTGAGCATGTTGGGCGCGGGCGATGATACGGTCTTTCTCTTGATGGTTCCTTTCCCACACAAATCTCTCTTCCACTAACTTTGAATTAACCCACTTCAAGGTATCCTCAGCATTCTCCTTTTCAGAAATAAGGAGGGTCTCCCTTACGCTGGCAGTGTCCAACAAACTTACCAAACGGTTGCACTCATCCGTCAGATGTTGATCAGACACCCGCGTCTAACGTAACTCTCGGTGGTCCTGTAACCAAAGACGCTTCACCCAACCATTGAACTTGAAAAACGGCATCAACAAGAGCCATATCCATTAGTTGTTGGCTAATTTTCCCCTACATATACACCACTTCCGCGGGTGGGGGAAGCACGTATAACCCAGTAGTTTACTGTATCAAGGTATATAAGCTTTGTAGACTCAGCAATTTTCCAGTTCAATTTGAATGGCTTGTGTTTGGCCTCAGCATTTCAGACAACAGATGGTAGATACAGCATGTCAAAAATGTTATCTTCTTATCTGTGAAACTCACCACTAGAACCTGCTGCCACACTCTGACTTGTATCTCTTCCATCGGACGCCTCTGTAACAACCCGACTCTTCGGGTCATTACTCATCACTGTCTCATCATTCGTAACTGCTTGTACTCCCGAGATTTCGATTAACGCAAAGGGTTAAACTATGTTTTAAACGCATTTTCAAACGCATGATTACAACGCTTATTCAAAACGCAGTTATCGCATTTAAACGCTGATTACAACCCTTGTTTCAACTCAACGCTATCGAAACGCAAACTCAACGCAAACTCGAAACGCAGATTTACTTAAGTTATGTGTGTTATTTGTGTGATTATTTGTTTAAATGTTATGTGGTTATCAATGCAACGCTTATACGCTCAACGCTCACTCACAATTCGATTAAACGCAATGCAATGCTTAACGCACGAAACGAAAGTTGGAAAACTAACTCGCACAACACGGTTGTCCGAATGGACATCCGATCGAATGGACATCCGCTCGGATGACCATCCGGCCGGATGGCCACTCGACCGGACGCCATCTGACCGAACGCCACTTCGCGCACCGCCTTAACTCCCTCTCTCACCCTGTAAATAGTACCCGTGCACCACCCTTCTCTGATTTGACACTTCCATCCGATCACACGCACTCAAGTCGCTCTCAGTCACTCTCAATCACGATTCAAGACTTTTTGGTAAGCTTTTCACCTCAAATCTTGTACAATATTTATCACTAATCACTTCTACATCATCTTCATCAAAATCACACACAAACACTAACTTTTTCTCTGAAATCACTGATTTGGACCTCTTTAAGGTGTTCTTCACTCATTTTTCTTATGCAAACAATTGAGAAGCACTAACTCATCAAGATTGGTTCAGATCTAAGAGATTTCCACCATTTTTCAACTTAACAATGGAAGAATACAACACTTTTTCATCTATTTTCAACTTTTCTTCACTTTTCTTCAAGTTTTCACACGAAACCGATGAAATCTGGGCTCATTCAGACTCTCTACTCGTTCCTTAGTAGAGAGTCGGCTTGAAGACGGATTTCCACCAGAGAGATGATCGGTTAAAGGGTCAAACATGAAATTTCATCAAGAAGCTCGTCTGTCCGAATGGGTGATGCCCATCCGATCGAATGAGCTAGGCTTGGTGTAATGTCGTTGTTTGACACATCTTCACGCCGTCTCCGTTAAACCTCAAAAACTCTTACTTAGAAAATTTTACAAATTTTCAAATAACAGATCGCCCACTCGAGTGGCCATCCGATCGGATGACCATCCGATCGAATGACCATTCGACCATGTGACCTGTTCTTTATACTAATCCTTGTTCAAAATGATTTGATTAAACTTTGAACTTTAACAATTTTATAAAAAAAAAACACACGCACTCATTCAAATGGCCATCTGTTTGAATGGCCATCCGCTCGGATGACCATCCGTCCGGATGACTATCCGCTCGAATGGAGACCCATCCGTTTGAATCACCTTTCGAACACTCAACCCTTCAACATTCTTTTTACGCTCTGTTTAACGCTTAAGCTACTGTTCTATGCTCAGGCTAACTTCACGTACTCCCTTCAATCCAATCAAGTTTGTGTTTACTTGCTAAACACGCTATGTGAGTATACTCGAACCCATTTTCATTTAACGCACTTTGGGTGTTATATACGTTCTATATCAAAACACAACACACAATACAAACACTTTATAACGCTAACCGCTCCCCCATGGTATACGTGTACTTTGAATGCTTATACTATGCTATGCAATGTTACACTATACCGCCTCTAGCAACGATAGTACTATAGTTTGGACTCAGCACCTGTCGTGGACATGGGTTGCTAGGGATCACATCACTTTACTTCACGTGTTCACTGAACATGTGTCGTACATACTCTACAAGGTAGTCTCGTGGTTAAGTTGTAATCATTGTTTGGTAGTTACATGCTTCGCCCGTTACGTGTTACATGCTGGTTATGCGTAAACGCTTTCTCTACTATATGCTATGCAAACTTGTGTACTCACCTTTATATTTTATATGTATTGACTTTATTTTAACGTATGTGACAGGTTTATAGGATGCTATGCTATGCTGGAAATCAAGATAGGCAGTCTAGAAACTACACTAATAGAAATCTAGGTTGTCGGACTTGTTTTGTTTGAGAGAAATTCGTTATCTGTAATAATTACTTGTTGAATATGTGTTGATTGGTATGGGATAATTAACCTTTAAAAATATTGGTAACAAATAGTTGTTATGGATCTCTTAAGCAATCTGGTTCACCTAGTGTCGCACCCCAATGTTTCCACCATCGGTTGGGGTGTGACAGATTGGTATCAGAGCCATAACTATAGGGAATTATGTCGAGTCATAGGATTAACCTAGTCTATAGTCTAAGTACCAATAGACCGCTTCGTGCAAACCCAGTAGGGATTTTGTACGAACCTACTCTTGATACTCTCGCTCGAACTCGCGAAAACTATAACTTCGTCCGAACCCGCATACTACAGTTTTGTGCGAAGACGGGCCTTTCCTAAGGCTGAAAACTACTATTTGCCTTTCCTAAGGCCGACACAATACAAACGTTTTCAAAAACACTTGCATAACACAATCGAGTGTTTGGGTCGAGATTAGCTGTGGAAACCGAGAACTCTCGATAAGATCGCTCTTCTTACTCCCAGCATGAGAATCTTCGTTGAGTTAGGAGTGACATCCATATCTCGACGAAATTCTCCCTCTCTATCTCATGGTTTTACCACACTTTCAGGAACGAAGTTGTTAAGTTATGGGTGAAACCCGCATCTTAATGACTAATTCCACTCTACTTTGGTTTTTACAAAACACTCACCAAAGTCTCGATGGATTCCAATGACCCGAGTCATGTAGTAACTGGAAGGACGAGTGCCGATCGCCGTATCTCGGTGAGAGCACAGTCTATTAGCCCAAAGCATGTACTCGAGGTTGTTGTGGATGGTCGAATCACTTTGGGTAGTCGATGTCTAACACCCAAGACACTCTGTTTCGATTCTGAGCTCCCAGCCACTGATTTTTTGAAGTTATCGATTTTATGTGTTTATATGTTTCAATTTTGGAGATTTTACGCTTTTCGCTTTTGTCGCTCCACAAAACGCGCACAACTCGCATAGCTTCCGAATCTCAAATGCTAACTAATCGAGAACAAACTATGAACTCTCGCAACGCTACTCGCTATTGCTACTCACAACGCTACTCGCTTACGCTACTCGCCATCGCTCGCAACTCTCGATCGCGCTACGCGGATTTGAAAGATAGGTGAATACATGCAAAATATGTGCTTACATAGAATATGTGCTCCTACGTGCTTATGTGCTTATGTGCCTATGTGGTTTATGTGCCTACATGACTATGTGCTTATGTGCCTACGTGTTCCTGAGCTTTACCTAATAATAATAATAAGTATGATGGTTAAACGCTAAACTATTCAAACTAAACCCGATACAATCGAATCTCGTCTAAATCATATGACGATGTCTGCTGCAGACAATGCCATCATTTGGTTCTCACACCCAACGAGCAGCTCGCCGAAACCATGTTGATAAGCGTATTGGTTCGCTAGTAGCCACGGAAATGGCTAAAGTCATACCTTAGATCGTCAGTGAGATCAACGAGGTCAGTAGCAAGTCCTCTGTTGAATCCAAGAGCGACTCTCTGAAAACGCCTTTCAGCTTTAAGCAATTCAAGGCCTGCGGTCCCGCAAACTTCACCGGTGAAGATGGACCCAGTGCTATGTTTCAGTGGTTTGACGCCATCAAAGTCACTTTCAGGCAAAGTGGATGCCCAGAAAATCTACGTACTGTTAATGCTACTGGAGTTTTTCAGTCTAGGGCTCTGGACTGGTGGACTGCTGAGCGCAACAGGCGCGGTAATGATTCAACTTATGGCCTTTCTTGGGAGGAACTTAGGGAGCTTATGATGAAGGAGTTCTGTCCTCCTCATGAAGTGCAAAAGTTGGAGAATGAATTCTGGCATATCAAACAAGATGGAGGTGACAACGCTGATCTCATTGCTCGCTTCAAGCAGCTCAGTATTATCTGTCCTAGTCAGGTGGCAATGCCTGATATGACAATCAAGAAGTACATTCGAGCTCTACCCGACTGTGTAGCCGACTTTGTTCAAGCAACTAAACCTGCTACTATTGAGGAGACTTACCAACTCACAGCTGAGATCAACGAAAAGCGAGTCTTAGCTGGTTATTTCAAAACCTTAACCAAGAGTCTCAACCAGGTCACTGGTACTCCCTCTCCCGCTACCGACACCGCAACATCTCAAGTTTCAAGGTCCTCACGTCATAACCGCAAGCGAAAAGGCAACAACAACAAGAACTATGCTACTACCGCCGCTCCTCTCAACGCTGTCCTCGTACAACCCAGCAACCATAATCGCCAAGCTCTTGTCACCAACCCACCGCCTGCTAGGCGTGCGTATACTGGTGTTCATCCTCTCTGCCCTACTTGCACCTATCATCACCCTACAGGGGTAAACTGTCGTTTCTGTGCAAACTACAACATTTATGGGCACTTTACTGCTCATTTCCGTTCAGGCCCATGCCAGCAAGCCGCTCAAGCTCCTCCAGCACCACCAGCTCAACCCCTTTCTCTTCAGGGTAACCAAGCAGCTCCTGTCCCCGCTGTTCATGCACAAGCTTGCTACTCTTGTGGTGACCCAAATCACTTCGCTAACGTCTGCCCGAATCGAGTTGTGAAACAAGAACCGCAGCAACAACCACCACAGCAGCAGCAACAACAACAACAGCCACAGCAGCCGCAGCCTCAGCAGCAGCAACAACCACAATAGGCAGCTCGCAGAAGAACTTTCTACGTCAATGTCCGCCAGGCTCAAACTGACAACAACGTTGTCAATGGTACATTCCTTGTTAACGGTATTTATGCTTCGTGTTTGTTTGATACTGGAGATGATAACTGTTTTGTGTCGTTTGAATTCGAAAAGCTCCTAAACCGTAAACGTGCTAACCTCCCAACAACGTTCGACGTATAAATTGCCACTGGAAGAACCGTCACCATCAGCTCTTTTCTCCGTGATTGTACTCTCGAACTCAACAATCACGTTTTCCCGATCGATCTCATTCCAATGCAACTCAGTAGTTTCGATGTCATAGTGGGCATGGATTTTCTTCGTGAAAATCATGCCGAAGTTGTTTGTTTTGAAAAGATTATCAATTTCTCTCTTTCAAACGGTGATCAACTCTGTGTTTATTGTCACACCCTGGCTTTTGCGGAAGCGTGGTTTATTTGGTGTGACTTCTTAATACCATAGCAACAATCATAATAATGCTATATGATAAAAAAAATACGAGATGTACATCCATTAATTTAAGTGAGAAAATATCACAACATCATTGTTTAGAAACATCGACAATTGAAATAAGTTACAAACCATAACTTGTTTAAAACATTTTCATAAGACACCAAAAGACTTTAGATAAGACGAGGTTTAGAGATATGTAACCCGTCCAGGAATAGGTTACACCTCTCAAACTCCACAACTCTGGATGACATCTTTTATTCAACGCAGCTAGACACATGCATACCCTGCCAGATCCGCTAGTTCCCTGAAATACATGTAGTTTGAAAAATCAACAAAAAGTTGAGCGAGTTCATGTATAAGTCTGTGTGTATAAACATTTAAAATATGTCTTGTGTGTATAAATGTCCCTGGTATGTAGCAATTAAGGAAAACGAGATCACCAATGGGTTGCAAAGCCAATGGTTTGTGTGAAAATGGTGCAGAAAGTACTCAAACCTAGCAAATTTGTACCAGGCTTCCGGCTGGAAGACATAGTCACCTCTATGGGCCGCCCCGGCCTCATGGGTGTGGGCTTGCTATACCCAAATAGATCTATCACTCATGTCCCTCGGTCCTACGACGAGGATTAATGGCCTTAAGTGTTATGCCCACCCTTCACAGTCTAGTAGTAAACCTTCCTTAAGCTAACCATACCATGTATAAAAATGTATGTAATAGTTGTAACATGTATTCCACCCCGAAGTATAAAACGGAAAACAGTTAAGAGAAAAGGGGGAAATGAACTCACCTTGATTGTGAGTATGTCCAAACAAGTATGCAAATGTGAGAGTTCTTGGAAATAAGATTCCACGTCACTCTAATTGATTGAACATGTAACAATATGGAATATGTATCAACAATAATGTTTAATTGGATAATTGGAAATCCTAAATCTATAGGATTCGGTAGTGTTTTGTTTAAATGGTAATTATGGGATTTGGATAACCTAGCAAGAGGTCTTGGAAAATGAATATGATGTAATGGAATTATTTATGAAAAATACTTATTTATCATAAATAATAAAATTGCAAAAATGTACAATTGATTTAATATAAACATTTGTAATAATAAATCAAATATATTTAACTAGTATAATTAAATAACATAATTAAATATAATGATTATTGGCAAAATATTGTACACGTGATATAATTAATTTATAACAGAATAATTAAAAATAACATTTTTAATTATTGAACTTGAATATTACTGATTTAATTATATAAATATCAAAATTATATCAAATATCAGTAAAAATATTATTTTTAGAAAGATTTACCCTTAACATGATTATACTGAAAAATTTCAGTATTTAAATAATTAATTTCGAATTTATATAATTTAAACATTAATAAATCTGTTTTGTTTTTAAATAAACAGTTTTATAAATAAAAACAGTTGTTTTCGTATTTTTATAAAATGTAACAGTGTTTAATAGTATTATAAAAAATAATGGCAAGTGTAAAATATGAAAAATAAAAAGTTTAAATATGTTTGCACATACCCGGGTTCGAACTGGGGTCAATTGAGAAAACAAACACACACACAACCACTGGGCTAGGCCTGGTGGTTTGTGTTTAAGTTTAGTTTATATAAAATAAATACAAAAGTGAAAATGATCATCTTCCCCAATCAGAGTCAACAGAAAAGTTAACCTTCTCAATTCACGATTAAAACTATGTTTTATTCAAATTAACTTTGAGGAAACATTGTATAAGCATAAATGAATTAATTGGACGGATAAAAACTAACCGGTATCGATTAAAACGGCGGTTCGACTAAATTCCGGCGACTGAACTCCGACGATAGTTGCAGGTTCGAACAGAGGTTAGTTTCGAAGTGTTTGTTAATGGTGAGAGGTGTAGGAGATTCGTGTGAGTCTGAGGGATTTATATAACACTCCAATTCGATCTCAGACTCGACAAAACTTGGTGGAATCGATCTACTTTTGATTTTTTTTAAATAAAAACCGAATGCACATGTATAGACACTCAATTGTGTCGAATTGAAGTGGGTTTCTGGGTTGGCAAAGCGTTGGGAATCATTGGTGATATTTTCGGATAAATTAAACAAAGATCAAGTGGGGTTTGGATCGATTACCGGCAACATGATCTGATTCAGATTTGAAATATTATATTTAATTCCAAAGTGTTTATAAATTTAATATAACTTCATATTATAACTGAATGAGGGCTTAGCCCGACCGGTCACGTGTTCGTTTGTGGTGTGGGTTGTCGCGGGTTCGATCCTCTCTTGTGGCCGATTCGTTCTTTTTGTTTCAATTTATAATTAATAAAAATATTAAAATCCTAAAGTGTATATAAATGAATTAATGTTCTATATTCTAACAGCTCCTAGTAGGAGGATAAATTGGTTAAGGCGTTGCGGTTACAACCGAGAGGTCACGAGTTCGAAACCCGGCAAGGGCCGGTCCGATACAGAAGGACCCCTCAAGTTTCATTTTTTACAAAATTAGTCCCTGAACTTTCGAAAAGTTGCAATAACAGTCCCTATACTTTCATAAAAAGTACATAATTGGTCCCTGAAGTTTCTAAAATTTACACAAATGGTCCCTGTATTGTTCAGTTAAGTATGCTAACTGAGTTAATGTTTAAAGAAGGAAATCTTTATGAAAGGACTAACACAGTTAGGGTTTTCAGTTTATATACGTTTAAAAATAACAATTTTGGTCCCTACTTCCCTACACTCCATACTAGTGTAGTACCTTGACTTTGGTTCATATTGGCCTCAACATATTGTTTGTCTATGTGCTAGCATTGTCAGCATGTTTCTGAGTTATCCGTTCACTGTGCTAACTGTGTTTTGTGCATCAAGTTTATCACTAAAGTTTGTGTGTAATAAATGGAGTGACAGTATGAATGTGATGCATATGTATGTATGATGTAGAAGTCATAAAACAGTTTAATTCGTCAGTTGTAATTCTAGCACAGTCATTAAGCACAAAGTTAATATTAATTAAATGTATGGATACCTGTAATTGTGAGTGTTGTCACATTCTCCCCCTGTTAAGAAAATTTCATCCCGAAATTTTAATTCTGCTACTAGATGCAGGGGTCTTGGGGAATAAATGTGGGTATTTTTCTTTCATACGGTCCTCATGCTCCCACGTGAATTCCGGGCCGTATCGTGCATTCCATCGAACTTTAACGAGTTTGACACTACTTCTACGCGTCTTGTTAATCTTCCAATCAGTAACCTCAACGGGTTCTTCAGTAAAGTGGAGTGTGTCATCAATATGAACTTCGTCGGCAGGAATGACTACTGTCTCTTGAGTTGGACTCTTTTCAAATTTGATACATGAAATGTATCATAAACGCCATTAAGTTCTGCAGGTAAATCCAACTTATATGCTACAAGACCAATCCTTTTCAGGATTTTAAATGGACCAATGTATCTGGGATTCAACTTCCCACGCTTCCCAAAGCGTGCTTCGCCCTTCCAGGGTGAAACCTTCAACAAAACCATATCTCCCACCTCAAATTCCAGAGGTTTCCTTCTTCGGTCTGCATAACACTTTTGTCGATTACGAGCCGCTTTAATGCGCTCTCGGATCTGTAAAATCTTGTCGGTCGTTTCCTGGACCAATTCCGGGCCAACAAGCTGTCTATCACCCGTGTTAGCCCAGCATAATGGTGATCGACACTTGCGTCCATAGAGAGCTTCGAACGGTGCGGCCTGAATGCTTGTATTATAACCGTTATTGTATGAGAATTCAACCAATGGTAGGTGACTGTCCCAACTTCCACCTAAATCCATTACGCAAGCTCGCAACATGTATTCTAATGTTTGAATCGTTCGTTCGCTCTGTCCGTCTGTCTGCGGATGAAAGGCGGTACTCAGATTCAACTGAGAACCAAAAGTTTCTTGGAAGGATTGCCAAATCCTTGATACGAATCTTCCGTCTCTATCAGAGATAATTGAGAGAGGCACTCCATGCCGTGCAACAATCTCTCTCAAGTATATCTCAGCAAGCTTACTCGTTTTATCTTTCTCCTTGATTGGCAAAAAGTGTGCAGATTTCGTTAAACGGTCTACTATTACCCAAATCGTATCATGGCCCTTGGGCATCCTTGGCAATTTCGTTATGAAGTCCATATAAATCTGTTCCCATTTCCATTTGGGTATTTCAGGTTGTTGCAAGAGACCTGAAGGCCTTTGGTACTCGACCTTCACTTTGGCGCAATTTAAACATCTGCCAACATATACTGCAACATCGCCTTTCATTCTTGGCCACCAATAGAAATCCTTAAGATCTTGGTACATCTTATCTGCTCCTGGATGAATCGAGTACCGAGATTTGTGAGCTTCGTAAAAAATAACATTTCTCAGACCACCAAACAAGGGAAGCCAAATTCGTTTCATGAAGCACAAAGTCCCTTCCCCGTTTGGTACCAACTGTTTCTCCATCCCACGGAGATACTCATTCTCAATATTCTTTTCCTTGAGTGCTTCTCTCTGCGCGGCACGAATGCGCAATGAGATGTCCGTTTGTATGATCATTTCCAAAGCCCTAACCCTTATGGGCTTCATCATTTCCTTCTGACTTAGAGCATCAGCGACCACATTCGCCTTCCCTGGGTGATACTTAATTTCATAGTCATAATCATTTAACAGCTCTACCCAGCGTCTTTGCCTCATGTTAAGCTCTTTCTGATCGAATATGTGTTGCAGGCTCTTGTGATCAGTGTAGATGGTGCATCGCGTGCCATATAGATAATGTCGCCATATCTTCAAAGCAAACACCACCGCGCCTAATTCCAAATCATGCGTGGTGTAATTTTTCTCGTGGATCTTCAATTGGCGAGAAGCATATGCTATAACCTTCTGACGCTGCATTAGCACACATCCCAAACCTTGATGCGAAGCATCGCAATATACCATGAAGTCGTCAGTGGCTTCGGGTAGAGATAAGATTGGCGCGTCACAAAGCTTGTTTTTCAACAGCTGAAAGGCCTCTTCTAGCTTGTCTCCCCAATCAAACTTCTTGTCTTTCTGGGTGAGAGAGGTCAAAGGTTGAGAGATTTTCAAGAAATCCTCAATGAACCTACGATAATAACAAGCCAAACCTAGGAACTGTCGAATTTCGGTTGGCGTCTTCGGAGTCTCCCAGTTTTTGATAGCCTCGATCTTTGTGGGATCCACATGAATTCCATTTTCGTTAACTACATGACCAAGAAACTGGACTTCGCGTAACCAGAACTCGCACTTCGAGAACTTCGCATACAACTTCTCCTTTTTAAGCAGCTCTAGAATAGCTCTTAAATGTTGCTCATGCTCTTCTTTCGTCTTCGAGTAGATCAAAATGTCGTCAATGAACACAATCACAAACTTATCGAGGTATGGTTTACAAACTCTGTTCATCAAATCTATGAATACTACTGGCGCGTTCGTCAAACCAAACAGCATAACCAGGAACTCGTAATGTCCATATCGAGTTCTAAAGGCCATCTTTGGAATACTTTCCTCTTTTATCCTTAACTGGTGATAACCTGATCGTAGATCGATCTTTGAGTAAAAACTTGAACCTTGTAATTGATCGAATAGGTCATCGATCATTGGCAAAGGATATATGTTCTTGATTGTCAACTTATTCAGCTCCCGGTAGTCTATACACATGCGAAAAGTACCATCCTTCTTTTTCACGAACAAATCTGGAGCTCCCTAAGGTGAGAAACTTGGTCTGGTAAATCCCTTGTCTAACAACTCATGGAGTTGCGTTGACAGCTCTTGCATCTCTGAAGGTGCAAGTCGATAAGGTGCCTTAGCTACAGGCGCGGTGCCTGGAACTAAGTCAATATGACTGGGATGTCTTCAAGTTTTGGCTCAGCGGCTTCCTTATCTAGGATGTGTGCCAGGAAGGCAACACATCCCTTCTTCAAACATTTTTTAGTCTTCAAACAACATTAAGCACAAAGTTAATATTAATTAATTGTACGGATACCTGTAATTGTGAGCGTTGCCACATTTATGGTGAAGTATCCTCGAAAGAACTGAAACTTATGTCGTGCATCCAAGCTAGCAAGTATCTCCGCAAGGAATACTTGGCTTTCTTAGCTCACATTGTAGTAGCAGAGGAGGAAAAGAAGCCGATGGAAAAGGTACTCGTGGTTCGTGATTTTCCTAATGTCTTTCCTGACGATTTACCCGGTCTACCCCCGACTCATGATATCGACTTTCGTATCGACCTCATCCCTGGAGCTAACCCTGTCTCTAAGGCTCCTTATCGCCTGGCACCGTCTGAAATGCGTGAACTTTCCAGCCAACTGCAGGAATTACTTAATAGAGGCTTCATACGCCCTAGCACAT
Source organism: Helianthus tuberosus (assembly GCA_030545235.1). Classification (NCBI taxonomy): domain Eukaryota; kingdom Viridiplantae; phylum Streptophyta; class Magnoliopsida; order Asterales; family Asteraceae; genus Helianthus; species Helianthus tuberosus. The sequence goes on along the minus strand of CM060442.1, from coordinate 195,286,756 downwards.
CGCCTTGGGGCGCACCTGTCCTTTTTGTCAAAATGAAGGATGGATCATTCCGAATGTGCATCGATTATAGGGAACAAGCTTACCATCAAGAATCGCTACCCTCTACCTCGAATCGACGACTTATTTAATCAATTGCAAGGTGCTACGTCTTTGTCTAAGATCGATCTACGTTCTGGTTATCATCAACTGCGAATTCAAGAACAAGACATCCCTAAAACCGCTTTTCGTACTCGTTATGGCCATTACGAATTCGTGGTAACGCCTTTTGGTCTCACAAACGCACCCGCGGTCTTCATGGATTTGATGAATCGTGTGTGTAAACCCTTTCTTGATCGCTTTGTCATCGTGTTTATCGATGATATCCTTATCTATTCGAAATCAAGAGCCGAACATGCGCAGCATCTTTGTTTGGTTCTCGAGCTTCTCCAAGGGAATCGCCTCTACGTCAAGTTCTCCAAGTGTGAATTTTGGCTTTCGGAGGTTCAATTTCTCGGTCACATCGTTAACAGTCAAGGTATTCACATCGATCCCGCGAAGATTGAAGCAGTTAAGAGTTGGATTACGCCGAAAACCCCGTCCGAAGTTTGTTCTTTTCTCGGATTGGCGGGTTATTATCGTTGATTTATCGCTGATTTCTCTAAAATTGCCGTTCCTCTCACCTCTCTAATGTATAAAGACAAGCCTTTTGTTTAGGGAACCGAACAAGAGGATGCCTTTCAAACTCTTAACCGTATGCTTTGCATTGCTCCCGTACTCGCGCTACCAGATGGAAATGACGACTTTGTTACTTATTGTGATGCCTCTAACCTAGGTCTTGGTTGTGTTCTTATGCAACGAGACAAGGTTATCGCGTACGCATCTCCTCAACTCAAGGTCCACGAGAAGAACTACACAACCCACGATCTTGAACTCGGTGCAGTTGTTTTTGCGTTAAAGATTTGGTGACACTACCTGTATGGTACCAAGTGTACGATCTTCACCGACCATAAGAGCCTACAACACATCTTGAACCAGAAAGAACTAAACATGCGCCAACGCAGATGGGTTGAACTTCTCAATGACTACGACTGTGAGCTACGCTACCACCCAGGAAAAGCAAACGTCGTTGTCGATGCTCTTAGCCGACGAAGCTATCTTCATAGTGTTCGTAATGTTCAAGCCCAACACGACCTCGAAGCCCTCATTCATGACGCTCAACACGCCTATTTTATCGAGAACACTTTAAGGGAAGAAAGAATACTTGGAATCGAAAACCAACTAGTGAATAAACCGAATGGTATCTTTCACTATCTCAACCGCATTTGGATTCCTAGTCGCAACAATCTCTGAGGGATTTTGCTGACTAAAGCCCACAAGTCTCGACATTCCATTCATCCCGGTGCCGACAAAATGTATAAGGACCTTCGCTCCAGGCATTGGTGGCTAGGAATGAAGAAAGATATCGCTCTCTATGTTTCGAAATGCCTAACTTACTCGAAAGTTAAGGCCGAACATCAACGACCATCTGGCTTACTCGAACAACTCGAGATCCCGATGTCAAAATGGGAGCGTATAGCTATGGTCTTCATTACGAAACTCCCTCACACGCCATCAAGTCACGATAGCATTTGGGTTATCGTTGATTGTCTTACGAAATCCGCGCACTTCTTACCGATACGAGAAGACTATAAGGTTGGACGATTAGCACGAATCTATACCGGCGAAGTTATTTGTCGACATAGGACACCTCGTGACATCATCTCTGACCGCGATGGTCGATTTACTTCGCGTCTCTGGGAGACTTTTCAATCCGCTCTCGGTACTACTCTTAATCTCAATACCGCTTTCCATCCCCAGACCGACGGTCAGACTGAGCGCACGATCCGCACCCTTGAAGACATGCTTCGTTCGTGCGTTATAGATTTTGGTGGTAATTGGGATACGCATTTACCTTTAGTAGAATTCTCGTACAACAACAGTTATCACGTTAGTATTCAACTGGCACCCTTTGAGGCAATATATGGAAGAATATGTTGATCGCCTATTGTATGGTACGAGATCGGAGACGCTCAGATCACCGATCCTGAGTTATTAAAGAAACGACTAACAAGATCCTCCAAATACGAGACAATCTCTTGAAAGCTCGGAGTCGTCAAAAGATTTACGCCGATAAACGCCGCAAGCCCCTTGAGTTTGAAGTTGGTGATCACGTACTCCTAAAGGTTTCACCTTGGAAGGGGGTGATCCGATTCGGCAAGAAAGGAAAGCTAGCACTGTGACAACCCTCAAATTTACATGTAACCGTACAGTTTATTAATAATAATTAATATGCTTGACGACTGTGTGGAATCACTTAACTGCTTTCTGATATTTGTGTTATGCTTACACGTATTTGTTAATATACTAATAGTGTACAGAAAGGTCACTAAATAGTCCGTTATATTTTCCTAAGTGTTAGAAAGTAAAAACGTTGCAAAAATATATAAGTAGGACGCTTTACGGATTAATTAAGCAGTTTAACGGAACAATATCGAACCGAACAACCGGACTTTACCCGGGACATAAAAATATTGTCATTAACACTGTTTCTCTTTTTCTGAGCTAGTTAGGGTCCCCGAGTACCCTAACACCCGTTACAAAACACCACACACCAACAACTAAATTAACCTCCTAAACTAACTAACTAAACCTTAACTTATTAGTTAGAAATCAACCATTTACCCCACCCCCATGACCAAATTCGGTCCCCTTGTGGGACACACACCACCTATTTCTTGAATATTATATTTAAGTGTCTAAAATCTTGGTGACACTATATCTAGTGGGTAAAGAATGTAAATGGTTTATAAAAGGGACCAAGGATCACCTTCCTTCTCATAAACCAACACATCAAGAACTTCACATCTCTCTCTCCCTCTTGGCATAGCTTCAGTCGAACACAACCATCCTCACCACACCACCTTTCAAATCTTGTTCAAGCTAATTGCACACACACAAAGGTGCTAGAGTTCACTCAAGGAGACCCGGTGCTTACGGATTGCCAAGGACCTCACTACATTGCTATTAACCACTCGCTTTTCGTCTAGTTTCTTCCTTAGCCTCGAGCTAGTAGTAAGTGACTCTAAACGCCTTCTTGATCTTGTCTAGAGTGGTTAATAAGAGATTTGTCGGTTAAAAATTATGAACATATAAAATCAAAACTAAAAAGTCTTGCTAGAGTGATGAACTTGTTGGTTAAAGAGTAAATAATGATGAAACATGGTAGTACAAGATGAATCTGAAATATATGAGTATTAGTCTGCTGTAAATAACTTATAACCTGTTGTAAATCATTATTAGAATGAATGGTAATCATATGTGTGCGTTTTAGTAGCCTTAAGACTGAAAACAGCTTGCTGATGTGTATTTTCAGCCGTCTTTAACAGGCTGTAAACAGGTCATAAACTTAACGAAAAACTGATATTTTGAATCTAAAATATGTTATTATGAAATACGGTTCTAATGGCACCGGAATCGTAATTTTTGGACTCCGTTTACTATTTTTAAAGTGTTAATTTGTAACAGCAACTTAAGCTGAATTTTGACAGCAATAAATGGGTGTCATACTTTCAGTCATAACCTGAGTTTTGGAATGAATCGGACCATGAAATTTGTACAGTAGATAACAACCGATGCATTTGTAATTACCCCACTGGAATTTCGTAAATCGGACACTCGATGAATTTTTAATAAATTGTTCCGTGGACTATGGTCAGAAATACATAAATCTGAGTTCAGTCCGGAATATGAATTTTTATAAAATATTGGTAATGAACCGGACCCCGATATTTTTACACAATAAAATATGGAATGTTTAAGACATCCTATAAAAATTTGGGAATTTTTGGAATAATTTAACTATTTTATTAAAATGTCCGAAAACAGCCGGTTTTGAATATAAATGCTGAAATGACATAAGTTGTGACTCGCGTGTCTAAATGTCGAGTATGCTATCTGTGAATGATCTAACATGTTATATATGTTATGTGCATTATCGTATGTTTGATTTTGAGCGGGGAATGGATGGGAAACTTATATGGGCATAAACCGTTAAAGTGATGCATGTTGTGTGATAGATACGTGTAGGAACTTTGTGTTCTATTTGAAAGCCACTAAATGACTAACTGGTAAATCATACTAGGACGTGGCTGACCGACCTTGACTGTTAGCTATATTTGAGAATCTAACCGAGCAAACCGAGGTGAGTTCACACTTTTCTACAAAGCATGGTAATTCCCGGTGGGAATGGGTTCAGGAATAGGGATTCCTCGTCCTTTGAGACGTGTTCAGGAATGTAAATTCCTCGTCCTGTTGGGATGTGTTAGACTTACTGGACTAGAACTCTATCAGCGAAGTCCCTCCCTTTTTGTATCGACTTAATCGCCGAGGCTATGGCGAGCGGGTCATTAGTTAATAGCGCTATTAGGTTTAACAAACCTCACACCGTGCCAGTCGGACGGGCGTGTACTAATGGACTATGGCACGTCGGTGGTGATAGAACACCGACGCTAGGGCACAATTGATTTTTGTTAGTAGTCGATATGATAAACGAGTCTGGTAGTTTAAAATACTGGGGCAGCTCCCCACGGCCAAAGTGCCGGGCTGGATAGCCAGGGAAGGTGTACATGGGATGGTTAACAAATAAACGTTTTCGAACTATGGGGTAACCCCCACGGCTGGATAGCCGAATGAGATTAAACTATGTTTTTTGGAAACAACCCTAAAATGGACAACCAACCGTGAACTCACTCAACTTTGTTGTTGACTCGTTATTATATGCTTTGCAGGTCATTAGATGCTATGGAGCTTGCATATGGAGGTGGTCGTTGTGGGATGCGAACTGATATGTCCCGTACTTAATGAATAAACTTCATGAACTTATTAAACCTATGTTTTGGACTTTAAATTTATGAACTATGGACTTATGTTTTGAACTTATGTTTTATGCTTCCGCTGTTAACCTAAAATCGGTTTACTTCCTTTTGGTCACCAATCGTATTGTGTTTGGTTTTATTTACTTAAGTATGTTGTTCAATATGATTGGTGGCTCGATCCTGGTCATGTCACGCCTCCAAGCGGTGATACTCCGCATGGTGGATTTTGGGTGTGTGACAAGCACCACGATACGTGGGTCCCTTTAAGATTCTGGAAAAAAATTGGCAAAGTGGCCTACTGACTCGAATTACCTAAGGAACTCAGCAACGTACAGCCGACTTTACACGTCTCAAACCTCAAGAAGTGTCTAGCTGAAGAAAATCTTCATGTTCCTCTTGAAGATTTACAAGTGAACGAAACTCTACACTTTGTGGAAAAGCCAGTAGAAATCATGGATCAAGAGACCAAGAAACTTCGACGCTCTCGCATTCCTATAGTGAAGGTTCGCTGGGAAGGCAAACGCGACACCGAGTTCGCTTGGGAACTTGAAAGTGATATGAAAGCTAAATATCCACAACTCTTTGTTACGCCTGCGACTTAATTTCGGGACGAAATTCCCTAAAGTAGGGGAGGCTGTAACAACCCGACTCTTCGGGTCATTACTCATCGTTATCCTTTCATTCGTAACCGCTTGTACTCCTGAGATTTCGATTAACACAAAGGGTTAAACTATGTTTTAAATGCATTTTCAAACGCATGATTACAACGCTTATTCAAAAAGTAGTTATCGCATTTAAACGACGATTACAACACTTGTTTAGACTCAACGCTATCGCAACGCAAACTCGAAACGCAGATTTACATATGTTATGTGTGATTATTTGTTTAAATGTTATGTGGTTATCAACGCAACGCTTATACGCTCAACGCTCACTCGCAACTCGATTAAACGCAACGCTTAACGCATGAAACCAAAGTTGGAAAACTAACTCGCACAACACGGTTGTCCGAATGGACATCAGATCCAATGGACATCCACTCGGATGACCATCCAACCGGATGGCCATTCGACCGGACGCCATCCGACCGAATGTCACTTTGCGCACTGCCTTAACTCCCTCTCTCACCCTATAAATAGTACCCGTACACCACCCTTCTCTGATTTGACACCTCCATCCGATCACACGCACTCAAGTCGCTCTCAGTCACTCTCAATCACAATTCAAGCCTTTTTGGTAAGCTTTTCACCTCAAATCTTGTACAATCTTTAGCACTAATCACTTCTACATCATCTTCTTCATCAAAATCACACACAAACACTAAATTTTTCTCTGAAATCACTGATTTAGACCTCTTAAAGGTGTTCTTCACTCATTTTGCTTATGCAAACTATTGAGAAGCACTAACTCATCAAGATAGGTTTAGATCTAAGAGATTTCCACCTCTTTTCAACTTAACAATGGAAGATTACAACACTTTTTCATCTATTTTCAACTTTTCTTCACTTTTCTTCAAGTTTTCACACGAAACCTATGGAATCTGGGCTCATTCAGACTCTCTACTCGTTCCTTAGTAGAGAGCCGGCTTGAAGACGGATTTCCACCAGAGAGATGACCGGTTAACGGGTCAAACATGAAATTTCATCAAGAAGCTCGTTTGTCCGAAGGGGTGATGCCCATCCGATCGAATGAGCTAGGCTTGGTGTATTCCCGTTGTTTGACACGTCCTCACGCCATCTCCGTTAAAACTCAAAAAATCTTACTTAGAAAATTTTACTAATTTTCAAATAACAGATCACCCACTCGAGTGGCCATCTGATCGGATGACTATTCGATCGAATGACCATTCGACTAGGTGACCTGTCCTTTATACTAATCCTTGTTCAAAACGATTTGATTAAACTTCGAACTTTGACAATTTTACAAACAAACACACGCACTCATTCGAATGGCCATCTGTTCGAATGGCCATCCGCTCGGATGACCATCCTCTCAAATGGAGACCCATCAATTCGAATCACCTTTCGAACACTCAACCCTTCAACATTCTGTTTATGCTCTGTTCAACGCTTACGCTACTGTTCTATGCTCGAGCTAACTTCACGCGCTCTCTTCAATCCAATCAAGTTTGTGTTTACTTGCTAAACACGCTCTGTGAGTATACTTGAACCCATTTTCATTTAACGCACTTTGGGTGTTACAGTTATATATCAAAACACAACACACAACGCAAACACTTTGTAACGCTAACCGCTCCCGCATGCTATACGTGTACTTTGGATGCTTGTTCTATGCTATAAAGTGTTACACTATACCGCCTCTAGCAACGATAGTACTATAGTTTGGACTCAGCACCTATCGTAGACAGGGGTTGCTAGGGATCACATCACTTTACTTCACGTGTTCACTAAACATGTGTCGCGCATACTCTACAACGCAGTCTCGTGGTTAAGTTGTAATCATTGTTTGGTAGTTACATGTTTCGCCCGTTACGTGTTACGTGCCGGTTATACGTAAACGCTTTCTCTACTATATGAAACTTGTGTACTCACTTTTACATTTTATATGTATTGACTTTATTTTAACGTATGTGACATGCTGATAGGATGCTATGCTATGCTGGAAATCAAGATAGGCAATCTAGAAACTACACTAATAGAAATCTAGGTTGTCGGACTTGTTTTGTTTGAGAGAAACTCGTTATCTGTAATAATTACTTGTTGAATATTTGTTGATCAGTATGGGACAATTAACCTTTAAAAATATTGGTAACAAATAGTTGTTATGGATCTCTTGAGCAATCGGTTGGGGTGTGACGGCCTCCATGTTAGGCACAGATCTTATAGGCGTATCACCTGCCGGTATCGACACACCCATGAAAGGGAAATCTGGGCCAACTCAAATATCGGTTCAGAAATGGATTCAACAGTTACAGCAATCGATTTTTTCATCAGATGCATTGTGGACAAAAGAGGACCGCTCTATGAGATGGGACATGCCATAGATACGACACTAGCAGTGGAAATCAGATCCAACAAGGTTGGGTTGATATTATCTCTCAAAACTTCGGTACCAGAAGTCAAAGGTAATGGCGCAGCAACACTTGAAGATACATCAATTAACATTTCAGTTGGACCACTTGAAATAACACCTACGTACACATCTCGACAGCATAAGAAACAATAATAAAATTAAGGAAGGCAAAACAAACATGACTCGAACAAACTTAACAAATTAGGATAACATATTTAACCGCCTCGATTCGAACTACGACGACGTAGGCATCATTTGCATTCTCTTCGGCACAGGTGACCGAGACACTTTCAACTCCGCCAAGGAGCAAATGGAAGATGCAGCAACAGAAACAACAAACCCCATCGGGGTGGACACATCAACACCGGTACATACAGACATAGCCATGTCATCTAAGTGTACCTTCTAGGATCCTTTCTTCTCATCCGTTTGTCGCGCAACAACCGATTTCTTTGAAGTATTCCCACTAGTAGACAAATTCAGTCTAATAACATTGATGGGGGGACGTTGGATGATATCGTAAAGCATATCACCACCGCGGAGGGAAGCCAAAAGTTTTCCGAATGAGCACTGAGAATCCCAGTTTCCTTATCCGCCAAAGCGCGCTCATTAGGCTTTTAATAGCGCAACCCTTTTGTGAATCAACAAAGTCAAACAAAAACCAGTCACCTGACATTATAATTTGAGTCAAATCAAGAGGCAAGCTAGAACGTTATAATGCAAAAACTATCACTTACCACCGTCGACACTATTGAATGTCAAGTACAGTTTACTGCTCTTCCAAACTTGACTCATACCCACCAAAATTAGAGTACCCTGAGGAATGACAGTACATTCCAAAGGGTGTGCATACAGCTTTTTAAACAAAGCATTATCTTTAAACTCATCCGCGTGGGGTGGGGAATCTTTTACCTTCTCCTTCAGCGTCATTTCACGCCATGACATACCCTCAGGAATCCCACTGGCGTCCACAAAAAGAATTTATTTTCTCAATATATGTTCCTTGAACTTAAAAGCACAGATCGCAGACAAGATACCCACGTATCTCGTCGATCAAAGGTAAAAAAATGGTGCCAAGTCCTAACGGTGTTCTGTAGGCATCAATTTTGTGACGAGTCCCAATGATGTTCCATAGGCATCAATTTTGATTGTCGTCGTGGAAGTTAACCTGAGGAGGATGACCCCAGATGGCTTTTATATGAAATGGATTTTATCAGGCTTTTGTTTTTCGTATATCACTCTATTTCCTTAATACTATGTTTTTAAAATACAAATTACATATTTGTAATAATCATGTACTTACTCTATAAACAATCACTTTTGTAGACACTATTATAAAAACAAAAACAACTAATGTTTTCTCCGAATATGTTATCGATCATTTTTCTACATAACCACATGTTATAGTTATTACCTTTTTCAGGGTACCAACACTCAGGGGACTGTTATGAGTAATCTAAGTAAGCTTGGTAAATTCTTCATGGAAAAAGAATGTGTTTTCATTAAAAATTTGACAAATGGGATAATAAGTCAAGTTACCGCTTGACTAATCATGGACATACATTTTTTTCGAATTTTGATACCGTTGTGATGAAATATAATGATTTCATTTACTGATTTTTAATCTAATGGTTTTTCAAAAGCATTACAAGCTTTAAAAGAAAACTAAAAGATAAATTTAAATAAATGGACCAAAACCTTCAAGATTACGGCAACAGTAGGAGCGTGTGTGTTGAATGTCGGATCACAACTCGTTCAATGTGGATCGGGTCATACGGAGCTCCATGATGGAGGTCGAAGGAATCTATGCAAGTTAAAGCAACCCATTACCCACGTTCACCACCGATGACGTGGGTAGCTTAAGCTTAAGAAACTAACTATAAGTGCAATACAGCCGAAAGGGTTAAAAGGTTAAAGGGGTTGATAAATGACCAGCTGCGATGAACAGCAAAAAGCATGGAATAGGGTCACGTCCCATCATACTTTATGTGTGACTTCTCCCACTCAACCGCAAAAGAGCACGTGGGAGGAAACACTCTTTTACCAGCAGGTCCAAAGCCTTCAACCCACCAAAAAGGGCAACCCCCTCACTGCATACACGGATTGCTGAGTCAAAGGTTTCCTCTCTTGGCACATTCCTTCTCTATAAATGACCACACCTGGTCATTCAGCCAAACATTCCAAAATCTTACTCTCTCTCTCTCTAGAATTTGTACGCTACTTGTTCTATTCTTCACTTATCACGACACTATTACATTGCATGCATCAGTTCTGGGTTGAATCTCTTTCAATCCTGAACTCATAGCAATTAATATAGGAGTGATCTGACCCTATGTATTGCATACGTACGGGGACCCCGTAACCTGCATTAGGCAAATCCAGACTCTTGAACCCTTTTTCCTAACCAACCCAAACACTAACCTTGGTCTCACATTTGTTGTAGCAACAAGTTGGTGCCCACCGTGGGGCTACACCACTAAGTTTATCTTTAAATACCAGTAGTGTAGCTCCAACTTCATCAAGATTATCATGTCTGAAAGCGAATCTCCGAGTGAGGTGAACCAAGTACCTCGTACTTCAACACCTAGTGCTAGCCAATCTCCACCGAGTATGCCCACCTCATTCTCGACTCCGGGAAGTACTCCAACAGGAGCCATGTATCCTGATTTCTCTTCCTTTCAGACGCCAACCCCATCTCGTTCAGGGGTTACTTCCCCTCAAATCGGTGCAACGAGCACACCAACACGCATAGATTTGACACCTGATGGGGTAGCAAGCAACTTTCTACGGTACAGATCTCTTCTCAACCAGTACGCATTCCGAGAAAGAGATAAAGGAGTGAGAATCAGGCTGGATTATGACGAGCCTGAGCCCTCTTTATCACCTGGCCACCTCTGCCTCCTTTTGTAAGCTCACAACCCACCACATCCAGAAACGAAGCTGGTCCTAGTCACCTTCCACCAAATCCAAGTCCATATGCTGTTGCAAGACCAGATCCAACCATTTTTCCTTTGTTCACCCCCAACCGGTTGCAACTAGTGCACTGTTGGGACATGAGATAACTTTGGTTCAATTATTACAGTCACCAGCTTCAAGTCTTCCTCCTCCTGTGTCCACAACATGGGAGCAAGCCTTGTCTGTTCTCCCCCTGGCTCGAAGTGCAGCCATGAGTACCTCCTTGGGGACGAACTACATGGCTACACCCGAAAGCCTTCAAGGCTTCAACCTGATGCCACAAATGATGGCTCAAATGATGGAACATTTCCTTTGGCAACACTTCTTCAATCAAGTGCTGACCACTCAAGGAAATACAAATAGCAATCAGGCCTCAAGAGTAGAATAATATCTTGTTAAACTTTACAAGCCTAGCAATTTGTCTTGTTTTTCCTAACAAATTGCCGACTATTATTTTCAAACCTGGATTAAGATGCCATCCCACATAAGAACGTACGATGGAACTGAAGATCCCGAAGATCTCCTCCAAATCTTTACTGGGGTTGCAAGGATTGAAAAATGGTCTAATGCCGAGTGTTGTTTTATGTTCATGCAAACCCTTGTAGGGTCTGCCCGAATTTGGTTCAATGACCTACCCGATAGAAGCATTCGAACCTTTGACGACCTGGACAAAGGTTTCTTGGCCAACTTTTCGCAGCAACGGAGGTACGACAAGGATGCAACAGTGATTTTTCAAATCAAGCAAAGGGACGATGAAAGCCTTAGAGATTTCATCAAAAGGTACAAGAAAGAATGGTTAACATACGTGGGTGCTGACGAAAAGATGAGGGTGGCAGGCTTCATGAATGCTATCACCTCCAAGTATCTCACTAGAGACTTCAACAAATGCCTATCCAAGAGCCTTGAAGAGGCCCTTGAAAGGGCTGAAGCTCGCATCCTGGGGGAGGAAGCCGTTGATATCAAGGAAAAAAGAAAAAGGTGTCCCATTTGGAGGAGTAACAACCCGAATAGGAAGAGAAGCAACTATGGTTCCTATGACAAACGTTCTAGGGGTTTAAACCCCAGAAGGTCTGAAGGCAAGAACCCTCCAAGCAGGGAAAAACTGTGAACTTCTCAACCTTAACTAAAACCCCACAAGAAATCCTTGCCACTGAAGAGGTAAAGCATAGCTTCCGACCACCCCGAACCTTGCCAAAAAATAAAAGAAACGAGAACTCCACTCAGTATTGTGAGTTCCATGAGGAGAAAGGCCATCACACCAACGACTGTTTCCAGCTCAAGAAAAGAATTGAGGAAGCTGTTAAGTCCGGAGAACTTGCCCATTTGGTCAAAGGGGTAAGAGACAAAATGGCTGAAGGTTAGAGTAAGGAGGTAAACATGGTGAACCTTGATGAAAAAGCTTCCCACAAACAGCCACGCATGGAGGCTTGGGAGCTTCAATGTGTATGCTTCCCACCACCAGAAAGGGGTCTACTCTCGAACCCTTTGGTGGTGGAAGCCACTGTGGGAACCATCAAAACAAGCAAAGCTTACATTGATATAGGGGAAGCAACTGAGATAATGTTTGAGAAATGCTCCAACCGTCTAAGTAACAACGAACGTTCGAAACTTCAGCCAGCCAAGTCCTCTATTAAAGTTATTGCTGATGTTCCTATCAAGCCTTTGGGTCAATTAACGCTTGATGTTTGCTTTAGTGAAGGAAAAATGGAAAGGACCAAACCACTGACCTTTGTGGTAATCAACATGCCTTCCAACTATGATGTCATCATAGGAAGGCCTGGGCAAAGTGAGTTTGGTATGGCAGTTTCTGTTGGCCAAGATACTGTGAAGTTCCCACCGAAAGAGGGATAGAAACCCTTCAACCTACCCAGGAAGCCTTCCTGGTTGAAGGGGAAAGCTCAACAAAAAATGAAGAGGAGGAATAAGGCTGGATCATTAACCCCAAATATCCCCAGCAAAGGATAAGGGTGAATACCAACCTTACCTGTCACACCCCGATATTTCCACGTATTACCGGTGGACCCGGCGGGGAGTATCGTGACATAGTTGAAATCGTCATAGTCAAATAATCACAGTTTAATGCACAGTGGAAGTCTTGGTAGAAAATAATATTACAAACCGAAATGCAAATTATAAATAAATATTATACAGACGGTTGTAAGAGGATCCACAGGCGGATCTAAAACATAATGTAAAATTTCGTTCGACAGACTTTAAGCATTAAGAACTTGCAAGATTCTTTAACTAATGCTCAAGAGCTTCCAGCCAATTTTGCGTAGTACCTGCCACTTATTCTTTTTGAAATATACGTCAGTTTACACTGGTAAATAAAATTAACCAACTCTTTTGAAAATATTTATGAAAATTGATTTAAATGCACAAGGCACGAATATTCTTTTATAACTTGGGATAATTATAAAATAATATCGTATACAGATTTACATGTTCGTCGTACGTTCAGGGCCCGGGATAGATGCCGAGACAAGATTAATAGACACACCACTAATATAAACCCACAAGAAGTTATCATCACGAGTGAGTATATCGTTTTACATATGCAACTGTCAAGTGTATGCCTACACCCCGTGCTTAAGTCGTGGCCATTTCAAATGAATAAGCCGAGGATATCCAGAACACGATCATAATTAACCCCCAAATGCTTAAATCAAACAAAACAGATTAAAACAAGTTATCTCAATGATTTAACCACTAATCGATTAAATATTCAATACCCGACCAAGCGATAATAATTTACCGTATCCCAGGCCCGTATAAGGGAAAATAAGTTAAAAGTATTTACCTGAGCTTAAAATGAAAATTTTGTATTCTCAGCCGTATATCCGACTCAAACAAGTGTAGGTAGCTTTTACTGGGCTCCTAATCTAGAACGAAGGTTTTAATAACCTATTAGATTACTAACGGGTCTTATTTAAGTAATAAACTTAGAGCGGTTAGTATAAAGAAAGGTTTACGGTACGAAACACAAGATTAAGTGGTGACCGGATTGGAATGTAATTTAGACCCGACAAGTATGGAGACTTGTATAAAATGGGTAAACTAAATACATTCTGGATTTTGAAGTAAAAATGGTAAGGTTTAACCCGTTTCGGTCAATTTATGCAAACTAGTTACATAAACCGTACCGAACGCGTATAAACATAACGGGTAACCGGATGAGTCAAGTACAAGTTCCATAAGTTATTATTCTTAAAATATGTTGTGATATCAGTAGGATATCAACAATTATGCCCAAAAGATTTTAAAACTTAATTAAGTCCGTAAGGGTATTTTTGGTCATTTTAAAGTTTATAAACGAGGTTTAATAGTGAACTGAGGTTCTGGTCTAAAACATTCAGTAAAAATATTTATTTTATAAAGTTATAACAGTTGGATATCCTACATATGTGTGGTTTACCATTTATGGCCCAACTATGCACCGTAGGGGCATTTTGGTCATTTCACATATGTTTTTAAGGGCAATATTGGAAGTCTGAGTTCAAGACTTAAACTTACTGTTAAAGTATTAAAATTTATTTATAAAATCAGTAGGTAACAAGCCTTAGGTGTTAAATATGGTTTTAAACCATACTATGCACCTAATTATCGTAAAAGTCGATAATTAACGATATTTGGGATGTTTATGAAGATCTGAGATTTTGATCAGCCTTTAAGGTTTAAAATATTGTATTTAACATATAACATTAGTAGGAAAAGGTTTGGCATGTTAATCATGTGTTAATCTCATTTTATGAATGAAAAGGGTATTATCGTCATTTATCGAATTATACGAGAACTCAATGATATGGTCAGTTTATAATCTAACCAAAAAATCCAAAAATCCCTAAAAATAATATCAAAATAGTAGTTAATAAGTTTGGTGCCAAAATTTTGGGTTTAAACATGATTTATGCTAAAAATGTAATTTAATTTATAAAAAGTTTCATTTTACGATATCTTGCATAACTTTAGTTTGAGACCAGAAATTGATGTCAAATTTATTTGACATACTTATATATCAGTAATAAAGCTATTTGTTCTCTCATATATCCAAAAATCTCATTTTTATAACATAAGGGCATAATAGTCAATTTTTAAGCAAATAACGGAAACATGCAAATGAACTATGATTTCTAAGGGACCATGTAGTATAAACTCAGAGGGTTATACTAGCATATAATATGGTCACAAAGGAACCCTAAGGCATAACTAAACTAAGCTAATTCGGGTCAGAACTGAAAGTCAAAGCAAAAGTCAACTTTTGCGACTTTCGGTTGCGAACCGAGCCTAGACTCAGAATTGTCGGGTTGAACATGTCTAAACATGTTCTTACAACATTTACCAAGTTATTAAAGTGATAAAACGTATTTTATAGCTTCTACATTATCAGTTATGAATTCTTTTATTAAAACTGACTCGTTTAACTTTTATGTTCATTACTTTGACCCGACAATTGACTGAGTAAATGTGATAATTAGGAGGTGCCCTTTTGAGGGTTTAACACCTACATAATTACCAACATATAGCCACATTCGTTTAGAATTGTGGCTGGACCGTTTATGATTAATTTACAAGTCAAAGCAGAATTATGCTAACATTGACTTTCGGTCCTTATACTAATGAAAACTGAACTACAGGAGCCAAGAACACTTACAAGGGTCCTTAGCACGAAAATTTGAACTTAGAGAGCTTCCTTATAGACCAGGATGCTCCAGAGAATTCAGCTAGAGAGTTGTTTTGAGAATTTCTTTGAATGAGCAAGTTTTGAAAGCTCCAAATGGTTTATATTTATAGTGAATGAGGATGAATCAAGATCAACCCAAGTGTCCCCAGGTGAATTATGATGCTTCCATGTGTCTAAATGGTTTTTAAAAACCATCAACAAGCTGTTGAATTCTTTTACAGGTTGCAGAGAATCAAAATCAGATTTCAGGTTTGCATGCAGGCCAGCTGCCAGTTCTGGCTGGAAAACCTTCTCTGTCGCGCCACGCGCCAGACCAAGCAGATCCTGGCGCGCCACGCGAGACAACACGTTTCAAAGTTGTTTTGTTTTGTTGCAAGATCAGTCCTTGTACTTTCAGAACTCGAATAACTGACATTTTCAGCATGAGGGGCCCACATAATCAGGTCTTAAATGTTCTTGGGAGTAAAACCATGCATTCATATGTTTTGGATTTGTTGAAAAGGTCTCCCGAGAGTAGAATTGTCACCTTGACAGTTTTAACCCTTCTTTCTTGGAAATTGCAATTAAGCCATTTAATTGAACCAAAACTTCATGAAATCATTATCCGACATTCATGAGAGGAAAAAATAAAGTATTACAAAACTTCGGGATCGTTAAAAGGTCACTCAGAGGTAAGAATTAACATGTTGACACTTTTAACCCCTGTGCTTTGTAAACTTTTGATTTTAAGCACAAACGGCTTCCTGTGTCCGACAATTTATTCATTAAAGAATACGAAGGTCGTGTGAAGTCAATCAGAGGCACAAGTTTGGCATGTTGATGCTTCTAGTCCTTCTACATACGTCTTTACACTGTTTGACAATTTTAGTCCCTCAAAGTTATCTTTTAACATGATCAGGGTCTGTGACACGTGTCATCATTACATTGGACATGATTTTGCGAGGTGTTACATTACTGAAGACACTCTCTCGTATCTCAAGAAGTTGCTTTTACACAACATGGACATCTTTGCATGGTGCCCCGAAGACATGACCGGTATCCCTCGAGATATCGCTGAGCATGAGCTCAAAATCCCATCCAGTGTGAAACCTGTTGTTCAGCAAAAAGAATCTTGGCCCCAGACAGAAGCCTTGCAGCATGCAAAGAGGTTGAAGGGCTTGTACAAGCTGAAATTCTCCGAGAAGTAAAATACCATTCTTGGATAGCCAACGCGGTGATGCACAAGAAGCCTGATGGATCCTGGAGGATGTGTATCGACTTCAAGGATCTAAACAAAGCATGCCCAAAGGATTATTATCCTTTTCCTGAAATTGATTTAAAAGTCGATTCGCTTACAGGCTTCCTCTTCAAATGCTTCCTGGATGCTTATAAAGGTTATCACCAGATTCAAATGAAGAAGGATGATGAAGAAAAGACAGCCTTCCATACTGACAAGGTTATTTTTTTTGTTACCAAAAAATGCCCATTGGCCTGAAGAACGCGGGAGCAACCTGCCAACGTTTGGTAGATAAAGCATTTGCTGGGCAAATAGGCAAGAACATGGAGGCTTACATAGATGACTTAGTGATCAAGAGCAATACTGAAGGTGAAATGCTCTATGATATACAAGAGACATTCCGGAATCTCAGAAAGATCAACATGAAGCTTAACCTTGTGAAGTGCTCGTTTGGTTTTGAGGAAGGAAAATTCTTAGGTCATATCGTGGGGAAACAAAGCATAAAGGCTAACCCCAACAATGTTAAAGCCATCCTTGATACAAGGTCCCCACAAAGCAAGAAAGAGGTTGAAAGCTTGAATGGAAAGCTTGCAGCCTTGAAGCATTTTACGTCCAAGCTGGCTAAGAAGTACCTTCCATTTTTCAATTCAAGGGTGCACGAACAAGAAGGACTTCCGATGGATTGAGGAAGCTGAAGAAGCCTTTAACCAAATGAAGCAACACTTAGCTTCATTACCAGATATTGCTGCTCTGGAAACAGGGGAACTGATCTCTGTCTATCTTTCAGTTGCTGAGGAAGCTATTAGTGCGGTCCTGACCATCGAACGAAACAAGGCTCAGGTACCCGTTTAATTCTTTAGCAAAACTTTAAAATTGGCAGAGACCAAGTCTCCCCCATTGGAAAAATTTGCTCAAACTTTAGTAAAAACAGCCAGAAGGCTTCGAAGGTACTTTCAAGCACACCCAATACAAGTGGTCACTGATCAACCCATTAAAAGTATGCTTCAAAAGCCTGAAACTTCTGGAAGATTAGCCAAATGGGCAGTGGAACTAGGTGAACACAACATCAGCTACGTTCCAAGAAAAGTTGTGAAAGCCCAAATTTTGGCTGATTTCATTTTGGAAATCCCAAAGGAAGCAACATCAGAAGTTAAGACTACCTCCACTGAACCTTCTGACCCTGATACCTGGAAGCTTTTTACCGATGGAGCTTCCAGCCTTGAAGGGTCAGGGGCAAGGCTGGTCCTGATCAATCCTGAAAAATTAGAATTTACATATGCTCTTCGGCTTGAATTTCAGACAACCAACAATGAAGCCGAGTATGAAGCACTGATTGCAGGACTCAAGTTGGCCAAAACGATGGATGTTCAAAAGCTTCAAGTCTTCACAGACTCTTTGCTAATTTCAAGTCAAGTGAATGATAGCTACATAGCTAAAGAACCCAACATGAAGAAGTATCGAGAAAAGGCAAAGGAACTCATTGGCACATTTCAATCATGCACCATCAAACAAGTCCCAAGGTCACGAAACAAGAAAGCCGATGCACTAAGTAAGCTTGCATCACTTACCTTTGCCCATCTCACCAAGAAAGTGTTGGTTGAAGTGTTAAAGATATCGTCCATTCAAGAGCTCGAAGTACAAGATGTGATTACAGAAGAAGGGCCTAATTGGATGACCCCATTAGTCAAATTCCTAACAAATAGTGAGTTGCCAAGTAATCAGATGGAGGCTGAAAGGGTTCGGATCAAATCGAGACAGTATGTGTTACAAGGAGATATCCTCTACAAAAAGGGATACCTTGCACCACTACTTCGATGTGTTGGCCGAGAGCAAAGCCAATATCTGATCATGGAAGTTCACAAAGGAATACGTGGGGCTCACTACGGCCCAAGATCAGTGGTTTCCAAGCTAATGAACCTTGGATACTTTTAGCCTTCCATGCATCGGGATACATCCGAACAGCTACGAAAGTGTGAAGCTTGCCAGATACATGCTCCAGTGCCCAAGAGCCCCAAACATGACCTGGTCCCCCATCTCCTCAGCCTGGCCATTCCACAAGTGGGGGATGGATATTGTTGGTCCATTCCCACCGGCCAAAGGAGGAGTCAAATTCTTATTGGTTGTCGTGGACTACTTCACCAAGTGGCCGGAAGTGAAGCCACTGGCAAAGATATCAGGAAAACAAGTCATTGACTTCGTATGGGAAAACATAATCTGTCAATTTGGGCTGCCAAGAGTGCTAGTCACGGATAACGGGAAGCAATTTGCCGAGAAGCCTTTTAGCTCCTGGTGCAAGGAGTTCAAAATAACCTAAGTGTTCAGCTCGGTGGCTTACCCACAATCCAATGGTCAAGTTGAAAGAACAAACCGCAGCATTGTTGAAGGGATTAAAACTCGTTTGGGAAGGTACGACAACAATTGGCTCGAATAACTTCCCAATGTGCTATGGGCAATTAGAACAACCGAGAAGACGAGCAACAAGAAAACACCATACAGCCTAGTGTTCGGATCAGAGGCTATAATCTCAGTGGAAAATAGGAGTTACAACGAAGAGGACGTTCAACATTGATCTAGAATCAAACAAGCAAAAGACGATGTTGAACTTGGAACTCCTTGAAGAAGCCCGTGACCAAGCAGCCATACAAGAAGCAAAATACAAGTAGAAAATCGAATCCTATTACAATGCACGGGTAAAGTATGAACGGTTCAAGCCAGGGGACCTTGTCCTTCGAAACAACGAGGCCAACAAAAAAGAAAGCCAAGGAAAGCTTGGCTCTAAGTGGGAAGGACCATACACTATCCTCGAAGCTCACAAAAGGGGATTATACAAGCTAGCATATCCATAAGGTACAAAGCTTCCCCGTCATTGGAATGGCAAAAACCTTAAAAGGTTCCATGTTTAGTCAAATGTGTTTAGAAAAAATAGCAAAGTGTTGTTTTGTTCCCTTTGTAACCCAAACACTTTGAAATGAATGAATGATGAAGTTCTTATCAAAACTTGTCTTTCTATCCTATAATCAGGTTGAGAACTTAGCAAGAAACTCCATGGCAAGGGCCATGTAAGGGGATGAGCTCCCAGGCCACATCGCTCAATAGGCTCAAGGGTTAAATGGACCAATATAAGGGGTGAGTTCCTAAATCAATACAACTCCATGAGACTTAGAAAAGTTTTTCAAAAAAGTATGTCTCATTGACCAGTTTGAGCAGCCTACACCAAATGCTCCTTAAGCCTTAACATTGGCTTACGAACCAAAAAACATACTAAGTAAAAGTCAAAAATAGGATAGGTGTTGTATTCTCTTGTTAAAAATATCCTAAGGTTAAGTGACTGCAGCACTAAACCCTTCAAGGTATAGATAACATAAGATACACAAACCATCAACAAAGACAACACACCAAACAAATAAAAACACAAGGGAGTAAATGAAACAACATAACAATACAAGACATCACAAGTAGAACATAACATGTCAAACATTAGCAAAGTTAAAAGTAGCAAAGGCCAGGCAGGCCATCAAACATAGAACATTGTTCAGGAGCCTTCAAGGCTTTAAGCAACCAGGGACCTAAAAGGATCCCATAAATATATACATAACATAATATTGTTTTAAGATGCAAAGATAGCTACGAATGGATTGTTCAAACATCGGAAACAGATGTAGAAGTCCCAGATTCAGCAGTCCTAGCCTTCTTGCCTTTCTTAGCCTTCTTTGTCTTCCTGCCACCATCATCACCTACAACCTCGAAACCTTCGAGACTTACTTCCAACGAACCCTCAGCAATATCTGAAAAAGTCTCCTCACTATCTCTAGAGTGGGAACGCTTCTTAGATAAGGACTTCAACACTTCAGCACACGACCTCACTAAGGCCAGAGGGTTTCAAGTCCTGCAGCAAAGAAATAGGTTTACCAAAGCAAGATGAAACCTCACCAACATAGGGATAGGTTAGGCACTCCATGTTGAGGACAGATTCCTTGAAAGTAGCCAAGGCTTGAGGTTGATAAAAAGGAGATTGCTCCTGAGGCTGACCATACTCATGGGCCTTATAACCAGCAATAAAACCCAAATGCTTGCCATGGTTGAGAAGCTTCGTGTAGACATCACCAAGGGCTGAGTTGAATTCGGTTGAATGAAGAAGGTAGGTAACCACCTGTTGAAACCCGTGCTCAATCAACCATTGGTTGTCACTAGTAGCCCGGGACAGAGAAGCCTTCCTTCTCATCCAGAAAGGCTTTTTGCTGAACATTGAGGGCATCCCTGTTAGCCTTCAATTGAAGCCTATCTGCTTCCATTCTCTTCTTTAAATCACTCAGCTCAATTTCATGCCTTGAAGTCAACTCATGAACCTTCACAACCCAAGCCTTCTCCTTTTCAGCGAATCCATCAATCTCCTTCTTCATAGCTGCCATCGAAGCCTTCATTTTCTCCCTCTTCTTTGAAAACTCCTCATATTCATGAATCCTTTTACGAAAGCGAGAAACCCCCTCAGGAAGCATGGCAGCCAGATTACAAACACTCAGCAACATTCGAGAAATCAGCATATCATCCTGCATTGCTGAATCCGAACCATGAACCATAGGGGGAGAAATTGTTCAACACATCCTCGCAAACAACAGAGGATTTGAAATTGTCCCCAACCTTAACCTGCCAGTTGGGAACATAAATCTCACCAGAATTCCCCTCCAACGGTTCTTCACCACTCCTTTTCGAAAAACCTCCGGCAGCAGACACCACAACCCTTTTACCACTTGACTTCCCCTTCTTCCCAACCACCACTGCCAACTCCTTAACTTTTTTCCCTTCAACCTCAACACCCTGATCCTCAGAAAACTCAATTTCATTGTTGAGATCAACATGATTAGCAGCAGATGATTGACCCGGACCCTTCAAATGGCGAGATGAACGACGAGTTGAAGGTTTAGAAAAGCTAATATTCGTGAAACGCTTAACATTCGGCACATTAACATACTTCCCTCCTGGAACCAATCTACCCTCAGCAGTCCTAGTTATGGCATCCTCCCCCTCAATGGCTTCAACATCTCCAAGAACAACATCAGAAGTATCGTCGGACTTGATAAAATCCAAAGCAGACATAACTGTGGCCAACAAACAAAATGTCAGGTAACATAAACATAAAAATACAAAGAAGGGGAAAGCCAAAAAACACACCCTGATCACCCCTCATGAACATAGGGTCTCGATTCGGCTTATCCCACAAAATACTCACACCGGTAAAGACCAAAAGATGTTCTGGGAAAGGACGAAGCCGAGAGGGACAAACCCTAAGGGCTTCCAACATCCCCTCATCTAGTTCAGAAGCAGATGGTTCAATTTCATTCAGAACGGCATCTGGATGCCTCCACACTATTTTAAATGGAATGACTAACTCAGATACCAAAAAAAATCGATCTTTCCAGGAACCAAGGGTAGTAACAAGTGAAGAAATCAAAGAAATATCAATCTGGGATGTTACAAACGTAAACTAGTCACCATTTTTGGCCAATCAGAAAAACCGTCAAAACATCAACAAAGTCGGATCATAACCTAGGGCACGACACAAAACCTCAAAATTTAGAACCCTAGAAACCCCCTGGGATGCAATTGCCCAAAAGATACACAATAATACTCCAGAACATTAAGGACAAAAACAGAAAAAGGATAGCGGAGATTGGAAAACTCAAAGTGATGGCAATACAAAGCAATAAAACCAGAGGGATACTGATCAATGGACTTATCACAACCTGGAGCAACCGGATTAATAGAAGGGTCAATACCCCAATGCTCACAAAAGGAATCAACTTCCTCTTGCGTTAACTGAGAGAAGGTTTTGCCCATATCCTTTCTTGCACCCATCGTTCTGAGGGATGATCAAGGGAAATCAAGAATAAAGAAGAAAAACGAGAAACTAACCCGAAGATCGAAAAGAGAGAATGCAGGAGTTCTTGTTGTGAAAAATGTGTGTAAAATGAAGTGTTGTTTATCTTAAATGATAAGATAAAGAAGCAATTAATAAAAAAACCAGTGGTTACAGGACATAGGGAAGAGAACCACCGTCTGAATAACTGTCACATGTCAAATCAACTATCCAATCAAATTTGAAATAATACCGCCCAAAACCTTAAGACATGTAACCCTCGAAGCCTCGAAGCCTTTTAGCTAATAAAAAGTGTTGCACAAAATTCAGAAGCCTTTGAGCTTACACCCAAACACCTCTGACTTGGGGGGCTGATAACGTGGGTAGCTCAAGCTTAAGAAACTAACTATAAGTGCAATACAGTCTAAATGGTTAAAAGGTTAAAAGGTTCGATAAATGACCAGCTGTGGTGAACAGCAAAAAGCATGGAGTAGGGTCACGTCCCATCACACCTTACGTGTGACTTCTCTCACTCAGCCACAAAAGAGCATGTGGGAGGAAACACCTTTTTACCCGCAGGTCCAAAGCATTCAACCCACCAAAAAGGGTAACCCCCTCACTGCATACACGGATTGCTGAGTCAAAGGTTTCCTCTCTTGGCACATTCCTTCTCTATAAATGACCACACCTGGTCATTCAGCCAAACATTCTGAAATCTTACTCTCTCTCTAGAACTTGTACTCTGCTTGTTCTATTCTTCACTTATCACGACACTATCATGTTGCATACATCAGTACTGGGTTGAATCTCTTTCAATTCTGAACTCATAGCAATCAATAGAGGAGTGATCTGACCCTACGTATTGCATACGTAGGGGGAGCCCGCGACCTGCGTTAGGCAAATCCAGACTCTTGAACCCTTTTGTCTAGCCAGCCCAAACACTAACCTTGGTCTCATGTTTGTTGTAGCAACAACCACCAATAATAGTTTCTCCATTTTTTAATTTCATGTTTAATGCAGTAACATTTGCAATGCTTTCGAACTTGTACTCTTAGCTTCTTAGGTATAGTAATTTAATTCTAGTTTTCTATCTTAGATAGTAATTTAATTCTAGTTTTCTAAAGTTTAGAAGATGGTTAGTTTTAGGAATTCCTTTATGTAATTTACTTCGGTTTAGGTGGGACGGGGCACATTTACGGGTACCATGCCCTGGTTCGAACCCGCATTAGATTATCGCCGCCACTCTTACGGGTGGGTTGGGCAGGTTAGTTTTCCGGGTAGAGGAAGTTGTAAGGGTAAGAGTCGAGGGTTGGGATGTTTGATGAGTTTAAGGTTTAAGCGTGTGTTTGATTGATGGGTGGAGTAAAAGAATTAGCTCCATGGTTTTGGGGTACTTAGGGTAGGTGCTGCCAATGTTTTGTAGTACTAAGGTACTTTGGTTTAAATTTGACATGGTGTCGGTTGATTGATCGAGGCAAGGGTACTACCCTAGAGTGTCTCTTACCCCCTTAGACCATGGGTAGTGGGGCATTATGATAATGTCTCTCTCTTGAGCATGATCCGACATGTGCCATCCTAGTCAGCATGGGACATTATGGGAGGAGATATGCAAAAGTGGTGTAGTAGTGGTATAATGTCACTTGCAATGATTATTCAATTATTTATTTTTAATTTCTTTTCTTTTGTTAGGAAAATACGTAAAATAATATTACATTAAATTAAAAAAAATACATTAATATTAAAAAAAACACACAAATAATACTGTGTAGAAATAAATGTTTAGTCATCCGGAAACGACGCCTAAAAACTTTTGGGTTTGGGTATGTCGGCGCTTCGTCAAAGTAATATTTCATCAAACGAGCGTTCACCACAACTCGGTCTTGTTCCGTATATTCTCTTTGCAAAATTGGGTGTGGAGGCCGACTAACGTGTTTCACGTACCTCGTCGCGAGCTAACACGCACTCATAACTGCCTCTTGCTCGACCTCCTCGTCGGTCGTGTCACCGTCATCGGCTAAAACCTCTTTGCAAAAATGATTTGCAACGGATGAGGAGGACGTAGGGGAATCCATTTTTTGTAGAGATAAGTGTTATTTACATCCCTCTAGTTTGTCCACTTTTGCCATTTCAAACCAAATTTCAAAATTGTACCATTTTTCTCCCTGACATTATCGAAACGTGTCATTTCAGTCCTAAAATCTAGAATAAAATGTCATTTTTTGTATCTGAGCTAACTGTGTTTTTTTAACTATGATAAGTTTTTTGGACTAAAATGACACGTTTTGAGAATGTCAAGGAGGAAAATGATACAATTTTGAAATTTGACCTGAAATGGCAAAAGTGAACAAACCACAGAGATGTAAATGACGCTTAACTCTTTTTTGTAAAGTTGGTGTGGTGTTGTGTTTATTTGTAGGAGAGTTGTGAGTACGAGTGTGTATATATAGAGAGATATTAAAATTAATGTTTTTAAGTAACCGTTGAGATTACCGTTGCACAACGTTCAAAAGGTTTTGATTGGCAATACATTTTCGTTAGGGCGTGTTTGAGGAAACTGCAAACTAATTTTTTGGACGAAAACGCCCGGGGGCGGTGTGTGCGGCGTGATTGAGCAAGAAAAGGTCCAAATCACACACCAATACGGGTGGCCTTACGAACGAAAGAGAGTAAAGTTTATGTTTGAAAAAATGTTTTGTGTTTCTCTTTGAGTTAGTAATCAGGATTTCCAATGCTAAACTCAGTTGTGGCAAGATTGAGTGGGGTTCCTTGGATCCTAACTTGATACTAATGGTAGATCTAGTATTAACTTAGGCACCCCTATCGTTTGTCTGTGTGGTGTGTCTGTATCACAAACGAGCTTTAGATCTATCCGTTTCTACCCCTTTTTATGTTATTTCCTTTTTCTATCTGTTACCCTACCGAGTGTACAACAGTGTGTGGTATACGGTGGAGCCTGGGGTTGTATGTCCAACTGCACAACTAAGCCATTGGATCCTTAGAAATATGGATATATATATGTACCTGACGAGGTATGACCCGAATCGGATAATCCGACCCGGTCCTTACCTATTATTTTATTATAAATAAATAATTATAAGGATTTGTTCTAGAACATTCCATCCTGCATGCAGTGGCGAAGCTTGAGATTTCCGACCGGGAGATCGAAAACGTATATACCTAAATATTTCTATAAAACCAGGGGGTCAAAAACGTATATACCCAAAAATTTCTATACGAAAACTACATACTCCCCACTACTGAACGAAAAGTTCGGGGGGTCGGCCACCCCCTCCCGCCCCTATTATCCTACGCCCATGCCTGCATGGATAGGTCACGTAACCAAATCTCCAACTTTTTGGGAAGATCATGTAAATCCCTAACTTATCGAAGCCCATCCTAAGTTAGGGGAAACCCTAATAGCAAACTATAAATAGAGGTAAACGTATAAGGTATGGATCATCTTATTCTCATACAACTCTCTTCTTCATCTTTACTTTCGTACTCCCAAAACCGAGACTTATTCTCACGCCGGAGGGTGGTTACAGGAATAACCCCGTTCCTGTAACGAGTCCTAACGGTATTTCTGTTTTGCAGCTAACCGTTCGGGTCACTGATAGTTGAAGTCTTAGTCGGATACTACCGTCAAGGTCAGTGTTTCTTCATTGGCGCCATCATTACTTTGGCCTTTTATCTCAAAACCTTTTTATTTTTTTGTTTCTTTGTTCTCTTAAATTCATAAGATACTCTTTAGTTGTATGTGTGCTATCGGTGGCTCATCATTTTTCATTTACACAAAAAACTATTTACTTTTATCACTTAAATAACCTTTCATTTACACAAAAAGTATTTACTTTTATCACTTAAATAACCTAATAGTTACATGTTATAAATGTACAAACACATGAGAGCTCTTTTGTAAACATCATCAAATAGTAATGGCATTAACAACTACCACATGTTTATCAAATATGAAAATGACTTTAACAACTGCTAAAGTAACACACGGGGCTTACATTCTAGTTAGGTTGAACGGTATTGGGGACGTCCCGGCACGGTGAGGCCGCACCACCGCCCCCTCCCAGTCTGTCCCGACCACCTTCGTCGCCCTATTGCCGCTTGTGACGATTCTCCCTTTTCCTTATCCAACACACATATATACATACATATATCATGTATATATAAAGGGGTTGATCACCCATACTCTAGGCTCATCCCTTGGGGCTCATCTCCCACACCCGATGATGTGGCCACCTATGTAGCGGGTCATCCCCAAGTGACTACCCTCCTTCACACCCAATAGCCTTATTATAAAATACACAACTTTAATTAGTTTTTACATTTTGTAGATTACTTTGGAAAAATATTTAAAACGAATTAATTAATTAAATTAAATTAAATTAAATATGAGATAGGAAAATTTTAGTGATCATTCATACAGTTTTTATGCATCTCAACTTAATTTTATTTAGGTATAAGTAATTATGCATTAAAAATGATGAATTGATATTAACATGGGTAGTTGTTTATAGAGGTGCACAAACCGGTTAATTTTAATAACCGGATCGGTTAACCGGTTATACCGGTTAATTTGACTTTTTGACTTTAACCGGTTAATGCTTTAACCGGTTATTACTTTAACCGGTTATTTTTTTAACTGGTCCGGTTAATTACTTTAATCGGTTCGGTTATTTAACAGGTTATTTTCGGTTAAAAACCGGTTTTTTTTGCCTTTTTTTGAATTTTTCGGTTATTTTTTCGGTTAACCAGTCTATCGGTTAAAAAACCGGTTTAAAAAAACCGGTTAATAACCGGTTATTATACTAAAAACTTGTAACCGGTTACTAACCTACGGTTAAATAACCGGCTGGACCGGTTATTCCTAAATCGGTTATTAACCGGTTACGGTTTCGGTTAATAACCGGTTACGGTTAATTAACCGGTTATTTTGTGCACCTCTAGTTGTTTATGAGGAAGTAAAGTTAATCTACGTGACATGTGATGAAGTTTTATATGAATTAATTTAGTGCACGTTAAATGGGCCATTAATACTTTCTCTTAATTGGGCTTTGAGATTGGCCTGTGCAGGAAAGGAAAAGACGATTAAATAAGGATAAGATTTGAAAATGAGGTAATGGTGGAGTGGTTGGGGGAAATAATTGGTGTTTCTTGTGACGCGAGTTTGATTTCCACTCTCCTCATTATTTTCTGTGGCATCCAGGTGAAGAGCAAATACGGGTGGCGTCGGTTCGACTTGGATGGGAGGCGAGATTTTACCTATTATTCCACTGTCGTGCCTTCAGACGGATGGAGATCGGGTTTCCGCGCATCTGGGGAGAGCCAAGGGGCTAGCGGCGGTCAAGTAGTCGACCTCGCCGGTGTCACGGTGGTTGGCACGTCGTTCCTTGCCGTTCAAAAAAATATAGTGATAAGATTTAAGGTTGTTTACGGTCTAATTTTGATAGTTTTTAAGTTAAATTGTGAGTTAAATCGATAGTAATTGTTTTTTATCATCAAAAACCAAAACCAGACCGTTGAATTTTAAAACCGGACAAAACGAACTATTACTAACGATTTGGTTTCACAGTTTGAGATTTATATGACTAATATAAAACGCATAACTAAAATATAAAGGAATATTGGATTTTAAAAATCTCAAGTATTCGTCATTTGCCGCCATGGTTGTAAAACAAGGTTTTCAAGGCCGAATACTCCCCGAGTAGTCGCTACAAGGTAGGCTGCCGAGACGACTTTCTTTGACTCCGCCTAATTACTCGAAATCAGTCAAACGCGGTCAACCTTGGCCAAAATCGTATCTAGTAGGTCAACTCGGACCGAGTTTGACTTAAAAAATAATAAAACATAATTTCTATGACTATCATATTAAAGAATTAATATCATTTTCACGTATTTTGTTTTAGATATTAGTAAATTTATGTTATTTGACATATATATAATTTCCAAAAACTAATTTCTTTATACTTTAACATGTCCGAGTACTCGCCGAGGACTCTCCGCCTAGGCCGAGTACTCTCAACTCCTCGGTCGACCGACTAGGGGGCCCCTAGCGACTTTTGCAACCATGTTTGCCGCCAACAGTCTCAACTTTAAAAATAACCACTGGCAATCCCAACTATTAATATATTGGCCTCCAATGGACCCTGACTAACAAAACGCTAACGTCGTTAGTCTCCGGTCATCGAAAAATTCTTTTTTGCCTGGAAAACTCAACATTTTTGTCCCAAACCTCTTTCTAACCTTATTGCGGACCTTAAGTGACCTTTTTTCCGGTAAAAGCCCCAATTTTAAGTCGCCGGAAAACTCTTTTTTTGCCGGAAAACTTCTTTTTGGCCTGAAAACTCAACATTTTCATCCTAAACCTCTTTGTAACCTTAGATCGAACCTTTAGAAACCTTTTTCTGGCCAAAACGGTTTTCCGGCGACCGAAGACTAACGGCGTTAGACTTCTGTTAGTCAGGGTCCATTGGTGGCCAATATGTCAATATTTAGGACTGCTAATGGTTATTTTTGAAGTTTGGACTGTTCTCAGCCAATGGCTAATAGTTTGGATTATTAAAATCCAATATTTCAAATATAAATAGTCAGTGGTTTCGGTTAAAAATACCAGCAGGCTTGTACTGGTAATATGAGATGGAAATATTTAATTAATTTTTTTGAATGGCAGCTAATTCAGTAAAAAGAAGAAACATTCCAGCGAAAAGTTGGATACAAAGAAAAAGCAAAACGGCCGAATACGACCAACAAAAACCAAAAAATAAACATGATAATAGGTCCAAAATCCACGTCTCCCAATTACCCACAAAAGACTTCGCCCTGTGCTTAATTCAGTTGAAGAGTAGCAATTGATTTTATTGCGGTTTGGTGTATTTGGAAATCGAGAAACAAGATGGTGTTTAAGAAAAGAAAGGTCTTAATCACAAAGCTAACGGAGGATATCAAATCGGTGGGGTTCCTTTGGATAAAAATAGATCGTCTTTCAATTCAATTGCATGGAAGGATTGGCGTAATTTTATCTTATAATTTGTTAGTTGTTTGGGAGCTCTCTAGCGTTTTGCTAGATGCCATTTTCTAACGAAAGCAATTGCATGGAAGGATTGGCGTAATTTTATCTTATAATTTGTTAGTTGTTTGGGAGCTCTCTAGCGTTTTGCTAGATGCCATTTTCTAACGAAAGTTGCCGTAAAAAAATATAAACAATCTATATATATAATAAACAAATAAAGTGTGGGACACGTGTCACCAAATGGTGCAACCTCACAAAATTTTGGGCGGGAAAATTAGAGAAAAGTGTTATTTTTACACGGGATCCGCGTGTGGTATATCCATACCCGGTTTTTGGATCCGGGTATAAAAACTATCTAATTAGCCTAAATCTCATTCTTCTCATTCACGCTTTCATTCAAGCTTACAAAACCCTAATTTTGTTCATCGCCGACAAGCAAATCTACCACCATCTCTTTCGATTTCATTAGCATCTGGTAATTCAATGAATCTATTCTTATTTTCTTATGATTTCTTGTATCTTTCATCGATGATTTCGTTCAATTTCTTATGATTCTTCTATCATTCATCCATGATTCGTTCGATTACATGTAATCTGAGTGTTTTCATTTTGATTTTTAAGATTTCATAGATTTTAGATATAAATGGTTCTCTTTTTTTTTCCAGATTGGATAGGTTTAATGGATGAAAATGCCGATAGAAACGGATTCCGGCGAAAGCTAGGGTTCCGGCAAAGTTAGTAGTTATCTGGAGTCGTCGTCACTAATTTTGCTTAAGGAAACGGCATGCTCTTCTTTGTTTGTTTATTTTTCTTTGTTATTTTTTACATATAGTCAAGATTTTTTTAGGTTTTGTTGATGAAAATGCAGATAGAAACAAATTCCGGCGAAAGCTAGGGTTCCGGCGAAGTTAGTAGTGATCTGGAGTCGTCGTCCCAATTTCGCTTAAGGAAACGGTATGCTCTTTTCTGTTTGTTTGGTCTTTAAGTTTCTTTGTCTCTAATACCAGCCTATTCCCAAGCATCAAACTTGGTAGATCAAATGCTGTATGGTGTCAATTCGCTTCTGCTACGGCTGGAATTCTTGGTAACACTGAAAAAAAACTGTAAGTTTTATAATCTTCAGTAGATAGTGTGAGTTAAACAAAAAAATGACATGCCATGATTGCATTGTGTGTATATATATAGACCTAGCTAGGGTGAGTTCATTACAAAACAATTACGATAACAAAAGAACAAACCTAAATCGTTTAAATTTTATGGAAGTATCATATACTTTTTTTTAAATTATGTGCTTTTTACATACCAATGCGTATTATATACATTAAAATCAAGATTGGATCTGGTGACAAAGAAGAAACAGTAGCAAGCCTGGTACAATGCAATCATTGGACTATACTCATGAACCACTTTGGGATTTGGGGATGTGTGTCGATACAAGTCGTGGTGCAGCAGTTCGTGACATGATTGTGAAACCTTTGAAAGAGGCTAGCTTTGAGGTATAGTCAGGAATATAACTTAGGGCAAATACCACAAAATCGTCACCAGAGATCAAGTTCATTTTTTTTAGGTGATTATATTTTTAATTATTATTATTTTTTTCTGTAAAAGAGTACCTGCATTTAATTGTAGACCCTAAATTCTTTAAGTGGTCAGTGGTCACTATTCGAAAATGTTTAGTGTATTAGTGTCACCTGAATATAAATAGTGTCTAAAAGGATTTGAGAAAAACTGAATATGCTTTTGATGAAAGTAATTTGTGATACGTCATCATCATTGTATCATGTACTTATTTATATCTTTTTGGTCAATTGTTAGATCAAACTTGGAGAACTTGAACCGGAGCTTATAGATTAAGGCAAACTCTGAAAAGCTACAATATGCTCATAATGAACTTCTGGAATATATGCTTGTGTTGAAGAAGAAGGTAAGAGCGGGTGCTATACTTATGGCTTATGTTTTTCAAGTTCATAAATCGTTTTTTATTCTTCTTCATATGGGTGACGTTTCAAATTTTACGAAAAAGGATACACCTCGACAAAGAGAATAAGAACATCAGCATGTCGAAGAATCAGTTAATGGTGTATGCTACTAAAACAAGTAATTCATTTTTTGTTACATCTTCCATTATTTAACAATCTAGGAGATTTTTTATACTTAAAAACAACCGTTCGACAACTTTCGACCTGTTTCTTTATTATCTATTATTTTGATTTTACCTATTTGACCTGTAGAGATGAAACTTACGAAAGTTAACCAAATTCAAAAACTAATGATTTGAAATTTTACCTATACTCAAAACGACCCAGTTCAGTTTCTATTAATAAATTTTATTTTAATTAAATTTGAAGCATGCAGTCTTTTACATAGTTTTGGTAGCGTGTTTTCATCAATTTGGCTTTCATAGAGCCATTTGGACTCACTTAGATCGAGGTGATTTTTCTAATGTTTTTTTATGCATTTTTAGAAACTAAGTGCACAAGTCGGTAGGATACCGTTAGCCCAACTCACTAGATTCTATTAAACAGGAAATACATCGAATGGGTTCTATTTGTTTGATTGTTTTTTGTCATTATGGTTTTGGAGCAAAATAAGTTCTGGTCAAACGGGTGGTTTTAAAAAAAAAAAAACTTTAAAGTTTTGAAACTTTTTTGAGCACCTATCTTTATGTATGATAATTTTGTCGAAGAAATGGGTTTTGAGAAACAGTTTGATGTTATAGATTACTAAACTCTTCTTCACTAACTTTGATATAAGGGATATCTATTTAAGAACTTCTATGGTTTAAAAGTTACCTGTTTGGATTCTTATTGCCTGAAACCTAATCTTAAATTTAACCTAAATTGACTTGAAATATTATATGCTTAAGTACAATTCTAACAATATAAAGTTCATAAGAAATTTAATATATTACTTATATTTTTTAAGATTATATAGTATATTAATATCTTGATTCTTTATGCCGATAAAGAGATATGAAATCATTTTCGAGTAATCTGCCGATCATCACCTAATATCAAACCCTTAGAATTTCCTATACCCAACCAATCTTTCTCCTTGGGTACGGAGTTTTTAAGCCATCCAAGTAATCATAAAACGATTTTTTCTGATTCTACATTAGGTGATTGCTACTCTCATTTTATATAATGGAGAAGAAGGCATTCACTAAACTTTTTAGCGAATTTACACAGGCTAGGTTGACGTCTACAAGTCTTCCAACTAACGTCAAGGATTCGGAGAAAGTTAGCAAGAAAGAGACTTAGCTCCTATCTCTATGAATTCAAAGCAGTTATCATTTGTCGTGTAAGGATTTCATCACGTTATTTATAATATGTTTAAGAATTTTATTAGTTGAAAATTCAAGTAAAAGTATAATATAATATAATTTAAAAACAAACAATATAACATTTTGTATCGGTTTACGAAACATTTTTTAACGGAGATCTCATTAAGAATTAAAAGGTAATAAGCTTTACACGAAAACTATGAATACACACGGAGACAAAAACGAAACAAATAAATTATTGTGGGAAGGGAACGAAGATACTAACGCCTTTCAAAATGTTGTTTATGTACCTTTTATTATTGAAAACTAAAATTTCCTAACCCGGGTTGTTCCCGGGTGATAGCCTAGTCTCTTTCATAAACACGACAATCGATATTTAACCCTTTTAAAAAGCCTCACTTTTAACCCCTTTAAAAAGCCTTGCATTTCTTTCTTTCCATAAAAAACATTTAAACCCATTTAATTTTGAGCAGCATATTTAAGTTCATTACACTTTTACAAAGCAAATAAAAACCCATATATCCCCCCACCCTAGCTCAGTTGGTTAGTTGGGCTGGTGTTCTCATTGGAAACACCGGTTCGACTCCCGGTTGTAGCAAAAGGTGCGGGACGTCCCAATGATGGATCGTTTCCTACCGAGGCATGGTTCGATCCGGAGGGCAACCCGGTTTTACCCAGCTGTTACCCCAGCGAGGTTCTCGTGTGAGGGCAGTATGGTTTCCGGGCGAAGGTCAGTTTGCGCGGCGGCCGGGGCCCGATAGAACATCGCGTCCGTAGGCGGGGCTGACGGGGGATTGTCTTTGACAAGAACCCGATGACCACTAAATCCTGTACATAGAAAGTCACCCTTAAAAAAATAAAAACCCATTTAATTTTGGGTTGTGCACTGATGTTTGAGTGATTTAAGATCGCATACTTGTTTTGAACAGGACATAGAACTCAATTGATGGGCTAAACTTCATTCATCTTTTGGGCCAATGTCTAATGAAAAGAGAAGAAAAGAAATAGGAGGGCACGACAATTAATAGGTATTGAACACCAACGGTAGACGATAGTAGCCTTTGGCTGTGTGTGCGTGGGACACAAATCGAGAAAGATTGTTTTTTAAATGATAAAATGTGAAATGTCTGCAGTCTGCGTGCCACATCTGTAGAATAAGAGATGGACCAAAACTCCGTAATACGGTAATATGCAAGAAGAATGTTGTTTGTTTTTTAAACTTCTAAAATAAACTAGTGGGTGGTGGTGGTGGTGCTGGACAGGGGTGTTGGACGCTTGTGGTGGGTGATGGACGTGGACGGTGGGTGGTGGTGGTGGTAGATGGTGGGTGGTGGTGGTGGTAGATGGTGGTGGTGGGTGGGGATGGTGGTGGTGGTGATGGTCGATGGTGGGTGGTGGACGGTGATGGTGGTGGTGATGGACGGTGGTGGGTGGCGGACGGTGGTGGTGGTGGACGGTGGTGGACAGTGGTCAAGAGGCTTTCTCTAACAATGTTTTTCTTGGTCCGGGATCTGGTTATTATGTGCAATACGGCAGAAATAATAATCTATGACACTACAAATATCCTGGGGATATCGGTTCTAGTGACTCAGTACCGAATCGATCGATGACCTCAGATACAAGTAGCTATGGACCTCCACTAACATCAGCAACCTTATACCCTGCGCCCGTTGGCGTTTATGGCTCATATGAGCACATTTTTAAACAGGTTTGTCAACTAAATATATATATTTCCAGATTTTACTATTTTATCTTTTCAATATATGTATGTATAACGCGTGCCTTCAACATAATGCTCATGATTTCTAGATTCCACAGCAGCATACAACAATTGGATATGGCTCAGCTTCTTTACAAACCGAGTCAAGTTGGCTCTGCTCGCATTAGCTCAATTGCTCAGATATATTTATACATATTCTTTGAAGGCCAGCCATCAATCATTTGCTTGAGCGTTGAGCTTGGCTTGAATTTTGAATCGAGCTTAGTATTTGAGCTGGGGCTCGGCTTAGTATCATTTGCTTGCCCCATGGTCAGCTTGAGCTTGACTCGAATTTAATCCGAGATGGCTCGGGGCTTGGCATGGCTACATTTCTGAACCAGCCTCGACTTTAACTAAGATGGCTCAGATTTATTTATACATTTGCTTTCAAATTTAACCATTAAACATTTGCTCTTGAAATCAACCCTTAAACCAGTTCTGAACGTGGCTGAACATTTGAGCTTGGGGTAGGCTCCCTTACAAATCAAGCCAACTCGGTTAGACTCGGGTCACCTTAGCTCGATTGACCAGGATCATTTATACATTATAAGGAAGGGTATTTGGTGCAGGGGGTGATCGTCTAAGTAGTTAATGCGGTAAAATATCGGATGTCGGTCAAGGACCGATATTTGAGATATCGGTTATCGCGGTGGGATATCTGTGGGATATTGGTAATTTTAATATCATGCTAAATTTATATATATAATGCTTTTATGTTAACTTATGCTTTCATTATTTTAATTGTAGGAGTATCCGTATAAATATATACAAGATACATATTACATCCGTGTCGAACAAGTGATTGGATGAAGCTACTTCTTGCTAATAAGAGTTGAACTTAGAAATCATTGTACTATTTGTAACCTTAGATCGAACCTTTAGAAACCTTTTTCTGGCCAAAAACGGTTTTCCGGCGACCGAAGACTAACGGCGTTAGACTTTTGTTAGTCAGGGTCCATTGGTGGCCAATATGTCAATATTTAGGACTGCTAATAGTTATTTTTGAAGTTTGGACTGTTCTCAGCCAATGGCTAATAGTTTGGATTATTAAAATCCAATATTTCAAATATGAATAGTCAGTGGTTTCGGTTAAAAATACCAGCAGGCTTGTACTGGTAATATGAGATGGAAATATTTAATTATTTTTTTTGAATGGCAGC
This sequence comes from Helianthus tuberosus, assembly GCA_030545235.1. Taxonomy (NCBI): domain Eukaryota; kingdom Viridiplantae; phylum Streptophyta; class Magnoliopsida; order Asterales; family Asteraceae; genus Helianthus; species Helianthus tuberosus. The sequence continues at coordinate 195,250,902 of CM060442.1, read as the reverse complement.
TAATTCAGTAAAAGGAAGAAACATTCCAGCGAAAAGTTGGATACAAAGAAAAAGCAAAACGGCCGAATACGACCAACAAAAACCAAAAAATAAACATGATAACAGGTCCAAAATCCACGTCTCCCAATTACCCACAAAAGACTTCGCCCTGTGCTTAATTCAGTTGAAGAGTAGCAATTGTTTTTATTGCGGTTTGGTGTATTTGGAAAGCGAGAAACAAGATGGTGTTTAAGAGAAGAAAGGTCTTAATCACAAAGCTAACGGAGGATATCAAATCGGTGGGGTTCCTTTGGATAAAAATAGATCGTCTTTCAATTCAATTGCATGGAAGGATTGGCGTAATTTTATCTTATAATTTGTTAGTTGTTTGGGAGCTCTCTAGCGTTTTGCTAGATGCCATTTTCTAATGAAAGTTGCCCTAAAAAAATATAAACAATCTCTTTCATAAACACGACAATCGATATTTAACCCTTTTAAAAAGCCTCACTTTTAACCCCTTTAAAAAGCCTTGCATTTCTTTCTTTCCATAAAAAACATTTAAACCCATTTAATTTTGAGCAGCATATTTAAATTCATTACACATTTACACTTTTACAAAGCAAATAAAAACCCATATATCCCCCACCCTAGCTCAGTTGGTTAGTTGGGCTGGTGTTCTCATTGGAAACACCGGTTCGACTCCCGGTTGTAGCAAAAGGTGCGGGACGTACCGATGATGGATCGTTTTCTACCGAGACATGGTTCGATCCGGAGGGCAACCCGGTTTTACCCAGCTGTTACCCCAGCGAGGTTCTCGTGTGAGGGCAATATGGTTTCCGGGCGAAGGTCAGTTTGCGCGGCGGCCGGGGCCCGATAGAACATCGCGTCCGTAGGCGGGGCTGACAGGGGATTGTCTTTGACAAGAACCCGATGACCACTAGATCCTGTACATAGAAAGTCACCCTTAAAAAAAATAAAAAAACCCATTTAATTTTGGGTTGCGCACTGATGTTTGAGTGATTTAAGATCGCATACTTGTTTTGAACAGGCCATAGAACTCAATTGATGGGCTAAACTTCATTCATCTCTTGGGCCAATGTCTAATGAAAAGAGAAGAAAATAAATAGGAGGGCACGACAATTAATAGGTATTGAACACCAACGGTAGACGATAGTAGCCTTTGGCTGTGTGTGCGTGGAACGCAAATCGAGAAAGATTGTTTTTTAAATGATAAAATGTGAAATGTCTGCAGTCTGCGTGACACATCTGTAGAATAATAGATGGACCAAAACTCCGTAATATGCAAGAAGAATGTTGTTTGTTTTTTAAACTTCTAAAATAAACTAGTGGGTGGTGGTGGTGCTGCTGGACAGAGGTGTTGGACGGTGGTGGTGGGTGATGGACGTGGACGGTGGGTGGTGGTGGACGGTGGTGGTAGATGGTGGTGGTGGGTGGGGATGGTGGTGGTGGTGATGGTCGATGGTGGGTGGTGGACGGTGATGGTGGTGGTGATGGACGGTGGTGGGTGGCGGACGGTGGTGGACAGTGGTCAAGAGGCTTTCTCTAACAATGTTTTTCTTGGTCCGGGATCTGGTTATTATGTGCAATACGGCAGAAATAATAATCTATGACACTACAAATATCCTGGGGATATCGGTTCTAGTGACTCAGTACCGAATCGATCGATGACCTCAGATACGAGTAGCTATGGACCTCCACTAACATCAGCAACCTTATACCCTGCGCCCGTTGGCGTTTATGGCTCATATGAGCACATTTTTAATCAGGTTTGTCAACTAAATATATATATTTCCAGATTTTACTATTTTATCTTTTCAATATATGTATGTATAACGTGTGCCTTCAACCTAATGCTCATGATTTCTAGATTCCACAACAGCATACAACATATGGATATGGCTCAGCTTCTTTACAAACCGAGTCAAGTTGGCTCTGCTCGCTTTAGCTCAATTGCTCAGATATATTTATACATATTCTTTGAAGGCCAGCCATCAATCATTTGCTTAAGCGTTGAGCTTGGCTTGAATTTTGAATCGAGCTTAGTATTTGAGCTGGGGCTCGGCTTATTATCATTTGCTTGCCCCATGGTCAGCTTGAGCTTGACTCGAATTTAACCCGAGATGGCTCGGGGCTCGGCATGGCTACATTTCTGAACCTGGCTCGACTTTAACTGAGATGGCTCAGATTTATTTATACATTTGCTTTCAAATTTAACCATTAAACATTTGCTCTTGAAATCAGCCCTTAAACCAGTTCTGAACATTTGAGCTTGGGGTAGACTCCCTTACAAATCAAGCCAACTCGGTTAGGATCGGGTCACCTTAGCTCGATTGACCAGGATCATTTATACATTATAAGGAAGGGTATTTGGTGCAGAGGGTGATCGTCTAAGTAGTTAATGCGGTAAAATATCGGATGTCGGTCAAGGACCGATATTTGAGATATCGGTTATCGCGGTGGGATATCTGTGGGATATTGGTAATTTTAATATCATGCTAAATTTATATATATAATGCTTTTATGTTAACTTATGCTTTCATTATTTTAATTGTAGGAGCACCCGTATAAATATATACAAGATACACATTACCTCCGTGTCGAACAAGTGATTGGATGAACCTACTTCTTGCTAATAACAGTTGAACTTAGAAATCATTGTACTATTTGTGTTGTTTACTAATACATTAAAAATTGCTCTAATTTGTTTCTTAAAAAGACATGTTTGGGTTTACACATATGTAAGTAAAGTTTTATATGAATTTAAATAAGAATTTAGATATTGAAGCTTGTATAAACTTGATGTCAATCAAAAGATGAAAACCATGACCTTTCGTTGATCTATTAAAGGTTCGCTGGTATGTAACAGGTTTTTGGAGAGGGAAGTGATCACTCTATTCGGTTTTGGGTTTGTACCGGTTAGGGTAGTGTATTATCTGTTTGGGACCTGTTTCAACCCTTAAACGTGAAGCATAAGTTTGGAAATGCCTACAACAAAAGTGATGATCTTAGACTAGTATAATATGATTAGAAAAGTTAATAGTTTAACAGGGTATTCATGAGTTCTCTAGGTTTCAAATTATATTTTCCCCTGTGTGTATTGATAAATATTATCCGGTTTTGCTATTTGAAAATTTTACATGAGGATAGTATGCCATGGTCTCGAGTTGTTAAGAAAATAGGTTTAGTGGTAAAAGAAACGATAAAGTATGAAAGTGTCACATTTTTTTTCTTAATAACTGATTTCTTTTAATCTATGTGGTTCTCAATAACTGATTTCTTTTAATCTATGTGGTCAATAGAAGTTGAACCCATATTTTTTTTTCTTTAATAACTTTAAAACAATTAGTTATTTAAAATAATTGGTCTATAGATGGAAATTTAGATAAAAAAAAATTATTACGGATCAAATTTGTACATCTTGTAAATTATTTTGAGATGAACAAGTTTTTGTTATACAAATTAGCGGGGTCGGTTCACCCTGTGCGATGCCACACCAACGCGATGGAAGTAACCACTAAAGAGTTTAGATATTCATATATTTTCATAATTTTCAATATTTATATAAAAATTATATAGAATTAGAACATCCAATAATTATTAAATTTTAACTTTCAATATTTATATAAAAAAATTACATAGGATTAGAAAATAAACAATCAAGAAAATATACTCATGCATGGACACGTATTCGATTCACTATTTTTTTGTAAAAACGTATTTCCAACAAAAGCTAATTACTAAATATAAAGTAAATACAAGAATTTTCAACAATAAGTGACTTATGTGACCTAAAACGTTGAAGAAACGTATTAGAAAATCAGAGGGTTCAAAGTGATCTTGTATAAAGTTTTTAGAGAATGGGAGCAAAGGCAACCACTTTGAAAGTTGAGGAGAAGTAAAAAAACGTTTCACTAAAAGAAAAAAAAGAACAAAAAAGGAAGAAGAAAAACGAGGAACCAAATATGACCATCAAACACCGTGGAGTGTAGCAACCGAACGATAACAAAATTCGGGAAAAACGTAAAACACAAACATGAATTTCCAACATTAGGTGACTCACATGACGTTAAACGTTGACGAACTAAACTCATTTAACTTTTGTGATAAAATATAAGAAAAAATAAAAATAAAGTTTTTTTGTAAAAATGGAAAACCCTAAACTTTACTACCATTAAAAAAAACTACTAAAAGACAAAATAGTCATTGTTCCTTCTAATGTTTAAAATTAATATATATACTAGCGGGATTCTCACGCACTTTGTCGCGGGTCTTTGGTCATTATCATTGCCAATCGACACATTTTTTACATCATTGAAAACCCATAAAAACGAATACGCATATCGGTTGTAATGCCTCGCTTTATAGAACTTTCCTTATTTAGAAAGTTTGTCTTGTATTCTATTTATGGAAACTCGTATTCTCTTGTAATCGTATTTCATTTCCAATAAATGTAATCCGAGGCTTTGATCGTAATAAAACTTGGTCTTTTTACATAATTTATACTTTGATTACACGTACTTGTTTTACATTCAATTTATATACATGCTTGATACATATTCATCTTTCACGCAAATTCGTAATTATTTTACGTACAAACTATCGTAAATACGTGTTTTAATACTTTTTATACGTGCAACATACTTGATCATACATTCACAATACTTGATTTATACTTTCATGCATATATTATACTCAATAATATGTTAATCATACAACTTACTACCTAAAACAACAAAAATACCAAACTATAGGGGGCTATTATGTAAAAACATGAAAGTTACCCAGATCACACACGCCACGACACGCGGCAGGATCACCCACACCCTTCGCGTGTCGCGAAGGGGCTTGACCCGCAGCCCAGCCTTTCTTGCGCGCAGATTGGCCATTTTCTCAACTTTATCTCCCACCTAATTGTCTTTAAACCTCATTAAACACCCAAACCTACTCGCCCACTATATATACAACCTCCCTAACCCTCATTTGCACTTTCTAAACACTTCTAAATCATCAAAATACTCTCAAAATCTCTGGAAATTCAAGTTTAATGCAGATTTCTTTAAAGTGCAAAAGTGAGTTCAAACTCACTTTTCTTCACCATTCCTTCCTCTACAAAGCTTGGAACACCTCTATGAATGTTTCCACAGGTTTACCATGGTAAACCAAGGTGGAACAACACCTTTTTGAAGTTCAAACTTTCTGTTTTGGATGAATGTGTGATAACTTTTTATGAACTCAACTTTTCTTCATGAATCTCATGTCTAACATCTTCCTAAACCCATCTATGGTTATGGGACTTGTTAGAGCTTGATTCCTACAAGTTTAGGGGTACAAATACCCTCTAAACTTTATGTTTTAATAGGGTTTAAGACAACCCACAAGTGTTAAACTCACATAAGTCTACCATAGTTCATATGGCAAGACTTGTATTTGATGCGAGTGTGAACCTTGGAAAGCTTTGGCTAGGCTATCCTAACATGTTCCACACCTCACTTGATGTTTTCTTTTTCTAATCCCAGTAGCTTGCTAGTCTTAAAGTAACATAACCCCGTCTAGTTTCCAAAACTTAGTAAACTCTTTCCATGTTAGAACAGCTCACCCGTGTTAATCTTACTTAGTTACTTGAAGACATATTAGTTAGATGTACATTTCCTTTTCACTCATGACCATCCAAATCATCCTTGTGATGATTTGTGCATTGGTGAATCATACAATAAGGTTAATCCTCCATGCTTGACTTACATGATAATCTATGATACTCTTGATGGACTTAGCTTAGGATTACTATATAACTATATATATACACACAAACATGGCCGAACTCATGATGATTGTCACGGCCCCCGTCCCGGTGTAACACGGTCCAGGAGCCGCGGGACAGAAACCCGTGGTATTTATTATTTGAGTTAACAGCGAAAGTTTAACAGGATCTTTTAAGACTTGAAAATGCCCAATTATTTTATTTCACAATTTGGGCCAAACCCCGTAATTTACAGTAAAGGGTATTTCACAGGGAAATCCCTTGTTTTACAAAACATGTTTATTTATTCTACTGAGCCACCATTCCAAGCTTGTTAGTGCTCCGTAGCACGTTTTCCTTGGTTCACAGTAAGTTACCTGAAACATGTTTAAAAATATTTTATCAGCGGGGAAATACTAGTGAGTCACTCAAGTTATATAAACTGACACATTAGTTATAAATTACAGCATAAGAGCGATTACAATGGCTACTATCTTATTTTTATCTGGCGCCGTGTCACACCCTGGTGACGATGGTCATACCACTATTGGGTCATTTCACCCAAGTAGTGATGATTATCACTATTAGGTTGATGAACCTAACCGTGAGAAATTAGTAATGTGCACAATACCCCACTTGCCAGTGATTCAAGATAACCAAGACTTAATCCCTGTAATTATAACTTTGAAAATAAATGGAGTATTGTAAAACATTGTTGATAAAAAGAGAATGACTCACATTGCAAGTTTAGACGGGCATAGTTTAGCCTACTGATAAGCCTGATAACCTAATTTAAACAGCAATGCATACGAAACTAGGTCAGTAACTTAATACAACATTTACGATAACTCACGAGATCAAAACCCTCACGACGAATGACAAAGTATAGCCCAATTACGGGCAGCACTTAAACATCCATCGAATCAGTTTCAATAGATCGAACATTATATCGTAGCAGTGATCGAGTTATTACCCTTGATCGTAGCAGCGTTTTGCTATTGTGAATGTGATTTTCGAACAGAATAAGTGTGATTTTGAAAGTTTTCTCGAGCACAGACGATCACGCCATGCACAGGCAATTTATAGCAAAATTTAAGGTTTTACGCGGCCCGCGTAAACCTTAACTTGAATCTTACGCGGCCCGCGAGGGCCCCTATCCTACGTGTAGGGCTGGTGTGTCACGAGTAGGGTTGCCACGTGTGTGACATGTGGCCTGGAACGCTTATCCGGTCAACATTACTTTGACGCGGCCCGCTTAAGCCTAAGCTTATGTCTTACGCGGCCCGCATGAAAACCAAAAATCTTGTTTTCTTGATTTTTCATGCACATTAGGGTTTCAGGGGTCTGGGTTTTCACTTACGGATCATTTAGGGACATTTTTGCAGGTCCTTACATCCTCCCCACCTTATTTAAAATCTCGTCCTCGAGATTTATTGAAATAAGTGAGGATACTTTCGCTTCATCTCTTATTCCAGTTCCCAAGTGTACTCAGGCCCTCTCTTTAAATCCCACTTGACTTTGACCAGTACTAGTCTTTTATGCTTGAGGAATTTAATCTTTCGGTCTTCTATTTGAAGCGGTTTCTCTACGAACTTCAACTTTTCATTCACCTGTATGTCTTGGAGAGGTACTACCAGTGATTCGTCAGACAGACACTTCTTGAGGTTAGATACATGAAACACGTCATGTACTCCAGCCAGCTCTTCTGGTAGTTGTAAGCGATAGGCGGCCGGTCCTATTCTTTGGTTTACTAGGAATGGTCCTATGTACCTTGGACTTAGCTTTCCCTTCTTACCGAACCGAACTACTCCTTTCCAAGGAGAAACTTTCAAGAGTACCTCGTCTCCAACTTGAAATTCTAGTGGCTTGCGTCGATTGTCAGCATAACTCTTCTGGCGATCTCGAGCCGTTTTCAGTATTTCCTTGATTTGAGTGATCTTGTTGGTGGTTTCTTGCACAATCTCAGGACCTGATAATTGGCTTTCTCCTATTTCTGCCCAACAGACTAGAGTTCTACACTTACGTCCGTATAGTGCTTCGAACGGGGCAACTTCGATGCTTGAATGATAACTATTGTTATAGGAGAATTCAATTAAAGGTAGGTGGCCATCCTAGTTTCCACCAAAATCTATGACGCATGCCCTCAGAATGTCTTCTAGGGTTTGGATCCTCCTTTCACTCTGTCCGTCCGTTTGGGGATGGTAAGTTGTACTTAAATTTAATCGTGTCCCCATGGCTTCTTGGAAACTAGTCCAGAAATGTGAAGTGAAGCGACTATCCCTATCCGATACAATGGAGAGTGGGACTCCATGTAAGGATACTACCTCGTCTACATATAACTTTGCTAACCTTTCCATGCTAAAGATTTCTTTCACGGGTAGGAAATGAGCTGATTTGGTTAATCGATCCACAATTACCCAAATCGCATCATTACCTTTTCTGGTCTTGGGTAACTTAGTAACGAAGTCCATGGTTATTAGTTCCCATTTCCAAACAGGCATTTCTAATTGTTGTAGTAGACCTAAGGGTTTCTGGTGTTCTGCCTTAACTTGCGAACAAGTTAGGCACTTAGAAACGTATCTAGCTATGTCCTTCTTCATTCCTATCCACCAGAAGTTATTCCTTAAATATTATTATTACCAGAATGCATGGTATACCTAGATTTATGGGCTTCCTCTAAAATCGTATCTCTTAAGTTTCCTTGCTTAGGTACCCAAATCCTCTTCTTATGGAATCTCCAAATTCCATCAATCCCTTGCTCTAATTCCTTTATTCTTCCCTTCATTCCTTCAGCATCATCCTTGATTGCTGTTTCTTGAACATTCCTCAGTTGTTCCATTAAGTCTAATTGTAAACTTAGTCTAAGAGCACGAACTCGTTGTTGTTTCTCATGATACTTACGACTTAAGGCATCTGCTACTACATTTTCCTTTCCTTCGTGATATTGAATATCACAGTCGTAGTCACTTAGAATTTCCATCCATCTTCTTTGCCTCATATTTAATTCCTTTTGCCCAAATATGTACCTTAAATTCTTATGATCTGTATAGACAGTAAACTTACTTCCGTACAGATAATGTCTCCAAATCTTAAGGGAAAAAATTATGGCTCCTAATTCCAAGTCATGAGTCGTATAATTTTCTTCGTACTTCTTCAATTGCCTTGAGGCATACGCAATTACCTTTTTGTGTTGCATTAGCACACATCCTAATCCTAGTTTAGAAGCATCACAATATACTTCAAAATCTTCTGTCCCTTCCGGTAAGGCAAGAATTGGGGCGTTTGTTAACCTTTACTTTAAAATCTAAAAAGCCTCTTCTTGTCTAGGTCCCCATTCAAACTTTACTGCTTTACAGGTTAGCTTAGTTAATGGTACAACTATTTTGGAAAAATCCTTAATAAACCGTCTATAGTATCCGGCTAACCCTAGAAAACTTCTAACTTCCATAGCTGATTGCGGGATCTTCCATTTGGTGATTGCTTCAATTTTGGAGGGATCTACGTGAATACCTTCGTGATTCACCATGTGTCCTAAAAATTGCACTTCTTGTAGCCAAAATTCACACTTCGAGAATTTGGCGTAAAACTTCTCTTTTCTTAACAAAGTTAAGAGTGCATGCAAGTGTTCACAATGCTCGTCCTGACTTTTGGAATAAATAAGTATATCGTCGATAAAGACAATTACAAATTTATCCAAGTACGCTTTACAGATCCTATTCATCATGTCAATAAATGCTGCAGGAGCATTTGTTAATCCAAAGGGCAAGACTGTAAACTCGTAGTGACGATACCTAGTTCTGAAAGCAGTTTTAGGTATGTCTTCTTCTTGTACTTTCAACTGATGGTATCCGGAGCGTAAATCTATCTTAGAAAAATATCTAGCTCCCTGAAGTTGATAAAAAAGATCATCAATCCTAGGTAATGGGTACCGATTCTTAATAGTAACTTTATTCAATTCCCTATAATCGATACACATTCTCATTGAACCATCTTTCTTTTTCACAAACAACACTGGCGCTCCCCAAGGGGATGAACTAGGTTGTATAAATCCTTTACTTAATAATTCATCTAACTGCTTTTTCAATTCTAACATTTTGGTGGGTGCTAACCACTAAGGTGCCTTAGCTATTGGTGTAGTTCCAGGAATTAGATGAATTCTAAATTCTACTTCCCTATCGGGTGGTAATCCAGGTAGTTCTTCTGGGAATACATCTGGGTATTCTGATACTACTGGAATTTCCTTAAGTTCCTTACCTTTAGTGCTAATGATTACCGAAATCATATACACTATTCCTTGTTTTCTTGAATAATTGGCCATTGGCCATTTTCATTAATGAAATGAATTTTAGTGGCTTACGTGGCTTATCTCCTGTAATCACCACTATTTCTCCTGTAGGTGTATGAATTTCTATGGAATTCTTATCACAGAGAATTCGAGCATGGTTGGCTACTAACCAATCCATTCCTAATACAACATCGAATCCGGCTAAATTCATAGGTAATAGGTTTGTAGAAAATTTATGGCCTATGAGTTCTATTTTTCCTTTTTGCAAAACCTTATCTATGTGAACAGAATTACCATCTGCGGTTTCTATCGTAAAAATTTGTCTAAGATTGGTCAAAGGTAGGTTAAGAGCTTGGCAGAATGAAGTATTTATAAAACTTTGGTTTGCACCAGAGTCAAATAATACTTTTGCATAAACGTCGTGAACTAGGAACGTACCAGCTATTACATCTGGGATTAGCTCTGCTTCCTGGGTAGTCAACTGGAAGGCTCTTGCTTTTTTCTTGGTAGTTCCTTCTGCAGGTTTGGCTTTGTTGTCAGCTGGTTTGACCAGTTTAGGGCAGTCTGGTCTAAAATGTCCAGCTTCTCCACAGTTGAAGCAAATTATGGATTTCTTCCTTCTGCAGTCTTCTTCTTGATGCCCTGGAATTTTGCAGAAATTGCAATACCCTTTGCATTTTCCAAAATGCTTTCATTTACAGGTACTGCAAAATGGAGCAGTGGAGGATTGCCCGGTTCCCTTTTTCTTGAAGTTACTACTATTACCCACTCGGAATCCTTAGGTAATCTTTTGAGCCACTTCCTTCTTTCTATTTTCTTCTCGCGTACGCACCAGTCCGTCTGTCAAAGTGTTGGCTAATTCCACTGCATCGTCAATTGCGCGAGGTCTCACAGCTATAACGATATCACGGATTTCGCCAATCAAACCCCAAATATAGCGAGAAATAAGTACCGGTTCTGGCGAAGCCAGGGTTGGTACAACTCTAGCATACTCGAAGAATGTCGAAGTATATCCTCGACAGTCTACATCCATCATCCGGTGGTTTAGGAACTTATTTGTCATTTGTTCCTTTTCATATTCGGGACAAAATTTTCTTTCTACTAGACTCTTAAATTTTGCCCAATTCATGGCATACGCCACATCACTTCCCTTAGCTTGTAGTACGGTGTTCCACCATTCGAGTGCCCCTTCTTTAAAAAGATGCGACACGTACATGACCTTGTCTTCCTCGGCACATTTACTTATTTTAATTACTGCTTCGGTTTTCTCTAACCAACGCAGTGCAGCAGTTGCCCCTTCATTGCCTGCAAATTCAACTGGATTACATGCAAGAAATTCCTTGTAAGTGCAACCAGGCGTTGCAGCTTTCATTCTCTTAAGAAATGGGGCTTGCATTACATCATTATCATTATTATTGTTGTTGCCGCCTCCATTTACACTATTACTGAAATTGTCGCTGTGAGTACGTTTGCTGGGAATAATTGGTTGAGGTTCAACTGGATTTTGGGCAGCAGCAAGGATTGCTGGAATAGCATTTGCTATTCCCTGGGCAACGATGTTTTCTATATCTTGCCTATTAAGAAATTGATCTCCGTTGTTTTGTTCAGATCGGTTAACTTCATTAACTGGCTCATTGACGGCGTGTTCCATCTGATAATTATCAATATATAAACATATAAATTATTGGCATAAAATAAATAATAATCAATCACAATAAACATTCACACATAATCATGTTAGCACGTATAGCCAAAATTGTCGACTTTGCAACGTTGATATTTTTATATATATTAGTAGGCATTCGTACACACCAGTTATGTTACAAAAGTTTTATTTTAAGTTACTTTACATAATTATATTTTTATTAATATTTATTATTATTAAACGTACACCCATATACGATCCCCGTCAGTTGGCATTTAAGAAACGGCGTTCCCTCTCGTCATATTTCCAGGATATCCTCTCCCCCACTTCCCGAATTATATTTCCTGCATCCACCAGCTCCTCGCCATAGTGGCGGAGTTCAGCCAAGTTCTCGGTGCTCATCGGTGGGTTTGGTGCAGGTTCAGGGTCAAACTAGGGGAAAAGGTATTAGGGTGATTCAAGAGATTTTGAAATTGCCAATCACTTGTCCACCATTCTTCCAGCTCTCCAGGTAGAAGTTGGTGGTTGACAATGGGATCTGGGATAGCAGGTTTCAAATTAACTGGAAGTTGTGATTCAATTGGGTAATTGAAAAGGTCTTCATTGGCAGGTCCAATAAGGTCACAATTTGCCATTTTACGATCAAGCTCCTCCCAGGGTGGCATTTCCTGGGCTTGTCCTGAACTTTCCCCGATCTCATTTCCTTTGCCTTTATCCCTGGGATCCTCAGTCCTTTTAATCCTTTGTGCAGCTGGCTTCTTCCTCCGTACACGTCTCCAGCTTATGATTATCCTTCTTTTCTTCGTCTTGGGTTTCTCCTGGGCTTGAGCCTGGAATTCCATAGGTTCTTCAGTGTCGGCCAGATAATCGGAAAAGTCTCTGGAAACTTCTACGTCAGCAGGATAGATAGTGAGATTCTGAAGAGCTTCAGACAACTCATTCATGCTGTTTAGCAGATATAGAGGAAACACAAAATCCTAATTAGAAAGTTATATATTGCAATTTAAATTTTCACAGTATCACAGAGTGGCAATTTGAGAAATTAAGTATTTCTAAATACTTAATTGGCTTAAATCAGTGGCTCTGATACCACCTTTTTCTGTCACGGCCCCCGTTCCGGTGTGACCCGGTCCAGGAGCCGCGGGACAGAAACCCGTGGTATTTATTATTTGAGTTAACAACATAAAGTTTAACAGGATCTTTTAAGACTTGAAAATGCCCAATTATTTTATTTCACAATTTGGGTCAAACCCCGTAATTTACAGTAAAGGGTATTTCACAGGGAAATCCCTTGTTTTACAAAACATGTTTATTTATTCTACTGAGCCACCATTCCAAGCTTGTTAGTGCTCTGTAGCACGTTTTCCTCGGTTCACAGTAAGTTACCTGAAACATGTTTAAAAATATTTTATCAGCGGGGAAATACTAGCGAGTCACTCAAGTTATATAAAATGACACATTAGTTATAAATTACAGCATAAGAGCGATTACAATGGCTACTATCTTATTTTTATCTGGCACCGTGTCACACCCTGGTGACGATGGTCATACCACTATTGGGTCCTTTCACCCAAGTAGTGATGATTATCACTGTTAGGTTGATGAACCTAACCGTGAGAAATTAGTAATGTGCACAATACCCCACTTGCCAGTGATTCAAGATTGTAGGTCCCCTTGATGTATGGATCTTTCACATAATTGTTTATCTAACCTAGAGTGCGGAATCCTCTAGATCAGATTTATTACAGAAACGAGTAGAAACAGAATTTCACAATCAAACGGGTCTTCTATTGATTATCCAACTTGTAGTTTACAATCAATTCAAGACCTCACAACCTCACAGCCTATCTCTGTGATCTTGCCTCTCACAAATTTCGAACTTACTCTCTCTCTCTAGACTTTCTCTCTCTAGAATTCTCTAACCACTGAAACCCTAATCACAAAACATGTTTATATAGCACATGTCTGTGAACTGGGCTTCCTACATGGACCAGGCCATTTTCCAAGCCAGTTACAACAAATAAACTCACTAACCAATAAGCTAAGCCCATTACAAAATATCCAAAGACTAATTAAACAAACTATTAAGTTGTTGTCACAAAATATGCACCAACAGACTCCCCCTTGACAATAGCTTCATAGTGTAACTTTGTCTTCAAACATCTTGTGTTCTTTTAGTCTTTGGATAGCGTCAGCTACACAGTTTCTGACATCAACAGACTCCCCCTTAGCTGATGCTTCCAATCTCCAAAACTTTCGTTCTTTGTAGATCATTGAACTAGCAATCCTTGGTTAAGCAAGTAAGCTCCAACTCTTCCATATCTCTCTTTCTCTGCAATGTAGTAGAAGGATCCTACCATGCACCTTCACACGTTCTTTGCTTCACACTCAATTTGCACTTTACTTGTATTCTGCACTTCATTTTGATAACTGCATCAATCTGTTTAGCAACACAAGCAAGTATCTCGAAAAACCATTAGTCTTTTTCACATATAAAGATAAACCAATATTTTATCTTAGTTTGCAAAAACAACTACCTGTCAGTTCAAAATGGAAGTCTTTTAAGAAGAAAATATTTTAGGTATTTTTGATATTTTAAGAAAGCAGTAAACTATTTACAAAAGCAATAAACACTCTATTTTTGTGAGAATCACTGGTAAGAAGATCATATCAACACAATCAAACTGTTTCACACAATTAGATAATTCTTTATTTAATTTTTCATGAAAAGCAGTCCAAGACGATTACCAGTATGTTTGTCCACTTAAACAAAATGCATGAACATTTCAAGTACCATTACCGTATGATACATTAAGGTAATTTTATTACTGATATACTAGTGTGTCCCACTTCAGGATATACCCCCGCGATCAAGGTATGCACAAAGATTCATCGTAGTAGGTGAGTATACTGAATTCATCCGTTTTATTTTTCAACATTTAGATACTTGGTGAACAGGTCAGTACTTCCGTACAGCAAAGAGACCAAAATATCTAACGAGGGTTAAGACAAATACCATTTTTTGGTACGATTTGTGCTTTTTGCACTTTTTGAATGACTCTCTTTGAGAGCTTCTTCATTTTCAAGGTTTTGGAATTTATAGCTCTTTTAAGATATCTTGGGTGTGTCTAGGTCAGCATATATCTGGATGCAGTATAAGGACACCCCTGATATCCCCAGATGAAATAACAGTATAAAGACCCAAAACTTCAGATTTTGGCAATCTATCAACGCAAGATTTAAGGTCATTAAACCATACACCACTGATGTGTTCCCCACTCATACACAGTTCATTTAGGTTTATATCACATTGGTAAGTTGATTATTTCATGCTTTTTGCCTACTGGTACATCGTATGATGAAGCTGCTATCACACTTAAGCAATTTAATTTCAGTTTCAGTGTGACAGTCTAACTTGCTGATGTACTATCATTTCTCCTTTTTCACACAGTGATAACTCATTTTTGATTTTCTATTTTTTTATAATTTTGATTTTTCAATGTTTTTGTATTTTTGATTTTTTAAAAAAAAAATTAATTTATAACTTACTCCCCCTAAACACACGCACTATCTAACTATTTTTGGCTTAGGGTGATTTCTCCCCCTAAATTTTTGTTTTTATGGAGCAAGTTTCAAAAACAGAAATTTATACACAAACAGACTCCCACTTCAATCTGACAATAAGTTTTTCACTTTTGAAGTTTAGAAAAATCATAACCATCACTAAAGTAAATAGTTCGTTACCCATGTTAACCTACTATTCACCTCAGACACTTTACAGGAACAACCACTGTTGAATACATCAACAGTCCTTCTTGGTCATCCTGCACATTCTCAACAACTCAATTAGATTTAACAACCCAAACCTAACCGGTTTTGGGTCGACCATGTAAATCCGTATAAGATGTTTCTAACCAATATCCATCACACCTAACTGGTGTCTTGGATGTTTTTCCCGTTGTTGAACAAACTTTATAACTTCCACTAGGTCTTTGATCACGAGAGTTCTAATAAACTCTCGAATTTTCTGACCTTAGAAAATTATTATCTTGATACCTTCTTCTGCCATAATTATACCACGAATTTTGAAAAACTTTGGATATTGTTGAACATTGGAGTTATTAAAACCCCTATATTCGTTTCTTTGTTGAAAATTTTGATCACCAGCAGTTTGGTATCGAGTTTGATATCCAAAATTTCTATTTTGACTTTGAAACCGATTTGATTTACCATTAAAATAACTAAATTGTGTAGAATTGCTTCTTGGTCTATCAAATCTTCCAGCTGTTGAAGTCTTTGATTGAAATCTTTGTTGATTACTTTGACAATGTGGTTGCACATTATTATTTAAACCAACCCGATTTCCATCTTTAACCTCATCAAGTTTTTGTTTATTTTTCTTCAAAGGACAACAACTTGCCACGTGCCCTTTGTTGTGACATCTAAAACAAGATTTTGTCTTATAATTTCTCTTTTTCTTAAATCTCTTTTTAAATGTTTTCTTCTTTTCGTCTTCAGTATCCTCATCCGATTTATGAGGTGTACTGCTAGACTCAACATATTCTTTCAAAGAAACTGGACTATTTGGCAAGTCCACAGCTATCGGATCCACTACAGCTGGTGTAATAGGCACAAAATCAATTAACTCATTCTCATCAGGTAAAAAAGAGTAGTCTTGATTTTTAGAAGATGTGGCTTTACTAAACCCCAAACCCTTTTTATCATTACTCTTTTTCAAACTTGCTTGAATTTGAGTCCTAACTAATGAAGATTTTCCAAACTTGTCTAACTTTCCTTTAAGTTCAAGAATTTGGTCTTGTGCAACGGCCAATTCCCTGCACTTATCAGAAAATTCATTAGTTTTGTCCTTCACAGTTTCACGAGCCAAATCAATGATCTGTAACAGTTCATTGACTTTGCTTGTTAAACTGCTGATTTTTTGTTCATTTGATTTGAGTTCATTTAAGCAATTTGACTCTCTTTTAATCAAAAGAACATTTGACTCTTTTAATTTTTTCAATTCAGCTAACTGAATTTTGTTTTGCTCCGATAGTCTGTCAACTTTACCCTGTAGTTCAGTGCAATTACGACACGTATGACTTACAGGTTCTGATGTTACCTTCACCTCTGTTGTAAGTTCATTCACATCATTCATGCACTTTGAAACTTCTGCAGTCTTCTTCTCAACATTCTCCTCATCAGTTTTTTTCTTCTCTTCTTTCACAGCATCTGCTACCTTATCTAAAGCAAGATCTCCTACACTCTGTCTTGATGAACTCTGATAACGTTTTTCTAAAGCTTCCCACAGCTCATAAGAAGTCCCATAGTGCTTGATGGTATGTTTAATTCCCTCAGGCAAGGACATCTTGATCACTGCTAAAGCTTTCTTCTCAGCATTTACCATGAGTTTCTCATATTCATCCATCATCTCATAAGAAATCACTTTAACTCTTCCGTCAACTCGTCGTGTGGCAGCAATGTACCCATCGATCATACAATTCCACATTCTCGTATCTTCACTTTTCACAAATGCCTCAAACTCCTCTTTCCAGATAGTATATTCTTTGACGTTTTTCAACTTTGGCCAATTCTTAACTTTCTCACCAACATTGTCCACTTGAACCATCTTTAAACACGTTTTACCGTAACCGTACTAATAAAATCGTACAATATTTTTCTGAAAACTGTTTTTACCAAATTATACCGTTAGAATCGTCTCGAAAAAACGAATCCAATGATATATAATGTCGAAAACCAAATTCGGGTTTTTTCAAAGTCTTTTTTTGGTTTTTGGTCCTAAAAATCAACCGAGTCCAACCGTGCAAACGGTTTGTCGAGATGAGCTACGGATCAGTTTCTATTTTCAAAAACGTTAAATTCTCTATACGTATCTAAATAAATACTCAACCTTTTAATTATGCTGGTAGAGGAATTATAATTATGCTGGTTTTTAAATTCGCTGGAATAAATATGCTAGCTGATCAAATTCGCTGGGTAATTCCTCTGATCACTTAAATTCGCTGGGTAATTCCTCTGATCACTTAAATTCGCTGGGCAATTCCTCGGATCACCTAAATTCGCTGGGCAATTCCTCTGATCACTTAAATTCGCCGGGTAATTATGCTGCCTAGTCAAATACTCCAGTTAATTTCGCCGGTTAATTATGCTAGCTGATCAGTTCACTATAATGACGACTATTAACTTCGCCGATCACCGTAATAATGTCACTGAGGACAATTAAAACGGTCACCAAAGTCGCCTTTGGATTTTATTTCACCGGTCACCGAAGTTAAATTCGCTGGATCAGATAATTGGGAAATTTAATTTCACCGGTCACCGAGGTTAAATTTGCTGGATCAGATAATTCCTCTGATTTGTCAGAGGATGTTGGTGCACTACATCTGTCGACTTCGTCTTGTATCGAGTCTTACATTGTATTGTTTAGATTAGGGCGCGTTTTACAAGAAAATAGGAGAGTGTATGTGTTTTAGGTAGAGGTTTCGCTCATAGGGACAATTGGTAGAGGTTTCGCTTTTGTGAACTAGATAGTTTCGCTTATTTGTCATGATGAGGTTTCGCTTATGTGTACATGTACACTGGAGCGAAACCATCAGGCCTATATATAGTCATTCTTGAGCGAAACCACAAAAAGGATTGTCTTGTATTCCACACCGAAGTGTTGCCGGTGTGAAGATCGAGCTGTAATCATTGTCATATTAATACAATCAGTAGATTAATTGAATAATCAGCTATTTCTACCTCCGTTTCTTGTTATTCCGCACCTGAAACGAAGTTGAACACCTTTGAACGACTCGGTTGGGTCAGATCGCGATCCTACAAGTGGTATCAGAGCTCAGGAGGAGGAGTTCTGCAGAGATTAGCTGGAATTCATCGAGTTTTCTTACTTCTACACCTTCTTTCATCATTTCAGAAAGTTTTACCGGTCGAAATTCGCTCAAAATTTCACAGATTGTGTGTTATTGGACATTAACAAACCCTGGAAAGTTTCGGACCTAAATATGGACTAAAAATGGATCAAATCAACCTCCGACTAGGTTTCGCTCAAACGAATATTGTGTAGTTTCGCTGATTTGAACACCTAGTTTCGCTCTTGTGTCACAAAGTTAAGAGGTTTCGCTCCAAATTACTTGATAATCTCGCTCATTGGAACTTTGAGGTTTCGCTCATTTGCACAATCAGGGTTTCGCTCATTTGTACATCAGCAGTTTCGCTCTTGTGTACATCAGCAGTTTCGCTCTTGTGAACATCAGTAGTTTCACTTCAAAGGACATCAAGGGTTTCGCTTTTGTGTCACCAATCACTTGGTTTCGCTTATACGTCACTAATTTTGAAAAACGTGCTAAGTCATCATGGATACCGAGTTCTATAACGCGTTTGCAACACTGTCTGGTCCAGGTGCTATTGCTCAAGCTATGAGTTTAGAAAATGAGACGGGAACCACCCAAAAGCCCCCTAAATTGATGAGTATTGAAGAATACTACGGGTGGAAAGATAGATTCGAGAACTGGGTTCAGGCAAACCATCTTAGGTCTTGGGAATGTATATTGAAGAAATACGTGTTGCCTCGAACAGATTTGCAAGTTCTAAAAGAGTTATCAAAGTTCACAGATCAAGAACGGGTTATGTACAAAGCAGAAAAGATGATGATTAGTCTGCTTCAACAAGCTATCCAGGAAGACATTTTCATTCTGCTACAGCATGACAAAACTGCAAAGTCAATCTGGGATGCACTTAAAGTCAAATTTGAGGGTAGCGAGAATATGATTAAAAGCAAGAAGGCGCTGTTAAAGAAAGAGTTTGATCTGTTCAGTAGCTTACCGGGAGAAGACACAAAGAAGTTGATTGAAAGATACTGTCACCTTGTGCGATCCATGTCAATGCTTAGTATAACAAAAGATCGTGAAGAGTGGGTAGACAAGTTAGCTGATGCGTTACCACAGAAAGAGTGGGGAACGTATTTGATGATTCTGAAAAATACGGGTGTTTATGATGGGTTGACGATATCTCAGTTCATAGAAAAGATCGAGAGTCAGGATTTGGAACAGCAAAAGATCGCGAGGATGAACAGTCCGAGTGGTCAACAGGACGTAAAGATGTATTATAAAGGTAGTATTCCAATTCCAGAATCTGAGAGAAGTCCGAAAATCCAAACTGCATTCAGTGCTGGAGATTCATCAGAAAAAGCTGATCAGGGATCAAACAAAAGCAACAGTGGATTTTCATCATTTCCAAGTGTCAATCCTAAAGAGTCAAATACAAGTTTTCAGTCTCAAAGCACAAAGACAGGAAATGGATATGTGATTCAGTGCAACATAGCTCTAAATCTTCCAGAAGGCCAAAGTTTTTCAGAAGACACTGCTAAAGACCACATGGCTCTACTTGGTTCTGTGTTGTTATCTTATGAAGGTCTAGTGGCTGGTCGAATCGGAAATCCTATGCTCACAAAGGAGGATTACGATCAAATAGACGCCGAAGAGATGGAACTGATGGATATCAAATGGTGTCTAGCGAGTGTTCTTAGACGTGCTGAAAAGTTCAAAACGATTACCGGGAGAAATGACTTTCTTGATGCTCATGTATCTACTTTAGGTTTTGATAAATCTAAAGTTACTTGTTTTCGATGCAGGGAGAAAGGCCATTTCAAACGGGAGTGCAAGAACAGGGAAACTAGTGGTGCTCAGAATCCGTTTGGAAAAGACGATTACTACCGGAAAGCCATTTACCAGCAAGTTGGTCAACAACAAGAACCACAGGTGGCTCATGGGAGAAGAATCGAGGATTCAAAAAGAGCATGTGTGGTGGATTTTGACTGGAACAATTATATATCTCCTGATAGCAAAGCATGCATAGTCGACCAAGATGATGAGAGGCTACCTGAAGGCTTCAGCTGGGATATGTTTGCAGATGAGAATGGGAATTTCAAAGCTTTCATTGCCAAGATTATGAAAGAACCAGACATGTTCACTGAGTGGATGAAATCTATTGGTGAAACTGTAAAGTCTGTTGCATCAGATGAAAGCTTACAGAGTGCAGATGAAAGCTCACAAAGATCAGATGAAAGTTCAGAAAGTGCTGATGAAAGTTCACAGAGTTTAAATGAGTGTGTACAAAATGTTGTTAGTTCAGAAAAGGAAGTTGTTTTTGATCAAACACCATCTGATTCTGGATTATCAGATACTAGTTCTGAAAAGTCTGCACAGATTGATCAGTCACCTCCAGATGATAGTAGCAGTGATGATGAGGAGGAAAAACACATTAATGTTGCTAAAACTCATCTTTCTCCTGAAAGTTTTCATTTCTATTTTGCAGATCGCATGGAGAAACTTAAGGAGAAACGAGCTGCTAAAGAACAACAACTAAAGAAATCTGAAGATGTTGTTCAGAAAGAGAATGTTGAAGGTGTTGCTGAGGAGATGGTTGAAACTGAGCAAGTAAAGATAGAAGAGAAGGTGATTGAAGAAGAAAAAGTGGTTGAAGTGGTAAAGACAATCGAGATTGAGAAGATTGTTGAAGTTGTAAAGCCTTGCGAGAAGTGTTTGGAAGCATGCACGGATTGTGCAGCAAAAGATGATATAATTGCTGAGTATGAGAAGAAGAAGAAGAAGAAGGAGCAGTTGCTGTTCAACCTCAACTATGTGAAAGAATCTTAAGATGTCTTGAACAAAACAGTAACTGGTCTTCAAAAGACAAATTCTGAGAGAGAACAAGCATTAACGATGATGAATGCTGTAATGATGACAAAGCAAAAAAGCTATAAATTTCTACATCGAAGAGAGTGCTAAATGGAAGCAAGTGTTGGAGACAGAAAAGATAGAAAATGAGAGAATTAGACGTTTATTACAAAGTTATTCTAGTTCTGATTATCTCATTGATCGTATTTACCCAACTGTTGCAGGTATGGACGTTTTTCAAGACGAGAAGCCGAAGGAAAAGAAAGATAGTGGTAAGAAACCGACTGTTAGCTATAACAAGTGTCCGCCTCCAATTTGGGAAGGGTATTCTCCTAGAAAACCAAACGAGGAGCAACTTGAAAAGGCAGTCAATATAAAGCTAAAAACCGACACAACTGACGTTTTACCAGATAACATTGATGTTACATTTACCTCGTCCGATACTGATCATGAGTCTGAGTTAATCAAAAAGGTGGTCGATCAGGTGTTGGATACTGAGGAGGAATCCGAGTCGAAGTCTGAGTCTGGAGGGTCAAATTCGTCAGTCAACAGTCCAAAGTCGTCGGTCAAACGGTTTTACAGTAAAGAATTTTTGTTATAAAAAGCAAATTTGGATGATGAAGCATTTGAAGTTGCATACACTTTAAATGATTCGGACAAATTATACTCTGACAAAGAGTTTCCAATAAGAAGTGTTCGTTTTGACATGATCAAAAAGGTTTTCAAAATGACAGAAATTAATATTTCTGAAATAAAAGATTTAAATCTTACTGAAAAACCTAAAAAATACACGTCAAGAGTTCAACAACGTCTAAACAAGAAAAAGGGTTATAATTCTGGTTCTGGTTTTCAAAAGAAACCAAACCAAAATCGTAGCTACAAAAAGAAAGGCCTTGGATTTATTCCACCAGAAAATCATAAAAATTTGAAAAATTCTAAAACAAAAACAGAATTTGTGTCAGGTGGAAGTGCAGAAGAGGAACAGAAGAAACCATTCTGGAGACAGTCAAATCAAGAGTTTCTTGCTGAAAAGAAGAAAAACGGAACTGAAGTTTGTCACTCAAAAGAAACTAAAACCTGTTATAAATGCAATGAAGCTGGTCACATTGCATGGAACTGTCCGAAAAATGCCAAGTCAAAACATGGAGTTTCTAACAAGTTGAAAGGAAAAGTTGTTGATATTAAACCACCAACCGAAAAATTTAAATTTTTTGAAAACTCAACTTATGAGGTTGGTGAGTGTTCTAAAAAGAATTTTTATAAAAAGAAAGAGAAAGACAACCAAGTGTGGGTTGTTAAGAAAGTTGATGAGAATGTCGGCGATGAATCTGGTTCCACAAAGCCAAAAGAGCCACAGGTTGAGATGAAAATTTCAGTGAATGATGATGAGTTTCCATCACTGAAATTTGAAGAAGTTAAACAGAAAGTTGGCAAGGTTGATATCTCGAATCAGTTTTACAAAGAGAATACTAAGTTTGATGTCGAGAAAACATTCAATGGAAGTGTTAAGAAAATTTTTGGGAAAATGTTGAATGGGAAAGCTAAGGGGGTTAAACATTTTTATGCAACTAAAAAGGCAACTTATAACCCTACTGCGCAAGAACTGAAAGCCATCAAGTCTGAGAAGACTTGGATGGAAGTTTGTTTCCCGTAAAGTCTTAGGACTACACCGGAGATCCCAAGTTTATATCGTGGATCAGGAATCGGCATCATTCTTGTAAAAGTGTGTTTGTGATGTAGTCATTCAACCTAGATTGAATATGTGTTGAAAGTTGTTTAAATTTTACAGGATAAAGGACTATGCCGGAGCTTCCAGGTTGGTAAGGGTGAAGCAGGAATCGGCATCCTGATTGGTAAAATGATGCATGCAGACGTAACATTCCTACAGTTGGTATTGGTTAGTTATACCTACAAGTGGTATTGTTTGTGATCTTACAAGTGGTTATTCTTACAAGTGGTACAGAGGTTGCTTAACTGCAAACGGTAAATCATGGACATTAAGTTGTACTTGATTTACTACATTTGATAAAAACTGACAAGATGATGAACCGTATCCCCATCCTTAACAAGTGGTAAAAACAAACTCATTTTCTGGAAAAAACATTTTGATTAAAACAAACTTAAGTGTTTTGAGATCTAAGTAAGAAAATGGTTTGTGATAGGGGGAGTTCTGATTGTTTATGCCTAGTGAATGGCGATTTGATGTGATTCGATGTCAGTTGTCAAGTTTTGTACAGTTTTTTTTTACATTTTATGTTTCAAGTGGGTCAAGAGTCTAGTTGTTTTCAAATTTCCTTTGAAATGTGTTTGCATTTTAGGGGGAGTAGAAAATTTCAGAAAATCCAAAAACATTAGAAAATTTGAAAAAGACAAAAACATGATAAAATCAAAAATGAGTTTTTTGTGTCAAAGAAGAGGAAATGATAGTATATCAGTGGACTGTCACAACATGCTAAAGAATTGCTTAGATAAAATGTGATAAACAATCTCACTGTGGATGTGTCAGTAGGTTTTTACACATTTAGTAAATTGTGACGAGATATAAACATAAAATTCAAACTTGCTTGTTTTGTGGGTTAACAACTTCTTGGATATATAGGTAACCCCTGAAATCTTGTTTGAAAGGTCCCTTATTCTGAGATACTAGGTCTTTATGCTCAGTGATATCTGGGGTATTATCCCGGGACTTCTGCTGAATGGAAGTTCTGACCTAGTCCCCGGATAATGCTTTTTGCAAATGCTTGAAACATAGCATCGCCCTCAGCAAGCTGATGAAACAATAAAATTGATAGTCGCTGCTGTTGTAATCAAAAGATCCTCTAAAGGGGACACACCCAAAAGTAGAGTCATGATCTCTCTGCTGAACGGTAGTTCTGACCTGAGCTCTCATGATTCTTCATAATTTATAACCCCTAACAGATATCAGCTGTGGTATACTCACCTGTAAGACTGAATATTGGGATCTCGATACGGGAGTATATTCAAGTAGTGGGACACATGAATAAGTTAGTTTCTAAAACATTAACTTCGTATCTCGGATCAATTGAACTTTGTGTGAAAATTTAAGTGGACAAATATACTGACAATCTAGGTGAATTGTTTAGAACGGAAAATGAAATATAGCTTAACGGTGTTAGTGACATGTCTCATAAACTGATATGATCCTCTTACACGAACTCACAAAATATTGTTTGTAAATATTTTATTTCTGCATTTTCTTGATTCTTTAAGTGGTGTCATTTACTTTCTTTCAGAAAAATCCAAAAAGATTTTGTGTGTGTTTTAGCATAAACTTTTGAAAAGTTCAAAAAGATTTTCGACAACTGATGTTGGAAAGCTGATTTTCAAAATTCCAAGTGCTAAACATGATGACATTGTTGTGAGGGAGGGTGTATATTGAACATCAAATGTGTTTTGGAAATCAACAAGTGGTTCATCATAGAGAAAGTGATTTGAGAGAGAGTCAATGTTGGTGCATACAAATTGTTAAATTTAGAAAATTTACTTCTGGGTTAAGAATGTGCAGGAATAGCCAGGTTTCAGATTCTGTGGTGAAAGTTAAAGCCAGGAAACAGTCTTGGACCTGTGAAAGCCAGAAAATGATCCTGTTACAGATGTTGCTGAAGAACAAAGAAATGCCAGAAATCGAGAGGGGGAGTCTGATGATATTCAAGCAAATACTGTTAAAGAGGAGTCTGTTGATGAAGATAAAGAGAGAGAAAAGCCCAGAGACTGATCAAAACTAAAGAAGTGAAAACACAGCATTGTCGTGACTCGATAGTCGACTCGTCAACATCTGAGGGGGAGTCTGTTGGTGCACTACATCTGTCGACTTCGTCTTGTATCGAGTCTTACATTGTATTGTTTAGATTAGGGCGTGTTTTACAAGAAAATAGGAGAGTGTATGTGTTTTAGGTAGAGGTTTCGCTCATAGGGACAATTGGTAGAGGTTTCGCTTTTGTGAACTAGATAGTTTCGCTTATTTGTCATGATGAGGTTTCGCTTATGTGTACATGTACACTGGAGCGAAACCATCAGGCCTATATATAGGCATTCTTGAGCGAAACGACAAAAAGGATTGTCTTGTATTCCACACCGAAGTGCTGCCGGTGTGAAGATCGAGTTGTAATCATTGTCATATTAATACAATCAGTAGATTAATTGAATAATCAGCTATTTCTACCACCGTTTCTTGTTATTCCGCACCTGAAACGAAGTTGAACACCTCTGAACGACTCGGTTGGGTCAGATCGCGATCCTACAGAGGAATTGTTAATTATGCTAGGAAATTATGGAAACTCAATATGTTTGAAATTTCTGAAGATTTTCCAGATTCTTTTAACAATTTCCTGCAAAATCAAACAACCAAAATCAGTAAAATATTGATAAAAATATGAAGAACACGAAGAACACGAAGAACAAATCTTCAAATCTTCAAGTTTTTCTTCAAATCTTCAAGTTTTTCTTCAAAATCTTCAACTTTCCTGCAACCAAATCACTAAAAACAGCAAAATTAAATACGCAATAAGATCAAAATACCCAAAAATTTCAAAAATTCCAAGAACAAAACTCAAAAATTTCGATATTATCCAAAACCCTAGTTTTCAGATTTAAAATTTTCGAAAATTTCTTCAGGTTTCTGCAGCCACCAATTCTGAACCGAGCTTCTTCAAGAGCCTAAAGCTCTGATACCAATTGTAGGTCCCCTTGATGTATGGATCTTTCACATAATTGTTTATCTAACCTAGAGTGCGGAATCCTCTAGATCAGATTTATTACAGAAACGAGTAGAAACAGAATTTCACAATCAAACGGGTCTTCTATTGATTATCCAACTTGCAGTTTACAATCAATTCAAGACCTCACAACCTCACAGCCTATCTCTGTGATCTTGCCTCTCACAAATTTCGAACTTACTCTCTCTCTCTCTAGACTTTCTCTCTCTAGAATTCTCTAACTACTGAAACCCTAATCACAAAACATGTTTATATAGCACATGTCTGTGAACTGGGCTTCCTACATGGACCATGCCATTTTCCAAGCCCGTTACAACAAATAAACTCACTAACCAATAAGCTAAGCCCATTACAAAATATCCAAAGACTAATTAAACAAACTATTAAGCTGTTGTCACAAAATATGCACCAACAAAGATAACAAAGACTTAATCCCTGTAATTATAACTTTGAAAATAAATGGAGTATTGTAAAACATTGTTGATAAAAAGAGAATGACTCACATTGCAAGTTTAGACGGGCAGAGTTTAGCCTACTGATAAGCCTGATAACCTAATTTAAACAACAATGCATACGAAACTAGGTCAGTAACTTAATACAACATTTACGATAACTCACGAGATCAAAACCCTCACGACGAATGACAAAGTATAGCCTAATTACGGGCAGCACTTAAACATCCATCAGATCAGTTTCAATCGATCAGACATTATATCGTAGCAGTGATCGAGTTATTACCCTTGATCGTCGCTGCGTTTTGCTATTGTGAATGTGATTTTCGAACAGAATAAGTGTGATTTTGAAAGTTTTCTCGAGCACAGACAATCAGGCCATGCACAGGCAATTTATAGCAAAATTTAAGGTTTTACGCGGCCCGCGTAAACCTTAACTTGAATCTTACGCGGCCCGCGAGGGCCCCTATCCTACGTATAGGGCTGGTGTGTCACTAGTAGGGTTGCCACGTGTGTGATACGTGGACTGGAACGCTTATCCGGTCAACATTACTTTAACGTGGCCCGCGTAAGCCTAAGCTTATGTCTTAAGCGGCCCGCATGAAAACCAAAAATCTTGTTTTCTTGATTTTTCATGCACATTAGGGTTTCAGGGGTCCGGGTTTTCACTTACGGGTCGTTTAGGGACATTTTTGCAGGTCCTTACAATGATAATCGGTTTATGATTATTTTTCATGAACTTAGGCTACTTTATCTATGATTCTAAGTCTCTCGTTGTTGATTCTAATGAGCAAAATAAGGCCCCAAGAAATCACATACAACTTAGTGTCAAAACGAGTACTTAGACTATATATACTTTTATGCATACGTACTTTCATACTGGAATTCTAAATCCCGAATCCAACCACTCCATAAACGCCGTATGATCTTATACCTTTGATTCCCCATTCTCAAACAACTCGTCACTCACGGATAATCGGAAAGCTTTGCAAAATTGTGAGTATACATTACCCCTTTTTCTCTTACACTTTTGGGTGTAATACATTTATGCTATTAAACACACGCAAATCACATCTATACTTTTATGAAAACACAACAATCCAATCATACATGCTTAAATACGTGATACTTGATTCTTGGAACATTCATATGTGATTTACTTGTCATTAACTTCGTACGAGCATCCTCTTAACATGTATAGCATTATAGGAGTAACGCACCGGCCGTATTCTCGAGGTTATGTTAAGTTAAGTCATACAAAAACGTTCTTATCATTGCAACAATAAGATCACGCTAGCGGTAATCAGAGGATTGACTTGTATAATTGCATGCCATGATTACATCAATCTAGTTAACTATTTTTAGCATGTGGATTGTTCAAAGTCTTATATATATATATGCTAGTATTTAAACTTGTATACTCGTCAATACTTTTGTATTGAACTATATTTTAAAACGTGTTACAGGATTATGATGATGCATGGAATCTTGTAGGATGTCTAGAAACGCACCTCAAACTTTAATACTTGTTGTACTTTATTTTGATTCAAACTTGTTGTGATTTATATTTTAAACAATGTACTTGATGTTAACAATGAAAATAAACTAGCATCAAGATCTGCGCGCGTTGCGCAGCGGGTACTGTAAACATTGAATGGATTAGTCCAAATGTTATGTAATGCGTTAACCATATGAAAACACACGTTTTGACGTATCTAATTGAACTAAATGCAACCTGCATAGGCATTGTGATTGGATCAAAACATAAAGTAAATCAAATTAATAACGTATTATATGTGACCCAACTCATACTTAGAAAACGTAACGGGTATGAAGGAAAAACTGAGACGTTTGATTAATTTTTCTTACCCACAATGTTGTTGACTCGCTTATGAAATGAAAATTCTTCTTGATTTTTGCTTCCGATCAACAACACTATTGGAAACACTACACTTAATAAATTTGGAGTTGATGATCACCCTAAACTCTAGATTATAATCTTTCCCCCTAATTAGCTTCAGCACAAACTTGTCAACTTAAATAAAGATCAAATGATTCAAATCCCATAGAATATAAAATACATGGTTGGTGCAAGATCTGGCCACAAATCAAATAACCCAATGGTTGTTTGATGTATGAAGAACGAAGCAATATAAGAACCACAAACAATGGATAGCTTGATTGTGGATCGACCATAACATATACGGAAAAATCAATTAAGCTTCAATTTTTATGAGTCAACAATCCATCCTTGTGGGTACAAGACACATCAATTTAAGGATAAGTGAGGTCTTTTTAAATATAGTATTAATAAAGAAAGGTCTTTAAGTTAATAGTGCAAAATAATTTTTTTTTTTTTTGAAAATCCCCCAATGCACATCTTACAACAACATAAAGCCATAACATGATTCTAATTTATAGATTGGAATTTGTTTATTAAATACTTATCACATTTAGTGTTATGAATTCTCGAGCAATCTCGTTTGTCTCACTCCGATGTTTTCGCCAACGGTTTGGGTGTGACATCGGTACCGGTGTTGTTTGGTCGGTATCGGTTCGTAATGATACCGGTATTGTATAGACACCCAATATAGCTTACAATACCAAAAACTACTTTATTGAGAATATTACTTTGTGTTCAATGGATTTTATACGGCCACATCGAAAATTCTATAAAAACGAATATGGTACCATTACCAATGTTGTTTGATTAGTATATGTTCGGTTTGTGATGATATATAAAATCAACTATATATGACCCGTTTGAATACCAATGTTGTTTTGTCGGTATCGGTCCGTTATGATATCGGTATCTACAGACACTTGATATAGCTTACGATACCAAAAACTACTTTATTGCGAATATTACTTTGTGTTCAATGAATTTTATACCACCACATCAAGCGTTCTATAAAAACGAATATGGTACCATTACAGATGTTGTTTGATCAATATATGTTCGATTTGTGATGATAAATAAAATCAACTATATATGACCCATTTGAATACCAATGTTGTATGATCGGTATATGTTTATTTTGCGATGATAAAAAATCAACTATATATGACCCGTTCGAGTAGAACTTTTTTCGAATAGTACATAATAATAGGCACATGTTGACTTTAATAATATAAAACTATACCAATGTTTTAGGGTACGAGCACCGATATTGTTCAAACAGAATTAGTAATATTAAAAAAAAAAAAGAAAATCATTAAAAATTAAAATTAAAGAAATATATTTAAGGTTAAAAGTAAATATAATAATAATTATTTTAATATTGAAATGATAAAAATACAAATAAGAAACGATATATATTATTATAAAAATCAAATTACTATTCATACTTACTTTTCAATTTCAACTAGGATTGCGACCCGTCGCAATGCGGCGGAGATTCTTTAGTTATAACTAAGTCGATCTAGGACACGCACGTTATGTTAAACCTGGCAAACGAGGGAAAAATAGACGATGTAAATATGTTCCCCCATACACGCACGTTGCATCGTGTTAACTCGCAAAATTTAGAACGAAACGTAAAAACGTTAAGCCAAAGACGCACGTTCCGTTGTGTTAACTCACAAAATCTAGAACCAAGCATAAAGCGAAAAATTTGCGGAAAATGAAAACTATAAAGAACCAAAGTTGAAAGTAAAAAAAAAAGTGATGAGGATAGATTGCAAAAGATAAAAAGTTTTGGGTTTAAAGTAAAAAAACAAATAGTTTTGGGTTAAAAGTAATTTATGTAATACTTTTGGGTGAAAAGTAAAAAAAAAACAATTTTCCTTGGAAAACCCCCAAAGCCAACGTCACGACAACCATATGCACAATCATTTTTTCTTTGCAAACCCCCCAAAGCACACCCCGCCTTGCGGCGAGGAGTAAAACGGTGTCAAATAATACTAATGTCACACAACCGTCATCGACCACCAACACTGACTCGACCTAGGATATGCGTGTTGCGACGAACCTGTCAAACATGGAAAAATAGAGGTAAAAACTTTGAACCACTCATGCACGTTGCGTCGTATTTACTCGAAAAATTTAGAACTATACGTAAAACGAAAATTTGCGAAAGATGAAAAGTATAAGTGACAAAAGTTGTGAAGTTAAATTGTAAATAATGAAAAGTTTTAGGTTAAAGTTAAAAAAACAAATTATGTAGGATTAAAATGCAAAAGGTAAAAACCTTTGGGTTAAAAGTTAAAAAATCAAGTTTTTTTTTTAAATGTCCAAAGCACAATGTACAACTTGTTATGCACAAAAAAACTTGCTAATTTATAATTTTTAACTTGGATTAAGACCCGCTCGCATTGCGGCGCGGGTACATCGTAAACGTTGAATGGATTGGTCCAAGTTATATGATGCATTAACCATATGAAAACACACATTTCGACGTATCCAGTTGAACTCAATGTAACATGTATAAGCATTGTGATTGGATCAAACATAAAGTAAATCAAATTCATATCGAACAATCATAACGTATTATATGTGACCTAACTCATACATAGAAAACGTAATGGGTATGAAGGAAAATCTACACATGTAATCGAAAGGGATTAATTAGAGCTTTCGAAAAAAATGGAGAAAAAGAAACCATAATTTGACTCCACTCGGTTCGAAACAAACTTTACGAAACATACATAAAATAAACACGAAAAATATTATATTTGACCCGAATCGTTTCCCAGAAAAGTTTACGTCGAAACGTAAAACAACTTGAATTTATACCAAAACGCACATAAAAAATATGCACGTAAAAATGGTTTCCTTAAACGAAAACATATTATATTTGACCTGATTGTCTATAAAAAAAAGTTTACGTTGGAATGTAGAACAAATCATATTTATACCTACCCGTACATAAAATATGCACGTAAAAATAGTTTTTAAGTAAAGGAAGTATAGGGGTAAACCGAAACAAAATATTAGTAAAAAAATTAATAGGTTTAAAACGTTCGTAAAACAGTGCTAAGTAGCACCAATGCCACAACGACATCGACTCTCAACATCTTAAAAATAAAATAGATAAAATGGGAAAAATTACACTAAACGAAAAGCAGATTTAAAATCGTTGAACCACGCACACCCGTTACAGTGTGTTAATGAGAAGAAATTAACCAGAAACGTAAAACGTAGAAAATAATAACTTAGTCGATCTAGGACCCGCCCGTTGAAGCGAACTTGTCAAAATGGAAAAAATGGACACGTTGCGGCGGGTCTGTCAAATATGAAAAAATAGAGGAAAAAACGTTGAACCTCACATGCACACTACGACGTGTTAACTCGCAAAATTTAGAACGGAACGTAAAACTTGCGAAAGATAAAAAGTATGGGTGGTCAAAGTTATAAATAATAAAGTGTTGTGTTAAATTACAAAAGATGAAAAACATTGAGTTAAAAATAAAAAAATTAAATGGGTTAAAATGTAAAAGATAAAACTTCTAGGTTGAAAGTGAAATATCAAAAAAAAATTTGAAAAACTCACCAAGCTTGGGGTACAACTACCATATGCATAAAGTAGTTGCCAATTTATATATAGAATAATAATAATAATTATATATAAAATATTAAATAAATATATAATGATTGTCAATTTGTTTTTGTTAAAAGCCCAATAAGAAACAAATGAATTAACAACCCAATAAACAAACTATTGAATTTAACACTTGGTGGGTTTAACATTTGCTAGCTAGTTGGTGGTGCTATTAGAAAAAGAGATTAAAATGTGCTACCCCATAGAATCAAACTCGCGTTAACGGTCTAGTGGGGTGTGTCACTTGCAATTGCAACATAACAACATGTGTGTATGGGGCTCGTCCCTGGGCCGTCCCCCCGTCCTGGACCGTCGCACACCGCCCCCTAGGGGCCCGTCGCGGCGCCTTCGTCCGCCAACCGACGTTGGAGACGGAGCAATTGGTTGGCTGAGTTTTCATTTGGTGGGCCCTCTCTCCCTCTCTAGTGGGTAGTCCTCTACACCCTTGGGTAGTCCCCAAGGGGATGGTCCTCCTCCCGTGATGACGTGGCGCCTATGTGGCGGGTGGTCTCCAAAGAGACTATTCATTCCATACCCCATGGTCTAACTGTTTCGAATTTAGATTTGTATGTATACTGAAGTACTTATTAGTTTCATCGCTTTCCGAACCAATCAGCGGAAGAACTGTTCATTTGTGAAATGTTTGGATTTGTATGTACCAGGGGCGTACCCACATATATATCAAGGTGGGCGGGCGCACCCCTTGAAAAAAGAAAATTTAGTGTTGAATTCCTGGTAAAATCCCGACCGCACCCCTTAAAAATTTTCGTCCGCACCCCTTGGAAATTTTCGACCGCCTTCCTTAGGAAAAAAATCTTATGAATTTATAATTTTTTTTATGTAAACACTGATTTAAAAAAAAATACAACCTAATTAACTTTTCACTTAACTAATTAACTTTCTCTTAACCTTTAACCCAATAAACACACCATAATCCAAGCCCAACCCAATCTAATAATCTAATTTGAACTAAAATATAATAACCCAACCCACCGCAATTCTGGCCACCAAACTCATGAAAACATCTTCATCACTCTTTCCGGGTATGGTTCGATTACTTTGTTGTTTTCTTGTATTTGGATTTTTAGGAGAAATAAAATTGTTAAAAAAAGTTGAAATTTTAGTTGCTTTGTTGTTTGTTGAAACTTTAGTTGGCTGATTTTTTTTGTTTTAGTTAAAGTTTAGTGTGTTTAAATGGTTAGTTAGAAGGAATCAACAATTAAAACTAGGACTTGATTTTAAAGTTGAAAATTATGAAGTTTGGTCATTATTGTTTAGGTGTTTAGTGTTGAAAATTAGTTGTATATGTTATATAGAGAAAGACTTGCTTAGAAAAATAGCTCTAGAAGTTTCAGATAGATTTCAAAAAATGAAAACCCATAGGACAACATTTTAAATATATTTGAAACAACGTTTGACATGTTTTTTATGATTATATAAATTTTAGCTTAATGTTCTTTTGTTTTACATGACCCGAACCGAACCGACTCGACTCGATATGAATCGAATTTTTTTTATATACCAACGGGCCAAAAATCAATAAAAATATTTCGCACCCCCATAAAAAAATTCCCGGGTCCGCCACTGGTATGTACTAAAGTACTTATTAGTTTCATCGCTCTCCGAACCAATCAAGAGAAGAAATGTTCATTTGTGAAAAAAATTGTCTTAAACTAGTTGGTGCCCAGCCCGCGTTGCGGGACGATGACCGAATAATGAGCGAGTGTTAGTCAGCTCATTGACACGAAAAACAATTAAATCGAGTCAACCAATTAAAACAAAACACTTTTATAGTTTTGATAAAAAAAACTAAAACAATGACAATATTGTAATTTTTAACTGATGGAAAGTTGTATTTTTTTACTGGGGTAAAATCGTAATTTGACAAAAGCTAAAGTAATGGCAGTACTGTAAATTTGAACCTGGGGCAAAACTGTAAATTTTCACAGGGGCAAATTCGTAATTTTTAACTTGGGGTAACAACTTAATATAAATTTGAACTAAGGGCACAATTATAATTTTAAGCTTGAGGCAAAAGAACAATTTTATTTTGAACCGATGGAAAAATCGTAATTTTGAGCGGGGGGCAAAAACATAATTTTATTTTGAACTGGGGAAAAAACGTAATTTTGAATTGAGGGCGAAATCACAATTTTTAAACGGGGAAAATCACATTTTTTAACAGAGGGCAAAATCGTAGTTTTTAAGTGGGGGCAAAAACAAACTTTTATTTTGAACCGGGGGCGAAAAGGTAATTCTGAGCTGAGGGCAAAACCACAATTTTATTTTCAACGGAGGAAAAAATCGTAATTTTGAGCTGGAGACAAAAGCGTAATTTTATTTTGAGCTGGGTGCAAAACCGTAATTTTAGAGAGGGACAAAAACGTGATTTTAGAATAGATATAAAATAATAAACTGGTTGTTCCAATGGGAGAGTGCCAGGCAAAGTCGTAATTTTGAATTGAGGTCAAGATCGTAATTTTGAGATCGGGACAAAAAGCGTAATTTTATTTTGAACTGAAGGCAAAAACGTAATTTTATTTTGAGCTGGGGGCAAAAACGTAATTTTAGAATGAATATAAAACAATAAACATGTTGGTCAAATGGGGGAGTGCCAGGCAGCAGCCTGGCACTATTCCCCCATTGGGTTTTGTATATGTAGGGAATTTAAGTGTGTTATGGACTATGTGAAGTAAAGATGACGGGCTACTTATTCTTTGTTCATTGTGTTTAGCAAAGTCCAGACTCTAGCCCAATAGCAGTTGTATTTTAGTAGACTGGTGGTTGTAAAGCCCAATAGTTATAGATAAAAGGCTACACACTTGCACCAATTTGTCTACAATACAAATAAACATTGGAAATAAAATTTGGTACAACTTAAGTTAACAAATAAAGATGCTTGAAATATTATATGTTTATACAAAAATGATTGCAACAACCAAACTTATTTCTAATATATATATATAACTAATGTTTAAGCCCTGCGTTGTGGCGCGTGTGGCGTATAACCATGCTAAGTAGTTAGCAAATGACGACCAAAACCTAGAAAAATTGTAAAATAAAAACGCTAATTTATATTACCTTAGCGATTTCCAGTTTGGGGTAGGGATTCCGTGTGAGGCAGAGGCCGTTCTTCATAGTGCGAACAGGTTCCTTAATGAGTACCACCAAGATGGATCTCTTGCTATGCTTACTGTAGATTTTTCGAACGCTTTTAATTTCGTTGATAGGACAGCCCTACTGTACGAGGTAAGGAAAAGGTGTCCTTCTATTTCTACGTGGGTCGATTTTTTGTATGGTCAACCAGCTAGATTATATGTGGGGGATGAGTATATTTGGTCTTCTACTGGCGTTCAGCAGGGGGACCCCTTGGGGCCCCTCCTTTTTGCCCTTGTTCTACACCCCCTTGTTCACCGAATAAGGGATCGATGCAAACTTCTATTTCACGCCTGGTACCTAGATGACGGAACGCTTATTGGAGATGCTACCCAAGTGGCTAATGCTTTAGATATCATCAGAGCTGAGGGTCCTTCCTTAGGGCTTCAACTTAATATAAAGAAAACTGAAGTTTTCTAGCCAACCTGCAATGGTGTAAAGGTTCAGGAGGGCTTATTCCCTCGGGGGATTGGGAGGCCGGTGCTGGGTGTGAAACTCATGGGGGGTGCCGTTAGTCGTGATGCAGAGTTTATCAGTGGTATGGCTCTTGAAAGAGCGAACTGTGCAGTTGAGCTGATGAGGTGCCTTAAACGCCTACGGGACCCTCAGAGCGAGCTCCTCTTGCTTCGTTCTTGTATGGGTGTTGCTAAATTACTGTTTGGTCTTCGAACGTGTCAACCTTCTCTGGTCGGGGGAGTTGTCTCTGTTTTTGATGAAGGTCTCCGGGGAGCATTAGAGGATATTGTTGTTTGTGGGGGTGCCTTTTTTGGTGATCTCCAGTGGAGGTTGACTTCTCTCCCGACCCGGTTCGGAGGCTTAGGGATTTGTACGGCCAAGGATGCCTCTTTATATGCTTTCGTGGCTTCAAGAGCCCAATCTTGGGGTTTACAAGACCACATACTTTGAGAATGTGGTGGGGATGTTTTAGACTCCGATTACAGGAGTGCGTTGGACCTTTTGCATAGTTCTCTTCCCGACCTTGATATTGGCGGTTTCTACATTAAAGACACCGCCCCTCCTAAATCCCAGAAAATCCTGGCGAATGCCTTATATGGCGAAATTGTCAAGAGGTTTGAAGAGAACTTTGTTTTATCCCCTAGGCAAAGAGCTGTGTTTGAATGTCTACGTGCCCCACATGCTCAGGATTTTCTTTCTGTCGCACCTATTGAAGGCTTGGGGCAACACATATCGGCTGTGGAATACCGTGCTATCCTTAGATACCGACTGATGATTCCTTTGTTCCCAGTTGACGAGCCATGTCCGGTATGCCGCAAAGCGTGTTTGGATTCTTTCGGCGAGCATGCGATCCACTGTAAAGAGTTACCAGGGTTTAAATATCGGCATGATTGGGTGAGAGATGTGTTATGCGATGTTCTTAAGCGGGCCGGGATCTCTGCCAAAAAGGAGGCTCCGGTAAATTTCCTGACTGGCCCCTTAGAGGGGAGGTCCACTTTACGCCCGGCGGACATCCTTGTGTTTGGATGGGAAGGGGGGAAACACGCTTGTGTAGATCTAACTGGAGTCTCCCCCCTTGTCGGGCTCAAGGAAAAGGGTTTTGTCGTAGGGCAAGCGGTGCTCAAGGCAGAGGCGAGTAAAGTGGCAAAACATGAGAAAGCTTGCCGGGAGAATCAACATGTGTTTGTCCCGTTTGCGTTTGATACCTTTGGTGGTCTCGCTCCTGACGCTGTGCGACTCTTGAATCGGGTTCAAAAAGTCGTTAATAGTAATTCTACGTCGCTAAAGGTTTCAAACTTTGTATTTAGTAGAATTGGTTTTTCTATTCAAAAGGGGGTGGCGGCACAACTTGTTGCCCGACTACCTGCCATTGCTTTGTAATTGCCTTTTCTCGTGTGGAATGATATCGTAATTACTTTTAAAAAAAAATTATATTGTTATGTGACGTAAAATGTAGAGAAAGAAAAACGCAAACCTATGCGGTGACCTGCGTAAAACGTAAAAGAACTCAAAATCATACTGAGAAAACTTTAATTTAAAGACAAAAAAAAGGCAAAACCTGTAAGAGGAAAATTAAACATATAATGAGTGCAAATGTAAGCCTTAGATGAAAATAATAAGAAAAATATATTACTATAAACACTAAGAAAGAAAAAGAAAAAAAAAAGCAAAAAGCACTGTTGATAAGTAAGTTCAGAAAACTGTTATTATATAGAGTAATGCATATCCTGTAACAAAACTTAGTTCAGTTATAGATAAAGATTATAATATAACTTGAACACTCGAAAACCTTTGTACTTAAACTAGTGGGAATACCCGCGCTCCGCAGCGGGGAATTCAGTCGGTATCATTTTGGTAGGTTATGTTAACAACACTCACTATAGTGACTTAGTGACTGAAAGAGGAAACCTAAAATCATAAAGCCGTAATATGTCTAAAAGAATATCAACACATGTTTTATATCGATCAAAATTTTTAAAAACGAAATTTATACCGAACTAAACACAACCGCACATTTATACATTTTTATAAAGTTCACAAACACAACCTATTTAAAGAAAATTAAATTAAATGAGTTTAAAACTTATATTTTTATAGCTTAAATGATAAATGATTTAAAAATTAAAAGGGAAATAAAGTATTTAATAATAATAATGATTGTTAAAATATAAATAAATATAAACTTTACTAAATATTAGTGGTGAAAATTATAAAAATAGGCAATTAATATAAATTTATTATTATAGTTATACTATAATAGTATTTTTAAAAAACCATTTATAAATGCTAGCTGTTAGTATTGAACTCTTGTACTCTCCATTACAAAGTAAAACAACCTAACCACTTGATCCACTTAGATTTTGGTAGTGAATTATGTTTGTTCCTCTATATATATAAATTTTATGCTGTAAAACACTAAAAAAATAAAAAGGTCATTGGAATATAAGTGGCAGCCTTTGATTGGTTTTCAACCTATAGTTACTATTGATCCACTTTGAAAATGTTGGATACTAGTAATGGAACCCGCGCTGCGCTGCGGTTTGGCTAGTTAATTAGTTCGTGTATACCCTTAACTCTAAGAAAAAAAATTATGACGAAAGAGCTTGAATCAAATATGAGTATGACCTTTATATGTTCTTGCACACCAAATGAAAATAGCAACAAAGATACAGTAGAGTGTAAAAAGTAAAACTGAAGCGGAAAAAAACGATGAATTCCATAGAAACATGTAGTGTTGGTAAAAAGATAATACTCTAGTCTTTAAGAGGTTTTATAATCTTATAACTTAAAAAGACAAACAAAATTAACAATAAGAAAGCTTCAACTAACTCGTTGTGGCGCATTAAACTTTATAAATAAATATAAAATATTCAAAACTAAAAGTGAAATCATAAAAGATATTTAGAGAAATAATGCATTGTATTTATCTCTAAAAATAATTATATAGCTTTTCTCTTATTTTAATCAAATCATATATAATGACTGGTATATTGAGAGAAAATAAAAAGAGAAATGGAATAAGATAATATCATAATATTACTTGTTTTATATAGTTACATGATGATTAGTTTATCTTATATAAAAACATTAATAATATGTTATAATTAGTATATAGACAACAATACAAATGAAATAAGTCAAATAACTAATAAGAGATAAAATAACTCAAAGGAAAAATAATTAAAGTTAAAAATACTAAAAAATAGCAAATGGGAGATTGCCACCTTGTAATTACTGTACATCTCCCTTGTAAATGTAAGATATAGAAATCTAAGGATAATACAAATACTAAAAACAATCAAATTGACAAACTTCAGTTAATATATACATGTACACATAAATATTACATAAGACTCGGAAGAACTAGATATAGGAGCTTAATTCCTTATAACCTTTAAATATTGAGCAAAAGCATTTTTCTGAAACAATTATATTAGCTGCACAAACCATGACAACAATAAAAAATATAACTTGAACAAACAATAGGTTAAAATAATAATTGTTTTAGGTCAATGAGGTAGTGGTGGAGTGGTTGGGAGGCGAGGTTTTACTGATTATTCCACCGTCGTGCCTTCGGACGGATGGAGATCGGGTTTCCGCGTATCTGGGAGAGCCAAGGGACTCTCGGCGATCAAGTAGTCAACCTTGACCACAGCATCTGGTGTCACGACGGTTAACACATCATTTATTGCCGTTCAAAAAATAATTGTTTTAGATTCAA
The DNA here is from genome assembly GCA_030545235.1 of Helianthus tuberosus. Classification (NCBI taxonomy): domain Eukaryota; kingdom Viridiplantae; phylum Streptophyta; class Magnoliopsida; order Asterales; family Asteraceae; genus Helianthus; species Helianthus tuberosus. The sequence goes on along the minus strand of CM060442.1, from coordinate 195,211,482 downwards.
TTCATTTAGGTGGAAAAGGAAAAGAGAGATTCCCCAACTCCCAAGAAATCTAACAAAGAGAAATGCAAATAATACTTTAATTAGTCAAAGACAAATATTAATGTTGTTGACCAAAACAATTTACAAGTGTGTGAGGAGACAATATGGTGTGCTGTTTTGTTTTTTAATAGAAAAATGTGGATGGTTTTAATAATTTTAAGCTAATATTCAGCTTACTTAAACAGATCTAGCCATTTTTTTTTGAACGGCGATTGACTCCAACAGTCGAGAGGATCACACCCACATTGCATGGGTCCCTAGTCCCCTTTGGGCGAGGCATCCGAGGTTGACCATAGGCGCTCCACGAGAAAATTTCCAGCCGACAGCCACTTGACTGCCGTTGCAGCCTCCGCACTCAAGAGCCGGAGTAACCGCACTGTAATAGAAAACTCGTGTGCGGCTCAAGACTCGAACCCGGGCTATTACGCACACAAGGCTCTTATCCATCATTGCCATGACCCCTCAACCAAGGTTGGGGTCATTTACCCCCAAATGCAACAGGTGGGGATCGAACTCGGGTCTCCAAGGAAACCCAAAGTTCTTTCCACCACTCCACTACAAGTGGGGGATAAACAGATCTAGCCATTGATCTCCCATCTCTCACCTACTCTCATTTTTTATTGTCAAACATGCAACACCCTTTTGAACCATACCTAGCCCACTTTAATAATAATATTATTATCTTATCTTATCATTATTATACTATTTAATTAAATGTTTAGACATCTGAATATAGACAAAATTCCGTTCTTAAACAGTTTTAGACCACTTACGATTATAATATGTATATATTGTTTACAAAACTGCAAATTTTATTACAGAACAAGCGGGTTGCTGGAAACAATATAAAACAGAGGAACAATAGATCACCAAAACAGACCCAGCAAAACAAAACACTTAATCAAAACATGACATAGGGGAAAATAATCAAATATTTCATTTCAACTAGCATAAAGCCTTGAACTTTTGATTTTATTTTTTATTTATTTATTTATTTATTTGTTTTGGCCTTTTTATTTTGTAACAGCTTGAAGAAAGTATACCCTGTGATAACCCGCAACTTCAGATTACTACTTTAAACTACCCACAGTTAATTTAATCATACATTCATGGCACTACATTTAACTTGGGTTAGTTAAATGAGTCTACGTTTGTAATTCGGAGAATTCCCGGAACACACACATGATAACTCTCGAACGTTGGTGACTAACACGAATAATTATAACAGGACGGTTTACATGATTATATGAATTATGTGTTGTAAATGTGTATTGCATGAATTAGGGCCTTGGTGTGAAAGTTGGGTAATTAAGTAGGGGTGTTTAGAATAATTGTAAAACTCTTATAACCACTCAAAACCCTAAACTCCCCATACCTTCTCTCTAACCATCTCTAATCCTTCTTCAATCATTCTTGGCTACACAAGTTCACACATCAATCCTTGATCTTCAATCCATCTAGATTTAATCAAAGGTAAGTGTTTATGATTATACTATACGTTGTTAATCTTTTTTTTTTGATTCATACAAACCCTAGATGATCCAAACAATTGATTGTGTGTGATTGATTATGCCTATGAATACGTAATTGATTAGACTGAATGATTGTGTAATGATTGTTGGATGTTTGTGGTATGATAACATTGTTAGATTGATTTGATTCCTGACATTGTTGAATTCTGTGCATCTCGGGGTTTCTGTTCGTGAAAACTTTGAAGAAAGGGATTTTTGAATTGTTAGACTTTGTGAAGTCACAAAGTGTCCGCATTTGTTGAAAACCAAATGTCCGCATTTGTTATTTTGTTCCAATGTTCGCACTTAACATAATTTGATTGATCCGCACATGTGAATTGATATTAAGTCCTCACATGTTAATCAGCTATACAGTCCGCACATATAAGTTCTCATAGCATCCGCACTTACTAGTTTTTTTATATGGTCCGCACTTGTAAATCTTCAACATGTCCGCATTTGTCTATAACTAACATGTCCGCACATGTGGTTAACAAAAGGGTCCGAACTTAGTTTATATACAAGATGTCCGAACTTATTTAAATCTGTAACACCTTGCAGAATCACGACCAATATAATAAAGACACGTGTCATGGACTTTAAACGTGTAATGGATTGATCTGGAGGGACTAAAATTGTCAAACAATGTAAGTATGTAAGTAAGAGGATCCAAAGTGTCAACATGCCTTTCTTGTGCCTCTGATTGACCTCATACGACGTTCGTATTCTTTAATGAATAATTTGTCGAACATTGGAAGTCGTTTGTGCTTAAATTAAGGATCTTACGAAACATAGGGGTTAAAAGTGTCAACATGTTAAACGTTACCTCTGAATGACCTTTTAACGATCCCAAAAACATTGTAATAATTGTATATTTAGCTCTCAAGAATATTGGATATTAATTTTGTGGAGTTTCGATGAAAACAAGACTTTTTGGGTGATCGTACAACTAACCGGGAGCTTAACGGAGTTAGTTTATGACCCAAGGCCCTTAAAAGTTAACTATGGGGGTCATAAGTGCAATAAACGAAAGTTATTTTAATTAAAAATGGACCAGGGACTGAAACTGCAATAAATGAAAGTTGTTTTCCGGTCAAAGAGGAGCCACGCGGCCCGCGTAGACTCCTTAAGAATCTTACGCGGCATGCGTAGAAGTCACCAGCGACCAAAAATCTGCACAGCTGCAGGTTCAGCCTGTTACACCGCCTTTGCATGCAAATTTTTTGATACCAGGGTCTAAGCCAACAGTTTTTCATGCACTAGGGACACATGGGATCATCTGGTTACTATAGATTTGCAGATGGAATGATCTTGGAGCTCTCAAAATCCTATATAAGGCCTTGTTTTTCATTTGTTCAATTGCACACTTGAAAAATCACTTCACAACTCACTCTTTGGAGCCTCCTGGAGCTCAAGGAAGTTTTCTAAAGTTCAATATTCGTGCTAAGTACCCTAGTAAGTGTTCTTAGCTTCCTAAGTTCAAGTTTTATTAGCTTAATGACCGAAAGTCAAAGTTATCGTAATTAAGCTTTGACTTTGTGATTAATCACAAACGGTCCAGCCATTATTCGAATTGAAAGTGGCAATGAGTTGGTAATTATGTAGGTAATAAACCCTTAAAAGAGCACCTACTAATTATCACTTTTACTTGGTCAATTGTCGGGTCAAACTTTATAATAAAAAGTCAAACGGGTCAATTTTTACAAATAAATTCATAACTAACAATGCAGAGGTTATGGAACATGTTTTAACATTAAAATATCTTGGTAAATAATATAAGAACATGTCTAAGCATGTTTGTTAGGATCTGAGGCTCTACTGATTGTGCTTGTTTGTGAGATTTGAACAAATCAAATAGATATGAGCAGTTTTAAGTGCAGCGGAAATGAATAACAAACTTTGTAAACACAATCAAAGGAGAATATAGTTTGATAAACAATTGCTTTTTCATAGAGTCGAAAGATTACATTAAAAGCAAAAGGTTACAATGCAAGCTTACAGACTAAACTCCCCCTCAACCTGATATTCCAGAGTTGGTTGCACAAGATGAAAGGATTGAATTGAGGAGAAGAACTCACTCAAAACGATCAAATATAACAGTACTCCGTACTGTCATATTTATAGGCAAACCAAACCACTGATGTACCTCAGCTGACGTCACCATGATAGTGACATCTAACAGCCTAACAACCTATAAACACTGTTCTATACAAAACTACTGATGTCTAACAACTGATTGATAATAAAATACAAAACAAGTCTAACACTGTTCACGTTCCACTGTTGTAGCCTAAACACTGATTGTTTGAACATCAGTGCTTTCTTCAAAAGGTGATCAGTCTTTGAATGAGCAGTGCTTGGGTCTTCAACAGTACTTAAGAAGACAGCAGTAGATAGAGTGTTTGCCTTTTAGCAGTCTTTAGTTGTTTCATCAGTGTTTGGTTCATCAGTTGTTCTTCTGAGCAGTACTTAGAGTGTATCAGCAGATAGGTAACCACTGTCAAGGGGAGAGCTTAGTGTAAACGTCTGCTTATTGTGAATCCACTGTAGTGAACCGGTTTTGGCTTTCATTATCTGTTCCTCTGGTAGGGTTCAATCCCAACAATCTCCCCCTGGAACTGATAATGCCAAAACCCTTCATTATTCTGGATTTTTATTCTTCATCAGAAGTTTCTTTGCTTTTCTTTTAAATTCTTCCTCAAAATCTTTGGAACTTGAATCATCCTCATCCCTGCACAGTGAAAGCTCAAGGAGATCTTGTAGATCTTCAACACTCAGGCCTAGTGCTTGATTCCTTGATATATGCCTCACTTCTCCATTGGTTCTGATCAGAGTCAATACATGGGTCTTTTGGTCAGAGAGCCACTTTAGTATTTTTAAACCAAATGGGTTTCTTGGGAGAGGTTTATTGTCTGATGAACTTAAAGTGTTTGGCCTAGAGAAGAAGTGTAGAGCAGTATCATGAGCTTCAGACACTCGTGTGAATGCTTTTTCAATAATCTCATTAGCTGCAACTATGTCTGCTTCAACTTCTTTGTCAGTCAGCTCACTGTTTGTGACATCTGCTGATGATTTTTGGCTTACTACTTTGACCCTTTTGGCAAGGTCTTGTAGTTTTGCTAATCTTTCTTTATCTGAAGCTATTTTCTTGATAGCTTCTTCAATCTGATCAGCTTCTTTATCCTTTTCTTCTCCAGCAGACAACATTTCTTTCCTTTCTTTTCTCAATTTTGTGACAAAGGCTACTGCTGTGCTGATTTGTGTTTCAAAGGTCTTGACTTGCTCCTGTAGCTTTTTGTAGTCAGGCTTTTTAGGAATGTCAGAGACTTTCATCCTCTATTTCTCAAGCCTTTCATAAGCTTCATCAGTTTGCTGCTTTGACCATTTTGCTATGGCATCCGCAGTATCCACCTTTCCATCCACCAACTCCTGCTTCTTTCTTTTATGCTCGGAAATAAGATCAGCTATGAAATTCTTGTATTTGTTCCAATTTGGAGCTTTCTTTTTCTTCCGTGGATCAAGTTTAATCTTTTCAATTCTGTTAGCCTCATGCTTTAGTGCAACTATTGGCCAGTCTTTGAATTCTGTTTCTTCAGCAGGATAGAACTTTTCTTTCATTATGTATGCAAGGTATTCTTTTCTCAATTCGTTTCGTTGATCTGCTTCAGGTGATAGGCTTGACATTTCTTTGTTCAGATCACTTGCATATTCTTCTATTTGTTTGACTTTGTTGAGCAGGAATTCCCTTCTTTCCAAAATGGCTTCATCACCTTGATCCTTGCATTCAACTTTGGCTCTTATCCTTGCTTGTCTTCCTTTTATTTCGAGATATTCATCCATGTTTTCTGGAATTATGAAACCTATGAGAGAAAGAAATTTCCTTTTTGAAGGATCATCTTCAGTGTAAAATTGTTTCATCTCATTTTTCACAGCTTCTAATTCCAATGGATATTTAGCAGCAACAGGATCATACTTTTCATCAGTAGCTTGTGTTGTTTCTCTTTTTCTTTTGTGAGGCTTTGGAGGTTGTGGTGTAGGAATGATGAGATCAGTGGTAGATGTTTGACTAACCGCTATTGAAATAACTGGTGTCTCAACATCTGTTGTTATTACAACTGCTGATATGTCAGCAGATGTCTTCTGCTTTTGAGCAAGGGATGGAGGTGGTGAGGTAGTTTTTGATGATGGTGATGGTGGTGGTGAATCATCAGATTTGAGAATCCTTCTCCTTTTTATTGTAGGAGAGGCTGATGATGTAGTGAGTGGATCAGTGGTAGTGATATGAGTGACAGTAGTTTGTGATTGTGATTGACTGACAGTGGTTGAAACAACTGGTGTCTCAATCACTGTTGTCATTACAGCAGATGTTGTAACATCTGTTGTCTTCTGTTTTATAACAGGAGGTAATGATGATGATGTGAGGGCAGTGGTTTTGGTGGTGTGTGATGGAGTGGTGTGTGTTGAAGAAATGGCAGTTGTTTGGCTACTGACAGCAGATTTTGTAACCACTACTGTATCAGCTGTTTGGATGGAAGTTTCAGATGTTGTGATTTGAGGTAGTTTGGATGGCTGTTTTTCTTGCTCTGGTTCAATATACAGCCCATCTTCTATTCCTTTCTTCTTCAACTTGATTTTCTCCCCCTTTTTGGCATTATCTGCAAGGGGTGTATCCATGAAGAGGATGGAAGAGGGAACTTTTCCACCATGGGCAGTCTTTTGTATGCTGGCCTTTATAGCCTTGATATCTGCTTGAGTGTCTTTAAACCTTGATTCCACCATGTTGGTCAGCATTTGTACTTGAATAGCATGCTTTTGATCAGCCATATGTTGCTGTTTTTCAAGCATGGGTTTAAAAATATTCCAAAGCTCATTTTCAGCAAATGCATGTTGTGCAGGTGCTTGAGCAGGAACAGCAGTGGCTTGTGCTTTTTGAGCTTTTAAAATCTCTTGCACCATATCTTTAATTTCAGCAACTGAGTCTTCAAGTTTTTCAACCCTGTTCGTCAATTCCTGATATTTTAAATCATCACCCAAATTAATGGGATCATCTGATTTCCCTCCTGAAGAGGTTATACCAATGTGTGACTTAGGAACAGTGTTCCAGAAATCATCCATTGATGCCCCTTGTTCTTGGTACTGGGGACTTCTTTCTTCAGCACTTGATAATCCTTTGATGTTACTAGTGGTTAAAATAGGCTCACTAGTGGTTATCGATGGTGCTATAGAAGAAATTGCCTTCAAGGGAGTCTTACTTATGAAACAACTGTCCAACTGAAGATCTGTTGATCCATCAGTTGTAGTTGCTGCTCCACTTGAACTACTGACAAGAGTTACTTGTAACTCCTCCAGTGTAACCTCCTCAACTGTTGTTGGGATAGCAGAGGTATAAGCATCAGGCCCAGTCACTTGTGGGGGTATACTCTCAGTGATAGGTGATAGAGAGGAACTGGTTTGTGTCTGTGCAATATCAACCGCATGCAACAGGGGTATTATTGATTGTGGTAATATGATGGGTGAGGGTATAGGTGTTGAAAGAGACATGTCCTTGGGATTAGGACTGAGGAAGATAGAGCCAAGTGGATCCAGAGCTTCATAATTTGGTGTCTCTGTGATTACAACCTGATCCTTTTGTGAGGATGCAGGAGGAGTTTTAGGCATAGGTTGAGATCTTTCTTCCAACTGCTGTGAGGAAGTAGCAGCAGTGGTTTGTGGTGACATTTGTTTTGTCACTGCAAGTTGCTCTGGGATCTCATCTTCCAGAGTTGCCTTTTTCTTGGGTTTGGTGGGCTTTTTGGAAGATTTTCTTTTGGTCTTTTTGGTGATGTCAGGTGTGGGTTTCAAAGCAGTGGTTGTGCTGCTCTGATCACCTGGAGCAGTGGGCTCAGCAGAAGTTGCCTGAGGATCAGTGGCAGTTTCTAAAGTCTACTCAGGCACCTTTGCTTTTAATTTTATTGGTGCCATCATTCTTGAAAATGTTTCAATTGTTAAACCTTTTATTTGAAAATGGACACCTTGTTTGGGCAAATTTTCATCCTCTTTTTCAAATTTTTGTTTAAAGTAATAGCTCAGAAATCTTGGAAAAAGAAGAAATGATTTGCTGTCAACATTCTTTACCATGTCATTGAAGATCTCCTGGGAGTAGTTGTAATCTTTATTGTTTAAAATAGCATAGCCCAGGCATTGAATCTTCAATGGTATTTCGTTAAACGCCGTTGTTTTATTTGAAACACAACTTAAAAGTGTGTGGAATAAAAATCCGGGTGCAGATGGAAAATAACCTTTTTGTAAGGTATCTACCTTTGATTGTTCTGCATATCCCCTTTTCATGAAATCAGTTTTCATCACGGCTTTATCAAAAGATATTTTACTGTTCTGGTCATTAAGTTTGAAGACCTCTGAGATTGATTTTGGGGTTATTTGAGTCGCTTTACCCTGTATCAAGGAGTTGATGGCAATGACTTTGTCGCCTTGTTTTTCTAGCGTCGCCTTCTTCCAGAACTCTCTCTGGGTTTGCAAGTAAATGGGAGCATCTGCTGTCAATAAAGTTTTGTACTTTGATGCAGATAATGTATCAATGATGGAGTCGAAGGTGTGGTTATCGGTAGGTTTTGTGAGGAGACCCACGTAGTTATGAGGGGCTTTGTATGGTATTTCGTTTGGTTCAGCGGCCATTTGAGTGGCGTCTTTAGGAGCAGATGAAGAAGATGATTTTGATTTTGCTTTCGATTTTGATTTCGTCATTTTGATGAGGAAGATCGAAGAATGTTTTTTAGAAGAAGAGTGGGAAACTGCTTTGAGAAGAGAATTTTAGAATTCAATTCGACAGTGTAAAACCCTGTTTGGGGTTTTGATCAGGGTTTTATTTAGGGAAAAAAATGATCGCTGATGTGGCAGCGGTTATTATGATCTGAAGGCTAAAAACTGACCACGTGTCAAACACTGATGAAATGGATGAAGAGTGGAGAACAGTTGTTTTAAGAGCCACTGATGAATTAAGCATCAGTAGTTACAACGGTAATAATGAGGACAGTGGATGATTTTTTACTAGCAGTGGATAGCATATCAGTGGATAAGACACTGATTTTGAGCATCAGTGCTTGTCTAGGCAAAATGAAGAATCAGTGGTTGACTTTCATCAGTGGAAAGTATTTAGTGATCAGATGTTTGAACAAAACAGTGATTAGGGTAAATGGTACAGATTTGAAGGACAAATATTTCAGCAACTGCTTTTAGAATTTCCATTCAAGGTTTTTGCCACATGTCTATTTTGAAGGATAGTGGTTTAGTACCCCAGATGATGAGAACTTTTTACTAAGGCACCTCATTTTCGTTTGATATCTAATTAAAACATGAGTGCCCCAGTAATTTAAGTACAGTTTGACAATCAACTTTTGATAAATGTTTAAAAACAAACCTGAGCAAGATATGATCTCGACATATGAACCATTTCCTTCTGACCCATTTATGAGGACAATAATACCAACAAAAAATACGGTACTATATCCTGACAGGAACTGAAACTATTGCCAACAAAAACAAGCAAGAGTTCAAAATATATTATTCCAAAAAAATGAACAATATATCCTGGTTATTCGAGAAAATCCTTTATATATAAAAATTAAAAGATTTTATGAGAACAGCATCAAAAAGGATCTGGTATATTTTCAAAAGAGAACGTAATCATAACATTCTCAAGTTTATGAAGAATGGTCAGTGGTTTGACAGCAGATGGTAGAACATTCTGAATACATTTTGACCACTGTTTGGTACCCTTTTCTTTGTCAGTTGATTGCAATCATGAGGACACATGGATAAATTTTTGAACATTTGTCTAGTCCTCTTTGGAGTTCATTCACGGGAATCAAAACCTTTTCCTGAACAGATGAATGCACATAGTTGCATAATAACCATTATTACCCTAAACTTTGACTCATAAGTGTTTTATGTTTATACTCTTTTCTTTTGACTTCAAAGGTTTTGAGATAAACACACTTCTGAGTTTTTGTGAATTTTCTTAATGTATTTTAACATAGTTGATTTTGTCCTTTTGAGGAACTCAACCTGTTTTCAACACATAAGATCTGAATGACTAAAGTTTTAATTTCCCTCTTTTTATGTTATCAAGAATCTAATGTTTTATGAACATAGGTTTTTGTTAATCTGAGGTTCATACTTTAGCATTTTAATAAGGTGACATCACAATGTTCATAACAGCAATTGAAATCAATTTTGAAAATATGAAATAATCCCACAGTTTAACAGATATGTTTTAAGATCTGAAAACTATGAGTGACTTATGCATGATGTCACTTGTTGTGTGAGATTTGTGTGTCATATGACATCTTGGTTGATTTACAGAGTTTTTGAATCACCATTTTGATCATGATTTACTCGTTACTCTGTTTTTCAACTGAATACAACCAACCTTAGTATCAATGAATTTTGAGCCGAACTGTTATGTCAAATTGATTGTTAGATCGAATTTGACTGTCCAAGCTCTGATACCAATTGTTAGGATCTGAGGCTCTACTGATTGTGCTTGTTTGTGAGATTTGAACAAATCAAATAGATATGAGCAGTTTTAAGTGCAGCAGAAATGAATAACAAACTTTGTAAACACAATCAAAGGAGAATATAGTTTGATAAACAATTGCTTTTTCATAGAGTCGAAAGATTACATTAAAAGTAAAAGGTTACAATGCAAGCTTACAGACTAAACTCCCCCTCAGCCTGATACTCCAGAGTTGGTTGCCAAGATGAAAGGATTGAATTGAGGAGAAGAACTCACTCAAAACGATCAAATATAACAGTACTCCGTACTGTCATATTTATAGGCAAACCAAACCACTGATGTACCTCAGCTGACGTCACCATGATAGTGACATCTAACAGCCTAACAACCTATAAACACTGTTCTATACAAAACTACTGATGTCTAACAACTGATTGATAATAAAATACAAAACAAGTCTAACACTGTTCACGTTCCACTGTTGTAGCCTAAACACTGATTGTTTGAACATCAGTGCTTTCTTCAAAAGGTGATCAGTCTTTGAATGAGCAGTGCTTGGGTCTTCAACAGTACTTAAGAAGACAGCAGTAGATAGAGCTCAGTGTTTGCCTTTTAGCAGTCTTTAGTTGTTTCATCAGTGTTTGGTTCATCAGTTGTTCTTCTGAGCAGTACTTAGAGTGTATCAGCAGATAGGTAACCACTGTCAAGGGGAGAGCTTAGTGTAAACGTCTGCTTATTGTGAATCCACTGTAGTGAACCGGTTTTGGCTTTCATTATCTGTTCCTCTGGTAGGGTTCAATCCCAACAATGTTCAACCCGACAATTCTGAGTTTAGGCTCGGTTCGGAACCGAAAGTCGCAAAAGTAGACTTTTGCTTGGACTTTCTGTTCTGACCCGATTTAGCTTGTTTTAGATATGCCTTAGGGTTCCTTTAGGACCATATTATATGTTAGTGTAACCCTTTGAGGTTATACAACTTGGTTCCATATAAATCCTAATTCATTGCATGTTTCCGTTAAATGCTTAAAAGTTGACCATTATGCCCTTTTGATATTAAAACGAGATTTTTGAAAATGTGAGAGGTCAAAAACCTTTATTACTGATATTTAAGTATATCCTAAAAGTTTGACATCAGATTATGGTCTAAAATAGGAGTTACGCGCGATATCGTAAAATGAAAGCTTTTTATTAATTAATTGACATTTTTGGCATAAAACCCATTTAAACCCAAATTTTGACACCAAACTTGCCACCTACTGTTAAGATGTAATATTTAGGGACTTTTGGAAATTTTTGTTAAATTTTAAACTGATCATAACATAGGTTACTTGCATAGGCTCGGTAATTGACGGTTATGCCCTTTTGCTAATAAAATGAGTTTTACACACCCTTTACATGTCAAACCATTTTCTACTAATTTTATACATCAAATAAATTATTTTAAACAGTAGAGGCTTATCAAAATCTCAGATTTCCTTAATTAACCCGTATATCGTCAAATACCGACTTTTATGCGATTTAGACGCATAGTAAGGTTTAAAACCATATTGAGCACCTAATACTTGTTACCTACTGATGTTATGAACAAATTTTTATACTTTAATAGTAAGTAAAAGTTTTGAACTCAGATTTCCAAATTTGACCCTTATAGTATATGTGAAATGACCAAAATGCCCATACGGTGCATAGTTTGGTCATAAATGATAAATTTCACATATATATAATATCTTACTGATATAACCCATTAAAATAAATATTTTTACTGATTATTTTAGATAAGAAACTCATATTACTATTTAACCTCTTTTATAAGCTTTAAAATGACCAAAATACCCTTACGGGGCTTAATTTGGTTCTAAATTCGTTTTGGGCATAATGGAAGGTATCCTACTGATATCATAACATGTTTTTAGCATATTAACTTGTGAAACCTATATATGACTCTTTTGGTTACCCATTATGCATAGTTCACGTTCGGTACGGTTTATGTAACTAGTTTACATAAATTAACCGAAACGGGTCAAACCTTATCATTTTTATTTCAAAATCCAGAATGTGTTTAGTTTACCCATATTATACAAGTCTTCATACTTGTCAGATCTAAATCACATTCTAATCCGGTCTTCGCTTAATCGTGCGTTTTGAACCGTAAACCTTTCATTAAAACTAACCGGTCTAAGTTTAAACTTAAGTAAGACCCGTTAGGAATCTAATAGGTTATTAAAAACCTTCGTTCCAGATCTAGGAGCCCAGTAAAAGCTATTTGCACTTGCTGATTGTTATACGGCTGAGATTAAAATAATATGTTGCTCTGGTAAATACTTTTAACTTATTTTCCGTTATACGGGCTTGGGATACGGTATTATAATAATACCGCTTGGTCGGGTATGTAGTTATTTAAATCGGATTGTGATTAATACATTTACATAACCCGTTTTAATCTGTTTTGTTTGATGCAATGCCTTTGGGGGGGGGGGGTTTAATGACCATGTCCTGGATATCCTCGGCACATTTATTAGAAATGGCCATGGCTTAAGCACGGGGTGTAGGCATACACCTGACAGTTGCGTATGTATAAACGGTATCTCACTCTCTTGTGGGCATATACTTGTGGTGTGTCAATTAATCTAATTCGGCTCTTCTAACCGGGGTCCTGAATGGACGACAAACATGTAAAACTGTATACAAGATTATTTTTAATAATTGTCCCAAGTTATAAAAGAATTTTGTGCCTTGTGCGCTTAAATCAATTTTCTTAAATGTTTTCAAAAGAGTCAGATAATTGTATTTACCAGTGAAAACTGACGTATTTTTAAAAAGGTTAAGTGCAGGTACTAAAAGAAATGGGCTGGAACTCCTGAGTGATTAAATAAAGAGTCTTGCAAGCTTTTGTCACTTTAAATCTGTTGAACAATACCTCTTTTGTTTTGATCCGCCTGTGGATCCATCTTACAATCCGTTGTGTAATATTTTATGTTACTTTAAACTCGGTTTGTATAAATTACTTTTAAACTTCCGCTGTGCATTTAAACTGTGATTATTGACTATGATGATATCAACTATGTCACGATACTCCCCACCGGGCCCACCGGTAATACATGGAAATATCGGGGAGTGACAGGTTGGTATCAGAGCCAACATTGAGTGAATTAAACACTAGCCTTTTGTGTTTAATCTCAATGACACGGTTTGCACATTCCTCGACTTCCGAGTCTAGTCAAATGACTTAGGACTAATCCTAATCTTATTGTTTTCTTTTGTTGGTTTCCTTTGTTTGTTTTGGCAGGTACAAACAACAATGCCGCCACGATTCAGAGGAAGTGGTGGACGAGGCAAGGCGTCAATCACTGCTCCTAACGACCACGAGGCCAGGCCATCACACCGGCGAACTCCTTCAGCGACTTTAAGCTCAAGTCCCCACGAGGATTGGAGGACTTACCTGGAGCCTGCGAGACGCTCTGTCTCTCTCAGTTCATCACCATCACACCACGACTCATTCGGGCTCCACCAGAACAACGAGTCCGACAACTCCCATCACTCCTTCATCCCGTTGTAGCGATCGGGATCACACCAGGCTTTTCAGGACCCAACCCCGTACTTTCAAAGCAGGTTCAATCCGATGAACCAAATTCCAGAACCCGAGGGTCCAAATCCTTTGGGACCAGACGACCACTATCCTGAGATGCAGGATATGGAGATGGATGAAGATCCGAATCCGGAGATGCCAACAGGGACGCCCAAGCATCCCATCGAGATTTCTGACGGGTCATCTTTTCATGGTTCGCCATACCGGGGCCCAGACAGTTTTCAAGAAAGGTGGGCCACATACCACTGGGAGTTTACTCCCCCTTTCAACCCACCTCAGCAGCAGCAGTAGGATCCCTCTGAGGATTCGCGTTTCCAGGCGGTTACGCCACCGCCACCACCGCTTCCAGAGCAGCAGCCGCCTCCAGAACCACCGAGGCGAAGAAGATCAGGTGCACGGATGTCCGTGCGAGGGGGATTTCACTTCAGCACCCCCCAACACTCCAGTGGCAGTCACTACCCGCCACTATATGAAGACCCGCAAATGGGCGGGCCTTCAAACCCCGTTTCAGAAGTCGACTCAGCTCCAGTCACACCACCACCCCCAATGGGTTATGATAACCTAATTCCTTCAGACGCCAGTGCAGTGGCGTATAACCCATTTGAGCAGCCAGCCTACCCGGGGTACAATTATTACAATGCCCCTGTCATCGACCCGTACCTTGAGGTGGCCAACTACAATGCTCTCCACCCTGAAGGGCCCTACGCAGCTTCATACCAAACTGGGTACCCAGCCTATGGGTATCAATACCCGCTACCTCCTCAACAGCAGCCGCCGCATTTCCAACCACCGCAGCAACAGGAAATCCTTCAGAGGTTGAACCAGGTGGAACGGGAGGTGCAAGAGGAGCGTAGAAGCCGCCGATGTCTACTTAAGGGTTTGGCGAATCTGATCAAGGGGAAGAAGAAGAGGGATTTTTGAAAATTCCTTATTTATTTGTGTTGTAATTTTTATTTTCAATCAAGTCCCTGCGTGGACATTTTATTTATGTACTTGGTCCCTGCGTGGACTTGTCTTCTATTTCCGTCTTTGCGAGGACAATGTTATTTGTTTAAAAGTCCCGTTTAGGAAAAATATGTACTTCTCTTTATTTATTTAGGCAAATTGGAAATAAATAATCCCAACTCACTGGTATTGGCCAATAATAATCCCAACTCATTTAATCACCAATAATAATCCAAACTATTCATTTTTGTTTGTAAAATACTCCCACGTTAAAAAAACACTAACTAGGTTAAAATATTGCTGATGTGGCTTAACATGTGTGGACTGACGTGGCTGGTTAATATCTTACATGTGTATAAAATGATTATCAGCCTCATTTGCACACACAATCGCACTCTCCTTCAAAACCCTAATTCTACAAATTGGGAAAATTCAGTCGATTGTGTGTGCAAATGAGGCTGATAATCATTTTATACACAGGTAAGATGTTAACCAGCCACGTCAGTCCACACATGTTAAGCCACATCAGCAATATTTTAACCTAGTTAGTGTTTTTTTAACGTGAGAGTATTTTACAAACAAAAGCGAATAGTTCGTATTATTATTGGTGATTAAATGAGTTGTGATTATTATTGGCCAATAACAGTGAGTTGGGATTATTTATTTCCAATTTGCCATTTATTTATGGAATGTTTTAATTTAAATTTCATTTGTCATTATATGTATGAATATAATATATGAAATAAATCAAAAATATCATTCCTTTTTAATTAATCTGCCAATAAATATTGAAAGAAAATCTTAAAGGTATAACCTAGCCTATATGTCATTTTAGACATGGCCCAGATGGTAAGACCTTTTCAAGATTCAAATCCTTGTTAACATCTGAAAACATGTTAGCACTCCTGGCAAATGTGATTCGATAAAATCACATAAGTCATCCTTATATTGGATTCTTCCAATTCATTTCCTCTATTTAGTTAAAACATCCATTAGTGATGAAGTGCCTACGGGCCATAATAATTGTCAAATAAGACAAAAGACAGTTGTAGTCTACGACTCCCTGTCAAGAAAAGGTAATGAATTATGTTCAAACCTTAATGCCCTGATTTTAAATCATGGCTATTGCATTTTAAAACTGTCCTTGTGACTAGGCCTTTTATGCCACTCTAATATCTCTAATGAATTATAACTAGGGATAAATTATAAAGAAAATACTAAATAAATTAACCAATATGGTTTATAGTTACCATGGTTAATGAATCCTCAAAAAATGATAACCTCTGAATAAAATATTGTCAATTGTTCTATGTAGCAATCAAGCTACATGGCTGAATCTGATGAGGTTAACAGTCACCCGAGGGAGAATAATGATACCACCAGGATTAATGTAGCTGGTGCAGATCTGCAAGCCATGATTGATAATGCTGTTACTTAAGCCCTTGACAGTCAGTTTAAAGAATCTAGTGGTACTCGTAGTAGGACCCTATCTGTAGCTCATTCAAAGCCACCATCTAAGTCGCACGCATCACACAGAGACGATTCCCATCACTCATCAAATCAAAGGAGAGTCCCGTCTAAGAAGATTGTGCTCAGTCAAGAGCCACATGTTAAGACATGTTCTTATAAGTATTTTGTCTCCTGCAAGCCCAGGGACTTCACAGGGGAGAAAGGAGCCATTGATTGCATGGCGTGGCTCAATGAGATGGATACAGTGGTTGATATTAGTGGTTGTGCCGAACAAGACATTGTGAAGTTTGTTTCATAATCTTTTAATGGCGAAGCTTTAGCTTGGTGGAGGTCCCTAATCCAAGCTACCGGAAAGATCCCACTTTACAACATGTCTTGGGATCAGTTTGTGACGTTGATCAAAGATAATTTCTGTCCTCAGCATGAGGTGGAAAGGATTGAAACTGAATTCTTAACCTTGGTCATGAAGAACTTGGATTGTCAGGCATACCTTACCAGTTTCAACACCATGTCTCGATTGATTCCTTACTTGGTCACACCGGAACCGAAACGTATAGCTCGTTTCATTGGAGGTCTAGCTCCAGAAATCAAAGCAAGTGTGAAAGCATCTAGACCTACCACATTCAGGTCAGTGGTTGATTTGTCATTATCTCTTACTCTTGAAGCGGTCAGACAGAGATCGCTTAAGAATTCCGATGAGGGGAAAAGGAGACATGAGGAGGAGAACTCACGCCATTCTGATAAGAAACATAAAGGGAACTCGGATCAAAAGAAGAGTTCCGGGTTTAAAAAGGATGACCAGCAGTCGGGTGAGAAACCCAAATGTAAGACCTGCCAGAAGCGTCATTTTGGGAAATGTAGACTCGAGTCAAGATCGCAGTCATAGTCAAAGCCTATTGTGTGTGGGATCTGCAAGTCCAAGGAGCATAATACATTGGATTGCAAAAAGATGAAGGACGCAACCTGTTACGGTTGCAATGACAAGGGGCACATTAAGACCAATTGCCCCAAGTATGCAAAGAAGCCTGAAGAGGCTAAGAAGACCAATGCTAGGGTCTTTCAAATGAACGCTCAGGAGGCTGTGCAAAACGACAATGTGATAACAGGTACCTTTCTTATCAATGATGTTTATGCTAGAGTATTGTTTGATTCGGGTGCAGACAAGTCTTTTGTGGATAATAAATTTTGTAAGTTATTAAATCTGCCTGTTAAGACTCTAAGCATAAAATATGAAGTAGAATTGGCCGATGGTACTATAGAAACTGCTTCAACAGTTCTAGATGGATGGTTTATATCCATTAGGAATCACTCTTTTCCACTCTCTTTGCTCCCGTTGAAACTAGCTGGATTTGACATAGTGATAGGCATAGATTGGTTATCTCATAACCAAGCCCAAATCGTATGCGACAAGAAACAAGTGGTGATCAAGACTCCTTATGGTGAGCCGTTAACAATACAAGGAGATACTCAGTACGGGTTACCTAAGCAAGAGTCCATGCTTAAGGCATCAAGGTGTATGAAGAAAGGTTGTGTCATTTATATGGCACAGGTAACCACTGATGAGCCAAAACCCAAGATTGAAGACATCCCTGTTATTTCTGAATATCCAGAAGTATTCCCTGAAGAACTACCTGGTTTACCCCCAGATAGGCAAGTGGAGTTCAGAATCGATATCATTCCTGGAGCAGCGCCAATTGCAAGAGCACCTTATCGGTTAGCACCAACTGAGATGAAAGAGTTAAGGACTCAGTTGGATGATTTATTGGCAAAGGGTTTTATTCGACCTAGCTCGTTCCCTTGGGGAGCACCGATCCTATTTGTGAAGAAGAAAGATGGATCAATGCGTTTATGCATTGATTATCGCGAGCTGGACAAGGTAACAATCAAGAACAGATATCCGCTACCCAGGATCGATGATTTATTCGATCAGCTTCAAGGAGCAAGTTATTTCTCCAAGATTGATTTAAGGTCAGGATACCATCAACTGAAGGTCAGAGATGAAGATGTGCATAAAACTGCATTCAGAACTCGTTGTGGTGACTATGAATTCTTGGTGATGCCTTTCGGGCTCACCAATGCACCTGCAACATTCATGGATCTCATGAATCGCGTTTGCAAGCCATACTTGGACAAGTTTGTCATTGTCTTCATTGATGACATTCTTATTTACTCGAAGAATCAAGCCGATCATGAAAGACATCTTTGGTGTATCCTTAAACTTCTGCAGCAAGAGAAGCTCTACGCCAAGTTTTCTAAATGCGAGTTTTGGTTTCGTGAAGTCCAATTTCTTGGACATGTGGTGAGCGAGCATGGAATCCAAGTGGATCCCGCTAAGATTGAAGCAATTATGAATTGGCAAGAGCCTAAGACTCCCACAGAGATACGCAGCTTCTTGGGTCTAGCTGGATACTATCGACGTTTCATTGAGAACTTTTCAAAGATTGCTGCACCCTTAACATCGTTAACTCGTAAGAATGTCAAGTTTGACTGGGGTCCAAAACAGCAAGAGTCCTTCGATATTCTTCAACAGAAGTTAAGCAATGCACCTGTATTGACATTGCCAGAAGGTATTGAAGAATTTGTGGTTTATTGCAACGCATCGCACACAGGTATGGATGTGTGCTTATGCAGAAGGGCATGGTTATTGCCTATGCTTCCCGACAACTAAAGGTGCATGAGAATAATTACACCACCTACGATTTGGAGTTGGGTGTCGTTGTATTTGCACTGAAGCTTTGGAGGCATTACCTTTATGGGACTAAGTGTGTGATCTGTTCTGATCATAAGAGCCTTCAGCATCTGTTTAACCAGAAGGATCTTAACATGAGACAGCATCGATGGATAGAAACGCTGAATGACTATGATTATGAAATCCGATATCATCCAGGCAAGGCAAACGTAGTCGCCGATGCCTTGAGCAGGAAAGAAAGGGTTAAGCCTATTAGAATCAATGCCAAGAGCATTGAATTAAAGAAAAACTTGAATGAAAGGTTGTTAGCCGCTCAAAAGGAAGCTGTATTAGAAGCCAACTATCCGAATGAGAAGTTAGGAGTAACCGCTGAACAGTTATCGTATGGCAAAGATGGAATCCTAAGATTGAATGGTCGAATATGGGTTCCAATTTATGGAGGACTTCGAGATGTGATTCTTCAAGAAGCTCATAGCTCCAAATATTCTGTTCATCCTGGCAGTGATAAGATGTACCAGGATTTAAAGGCAAATTATTGGTGGATAGGTTTGAAGAAATCTATAGCCACTTATGTAGCTAAATTTCTGACGTGCGCACAAGTTAAGGCAGAGCATCAAAGCCGTCAGGTTTACTTCAACAACCTAAACTTCCCACATGGAAATGGGAAATGGTAACCATGGATTTTATCACTAAGTTACCAAAGACAAAGCGAGGAAATGATACTATTTGGGTTATAGTCGACAGATTGACTAAGTCAGCCCACTTCTTGCCGATTAAAGAAACTCACAGCTCCGACAAGCTAGCTCAGCTGTACGTGGATGAGATTGGATCTCTTCACAGAGTGCCCGTGTCTATTATCTCTGATAGGGATACAAGATACACATCGCATTTTTTGGAAAAGCTTTCAGCAATCTTTAGGCACTCGATTAAATTTCAAGACTGCATATCATCCTCAAACGGATGGGCAAAGCGAGCGTACGATTCAAACGCTCGAGGATATGCTACGAGCTTGTGTTATTGATTTAGGAGGAAGTTGGGATGATCGTCTTCCGTTGATTGAATTTTCGTACAATAATAGCTATCATTCGAGTATTCAAGCAGCACCTTTCGAAGCTTTGTACGGAAGAAAGTGTAGGACGCCAGTTTGTTGGGTGGAAGTTGGAGACGTCCAACTATCAGGACCTGATATAGTCTTGGAGACGACGAACAATATTGTTCAGATCCATGATCGTCTCAAAGCTGCCAGGGATAAGCAGAAAAGTTACGCAGATAAAAGGCGTAAACATCTAAAATTCGAGGTAGGTGACAAGGTATTACTCAAGGTATCACCCTGGAAAGGGGTGATGCGTTTTGGCAAAAAGGGCAAGCTAATCCCTAGATACATAGGACCATTCGAGATCATCGAATGTGTCGGAACTGTAGCTTACAAGTTGAATTTGCCAGAAGAGCTTAGTGGAATACATAATGTATTCCACATCTGCAACTTAAAGAAATGTCTAGCCGATGAGTCGCTAGCAATGTCGTATAAGGACGTGCAGATAGATGAAAGCTTGAAGTTCGTTGAAAAACCTTTGTCGATCGAGGACCGATAGGTTAAGAAGCTTCGAAAGAAGCATGTGCCGATTGTAAAGGTAAAATGGGATGCCCGTAGAGGCCCAAAATACACGTGGGAGGTTGAATCCACAATGAAGCAGAAGTATCCTCATTTATTTCTGTAAATCTCAAGGTCGAGATTTCTTTTAAGGGGGTGAGGATGTAACACCTCTTAGAATCACGACCAATATAATAAAGACACGTGTCATGGACTTTAAACGTGTAATGGATTGACCTGGAGGGACTAAAATTGTCAAACAATGTAAGTATGTAAGTAAGAGGATCCAAAGTGTCAACATGCCTTTCTTGTGCCTCTGATTGACCTCATACGACGTTCGTATTCTTTAATGAATAATTTGTCGAACATTGGAAGTCGTTTGTGCTTAAATTAAGGATCTTACGAAACATAGGGGTTAAAAGTGTCAACATGTTAAACGTTACCTCTGAATGACCTTTTAACGATCCCAAAAACATTGTAATAATTGTATATTTAGCTCTCAAGAATATTGGATATTAATTTTGTGGAGTTTCGATGAAAACAAGACTTTTTGGGTGATCGTACAACTAACCGGGAGCTTAACGGAGTTAGTTTATGACCCAAGGCCCTAAAAAGTTAACTATGGGCATCATAAGTGCAATAAACGAAAGTTATTTTAATTACAAATGGACCAGGTACTGAAAATGCAATAAATGAAAGTTGTTTTCCGGTCGAAGAGGAGCCACGCGGCCCGCGTAGACTCCTTAAGAATCTTACGCGGCCCGCGTAGAAGTCACCAGCGACCAAAAATCTGCACAGCTGCAGGTTCAGCCTGTTACACCACCTTTGCATGCAAATTTTTCGATACTAGGGTCTAAGCCAACAGTTTTTCATGCACTAGGGACACATGGGATCATCTGGTTACTATAGATTTGCAGATGGAATGATCTTGGAGCTCTCAAAATCCTATATAAGGCCTTGTTTTTCATTTGTTCAATTGCACACTTGAAAAATCACTTCACAACTCACTCTTTGGAGCCTCCTGGAGCTCAAGGAAGTTTTCTAAAGTTCAATATTCATGCTAAGTACCCTAGTAAGTGTTCTTAGCTTCCTAAGTTCAAGTTTTATTAGCTTAATGACCGAAAGTCAAAGTTATCGTAATTAAGCTTTGACTTTGTGACTGATCACAAACGGTCCAGCCATTATTCGAATTGAAAGTGGCTATGAGTTGGTAATTATGTAGATAATAAACCCTTAAAAGAGCACCTACTGATTATCACTTTTACTTAGTCAATTGTCGGGTCAAACTTTATAATAAAAAGTCAAACGAGTCAATTTTTACAAATAAATTCATAACTAACAATGCAGAGGTTATGGAACATGTTTTAACATTAAAATAACTTGGTAAATAATATAAAAACATGTCTAAGCATGTTCAACCTGACAATTCTGAGTTTAGGCTCGGTTCGGAACCGAAAGTCGCAAAAGTAGACTTTTGCTTTGACTTTCAATTCTGACCCGATTTAGCTTGTTTTAGATATGCCTTAGGGTTCCTTTAGGACCATATTATAGGTTATTTGAACCCTCTGAGGTTATACAACTTGGTTCCATAGAAATCCTAGTTCATTGCATTTTCCGTTAAATGCTTAAAAGTTGACCATTATGCCCTATTACTGATATTTAAGTATGTCCTAAAAGTTTGACATCAGATTATGGTCTAAAATAGGAGTTATGCGCGATATCGTAAAATGAAAGCTTTTTATTAATTAATTGGCATTTTTGGCATAAACCCCATTTAAACCCAAATTTTGACACCAAACTTGCTACCTACTGTTAAGATATAATATTTAGGGACTTTTGGAAATTTTTGTTAAATTTTAAACTGATCATAACAACGGTTTCTTGCATAGGCTCGGTAATTGACGGTTATGCCCATTTTGCTAATAAAATGAGTTTTACACATACTTTACATGTCAAACCTTTTTCTATTGATTTTATACATCAAATAAATTATTTTAAACTGTAGAGGCTGATCAAAATCTCAGATTTCCTTAATTAACCCGAATATCGTCAAATACCGACTTTTATGCGATTTAGGCGCATAGTATGGTTTAAATCCATGTTGAGCACCTAAGACTTGTTACCTACTGATGTTATGAATAAAATCTCAGATTTCCTTAATTAACCCGAATATCGTCAAATACCGACTTTTATGCGATTTAGGCGCATAGTATGGTTTAAATCCATGTTGAGCACCTAAGACTTGTAACCCATTAAAATAAATATTTTTACTGATTATTTTATATTGGAAACTCAGATTACTATTTAACCTCTTTTATAAGCTTTAAAATGACCAAAATACCCTTACGGCGCTTAATTTGGTTTTAAATTCGTTTTGGGCATAATGGAAGGTATCCTACTGATATCAT
Organism: Helianthus tuberosus; assembly: GCA_030545235.1. Taxonomy (NCBI): domain Eukaryota; kingdom Viridiplantae; phylum Streptophyta; class Magnoliopsida; order Asterales; family Asteraceae; genus Helianthus; species Helianthus tuberosus. Next base: position 195,188,731 of record CM060442.1, on the reverse strand, counting down.
AACATATTTTAAGCATATTAACTTGTGAAACCTGTATATGACTCTTTTGGTTACCCAATATGCATAGTTCGCGTTCGGTACGGTTTATGTAACTAGTTTGCATAAATTAACCGAAACGGGTCAAACCTTATCATTTTTATTTCAAAATCCAGAATGTGTTTAGTTTACCCATATTGTACAAGTCTTCATACTTGTCAGGTCTAAATCACATTCTAATCCGGTCTTCGCTTAATCGTGCTTTTTGAACCGTAAACCTTTCATTAAAACTAACCGGTCTAAGTTTAAACTTAAGTAAGACCCGTTAGGAATCTAATAGGTTATTAAAAACCTTCGTTCCAGATCTAGGAGCCCAATAAAAGCTATTTGCACTTGCTGATTATTATACGGGTGAGATTAAAATAATATTTTGCTCAGGTAAATACTTTTAACTTATTTTCCGTTATACGGGCTTGGGATACGGTATTATAATAATAACGCTTGGTCGGGTATGTAGTTATTTAAATCGGATTGTGATTAATACATTTACATAACCCGTTTTAATCTGTTTTGTTTGATGCAATGCCTTTGGGGGGTTAACGACCATGTCATGGATATCCTCGGCACATTTATTAGAAATGGCCATGGCTTAAGCACGGGGTATAGGCATACACCTGACAGTTGCATATATATAAACGGTATCTCACTCTCTTGTGGGCATATACTTATGGTGTGTCAATTAATCTAATCCGCCTCTTCTATCCGGGGTCCTGAATGGACGACAAACATGTAAAACTGTATAAAATATTATTTTTAATAATTGTCCCAAGTTATAAAAGAATTTTGTGCCTTGTCCACTTAAATCAATTTTCTTAAATGTTTTCAAAAGAGTCAGTTAATTGTATTTACCAGTGAAAACTGACGTATTTTCAAAAAGGTTAAGTGTAGGTACTAAGCGAAATGGGCTTGAACTCCTGAGTGATTAAATAAAGAGTCTTGCAAGCTTTTGTCACTTTAAGTCTGTTGAACAATACCTATTTTGTTTTGATCCGCCCATGGATCCATCTTACAATCCGTTGTGTAATATTTTATGTTACTTTAAACTCAGTTTGTATAAATTACTTTTAGACTTCCGCTGTGCATTTAAACTGTGATTATTGACTATGATGATATCAACTACGTCACGATACTCCCCACCGGGCCCACCGGTAATACGTGGAAATATCGGGGTGTGACAAAATCATATATCATAATTTATATTGAAGTATAAGCCCATTCGAACTTAATAGATGTTTAGCTTGTCCGCACTTAACTGTGTTAAGTGGTCCGCACTTAATTGTTTTTATAACAATCCGCACTTAATTGTTCCTTTAACGGTCCGCACTTGTAAGTGAGTAAAGGAGTCCGCACATAGTTGATGTTCTATGGTCCGCACATAGTTGAGGAGTATGGTCCGCACATAATGGACAATTAACATGATCCGCACTTGTTTAAATACAAAAAGGGGTCCGAGGTTACTTGATTAATATGCTGATGTGCTCGTACAAGTCTAAGTGTTGAATGTTTCAAGATTCATGTTCTCAGTCTAATGAGTTTACATAATATATTTGTTTGAGTGTTTCGAGGTAAGTATATACGTATATGACGTCAGTGTTTACTAAAATCACATTAAATGCCCTTAACTGATATCACGAGTATCTATTGTGTGTTATTGTATTGCATGATGAACATGTTAATTTAATCACATTAAACACTGTTGTTTGGATATTAGGGTATTGCAAAACCCTACTCGTATACACACTTACGTTTAACGTAAATTAGGTCGAGTGTAACGAACCAAACATTTATTTAACGTGTAAAAGCACGTTACCATACCGAGCAAACTAAGGTGAGTTCACTACTCTTTCACAAGCATGCGTCATGGGGGGACAAACAAACTAATATTCCTGTGAGGAATACTTTTAAACGCTTTGGGTTAATTACGATGTAGGTTACTAAACTCAGACTCTATCACGAAAGTCCCTACTTACATACCGAGCTAGTTGCCTGAGGCAACGGGGTATTAGTTGATAGCGCTATTAGGCTTGACAAACCTTACACCGTACCTGGGAGGACAGGCGTGAACTAATGACCTTAAACACTTTGATCAATGATGATGACATTGATGCGGGCACCAAAAGCGAGCACTCAATCGGTACAGGGTTTATTATTCATAACATGTCTTTAAACTAAACACTTACATGATTTTCGTAAAACAAAACTGTGAACTCGCCATCGTTATGTTGATACACTTTTTATGCATGCTTGCTGGTCGTTAGATGCATCACGAAATGGAACTTGCAGTCTGGGAAGCCGGTGTCGTCATGGGTCATATCACTTGCGAAAACATTTAATGATTGCTTATGTTTCTAATCAAAACGATGTTGAATTGTTTGAACGATAATTTATGCTTCCGTTGAACGAATATTTGATTGATTTTAAACGTTTTGAAATGCACTTTTCATATTGAATAAGAAAATGCGTTTATTATACTACTGTTAGTTCAATGTGATTAGTGGCTAGATCCTGGTACGTCACACGCCTCGCGGTGGATTCCACATGTGGTAATTGGAGGGTGTGACATACCCGCTTGTGTCAACTTCCATGTCGGCAACCAGATCGTGACCTACAAATAGATCACCGTTAGGACTCGTTACAGGAATGGGGTTATCCCTGTGACCACCCTCCGGCGTGAGAATAATTGTCTAGCATTCGGTACTATGTAGTAGAGAGAATATGTGAGAGAGTAGATGATCCTCTTTTAGGTTTAGCTTCCTCTAGTTAATAGTGTTCGATGGTTTAGGGTTTCCCCTTTTTTGAGAGGTATAGTTACATTGGGTTCATATTCGAAAATAGGAGATCATGTATATCTTCTCAATTTTTTGAGATTCGGTTGACAATAATCATATTATCATTGTAGTAGGTTTGACTGGTCTACGTTGATCCGGGTCAACCTCATCACAACTCAACTTATATAAAATAATCAAGTAACATCAAGACACAAGGAGGTAAAAAAAAAGGACTTCACAAAAGTAAAATTGGGTTTTGTAATTGTAACCAAATAACCTATCTAATATTTGCTTTATGATTCCTATGAATGTACCAATGTTAAGAACAATTAAGTTGCTTGATCTATTCTTAAAACCGGGTGTGGTTGTTCTATCAGTTTATATTCAAGGTATATCAAACAATTTAGTAAATCTCAGCTACCTTACAACCTGAAGTTTGTAAGGTATTGTTTGGATCAGTCTTATTGTGGTTCAGTGGTTTCCATGTTTGTGTTTTGTTTTAAACGAGTTGACGTGAACCCGCGCGTTGCGGCGGGATATTAATTATAAAACATAAGTCTTATCATTACTTAACTACAATTCCATAATTTAAACCATTGGTTGGAGAACTTGCTCAAATGCAGCGATTTAGTGCAAGTGAATTAGGTCAGACGTGAATAAAATTTGAAGAATATAAATTGCTTGATTTTTAACACATATTTTTTGAGTGTTAATCGTTGTCATATGAATTTTAAATGTAAAGCTAAATTAACATGTAAATGAAATCATACAAAATGAAGATGTTCTTCATAAGACACTTGTTATTCTCCTTTGCGTACATGAATTTATTGTCAAAGGAATTTTAAATGCAAAGCTAAATTAACATGTAAATGAAATTACACAAAACGAAGATGTTCTTAATATCATAGTATTATTCTCCTTTGCATACATAAATATTTTGTTTAAACATCAGACCAAATCTCATACAACCCAACAATTTTTTTCAAACTTGTTTCACGGCCAAAACGACGAAATCAAGAACCATCGTCATCGGAAAAGTTTAATCCTGACGATTTCCGGTACAGTCCCGTTCATTACGCTGTGATGAAGGCGATCGCACAACTCTCTCCATCCAGCATCGTAGCCTCTTTACCATGGTTAGCCGATCTGAAGAGGATCCACTCAGAATCAGACTCGTAAAATTAAGTGAAACTTTCAATGAAATTGCCGCCTTACTCGAGCGTCGTAACAATCTAAGGAGAGAAAAGGCGTTACATCCTACCGCCGAGGATAAACGACGTGTTACAGTTGGCGGTGTGTCGCCTGGTCGAAGTGACGCCATTGTCTTCCTCCACTTCTCGCCGTTCTCCGTCGAATGCGAAATGATGACGTTGGCGACGATGTGAATAATCCGAAACTCAACATTGAATAATTTGTACAAAGAAAATACAAACAATAATGAAATATCAAATAACTGTATTTGAAACTGTGTATACTTAATATCAGCGGTTAATTTGTCATCAGAGAAAGTGTTAGAAGCATACCAGAGGGAGAAAACAGAGACTTATTGTGTGTGGGGTTTCTAATTTCTGAGTTTGGTCTTGTTGATCTTGTGGTTCTTATTCTTCCCATTTGAAGTTTGTGTAATCTGGTTTTGACCGTGAAGAATGATATATGTCAATTATAAATACAAACTAATGTTCTCGTTGAGTTTGGATCATGCGTTTAATGCGATGTATGGATTAGATCCATTTAGCAAGCGGCGGTTATTTAATAAATAAAAATCACACCCCTTTGTTTTAGAAAGCAGCACTCGTTTCGTAATTATATTTTCCTTCAAGCCGACGCGTCTTTTAACTAATCCATTTAAGAAAGCGGCGGATATTTAGTAAATAAAAATCACAACCCTTTCTTTTAGGATGGAGCACTCGTTCGTTTAGTGATTATATTTTCTGTTAAAGACGTGACTTTTAATCAAAAGATGTGTCTCAAGTTGCTAATTGTATGGATATATAATGTCACTCCTATATATTATGATATTTCTTGGTTGATAACGATAACATTTGCTTACAAATGGTAGGTTCATGTTGAAACTACGGTGATTCTACGTTTGTATTCTCTTTACTATACTGTTGGCTCCACGCGATTGGAACTTATTAGTGTATATATAGTTGAGTTAGTTTGAGTTAGTTGAGTTAGTTAGATGATGTGGCACGAGAGTTAGTTTGAGTTGTTGAGTGCCTATATATATACAGTGTATTCTCACATTTGTAATTCAATACAGAAAATAATATCATACCTTACTACCAATTCAAGCCTTTATGGTATCAGAGCTTTGATACCTAGGGTTCCAGCAGTGTAACAAACTTTTCCGGTGAAGATTCCGGCTGATCTTCTTCTTCTCCGATCATCATTCCTTTCTTATTATTCACCTTTTCTTCTTCTCCAACCTTCGATTTCATGGCTGATTCTACATCTGATTCTTCTTCTCCTATCAACAATTCATCAAACTCAAACGATACTCTACCTAATATCACCAATTTCTTGTCCATAAAACTCGATGAACAGAATTTCCTCTATTGGAGACATCAGATAACAACAGTTTTGAAAACTTTAGGTCTTCTTCAATACTTGAATGCTGATACAGCTGTTCCTGATGTAAGTTCTGCAACTTTTGAACAGTGGATGAGATCAGATGGATATGTAATGGCTCTAATCACAGCTACTCTTTCACCATCGCTTATGCATATTTCTCGGAATGCTTCATCAGCATCTGCTCTCTGGAAATCCATTGATGAGTCATTCTTTCAACAAGTCTATGCTAAACAATCCTGGTACATGACTCAATTTCATCTGTTAAAACAGGAATCGAAATCAGTAGTTGATTATTTGAATAGTGCCAAAGAAATTGTTGATGTGTTGAATGCTATTGAAAATCCAATAAGTGATGGCATGCTTGTGTTACAAATTTTACAAGGACTTAATCCTGAATTCAAAAAGTTTGTAACAAATGTTGAAAACTCTACTGATAAACCAAATTATGCTCAACTGAGATCAAAATTGCTTACTTATGAAGCAAGAATGAAGCAACGGCAAAGCATTCATACCGTTCCTCTTACTGCCATGAATGCTAATGTTACTGGTCCTCCTCATCGATCTGATTCCGGATCTGGTTCTGGATCAGGTTCTGGATCTACAGAAACACAGTGTCAGATCTGTTCAAAGTTTGGACATCTAGCATCTAATTGCTATTTTCGCTATGAAAATTCTTCACAAAATCGAAACAATGGTGGATTTCACGGAGGCTTTCGAGGATGTTCAGGTGGTAATAACTTCCGTAGTGGCTTCCGTGGTGGATTCCGTGGTGGTGCACGAGGAGGCGGTCGATTTCAAGCGAATTTTGCTGAATATGATACTGTTAATCAGATGTATTCGAATTGGAACCCTAATTCTTCATTGAACATGATGAATATAAACCCTAACTTTGGTTCGCATGGTAATTTTGGGGGTTCTGGACTTACGCCTGGAACTGGTAATGAATATGGGTCACAAGCACCGGGTTTATTTGGCACTGGATCGGGTATGGTTGGAAATGGAGTTGGTTTGAATGGAGCAGGCCAAGGGATTTTAGGGGCTGGACCTTCTATTGGGTCTAATTTTCATGTTTCAAATGGGCCTGGTCATGTGTTGCATTCTGGATCAACTACTACTGCTGCTGGACCTGGGTTTGGTTCTGATCATTTCCAGCAATGGGCTGGAAAACAAACTGGTGAAAATGGTGGATTTCATTATGGGTTTCACGCTGATCTTTCGAGCGCGTGTCAACAAGTTGAGTCTTGGCTTCCTGACTCCGGTGCGTCTGCTCATATGACATCCGATCCGTCTATGGTTTTTGATGCTACACCCTACACGGGTTCTGAGCGAGTTGTTATTGGTGATGGTACTCCCTTGCCTATATCTCATATTGGTTTTGCTTTACTTCGCTTATCTACTTGTACTCTACTACTTCGTTATGTTTTAGTGGTTCCTGGTCTTGCCAAGAACCTACTTTCCATTACACAGCTTGTTATAGATCACCCGATTGCTGTTATATATTCTCACTTTGGATTGTCTTTTCAGACACTCACGGGACAGGTCCTCCACCACATGCGTGCTAGTCCCCACCAGCTTTACTCACTCTCTGCTACTTTCTCTGCATCTCGAGAGATTTGGCACTCTAGATTGGGACATCCATCTGATGCCGTTTCATCTAGTCTTTCATTTTTACCTTTCAAAACTAAACAGTGAATAATGTTTGTAATGCTTGTAGTACTTCTAAATCTACTCGATTACCTTTTACTGTGATTGTATCACATTCTCTTGATCCATTACATATTATTCATTGTGATATTTGGGGACCAGCACCAGTTATGTCTCGTTCGGGTTATCGTTATTTCATTACATTCATTGATGATTATAGTAGATTTACGTGGATGTATCCATTGACGTGTCGTTCACAGGCTGTTGATGCTTTTCGACACTTTCGTCCTTTTGTCGAAAAGTTATTTTCTTGTTCTATTTTAAGCCTTCAGTGTGATGGAGCCCCTGAGCTCACTCGTGGTGACATGTCTCGTTATCTTTCTGAGGCCAGTATCTCTTATCGCATTTCTTGCCCTTATACACCCCAACAAAATGGGGCGGCTGAGCGCAAGAATAGACATTTTTCTGAGGTTGCTCGTGCTTTGTTATTTCATGCTCGTCTACCAAAGCGTTTTTGGTATGATGCCTTTGCCACTGCTTCGTATCTTATTAACCGGTTACCCACACCGGTTCTCCATCATTCCTCTCCATATGAGGTTTTGTTTGGCTATCAGCCAGATTATTCTTCTTTTCGCACGTTTGGGTGTTTGTGTTATCCTTTTCTCGGTGATACTCGACTGGATAAACTTTCACCCAAATCCACTCCTTGTATTTTCATTGGATATGCTCCTAGCCATAGTGGCTATCTTTGTTATGATCCTCTTATTGATCGTACATATACCTCTCGACATGTTGTTTTTCATGAGGATATTTTTGATATTCCTGGCAGTTCATCTGCTTCTTCTCCTCCTGTTTCTGACTCTTTACCGTTATTTTTTGTTCCTCCTCCATCCTATACTTCTCCTCCTCCTCCTTCTCCTTCTTCTCCTCCTCCTTCTCCTTCTTCTCCTCCTCCTTCTCCTCCACCACCTCCTCCTCCTCCACCACCACCTCCTTCTTCTACTTCTACTCGTCATCCTATGGTTACGCGTTCTCGTGATCACACTCGACATCCTCGACAGTTTCCTGATCATGTTGTTCCTACTAGTTAGCCATCCACTTTTCATCAGGCTCAGCGGTTTTCCGTTTGGTGGGATGCGATGCGTGTCGAGATGGATGCTTTATCCGCTAACCAGACGTGGCATCTGGTTCCGGCACTCATTGATGCCAACATTGTTGGCTGCAAGTGGGTTTACAGGATTAAGCGCAATCCAGATGGGTCTGTTAGCCGATATAAAGCCCGGCTTGTCGCCAAGGGCTTTCATCAGACTGAGGGTATTGACTATACTGAGACTTTTAGTCCAGTGGTCAAACCTACTACCATTCGGCTTGTCCTTTCTCTTGCTTTCTCTCGAGGATGGTCTATTCGACAGGTGGATGTCAACAATGCTTTTCTGCATGGTGACTTATCTGAGACGGTTTACATGTCTCAGCCACTTGGTTTTGTTGATTCCATAAGACCAGATCATGTTTGTCTTCTGCAGAAGGCCTTGTATGGTCTGAAGCAGGCTCCCAGGGCTTGGTTTTCCAAGCTTTGTTCTGCCCTTACTACTAGTGGTTTTACACAGTGCGTCTCTGATACATCCCTCTTTGTATATAGAGTTGATTCTATTGTTTGCTATGTGTTGATCTATGTGGATGATATCATTATCACTGGGAGTTCTCCTACTTTTGTTAGTATGTTGATTGCACGGTTACATTCACAGTTTGCACTCAAAGATCTAGGAGAGTTATCTTATTTTTTGGGGGTTCAGGCTACTTTCACCGATGATATTTTACATCTTTCTCAGCAGCGATATCTACTTGATTTACTTCATCGTACGGGTCTTTCTGAGTGTCGTCCTTTGCCTACTCCTGTTGCTTTTGGACGCCAGCTTTCTCGTTATACTGGTATTCCATTGTCTTATCCATCTTTGTATCGGAGTACTGTTGGGGCTTTACAGTATTTGGTCTTGACTCGCCCAGAGATAGCATATGCAGTTAGTAAGGTGTCTCAGTTTTTACAGACTCCTACTGACCGACATTGGGTAGCGGTCAAGAGGATCTTACGGTATCTTAGAGGCCCGAGTTCTTTTGGATTGAGTATACGTCGATCTGCTAGACTTGATATTCATGCTTATTCTGATGCTGATTGGGCAGGTTGCCCTGATGATCGCAGGTCGACTACTGGGTATTGTGTTTTTCTTGGACCCAATCTTGTTAGTTGGAGTTCCCAGAAACAACATACTGTGGCTCGTTCTAGTACTAAGGCAGAGTATCGTGCGTTGGCTCATACAGCTGCTGAGATTCGATGGATTATGTCTTTATTACATGAGTTGCATATTGATTTACCTTGTCCACCGACTTTGTGGTGTGACAATCTTGGGGCCACATATCTTGCAGTCAATCCTGTGTTCCATCAGCGTATGAAACACTTAGAGATTGATTTACATTTTATTCGTGACATGGTGTTATCAGAGGTTTTACGAGTTCGACATGTTTCCACCACGGATCAGATCGCCGATTTATTAACCAAGGGGTTAGCTCATGTTCATTTTGATACTTTGAGATCCAAGCTTCACGTGGGTGATCCACGTTCAACTTGAGGGGGCATATTAGTATATATATAGTTGAGTTAGTTTGAGTTAGTTAAGTTAGTTAGATGATGTGGCACTAGAGTTAGTTTTTGTTGTTGAGTGCCTATATATATACAGTGTATTCTCACATTTGTAATTCAATACAGAAAATAATATCATACCTTACTACCAATTCAAGCCTTTAGAACTGATATACATAATCTATGTCTACATTTTTAAAAAGAAATAATTCTTAAAGTTTCCCTGATGTATGTTGCAATGTAGCAGTGTTAGTTTTATAAGTGTATTTGTTTCTAGTAATAGTAAACGAAAATTATCAATGATTTATTAAGAACCTTCATATTGTAACAATCAACTATATTCTTTGATAGAAGATGAACTAATGACGCATAGTTGTTCATAAATCCATAACCCTAGTTTTTATATTTTCTCACTGTTATTATTACCTATGCGTCAATTGTACGTATCTTGATATTATAACAGGTATTAGTAACCTTCAATGTATATTGATATGTAAACGAGATACTAGAACGATTATTTTTACAATAATGTTCAGGGTGTTTGTCTATGGTTGTTCATGAGTCAATATATATAATAGTTAAATATTTTGTTATTGTTTATGAATTTATGCGGCAAAATTTATAAACGCCTTAGGCTACACTTCATAAAAGAATGTGTTAACATATGTACGATGACGATGGTATATGGATGGTATGGTTTGTGATATCGATGGCTATCGTTGCTAACTTGCTATTAAACCATGACAATATTCAGGTTCACACATTTCGGGCATGTAAGGTCAGATAGTCATCAACTCCTTCCTCTATAAGCGTGCATTTGGTTCACAAAATCAATGGAATAAAATAGAACCAGAATCTAAATTTCATTTGTAAGGCCAGCCGCCAGGGGTGTGGCATACCGCCCCTGCCACGTCAGTTCCGTAAGCGCTCTATAGCGCCCCCACCCCATCTCCAGCGCACCAGGAGGGGGCATTGAAGCTCCGTCAGCCCAGTAATGAGCGCTAAAGGGGGTGTGCAGGTGGGACCCATTCTTTTCAACCAATCAATTTTTTTGCTTTTTTTGCATTTTGTTTAATAGGGGACTTTAAATCATTGCGAGCTTCACTAGGTCAGGGTGTTCTTATAGCATGGCACTGAATGTGGATAAAGTTTCTAGAGATAAGAATGTTGAGATTTTGGTCGATGCTAGTGTTGCGGCGTTTGGTAGTAGACATAATATAGCGATTATTGCTAGAACTAGAAATTTTAATACGCTGGTTTCGATCAAAAATCTAATGACGGGGGCAGGTTTTGGCGATGTGGAAATCCAATATGCATGTGGTTTTAATCTCCTGTTAGGGTTTGGGAACAATAGCTTGGCTGCTGATTTTCTTGGTCATGATAGGGTTTGGAAGGTGTGGTTTTCCCATGCTGACTTGTGGGTTGGGCAGGCTATCGCTTTTGAGAGAGTGGCTTGGTTGCGTGTGCATGGGGTTCCACTTCACCTATTTTGTGATGAGGTTATATCCAACGTTTGTGGTCGGTTTGGGATAGTGGTTAAACCCCCTCAAATCTCGAAGGATGACAGCGATTTATCCATGGTATGTGTCGGGGTCCTTGTGGGAGAAGGAAGTAGAATCATAAAGGAGGTCACATTATGCTGGCAAGACAAAACGTATAAGGTATGGATTTCAGAAGACTTGGGTGATTGGATTCTTGGTCCCTCAATTCCGATTGCGACTCGGTTAGTTTTTTCGGAGTAGGCCCAAAGTTGGGTTCGGAGCAGAGGTCGTCGGAGTTCTTGGTATAGCAGTCGGAAAGTCGGGAAGATGGAGGAGTTGACGCAAAGAGCTTTGGTAACAATCAACCGTTGCATGGGGGGTGGAAGTGTCGCACATGAAGGACCCATCAGTTGGTTTTAATGAGGAACTCTTGTTGAGGCAGGATATGAATGAACAAAGGAAGTTTCCCGATGAAACTGGGGAGTTTTAACACGTTGTTGGAAACTCGGTTTTTAATGATAATGAGGTCGAGAAGGACAGTGGGGCCAAAGGGTTTAAAGTTGGTAGTGGGTCATTTTTAAATCTGGTTTAAGAAGGCCCAGTATTCTAACTCATTCAAGGAAAGGTAAAGCCCAGGTTTCCAATTCGGTGGAGCATAGGCCAAATAAAAGACACAGGAGCTCAGAAGAAGAGCCTTTTAACTTTCCTCTTCCTATCCCGAGTGATGTATCTCCCCCGGTTGATCCATGCGGTCAAGATGGTTTCTTGGATTTAAACACCTCGGTCGGTTCAAGCGAGTCGTCTGCGACTGTGGCTAATGATTCTCAGATTAGATGTCCTCCGTTAACAGTTGTTCACGATGGAAACAAATGCAACCCGGCAGTGGCGGTCGATGAAGAAATCGAGGCTACAATTGATATTGGAGAGTAGGTGGGGGTTGATCTCAGGAGCAATATGGATCTGATTAGGAACATCTTCGACGAATTAGGTAACAATGGGGTGGCCTAATGAATTTTCTTTCTCTCAATGTTCGTGGTCTAGGGGGGGCTGACAAGCCAGGGTGGGTCAAGAAGTTGAAATCCAAGTTTGGAGTTAGTTTTATGGCTATTCAGGAGTCTAAGAAAGTTTCGGTGGAGTCCTCTGATGTTGTTGGTTTTTGGGGTAATTCGTCTTTTGGGATGGATTATGTTTCGGTGGGTCATTCGGGTGGTTTGATATGTTTGTGGGATATGTCGCTTTTCAAACAGACCAGTGCGACTAAAGATAAGAATTTCTTGCATATTAGGGGTATTATTTTGGGCAGTGGGGCGGTTCTTAATGTGTTAAACGTCTACGCTCCCCAAGGTATTTCGGCCAAAAAAGCTCTTTGGGATCGTCTTAGCCAGGTGATTGAGGAAAATGATGGTTTTTGGGTCGTGACAGGGGACTTTAACGCTGTTTAGAACAGGGATGAAAAGAGACATTTTGCTTTTAAACAGCTTTGTGCGAATAACTTTAACACATTTATTTTCGATTCTGGTCTTATTGAATATGATATGAAAGGTAGAAAGTTTACTTGCAGCTCGAGTAATGGTAGGAAGTAGAGTAAATCTGACAGATTTCTGGTCTGTACTGGTTTTTTTAACGCTTGGCCGGAAGCCAGAGTTGAGGCTATCCCTAATTTTTTGTCTGATCACTGTCCTATTATTCTTTCATCGGTCTCCACTAACTTTGGGGCTAGACCGTTTCGGTTATTCGATTCGTGGATGGATACGCCGGGTTATAAAGAGGCAGTTGAGGAGGTGTTAATTGGTTTCTCGGATACGGTGGGCCCTCCTGATGTTGTCTTAATAAAAAATTTGGGGTATCTCAGAGTTAAACTTAAAGCTTGGAGGGACGACATGTTAAAGAGGAATTCTGAGGAGGTGTCTCAGGCTCAGATCGATTTAGAGAATATTGAAGCTTCGATGGAGATAAGGGACTTGACTGAGGAAGAGGAGTGTATTTTGTTGGAAAGTAAGAAAGTTTTAAAAAATGAAAAGGAACGCAAAAACAAGGATTTAAAACAGAGGTCTAGACTTAGATGGGCCAAAGAGGGTGATGAAAACTCGAAGTTTTCCATTCGGTGATCAATGGTAGAAAAGCTAGTAAAGTTATTCATGGTTTTAATTTGGATGGAGTGTGGGTGTCGAAACCGTCTCTGGTTAAAAAGGAAGTTTATAGATTTTTCAGAGATAAGTTCATCGAAAAGTGTAGTGAGCGACCTCGGCTGATTTGTGCGGGTATCAATCAAATTTCGGAATCCGAAGCTTCGGATTTGGTCGCTGTTTTCTCTCGTCAGGAGATTAAAGATGCTGTTTTTTATTGCGGAGATGACCGGGCCCCGGGCCCCGACGGTATCAATTTTCGTTTCGTTAAATGGTTTTGGAATTTATTAGAAGAAGATTTTTTTAGAATTATGTCCGACTTTTATGATGCTGGTCAGATTAAAATGGGGTGTGGTTCGTCTTTCATTGCACTTATTCCTAAGGTTAAGGACCCTCTAAACCTGAAAGATTATCGCCCTATCAGTTTAGCTGGTCTTATAAACAAAGTTATATCCAAGATTTTGGCCAATAGACTTAAAAAGGTGTTGGATGTTGCTATTTCGTCGTCGCAGTCTGCGTTTCTGCGAGGGAGATGTATTTTGGATGGGCCTCTGGTGGTTAACGAGATCTAAAATTGGGTTAAAAAAAGAAAGGATAAGGTTTTTCTTCTGAAGATCGACTTTGAGAAAGCTTATGACAATATTAACTGGAACTCTGTGATCGATATTCTTGCTCAAATGGGCTTCCCGAATAGGTGGTGCAGGTGGATCAAAGGTATTATATGTTCGGTAAGGGCGTCGGTTCTAGTCAACGGTGCTCCTACCTTTGAGTTCAAATGTAATAAAGGTATGCGTCAAGGAGATCATATCTCCCCGTTTCTCTTTGTTGTGGTGATGGAAGCTTTATCGTGGATGATTAATAAGGCGTCGGCTTCGGTACGGTTTCGCATCTTCTATATGCCGACGATGCTATCATTCTAGGGGAGTGGAGTAAAGATAATATTCTAAATGTGGTGAGGATCCTTAGATGCTTTCATGTGTGTTCGGGCCTTCAGATAAATTTGAGTAACTCGAATCTCTTCGGGATTGGGGTGCCTTTAGGCGAAGTCGAAGATATGGCGGTGCTTGTTGGTTGTAGAGCAGATTCCTTTCCTTTCAAGTATCTTGGTCTGACAGTTGGGGCTAATATGAACCGTATAAAGAATTGGAGACCGGTGTACGACATTTTCGAGAAACGGTTATCTCTGTGGAAGGCGTCTTTCCTTTCTATTGGAGGGAAAATTACGTTGATTCGGTCTGTTCTTGAAAGTCTTCCTACTTATTCTTTTCTCTATACCGGGCTCCTATTAAAGTGGTCGATGATTTAGAAGGTATTATTAGGAGATTCTTATGGGGAGGATCTCCCTTGGAGAAAAAAGTCCATTGGGTTGCGTGGGAGAGAGTGGCTTCCCCGAAGAAAATGAGTGGATTGGGGCTTCAAAACCTTAGAGACATAAATACGGCTTTGCTCTCGAAGTGGGGTTGGAGATTCAAAACCGAGAGGGATAATCTTTGGGCTGGGGTGATCAAGGCGATCCATTCTAGTAGCTCGAATTGGGATTTTGTTCCGTTAAAAAAACGCTTGGTGGAGTTTGGAGTAGTATCGTGGCTTCTATCAAACGCCCAATCTTAGATGGTGTTTCGATTAGTAATCTTTTCAAAGGAAAGGTGGGCAGAGGAGATAACATCATGTTTTGGATGGATCCCTGGTTAAGTGAAATCCCTTTGAAGCTTAAGTTTCCTTCTTTGTTCCAGTTGGAGATGGATAAGCTTTGTAGTGTTCGAGACAGGTTAGAGGGGGACAGTTTGTGGTTATGGCGTCATGATCCTGCTACTTCGGACGAGATCTCAGAATGGACCTCTCTGTCCTCGTCGTTGGAGTCGGTCAATCTTTCTTCGAGTAATGACGAGTGGGTTCGGGTTGGTAACGGGTCGGACGGCTTCTCAGTCAAGGAGGTTAAGAAGGTGATTGACACGAAGAATGATTATAGCAACCGGTTCGTGATGGAATGGTGCAATTGGGTTCCGCTAAAATGTAATGTTTTGGCATGGCGCGCGGAGATGGATAGAATCCCGATCGTGGAAGCTCTGGCTAGGAGGGGAGTTTCGATCATTGACGATGTGTGTAAATTTTGCGAGGCGGATCTGGATTCGGCGGTTCATCTGTTTATGGCTTGCCCTTTGGCGTTGGGGTTATGAGAGAAAATTAGCTTGTGGTGTCGGGTCATGAACTTTTATGTCTTTTCAGTCCGTGATCTTTTAGAAATTCATGATCATGGGCGTAAAGGGGCGTCGGAAAGAAAGGCGTTGCATGGGATCATTATTGCCGCTTGTTGGTTTTTATGGAAGGCTAGGAACAATTTGAGATTTAATGGGAAGAGAAGCAATGTCGAAGATATTTTTAGTGAAGTTAGATCGGCTAGTTTTTTTTTTCGTTCAAGCATAGGGCTAAAAATGGTTGTTTTGCTTGGGGGGATTGATGTAAATTTGTAAATATGTAGTTGGGTTTGTTTTGTTTTTGTCGTCCCGGTTTTCGGGTTCGGTGTTTCTTAATGAAGTTCTCCTTTCGAAAAAAAAGCCCCCTATGTGACATGACGCTGATGTAGATCTGACGTAACACTATAAAGCCCCTAGGGGCTTTAAACCACACCCCAACCTAAATGTTTTTGCCTCTTAGAATTTGTTGAAACTGTGGGATCTGAATTCCAATCTTAACGTGACGGTTGAGAAAACAAATTGGAGTTAAAACTAATTCATCATGTAAAGGAGTTCAACATTTCGTTCAAAGTGTTGAAACAAATTGGAGTTGAAACTAATTCACCGTGTATTTGGTACCAGTATATTCAATACCGGTATCAGTACTAGTTTTCTCGTTTTTCGGTATCAGTATTTTCAGTATCAAACGAGTACCATGCTCAGTGGCGGATCCATGAATTTTTCCTACCAGGTTCCTTTTGTTAGATTTTCATTAATTCTCACTATTTTTTTTTAAATCATACAAAATTTCCACTATTTTTTTCATTTTTTTTCCAAACTAAGGGGTTCCCGGGAACCCCAAAACACCCCTGGATCCGCCAATTAACATGCTCATCCCTATATGTATGGATGTGCACGCTAATATGATCTACGTGCTAGCATTTATGAGGCCATGCCCCTTTCTAGTGCCCCAATTACCCCTTTGCAAATTAATGTCACTAACAACTTTGGTCGAGCCCCTAGTAAAAGCCTTTTTGCCATCATCATTTTGGTGGGGTGGTAGAGGCTTTGTGGCTCTTGAACAGAGATCAGAGTTCAATTAGTGATTATGTAACCCAGTGGCGGATCTAGGATTCCGACCAAGCGGTAACGTTTTATAAATAAGCGGTAACGAAATCGAAAAAACGTCAAATTTTTCCAAAATTTACACTAATTTTTCCAAATTTTTTTCGACCAATGGGTAGCGGACGCCACCCCTTAACTACCTATAGGTCCGCCCCTGATGTAACCTTTGCCGTTCAAAAAAAAAGTAAAAGCATCTAATAATACATATTACTCGTAGCATGTGATAAATTTGATGTAATTTAAAATTAGGGACTATGTAACCTTTGCCGTTAAAAAAATAAGTAAAAGCATTTAAGAATACATATTACGTATCTTTTAATTTTCTTATCTCCTTTAGGTTAACGAACCAACATGTTTTCTCCGAGCTTTGACAATGAAATTAGTGACAAAAAATAATTTTTCATAAAACTAAGTTTGAAACTTTAAGAATACATAAATAAGTATTATGTCTTTGTAAACAACAAATATAATATTATACTAAAATAATAGAGTAATGCTTAAGTTGCTCCATTCTAATGGTTATACGAATTAAGCAAACACGATGAGTAATGAGCCAATCAATCTCCCTTTAATTATAAGCCATCAAATCAAAATCCTTTTGGTACTTTTACTATTTTGTTCAACCCAATTCCTTAGCGAATTAAGGTAAAAATCCCTATAGTGACAATTGAGATGTAAATTCACATTATGGCATTCAATCAAACTACTGGCAGGCATAGTTAAAATGCTGATTTGGTTGTTGCTCATCCCTTTGATGTGGCCTATTGAAGACAATAATCAATCTACCAGTTGTTTGTGGCAATGGTAGGGCCATTAAATATCATTGATTCACATGCATGTCTTCATGAATAGCGACTTCATTTTCGTCCAACAAGTTATGTTTAAGTCGTTATCGTATATTCAAAATGAATATCGAAATTATAGACTATAGATTTTGTCTATACCTGGTTTTTCCTAGAGGCGGACCTACAAACACAACACCGGTGTATACTAGTTTTTGTTTGCTATTTATATATCTAGCACCAATGTAAAAGATTATGTGTTATATAGTTTCTGATAGTCTTTTTATTTATTATTTATGTATTTGACAGTTGAATTACACTGATTTATGTTTAAAAGATATTTAAGGGGGTTGCACAACTAGCCGATTTGGGTTTCAGGCAGTGGCGGACCTAGGAATTTTTCCATGGGAGTGCGGAACATTTTTAAAAATTTTAGGCCCCAAGGTATATAAATAAAAAATCGGTTCGTATCGGGTCAGTTCGGGTCGAGTCGGGTCATGTAAAACAAAAGAACTAAATTTATATAATCATCAAAAACACGTCAAACCTTGTTACAAACATAATTAAAACGTCGTCCCACGGGTTTTTATTTTTTGAAATCTATCCAAAACATCATCTAAACCTACTTTCTTAAGCAACTCTTTCTCTATATAACATATACAACCATTCTCATCGCCAATCCGATTACGCAGGTATCCACATCAACGAATCGGGAAGACGTATCAACTTTACTCTTGAGAAATCGCGCCATAACGTCCCTGCTCATTGTTCCTATCGGCTATCACAAACAAATTGATCTATAAGTTCATGGCTCCATAACATATTACATAATGTATCAGCTATTCAAGCCCTAAATATCATAATGTAAATCACCCTAAAAATCATCTAAACAACATATACACCATAAAAAAAGCCAAACGTTCTTCACTAAAAAAAAGCAAAAAATACTGTGGTATGCGGCTATAAAAAAAGGCAAAATATCATCACTAACAAAATATAACCCACCATAACATAATGAAAATAAAACGAAGCACATGTCTACAATGGTTAGTATGCGGCTATAATAGGCTGCTGGAGGTGGATAATATCAACCAATAATCATCAAAAAAACAAAAAAAAAAAAAAAAACCAAGAAATTTAACCGTGTTTGATCGGCGATGGTATGGTGGCTGATTACAGTAGTATGCGGCTGCTGACTGTTCACTGTTGTCGCTGTTGATGTTCTGATCATTGCCGTGCAAGGACGATAAAGAGAGCAGGATAGAATATGTAAGGGTTTTGGGCTTGTTTATTTTATTTTAGTTTGAAATATTGTTGATTTGTTGGGTTTGTTTATTGGGATAAGACTTAGTAGTGGGCTAGTTAAATGTGACAACTCGAGTTTCCAAGATTCCATCTTCGCATTTATTGCACGTTAATTGTTTACGTTATTTGTTTCACAACTGTATTTGCAAAACTTGTTTGCTTTGTAACCGTACACGTTTTTACACGACTTGTTTGCTTTGTAACCGTACGCGTTTGTGATATGTTAAATTGTATTGTGATTATTGTGTTATATGTTTGGTGATTTAAACTGGTAACCTATTAACCTGTGTAGAAGTTAAAATCTTAAAATGTTGTACCCCAAACAACCTCGACGAAACCCAGAGTTTCACCGCTAACCGTCTCGACGAAACCAAGGGGAGTTTCGTCAAAACACCTCGACGAAACAGGGAGTTTCGCCGGCCCAGGTTTCTCCGAAGCCCATTAAGGGCCCAGTGCGTATAAGTAAGTTTATATTGCGTAAAACAGTTACATGCGGCTATTATCTGGCCATTCGAAAACCCTAGGACTTCTCTGAGCATCGGCAGCCTCCGTCCCCTCTCGAATCCTTGCTAGTCTCTCTCTCAACCGGTTAGTGATGATAATCAATTCGATCTTATTGTTATTGTGTGCATAGATATCCATCAGGATAGGAGAGTGTGTATGCTAGATGATGTGCCTGTGATATATGCTTAACTGGGGAATCATGTATCTAGGGTTTTGGGCGTTCTAGTACAAATCGATATGTTAGGAATTTCAGGAACGGTATTCATATATGTTTGCTAAATGGAGCCTATATTCTGTCGATATTGTGCATATGTTGAACGAATCAGGTCATCAATTATATATATATATATATATATATATATATGTGTGTGTGTGAACTAGATTGCATACGGTTGCTTTATGATTAGGGATCATGATGAACAAAAAGTATAGTGATATTAATAGAATAATGATGCATAACAATTAAGGGTTATTACAATTGGATGATAACTGTATGATAAGTGCATATGGTAAAACGGCTGATAATGTTAATTAGGGTTTTTCTGTGTTTGAAACTGTTACGCGCCGTAACAGTTGCTTGTCGACGAAACACATGTTGATGAAACTTGAGAGTTTCGTCGATGGGGATTACGACGAAACATGGTGAGTTTCGTCGCATAGAGTTTCGCCGAGTATGAGTTTCGTCAATGGATTTCATCTGAATAGTAGGTTGTGATGTCTTCGCTGATTTCATGTTTTACAACTGTATGAGTTACTTTGGTATGCTACGAACTGTTATTGTCTGTTGTGGCCTATGCATGGGTAGTATGAACTTGAATAACTGTTAGGATGTTTCAATACACTATATGATAGCATAACAAAAATGAATCTTGCGAAAGATAACTGATATTGTATGTATTCATACACTAGGCTTTGACTGATAAACTGTGATCAAGTAGCGTAGCAAACCGAGCAAACCAAGGTGAGTTCACACTCCTAAGGCATGGGATTCCCGGTGGGTTGGGAATGGGATTGAATAACTACGACAGAACTCATACATTCACCACTACTAGACTACTTACCACCGTCCTCGGATTGGGAAGGACGCCAGCGCTAAACCTACGTACTCGCTACGTACTACCGTCCTCGGATTGGGAAGGACGCCAGCGCTAAACCTACGCATTCTTATACGTACCTCTGTCCTCGGATTGGGAAGGGCACCTACGTAAAACCTACGTATTCTCTTACGTACCTCTGTCCTCGAATTGGGAAGGACACCTTTAGATACAACTAGTCTAGTGAATACAACATGGGAAGCCCCCGCTAAATATCGTGAAAAGGTTTGGGAAACAAGGATACCGGTTAACACATGGTTATGAAACAAACTTACAATTTCTGAAACGAACTAAACAACTGAACAAACAACTGTGAACTCGCTCAACTTTGTTATTGACTCATTGTTACATGCCTTGCAGGTCGTTAGGTACTCATGGAGCTTGTACGGGGAGGCGTGGTCGTTGTGGGACATGGACTGTCATATACCATGTCAAACATATAATACATTTGAACTTTTGGTTTTAAACATTATGCTTCCGTGGATTACTCAGACTATGTTTTATGGACACCAATTATATTATGTTTGGGTTTTACATTTATTTATACGCTATGTTCAATATGATTGGTGGCTTGATCCTGGTCAGTCACGCCTCTAAGCGGTGATAATCCGCATGTGGATTTTGGGGGTGTGACATTAAATGTGTTGGGTATTTGGGTTTAGATATTTAGGTATTAAAAGTTATAAAATTTAGGTAGTATTTTTTTATAAAATAAGAGTTTACTAAAGAATATTTTTAAAATATAAAGTGATAACACTTTTTACCTAAGGGGTGTGGACGAAAAATTCCAAAGGGGTGCGAACGAAAAATTCCATGGGGTGCGGACGAAAAATACCAAGGGGTGCAGACGGGATTTTCGACGGAACTTAGCACTAAATTTCTTTTTTCCCGGGGGTGTGCCCGCCCACTTTGGGCTGGGCTTAGGTCCGCCAATGGTTTCAGGTAGGGTACCCAAATCGATAACACCGTCGCCACCTATTTGGGTACCCCAAATAGGGTAGGGGGTTGGGATTGTAGTTACCGAATAGTAAGGTGTGTGGTAGGAGAGAGATAGAGAGAGTAGTAGGGCTGCAAACGAACTGAACTTTCAGCGAACACTTCATGACCGTTCAGTGGGAAGTTCGATTGTGTTCATTCATTTAATAAATGAACGAACACGAACAAGAGATTTCGTTCGTTTAATTAAACGAACGCGTACATTCATTTATGTTCGTGAATGTTCAATAACGTGTTCGTATATGTTCATGAATGGTCGATACCTAAAGTAGGTTATGTTCGTTTGGATAATTAGGTTAGTGTATTTTGAGTAGATCTACTTAAGGTTTGTAATGAAAGATGCCTATTTTATTAAAAAATTAATATATGGTCGTTTATATTCATGAACGCTTGATTGTGTTCGTATGTATTCATTTGTGTTCATGAACATTCGTTTATGTTAATAAGTGTTTGTTTGTGTTCGTTTGTGTTGATGAGCGTTCGTTTGTGTTCATGAACAATTGTTTCCCTTTGTTTGTTTTCATTTATGTTCATGAAGATTCGTTTGTGTTCGGTACCTAAACGAACACGTTTATTTTCTCAATGAACGAACACGAACATAAAATCTCATTCGGTAAGTGTTTATACTATTCGTGAACACATTATTTCCTTAACAAACGAACATGAACAAGGGCTTGTTCATGTTCGTTCGGTTCGTTTGCAGCCTTAGAGAGTAATGTGTAGGGGGAGAGTAGTGTACAAAGGTGGGTCCATGGTTTATGGTAGTGGTGCCACCAATAATGTGTTTTGAAGTAGTTTAAGATAAAAGTATGTTGATAACGTGTAATTGGAGAAATTTCGCGTATATTTGGCTTGGCTTGTGCCCCAACCCCCTTAAGGTCATCCACAATCGACACACGCCCAAGCCACGTGGCATGGGCAAGGGCGTGGTACACCGGCGGAGCCAGCGTGAGTGAACGACAGGGGCAATTAGCGTCGCTGCATTCACGGCATGAAATGGTGAAGATGTAGGGCCCTTTGTTGTTTTGAAGGTTTTTTTTAACAAGAATTTGGTAGAGGTGATGGTGGGTGTATGGCTAAAAAAAGGGTGGTGGCTGGAGTAGGGCTGAAGGGGTGGTGGTGGGTAGGGGTGTGCACAGTTCATTTTGGTTTAATTATTAGCATTATTCGTAACCTAACTGAAGTCATCGGTTAATCGGTTAGGTTTATTCGGTTAATTTGTCGGTTTTTAGTTCGGTTAATAATCAAACCAAATATTGACTAATTTTTTTGTTTAGAAATACATGTAATGAAAGTATAAATACATGAAATAGATATATAAATACATGAATTGGATGTATAAATAAATAAAATGGAGTTATAAACACATGAGATGGAAGTATAAATATAAAACATGACTTGGATGTATAAAAGCTAGAAAATATGAAGATTTAAATTGATTCAGTTCGGTTAACCAATGATACAAAAAATATCCGTTAATCGATTTTCAGGTAATTCGGTTTTGATTAATTTCGGTTCGGTTATGTCGGTTTTCGATTATTGCTCACCCCTAGACTGGCGGGCGTAGGGCTGAAGAAGAAGATAGAATCAGGTTTTTACACATGGTCCCTTAAGTTATAGAAATTTACACTTTAAACCCTGAGTTATTATGTTTACTTTTATTTCATTATTTTAATTTTATAAATTTATTTTTAATTTATTTAATTATTTATCTAAATTAGATTGTATTATTTAAATGAATAGGTATGGTTAAAAAACAATTGGTGGGTGATGGAAAGTGAAAGAAGGGTGAAACCATATTATGTGAAAGAAACTGAGGAAAGATAGAAATGTGTTGTATTGTGGTATGTACTTTATACATGGTAGTGATGTGAAGTGAAAGAGGTGTGAGGCTATTGCAAATAGCCTAAGAACAACACATTTACCATGTGCAACCCTCGTTGTCGGATTTGTACTCCTCTCCTGACAAATTAACAAAAAAAAGTTAGCATTAATAGAGTGATTCAGAAGGTGGCATGATAATAATTCAATGATCCAAATTTGTCGTTAAAAAAACATTTGTTGGCATTACCTAAATATTAAAAAATAAACCTAATGAATAGTAACATATTATTATTATTAATTATTAAATACATTAAAAATGAAACCTAAAATCAAACTTAATGAATAGTATTTAATAACATAACACAACATATTAAGTACTGATATATTAAAAAATAAACCTAAAGAATAGTAATATATTATTATTATTGATATATTAAAAAAT
Source organism: Helianthus tuberosus (assembly GCA_030545235.1). Classification (NCBI taxonomy): domain Eukaryota; kingdom Viridiplantae; phylum Streptophyta; class Magnoliopsida; order Asterales; family Asteraceae; genus Helianthus; species Helianthus tuberosus. The sequence continues at coordinate 195,165,221 of CM060442.1, read as the reverse complement.
AAACCTAATGAATAGTAATATATTATTATTATTATTAATTATTAAATACATTAAAAATGAAACGTAAAATCAAACCTAATGAATAGTATATAATAACATAACACAACATATTAAAAATGGAACCTAATGTGTAGTAACATCACCTTTAAGCTCATGTCACGTAGCAATGCAAGTAATTGCACAGTTTAGATTGTTTTTCATACATGTGGTAAGTAAATATTGTTTCACATGAATGAGGTTTTATATTCACGACAACTTCTTTTACTTTCTTTTTTGTAATGAATGAATTGTAGCATGTAAATTTAACTTGGATATTTAAAGTATGGATGAGCAAATAGTATCATATCCTGTAATCAAATCAGGATCATATTGGTATCATATTTACTATACCGAATCATTTTCGTTACCAATTTGGTACCCACCTTTTGGCATTTTCGGAATCGTTACTTTCGGTTCGGCACGGGTCTAGCACCATACCTGTATTTACTGATTTTTACCTTCAAATGTCATACCATATCGTACAAAGCCTTTTCGGTACTGGTACCTAATTTCGATGATTTTCGAGATCGCTATTTTCGGTATCGTTACCGGTACCGAGCTCATAAATGTTTTAATGTGTTAGTACAGTAATAACTGAACTGAAAACAACCGAATTTCCAACGTGTAGGACGTGTGCGTCCTACTGTTATATATTAGATTATTTAAAATCATTTTTTAGGACCAGATGACTACCGTTACTATGTCATTTTTATCTATGTTGTGATATTTGGTATGTGTTTGCCGTTGTCGGCACGCGTCTTGCAGAAGTTGGATCCCCGCTGCAACGCACGGACGGAAAATCAACTAGTTGCATTAAAAGTTAAAACCACCTTAAAATAGATTTGTACCGCTGGGGCTTTTTTCTTTTGGTTTAAAACATTTTAAAGACAACCAACCGACTAAATTTATTAAGATATTGCAAAACTTTTATTTATTTTTAAGCTGAAGAGTTTTGTCAGTTTTATAAATATTTAATCGTTTGTATTTAAAATATGTTTATAAATTATGAACATTTAATTCTATATAGAGTAAGATTATTGTATAAATGGCTTAACATACAAAATATGTAAAGTGAATGAGAGAATTTTTTTATTTTTACTTTTTTGATTTTTTTTCGCATCTTGTCAGACACGTATTTTAGTCCTCGGGTCTTAAAAATTTGTCTATTTACACTAGTTGAGTAAATACAGATAAATTTTTTTTTTACATTTTGCAATTAAACATCATGATAAAGAAAATTCAAAAAGAATAATCTTTCTTCACTTCTCATGTTTAGTATGTTAAGACTCATTTGTATTTGATCTTTACCCGTTCTATATAAAACCAATTTTAAGTTTCAAACTTCAAAACGAAATATACATTAATATATATTTCTTCAAATGTAATGTATATAATACACTTCTTTTAAACTCTCTTTTTCTCTATTTCCTGATATATGGTTATCTGTCATACAGAATACATATTTTTTGGTATCTTGTCTACATTCATTCATAGTTATGACCGCCATTAAGGGCCTCAAGTTGTAGATGTCATATGCTTGGCCTACCAAACATTTAGTGATATTTAAATGTGATCAGTCCGTTAGCAGAAAATCGTAAGTATGAAGGTTGATTTTAATGTCTTTGCGATGCTATCTCAATTATAACGAGTTGATGTCAACCCGCGTGTTACGACGGGATGTTGATTATGAATGTATTTAGTATCTCTATATTAAATGCGAGTTTTTTTAACTTATGGAATTCATCTTGTCTAACCTCCAGCCTACAATACTATAATCAACTTACGATAGATTATAGTTTTTTTGGTTTGGTTTCTCAAACAGAATTAGATTTATTTTGTTTAATTAAAAAAGTTTCATCGTACTTTATTTTATAAACACCAAAAATATTATTACGCACTTTGTAATTAATTAATAACTCTGCCCGGTTCTAAACAGCCGATTGAAGCTAGGTATGAAAAAAAAAAGTTGAAACTCTTTTCAAAAGTTTATACATGAAGATTAAAAACGTTTGGGTTTTGAAGAAAATGAAACATTTTAAAAGGAGTTGAAAATGATATACAGAAAAACTTTGATAAATTTTATTCATATAAAAACTTAACTGTTAAAAAACGACGTAATGCAAATATTCAGCAAAAATAAATTGATACCATTATTTTGATATAATTTTTTTGCAAATTTGTACATGTAACCACCGAAAATTGAAGAAACCAAGTTACAACATTAAAATTGTCAAGTGTCAAGTAAGATTTAATTCTAAGATTTAATTCTCATAAATTGTTAACTAATGTTAAGTAATTCTGTAAAAGTTAAAAAGCTAGTTTCACAAAATATAAATGTAAAAAAAATATAAGTAATCGTTTTTAAAACGTATAAATACTTGAAGGTGGGCTAAATGTGAAAGAAAAGTTAATTAATGATTAATCAGGTTTTGAGGACGAAACCTAAATAAGAAGGGTAGATTTTTAACATGTGAAATAAGAGGTATGGTGCCAATTCCATGCACACATGGCAGAGACCACTCCACTTTCTTCATCCTACATGGCGCTTACACCAGCAAGCAAACCCAGAAACTTCTAGAAGCTTCTGGAAGACGCTAAGGTGGCACCGAAGATGCTCCTCCAGACATAAAGGACAACACGTGTCACCATGCGACACAATCTGGGGGCAGACCGACAGCTGCGGTACAATTTCTCCAGCATGGACAAATGATGGCGCGCCACGTGGACCACTATCCTGACCACAGCAGAAGAGACCAAGAGGATATTCCACTTGGTCGGACAGCTGGCGCCCAATAGCAGCTGGCAAGGTCGCTCCTCCTTCCTTCACCCTCCAGCTATAAATAGGACCCTTCATCATTCAGGTTATCCATTCTGCTCTCCTCACTTTTCACCTACAACACACACTATTTTCTCCTCAGAACAGTACTTATTCTCACGCTGGAGCCCGGTTAAGAGGGAAACCCCCATATTCCCCTCTTAACGAGCCAACGGTTTGCTGTTTTGCAGGATCACAGTCTCAGGCGAGTAAAGAAGGAGATTGAACCCACATAAGAGACGACCCAGCTAGTTAACCATCGGTGTTAACCAGTGTTTCATCATTGGCGCCCACCACATTTTTTGCAAACCATTTTCATCTCCTTTCTCTTCAAAAAGCTCTCTAAATGACTGAACCAAACCCTTCCCCTCGCATGGATGGACAAGTCTCTTCCTTCGAACTAATTACGGACACCACTCACGTCCAAAGGTATCAAGGGAACGAGACCGTCAGAGAGGGGCAAGTAAACAATGAGTTACCCGATATCTTTGGGAGCACCTCCAGAGTTATCAATCAAAGAACAAACGGAGCTACTTTCCTTCACCCGGGGTAATTAACCAAACACCTCCAGAAGTTCCAACACCAAACCATGGGCCTGGCCCTTCAGCACCATCGGGTCAAATACAGCTGAACTTTTCAGCACTCTTAGGGCTACCTGGAGGAGAAACTCTCCTGGTACGCCAAGCAGACAACATCTTTGAACCTTGTCTATGTGCAGTTAAGCGCACAGCAAGCTTTGCTCCAAGCGCAAGCAAATCAGTCCGCTTTTGTTACTCCAACACAAAGGCCTCCAAATACTTATACCCCTCAACAGACGCACACGCGGAACCAGCAACCTGAAAAAACACCCAACACTAGGAGACAAAGTGTACCGACACGCGCGACATATGGCGAAACGGAGTGCAATTATGTGCAACACACCCACCAGCAGAAGAAATCAGTACACAGCCGCCTGGGCCAGCGCAACATAAATGATGAATGGGACAGCTACAATGAAGAGGATGACGCGACGTACAAGAGAGAAAGCACGGTATTTAGCAGATTGCCGCTAGGTCACGAAGCATACAAACCACATAAGCGCACGGGGTACAATCCAAATGCAGAACATGATTATTCGTTAAGCTATCGCCCAGAAGGCATAGCTGAAAAATCGAAGTTTATCAGAGAGATTGCAACAGCTGATATCGACAAGACAAAGCTACCACACAAAGTGGGCAAGTATAATGGCTTAACAGACCCCGATGATCACCTCCAAGTCTTCAACTGCGCAGGATTAACAGGTCGCTCAAACATTCGTCGGCGCGGCGCGCGTCTGGTTTGATAGTCTACCTGAAGGAAGAATCAAATCCTGGATGAATTTTCGAGATAAGTTTCTTGCACATTTCTCTCAACAACTGTAACATCCCAAAAATGGGGTTTGATAATTTAGACCCGGTTAATATAAAGGAACGGGTAAATTACCGTTTGGAGTAAAAGTGAACCCGTAAATGAATATTAACTAGGAATAATTAACCTAGTTGAATATTAGTATCGTTGGTATCAAACGAAGGGTTGTAACCTTAATTAATTAAAACGAAACATGAGGGACCAAAGTGAACAACTTGAAAGTTGTTTTATTAAAAGAAAATAACACACACACATACACGCACATCGTGTGTGTGTTCTGTACGTGATCAGGGGAAAGCTCTAGAGAGCCAAACCCTAGTTCATCTTATATCATCCAATTAAAGGATGAATCGAGGCTCAAATTCAAGAAGGAACATGAATTAATGATCACCCAAGCTAGAGGATCATAAGGTATGTTAAATTTTGATGTTTAATGAAGTTGAGAAATCTTGATGAACATCACAAGTAGTGATTTATGTATGAATCGTAGAGGTTATGGCCAAATTGACGATGTATGCTTGTTTAGGAACTAATCCTATGTGAAAATTCTTAGTGAATTGCTATATGGATGAAGTATGGTATAGAATTTGAATGATGTTTATTTAGGTTGATGGATGAAAGGGATAATTAGGAGGAAAGGCATGAAAAACGTGTACATTATGCTTAAAAAGTAGTACGCACACCAAGTGTTTGATGAAATGTCTAAATGACATTAATATGTGAAGGTTATGTTATGATGATGTTGAGTATGCTATATGCTTGTTTGAATCGGCTAATGAAAGGCCTATGTGAGATATGAACTTGATATGATCGTTCATATGTATAATCATGTATGCTAATAAGAATGTAAACGTAATGACATGAAAGTATAGGAATCATGTCAAGAGGGATGGGAGCGTGGAAGGCTAACGGGCCAAGAAGACTCAAGTAAGCGGATGCAAATTACGGGCACATAAGGTAAGTGAATCCCGAACTTACACTTTAGATGTAAAATGTATTGTAGTACGATGGTTATTATGAATCATGTGGGAAAGTATGAAACAATGGAGGTAATAAGGTAAGTTTACGGAAAGTGAGTCGAAAGTGGGTAAGAAAGTAATTTCTATTAAGTATGGGTAAGGTAGGGAACTTACATGTTTGTATTATGCACAAAGATAAAGTAAGTAATTATACTTGTGGGTAAGATGTAAGTTGTAAATGAAGTGGGTATGAATGGTAAGGTATTATGCATGAAATGGAATTTAGTTAAATGCACAAATGAATGAGATTTGGTTATGTGTACTCGTGAAATTACACATATGAGATAAGTTAATGATGCTAATTGTTTTCTGTTAAGAATGAAATAGAAATGCAGGTATACTAAGAGTGAAGAATGAAGGTTAAGTATGGAGAGTCGGACGAGAGAGTTCGACTGGATGGATGAATGGATTCACATAAGCGAGGATAAGAAATGTTGATGCTTGATGATGCATGTTTTAAAGTATATGTATTACGTCACCGGTTGCTAATGAAGTAATTGTATGTGGTGACTGCAGGTTGTACAAGGTTACGAAATTCTCAACATGGAGAGTAAGCGATTGAAGATCGAGTCAAGACATGGATTGTACATGGGTGTGTATGTGGTCATTTAATTTGATATAAGTATGTTAGTTTTTAATTAATTTATGAAAAGGGATTAATGTAATTAAGTGAAAGAAGGAATAACTTATAAAGAAATTTTTAGTATGTATTTTCCGCTGCGAATCTTAGATTAAAACGGATTAGGGTCTTACAACAACGCAGGCACACCAGAGACCCAGCTAATTGCCTAAACATCTGGAGGAAAGATCGTGAAAGCATAGAAGATTTCATCACCAGATATAACAAAGAATGTCTGGAAATCGGAGATGTAGGTGAGAAGATGATGCGCGCACACTTTATAAGGGCAGTAAAATGTGATGACCTGATCAAAAGGTTAAAAGGAAGAGACGGAGGTCCCAAAGATTGGGACACCTTCATCGAAGCAGCAAAGACAATTGCGCGAACTGATAAACAATTGACCGGCGATGATAGCCGTCAATACAATTATAGCCAACATGATCGACGCAACAAGAAAGGCAAAGGCCAATCATGGAATACATCTGGCTACAGAGAAAGAAGTCCACTAAGAGAAGACGCGCGTGCTACAATAAATCAAGTCATTCATCGCAAAGAGGTTAAGAGAGAAAATAGGGAAAAGCAGTGGACACCCCTGACAAAGACCCCTTCCGAGGTCTTGTCAACCGAGAACCACCAGTTCAAACCTCCTTTACAAATGCGAAACAAAAGGGGCCAAGACCCAAATCTTTTCTGCGAGTTCCACAAAGATACAGGTCATTTGACCGACGATTGTTTTAGTCTAAAGCAGGAAGTAGAAAGAGCTTTGAAAGACGGTAAGCTCACCCATCTGGTAAAAGGAGGAAAACGCGACAATCGCCAAATTCAAAAAAGGGAAGAAGGCCCAGACAACAATAAGCTTCGAAAGCTAGAAACTCACATGATCCAAGGGGGTCAACGAAGATCGCGAAAGAACTACAACAAGCGCGCCCATGACGATTCTTGGCACGAAAGACAAGTTGTTTTCCATGTGGTGCGAGGAGGCCCAAGAGAACGAAGACCTATAGTCATTCCTGGCGTGTTCGGTCATTACCAGACCGACTACATTTTCATAGACCCAGGGAGCACCGCGGATATCATCTACGAACAGTGCTTTAATCAATTGGACCAAGAGGATAAAGCGCGCCTAGAACCAGTAGATTACCCACTAACCGGTTTCTGCAACGAAGCTGTTTTTCCTCTCGGTCAGATATCGTTCCCGGTGCTGCTCTCGGACGGAAAGAACTCAAGAACGGAAGAAGTCACATTCATGGTGTTGCCAGCAAACTCAAGACATGATATCCTTTTGGGAAGAGAGTCCCAAGGGGATTTTAGTATGATTTGTTCAGGACCACATTCAGCTATTGGTTTCCCAACAAAGACAGGGATAGCAATAATTTACGCAAGCAAAGAGGTCCTCGCAACCGATGAAATCAGATCAGCAAAAACGAGCAAACCCATACCTCGAGTAGAACCTGAAAAATGGATACTAAACGACAAGTATCCAGAGCAAACTGTCACCTTGGGCCCAACAATGTTAGATCTCACGCTCGCAGCGCTAAAAAAGTTGCTATTAGAGAACATGGACGTGTTCACCTGGACACCAGCAGATATGGTTGGCGTTCCATGGCACATAGCAGAACACAGACTGAATGTTTCTGAGAGTGCTAAACCTGGGGTACATACGAAACGCTATCTGGGAGACATAAAGCACGACGCTATGCAAGAACAAGTCATAGAATTGCTAAACGCAGGCATCATTAGGGAAGTCCGTTACCAAACCTGGGTAGCCAGCCCAATAATGGTCCCAAAGGGAAACGGAGGATGGAGAATGTGCGTGGATTATAAGGATTTGAACAAAGCATGCCCGCGCGATTGTTATGCTCTACCAGAAATTGACGAGAAAAACGATTCACTGGCGTCCTTCAGGTGGAAATCTTTCCTCAATTGTTATAAAGGATACCATCAGGTGCAGATGGCTATCCAAGATGATGACAAAACTGCGTTCCGCACACCGACAGGGTTGTATTGTTATTCAAAAATGCCCTTTGGTCTAAAGAATGCAGGTGCAACTTACCAAAGACTAATGAGCGAAACTTTCAGCGATGCCATAGGTAAGTATATCGAGGTATACATGGATGACTTGGTCATTATGAGTAAGGAGGAAAGCATGATGTTGGTGAACATCCAGAAAACATTCGATACCTTGCGTGGGGTAAACATTAAACTGAATCCAGCGAAGTGCTCCTTCGGGATGGAAGAAAGGAAGTTCATGGGTTTCATCGTCACCAAGTACGGTTTCAAGGTCAACCTTGAAATGGTACAAGCGATAGAGCAGATGCCCTCACCATCAACGATAAAGGAAATGCAGAAGTTGGCTGGATGGTTAGCAGCACTCAACCGCTTCCTTGCCAATCATGCGGCAACTGCGTAAAAAAGAATCAGTTCCAGTGGACTCCGGAAGCCGAGCATGCATTCCGAGAAATGAAAGACTGTCTCATACGATAGCCAACGCTGACAACACCAATGAAAGGCGAACCCCCGGTGATGTACCTGTCAGCATCGGAAAAAGCGGTAGGAGCAGTTCTATTAGTGGACCGACAAGGCATACAAACGCCAGTGTACTACGTGTCTCGCACCCTGAATGACCCAGAAACAAGATACGCCATAATGGAAAAACTGGTCCTCGCTTTGATTCACGCGTCAAGACGATTACGCAGATACTTTTCCAACCATGTCATTCATGTCCTAACGAATTACAACATTGGCAACATCCTCGCAAGACCGGAGATATCCGGAAGATTAGCAAAGTGGGTTGTAGAACTGGGGGCCATAACGTGGTCTTTAGACCAAGGCCAGCGAACAAGGGACAAGTGTTAGCCGATTTCCTGACATAAGTGCCCGATGACAAAGACAGAGAATGCAAAGCAATGGAGAAGGCCGAAAAGCAACACTCAAAAGAACCATGGTTACTGTATACGGATGGCGCATCTAATGAAGATGGCGTAGGTACAGGACTTAGGTTGGTAAGTCCGGAAAAACATGAATTCACATACGCCATCAGGTTAGACTTCAAGAGCACAGATAATGAGGCTGAATACGAAGCTTTTCTTGCCGGCTTGCGTTTAGCAATCAAAATGGGGGTCAAACACATAGAAGCACACGTAGACTCCATGCTCGTAGCAGGACAAATCAATGGCCAATACGATGCCAAAGGAGACGTTATGGCATTGTATCTAGAACAAGCAAGAACTCTGCTTCAAAGCTTCAATTCTTATAAGGTGCATCACATCAACAGGAGCGAGAACAAGCCAGCAGATGCACTAAGCAAACTTGCATCAACCAGTTTCCAACATCTGGCCAAAGACGTGCGCATTGAGGTCCTAAGCAACCCATCAGTACCATTGAGGAAAGTAAATGTTATCCAACTGGGGATAACATCATGGATGACGCCGATCATTATGTATCTCCCGTCCGGAATACTGCCAGAAAACAAAGCTGAGGAAAGAAAGATACAGTACAAGTCCATGCATTATCAAATGAACGATGGCATTCTATATAGGAAATCGTACCTCGGACCGTTACTGCGATGCGTAGATCCAGAAGATGCTAATTATTTGATTCGTGAAGTACATGAAGGCATTTGTGGCATCCATGCCGGGACAAGAATGGTGGTAGCAAAAGTAATGAACGCAGGATACTACTGGCCCGGGATACACCTAGATGCAGTCAAGGTCTTGAGAAAATGCAGCGGTTACCAGAGTGTCACACCCCCAAAATCCACGAGCGGAGTATCACCGCAGGAGGCGTGACTGACCAGGATCCAGCCACCAATCATATTGAACAATGTAATTTAAATAAATAAAAGTCCAACCACACAATATAACTGGTGTTCAAATAAGTTAATCCAATTCAAGTTATCAGCGGAAGCAATAAAGTTTAAAACCAAAGTATAAGTTTAAAAGTTCAATGTTTATCATGGAACTCAACAGTCCATGTACCACAACGACTTCCGCTCCCCTGCAAGCTCCAGCTAACACCTAACGACCTGCAAGACATGTAACAACGAGTCAACAATAAAGTTGAGCGAGTTCACAGTTGGTTGTCCAGTTTAAATTTGTTTCAAAAACCATAAGTTCATTCGAAGACCAGTAGTTAATCAGTTCCTTGTTTTACAAACCATAACCAGTGGGGGCTTCCCCATGTAACCACTAGACTGTTACCATATCGACAACTGACTAAGAACGTTGTGCCCTACGTCAATGTCTATCATCATTGACTAAGTGCCCAGATCCATTAGTACACACCCGTCCTCCTGGCACGGTGTGAGGCTTGTCAACCCTAATAGTGCGATTAACTAATGACCCGCTCGCCATTGGCCCGGTGATTAAGTCGATATAAAAATGTGGGACTTAATGATAGAGTTTTGTCTAGTAAGTTATAGGTTGTCGTCCTTCCAACTGAGGACGGAGGTACGTAATCTATCCAACGAGAATACGCAGGTTAATGTTGTCATCCTTCTCAACGAGGATGGAGGTACATATTCTGTTAAAGGTGAATATGTAGGTTTCGTTTTAGCCTCTTAACCCATTCCCAAACCACCGGGAATCCCATGCCTTATAGAAAGTGTGAACTCACCTTGGTTTGCTCGGTTTGTTAATCTACTTGATCACAGTTTATCAGTCAAATCCTAGAGTATGCATACATGCGAAATCAGTTTATGTTTGCAAGGTTCACGTATAAATACAAGTCACAGTGAGTATCCATTCAGTGGTCACAAAGAGCACATAACAGTTACACAACTTGTTCAAATTCACAGTTCACACGTATGTTCTGTAACAACGCCTAACAATAAGTATACTATGCATGAAAAGTAGATTATGTCTCTTTGGTCATAGTCAATTATTGTTAACAGTAACTACCATTCTTACCATAACTTTAACATCCCTCATTAGAAATTAACTTAGTTCACTGCGTCTGTTTACCCACTGGACGAAACTCCCCATGTTTCGTCGTGATTCCTTACTGACGAAACCCCAGGTTTCTTCGTGATCCTTCACTACGAAACTCCCAAGTTTAGTCATGATTCCCCTTTGACGAAACATCACAGGTTTCGTCGTGATGTGTGTTTCGTCGAGGTGTTTGTTTCATCGGATCACATGTACAGTTACCAATCACCATCAACACATACTAGCAGTTACACACTATCGTCATGAACAACGGATCAATCAACATTCATTCGTGCTCATACTACCCTAGACATGAACAAACATTAACCCTTTCAGTGTACCCGTTTACATTCCCTACATATAATTATAGTCGAACATGATTATTAATGCACACACACAAACCCTAGTTATCGCTTAACAGTATCATCATGAAATCCTTAATCGAGTCAATTCATATACATACAAACACAACAGTTCTCAAACATCATACCGTCTAGATCATCAAATCCAATAGTTTTCTAATCACTGATTCATCGACAAATATCATGAACAAATTTCAGTTTCTTAACATATAACAAATACGTCGCATAACACGAACAATCAAGAGTTAACGCTAGTGCTAACGGACTAACCTAGAAGGATCGTAGTCTCGCGTAAGAACACCGGATTCGTGCTTAAGGGAAATCAAACCGAGGGAGTGATGCTTCGCAGAGAGTTTGTTGCCGTCACTTGGTGTAGAGAGGATTCGGGTTTGAGTTTACGATTGACGGTTTCAATAACACAAGTTTTTGTTTTAAATCGTTCGATGTTGGGCCGTAACTACCTGGGCTGGCGGTCCTTATGACGAAACATCCATGTTTCGTAGGTTAAGGAGATGGCGAAACTCTCATGTTTCATCGAGGAACACATGACGAAACCTCTAGGTTTCGTCGAGTGATAGTTGTGGCAAAACTTCCTAGGTTTCGTCGTGGTGTGTGTGTGGTGTGTAGCTCACCATGTTTCGTCGATTGTGGAATTGTAATCTCAAACAGTTAACAAATTTCTATCACTCATCAATCAAACAGTAACACAATATCTCAAGTATAATCAAACATGTAGAAATCAAAGCAAACAAGTTATGCAAACACAATTGCGAACAAATAACGTGAAGAGGAAAGACCTTGAAAACTCGGGTTGTCACATCATCCCCAACTTGAAAGAAAATTCGTCTCGAAATTTAGCACGTGGTTACTGAGGAAGCTAGTTAGTTGCGTGGTTTCTTGGTTTTCCTGGGGTGTCACATCATCCCCCCGTTGGTTTGGAATTTCGTCCCGAAATTCCGCAGTAGCTTCAGCCTCAGTAGTGGTTGCACCATTCTCGAAGAACTGGGGATACTTGTGTTTAATTTGGTCTTTTCGTTCCCTGGTGAACTCTGGGCCACGACGGGAGTTCCAACGAACTCGAACAAGAGGTATTCTGGTGCGCTTGAGAACCTTAACATCTCGGTCAGTGATCTCTACTGGTTCTTCGACGAATCACAGCTGATCGTCGATAATGAGCTCCTTGAGAGGAACTATGAGGGTCTCATCTGACAGACACTTCTTCAGATTTGACACGTGGAATACGTTATGAACTCCACTGAGCTCTTCGGGTAGGTTCAGTTTGTAGGCCACCTTGCCTACTTTCTCTATGATTTCGAAAGGTCCGACATACCGCGGGTTGAGTTTGCCTTGTTTACCAAAGCGTACTACACCTTTCCAAGGTGAGACTTTAAGTAGTACTTAATCCCCAACCTGGAACTCGAGTGGTTTCCTTCGCTTATCAGCGTAGCTTTTCTGACGCTCACGAGCTGCCGCCATTCGTTGTCGTATCTGAGCGATCTTCTCTGTTGTGTCTACGACGAGTTCTGGGCCAGTGATCTGGCTGTCGCCAATCTCTGCCCAACAAAGTGGTGATCGGCACTTACGTCCGTACAATGCCTCAAACGGAGCAGCCTGGATACTAGTGTGGTAACTGTTGTTATACAAAAACTCCACTAACGGGAGGTGTCTTTCCCAGCCACTACCAAAGTCGATTACACATGCTCGAAGCATGTCTTCAAGGGTTTGGATGGTGCGTTCAGACTGCCCATCCGTCTGTGGATGATACGCCGTGCTCATGTCTAATCGAGAGCCAAAGGACTTGTGCATCGCTTTCCACAATTCAGATGTAAAACGTGAGTCACGATCAGAAATGATGGAGGTTGGAACCCCGTGCCTCGAAACTACTTCCTTTAGGTAGATGTCTGCTAGAGTGGAAAACTTATCCGTTTCCTTGATAGCCAGAAAATGTGCAGACTTGGTCAGTCAATCCACGATCACCTAAATGGTATTGTTTCCGTGTTGAGATCTAGGCAGGCAAGTAACGAAATCCATGGAGATCTCCTCCCATTTCCATCTCGGTATCTCTGGTTGTTGAAGTAGGCCTGATGGTTTCTGGTACTCGATTTTGACTCTCGCATAAGTCAGACATTTACTAACATAGGTCGCTATGTTAGCTTTCATGTGGGGCCACCAGTACGTAGTCTTGAGATCGTGGTACATCTTATCCGAACCAGGATGTACCGAGTAACGAGACTTGTGTGCTTCATCCATCACAAGCTCGTGTAAGTTTCCATAAAGTGGAACCCAGATGCGCCCTGTTACATAATAAGCACCGTCTTCCTTTTGTTCTAACCGTTTCTTCGATCCTCGCATAGACTCAGCCCTGATGTTCTCTACTTTCAATGCTTCACTCTGAGCATCTCGTATTTGACCGGGAAGACTAGAGTGGATGGTAAGCTGTAACGCACGTACACGCTTAGGTTTAGTCTCCTTTCGACTAAGGGCGTCGACCACAACATTGGCTTTGCCCGGATGGTACCTGATCGCGTATTCATAATCATTCAGGAGTTCGACCCATCGACGCTGTCGCATGTTCAACTCCTTCTGTTTGAGGATATGCTGGAGACTCCTGTGATTGGTGTAAATGGTGCACTTGGTACCGTACAGGTAATGCCTCCATATCTTGAGTGCGAAAACAATGGCTCCCAGCTCCAGATCATAAGTAGTGTAGTTCCTTTCGTGAACCTTAAGTTGGCGTGATGCATAAACAATGACTTTCTCACGTTGCATCAACACACAACCAAGTCCTTGGATTGACGCGTCGCAATAAATCACAAAATCGTCGATGCATTCAGGTAACGAGAGAATAGGTGCACTACAAAGTCTCTCCTTTAAGTGCTGAAACGCGGATTCCTGTGCATCACCCCAACGATAGGTGATACCCTTCTGAGTTAGCGAAGTGAGTGGTTGCGCAATCTTTGAGAAATCCTTGATAAATCTTCTGTAGTAACCCGCCAAGCCCAAGAATTGGCGGATCTAAGTTGGTGTACAGTTCTTGATCGAGTCAACCTTGGATGGATCCACATGAATCCCATCTGCATTTACCACGTGGCCTAAGAAATGGACTTCACGAAGCCAAAATTCGCATTTTGAAAACTTAGCATACAGCTGCTCTGCTCGAAGAAGTTCCAGAATAAGACGCAGATGATGTTCGTGCTCCTCCTGACTCTTAGAATAGATCAGGATGTCGTCGATGAAAACAATAACGAACTTATCCAGGTAAGGTTTGCACACTCGGTTCATGTGATCCATGAAGACCGCAGGTGCGTTTGTCAATCCGAAAGGCATAACCAGAAACTCGTAGTGTTCGTAACGAGTCCTGAATGCGGTTTTGGAGATGTCCTCGTCTCGGACTCTCAGCTGATGATATCCCGATCTTAGATCAATCTTTGAGTAGAAGCTCAACCCTTGCAACTGGTCGAATAGGTCATCAATACGCGGAAGAGGATAACGATTCTTCACAGTTACCTTGTTGAGTTCGCGATAGTCAATACACATTCGGAAGGTACCGTCTTTCTTCTTTACAAACAAGACTGGAGCTCCCCAAGGCGAAGAGCTAGGACGAATGAAACCCTTGTCTAATAGCTCTTGTAGTTGTGAGGACAACTCTTCTAGTTCTTATGGAGCCAAACGATACGGTGCACGAGCTGTTGGTGCTGCTCCAGGAGCTAGCTCGATTTGAAATTCGACTTGACGATGAGGCGGAAGACTAGGTAATTCCTCGGGAAATACCTCAGGAAAATCGCCTACAATAGGATTGTCTTCTATCTTCTTCTCTTTCGTGGAGGTGTCAGTAACGAGGGCTAGAATAGCAGTGTGGCCCTTTCGCAAACACTTATGGGCCTTGAGGAAAGAGATGATGCCTACGACTGCACCACTCTTGTCACCACGAATCACGAGGGGTTCTTCACCAGAATGAGGGATGCGGACAATTTTCTCCTTGCAAAGAATTTCCGCTTGATGTTGAGATAACCAATCCATCCCAATGACAACATCGAAGCTACCAAGAACGATAGGATTGAGGTCGATAGAGAAGGTCTGATCAGCAAGAACAAGGTTACAACCCTTAACTATGTGTGTGGCCTCTAAACTTTTACCGTTTGCTAGTTCTACAATGTGTTTGTTGTTCAAAAGTGTTGACGTACGCTTAAGCATCTGACTAACTTTTAAGGACACGTAGCTAGTATCAGCACCCGAATCGAATAAAACAGTAACATAGAAGTCGTCCAGTAGGAACTTACCCGTCACAACATTGGGATCGTTCCTTGCATCACCCTGCCCAATCACGAAGACACGTCCCCTGGCACCGTTGCCATCATTGTTACCCCCATTGTTGTTCCCATTTCCTTGGTTGTTGTTGTTGTTGTTCTGATTTTGATTCAACTGTGGATAGTGTCTCTAGAAGTGACCCTCAGCACCACACTGAAAGCATCCCTTGTTACCCTACTGTTGCTGCTGCTGGTTCTGTGGAGCTTGTGGCTACTGTTGACGATTCTGATTCACGGGGTGTGAGCTCCTGCAATCCTTGGCTGCGTGACCCAGCTTATTACATCTCTGACAACGACTCTTGTTGCACGACCCGCTGTGGTGAAAATTACATCGATTGCACTTAGGGTGATTTCCCCTGTATCCACCCAGACCCTGATTCCCAGTAGACTGCTGATTGGGGCTCTTGTAGTCATCAGTCCTTCGCTGCTGAGACTGAGACTGAACAGAAGTAGAACCTTTGCTTGAATTTCCATCTCAATTACGCTTGTTGTCGCTAGGAGCATCTGATGTAGCTGTAGCAGTAATACGCTTGGGCAGCTTGTTCTGCTCAACTGCCTGATCAGTGAGACGATGGGCTAGTCGTATAACTTGCTGGATGGTACCAAGGTTAGCCGCAGTTACATGGCTCTGAATTTCTGGCACTAGACCCTTGAGGTACAGCTCGATACGCTTGATAGGAGGATCCACCATAGAAGGACACAATGCAGCCAGTTCGTTCGATCTCTTCGTAAACGCCTCTATTTCAGACCCCGTCATCTTCAAGTTATAAAATCTCTACTTCCAATTTATGGATGTCGTCGCGATGACAGTACTCCTCCTTGATCAGATCTTTGAAGTCGTTCCATGGGGTGGCATTAGCAGCAGCCAACCCTAGCATTTGTACTTGCTCATTCCACCATGTCAACGCAACACCTTCGAGTGTTCCAGTAGCAAATTTTACCCTACGAGCCTCAGGGCATTCACACATCTCAAAGACAGACTCGATCTTCTCGAACCAGTGAAGAAGACCTACAGCTCCTTCTGTACCACTGAAGGTACAAGGTCGACAGTCCATAAAGGTCTTGAAGGTACATACGGGAGGCTGAGCATGCTGACCTGTCGCGCGAGAAAGAAAATACAAGGTTAAGCACAAGAGTTGGTTCGCGAGAGTAGGATCTAAACATCCTAAGATAGGTCAGTATGGCAGGTTATACCTCCTGCAGGGGCTGCTGCGAGTCCCTCAGCCACTCGTTCGTTGATTAGAGCCGTCAGCTGGGCTTGAGTCAAGTTCAAACGTCCACTCATGATCTTCACATTAAAGAAAGCACAAGTGAGAGAGGTGTCGTGAAAGTGCATAAGTATGGGATGACAGAAGAGAGTAAGCACACAGGGTTTCAAACAGTAGTCGTTACGTTGACTAAGCATACCATGAATAATGCATTAAGCAACTAATAGACAGGCAGTATAAACATAAACCATATCACCTATAGTGTTGAGTCTTGCACGTGGAGCGAAGCGTCGTTGTGGATCTTTGAGCACTGTACAGGTTATAGTCTTGTTTTGTTAAAAGCTTTCCCTTTTTAAAACGAAGTTCACTATAACCAATGGCTCTGATACCAATCTGTCACACCCCCAAAAGCCACGAGCGGAGTATCACCGCAGGAGGCGTGACTAACCAGGATCCAGCCACCAATCATATTGAACAATGTAATTTAAATAAATAAAAGTCCAACCACACAATATAACTGGTGTTCAAATAAGTTAATCCAATTCAAGTTATCTGCGGAAGAAATAAAGTTTAAAACCAAAAACCAAAGTATAAGTTTAAAAGTTCAATGTTTATCATGGAACTCAACAGTCCATGTACCATAATGACTTCCGCTCCCCTACAAGCTCCAGCTAACACCTAACGACCTGCAGGGCACGTAACAACGAGTCAACAACAAAGTTGAGCGAGTTCACAGTTGGTTGTCCAGTTTAAAGTTGTTTCAAAAACCATAAGTTCATTCGAAGACCAGTAGTTAATCAGTTCCTTGTTTCCCAAACCATAACCAGTGGGGGCTTCCCCATGTAACCACTAGACTGTTACCATATCGACAACTGACTGAGAAAGTTGTGCCCTACGTCAATGTCTATCATCATTGACTAAGTGCCCAGATCCATTAGTACACGCACGTCCTCCCGGCACGGTGTGAGGCTTGTCAACCCTAATAGCGCTATTAACTAATGACCCGCTCGCCATTGGCCCGACGATTAAGTCGATATAAAAATGAGGGACTTAATGATAGAGTTTTGTTTAGTAAGTTATAGGTTGTCGTCCTTCCAAATGAGGACGGAGGTATGTAATCTATCCAAGGAGAATACGCAGGTTAATGTTGTCATCCTTCTCAACGAGGATGGAGGTACATATTCTGTTAAAGGTGAACATGTAGGTTTCGTTTTAGCCTCTTAACCCATTCCCAAACCACCGGGAATCCCATGCCTTATAGAAAGTGTGAACTCACCTTGGTTTGCTCGGTTTGTTAATCTACTTGATCACAGTTTATCAGTCAAAGCCTAGAGTATGCATACATACGAAATCAGTTTATGTTTGCAAGGTTCATGTATAAATACAAGTCACAGTGATTATCCATTCAGTGGTCACCAAATAGCACATAGCAGTTACACAACTTGTTCAAATTCACAGTTCACACGTATGTTATGTAACAACGCCTAACAGTAAGTATACTATGCATGAGAATTAGATCATGTCTCTTTGGTCATAGTCAATTATTGTTAACAATAACTTCCATACTTACCATAACTTTAACATCCCTCATTAGAAATTAACTTAGTTCACTGCGTCTGTTTACCCACTGGACGAAACTCCCCATGTTTCGTCGTGATTCCTTACTGACGAAACCCCAGGTTTCGTCGTGATCCTTCATTACGAAACTCCCAAGTTTCGTCATGATTCCCCTTTGACGAAACATCACAGGTTTCGTCGTGATGTGTGTTTCGTCGAGGTGTTTGTTTCGTCGAATCACATGTACAGTTACCAATCACCATCAACACATACTAGCAGTTACACACTATCGTCATGAACAATGGATCAATCAACATTCATTCGTGCTCATACTACCCTAGACATGAACAAAAATTAACCCTTCCAGTGTACCCGTTTATATTCCCTACATATAATTATAGTCGAACATGATTATTAATGCACACACACAAACCCTAGTTATCGCTTAACAGTGTCATCATGAAATCCTTAATCGAGTCAATTCATATGCATACAAACACAACAGTTCTCAAACATCATACCGTCTAGATCATCAAATCCATTAGTTTTCTAATCACTGATTCATCGACAAATATCATGAACAAATTTCAGTTTCGTAACATATAACAAATACGTCGCATAACACGAACAATCAAGAGTTAACGCTAGTGCTAACGGACTAACTTAGAAGGATCGTAGTCTCGCGCAAGAACACCGAATTCGTGCTTAAGGGAAATCAAACCGAGGGAGTGATGCTTCGCAGAGAGTTTGTTGCCGTCACTTGGTGTAGTGAGGATTAGGGTTTGAGTTTATGATTGACGGTTTCAATAACACAAGGTTATGTTTTAAATCGTTCGATGTTTGGCCGTAACTACTTGGGCCGACTGCCGTTATGGCAAAACATCCATGTTTCGTCGGTCAAGGAGATGGCGAAACTCTCCTGTTTCGTCGAGGAACACATGACGAAATCTCTAGGTTTCGTCGAGTGATAGTTGAGGCAAAACTTCCTAGGTTTCGTCGTGGTGTGTGTGTGGTGTGCTCACCATGTTTCATTGATTGTGGAATTGTAATCTCAAACAGTTAATAAATTTCTATCACTCATCAATCAAACAGTAACACATTATCTCTAGCATAATCAAACATGTACAAATGCAAAGCAAACAAGTTATGCAAACACAATTGCGAACAAATAACGTGTAGAGGAAAGACCTTGAAAACTCAGGTTGTCACACAGAGACACGCCCCAAAAACAATGCGCCCGAAGAATGAGCTTGTCCCAGTCACAAAGGTATGGCCGTTTCAACAATGGGGTATAGATATGGTTGGTCCTTTTCCAGAAGCCCTAGGAGCGGTAAAGTTTATCATAATCGCAGTAGACTATTTCACAAAATGGGTGGAAGCAAAGGCGCTAGCTTCAACCACATCTACAGTGGTACGAAGGTTCATCTGGGAACAAATAATTTCCCGTTTCGAGTTACCTTTGAGAATCATAACCGACAACGGAACAAACTTTGCTGCTGAAGACCTCCAGAATTGGTTTATGGAGCTAAATATCGAACATACCTTTTCCTCAGTGGCACACCCACATGGAAATGGTCAAGTGGAGGCAGTAAACAAGAGTATCGTGGATGGTATAAAGGCGAGGCTCGGGACGCAGCGAAGAGGATGGGTGGATGAGTTGCCCAGCATACTGTGGGCCCATAGAACTATGCCAAAGACAAGCAACGGCAAAACACTGTTGAGCCTAGTCTATAGGTCTGAAGTCGTGATACCTGCAGAGATCGGCCTGCCATCTCCAAGGATGCTCTCAATGAATATGGTCAACAACGAGGAAGAAAGAAGGTTGGATAGACCTTCTAGAAGAAAGAAGAGAAATGGCAGCAATCAACGAGGAAAAATACAAGACCAAACTGGAAAAATACTACAACAGCAAGGTCGGAATCTGCACCTTCAACCCCGGAGATTATGTCCTGAGAGACAACGACGCGTCTAACGCCGAAAGACCGGGCAAACTGGCTCCCAAATGGTAGGGCCAATACGTTATAGACGAAGTTTTGGGAAAGGAGCGTACAAGCTGCGCATGCTTCAAAACAAAGAAGTCCCCAGGACTTGGAATGCTCAGCAACTGAGGAAATGCTATATTTAAAAGGCAACGGTTTTATCTTACCTGTAATAAATGGCCACGCGCCCAGCACAGTAAACTTTAATACAAGAAGTGTTGGCTATCTTATCTTCTGTGAATTTTTGTTACAACTGCGTATATTACTTCGAGCATACACGAAAACACCAACGGCTGAGATACAGGAAATGTTTTAGACCTCCAAGGCTCATCGCAGCTAAGTGCACAGCCGGGTCAAATATACACAACCAAAGCCTGTCAAGCCAGGTGCCAATTCATACCCATCTACACACGAAAACATCGTACACATGGTGAAACAAACATTGTAAGACCTCCAAGGCTGAGCAGAGCCGGGTCAACACAATAACCTGAAAAACGATCACTTCGTATGCACGAATAAAACTACGCGCTTAACGACAGAACAGACGTTGTAAAGTTCTCCAAGCACAACACAATACAGTGCAACGCTAGGACGACTAACACAATATCACCTGTCACAGCCATCATTCATTCGTGATACCTAATCAAAGTAAATGAACACATGCAAATATTGTAATGAAAGCAAAATTCACAGCACATAAACCTACGATTAACATCATATATATATCAAAAATATGTTAAATGTACCAAACACCATAGCAAAGGAAAAAGTAAATTGTTCACAAACATGAGAATCAGGAAATTGTCAGATGATTACAGGGCCACCACGCCTATACGCGTCATGCAAGCCGAAAACCTTCAATCTTGATAACTAGGACCAGCCCCTTCAGCTTCGGGGTTTTGATCACCAAGAGCTTTCTTCAACAATTCAACCCCATCAGGTTTCCGAGACAATTTTCCAACAGCTTTGACAATGGTGAATTCGAGAAACTCAAACTCCTGTCGTTTCTCAGCATAACGAGCAGCACAGTCAGTTTTATACAGGTCAAAATCCTTTAGCGCCTCTTTCGCTTTCGCAGCTGATCTTCCTTCGCCATATCCATCTTTACGACCATTATCATACGCAGCTTCACCGAGCTCATACATGTACGTGGCTAACTCCTCAGACCTCACGATACGATCAGCAATCTGGAAAAAAATAGAATGAATATAGAAAAAAAAAGAACAAAGCAAGACAGATAAGAGAACCAAAGGAAAACATACCAACGGAACGCCACACGCAAGCAACCACTTGCTATTGGCGTTAGCTTGTTCTGCTATAATCTCTGAAGCCTGGACTTCTGTAGATTTTTCTGTGGCAAGTTGTTGCAATTTGGCAATCCATTGGAGGTTTTCACTTTCTCTCTTCTGGTGCGCAGCAAGTTCTTGGTCAGCCTCATCGCTTATCTTAGCTTTCTCTCCCGACAATCTAACAATAGTATCACGTTGGGTTGCATTTCTCGGTTGGTTCGTTCGCAAGCAGTTTCCCACTCCTTCTGCTTATTAGCATTCAACTGTTTCTCCTTAGCAAGCTTGTCTTCTGCATCCGCAACCCTCCATGCCAAACCCTTCTTTTAGCATTGAACTTCACCCTCTCCTTAGCCAACGCCTTCTTAGCAGCCTCAAATTCTAGTGTTTCCTCTCCCATCACCTGCCATTCCCTTACAATCTCTTGGGAGGTGGCGAAAAAGTTAACCCCAGAGTGGATATGGTCCTCCAGGAGATCCATCCGATGATGTCTCTTCTGAAACATTCTTTCGGCTGGGGGGAGGGATAAAGAAAAGAACTCTCGACAGTTGCCAAGGTCATTCATTCTGCAACCCTGAGTCAAGTTCCAGCGGGGAGCATGTAGAAGATCATCACATGCAGGGTTATAAGTATCCCAAGACCAACCTTGACCGGATCGAAATTCCGAGCTCTGAGGAATCCCGGACGTACCACCCCCTCCGGAACCTGGCGGACGTTTCGTGTAAATAGTTTGACGAGGAGTAGCCTCACTTGATTCTACATCAGTAGCAGCACCACCCTCATCACCACCAGCACCAACAACATTATCTGCAACATTCTCCACCTGCTCCACTTCATCCTCCTTCTCCTTGTTCCTTAGGTCAGGATGCGGAGGAGACGGATCAAGGGTTCTAGAAGGCGGAGAGGTAGGAGGTGTAATGTTAGAGACATCAACCTTACGAACACCCTTACTTGGCTTAAGACCTGTTACAGGTCATGCACAATAGTTAAAGACGAGAAAGAAATGTAAAGAACAAGACATACAAATGGATAACGTTGTACCTCGGGAACCAGAAGCCGCGTATATCTTCTCCAGAAGGTTACTAGGTTTGGCATTAAAAACACCCAGGTCAACCTCCGATTCTGAAGGTGCGGTAGTAGTCTCTTTCTGAAGCTTAGACTTTTTCTCCGCAAGTGTAGCAGCGGCCTACTCATCAAGTTCCTTTTTCTTGTCTTCAAGAACCTTCTTCTTCTTCATTATCTCTGTCAAGGTAGCATCATCATCAGGATCATGCTCAACACGCTTATCTCCTGCGTCTAAACCAGAGAGCATGTCAGATACGAAAACATAATCCAGGAAAGAGGAATTAGAAGCGCGCTTTCGAGGTGCCTTAGCCGCTGTTTCCTAAGACTTATCTACCTTCTTCTTCTTCCTAGTTTATAACTGTTCAGGAGTATCAACCGGAGTTTCAACATCGTCAACAGCAGGCTCATTCACTGGCTCAGTCACAGTCCTTTATGGCGGACCTGCACGGGTGGAACGAGGAGTTAGACCTTCATGTGATCCATCAGAACCCTCACTCGAAAGGACGATAACCTCCTCCCGAGTAGGATCAATAGCATCGTCAAGATCATCCCCACCATCTTCACCTAGGATGGCATTGGCATAAGTAGTAAAGCTTTCACTGGTAGGGTGCAGGAAACGATCCCTTATCTGATCTAACCACACAGGTTTCCCTTCGGGCAATATTGCAGCAACCATAGCACCAGCGGCCTTTGGGTCGAGAACTTTCAGCAAACTATATCCTACTGTAAAATACAACAACATGAGGAAGTGCATGACAAAATTAGAAAAGAACATAAGAACAAATTAGCAACACTAATACCTTTCCCTTGATAGCCATAGACAGGAACACCCCTAGGGTTCTAAAGTGCCCACAACATGCTCATTCCAGCCCCCACCAGCGCCCTCTCTTCGAGTTGGGTGATAGAGGTAACCTTCCAGGTCAACACTTTGTACCACTCTTGCTCAGCAAAATCTATGGACACGTTCACATGAGGAACCCCTTCACTCTCTTCACGGTAATGCATATCAATGGGAACGACCCCACGATGAATGTAGAAAAACTTCTGCTTCCAATCATGCAGACTCTTTGGTGGGTTAATACTGCAAGGATTAACTCCACCAATCCGGGAATTGAAAGAATAGAAACCACCTGTATAACTTACGAAATAAAACACATTAAACATCTCAAAAGTCGGTTAGATACGGTTAGCTCTACATTTGAACTCAAAATGAGTAATCCGGGGCAACCCTAAAGCATTTATCTGTGAAATGTGTAGCCCGTAGTTTGTCAACACCTCTCCGGTGAACTTCGTCATGGGAAGACGAAAGTTACCTTCTTGAAAGAAAGCAGCGTATAGTGTCATATATCCAGGAGGAGCATCCAACGCAGTCGAATTTTAAGTCAGAAACTGGGCACCCCATTCCGAACGAAAACCCATCTCTCTAACAAGATTCTGGAATTCCTCCTCCTTCCAGTTTATTTTCGCACGATCCGGACCAGGAGGGTTCCGCGGCTTGTACTTCCTTTTCCTCGTAGGATTACCACCAGTGGACATGATTATGAAAGGCGGAAGGAGAAACTTGGAGATAAGAAAGAAGAGATAAGGGGAGAAAGATGAGAGGAAAATGGAGTTTGAAATTTGAAAGTGAGAGAAAGATGGAAACCGCCAACTTTTTATACCCATCGCATTTAATGCGATGGGTAGTAGACCGTCAGGAAGGCAAAAAGACAGCCAACAGGGAGATGACACGTAAGGGGAGTGAGAAACCGTCGCCTCGATTCCAAGGCGCGTGGCCGCCACGCACCTGACAGACGGCGAAAAAGTAACTGACGGTTCTGAAAAGCAACTGTTCACCTCCGAAAAGACAGCCACCTCAGAAGGCACATCTGTCTTGACAGTTGTTCTCATCCCAATAAAAGAAGCTTCCCTTAGAAGAAACCGCCAAAAAGTAAGGATGCCATCATGCAACGTGCGCCATTTTGGCTAAACTTTGCAAGGTTGCCATCATGCGCCGTGCGCCATTTTGGCTCAACTTTGCAAGGTTGCCATCATGCGCCGTGCGCCATTTTGGCTCCACTTTACAAGGTTTCCACCATGCGCCGTGCGCCATTTTGCCTCAACTTTGCAAGGTTGCCACCATGCGCCGTGCACCCTTTCGGCTCAACTTTGCAAGGTAGTAACCATGCGTCGTGCACCCTTTTGGCTCAACTTCGCAAGGTTGCCACCATGCGTCGTGCACCATTTTAACTCAACTTTGCGAAGTTGTCACCGCGCGCTGCATGCCGTTTTGGCTCAACTTCATAAGGCCATCGTCATGCGCCTTACAAAGGCAAATAACAAAGGCCACTACCCTTATAAGTCTAGAATCCCTCCTAGACGATCAACTCAACAAGAAGGCACACTGGACTAGGGGGACTTGAAGAGGTATGGTCCCAATTCCATGCACACATGCAGGGACCACTCCACTTTCTTCATCCTACATGGCGCTTACACCACCAAGCAAACCCAGAAGCTTCTAGAAGCTTCTGGAAGACGCCAAGGTGGCACCGAAGATGCTCCTCCAGACACAAAGGACAACACGTGTCACCATGCGACATAACCTGGGGGAAGACCGACAGCTGCGGTACAATTTCTCCAACATGGACAAATGATGGCGTGCCACGTGGACCACTATCCTGACCACAGCAGAAGAGACCAAGAGGATATTCCCCTTGGTCGAACAGCTGGCGCCCAATAGCAGCTGGCAAGGTCGCTCCTCCCTCCTTCACCCTCCGGCTATAAATAGGACCCTTCATCATTCAGGTTATCCATTTTGCTCTCCTCACTTTTCACCTACAACACACACTATTTTCTCCTCAGAACAGTACTTATTCTCACGCCAGAGCCTGGTTAAGAGGGAAACCCCCGTATTCCCCTCTTAACGAGCTAACGGTTTGCTGGTTTGCATGATCACAGTCTCAGGCGAGTAGAGAAGGAGATTGAACCCACATAAGAGACGACCCAGCTAGTTAACCATCGGTGTTAACCAGTGTTTCATCATGTATCCACCGAAAATTGAAGAAACCAAGTTACAACATTAAAATTGTCATAAATTGTTAACTAACGTTAAGTAATTCTGTACAAGTTAAAAAGCTACTTTCACAAAATTTAAATGTAAAATGATTAGTAATCGTTTTTAAAACGTATAAATACTTGAAGGTGGACTAAATGTGAAAGAAAAGTTAATTAATGATTAATCAGGTTTTGAGGACGAAACCTAAATAAGAAGGGTAGATTTGTAATATCTGGGATTTTATATTAAGGGGTATATATATATATACACACACACATATATACATGTTGGAAATTATAAAATAGCCTTTTGAAGGAAATATTTTTTAGTTAAAAATGTGAAACTCTTAGATTAAAAAAGTACCATTGTAATAAATTGAAGGACGAAAATGGTAAGGGGTTGTTTGTTTACCTCTAAATGAGGCTCTTTGTCACACCCCGATATTTCCACATATTACCGGTGGGCCCGGTGGGGAGTATCGTGACATAAGATTGATATCGTCATGGTCAAACATACACAGAATAGCACAGCGGAAGTCTTGGAATATAAAATATTATTACAAACCCAAATGTCTGAAAATATCAAAGTATTTATTATAGACGAGCCTGTAATATCAAATCCACAGGTAGATCTTTACATAATGTATAAAATGAAGTTTAGCAGACTTTAAGGCATCTTTAAGGATTTGCAAGATCCTCTATTTCGACACCGAGCAACTCCCAGCCTATTACGAGTAGTACATGTCACTTAGTCTTTTGAAAATACGTCAGTTTTCACAGGTAAATACAATTAACTGACTCTTTTGAAAAGAGTTTAAGAAAATTGATTTAAGTGCACAATGCACAAACCATTTATAACTTGGGACAATTTTTATTAAAATCTTGTATATAGATTTATATGTTTGTCATACATATGGGGCCGGTTTGGAAGCCGGTCATAATTAACCGACTCACCACTTATAGAACCCACAAAGGAGTTATCCCCAATATGTGGGTTATTTAGCATTTGCATCTGTCAGGTGTATGCCTACACCCCGTGCATAGGTCGTGGCCATTTTCAAATGAAATGAGCCGACGATATCCAGGACACGGTCGTATTAACCACCAATGTTTATGTTATCAAACAAAACAGATTAAAACGGGTTATGCAATTTATTAATCACAATCCGATTAAATGATTTAATACCCGTCACAGCCCTCGGCCCCGGTTTGACCCGGTCCAGAGCCGCGAGGCAGGAAATCCGATGGTATCTAATTAAGTGACAGCGGAAGTCTTTTTAAACAGGATCGATTAATATTAAAACTGCTCGTTTATATATAATATAGGGATAAATCCCATAATTTACAATAAAGTGATTTTACTGGGAAATCTTTTATTTCTCAAAACATGTTTCTTTATTTATTTACATTGAGCCACTTTTCTAAGCTTGTAGTGCTCCACGGCACTTTTCCTTTGCTCACAACAGATCACCTGAAACATGTTTGAAAAAGGTTTTGTCAGCAGGGAAATACTGAGTGAATCATTCATTTTACTAAAACGACTCGTTTGTTATAATTCACAGTATTAAGAGATTACAATGTTTCTGATATCAAACCAACTACCCACAGTATTTGTCACTCGACTCTTTTCGGTGACTGTGGTCATATCACCATTGGCTGCCCCAATGAATGACGAATATCACTAATTTTAGGTTCGCCCACCTAAAGTGATAAAACAGCAATACTGTGCACAATACCCCACATACCGGCTGTAATTTGGTGATTACATAAACTTAATCACTGTAATTATAATCTTGAAAATAAATAAGCTTTTGTAAACAAATTTGATAAAAAGAGAATGACTCACAATGTAGATTTAACGAGCAGAATATAAGCCTACTGATTAGCCTTGATTAACCTAATTTAAATAACAATGCACACACAAACAGGTTAGTAACTAATACAGCAGTTACGACAATTCACGAGATTAAACCCTCACAACGATTTACAAGTGCAATACTTAATAATTCAGCGGATTCACAACGAATGACAGAGTATAGTCCGATTTCGAACAGCACTCAAACATTCAAGTCGAAATCACGATGAATAACAAAGTATAAACTCAATTTGAGCGGCACTTAAACAATCGTTGGATAGTTATAATCGATCGGACGTTGAATCGTAATAGCGATCGAGTTATTACCCTGATTACGGCAGCGTTTCAAGATTCGTGTATTTTAGTGGACTGTTTCTGTTATAACTCAGCCTACGTAAAGCGAATTTACGTCGTTCCAAAGACAGAATTCAAGTCCCAAGGCCCTGTATTTATACGTGAAGTTGGATTCCCCCGCGTGTCGCGGAAGATGATGATGATTATGTCGCGACTCGCCTGACCCTAGGGTAGCCTTGTCACTAGTATAGGCCTGGTGAATCGACAGTTCGTTAATTTGAAAGCTAGACAACGCATTTTAGAGATAATTGTCAAGTTAGGGTTTACCCCCCTTTAGTTTTAGGGGCCCTAATCCTGATTCTAAATGTTTTGAAAATTTTAGGGTTTGTTCAGAATTACTTGGGTTTCTCAATTAGGGTTTCCTATTGGCCAAATTAAAATAATAATTAGGACTTTTGATGAGAGTTGTTACATTCTCCCCACCTTAAGAAAAATCTCGTCCTCGAGATTTACTGGAATAAATGAGGATATTTTCGCTTCATTTCTGATTCCAGCTCCCAAGTGTATTCTGGTCCTCTCTTTGAATCTCATCTGACTTTGACTAAAACTAGTCGTTTATGTTTGAGAAACTTAATCTTTCGATCCTCAATTTGAAGAGGTTTCTTAACAAATTTTAGTTTTTCGTTTACCTCTATATCTTGTAGAGGTACTACCAGTGATTCATCTGATAAGCATTTCTTGAGATTGGATACATGAAATACATCATGTAATCCAGCTAATTCTTCTGGTAATTGTAAACGATAAGCAACTGGTCCTATACGTTGGATCACAGAAAATGGTCCTACGTATCTTGGACTTAGCTTTCCTTTCTTTCCGAATCTAACTACTCCTTTCCAAGGAGAAAGTTTTAATAGTACTTTATTTCCGACTTGAAATTCTAACGGCTTGCGGCGATTATCTGCATAGCTCTTCTGACGATCTCGAGCTGTTTTCAGTCTTTCCTTGATCTGAGTTATCTTGTCAGTAGTTTCTTGTACAATTTCTGGACCTGATAATTGACTTTCTCCTATTTCTGCCCAACAAACTGGAGTTCTACACTTACGTCCATATAGTGCTTCAAATGGAGCAGTTTCAATGCTTGAATGATAACTATTGTTATAGGAGAATTCAATTAATGGTAAATGATCATCCCAGTTTCCACCAAAATCTATTACACATGCTCGAAGCATGTCTTCTAGAGTTTGGATGGTTCTTTCACTTTGTCCATCTGTTTGGGGATGATATGCAGTACTCAGATTTAGTCGAGTTCCCATAGCTTGCTGGAAACTTTTCCAAAAATGAGAAGTGAAACGACTATCTCTATCTGATACAATGGAGAGTGGGACTCCATGTAAAGATACCACTTCGTCTACGTACAACTTGGCTAGCCTTTCCATGCTAAAAGTTTCTTTCATTGGTAGAAAATGAGCTGATTTGGTTAATCGATCCACAATTACCCAAATCGCATCATTACCTTTTCTTGTTTTAGGCAACTTAGTAACAAAATCCATTGTTATAAGTTCCCATTTCCATACAGGCATTTCCAATTGTTGTAGTAGTCCTGAAGGTTTCTGATGTTCCGCCTTTACTTGTGAACAAGTAAGACACTTAGAAACATATCTTGCTATATCTTTCTTCATGCCTATCCACCAAAAATTCTTTCTTAAATCTTGGTACATCTTATTGTTTCCAGGGTGCATAGTATACCTAGATTTATGGGCTTCTTCTAAAATCTTATTTCTTATTTCTCTTTGCTTAGGTACCCAAATTCGTTTCTTGTGGAATCTCCAAATTCCATCATTTCCTTGATCTAGTTCCTTTATATAACCTTTCATTCCTTCATCATCGTCCTTGATTGTTGTTTCCTGAACTTTCTTTAATTGTTCCATTAAATCTATCTGTAGATTTAATCTAAGAGCACGAACTCGTCGTTGCTTTTCATGATACTTACGACTTAAGGCATCTGCAACTACGTTTGCCTTTCCTTCTCGATATTGAATATCACAGTCGTAATCGCTTAGAATTTCCATCCATCTTCTTTGTCTCATATTTAACTCTTTTTGCCCAAATATATACCTTAAACTTTTATGATCTGTATAAACAGTAAACTTACTTCCATACAGATAATGTCTCCAGATTTTCAAAGCAAAAATTATGGCTCCTAATTCTAAATCATGAGTCGTATAATTTTCCTCGTGCTTTTTCAACTGCCGGGAGGCATACGCAATTACCTTCTTGCGTTGCATCAACACACATCCAAATCCTAATTTTGAAGCATCACAATATACTTCAAAATCTTCTGTTCCTTCGGGTAATGCTAAAATTGGAGCATTTGTCAATCGGTGCTTTAGAATCTTAAAAGCTTCTTCTTGTCTATGTCCCCATTCAAACTTAGTGGCTTTACAGGTTAACTTAGTCAAAGGTACAGCTATCTTAGAGAAATCCTTAATAAATCGTCTGTAGTATCCGGCTAAGCCTAGAAAACTTCTAATTTCCATAGCTGTTTGTGGGACCTTCCATTTGGTAATTGCTTCTATTTTAGTAGGATCTACATGAATTCCTTCGTGATTTACCATGTGACCTAAAAATTGTACTTCTTGCAGCCAAAATTCACACTTTGAGAATTTAGCATAAAGTTTTTCATTTCTTAACAAAGTTAAGAGTGCATGCAAGTGTTTTCAATGTTCTTCCTGACTTTTGGAATAAATAAGTATATCGTCAATGAATACGATTACAAATTTATCCAAGTATGGCTTACAGATCCGATTCATCGTGTCCATAAATGATGCTGGGGCATTTGTTAGTCCAAAGGGCATTACTGTAAACTCATAATGGCCATACCTAGTTCTGAAAGCAGTTTTAGATATGTCTTCTTCTTGTACTTTCAACTGATGATATCCAGATCTTAAGTCTATCTTAGAAAAATACCTAGCGCCTTGAAGTTGATCAAAAAGATCATCAATCCTAGGTAATGGGTATCGATTCTTAATTGTAACTTTATTTAATTCTCTATAATCGATACACATCCTCATTGATCCATCTTTCTTTTTCACAAACAACACTGGTGCTCCCCAAGGGGATGAACTAGGTTGTATAAATCCTTTGCTTAATAATTCATCTAACTGCATTTTCAATTCTAGCATTTCGGTGGGTGCTAATCGATAAGGTGCCTTGGCTATTGGTGTAGTACCCGGAATTAGATGGATTCTAAACTCTACTTCTCTATCAGGTGGTAACCCAGGTAATTCTTCTGGAAAGATGTCTAGGTATTCTGAAACTATAGGGATGTCTGAGAGTTTCTTACTTTTAGTGTTAATGATTACCGAAATCATATACACCATTTCTTGTTTTCTTGAATAACTGGCCAACTTTATCACTGAAATGAATTTTAGTGGCTTTTGTGGTTTATCTCCTGTAATTAAAATTACTTCTCCTGTGGGAGTACTGATTTCTACGGAATTCTTATCACAAAGAATTCGAGCATGGTTGGCTATCAACCAATCCATTCCTAACACTACATCGAATCCGGCTAACTTCATAGGTAACAGGTTTGCAGAAAACTTATGGCCTAACAGTTCTATCTTTCCTTCTTGCAAAACCTTATCTATGTTAACAGAATTCCCGTCTGCCGTTTCAACTGTAAAAATTTGCCTAAGGGTGGTTAAGGGTAAGTTAAGGGCTTGGCAAAATGAAGTATTGATAAAACTTTGGTTTGCACCAGAGTCAAATAACACTTTTGCATAAACGTCATGGACCAAGAACGTACCAGCTATGACGTCGGGAATTAGTTCAGCTTCTTGAGTGGTTAGCTGGAATGCTCGGGCATTCTTCTTTATTGTTCCATCAGCTGATTTGCCTTTATTGTCTGCGGTTTTAATCAATTTAAGACATTCTGTTTTGTAATGTCCTGTTTCTCCACAGTTATAGCAGACTATGCTTTTCTTTTTGCAATTTTCTTCACGATGTCCTGCCATTTTGCAGAAGTTGCAATTTACATTGCATTTTCCAAAATGATTCTTTTTGCAATTGCTGCAAAAAGGCGGTTGTGCAGATTGTCTCCTTCCTCTTTTCTTGAACCTATTATCATTACCCACACGAAATCCTTGGGTAATCTTTTGAGCCAATTCCTTCTTTCGATCTTCTTCTCTTGTGCGCACTAGCTCATCAGTTAGGGTATTAGCTAGTTCCACAGCATCGTCAATAGTGCGAGGTCTCGCAGCTTTAACGATGTTACGAATTTCACTAATTAATCCCCAAATGTAACGGGAAATGAGTACCGGTTCTGGCGAAGCCAGTGTTGGTACCACTCTAGCATATTCAAAGAATGTCGAAGTATAACCGCGACACTCTACGCCTACCATACGATGATTTAGGAACTTATTTGCCATTTGTTCCTTTTCATATTCAGGACAATATTTTCTTTCTACAAGAATTTTAAATTCTTCCCAGTCCATAGCATAAGCTATCCTTCTTCCTTTTGCTTGTAATACGGTGTTCCACCATTCTAGTGCCCCTTCTTTGAATAAATTTGACGCATACAGAACCTGATCTTCTTCGGAACACTTACTTATTGCAATTACTGCTTCGGTTTTCTCTAACCAACGCAGTACTGCAGTTACTCCTTCGTTGCCTGCAAATTCAGCAGGTTTACAAGAAAGAAATTCTTTGAAAGTGCAACCAGGTGTTGCGGCTTTCATTTTCTTAGGAGGTGGAGCCTGTCGTGGATTATTATCGTCATGATTGCCGCCTCCATTTACACTATGACTAAAATTATCTTCCTGAGTACGTTTACTAGGAACGATTTGTTGCGGTTCTATTGGATTTTTAACAGCAGCAACGAATGCTGGAATAGCATTGGCTATCCCTTGAGCAACAATATTTTCTATATCCTGCCTAGTCATATATTGATCCCCCGCGTGTTGCTCAGATTGATTAATCTCATTAACTGGTTCATTATTAGCGTTTTCCATCTGATAATTATTAAAAATATAACTATTAGTATCAAATGATTGTAAATAAAACAATTACACAGAAGCACATAAAATCTTTACAACATAGATATATATCCAAAATTGTCGATGTTTCGACTTCTATTTTGCTTTATATATTATATAGGCATCCATACACACTATTTATCTTACAATGTTTTATTTCCCATTTTACAGATTTATATTTAACTATTATTATATTATACAGACATTCTTCTCAACCCTACTATTCTTTGGTCAACTAGCAGTTTAGTAGCGACGCTCCCTTTCGTCGTATTTCCAGGAAATTTGCTCCCCCATTTCCCGGATCCTATTCTCTGTACCTATCAGCTCTTCACCGAACTGACGGAGTTCGGCTAAGTTTTCGTTGCTCATTGGAGGATTGGGGATAGGTTCTGGATCCCACTGTGGAAGGAAAGAATAAGGACTGTTGATAATATTTTTGAATTGCCAGTCATTTGTCCACCATTCTTCCATTTGACCTAAAGGTCGAGTGTGGATTAGTGGGTCTGGAATAGCTGGTTCCAGATTTACAGGAAGTTGGGTTTCTATGTAAGGATATAGATTATTATGGATAGGGCTAATGACATCACAATTTGCCAGTAGACGGTCTATTTCATCTTGAAATGTGATTTCTTCAGTTTGTCTAGAACTCTCTCCAATTTCTATTCCTTTTTGTTTAGAATCTTTCCTGATTTCTATCTCTGCTGGATTAGAACTTTCTCCGATTTCGATTCCTTTTCCTTTGTCTATAGGGTTTTCTATTTTGGGGAGTTTCCTAGTAACTGGCTTTCTCCTGCGCACTTTCCTCCATCCTACATATCTTCTTTTCTTTTTAAGTTTTGCTTTTTCCAGCGGTGGAGCTTGGAATTCCAGGGGTTCCTCTATGTCAGCAAAATAACCAGTAAAGTCGTGGGAGACTTCAATTGGTACTGGGTAGAGGTTGAGATTCTGAAATGCTTCTGATATCTCACTCATGCTGGATAGCATATATGCAAAATGCACAAAAATGCTAAGTTAAAACTTTGGAACAAAGTTTTACAAACAAACATTAAAGTTTTATTGCATACAGATTTGTACAAAAGACTACAGGAAAGTGAACACACTATAATTTATTTATTTACTGGGGATTAATTTTCTACTAGACCAGGCTTATTGATAGTTTAGAGGTTTGCATTTTCTGCTACGGTAGCTAGCATATAAAGGTTTGCCCATTTTTCATCTAATGTGTCTTCCCAAGGTGACCTATTGCCTAATTCCTGGATTTCTGAATTAAACCTCACTTTCTTGACTTGGGGTTTCTTTATTTTCTCCTGTCCCTTTCTGAGAATCAAATTTCTTTTATCTTGGGTGAGAGGATTTTCATAATTTGCTTTACGGACAAAAATCCCTTCTTCCAGATCTGCTGGTTGTTTGGAGGAAGAGGTTCCTTTTTCTGTGGGTACAGTATCTAATTTGTGGTAGATAGCAGAAATCTTTTGTTTACCCATACTGTAACTCAACAATTAATCAGTTAATAAAACATGTTTTCACAGAATGGCAATTAAATTTCATAAGTATCTCTCAATAACTTTAATAGGCTAAAATCAATAGTAAGCTTAAATCAGTGGCTCTGATACCACCTTTTCCAGTCACGGCCCTCGGCCCCGGTTTGACCCGGTCCAGAGCCGCGAGGCAGGAAATCCGATGGTATCTAATTAAGTGACAGCGGAAGTCTTTTTAAACATGATCGATTAATATTAAAACTGCTCGTTTATATATAATATAGGGATAAATCCCATAATTTACAATAAAGTGATTTTACTGGGAAATCTTTTATTTCTCAAAACATGTTTCTTTATTTATCTACATTGAGCCACTTTTCTAAGCTTGTAGTGCTCCACGGCACTTTTCCTTTGCTCACAACAGATCACCTGAAACATGTTTGAAAAAGGTTTTGTCAGCAGGGAAATACTAAGTGAATCATTCATTTTACTAAAACGACTCGTTTGTTATAATTCACAGTATTAAGAGATTACAATGTTTCTGATATCAAACCAACTACCCACAGTATTTGTCACTCGACTCTTTTCGGTGACTGTGGTCATATCACCATTGGCTGCCCCAATGAATGACGAATATCACTAATTTTAGGTTCGCCCACCTAAAGTGATAAAACAGCAATACTGTGCACAATACCCCACATACCGGCTGTAATTTGGTGATTACATAAACTTAATCACTGTAATTATAATCTTGAAAATACATAAGCTTTTGTAAACAAATTTGATAAAAAGAGAATGACTCACATTGTAGATTTAACGAGCAGAATATAAGCCTACTGATTAGCCTTGATTAACCTAATTTAAATAACAATGCACACACAAACAGGTTAGTAACTAATACAGCAGTTACGACAATTCACGAGATTAAACCCTCACAACGATTTACAAGTGCAATACTTAATAATTCAGCGGATTCACAACGAATGACAGAGTATAGTCCGATTTCGAACAGCACTCAAACATTCAAGTCAAAATCACGATGAATAACAAAGTATAAACTCGATTTGAGCGGCACTTAAACAATCGTTGGATAGTTATAATCAATCGGACGTTGAATCGTAATAGCGATCGAGTTATTACCCTGATTGCGGCAGCGTTTCAAGATTCGTGTATTTTAGTGGACTGTTTCTGTTATAACTCAGCCTACGTAAAGCGAATTTACGTCGTTCCAAAGACAGAATTCAAGTCCCAAGGCCCTGTATTTATACGTGAAGTTGGATTCCCCCGCGTGTCGCGGAAGATGATGATGATTATGTCGCGACTCGCCTGGGGTGCACATCTACCCTAGGGTAGCCTTGTCACTAGTATAGGCCTGGTGAATCGACAGTTCGTTAATTTGAAAGCTAGACAACGCATTTTAGAGATAATTGTCAAGTTAGGGTTTACCCCCCTTTAGTTTTAGTGGCCCTAATCCTGATTCTAAATGTTTTGAAAATTTTAGGGTTTGTTCATAATTACTTGGGTTTCTCAATTAGGGTTTCCTATTAGCCAAATTAAAATAATAATTAGGACTTTTGATGAGAGTTGTTACAACACCCGACCAAACGGTATTATTATAATACCGTATCCCAAACCCGTATAAGGGAAAATAAGTTAAAAGTATTTACCTGAGCTAATATCTAATTCATAGCAAAATAACTCAGTCGTATCCAATCTAACTAATTGCAGGTAGCTTTTACCGAGTGGCTCTAGTCTAGAATGATGGTAATATATAACCAACTTAGAATGCTAACGGTCTTAGTTAAGTCTTAGACTTAGACCGTCTAGCTTAAAGTATCTAAAACGGTACGATACGCTAGATTAAGCGATGATCGGAATAGAATGTTATTTAGACCCAACAAGTATGAAAACTTGTATAACATGGGTAAACTAAGTACATTCTGGATTTTTGAAGCAAAACGATAAGGTTAAACCCGTTTCGGCAAACTTACGTAAACTAGTTACATAAACCGATCCGAACGCGTAAATGCATAATGGGCAACCAAATGAACCATATACAAGTCCCTTATGCTATTATGCTTAAAATATGTTAATACATCAGTAAGATGTTAACATATATGCCCAAAAAGTATTTAAAACCAACTTAAGTCCCGTAAGGGCATTTTGGTCATTTTAATATTTATAAAAGAGATTTAATAATAACCTGAGGTTCTGGTCAGTAAAAATATTTATTTTATCATGTTATATCAGTAAGATATCATATATATGTGAGATTCACCAATTATGGCCAAACTACGCACCGTAGGGGCATTTTGGTCATTTCACATATGCTTTTAGGGACAAAATTTGAAGTCTGAGTTCATGACTTATAATTACTGTAATAATGTTAAAATTTATTTAAAAATGCAGTAGGTAACAAGTCTTAGGTGTTAAATATGGTTTTAAACCATACTACGCACCTAATTAGCGTAAAAATCGCTAATTGACAATATTTGAGATATTTATGTGATTCTGAGATTTTGGATAGCCTTGTATGTTTAAAATATTTTTATTTTTCATATCAAGTTAGTATAAAAAGGTTTGGTATGCTAATCACATATAAATCTCATTTATTAGTTAAAAGGGCATTATCGTCAATTAAGGAGTTTATACAAGAACTCTATGATATGGTCAGATTATAATCTGATAAAAAATTCCCAAAATCCCTAAAAATAATATCTTAATAGTAGGTAATGAGTTTTGGGTCAAAATCCATGTTTAAACATGCCTAATGCAAGATAGCGTAATTTAATTAATAAAAAGTTCCAATTTACGATATCTTGCATAACTTTAGTTTGAGAGCAGAAGCTGATGTCAAATTTTCGAGACATGCTTATATATCAGTAATAAAGGTTTTTGTCCTCTCACAATTTCAAAAATCTCGTTTATATGTCAAAAGGGCAAAATGGACATTTATAAGCATATTAACGGAGATTAGCATATAATTCGGAATACTAATGACCGGGTAGTATAACTCCAAAGGGTTATACTACAACATAATGTGGTCCTAATGGAAGCTTAAAACATGGAAGTATTAAGCTCAATCGGGTCAGAACTGAAAGTCAAAGCAAAAGTCAAGCTTTTGCGACTTTCGGTTGCGAACCGACCTTAAACTTAGAATTAAGCTTTTGCAAAAGTCATAGATTTTAAAGAAGGATCATTGAAAAAAATAGAAGAAGCGGTCTCTATGGTTTCATTGGTAGGTTCTACCTTATACTTAATATCTGGAGTTCTTATGAGTATCATCAAAAGTTTGTTAAGCTTATGGTCTATGAAAGACTTATTATTGCCTGTATTAAAAACAGGACACTTAGCAGAAATTATCATTGATAAATGATAAGGAATGTACTTGATGACATTATATACTGGCTTTTGGCATTCATCAGGTGAGTTCAGGCATTTCCTTTCTTAGCCTTTCAGGCTTAGCTGCACCTTCTTTGGCAGCTTTATGACATCTAGTTCTGATGTGGCCTTTCTCACCACAGCCGTAACAGACTGCATTCTTTATGTCCCTACATTCATGGGACTGATGACCAGTTCCTTTGCAGATGCCACCCTGCTTTGGTCTTTGTTCTATTCAACACTGTCCCCAGTGTCTTTTATAGCACTTCTTTCATACAGGCTTCTTACTGAACCTTTGTTGGTTCTTATTAAGCCCGTACTTACTCTTTTTCTTAGATTTCTGGGAGTTATCCTCATCCTTTGGTTTATCCTTCACATTCAAAGTGTGTACAAAGATCTTTTCATGAGCAATTGAATGTGGTTTTGAATGATATTTGGAGCGAGTAGCACTCGGCTCTTTGAACTGTTTCATGACCTTTTCCATGGCCTTTCATACAGCTGCGTCAATCACAGCTTGGAGTTTAACTCCATTAAGATTGAGGTTTATGTTTGTAGCATCATTAGCTTTTGTCACATCATTATTATCGCGACTGTTGTCTACCTATTCCGAGTTTGCCATACTCGAAGCTTGGTACTAACCACCAATTTAAACAATTGTTAGTCATCATCCTGACGACCTGACATAGATTAGCCACGGCATCAATAAACCGTATAGGCTATTATGTTCCGAACATTCCTAATGAATGTTATTTGAAGGAATATTAGTTTCCTTTAGTCTAGGTCACAAGAGAACCATCAATGGCATTTAAGGTTTGGACCGAGTCCATTACCTGTTTGACAGGGGATCACAATGTCACATCCGTCTTTGTCATATAGACGATTATGAATAGCTCAAAAGCTAGCCTTAAAGGACTTCTACTATACATGGCATAGAGGCCCGTCACTACAGACATAAATAATATGGCATAGAGCCTAGTCATGAAGAACATAAATAATCATATGGCACGAAGGTCTTGTCGCAAAGGACATTTAAATATGGCACAAAATGTCCTTGTCACAAGGACATTATAAGATATGGCACCAAAGGCCTGTCTCGGAGGACATTATAGAATCTGGCACAAAAGGCCTGTCACAAAGAATGTTAACATTTAATATGTTAACTTATCATGAACGACAAATTATAGCACATTGGCTTGTCATGAATGACTTAAAAATATAACCCGTTGTTTTGTCACAAGGACATTGATTTATAAGCCGCAATCTTATTAGATCAAGGGCTTTAAGGTTTGAACATAGTTCTTCACCTTTGGACAGGGAGTCATAGAATACAACTGTCATTGTCTTGAAAGACGATTCATTTTGGCACAAAGGTAAACCAATTGACATCACTAATGGATGTTTATATATAATCATCGTATTTGATGATATTGGTCATAATCACATTGATCACATAGACTGCGAAACTTGGGGATAGTTTTCCACTTTGGACAGGGAACCATAATGGTCACAACTGTCATTGTGTCACATGGACGATATAATGTAGCCTGTAGACAAGACATCACTAGGAATGTTTAGTATGATTAAGATGTTGATGAGGTTAGTCATGATCACATTGATCATATGGACTATTGGGTTTGGGTATAACCCACCACTTTGAACAGGGGATCATAAAGATCACCACTATCTTTGTCTTATCGACGATAGAGCAAAGTATAGCCTGTAGGCAATTCATCACTAGGGATGTTAATATCATGATCATCATACTGATGATACTATTCAGGATCGCAATGATCATATAGACTATGAGATTTGAGCATAGCTCACCCTCTTGGGCAAGGAATCATAAAAGATTACAATTGTCTTGTCACAATCCTCAATATAATATAGCCCGTAGGGAAACATCTCCATGGATGTTATGTATGATCATCATATATGATATTAGTCACGATTATATT
Organism: Helianthus tuberosus; assembly: GCA_030545235.1. Taxonomy (NCBI): domain Eukaryota; kingdom Viridiplantae; phylum Streptophyta; class Magnoliopsida; order Asterales; family Asteraceae; genus Helianthus; species Helianthus tuberosus. The sequence continues at coordinate 195,125,625 of CM060442.1, read as the reverse complement.
GATCGTATAGACTATGATGCTTGGATATAGTCCAACATCTTTAGACAGGGGGTTATAGACCACAACTCTCGTTGTCTTATGGGACAACAAGCATAGCTCGTAGGCACTTCATCACTAATGGATGTTTATAATATAATCATTGTATTAGATGATATTAGTCATGATCGCATTGATCTTATAGACTATTAGGCTTGAGCATAGCTCACCACCTTAAACAAGGAATCATAAAGACCGCAATGTCAACGTATCAAATGGACATTATGTTATAGCCCGTAGGTAAAACATCACTAGGATGTTATATGATATTAGTCATGATCGCATTGATCATATAGACTATTAGGCTTGAGCATAGCTCACCACCTTAGACAGGGAAACATAAATATCACAATGTCAATGTCTCAAATGGACAATATGTTATACCCGTAGGCAAAACATCACTAGGATGTTATATGATATTAGTCATGATCGCATTGATCATATAGACTATTAGGCTTAAGCATAGCTCACCACCTTAGACAAGGAATCATAAAGATCACAATGTCAATGTCTCAAATGGACAATATGTTATACCCGTAGGCAAAACATCACTAGGATGTTATATAATATGATCGTCACACTGACGATACTTGCCATGATCTACTTTGATCATATAGGCTTTAAGGCCTGGACGTAATCCAATACCTTGACGGCTGGTGTGGTTTCTCAAGCCACACTGCCAGGAGTGTTAACATGTTCTTAGATGTTAACAATGATTAATTGTCTTAAGAGGGTTTTACCATCATAGCCATGTTCATATACATATAGGCTAGGTTATACCATTAAGAGGATCTTTTGAAATTTTCAGCTGATCGATAAAGTTCGAGTAAATTCGGAACTATCGTTGGATAAAGGACGAAATGAATACCTATTTGAGATTTTCAAAATTTTCCATAAATCAATGGGAATTTACAATAGTGCCTTAATCAGGACTTTTAGTAATTCATTTGTCCACATAGGGACTTTAAAGCAACTCTAGTCCACGCAGGGACTAAAAGGAAATTATGAGTCCGTATAGGGATTTTAAGATATGTCCTCATTAGGATTATTAAGACATATCATGTCCATGAAGGGACGTTATTAAACAATTGTCCTCTCAGGGACTTTAAGTCGAAATATACGTCCTTATAGGGACTTATTAATGAAACAATATGTCCTTGAAGGAACTATAATGAATATATCATATCCACAAGGGATTTTATTGAAATAATATGTCCAAAAACGGACTTTGATGAATGAGATATTACATCCTCAAAAGGACTATAATGAATTATTATGTCCGCTAGGGAACTTTAATCAAATAATATGTCCATGAAAGGACATATTGGAGTATGATGTCCCTGGAAGGACTATATTGAAAATACCAAGTCCACGAAGGGACTATTTTAAAATAGTGTATCACAAAGAGATTTTAATGAAATCACATGTCCATGAAAGGACTATATTGAATATAATATCCATGAAGGGACTATAATGAAATATAATGTCCACGAAGGGACTAAAATGAAATATAATGTCCATGAAGGGACTAAATAGCAAATGCCCATACAGGGTCTTAAGTTGAAAGATATGTCCACACAGGGACTATATAGAAGAGATAGGTCCTTATAGGGACTTAAAACATAATGAATATTATGGACGAATGATTCTCTAACGCCTTCTTTGCTCGATTTCGATTGTTTCTCTTCTTTGTTTACCATATTCGGTAGGGACACTGAAGACCTTAGTGAATAAAGTAAGTATTCCAACCAGGATCCATTATAGAAGTAGATTTCAAGGATTCCATGGTTAAAGAATGATATGGATCACGGATTGGGTTTTGACTGATAGAATCCAAGTCTGGGATTCCAAAACTTGGAGGTAAGAAATAGGGATCATTAGGATCCATTGATATTATTTTCAACACAGGAGCCTCAGGGACCACCTGGTATAGACTCCACTGGCACAGACTTCTAAATTTTTGAGCCTCAGGGACCTCCGGTATGGACTCGGAAATCTGATTACAAATTTCAACAGGTTTGGTTTTAGGAATAAGTCTATAAAGGTCTTCCTCCAAACAGGTCGCACACCCATTCTAGCCGTGATACGAAGCTTGGCATTCCTTGGCTTCAGATGAGGAGAATCTCCATCAACAGCTTCTTTGCTTGGCGACATATTCAAAATACATAAAATCGATAACAATGTTTACTTAATAGGGATGAGAGCATTCCTATGTTATGTCTAGACTCAGGAGGTCTAAGAAATATGCTACTGTGTCATTGAGATTAAACACAAAAGACTAGTGTTTAATTCACTCAATGTTGGCTCTGATACCAACCTGTCACACCCCGATATTTCCACATATTACCGGTGGGCCCGGTGGGGAGTATCGTGACGTAAGATTGATATCATCGTGGTCCAACATACACAGAATAGCACAACGGAATCTTGGAATAAAAAATATTATTACAAACCCAAATGTCTAAAAATATCAAAGTATTTATTATAGACGAGCCTGTAATATCAAATCCACATGTAGATCTTTATAGAATGTATAAAATGAAGTTTAGCAGACTTTAAGGCATCTTTAAGGATTTGCAAGATCCTCTATTTCGACACCGAGCAACTCCCAGCCTATTACGAGTAGTACCTGTCACTTAGTCTTTTGAAAATACGTCAGCTTTCACTTGTAAATACAATTAACTGACTCTTTTGAAAAGAGTTTAAGAAAATTGATTTAAGTGCACAATGCATAAACCATTTATAACTTGGGACCATTTTTATTAAAATCCTGTATAGTGATTTACATGTTTGTCATACATATGGGGCCGGTTTGGAAGCCGGTCATGATTAACCGACTCACCACTTATAGAACCCACAAAGGATTTATCCCCAATATGTGGGTTATTTAGCATTTGCATCTGTCAAGTGTATGCATACACTCCGTGCATAGGTCGTGGCCATTTTCAAATGAAATGAGCCGAGGATATTCAGGACACGGTCGTATTAACCCCCATTGTTTATGTTATCAAACAAAACAGATTAAAAGGGGTTATGCAATTTATTAATCACAATCCGATTAAATGATTTCATACCCGACCAAGCGGTATTATTATAATACCGTATCCCAAACCCGTATAAGGGAAAATAAGTTAAAAGTATTTACCTGAGCTAATATCTGATTCACAGCAAAATAACTCAGTCGTATCCAATCTAACTAATTGCAGGTAGCTTTTACCGGATGGCTCTAGTCTGGAATGATGGTAATATAAAACCAACTTAGAATGCTAACGGTCTTATTTAAATAGTAGACTTAGACCGGCTAGCTTAAAGTATCTAAAACGGTACGATACGCTAGATTAAGCGATGATCGGAATAGAAAGTTATTTAGACCCAACAAGTATGAAAACTTGTATAACATGGGTAAACTAAGTACATTCTGGATTTTTGAAGCAAAAAGATAAGGTTAAACCCGTTTCGGCAAACTTACGTAAACTAGTTACATAAACCGATCCGAACGCGTAAATGCATAACGGGCAACCAAATGAACCATATACAATCCCTTATGCTATTATGCTTAAAATATGTTAATACATCAGTAGGATGTTAACATATATGCCCAAAAAGTATTTATAACCAACTTAAGTCCCGTAAGGCCATTTTGGTCATTTTAATATTTATAAAAGAGATTTAATAGTAAACTGAGGTTCTGGTCTAAAACATTCAGTAAAAATATTTATTTTATCATGTTATATCAGTAAGATATCATACATATGTTAGATTCACCAATTACGGTCAAACTACACACCGTAGGGGCATTTTGGTCATTTCACATATGCTTTTAGGGACAAAATTTGAAGTCCGAGTTCATGACTTATACTTACTGTAATAATGTTAAAATTTATTTAAAAATTCAGTAGGTAACAAGTCTTAGGTGTTAAATATGGTTTTAAACCATACTACGCACCTAATTAGCGTAAAAATTGCTAATTGACGATATTTGAGATATTTATGTGATTCTGAGATTTTGGATAGCCTTGTATGTTTAAAATATTTTTATTTTTCATATCAAGTAAGTAGAAAAAGGTTTGGTATGCTAATCACATATAAATCTCATTTTATTCGTTAAAAGGGCATTATCGTCAATTAAGGAGTTTATACAAGAACTCAATGATATGGTCAGATTATAATCTGATCAAAAATTCCAAAAATCCCTAAAAATAATATCTTAACAGTAGGTAATGAGTTTTGGGTCAAAATCCATGTTTAAACATGCCTTATGCAAGATAGCGTAATTTAATTAATAAAAAGTTCCAATTTACGATATCTTGCATAACTTTAGTTTGAGACCAGAAACTGATATCAAATTTTCGGGACATACTTATATATCAGTAATAAAGGTTTTTGTCCTCTCACATTTTCAAAAATCTCATTTATATGTCAAAAGGGCAAAATGGGCAACGGAGATTAGCATATAATTCGGAATACTAATGACCAGGTAGTATAACTCCAGAGGGTTATACTACAACATAATGTGGTCCTAACGGAAACTTAAAACATGGAAGTATTAAGCTCAATCAGGTTAGAACGGAAAGTCAAAGCAAAAGTCAAGCTTTTGCGACTTTCGGTTGCGAACCGACCTTAAACTTAGAATTGTCGGGTTTAATCTGTTTGAACATGTTCTAATAATAATTAATAAGCTATTAGAGTGTTAAAATATAATTTATAACCTCTGTATTATTCGTTTTAATTATTAATTATAATTCTGTCCAGTTTGACTTTTTAACTAGATAGTTTGACCCGACAATTAACTAAGCAAACGAAATAATTAAGAGGTGCCCTTTTAAGGGTTAATCACCTATCTAATTATGGTCACATATCCATATTCATTTCGAACAGTGGCTGGACCATTTGAGTTTAAACCGAAGGTCAAAGTCAGATTACGATAACTTTGACTTTTTGGTTTTAAATTATAAAACTAAACTAATGAGTGGGCTAAGACACTTACAAGGGTCCTAGCTATCTTTACTACTAAAAATGAGTTTCCTTTCAGATCAGAAATCTCCAGAATTGAGAGAAGAGGAGCGTTGAATGATATGTGCAAATGAAAAGGATGAACTTACATCCTATTTATAAGTTTTGAGAATTGATTGGATCAAGACAAGTGTTAGAAGGATTTCTAGGATCATGGTAGGTGTCATTACAGCTGTTATAATCACCTTGAGGCCCAAGAAAATCGATTTGATTGGTTAGAATTGAATTGGAGTGGAGACCAAGCAAGAACAAAAAAAATCTGCAACTGGACTGCCTTCGCGCTGCGCGACGGGTCCGGCCCAATGAGGTCGCGGACCGCGACGCCTCTTAAGTCCAGCCCACATGTTTTATCGATTGGCAAGTTCAGTCCCTGTATTCCTTAGACTTCAATTAACTTTCATTTTTGACATTATTGGCACATTACTTTCATATCCACTATGAAATCTCGATATAGGGCATGGAAACCCCTAGTGGCCAATCTTAGGAACACCCGGGAATATGGCCGAGCATCACGGAGTTCCCGATTCTTTAAAAGTGACCTCTCAAACGCGTAGTTTCACCCGTTGACACGTTGAGTCCTTTTAACACATAAAGTGATGCGTAATATCATTTATCGATATCAAAACCTTCCAGAGCCCATACTAGGCATTCCCGAGCGTATGCTCAAATATTATGATGCTCCAGTTCGCTTAATTGGTTATTCAAAGGTGTAGTTTTTTACGTTGACGCTTTTGGTCCTTTTAACACGCAAACTTGCCCGTATCATCATTTAGTAGCATCAAAGCCCTATGTAGCTTATATTAAGCATTCTCGAGATTATGATTGCACATCATAATCCTTTGGGTTCATAAAAAGGTCATTCAGAGGTATAATTAACATGTTGACACTTTTAACCCTTCGACGCGCAAACTTTCACATAATTAAGCAAACGGCTCCTCTCGTCCAACAAGTGGCTCATTTGAGAATACGGACACCGTATAAGGTCACTCAGAGGCCTAGTTTAGGAATGTTGACACTTTCAGTCCTTCTATATTCATAGTTTTCGTTTTTAACGAAATTAGTCCCTCATAGTCAACGTTTGACTTTATTAAGGTTCATTACACGTGTCAACACATCATTGGACATGATTTTACAAGGTGTTACACTCTTAATGGTTCAAACCTTTTACTGGTTCAACACTTAATGGTTCAGACTGTTTGTTTAACGAGCAGATGTCTGAATGGTTCAGACAATTGCCTCTGAATGGTTAAACATTATACAAAGTCTGAATGTTTAAGAGATCTAATTTGAATTGGTCAGATATTTGCCTCTGAACGGTTAAGCATTATACAGGCTCTGAATGGTTCAGACCTCTTACTGGTTCAGCACTTAATGGTTCAGACCTCTTACTGGTTCAACACTTAACCATTCAGATGTTGCCAAACAGCCCCTAAGTCTTCACAAAACCATTTAAAAAGGAGGATGTGTGTGATTTTACACACAAAATCAAAATCACATCTGATATGAATGGGGCGTCACCATGAAGAAGGAAAGAAAAATCCATGTGTTTCAATCTCTTCCAAGATCAAAATGCATGTTAAACTTAAAAAGAGATTATGGGTTAATGTTGATTCTTGATGTCAAGATATGTATTCTTAACCCTAAACGATAGTGGTGAAGAATGGTTTGGATAATTATAATTGAGATAGAAGTACAATTAGAATTTTTTTTGTTAATCATGAAATTATATGGTAAAATTTAGGTCAGATGATGCATACATCTAATGATTTAAAACCCTATGTCACTTGACATGCTAGGGTTGATTACGGTTGAATCATATGGTGAAAATCATGAAACTGGTGTGCTGATAGTGAAGTATATTATTAGTTAATCACTATATGGTAATGCTAGTTGTTGTATGTTGAAGGGTATCATATTTTATATTCACCAATGAGATGGGATACTTGAAATTATGTACGGACTGGGTTGTATGACTAATGAATATTACATGCCAAGGGAACAGTTTGACTAAGTTTGATAAAATTGTAGGTTCGATGATAAGTAAGGTTTAATTCAATGAAATGGATGAGTTAAATATCTATGCTAGTTATTTTCCGTATAACGAGGTATTTGAATTGGAATTATAAGAAATATGGTACTCTAATTTTGTAACGCTTCGCATTTCGGTACTTTCCATTTTTAGAAAGTTGTATTCGTATTTCTATTTGAACATTGAAGGTATTTAAAAAAATCTATTTTTAGAAACTTGAATTCGTAAGGTATTCGTATTTCACTTCCAAATTTGTAATCCGGGACTTCGATAATAATTTTTATACTTACGCTTGTTATACTTATACTTATACACAATCAATCTTTGGATACATGTTTATGTGCAAACCGAGACTTATTATACGCTTGAGTTATCATTTATATGTACACGATACTTGTCATATATTCAAAAACACGTTCCATACTCGAAACAAGTTAAAACACAACTTTGGGCATAAAATAACAAACGTATGGAAGTTCATGGGCCAAAATGCTAAACCCAAACTTGGGCAGGAGAAAGAGCCTGTCGCGAGGGGGCAAGGTACTAACCCCTTGCTCGTCGTAGGTGGCGAGGGGTATTAATCTGTAGTGAGCTTCTATCTCACTTTCCTAATCAGCTGGAAACTCAAGTTAGGGCGAGGTACTAACCCCTTACTCATAACAATCTCTAATCAGCTGGAAACTCAAGTCAAGGCAAAATTCTTCTAAGTTCCAAAGTGAGCTTCTATCTCACTTTTCTTCAAGTTTCTTCGCTTCTTCTTCTTCTTCTTCTTGAAAGCTTAGAACACCTCTAGGAGTGTTTCCACAAGTTTACCATGGGAAACTAAGGTGGAACATCACCATTTTGAGGCCCAAACTTTCTGTTTTGGAGAAGCTTTTTCTTAAAACTTTTATAAACATGTTCAAACTTGTGAAATCTTGTACCTACCTTGCTTCTAACCAAGTCTATGCTTAGGGAGCTTGAGTATGGTTGATATCTATAAGTTTAGAGGTGTAAACACCCTTTAAACTTTCTGTTTTAACAAGGTTTTAGACAACCTACAAGTGTTGAGACCATCCAAGCTCACTATCTTCAATATGGTGAGACTTGTGTTTTGGTGAAAGTGTGAACCATGGAAGCTTTGGCTCTCTAATCTTGTTCCACTACCTCACTTGTTGATTTGTTATCTTCATACCACTAAGTCTCAAATAATTTCCATTTAAGGGACAAGGCTGTAACACGTCCTCCAAACACTTTCTAGTTTGTAGATTTAGTAGGTTTACATTCTTATTATTTTCATATTAATGACCAACCGATATCATCAACAAAGTTGATGATTTTGTATTTTGGTGAATCATATAATGAGGTTATACATGCATGCTAGAAAACCATTTTTGCACAATACTATGTCATTAACTTCGTACAATTCTCCCTTAACATGTATAGCGTTATAGGAGTAGTGTCACACCCCAACCGATGGCGGAAACATCGGAATGAGACGAAATAGATTGCTCGAGACTTCATAACACTGACATTTGCGACAAGTATTTAAATAATAAATTTTATTTCGTTTCTAAAGAGTCAATTACAAAGATTGAAATCAAATACAACAACTTGAAATAAAATAAATACATTAGAATAAGAATAAGAATACAAAATTTAAAATGAGTATCTAGGCATCCTACTATGTTCCATGCATCATCAACATCATCACTAAACCTGCAACATGTTTGAAAAAAGCATAGTTCAATACAACGTATTGGCGAGTACACTAGTTTTAGACACGTGACATAAGTATAAAAAGTATTTCCAATCCAACATAGCAATTTGGTATACAAGGTCAAACTATCATGCATAACTAAAAGTCAAACCCAAGTGTCCACAAGAATTACAAGTGTCCCTCGCCACAAAAGTGACAAGACTAAGTATGAATCTAACTTAACAAAACCCCGTCGGGTGGTGAGCTACTCCTATAGCGCTATAATTGTTAAGGTGAGCTACTCCTAGCATGCGCCTAAGCATAACAAAGCATGTGTAACGGATTGAGTGAATAAAGCATGTTTGTGTGAATCGTGCATTTTAACAAGTAAAACATGTTGCACCCAAAGTGTGTTAAAGAGACAAAGGGGTCAAGTGTACTCACAGTTTTGTAAAGTTTCCTTTGGTGATTCCATGAAGAGTTGGAGGTTGGAGCTTCAAAGCTTCCTTTAAAACACTTAGTGTTTTCTTTTAGAACTCTTAGAGTTCTCTTCCTTCCTTGGAAGATTTGAGAGAAGTAGAGAGGTTGAGAGAATAATGGTTGGAATACTTAGTGTCCTTTTAGAATTCTTGATTTAGAGAGATTGAAAGAATTAGAGAGATGGAGAGAAGAATGGTGTGAAGAAAATGTGAAGAAGGTGGAAAAGGGTGAAATATTATTGGTTAAAGAAGGTGGAAGAGGATCGATGAGGTAGAAAGATGAATGGTGGAAAAAGAAGGTGGAAAAGGGTGAAATATGATTGGGTTAAAGAAGGTGGAAGAGGATTGATGAGGTGGAAAGATGATTGGTATATTTCTTGGTATTTCTTGAGTATATAATATGTAATTGAGTATATAAAAGTATAATTCAAGTATTTAGGATGTGCGTAGAAGTATTTATACGTATAAATAGTGTCGGTTTGCGTATAAATACGTATTAAAATGATCGGTTATGTGAATAACAAATATGTATAAAATATGAATTTTATTATGATTAACGCCTCGAATTGTGAGATTGAAATTAAAAATACGAATGTAAGGTTTCTAAAATTAGAATAAGAATACGAACGTTTTTAAAATAGAAATACGAAAATACGAGGCGTTACAAGTAGCACACCGCCCTTGTTGGGTCTATGTTAAGTAATCATACAAAACGGTCATGTTGTTGAGACCACAAGATTACGCTAGTGGAATCTTTGGGTTGACAAGTATGTGATGCATGCTAGTTCATGTTATGTTATGTTATGCCTTATTATACGTTTTTGCCATGTGGATTTCGTTAAAACTTGTGTATAGATATGCTAGTATACTAAACTTGTATGCTCACCAATGCTTTTGTGTTGACATGTCACTTTAATATATATTGCAGTAGTTTGATGTTGATGTGTTGAAAAAGAAATCTAGTAGGATGGACTAGATACGTACTTAGTTAAAATTTATGTTTTGTTGTTAAAAATGTTATGTTCTAATTGTTGTAATTTCCTTTGAAACAATGTAATTTCCTTTCTCACAAATAGATTTTATGAAGTCTCTTTGTCACACCCCGAATTTCCAATCGAATCCCGGTGGGGAGTATCGTGACGTAAGATTGGTATCGTCATAGTCAATATACACATAATAGCACAGCAGAAGTCTTGGAGTAAAATTCCTATTACAAACCAAATGTTCGAAGTTCGAAATAATAATACAAAACGGCTAGTAATAGTAAAGATCCATAGGCGGATCATAAAATATACAAAATGAGTTCGACAGACTAATAGGCTTATGCAAAGGAGTTGCAAATTCCTCTTCTAGCAATACCGAGCAGTTTCCAGCCTATTTACGTGTTGGTACCTGTAGCTTAGTCTTTTGAAAATACGTCAGTTTTCCTTGGTAAATACAATCAATCGACACGTTTTGAAAATATTTCAAAACTGATTTAAGTGCACAAGACACATGAATATCTTTTAATAACTTGGGATGATTCAAAATGATCTTGTATCAGTTTTACATGTTTGTCAATACATATGGGGCCCAGTATAGAAACTGAGACATGATTAACCGACACACCACTTATAAACCCACAAAGGAGTTATTCCCAACTTGTGGGTAAAACATTTTAATATAGCATTAAGCATCTGTCGGGTGTATGCCTACACCCCGTGCTTGGTCGTGGCCATTAGTAACTTAAATGAGCCGAGGATATCCAGGACACGATCGCGTTAACCCCCAATGTTTAAGTTATCAAACAAAACAGATTAAAACGGGTTACAAATATTTTGTAGCCACAATCCTGCATATGATCCCATACCCGACCAAGCGGTAATAATTTACCGTATCCTAAGCCCGTATAGGGAAAATAAGTTAAAAGTATTTACCTGAGCTATTACTTGATACAAGTGTAAGGTTTTTAGTAACTCAGTTGTATTCAATTAAATAAACGTAGGTAACAATCTTCTGGAAGGTTCTAGTCTGGAATGATGGTATAAAACCAATTAGAATGGTAACGAGTCTTATTTAAGTCATAGACTGAGACCGGCTAGCTTAAAGTATTAAAAATGGTACGATACGCTTGATTAAACGATGACCGGAATAGAAAGTAGTTTAAACCCAATAAGTATTAAGACTTGTATAATATGGGTAAACTATTAACATTCTAGAAATTGAGATAACAATGATAAGGTTAAACCCGTTTCGGTAAACTTACGTAAACTAGTTACATAAGTCTAACCGTGCACGTATAAGCGAACAAGCTCCATATGCCAATATACTTTAAACAAGTTATAATATTTGTAAGATATCAACTTGTATGCCCGTTAAGGTTTTAAAATCAAGTTATGCCTCATAAAGGCGTCTTCGTCATTTAGCGACGTGTAAAAGGAACTTGCATATAATCTGATGTTATGATCATAAAAATTCTGGAGAAATAATTAATTTTTGATATAATATCAGTATGATATCAAACATATGTGTGTTTTATAGTTTAAGTCCAAACTATGCACCGTATGGGCATTTTTGTCATTTCACAGATAGTTTGAAGGCTTATTTGGGAATCTGAGTTTATAACATGTACCTATTGTAAAAATATTTTAAATAAGTTATAAGATCCGTAGGTAACAAGTCTTGGTTGGTAAATATGGTTTAAAACCATACTACGCGCCGAAAGGGCGTTAAAGTCGTTAAATGACGATATTTGCGATGTTTTATGAAAACTAATGTTATGACCAGGTTTATATAGTTAAAATATGTTATTTAATATAATATATCAGTAGGTAAAAGTATTTTGTATGAAAATCATGTTTAAAACCATTTTAAGTGCCTTAAGGGCATTATCGTCATTTAAGAACATAATACAAGAACTTGTGCATAAACTCAGTTTGTAAACTGACTTGATATCCCAAATAATTCTAATTATGATATTATATTAGTAGGTAATTAGTTTGGTATAAGAAATTATGTTTAAAACCAATTTAGGTGCCGAGAGGGCATTTTGGTCCATTAAAAGCATAATTTACGATATTATACAAAAACTCAGTTTATGATCAGTTTGATAACATCATTATAAGTTAATTACTTTCACATATCAGTACATAACTCATTTGCAAGTTCGTTAATGATTAAAACCTTATTTTTAATAAAAAGGGCAAAATAGTCAAAGTATGGCAATATAATGGAACTTGCATAAAAACTCAGATTACTATTATGATCATCTAATATAACCTCAGAGGGTTATGCTTCATAATATATGACAACCCTCCTAAAATCCTTAAAACACCCCTATATGGCCTAAAATACACCCCGTATACGAAAAACGGCCCCGAAATACCTTTATTTCATTAAAAATCGAATAAAACAAAATCCTAAGGCCGCGACCATGTTGGTTTTGTGCTTCGCGGGGCGCGACAGGTGGCCACCAGACCGGACCTCCTTGCGCCACGTGTCATGATGCGTGTCGAAGCTAGTGTTGAGTCAGGAAAGCTAGGGCCTACCATATAAGCCCTCACGGGCCGCGAAGCCTTGCCCTTAGACTCTCGCGGGGCGCGAGCCACCCCTGATCAGGCCGTATAAATAGAGAGTTCGACGTTTCATTCCAAATCGTTCAAAAATTTCAATTCTCTCTCTAAATTATGAATAGCTAGGTATAATACCCACTAAAAAGTGAAGCTCTGTCTCGTTGTAAATATCATAACCCCCGGTTACGTATTAGTTACTCTGCCTGATTGATTTAGAGCTCCGTAACGCATGTCGAGGCTCTGCCTGACTCAGTCGTTGGGGTTCTGTCTCGGGAGGGGGGTATAGCTAATGTAAATTGGGTTATCTTACTAACACGTGTGCATTGTTTAATTTAATAGATTATAACCAGGAAGTCACCAACGATAGTGTTATCTAAAATAGTAATGTGAGTCATTCTCTTTTTATAGTAAACTGTTTTTACAAAATGTCAACTGTTTTAAAGTATAATTAATAGTGGTTGGGTTTTTGTAATTCTACAAATACTGTCGGTATGTTGGGGTTTTGTATACATTACTTGTTACTAATACTGAGAATAGTAACATGACCACAAGTCAGGATTGACAGTACCGTGGGTGGTAATTTGGTGATGTAAACAAATGTAATTGCGGATGCCCTCAATACTGTAAAGATATAAATTGTTTTGATTAAATTGGGATGCACTAACCAGTATTTCCCACTGACAAAATGTTTTTAAACGCGTTTCAGGTAACAAAATGTGAAAGCCAAATAGAAGCCAGCTGGATAGCGCTGATGACTTGGAAAAGTGGCTACAAAAGTTACCTAAACAAAAAAGAAGTTTTATTTCAATAAAATAGGGTTTGTCCCTATAAACCTATTTTAAATGGAAACTTGGGTTTACCCATGTGTTTATTATTTATAAAATGAGGTGTTTTACTCTGATAAACTATTTCCTAACTACGGTCCTATTGGTGCATATGTCTGTCGACTTCATCTTGTATCGAGTCTTGTTTCTAGATTGGATAGAATGGAGCTCGGTAGGCTAGTTGATAGGATTTTAGAGATGTGGGACCAGTTCGCACGAAATGGAAGAGGCCATTTTGCACGAAATGGACATTGTCCATTTCGCACGAAATGGGTCATGCCCATTCCATGCGAAATGGCCATCCATATAAATACCTGAGCTTTGTCATTTCATTTAGAACTTTGTGATTCCGGTGCCGAGGTGCTGCCGAAGTGTCTCCAGACCGTGTAATGCTGTGAAATCAATATACGAGACATTATAAGTGACACTGAGTGTAAATCAAGCTGATTCGACATCGATACGTCTGTTTCCGCCTTTTGTATTGATCGAGAACTCTTCTGAACGACTCGTTTGGTCGTGCAAACGATCCTACAAGTGGTATCAGAGCTCAGGAGGAAGAGTTCTGTTAGGATCGGAGGCTCTCATGATTGTGTTTGTTTGTATGTTTTGAACAATTTGTGAATAAGAAAACATGTAAGTGCAGCGGAAATGAAAACAAACTTTGTAAACACAATCAAAGGAGAAAATAGTTTGATAAACAATTGCTTCTCATAGAGTCAAAAGATTTACAGATCAAAGCAAAAGATTACAGATATGCTTACAAACTAAACTCCCCCTCAGCCGGATACCCCAAGGATGGTTGCACACAAGATGAAAGGATTAGACATGAGGAGAAGAACCCGCTCAGTCAATCAAATGTAACAGTACAGGGTACTGTTACATTTATAGGCAATCCAAACCACTGAGGTATCTCAGCTGACGTCACCATGAAAGCGACGTCTAACAGCCTAACAACCTGTATCTACTGTCCTTACATAAACACTGATGTCTAACAACTGATTGTAATTAAAATACAAATTATGAGGAAACAACTGCTTCATGTTCCACTGTTGTAGCCTAAGCCCTGATGCTCAACAACCACATCAGTGCTTTCTTCAAAGGTGATCAGTCCTTGAATGAGCAGTGTTTGTGTCTTCAGCAGCACTTAAGAGACAGCAGTAGATAGAGCAACAGAGTTTGTCTTTAGCAGTCTTTAGGATTACACCAGCGTTTGGATCAACAGTAGTTCTTTTGAGCAGTACTTAAGGTTTATCAGCTGATAGATAACCACTGTCAAAGGGAAAGCTAAGTGTAAACTGCTGCTTATTGTGAATCCTCTGTTGTGACCTGGTTTTGGCTTTACATTATCTGTTCCTCTGGTAGGGTTCAATCCCAACAATCTCCCCCTGGAACAGATAATGCCAAAACCTTTCATTATTCAGGACCTTTATTACTCATCAAGAGTGCCTTAGCTTGTTCTTTGAATTCAGCTTCAAATTCCTTTGCACTCTGGTCATCCTCATCCCTACACAGTGAAAGTTCAAGGAGATCCTGCAAATCTTGAACACTCAGGCCTAGTGCTTCTTTCCTTGATATGTACTTCACATCGCCATTGGCTCTGACCAGGGTCAATACGTGAGTCTTTTGATCAGACATCCACTTTAGTATTTTTAAGCCAAGTGGGTTTCTTGGGAGAGACTTATTTGCTGATGAGTTGAGGGATAATGGCCTTGAAAACATCTGCAGACTTTCAGACATTCTTTTGAAAGCTTCTTCAATGACTTTGTCTACTGCAGCTATGTCTTCTGCAGTTTCTTGCTCAATAAGCTCTTGTCTTTCAGCTTCTGTCTTGTCTTTAGCAGTGTTTGGAGACGCAGGTTTGTTTAATGCCTTAAAAAGGCTTTGAAGCTTTGTTGAGGTTCCTTCTTTTAGACCCATTTTTGTGATGGTATCTTTGAAGTACTCTGCTTCCTTTTCTATTACCTCTTCTTCAGTCAACTGTTCTCCCTCTTCTTGATTTGTTACAAAAGTAGACCGGAACAGTGTGTCGAGGTTTCCCATCTTCTGTTCAAGCTTCATCATTTGTTCTTGCTTCTTAGAAGTGCCTGAAACAGTTATCTTTCTTTTCTTTAGCCTTTCATAGGCTTCATCGGTCTGCTGTTTTGACCATTTTGATATGGCTTCAGCAGTATCCATTTTCGTATCCACCAGCTCCCTTTTCTTTCTTTTATATTCAGCAGTTAAATCAGCAATGAGCTTTTCATATTTTCTCCAGTTAGGAGCATTCTTCTTCTTCGTAGGATCATTCTTAATCTTTTCAATTCTTTCTGCCTCACGCTTAAGAGCTACTACTGGCCATTCTTTGAACTGTTGTTCTTCAGCAGGATAGAATTTCTTTTTCATGATGTAGGCTAGATATTGTTTTCTTAGCTCTTTCTTTTGATCAGCCTTTTCTTTGTTTAGGTCTTGTGCAAACCCTTCTATCTGCTTTACTTTTGTGAAGTAGAACTCCAGTCTTTTAGCTATGCCATCTTCGCTTAACTTATCTTTTTCACTGTCAACCTTGGCTTTTACTTTAGCCTGCCTTGCCTTGAGTTTGAGGTAGTCATCCATATCATCTGGTGGCATGTAGCCTATGAGTGAGGAGAATCTCCTTTTTGAAGGATCTTCTTCTGTATAGAATTGCCTCATCTCATTTTTTAGGGCTTCAAGTTCCAGTGGATATTGTGCAGCATTAGGATCATGTATACCCTCATCGGCAGTGATTGGCTTTCTTTTCTTGTTAAAGAGCTTTGGTTGTGATGTAGGAGAGGTGAGAGCAGTGGTGGATGACTGACTAACAGCTGTTAAGACAACTGGTGTCTCAACATCTGCTGTCATTACAACTGTTGATATGTCAGCAGTTGTCTTCTGCTTTTGAGCAGGGGTTGGAAGTGGTGAGGTAGTTTTTGATGGTGGTGAATCATTATCTGATATGAGATTCCTTCTCCTTTTTAATGAAGAAGGAGCAGATGATGTTTTGGGTGGATCAGTGGTGGTAGATTGGATAGCAGTGGTTTGTGGCAGTGATTGACTAACAGTGGTTGAAACAACTGGTGTTTCAATCACTGTTGTCATTACAACAGATGTTGTAACATCTGTTGTCTTCTGTTTTATGACAGGAGGCAGTGGTGATGGTATGATTTTAGATGATGATGGTGGAGTAGTAGTTGTAGTGGTGTGTGGTAGGGTGGTGTGTGTTGATGACATGGCAGCTGTTTGGCTACTGACAGCAGTTTTTGTAACTGCTGCTGTATCAGCTGTTTGGCTAACAGGTTTTGAGACCTGTTTTTCTTTTTCTTTTTCTTTTTCTTTTTCAGGCTCAACATGAAGGCCATGTTCTATTCCCATCCTATTCATTTTTCCCAACAGCTTGTTATTCTCCCCCTTTTTGGCATTATCTGAAGGGGGGTTTACAAGAAATGGTATGGAAGAAGGAACTTTGCCAGAAGCATTTTGAATGCTAGCCTTTATAGCCTTGATGTCTGCTTGAGTGTCTTTAAATCTTGATTCAACCATGTTGGTCAGCATTTGTACTTGAATAGCATGCTTTTTGTCAGCCATAAGTTGCTGTGCTTCAAGCATGGGTTGAAAAATATTCCAAAGCTCATTTACAGCAGGTGCTTGTTGTGGAGCAGGTGCTTGAGCAGGAACAGCATTGGATTGTGCTTTCTGAGCTTTTAAAATCTCTTGCACCATCTCTTTTATTTCAGAAACTGATTCTTCAAGTTTTTCCACTCTGCCCGTCAATTCCTGATATCTTGAATCATCACCCATTTTACTGGGATCATCTGAATCCCCACTTGTAGTGGTTATATCAATGTTTGACTTGGGAACTGAGTCCCAAAAATCTCCCATTGATGCCCCTTGTTCTTGGTACTGGGGACTTCTTTCTTCAGCACTCGATAAACCTTTGATGGTACCAGTGGTTAGATCCAACTCACTGGTGGTTACCGAAGTTGCCATGGAAGAAATTGCCTTCAAGGGAGTCTTACTTATGAAACAACTGTCCAACTGAGGATCTGTTGATCCACCAGTTGTAGTTGCTGCTCCACTTGAACTACCACCGAGAGTTACTTGTAACGCAAGGGGTGTAACCTCCTCAATTGTTGCTGGGATAGCAGGAGTAGTAGCATCAGACCCAGTCACCTGTGGGGGTATACTCTCAGTGACAGTTGATAGAGAGGAACTGGTTTGTGTCTGAGCTATAGCAGCTGCATGCAACAAAGGTAGCATGGATTGTGGCATTATTATTGGTGAGGGGATGGGAGTTGAAAGAGACATGTCCTTGGGATCAGGACTGAGGAAGATGGATCCGAGTGGATTCATAGCTTCATATTGTGGTGTCCCTGTGCTTACAACCTGATCCTTTTGTGAGGATGCAGGAGGAGTTTTAGGCATAGGTTGAGATCTTTCTTCCAACTGCTGTGAGGAAGTAGCAGCAGTGGTTTGTGGTGACTTTTGTGTTGTCACAGGCATTTCCTCTGGGATCTCATCTTCCAGAGTTGCCTTTGTTTTGGGTTTGGTGGGTTTTCTGGATGTTTTTCTTTTGGTCTTTTTGGTTATGTCAGGCGTGGGTTTCAAAGCAGTGGTTGTGTTGCTATGATCACCTGGAGCAGTGGGCTCAGCAGCTGATACCTGAGGGGCAGTTGTAACCGCTAAAATCTGCTCAGGTACCCCTGCTTTTGTTTTTATTGGTGCCATCATCCTTGAAAATGTTTCTTTTGTTAAGCTTTTTATTTGACAATGAACACCTTGTTTTGGCAAATTTTCATTTTCCTTTACAAATTTTTGTTTAAAGTAATAACTCAAAAATCTTGGAAAAAGTAAAAATGCTTTGTTGTCAACATTTTTCACTAAGTCATTGAAGATTTCCTGGGAATAGTTGTAATCTTTGTTATTCAAAATGGCATACCCCAGGCATTGAATCTTCAATGGTATTTCATTAAATGATGTTGTTTTATTTGAAACACACATCAAGAGTGTGTGAAATAGAAATCTTGGAGCAGAAGGAAAATAACCTTTTTGTAAGGTATCAACCTTTGATTGTTCTGCATATCCCCTGTTTATGAAATCAGTTTTCATCTCGGCTTTCTCAAAAGAGAGTTTACCTTCCTGATCGTTGAGATTAAATACTTTGGAGATCGACTGTGGGGTTATTTGAACTGCTTTACCCTGTATTGAGGAGTTAATGGCGATGACTTTTCCGTCTTGTTTTTCAAGCGACGCCTTTTTTCCAAAACTCTCTCTGGGTTTGCAGATAGATGGGAGCATTTGCTGTCAACAAAGTTTTGTACTTTGATGCAGATAATGTATCAATGATGGTGTCAAAGGTGTGATTATCAGTAGGTTTTGTGAGTAAACCCAGATAGTTGTGAGATTGTTTGAATGGTATTTCGATGGGTTCTTCGGCCGTTTGAGCGACCTCTATGGAAGGTGATGGTGATTTAGGTTTTGATTTTGATTTTGTCATTTTTGCGGAGAAGAACGAAGGAGGATTTTGGAGATTTTTGGAAACTGCTATGAGAAGAGAATTTTGGAATTCAATTCGACAGTGTAAAACCCTGTTTGGGGTTTAGGGCAGGGTTTTATTTGAAAAGAAAAAAAAATGATCGCTGATGTGGCAGCGGTTATTAAGATCTGAGGGCTAAAAACTGACCACGTGTCAAACACTGATGAGACGGATGGAGTATGTAGAACGGTTGTTTTAAGAGCCACTGACGTATCAAGCATCAGAGGTTACAACGGTAAAAATATGGGCAGTGGATGATTTTTACTATCAGTGGATAGCATATCAGTGGATAAGACACTGATTTTGAGCATCAGTGCTTTTCAAGAAAATGAGGGATCAGTGGTTAACTTTCCGCAGTGGACAGTGTTTAGAGATCAGATGTTGGAACAAAACAGTGGTTAGGGTAAATAGTACAACTCTGAAGGGCAGGTGTTTCAGCAACAGTTATGAAGATTTTCGTTCAAGGTTTTGCCACATGTCAATTTTGAAAGACAGTGGTTTGTACCCCAGATGATGAAAACTTTTTACTAAGGCAACTCATTTTCGTTTATCATTCAATTAACACATGAGTACCCAAGTAATTTAAGCACAGTTTGCAATCAACCTTTGATAAAAATTTAGAAGCAAACCTGAGTATGACATGATCATGACATATGTACCATTTCCTTTCGACCCATTTATAAGGACACTAATACCATCAAAAATAAGGTATTACATCCTGACAGGAGCTGAAACTAATGCCAACAAAAACAAGCATAAATTCCAAATTCATTATTCAAAAAAAAATGAATAATATATCCTGGTTATTTGAGAAAAACCTTTGAACAACAAAAAATAGTTAAAGGATTTCTGAGAATGGAATCAAAAAGGATCTGGTATAATTTCAAAAGAGTATATAATCATATCATTCACTAGTTTTTGAAAATGGTCAGTGGTTTGACAACAGTGGTAGGAAACTTTTGGATACATTTTGACCACTGTTTGGAACCATTTTCTTTGTCAGTTGATTGCAAACATGAGGACACATGGATAAATTTTTGAACATTTGTCTAGTCCTCTTTGGAGTTCATTCACTGGAATCAAAACCTTTCCCTGAACAGATGAATGCACATAGTTGCTTAATGACCATTATTACCCCAAACTTTGACTCATAAGTGTTTTATGTTTATACTCTTTTTCTTTTGACAACAAAAGTTTTGAGATAAACACACTTCTGAGTTTTTGTGAATTTTAGTCCAAAATCACTTTGCAGTAATGTTTTGAGAGACTTGGTCATGTTTTCATCACTTTTTCAACCAATCTCACACTACTTATGATACGGACTCTGATGACCCTTGATTTTCTTAATGTATTTTTACATAGTTGATTTTGTCCTTTTGAGGAACTCAACCTGTTTTCAACACATAAGATCTGAATGACTAAAGTTTCAATTTCCTCTTTATAGAAAACAAAACACTAATGTCTTATGAATCATAGGTTTTGTTAATCTGAGGTTCATACTTTAGTATTTAATCAAAACATCACAAATATCAAAACAACAGTTGAAATCAATATTGAAAAATATAGAACAATCCCATAATTTAACAGATATGTTTACAGATCTGAAAACTATGAGTGACTTTTGCATGATATCACTTGTTGTGTGAAATTTGTGTGTCATATGACATCTTGGTTGATTTACAGAGTTTTTGATTAACCATTTTGAACATGATTTACTCGGTACTCTGTTTTTCAACTATATACAACCAACCTTAGTATCAATGAATTTTGAGCCGAACTGTTATGTCAAATTGATTGTTAGATCGAATTTGACTGTTCAGGCTCTGATACCAATTGTTAGGATCGGCGGCTCTCATGATTGTGTTTGTTTGTATGTTTTGAACAATTTGTGAATAAGAAAACATGTAAGTGCAGCGGAAATGAAAACAAACTTTGTAAACACAATCAAAGGAGAAAATAGTTTGATAAACAATTGCTTCTCATAGAGTCAAAAGATTTACAGATCAAAGCAAAAGATTACAGATATGCTTACAAACTAAACTCCCCCTCAGCCGGATACCCCAAGGATGGTTGCACACAAGATGAAAGGATTAGACATGAGGAGACAACTGCTTCACGTTCCACTGTTGTAGCCTAAGCCTAACAACTGTATCTACTGTCCTTACATAAACACTGATGTCTAACAACTGATTGTAATTAAAATACAAATTATGAGGAAACAACTGCTTCACGTTCCACTGTTGTAGCCTAAGCCCTGATGCTCAACAACCACATCAGTGCTTTCTTCAAAGGTGATCAGTCCTTGAATGAGCAGTGTTTGTGTCTTCAGCAGCACTTAAGAGACAGCAGTAGATAGAGCAACAGAGTTTGTCTTCAGCAGTCTTTAGGATTACACCAGCGTTTGGATCATCAGTAGTTCTTTTGAGCAGTACTTAAGGTTTATCAGCTGATAGATAACCACTGTCAAGGGGAAAGCTAAGTGTAAACTGCTGCTTATTGTGAATCCTCTGTTGTGACCTGGTTTTGGCTTTACATTATCTGTTCCTCTGGTAGGGTTCAATCCCAACAAGTTCATACCGATTCAGCTTGTTTTCATCAAAATTTCTGACTTCTACTCATTCTTCTTCACATTTTTCAAAATTAAGGGAGATTTCACAGTTTAAATGGACTGATTTCTTCATATAACATGCGAAACATAGTTTTAATCAATCCTTGAAAGAATTAGACCTAAAATCGACCTACTCTTGATCAATTTTGTCAAAAACTGTCCGACCTTGTGACATCAGCATCATTTCGGGTGAAATTACTCTCAATTCGCACGAATTGGACCAGCTCGCTTGAAGTTGCCATTTCATTTGAAAGAGACATCAGTTCGCACGTATTGGACTTCCAATTCACTTAAAATTGACTCCAGTTCGCATCAAAGTGTCAGATCGTGTGAAAGTTACCCCCATTTCGCACGAATTGGATTCTAAGTCTCCCATTTCGCACGAATTGAACCCTAAGTGACCCATTTCGCATGAGTTGTACCTTAAAACTTCCAATTTGCACGTAGTAGATTCCATTTCGCACCAAAATCCAATTCGGACCAGGGTCAATTCGCACCAAAGTCAGTTTGCATCAACGTCGTCCAGTTCGTTTGAGATCCCAATTCGTTTGAACCTCTAATTCGCTTGAACATTGAGATTTTGTGAACTTTCAACACCGAAACATGGAAGAGGAATTTTATAACGCTTTTGCTACTGCTCCAGTTGCTCCAATTACAGTTGCCGAAACTGTTGAAATCGAAAATGAAACGGGAACGTCTCAAAAGCCTCCAAAGCTTATGTACATCGAGGATTTTAAAGGATGGCAAAACCGTTTTGAAACATGGGTGCAAGCTTATAAGTTTGATGCATGGGTTTCGTTGGACAAAGATTACGTTAAACCAAAAGATGAGCGTGGAAATGAAAAACCTTTAAGTGACTATTCAGCGAATGAGAAGTTAAAATACACCAGTGAGAAAATGATGATTAGCATTCTCCAACAAGCAGTAAAAGAAGATATTTTTGTTCTACTGCAACATGAGGAAACTGCTAGATCAATTTGGTTGGCATTGCTTCAAAAGTTTAAGTGAAGTGCAGATATGATAAAAAATAAACGTGCTTTACTAAAGAAATCTTTTGATATTTTTATAGCTTGGAAAGGTGAAACGACTAAGAAGACTATCGATAGATATTGTCATCTCGTCCAGGAAATGAAAAGATTGGAAATCAAAAAGGAAGATGATGAATGGGTTGATAAACTATCTGATGCATTACCACAAGACAAATGGGGAACATATCTGTTGATTTTAAAACATATGAGAAAATCTGAAAGCATGAATTTGTGTAAGTTCATTCAGAAGATTGAAGAACATGAATTAGACGTTCAAAAAACTGCTATCATGAATAATCCTAGTGCTCAACAAGATGATAGTTTATACTATAGAGGAAGCAGAGTTGAGACTACTCCGAGTCCGAAAATTCAGACTGCGTTCAGTGCTGATGGTACTTCTGGAACAAATGTTAGCACTACAACTCAGAGTGGTGGATATTCGTCATCGTATTCAAGTTTTGATCCGAATTTCTCAACACCAAGTTCTCAACGACAGAGTTCAACAAATCTGCAACGCAATGTGACATTAAACATACAAAATGGTTAAAATCTCTCTCCAGAAATGGCTAAGCAACACATGGCATCACTTGTTACTTTGTTAGAGTCTTATGAAAGCTTAGTTTCTGGAAGAATTGGAAATCCGATGCTCACCAAAGAGGATTATGATCAGATTGATTCTGAGGAACTTGAGTTGATGGACCTCAAGTGGTGTTTAGCCAGTGCTGTAAGAAGAGCGGAAAAATTCAGACAAATCACCGGTAGAGATGATCTTCGTGATGCTGCTACATCTCCGTTAGGGTTTGACAAATCAAAGGTTACTTGTTTTCGTTGACGAGAAAAGGGGCATTTTAAACGAGAGTGCACAAACTGAGAAGCAACCGGAAGACAAGATCCGTTTGGAAACAACGATTATCATCGAAAAGCAATTTATCATCAGATTGCACAACAACCGTCATCATCCCGTGTTATTGAAGATGGAAAGAAGAAAGCGTATCTAGTTAATCAGGATGATGAAAGATTGGCAGAGGGATTTAGCTGGGATAAATACGTTCCGACTGATTCAGAAAAATCAGCATTTGTTGCTCAAATCTTGGAAGAAGAAGCAGTCAAATCTAAGCCAAAAAGAACGAAGATTTTCAAATCATCAAAAAGTGATGAAGATACTGATGATGAGGAAGAGTATATTAATAATGCTAGAAAAAATTTAGACTCATTCAGTTTTAATTTGTTTTTGCAGATAAGATCGAGATGTTGAATGAGAAAAAGGCTGCTCGACTGAAGAGAGAACTAAAAAAAGATTGCTGAAGAAAATGCAAAATTGGAAGATGAGAAAACAAAAGTTGAAGAAAAACCAATAGAGAAAGCCGAAGTTGAAGAGAGTGAAGTAAAAATAGAATTTGATGAAGAACAGAATGTGATTGAGAAGGTGGTGGAGAAAATAGTTGAAGTTGAAAAAATAATTGAGGTTGAGAAAGTAGTTGAAAAAATCGTCGAAGTTGAAAAGATAGTCGAAGTTGAAAAGATTGTCGAGGTCACTAAACCTTGTCTAAAATGTTTGGAACCATGCAAACATTGTGAAGAGAAAGACAAGAAGTATAGCGAATTAGACGAGTTGAAAGAAAAATTGTTGTTTGATGTTAAGTATGTAAAAGAATCATATGATGTGCTGAACATAACGGTTGATAGTTTGAACAAAACAAACCTAGAAATGGGAGCTGCTGAGACGATGATGAGTTCAACATTGATGACTAAGCAGAAGATCATCAATAGCTATATTGAAGAATGTGCAAAGCTGAAGCAGGATTTGGAGACCGAAAAGATTGAAAATGAGATAATCAAACGATTGCTGCTGAGTTATACAGCTTGTGATTATTTGATTGATAGAGTTTATCATACTGTTGCAGGTCTTGAAGCTTTTCAAGATAAAAAGACAGAAGTTACAGAGACTGGTAAGAAACAAAGTGTCAAGTATAACAAGTTTCCGCCTCCGATCTGGGAAAGTTATTCTCCTAGAAAACCAAATGAGGAACAATTAGAAAAGGCAGTCAATATAAAGTTAAAGTCTGAAACCACTGATGAGTTACTAGACAACATTGACGTCACATTCACAGCGTCTGACACTGATCATGAGTCTGAATTATTAAAGAAGGTGGTCGATCAGGTGTTGGATATGAATGAAGAGTCAAAGTCGGAGTCTAAATCTGAAAGTTCGAGTTCATCAGACAAGAGTCCGAGTTCACCAGTCAAACGGGTTTACAACAAAGAATTTTTGTTATCAAAATCTAATTTGAATGACGAACCAATCAAAGTGGCATATACTTTGAATGATTCTGACAAATTATTCTCTGATGAAAATTTTCCAATAAGAGGTGTTAAAACTGAAATGATTAACAAGGTTTTCAAACTAACAGAAATTAATATTTCTGAAATAAAAGGTGTAAATCTTGCTGAAAAACCTGAACCTTACACCTCAAGAGTTCAACAAAGGTTAAACAAGAAAAAGGGTTACAGTTCTGGTTTGGGTTATCGAAAGAAACCAAACCATAACAGTAATTTCAAAAAGAAGAGATTAGGTTTTATTTCTCCAGAAAATTATAAAAATGAGAAAAATTACAAACCAAAATTTGTTTCAGGTACAAGTTCAGAGGAAGAGAAGGAGAAATTGTTCAGGAAACAGTCAAATCAAGAGTTTCTCGCAGAAAAGAAAAAGAATGTTTCAAAGAAATCTGAACCAAGAGTTGACAGAAGAACTTGTTTCAAATGTCAAGAAGTTGGACACACGCTTGGAATTGCCCAAAGTCAACCAACAAAAAACAGGGAGTTTCTTCTAACTCAAAGATGAAAAAAAATGTGTTGATAAAACAGAACAACCAATGGAAAAATTCAAAGTGTTCAAAAATTTGACTTTCGAAGTTGGTGAAAGTTCGAAACATTTTTACAAAAGAAGAGTCGATTTGAACAAACAAAAATGGGTTGTTAAATCTAAAACTAGTTCTGACAATGAATCTGACTCGTCAAAGTCAGAGGAGTCATTTGTTGTGAAAATGATGAGAATTCCATTCCAGAAATGAACGATGAAAACTTTCCGCCATTGTCAAAAGATAATTTGAAATCAAAAGTTGGAAAGATTGAGATTTCAGATCAATTCTTCCCTGTTAAAGAAGAATTTGATGCTGAAAAGGCTTTTAATGGAAATGTGAAATATATTTTTGGGAAGATGGTCGACGGAAAGGTAAAAGGAGCAAAAGAATTTTATGAATCAAAGAGGTGGAGTTACCCACCGAGTGAAAAGAACTTGGAAACACCCAATACTGGTCAGGCTTGGGTGACAGCATTATCTACTTAAAATCCTGACTTGCTGGAGCTCCCAAGTTGGTAATTGTGGAGCAGGAATCGGCATCTTTCTCAAGTGATAATTCAAAATTGTCATATTTCGATTTACAAGTGGTATTATGATTAACCTACAAGTGGTTAATCAAGGTCATTAAGTTGAACTTGATTTAACTTTTATTCAAGTGGTTGTAAGAACAAAGTGATGAATGATCCCCGTTCCTACAAGTGGTGTGTGAAATCAATATAACTAATCTTCCGGAAAAACCATTTTGATTAAAACAAACTTAAGTGTTTTGAAATCATAATGGGAAAATAGTTTGTTGTCAGGGGGAGTTCTGATTGTTTATGCCAAGTGGATGGCGATTTGAAGCAATTCACATCGGTTTGTCAAATTTTCTTTAAATGATTTTGAATTTTAGGGGGAGTAAGAATTTCAGAAAATCCAAAAACATTTGAAAATTTGAAAAAGCCAAAAACATGATAAAATCAAAAATGAGTTTTGTTGAGAAAAAAGAGGAAATGATAGTACATCAGTGGACGATCACAGCACGCTAAAGAATTGGAAAGTCAAATGTAATAAACGGTCTCACTGATGATGTGCCAGTAGGTTTTCGCACGCTTAGTAGATTGTTTTCGAGATATAAACCTAAAATTTCATACTTACTTATTTCGTGGGGAACATCTCTCGGATATATAGGTAACCCCTGAAATCTTGTTTGAAGGGCTTTCTATTTCTGACATACTAGGTCTTTGTGCGTGGTGATATCTGGGGTATTATACCAGGACTTCTGATTTTGCGAGAGCAATAGCCTAGTCCTCGTATAATACTTTGCACTGCTTTAATCTTAAAGTTCGCCCTCAGCATAAAAAATGATGAAACATTGAAAAATGTTAATCATGTGCTGTTGTAAAGAAGATCCCCAAGGGGGACCCACCGGAAGACGAACCATCATCTCTCTGATTTTGTGGAAGCAATAGCCTGAGCTCTCATGATCTCGCATTTAACCCCTTACAGATATCATTAGTGTACATTCACCTGTAAGACTGAATATAGGAGTCTGGATACGGGAGTATATTCTGAGGTGGGACACACGAATAAGTTCAAGTGCTTAAAATACTAATCTCGTATCTCGAAACAGTTGAACTTTGTGTGAAAATTTAAGTGGATCAGTATACTGACAATCTAAGTGAATCGTTTAGAACTTAAAGTGTTTAAAGCTCAACAGTGCTAGTGATTGGTCTCAAAAACTGATATGATCCTTTTACGCAAATTCACAAAAATATTGTTTGTAAATATTTCTTTACTGCTTTTCTTTAGACAAAAACCCCAAAAGATTGTGTTTTAGCATAAAATTTTGAAAATTCAAAAAGATTTTAGCTCATCTTATTTTTCGACAACTGATGTTGGAAAGTTGATTTTCAAAATTACGAGTGCTAAACATGATGAACAAAAGGTTTGGGAGAGTTTGTTTGAATTGAGAATTGTTTTTGAAAAAATAAAATGGTTTCAAATTTAATGAAATGTAAAATTGGAATGTTTTTCTTACAAGTGGTCATCAGAGATTAAAAAATGTAAAATCATGTTGAATATCTACAAGTTTTTTTTAAAATTTAAATTTGTTAAATCTTAAAATTTGAGAAATTTATTGTTAGGTAGAGTTTTGTGCAGGTTGCCAGGTTCCAGATCCTGTTGCTACGGAGAGCCAGGAGATGTGAAGATCCCCGAACATAAAGCCTGAGCAGAGTTTGAGCCAGTTTTCGATTCTAGAACAAAAGCTATGTCAGATTGTGATCCCGGAACAACTTAAGTGGGAGTCTGCTAGCAAAAGGGAGTCTGAAGATGCAAGAGCCAGTTTCTTATCCTGAAAGTTTGTTAAAGTTAGAGCCAGGATTAAGATTCTGGGAATGAGAGAGAAAAAGAAGAGATTGAAGATTAGATCAACATCCAAAGGGGAGGTTAGTTGCTGATAGAAGAGAAAAGATTGAAGGAAGCTTACAATGTCAGATACTTTGGAAAGAGCATGAAGACTGATCAAGACAGAAGATATGCTGAAGACGTACCGAAGACTTCGTCAACATCCAAGGGGGAGTCTGTTGGTGCATATGTCTGTCGACTTCATCTTGTATCGAGTCTTGTATCTAGATTGGATAGAATGGAGCTCGGTAGGCTAGTTGATAGGATTTTAGAGATATGGGACCAGTTCGCACGAAATGGGTCATGCCCATTCCATGCGAAATGGCCATCCCTATAAATACCTGAGCTTTGTCATTTCATTTAGAACTTTGTGATTCCGGTGCCGAGGTGCTGCCGAAGTGTCTCCAGACCGTGTAATACTGTGAAATCAATATACGAGACATTATAAGTGATACTGGGTGTAAATCAAGCTGATTCGACATCGATACGTCTGTTTCCGCCTTTCGTATTGATCGAGAACTCTTCTGAACGACTCGTTTGGTCATGCAAACGATCCTACAGGTCCTGATGTAAATTTCCGCTCCCAAATTAAATAAAAACCGATACCACTAAATCTGGATCTCGCGACACTGCTCCCGGGACAAGGGGTCGGGGTTGCGACATAATATGATCATAATGGAACCTTAAATCGGTAGCAAACTATTCTAATTCAGGTCAGAATCGAAAGTCAAAGTAGAAGTCAAACTTCACGACTTTCGGTTGCGAACCGACCCTAGAACTGGAATTGACGAGCCGAACATGTTTACACATGTTCTAATAATTATTACCAAGTTATTAAAGTGTTAAAACATATTTTAGAACACCTACATTATCAGATTATGATTATTTTAAAAACTGACCCGTTTGACTTTTTAATATTAATAACTTTGACCCGTCAATTGACCAAGCAAACGTGATTTTCAGGAAGTGCTCTTTTGAGGGATTAACACCTACCTAATTACAATCACGTAGCCATGTTCGCCTCGAACAATGGCTGGACCATTAAGGTCTAAACTGAAAGTCAAATCATTTATTGAAAAAGCTTAACTTTTGGCTTTTAAAAGCCTACAAACAAAAATGCAGGAGGTAGGAGCACTTACAAGTGGTCATAGCACGAATTTGCACACAAGAGGAGTCTCCCTTTAGCTGGGAATCTCCATGAGGATAAGAAAGAAGTGTTTAAAGAAGGTGAAAGTTGAAGTGATGAACCTTGTTACCTATTAGACTTCTTGAGGGATTAAGGAGGTTGCAACAGGTGTTATGGGGAGTTCTCAGAGGCCTACAATTGTCCTAAGACGTGACACAACTGACAAACAAGCCCCTGGTTTCGAATATGGTGGGTTTTGGCTGTATGTGTGGGCTGCACGCCAAAATTTTGAGCTGGGCACTGCCTGGCGGCCCACAACAGACCCGACCCAAACTCTCTGTGGCTTGCGGTGGCCTGAGGCAGCTTTTTAAGTTTGGCAGTTTTGGTCCCTATGCCATTTAACCTCAAAAATACTTTCATAAATTGCACTTTTAACCCCTCAAATCAAATATTATGTATACCCAAAAGTATACCCGTACATTATAAAGTTCCAGGTTTCTTAAAAGGCCACTAAGAGGTATAAATTAACATGTTGACGCTTTTAACCCTTTGTATCATCAAACTTTCAATTAAATCACAAACAGTTTCGTTCGTCCAATAAGTGCTTCGTTTAGAGAATACGAACACCGTAGAGGGTCACTCAGAGGCATAGTTTAAGCATGTTGACACGTTTAGTCCCTCCACATTCATACTTTCATCAATTGGTAAAAATAGTCCCTCCTAGCCAACATTAGGCATAATTAGGATTAGGGACACGTGTCAATACATTATTGGACTTGATTTTACGAGGTGTTACACTCTTGCAATCTCGTTTTCGTCTCACTCTGATGTTTCCGCCATCAGTTGGGGTGTGACAAATTTACTCCTAATTAGTGTTGAAATTTGTTGTAGTTTGGTGCTGAAATTCTCTATAAATAGTGCTGAACGTGTTGTTAAATAGTGTTGGAATTTGCAGTTAATTTGTGTTGAAATATGTCATAAATAGTGCTGAAATTTGTTGTTAATTAGTGCTGAAATATGTTGTAAACAGTGCTGAATTTTGCTGCTAATTGGTGCTGAAATCTGTTGTAAATAGTGCTAAAGTTTGCTATAATATGGTGATGAAATTTGCTGTAATTAATGTTGTAATTTGTTGCTAATTGATACTGAAATATGTTGTATTTTGGTGTTGTCAACTACGGTAAAATAGAGTTGTAACATGTGTAAAGTGGTGTTGTATTTTTCTATAAAATAACGCACTTATATGTTGTGAAATTGTACTGAAAATAGTTGTAAAAATGAGGCAGAAATCTGCTACAAAACGGTGTTTTACAAATGGGTCAAAAGTTGTGTATAAAATGATATTCAATACAAGTCATATACACACATATATGAGTAGAAAGTAATGAACCCGATGAGTGCATGGTAAACTTATATATGAGGGTGATAGAATGGTCTTGAATATTGTATGCTAATTGTGGTGAATTAAATTTTGAATCACCTATTGTTGTGCATTTTATGTGATAACAGCTTTGTGTTGGTTTTTTTGCATATCTTGTTAATGTTTAACAATGACTTGGATGTTCTAAAGACTTGGATTTTGAGAAAGATAAAGTTCCGAGATATATGAAGAGCCCGAAGAACAAGACTTGGACTTGTGAAGGTTTCGAATTATTGGTTCATGTTTGTGACTATCAGAAGTATCTTGGTCCGAGTTTCAAGGAGTTCGAATTATTAACGCTTAGAGTAGTTCGAGATACATGATTCCGAGTTATGCATGTTCCGTGTTATTGTCTTTGTATTATTCCGAATTAGTGAAATTGTAACGATGGGCCAAGCACAGTTTGCATGGCTGTATAATATAAACAGCTTATGCATTAGGGTTTAGGTTAGACATTAGAGTGCAAGTTACAGAGAGATTTTTAGAGAGTAAAACAGAGAGTGGCTATGAGTTCTCTTGTGGTAATGTTTGATTGTAAAGAGTTGTGTTGGATAATCAATAGTATACCAGGTTTTAAAGTGATCGTTTGTGTTCATCATATAATATACTTGTTTCTGTGTTCGTCTGATCTACTAAGAGGATTCCACACTCTTAGTGGATTGTCAATCTCGTATTTGATCCAGGAATAGGGGACCTACAATTGGTATCAGAGCGATCGACTCTATGTTGAAAGGTTCAGGATTGATTATATAAAGATTCAAGTTTGTTCAGATCTGTTGTAGGTTTATTTCTGTCACAATAAATATTTTTTGGGTTTCCTAAATTTATGGGTAAATTTGCATTATGACGATGTCATAGTTTTCTAGCTTACCAAACCAACACAAATTTTAGGACTTCAGAAGTATAAGTTCCGAATAACTATTAATTCCAAGATACTTAGTGTTTCAGAAGTATAGTTTGATCCGAACTATATTCAGTCCGAAGTATAGTTTCTTCTAAACTATACTAGGTCCAAAGTATAGTTTGATCAAAACTTATTTTGATCCAAGGTACTTCTTTTGTTCAGAACTACTAGTCCGAACTATAGTTTTTCCGGATTACTTGCTTCGAAGTGTAAGTGACCTGAAGAAACCTCTCCGAACTACCAAAATTTCTAAGTTAATCTTGTTTCTGAATTACACTTAATCCGAGTTAATATTGTTCCAAGTTACATCATACTTCCGAGTTAATATTGTTTCGAGTTAATATTAAATTCGAAGTACCTTGCTTCCAAAATACCTTCTCACCTCACACTTCAGAACTATAAGATCTTGTCCAAACAAACAAGTGTTCAGTAGTACCAATTTCGTAATACCACTAACTCCGAAGTAAAGTTGATTAGAAGTATACTAGTTCTTAATTATTTGCGTTCAATACCATTTCAAGAGTTCTAAACAGTTGACTATTAAATGAGTTCAATGGCCAGTTTAAATCAGCTAATTAAAATGGATCATGAAATTGGGATTGCAAACAAGCCATCTAAGTTATTAACTATTTCACATGACTTTGGTTGGAAAGATAGGTTTGAATATTTTGTTGAGTTCCATGATGCAAGAATGTGGATTTGCATTACAGATGGATATATTCCTCCCACACATGAATTTGAAGGTAGATATCGTATAACTACCTATGATGCCATGTCAGATGTAGAAAAGAAGTTTGAATTTGAAAAGAGAGCCTTAGAATCCGCCGAAATGTCTCTATCGGATTAAATCAAACATACCTTTCGAAGGTATACTAACTCAAAGGATCTTTGGGATGCACTGGAGAAATGATATGAAGGAAGTGCGGGTGTAAAAAGGAACAAAGTTGACCTTCCGAAGAAGCAGTTTGTTGTGTTTAAGTGTATGAAAAATGAATCGCTTGAAGACATCATCACAGGATTCTATCATTTGCTAATAGAGATGCATAATTATGATATTACAGGATACACGGATAGTGAAATCAATGATAAGCTTCTAGATGCTCTTCTAACAAAGTGGGATATCCATGCACTGATGAACAAGAATGAACCAAAGTATAACATAAAAGATTTAGAGGAAGTAGTTGGGAAGCTGGGATCTTATGAACTTAATATAAAGAAGAAGGAGACGGGGTATGATCAGCTTCAAGATCCGGGAATGTAATATGGAATTTCGTCTTCTACAAGAAATGTTTCAAGTGATAGTACAACTACGTTTCTTTCTACTGAGAATGCACCTGGTTGAGTTATGACTTATGCTGAAGGTGATGCTTGTTTTGTAGATTCCTCAGAGGGATCGACGGCAGGAAAGAGACAACAAGGTGGTGATCACGGAAGAAGTAATAAGTCGATGCCTCTAAGTGTGAAATATGCTAAAGAACATCTTGCATTACTCGTTCAGTTTGTTGCTTTGTATGAGAACTATATACAGGGGAAAATATCTGATCCAGCTATATTTGAGGAAGATTATGATCAGATAGATACTGATGATCTAGAGGAGATGGATTTACAATGGCAGATGGCCATGATATCTAGAAAAGTTAAAAGATTTATGAATCACACAGGAAGAAAGTTTATGGTAAAGAATATTGGTTTTGACAAGTCCAAAGTGAGAAGGTATAACTGTTAGAATTGTGGACACTTTGTTAGGGTATGACAAAGACCAAAAGCAGAATCTCGTCCTAATTCATCATTTCAAGATTCTCCAGGTCAAGGTTCAAGCAACAGAAGTGCATCTAACAATAGTGGCTCAAGAGCTTTGATCTCCACTACACGAGTGGGTTCTTATGACTGGAGTGCTCACTTGCAGGACTCGGGAACTATCTCACATGCTTTCATGGCAGAAATTGTTACAGTTGATGATGTAGAAGAAAATGTAGATGCTAATATTGAGATGGAGACTGAAATTCAAGAGCATGGTGCTAATCAGGCTAAGGGTATATAAGAGATAGTTGTAGAGAAAGAGATGAAGTCTGATGAAGAGAAAGATGTTGAAGACAAGAAGGCGGTTACAGATTTTGCTACTTTCTTGGATGAGTTGAGCAAAGCTACATGAGATGTAAATTCTAAACATGTTGGTGCAGTTCATTTTGTTTAAGATGTTGTGAATTCAAAGGTGATGTTGATACATTATTAAAACATAATCTAAGTCTGGTAATTGATTGGTCAAGTCTAGAGAAGCAAACTTTTTGTTGAAAAGAAATGAGTATTTATATTTGAAGAAAATAAAAGCTTATAAATCAGAAATAAGCATTTTAACAAGTAAATTAAATGAAAAACTTCAAGTAATTGACTTAGCTCATGATACAATGAGTGAGAAAGCAAAAGAGATTTTGAAAAGTGCAAAAAGTTATCTAAAGCACAATTAAAGAAGTGTAGAGCAGAATTCATGCATGTAGAGCAAAATTCGTGTCTGGATGCTACAATCAAGAATATTGGGATAATCAACACCTGTTT
Source organism: Helianthus tuberosus (assembly GCA_030545235.1). Classification (NCBI taxonomy): domain Eukaryota; kingdom Viridiplantae; phylum Streptophyta; class Magnoliopsida; order Asterales; family Asteraceae; genus Helianthus; species Helianthus tuberosus. The sequence continues at coordinate 195,091,598 of CM060442.1, read as the reverse complement.
GTATAGCTATTTCATTTCCCAAGTGGAGCCGAAAAATGTGCAGATAGCTCTAAAAGAAAATTAATGGGTAGAAGCTATGCAAGAGGAGTTAGCTCATTTGAGAAATTGAAGTTTTGGAAGCTAGTCGATCTACCTGAAGGTGAAACTGAAATTAGCACCAAGTGGGTGTTCAAATGCAAGAAAGATAATTGAGGCATTCTTACACGAAACAAGGCTCGATTAGTGGTTAAAGGTTTTAATCAACAGGATGGTATCAACTACAATGAAGTGTTTGTACAAGTTGCAAGTCTGGAGGCGGTTCGTTTGTTTCTAGCATTTGCATATTTCAAGGGATTTAAAGTTTATCAGCTTGACGTGAAGAGTGCTTTTCTTTATGGAAAAAATCAAGAACTGATGTATGTCTCACAACCAGATGGGTTCACTGATCCAGATTATCTAGATCGTGTCTATAAGTTGGATAAGGTGCTTTTTGCTTTGCATCAGTACGAGACACTATCGACTCATCTTTTGGAAAATGTTTTCGAAAGAGGGCAGATTGGTAGTTCTTAAGGGGAGGCTTGTGTCTTGGCAATGCAAGAAGTAGGCTTCTATGTCTACGTCTTTGTTTGAAGATGGGTATATTGCAGCTGGGAGTTGTTGCTCTCAGGTTCTTTGGATACAACAGTAGTTGCGCGATTACGGTGAGTTTCACTCGTACCTCTGTAATGATAGACAATAATGCCATAATTTCTATAACAAACAATCCCGTAAAGCACAATAAAACAAAACATATTGACATTCGCCATCATTTTATACGAGATTGTGTAGAAAAGAAATTAATTGAACTTCATAGAGTAAACACATTAGATAACCTGGCAGATCTTTACACAAAAGCACTTGACAGGGCTCGGTTGAACATTTAGTCGAACTTAATGGGAAGATGAATCTTGAATAACCAGTTGTTCATAAGAATTTTAGTAAATAGTTTCGTTTTTCTTCAAAATTAAAAAAATTATAAACAAATAGAAAACCATAAAAATAGAAAATCAAAACTAAGTTGTAACTACATGATTCCGAGTTATGCATATTCCGTGTTATTGTCTTTGTATTATTAAAGTTAGTGGAATTGTAATGTTGGGCCTAGCTTAGTTTGGATGGCTGTGTAATATAAACTGCTTATGCATTGGGGTTTAGGTTAGACACTAGAGTGAAAGTTACAGGGAGTTTTTGAGAGAGAAAAACAGAGAGTGGTTGTGAGTTCTCCGGTGGTATTGATTGATTGTAAACACTTGTGTTGTATAATTAATAGGTAATAACAATTGTTGATAATCGTATATGTTGTATAACGAATTACAACATAGTTATGCGTTGGTTTACCGTTTTCTTTATATTGACCAAACTGGTTTAATAATGGTTTATTTGAAGTGTCCTTGACCCTATATTTGCAGGGATATACATGAAATATGGATAAAAAGCTCCCGGATTAGAACGGAGAAAGTCACGAAATGTGTGACTTAAGATAATGAAGTGGTGGCTCGGCGGTCTTTTGTTGGGCGTCATGAGCATTGAAAACTCCTTTATGGTTGACACAAAAATAATATTATGATTCGTCACTTAGCAAAAGCTAACCACTAGACCAACTTATCATAACTCTATTAGTTAATAAGGGAGGGGATCAAATAGGAAGTTTATTTTGGCTAGGAATGATAGAAAGCAATAGGATTATGACATGTGGCAAAATTTAAAATAAAGAGGAATGATATTTTAGTCAATTTTATCCGATCTTCTCCCTTCTCTCTGTAACTTCAAAACCCGCCATTTTCAACCTTTTCTTCACTTTCTATCTCAATAATCACTACATTATAGTGCGATTTTCGTCACCAATCAATGATTCAAACACCCAATCAACCTGTTCTTCAACTTTTTTGAAGAAACCCAGTTTAATTTCATATAATATCTCATTTTTCCCGTGATTTTGAAGCTAATCACTCAATTCGTTCGATTCGATAACTGATAAGTGTTTCTAACATTCAAATTTCATCAATCGTTGAAGAAATCGGCTTCGATCTATGAAAGAAATTTTTGAATTGTATTTTTACGATCTGGGTTTTTGAATTGAGTCATTGCGTTTTACAAAGTAATGAAAAAACACTGATTTTTTGTATTTTCAGTCAACACATTTTATTGTGTTTTTCGTACATTGCGTTTTAGGTAATACACATTTTGTGTGTTTTTAGTCCACTGGGTTTTATAAAAAATACTTTCTTTTGTGTTTTTATCTATTGCGTTTTAGGAAAACACATTTTTATGTGTTTTTTGGTCCAATGCGTTTTAGAAGAACACATTTTGAAGTGTTTTTAGTCCATTGCGGTTTAGGAAAAACACATTTTTATGTGTTTTTAGTCCATTGCGTTTTAGAAGAACACTTTCTTTTGTGTTTTTCGGCCATAGCGTTTTAGAAAAAAGAATTTTTATGTGTTTTTGGTCTATTACGTTTTAGCAAAACACATTTTGAAGTGTTTTTAGTCCATTGCGTTTTAGGTAAAACACATTTTTATGTGTTTTCAGTCCATTGCGTTATATAAAGAACACTTTATTTTATGTTTTTAGGCCATTACGTTTTAGAAAAAAGACATTTCTTTGTGTTTTCTAGCCATTACGTTTTAGAAATAAGTCATTTTTTGTGTTTTCTGACCATTGCGTTTTAGAAATAAGACATTTCTTTATGTTTTTTACCCATTGCGTTTAGAAACAAAGTCTTTTTACGCTTTTTGTCCATTGCGTTTTACGCAACTGGGTTTTTGAAAAAAAAATCGAATATATAGCAATAGTATACTCGTTTTAAAGATAAAAAAACACTTGTTTTTTGGTGCAATTTTTATAAAAGAAGAGTAAATTACAAGTTGTCCTTTATGTTTGCCCCAAATTTCAGACGCTGTCCTTTACCTTCAAAATTGATGAGTTTTGTCCTTAACGTTTCAAAATCCTGCACGTTATGTCCTTTATAGCAAACCCAGTTAGAATTTTCTGTTAAGTTATGTCATGTGCATTGCACACGAGGGTAGAACAGTCATTTCCCCTCCCCACTTGTGTTTCCCCCTTTTAAAACCCTAATAACACCCCCTGTTCATCTTCAACCCTAATTCATCTTCATATCATTCATCTTCATCAACTCATCATCATCACTACCGGATATCGTTTTTGACCCAACACCAACCACCATTCGAGTCCTGCGTAAATTAGCTTTTAAATATTTAAAGTCAAAGCAAACATGGGACAAAATCAAGTCCTTTCGGAGATCCTTTATCTGTATCGAAATATCCACATAACTGTAAATTTGTGAATTTCACGAACCTTATGGTTTCTAGAGGAGCAAGAAAAGCTTTAGTCATAGCCCCAGCCAAAGCACCACTAAGAAACTCTCCAGCTTCTCTTGTCTTTGCAAATTTCCGAAACGTACTTCGCTTCAATTTACACAAACAAAGTAGCAAAAAACAATCAAACGGAAACTAGTATACATTATTCACTTTGTAACACAATTTATGTATCATAATCCGAAAGTAATCAATATATAAACACTAATGCATGATTGTATACCATGTTCAGTTATTCATCCAGCAACTTGAGCATACTTACAGCAATCGGTGGTCGAAAATTGGGGAAGTTGAAACTCCATCGAAAAGGAATCATGCTTGGTACGATTTTGACCTAAAAATTAAAGTGAAGATTCTTGTGTAATGGCACAGCGTCTACAATAGCTCCATATACATCATCCATTGCACAAACCAACTCTTTATTTGCTGCTTGCACCGTTAAACAAAATAAGTATTAGATTACGTGACAACAAACAAAAAGTTGCAAAAGAAAAAAAAAAGCTTAGATTGAAGATTAACATCGACAAATTAACACCTGAGAGATTGGAGTGGTGGAGGCTGGAGCTGGAGGCGGCTGCCGGAGGCTGGACTTTGTGAATGTGTGGGTGATGAGTTGATGAAGATGAATGATATGAAGATGAATTGGGGTTGAAGATGAAAAGGGGGTGTTATTAGGGTTTTAAAAGGGGGAAACACAAGTGGGGAGGGAAAATGATTGTTCTACCCTCGTGTGTAATGCACATGATATAACTTAACAGAAAATTATAACTGGGTTTGCCCTAAAGGACATAACGTGCAGGATTTTGAAACATTAAGGACAAAACTCGTCAATTTTAAAGGTAAAGGACAACGCCTGAAATTTGGGACAAACATAAAGGACAAAACTTGTAATTTACTCAAAAAAAAAAATAATGTCGTATGAAAGAGTTATTAACGTTTAAAAAATGGGGGAAATTGGAGGAGAGAGAAACTATTGCCTTGGATTGACTAGAATGCCCCTACACAAACCCATACGCCTCATTTTTTTCTTCAATTTCACTTATTTAATCTTAACCCTTGATTAATAAATAGATGGTCAAGATTACTTTCTAGCCTTCCTACCTAAATAAACTTCCTATTATATTCTAACACTAGTTAATATACCACGGGGCAAATGGGTTTTCCTGACTTATGGTGCAAATGGATTAAAGGGATCCTAGCGTCAGCTAGATCCTCGGTTCTTGTAAATGGGTCCCCCACCTTTGAATTCAACTACTCCAAAGGGGTCAGACAGGGCGATCCGCTTTCCCCGTTTCTGTTCCATCTGGTCATGGAAGCCCTATCAAACATTTTGTGTAAAGCTAGGATAGAAGGTCTTTTCAAAGGTATTCAAACTCCCAATAACGGTCCGGTAATCTCTCACCTTTTTTATGCTGATGATGCTCTTGTGTTGGCGGAGTGGGATAGGGTTAATGTTAAGAATGTGTCGAGATGTTTGAGAATTTTTTACTTATGCTCGGGTTTAAAAATTAATCTTCAAAAGTCTAACTTATATGGGTTGGGTGTTGATAATGGGTCTGTGTCTGATATGGCTAAAGTGATTGGGTGCAAATCGGATTCTATTCCTCTTACTTACTTGGGAATTAAGGTGGGATCGAATATGAACAGAATAAACAATTGGACTCCTATATTTGAGATTTTTGATAAAAGATTGTCGTTGTGGAAAGCTAAATCTTTATCTATGGAGGGGAGACTAACTTTGATAAATTCTATTTTGGAAAGTTTGCCTATCTATTATTTGTCTTTATGTAAAACCCCGATAGGTGTTTTAAAGGCCCTCGAGGCCAAGATAAGAAAATTCTTACGGGCAGGTTCAGGTAACGCTTCAAAAATGAACTGGGTGGCTTGGGATTGGGTTACGTGGCCCAAGTCAAAAGGTGGGTTGGGTATTAGCAGGTTAAAAGAGGTAACGCTTCAAAAATGAACTTGGTGGCTTGGGATTGGGTTACGTGGCCCAAGTCAAAAGGTGGGTTGGGTATTAGCAGGTTAAAAGAGGTCAATGAAGCCCTTAGTGTTAAATGGGGGTGGAGATTTAAAGCCGAAAATCATAATCTGTGGTGTAAATTGGTTGAAGGATGTCATTGTAAGAATAACACTAGGAGCTTCCTTCCTATTAACAATAATATTTTGGGATGCTGGAAAAATATTGTGAATCTGATTTCCAAAGTGAAAATTAATGGGAAAGGTTTAAATCATATGATAAAGGGTAAAGTTGGGAATGGGGTTGATATTCGGTTTTGGATCGAGACGTGGGTGGGTGATTTTCCCTTTTGGAAAAGGTGGCCCCGTTTATTTGGTTTGGAGCTGTTAAAATCATGTAGGGTGGCAGATAGAATGGATATTGTTAGAGGAAATGGAGTGTTCAAATGGCAGTGGTCTAGACAACCTGAATCGGAAGAGGAGATTAAGGAATGGAAGGAATGCTGCGAGGTACTTAGTATGGTGAGGCTTTCTGTCGGAAAGGGTGCTTGGTTATGGAGTAGGGATAGTCAGAATGGTTTCTCGGTGAAGGCAGTCAAATCGGCTTTGATTTCGGATAGAGGTAGCTGTCATCCTCCAGATTTTATTTGGTGTAAATGGGTTCCTATTAAATGCAATATTATGAACTGGAGAGGCAATCTGGATAGACTTCCTTCTAGATTAAATTTAAGAAGAAGGAACGTGGACATATCTTCTACTATGTGTCCCTTATGCGATGAAACCGAGGAATCGGTTGAGCATTTGTTCACTGCTTGCTCGGTAGCTTTAAGGGTGTGGTCGAATTTCAGTGATTGGTGCAATATCCCGCCGCTATACCTTTTTGAATTTAAAGACATTTTAGAAATCCACAAATTTATGAAGTGTAGTAAGAAGGAGGAGAAAATCATTTATGGGTTGGCTTTAATAACGTCCTGGTCTATATGGAAAGAGAGAAATGAAGTGCTTTTTAAACAGAAAAGATGTAACCCGCATGATATCATACGGGAGTTAAAATTAAGAAGTTTCGCGTGGGTTAAAAATAGATATTCTTGTAAGTCTATTACATGGACGGATTGACGTAAATACCCTTTGTATATGTTGTAATTTTCTTACCCTTTGCTCGTTTGGGTCGGGGGTGCTGTTGTTTGTTTGGTCTTTTATCGGTTTGGGTCCAGGGCCGGCCCATTAGTGTAATTGGGCTAGGCAACGGCTTAGGGCCTCCGAGAAAATAGGGCCTCCAAAATTTTAAAAATAAATCTATATTTATAAAAAAAATTATATTTACGGTGATATTTGTTAACATTAAAACAAGTGTACTCAAGTGGTAAAAACAAGATTTGGTTTTTACAGAGGACTGCATTCGAATCCCACCTACTACTCATTTGCAAAAGCCAATGATCTCTAGATTAAGTGATGGGCAATGATAGGAGACTCAGGGAAACCTTGGTTGGATCCTTGAGCCAAACGAGTTTTACCAGTAATTTTATCGTCGTGCATACGGGCAGGTGAGTTATCTGGTTTTCCCCGGAATTGGTGGTGGACCCGGGTTACTCTCGGAGTACTCCGTTTGGTCCAGTGGTTACCCTGAAAGTGCTCGGGATTGATTCTGTTGGTCGTTCAAAAAAAAACTACTCATTTGCAAAATTATTAATCACCTCACTCACTCTTTTAATAAAGAGTTATAAATGAATCTTTTTTAATCACCTGCCTTAATTTAATAAGCTAAAATATTTTGTCCACACAATTTTTAACATGATACTTCCATGTAAAATTTTATTTAAAAAAAATCTTTCTAACTAATAACAATAGTATACTTGAAATATGTAGTATGTTTTAATTCATTTCACAAATAATGTAAGTTGTTATTTGTTAGGTTAAACTCTTTTGACCAACTTACGGGCTGTTTGGTAGCATCTGAATGACATTAAGAGGCTACCTCTTAATGAAATCATTTAAGAGTTTAACAAAGATAATGTAGAAGAATGTGACATGTGATGGTTTACCATTCAGATGTTACCTCTTATCCAGTCAGACATAAGGTTACCTCTTATTCATTCAGACATAAGGGCTACAAATGATTTCATTAAGAGACAGCCTCTGAATAGATTAAGAGGCTACCAAACATCCCCTTAGATTTGATTTATGTATTAGATCTCAACATTATTTGATTATGAAAATCATCTAGTTTATATAATGGTTAAGTGCTTTATAAGTTTCTTCCATATATATTTAATGTCAGATACAAACCGAAATTACGAGCCTAAAAAATTAAAAAGAGCCTCGAGTTTTTAATTCGCTTTGGGTCCCCAAAATTCTAGGAACAGCCCTGTTTGGATCGGATGTTGTTTTTAATGAATTTTAATTTAAAAAATAATAATATACCACTAATATATTCATGCTGTTAATAAAATATAGTTTTTAGCGACAATAATAGATCTAAAATCTAAATAAGGCAAGTCATCTAGAAATAGAGGCTTTTAGTCAACATTAGCGTTCTTCAACACGTGGCCAAGAAATTCAATAGCGGTTTCGTATCATTAAGTGTCGGTATCAGTGAACTTAAATGCATTGGTTTCTATCCATTTTGCTTCTTCTTTTTTTTTTTTACTTCCAACGAATTTTGAGTGAAGTAAACTTTTAATTTTATTTAAATAGTCATATGCCTTGTGTATTTGTTAGAACCACTAGGGATTATTTAGTAAGGGGCTGTTTGGCAACATCTGAACCAATAATTGTTGAATGAATAAGAGGCTCTGAAAGGTTAAGAGGCTCTGAACCAGTAAGTGCTGAACCAGTGAACTGCTGTTTGGTTGCACATCTGAATGACCGTGTGAAAATACATTTTTACCCCTCTAAATAGTCAAACCAAACAACATACACACATAAACAAAAGGTGCAGACTCTCATATTCTTCATCTCCTTCCTCTCAAAACCTTCTTTTTCCTCTACATATACACACATACATAACTCAAATCAAACACAAAGAAATCAACCCCTCACCCAAACACCCAACCCTCACCTCTTAAACCCCCCCCCTCCGATGATCTCCTGCGACGGCAGGCGGAGCCGCCGCCTCTCACGGCGGTGGCGGTGGTGATTTTGTTCAGCCGACAACCCCCCCCCCCCTCTTCTTCTTCTCCGCTGATGTGCAACCGGGGACGACAACAACCACCACCACCGTCTGGTGGTGGTGCGGCGACGCACACAGGGGCGGAGAGAGAGAAAGACAGACGTAGAGGAGAGAGAGGACGACGGCGGTGGAGCCAGTGACGGTGATGGCGGCTGTGGAGGAGGAGGGCGGTGATTGTGGAGGAGTGGAGAGGAGAGGAGATGGGGCTGTGGAGAATTCGTGAAGGAGATGGGGGCAAAGGGCATACAAGTCCAATGTTTCATTCAGATGTGGTAACTAGCTGACCCATTCAGACTGAATGGAACCCATTCAGAGGTGATGTCTTAATGAACCAAACACCTTCACATCTGACCGAATCAGAGGTGGACCTCTGAATGGTTTCATTCAGAGCCAACCAAACAGGCCCTAACATTGTGTTAAGTTATTAAGAGCCGTTGTGGAGGAGTGGAGAGGAGAGGAGATGGGGCTGTGGAGAATTCGTGAAGGAGATGGGGGCAAAGGGCATACAAGTCCAATGTTTCATTCAGATGTGGTAACTAGCTGACCCATTCAGACTGAATGGAACCCATTCAGAGGTGATGTCTTAATGAACCAAACACCTTCACATCTGACCGAATCAGAGGTGGACCTCTGAATGGTTTCATTCAGAGCCAACCAAACAGGCCCTAACATTGTGTTAAGTTATTAAGAGCCGTGACAAATTAGGTGGTAGTTTTTTAATTGGTCTAGCATCTTTCTAAAACTTATCTAATAAGAGGCTCTATTAACCATTAAAAAAAGTCTTTTAAGTTAACTAAACACATACTACATTTGATTGATTCAGATATAACTAGGGCTGTAAACAAACCGAACATTCCGTGAACAATTTGTAAACACATTTGGCGGGAAGTTCACTTATGTTATTTCTGTTAATAAATGGACAAACACGAATAAGAAATTGTGTTCGATGCGTTAAACAAATGAGCATGAACAGAGGTTGCGTTCGTTCGTTTATATTCGTGAACGTTCAGTAATGTGTTCATTTATGTTCGTTCATTTAAATGTTTTTTACGTTGTATTTTTTATTTTATTGGCTTTAATTTTTCAAGTTTGAAATCATATTATATATTATAAGCCTCCGCCAGCATCTCTTATTTGATCATTTCAATTTCAGTTTGTGTTAAAGCTTGATAAACTTCTTACGTTTTATGTTAATTGTGTTAAGTCTATTTATTTTTTATGGATTCTTCGTAATCTCTCTGATGAAAAATGCAAATTATACTGTTAAACGAACATATAACGTTCGTTTGTGTTCATTTATGCCCATGAACAGTTGTTTAGATTTGTTTGCGTTCGTATACATTTGGTAAGTGTTCATGAACATTTTGTTTTCTTAACGAACGGACACGAATAAAAAATCTCGTTTAGTAAGCGTTCATAAACTGGTTATATATGAACATGTTCATTCCTTAATGAACGAACACGAACAATGTGGCACCTGAGGAAAATCTACAGTCATCCTAATCTATCACTTCACTCCTCTGAGATTTGCTTATCAAATTTCGGGACGAAATTTCTTTCAAGTTGGGGATGATGTGACAACCCGAATATTTAAGGTTAGCAGTACTTAAAATTCCACAACCTTTGGCGTGTGTCTTTACGTTTATTTGCCTATAGAATGCGACCATGTGAGACTTATTTGATTTCACTCGTGCACCACTAAATGTTTATGTGTGTATGTTGGTTAACTATACATGAAACCGTTAAACGTTTATATGTGTCGTTTAGTTAATTTAGGAAACTAACTAACTTGGGCAGCGAATTTGCTTAACACACACATACCTCCTGGCCAACGGGCCCCTTTCAGCTCGGCCTCTCGGCCCACGCGTTAGATCAGGCCCAAAAGCCCAATACATGTATTTGGCGTATACATGAAGAAGGAGTATGTGTTACGTGATTATTAGAAAGAAAATAAACCCTAACCACCTCTCTTCTCCTCCCTTGAATCGCGACGGCAGCCCTCACCCTTTCGAAGTTTGTACTTCCCTTGAAGCTAGTCTCTCGTGCTTAGCAACATCTATTGTTCGGTTAGTATAATTACATTATAATGACTCTAATCTTGATTGGCTATTCTTGCTTATGTTCAAAGTATTATTGATTTTGTAACACCTAGTAAAATCATGACCAATGATGTATTGACACGTGTAATAAACCCTAATGAAGTCAAACATTGAAATTTAGGGACTAATTTTTCGAAAAATCAAAAACTTTGATTATGAAAGGACTGGAAGTGTTAGCATACCTAAGTTAAGTTTCTAAATAACCTCTCATGATATTTATATTCACAAATGAGCCACTTGTCGATCGAGTGTAGCCGTTTGCGGAATTAATTGAAAGTTTGCGCAATGAAGGGTTAAAAGCGTCAACATGTTAATTCTTACCTCTGAGTGACCTTTTAACAAACCGGGAGCTTCATGATATTCGATTATACTCTCAGGAATGCCAATTATTGGCCGACTAAGTTTTTTATGCCTATAAGTAAAGTTACGCTCAACTTTGCAAGTAAGAGGGACTAAAAGTGTCAATATGTTTAATTATACCTATGAATGACCTTTTAGCGAACCCAAAGCATCGTGATGTTTAATAATACTCTCAAGAATGCCTAATATGGATTAGATGAGGCTTCAATGCTATTAAATGATGATATGCGCAAGTTTGCGCATTAGAGGGACCTAAAGCGTCAACTTTTGAATCTACGCCTTTCGGTGAGCATTTAAGCAAACGAGAGCATATTAATATTTAAGTATATGCTTGGGAATGACCATTATGGGCCATGGAAGGCTTGGATGTCAGTAAACGACATTTCGCGCTACTTTGTGCGATTAAAGGACTATTTGCGTCAAACTGCAAAAATATGCCGATTCGTAGGGTATCGGACCTTCCGGAAAATGACCATGAGTTAAACATACCCTATTTATCCTTTAAATAGCTTAGATATAGACTTAGAGGTGTTTGGTGCGCAAAAATAAACTTTTACGTCATGCAGGGACTAAAAGTGTCAAAAAGTGCACAAGTTTGCATTTTCGCGCATATCTTGCATTCTGAATATACCCGGACACCAGAAAATTTATGTAAGCATTAAAATATTTTTTTTAGTGTTCGGCATGATAAAATTTCATTCGTCGCGTAATTTGGATCGTTTTTCGCGTCCGGTCGTATTTCGTCGTAATTAGACGAACAACGTGACCGTACGGCCAAACGAACCGACATTCGTCGCGTAATTTGGATCATTTTTCGCATCATGGTGGAGCCTTGAAATGAGGTTAACGGGCCTTATACGCGTCAGAAAAGCCATTAAACATAGTTCAGGGACTGAAACTGCACATTCTGGAAATTATTTGCTAGGCAGGACTGTTAGGCGGGCCGCGTAAGGACACACAGACCCCTACGCGTGCCGCGAGACCTGCACAGATGCAGAGAACAGCTGCAGACAGACTGTTACTGCTGGTTTTTGTTCATTCTAGTTTCCTATACTCACATACAAGACTCTAGGGGCTGCCCACTGAATTAAAACATGGTTTTATACCTGTCATGATCTGGTTATAACATTCCTACACTTGTCACGATCCTACGAAGACCCAAAAACTATAAATAGGAGGTGGGTTTCTTTGTTTAAGCACACCACTTCCCAAAATCTGCTCATTACTCTCAACTAGGAGGAGCCTGAACCTTTGGGAACCTTCATTCAGATCTTTGGACCCTTTGTAAGTGTCCTTAACCTTTCTTAATTCAGTTTTGCTTAGTTTAATAGCCTAAAGTCAAACCGTCGTAATTAAGGTTTGACTTCGTGACTAATCAAAATTTGTCCAGTCAAATCTCAAATTGAAAGTACCTATGAGTTGGTAATTATGTGGATAATAAACCATCAAAATGGCACCCTCTGATTCCCACTCTAACTAGGTCAATTGTCGGGTCAAACTTGATTAGAAAAAGTCAACAGAAAGTAATTTTTTCAAATAAATGCATAATTAACAATGTAGAAGCCATGCAACCTGTTTTATCACTAATATAACTTGGTAATTAATGTAAGAACATGTCTAAACATGTTCAACCCGACAATTTTCAGTTTAGGCTCGGGTCGGAACCGAAAGTCGCATAATTAGACTTTTGCTTTAACTTTCAGTTCTGACCCAATGTAGCATGATTTAGAAATGTCTTAGAGCCTTATTAGGACCAGGTTACATGTTAGTATAACCCTCTGTGATTATACAACTTGGTTCATTAGTTATCCGATTCATATGCATGTTTCCGTTATATGCATAAATGTTGACTATTATGCCCTTTTGACCCTAAAACAAGAATTTTGAAAATGTGAGAGGACAATAATCTTTATTACTGATTTATAAACCTATCCCTAAAATTTGACATCAGTTTGAGGTCAAGATTAGGAGTTATGCTCATTAGCGTAAATGAAAAGCTTTTTATTAATTAAACGGCATAATTAGCGTATATCCTATCAAAACCCAATTTTTGATACCAAAATTTTTACCTACTGATATAAAATAATATTTTGGGATTTTTAAAGATTTTTATTTATTTTTAGGCTGAGCATAACATAGGGTTATAGCTTTGATTCGGTAATTGTCGGTTTTGCCCTTTTGGCCCATAAAATGAGTTTTACATAATATTTTGATACCAAACTTTTTGCTACTGATTTTATATCATAAATAAAACATTTTGAACTTTATAAACTGATCAAAAACTCAGATTTCCTATTTAAATCCGAAAATCGCTTAAAACCGACTTTTACGCGTTTTAAGCGCATAGTATGAGTTAAAACTATTTTTGGCATATGAAACTTAATACCTACTGATGTTTTAAGTAAATTTATATATTTTAACAGTAAAGAAAAGTTTTAAACTCAAATTCTCTAATTTTGACCTTTTAAGCTTATGTGAAATTACCAAAATGCCCCTACGGTGCATAGTTTGGTTATAAATAGTAAATTTCACATATATGCTATACCCTACTGTTATAACTTATTAAATTAAGTATTTTTAGTGGTTATATCAGACCTGGAACTCAGAATAATATTTAATCTCTCTTATAACCTTTAAAATGACCAAAATACCCCTACGAGGCATAAATTGGTTTTAAATTCGTTTTGGGCATAATAGAAGGTATCCTACTGATATCACAACATATTTAAGGCATATTAACTTAGGAAACCTGTTCATGACTCTTTTGGTGACCCGTTACGCACTTTTCGCGTTCGGATTGGCTTATGTAACTAGTTTGCATAAATTAGCCGAAACGGGTCAAACCTTATCATTTTTCTCTCAAAATCCAGAATGTGTTTAGTTTACCCTTATTACACAATTATACAAGTTTGTCGGGTCTAAACCACATTCTAATCCAGTTCTCGCTTAAGCTTGCGTTTTGAACCATATCCTCCTTTAAAAACTAACCGGTCTAAGCATAGGCTTAATTAAGACCCATTAGGAATATAATAGGTTATTAAAAACCTTCGTTCTAGATTTAGGAGCCCAGTAAAAGCTATATGTACTTGCTGATTTGATATACGGTTGGGATTGAATTTATATTTAGCTCAGGTAAATACTTTTAACTTATTTTCCCTTATACGGGCTTGGGGTACGGTATATAAAAGACCGCTTAGTCGGGCATTGAATTTTTAATTGTATGAAGGTTAAATTATTGAAATGTCCCGTTTAAATTGTTTTGTTTGCTTAAAGACTTTGGGGGGTTAATGACCATGTCCCAGATATCCTTGGCATCATTCTAAGAAATGGCCACGACCTAAGCACGGGGTGTAGGCGTACACCCGACAGTGCATATATAAATAATAAGGTATAACCGCCGGTTTCGGGAATAACTCGCCACGGGACTATATCATGTGGTGTGTCTATTAATCTTTAACCCGGTGTCAATCCGGGCTACTGAACGTATAAGAAACATGTAATTCTTTTACAAGTTTATATATAAATAATTATCCCAAGTTATAAAATGTTTTGTGCCTTGTGCACTCAAATCAATGTTTCCTAAACCTTTTCAAAATGAGTCAGTTAATTGTATTTACCAGTGTAAACTGACGTATTTTCCCAAAAAGGCTAAGTGCAGGTACTAATCGGAATAGGCTGGCCTCTCCTAGCATCAAATAAAAGTCTCGCAAGCTTAGATGCCTATAAAGTCTGTTGAACAATATTATCTATCTATTTTAAAATCCACCTGTGGATCCATCTTACATTCCGTTGTAATATTTGATATTACTTTTGAATCGGATTATAATATATTTTATCTTTTGCTTTCGTTGTGCATTTAAATTGTGTTGTTTGACTATGATGATATCAACTACGTCACGATACTCCCCACTGGGCCCACCGGTAATACGTGGAAATATCGGGGTGTGACAGGTTGGTATCAGAGCCAACATTGAGTGAATTAAACACTAGCCTTTTGTGTTTAATCTCAATGACACGGTAGCACATTCCTTGACCTTCTGAGTCTAGAGTTAACATAGGAATACTCTCATCTCTATTCGGAGAATTATTGCTTTCAATTGCATATATTTTAATTTGTCGCCAAACAAAGAAGCCGTAATGGAAATTGTAACAACTCTTACTAAAAAGTCCTAATTATTACTTTAATTAATCATTAGGAAAACCCTAATTGAGACACCCAAGTGATTCCGCACAAACCCTAAAATTTTCAGAATAATCGGAATCAGAAATAAGGGCCCCTAAAACTAATGGGGGGATAAACCCTAGTAGACGATTATCCACTTTAATCGTTGTCACATAACTGAAATTCGAAATTGTAGAGTCAGCTGAGCTAGTTCCAATCGTGGCTACCCTATAGGCTAGTTTTATGCCTTACGCACCGTAACAATTAGGGCCTTACGGTGCGCAAGGACCCTTACGCACCGTAAGATTGGAAATGTTGCGGTGCGCAAGCTTGTCCAAAATTCAGCTATAAATAGAGGACTGTGGCATTCGAATTCTGAACAATCAACGTCGAAATAATTCAAATTATACACGAAGATACACTCTGAATATTCCAAATTACACCCCCGGGTCTCGAAATTCTGCCACAAAACAGGGTATTAGCACGATCGCTGCTACGATTCATTTTCCGATCGATCAATGTACTCAACGGGTGTTTAAGTGCTACCCACATTAGGGTGATGCTTTGTCATTAGTCGTTAATTCGACAGATGTTAAGCATAGCACTTTGTCACTCGTTGTGATGGTTGATCTCGTGAGTTATCGTAAATGCTGTATTGATTACTAACCCGGTTTTGTGTGCATTATTCTTTAAATTAGGTTAACAAGGCTAATCCATAGAGTAAACTCTATCCGTGTTAAATCTGCATTGTGAGTCATTCTCTTTTTATCAAATCTATTTACAAAATCATGTTTATTTTTAAAGTTATAATTACGGGGATTAAGTTTTTGTAATCACCAAATTACAGCCGGTATGTGGGGTTTTGTATACGTTACTTGATAAATCGCCACCATTGGGGCAGCCAATTGGGGGATATGACCATAGTCACAGATTCGGTCGAGTGACAAATACCGTGGGTAGTTGGTTTGATAATAGAAACATTGTAATCGCTCTTAATACTGTAAATTATAACAAATGTGTCATTTTAGTAAATAGAATGATTCACTCAGTATTTTCCGCTGACAAAACCTTTTTCAAACATGTTTCAGGTGATCTGTTTTAATTCAGGAAAAGTGCTGAGGAGCATTTCAAGCTTAAGATAGTGGCTCATTATAAAATAAAGAAATATGTTTTGTAATATAAAGATTTCGTAGTAAAATCATAATATTATAAATTATCGGGGTTTTATCCCGAATTGTGAAATAAAATAAATCGGGAAAATTTTAGCTTTAAACGATCCTGATGATAAACTTATGCTGTTAAACTCAATTAAATAAATACCACGGGATTTCTGTCCCGCGGCTCCTGAAACGGGTCAAACCGGGTCGGGGGCCGTGACAGAAATTCTCCCCATTCGAAGCCTAGGAAAGGCCGAGCTTCGTACTGCGACTAGGATAAACGTGCAACCAAGGAGAAAACATTCAGAAATAAAATGAAGAAGAAACTCCTTTTACTGAAGTTCGTTTCCTTGGTAAGTCCTTATAAGGGCATACTTATCTTTCAGTCCCTTCATGGACAACATTTTTTTCTTTCAAGACCCGTTTAGGGCAATTCGGTACCTCTTTTGAAATCACTGGGATGTTTTATCTAAATTTCATTTATATCATTATATATGAATATAATATATGAAATAAATTGGAATATCATTCCTTTTTGTAAATGACCTGCCAGTAATTATATATTAACAAGAATCTTAAAGGGTATAACCTAGCTTGAATGTCATTAAAGACCTGGCTATGATGGTAAAACCTGTTTAAAAGAGATTCAGATCCTTATTAACATCTCACTTTAGGATTGTTCTGCGTTAAATATTAAAAGAGAATCTTAAAAGTAAAACCTAGCCTAGATGTCATTTCAGACATGGCCAAGATGGTAAAACCTATTCAAAATATTCCAATCCTTGTTAACATCTGAAAACGTGTTAACACTCCTGACAACAGGTGATGCGATAAAATCACACTTGTCATCTTTATATTAGGAACTTCCAAACCCCTTATTTAGCCTAAATGATCAATAGGAATCATGGCTAATAAACGTCGAACATGATGTATACATCAAAACATCCATTTAAGTGTATGCCTACGGGCAAAGATGTAATCATGACAAAGATAGTTTTATTTCATAACTTCCTGCCAAAAGGCAATGAACTATGAAATTTATCCGACCCAAAGGATCATTGATTATGCTTTAAAAATTTCCCTAGTGACAAGGCCTTTGCGCCATCAAAAGTCCTTTAGAACAAGCCTTGTGCTATATAAAATGTCGGTACGACATTGGCAGTCGTGGCTTATGTCCCCTATCTAATAAATATGAAGGATTATATTCCTTTTAAATGCCAAGGATGGTTTATTTAAAAACCTAGGCAAAACATAATCGAATAAATTAAATATTATCTATTGGCCTATATGGTTTATTTGCACCATGGCTATTTAATCATCAAATTTGACAATTCGCTATATAATTAAACAAATTTTTACTATTTGGTTTATAGCCTTCAAAGCTTCACCATGGCTGACTCATCTGAAGCTCACAATCATCCAGTTGATCAGAATAATGATGCAAGACTGAACTTAACGGGCACCGAGTTACAGGCTATGTTAGATACAGCAGTAAACAAAGCCGTGGACCGAGCATTAAAGGATCATAAGCGAAAGTGCGATAATACCCCAAATAAAGGTTACAAAAAGGGTAAGACCGGTTCAAACTATAACCAGTCCAAGCCAAAGGAGGCAAAACCCAAATGTAAGACCTGCGGGAAGAAGCACTTCGGAAAATGTTTCTATGAACATACCAGGGGATGTGTCATCTGTAAAGTGATGGATCACAAGACCCATGAATGCAAGGACTTGAAGGACGCCACATGCTATGGTTGTGGCGAGAAGGGGCACATAAAGAACCGCTGCCCAAAGAAGGCGGCTAAAGGGAAAGACACTTTAGATTCACAAGCTAAGCCTTGTGGAATTTGTAAGAAGGAAGGGCACAAGACTTTGGAGTGCCAAGACATTAAGGACGCAACCTGCTATGGTTGCAATGAAAAAGGGCACATCAAAACTAATTGCCCAAATAAAACCAAGAAGCCTGGGGAGGCTAAGAAGACCAAAGCTGGGGACTCTCAAAAGAATGCTCAAGAGATCGTTCAGGATGACAATATCACAACAGGTACTTTCCTTATCAATGACGTTTATGCTAGAGTATTATTTGATTCGGGTGCAGATAAGTCTTTCGTAGACAATAAGATTTTGTAAAATTTTTAAATCTGCCTGTTAAAACTCTAAGCGTTAAGTATGAAGTGGAATTGGCCGATGGTACCTCAGAGACTGCTTCAGCAATATTAGATGGATGTTTTATATCCATTAGGAATCATTCTTTTCCGTTGTCTTTGTTCCGTTAAAATTAGAGGGACTCGATATAGTGATAGGAATGGATTGGTTGTCTTATAACCAAGCCCATATTGTGTGTGATAAGAAGCAAGTAATTATCAAAACTCCTTATGGTGAGCCTTTGACAATTCAAGGAAACACACGGTACGGATTGCCTAAGCACTTATTGAATTTGGTATTTAATACCAAAGCTTCGAGTATGGAAAACTCAGAAGAGACAAACAACAATCGTGATGCTAGAGATGCGACAAATGTTAATGGTGCATCAAAAGTGAACCTCAATGTTAATGGAGTTAATCTCCAAAACTGTAACTAACGCAGCTGTTAGAAAGGCTATGAGAAAAGTCATGAAAAGGTTCAAGGAGCCGAATGCTGCTTGCTCTAAAACACATGTCACCGCTCATGAGAAGAGCTTTACTCAGACTTCATATGCAAAGAAAAAAAAACTAAACAAAATCATATATGGCAAGGAGCCCCATTCCTTTTTAGGATGTACTTAAAAGTACTTCGTCTCTTAGAAGTCAAGAAACTTCAATAGTAAAAAGGGGCCATCGATTGCGGGAAATTGTTGGATGAAGTAGAAACCATTAGGTGTATCAGCAGTTATGCTGGAAAGGCACGGTGAGGTATGCATCTCAGTCATTTGATGGCAATACCCTTAATCAGTGAGGACATCAATGAAGTCCACAAGAAAGATCCTCTTATACAATATGGGATGGTCCAAGTTTTAAGGACCTTATTAGAAAAACCTATTATCCGCATCACGAAATGGAAAAAGATGGATTAAGAATTTTCTGACTCTCACCATAAAAGTTCTAGACTGTTGATAGTATGTTGCAAATTTTAATTCATTGCCTGAGATAGTGCTCTATTCAAATTACCCAAAATCTAATCTTAATGCAAATAATTATTGGTGGTTAGCATCGGCAATAAGAGGGCACATTAAGAGTTCAAAGCCTGCTCATTATAAATCCATTATGGATCTACCTCAGCTACTCACGTTATTTAGATTAAGAAATAACCAGCCAAAGCTGAGACTGCCCTAAAATTTGCCAAAGATTTTGCAGCTAAGTTAAAAAGGATTAATAATGGAGGCGTTTAACCCTCCTGATGAATGACTAGAGGCAGTCCACGTTAATAATGACACTAGATAAATCCCATATTGTGATTTTATTACTAGGAGTTACGTTTGGTTTCAGGTGCTGCTGAGTCTCTCATAAGACCATAAGCTTGGCAAACTATTAGAAATTTTTCTGTAAGAACCCAAGAAATTAAGTGTAAGGTAAAACTTACAGGCGAAATCATAAGAACCATTTCTTCTGTTCCTGTCAGAATCCTCCAATCGTAGAATTTTAGAAGTATCCTCTCTCTAGAGGAAGTGCGTCAGCATATATAGTTGATATCTCTTTAATCTCTATCGATTGCGAATACCAGATGGTATGATAAAAGCGCCGTATGAGGATTGGTGTATCTTAATATGTTCCATAGATTGCTTCCATGCCTGATCAGTATGGAGGTTTAATGCATGGGACCGCAAAGATATTCCGATGGTCATATGGTACTAAAGTCAGCTAATGGTATTCAAAGAAGATATACAGAATGGAATTGTCCAAGTAAATGCCTCCAATTAAGGAATTCGTGGACTTGTAACATAAAGGTGTCACTCATTTGACACAAGCAATGATGGATGAACTGGAGCCTGAGATTTAGAAAATCTATGTAACCTCCTTGTATCTTGATTATCTTCTCCTAAGATTACCCTGTTTACCTCCTGAGAGGCAAGTAGAGTTAATATTTATATTCCATTTAGGGCTGTATTATTATGAAATCTCCAAGACGTCTAGTACCATCATTGGAAGAATCGAAACCCTGATTAAGTGAGTTTTAAAATAGAGGATTCATATAGCCCAACTCAATATTCTGAGAATTCGGTATAGTTAATTAAGAAAGACGGTTCATCTTGCTTATGCATTAATTACCGCAACCCTAATTAGGCAACAATTAAGAATTGCCATCAGCTGCCCAGGATCGTCGATTTGTTCGACTAGCGGCGAGGATTAGCTATTCCTTAAGATTAGATTTAAGTAATGGTTGGAATAACCATCTCACCTTAAAATAAGCTTTTCTATAATAGTGGTTATGTAAGTATCAAAGGCTGCTCCTTTGGGGACCTTGTATAGATGGAATGTTAAACATCTATTGTTAGACGGAATATTAGTAAGTCCAATTATCAGGATCTGAAAGTTGCCTTGGAAACAACAAATAAAATCATGCAAATCCATAATCATCTGTAAGTTGCCAGTATTCGGCAGAAAATCAAGGATTAATGAAAGTAGCAACCCTCCTAAGTTCTTGTTAAGGAATAAGGTTCAACAAAAGATATCACCCTCGAAGGGCGTGCCAATTTGTTAATTATCAGGCTAGTTAAACTCTGAATATATAGAATCATTCTAGGGAATCGAATGTATCAAGATCAAATAGCTTATAAGCTAAAACCTAATTAAGGAACTTGGCGGAGCTCGCAATGCATTACACACTAATAATTTAAGGATGCGTTTCACCAATAAGTCGAGAAGCATTATCACATAATGATATGCAGAATTATGATATGATGAGAAACCTGCATCGATTGAGGATCGACAGGTTAAGAAGCTCCAAAAAGGATACATGTACCTATTATAGAGGTCAACTTGGGAGCTTGGAGAGGCTCCAGATATGCTATAGAAGTTAAGTCCATTATGCTACAAAAAGTACTTCCAGCATTTTAGAAAATCTCGAGGTCGAGATTTCTTTTAAGGGGGTGAGGATGTAACACCTCGTAAAATCATGACCAATGATGTATTGACACGTGTAATAAACCCTAATGAAGTCAAACATTGAAATTTAGGGACTAATTTTTTGAAAAATCGAAAACTTTGATTATGAAAGGACTAGAAGTGTTAGCATACCTAAAATAAGTTTCTAAATAACCTCTCATGATATTTATATTCACAAATTAGCCGCTTGTCGATCGAGTGTAGCCGTTTGCGCAATGAAGGGTTAAAAGCGTCAACATGTTAATTCTTACCTCTGAGTGACCTTTTAACAAACCGGGAGCTTCATGATATTCTATTATACTCTCGGGAATGCCAATTATTGGCCGACTAAGGTTTTTATGCCTATAAGTAAAGTTACGCGCAACTTTGCAAGTAAAAGGGACTAAAAGTGTCAATATGTTTAATTATACCTCTGAATGACCTTTTAGTGAACCAAAAGCATCGTGATGTTTAATAATACTCTCAAGAATGCCTAATATGGATTAGATGAGGCTTAAATGCTATTAAATGATGATATGCGCAAGTTTGCGCATTAGAGGGACCTAAAGCGTCAACTTTTGAATCTACGCCTTTCGGTGACCATTTAAGCAAATGAGAGCGTAGTAATATTTAAGTATATGCTTGGGAATGACCATTATGGGCCATGGAAGGCTTGGATGTCAGTAAACGACATTTCGCGCTACTTTGTGCGATTAATGGACTATTTGCGTCAAACTGCAAAAGTATGCCGATTCGTAGGGTATCGGACCTTCTGGAATATGACCATGAGTTATACATACCCTATTTATCCTTTAAATAGCTTAGATATAGACTTAGAGGTGTTTGGTGGGCAAAAATAAACTTTTACGTCATGTAGGGACTAAAAGTGTCAGAAAGTGCACAAGCTTGCATTTTCGCGCATATCTTGCATTCTGAATATATCCGGACACCCAAAAATTTATGTAAGCATTAAAATATTTTATTTTAGTGTTCGGCATGATAAAATTTCATTCGTCGCGTAATTTGGATCGTTTTTCACGTCCGGTCGTGTTTCGTCGTAATTAGACAAACAACGTGACCGTACGGCCAAACGAACCGACATCCGACATGTTTTTGAGCATGTTTCATGTCCCCTATGTGTGGGCGTCATGGTGGAGCCTTGAAATGAGGTTAACGGGCCTTATACGCGTCAGAAAAGTCGTTCAACATAGTTCAGGGACTGAAACTGCACATTCTCGAAATTATTTGCTAGGCTGGACTGTTAGGCGGGCCGCGTAAGGCCACACAGACCCCTACGCATGCCGCGAGACCTGCACAGATGCAGAGAACAGCTACAGACAGCCTGTTGTTGCTGGTTTTTGTTCATTCTGGTTTCCTATACTCACATACAAGACTCTAGGGGCTGCCCACTGAATTAAAACATGGTTTTATACCTGTCATGATCTGGTTATAACATCCCTACACTTGTCACGATCCTACGAAGACCCAAAAACTATAAATAGGAGGTGGGTTTCTTTGTTTAAGCACACCACTTCCCAAAATCTGCTCATTACTCTCAACTAGGAGGAGCCTGAACCTTTGGGAACCTTCATTCAGATCTTTGGACCATTTGTAAGTGTCCTTAACCTTTCTTAATTCAGTTTTGCTTAGTTTAATAGCCTAAAGTCAAACCGTCGTAGTTAAGGTTTGACTTCGTGATTAATCAAAATTTGTCCAGTCAAATCTCAAATTGAAAGTACCTATGATTTGGTAATTATGTGGGTAATAAACCCTCAAAATGGCACCCTCTGATTCCCACTCTAACTAGGTCAATTGTCGGGTCAAACTTGATTAGAAAAAGTCAACAGAAAGCATTTTTTTCAAATAAATGCATAATTAACAATGTAGAAGCCATGCAACCTGTTTTATCACTAATATAACTTGGTAATTAATGTAAGAACATGTCTAAACATGTTCAACCCGACAATTTTCAGTTTAGGCTCGGTTCGAAACCGAAAGTCGCATAATTAGACTTTTGCTTTGACTTTCAGTTCTGACCCAATGTAGCATGATTTAGAAATGTCTTAGTTATCCGATTCATATGCATGTTTCCGTTATATGCCTAAATGTTGACTATTATGCCCTTTTGACCCTAAAACGAGAATTTTGAAAATGTGAGAGGACAATAATCTTTTTTACTGATTTATAAACTTGTCCCTAAAATTTGACATCAGTTTGAGGTCTAGATTAGGAGTTATGCTCATTAGCGTAAATGAAAAGCTTTTTATTAATTAACGGCATAATTAGCGTATATCCTATCAAAACCCAATTTTTTATACCAAACTTTTTACCTACTGATATAAAATAATATTTTGGGATTTTTAAATATTTTTATTTATTTTTAGGCTGAGCATAACATAGGGTTATAGCTTTGATTCGGTAATTGTCGGTTTTGCCCTTTTGGCCCATAAAATGAGTTTTACATAATATTTTGATACCAAACTTTTTGCTACTGATTTTATATCATAAATAAAATATTTTGAACTTTATAAACTGATCTAAAACTCAGATTTCCTATTTAAACCCGAAAATCGCTTAAAACCGACTTTTACGCGTTTTAAGCGCATAGTATGTGTTAAAACTATTTTTGGCATATGAAACTTAATACCTACTGATGTTTTAAGTAAATTTATATATTTTAACAGTAAAGAAAAGTTTTAAACTCAAATTCTCTAATTTTGACCTTTTAAGCTTATGTGAAATTACCAAAAGGCCCCTACGGTGCATAGTTTGGTTATAAATAGTAAATTTCACATATATGCTATACCCTACTGTTATAACTTATTAAATTAAGTATTTTTACTGGTTATATCAGACCTGGAAGTCAGAATAATATTTAATCTCTCTTATAACCTTTAAAATGTCCAAAATACCCCTACGGGGCATAAATTGGTTTTAAATTCGTTTTGGGCATAATGGAAGGTATCCTACTGATATCACAACATATTTAAGGCATATTAACTTAGGAAACTTGTTCATGACTCTTTTGGTTACCCGTTACGCACTTTTCGCGTTCGGATCGGCTTATGTAACTAGTTTGCATAAATTAGCCGAAACGGGTCAAACCTTATCATTTTTATCTCAAAATCCAGAATGTGTTTAGTTTACCATTATTACACAAGTATACAAGATTGTCGGTTCTAAACCACATTCTAATCCGGTTCTCGCTTAATCTTGCGTTTTGAACCGTATCCTCCTTTAAAAACTAACCGGTCTAAGCATAGGCTTAATTAAGACCCGTTAGGAATCTAATAGGTTATTAAAAACCTTCGTTCCAGATTTAGGATCCCGGTAAAAGCTATCTGTACTTGCTGATTTGATATACGGCTGGGATTGAATTTATATTTAGCTCAGGTAAATACTTTTAACTTATTTTCCCTTATACGGGCTTGGGGTACGGTATATAAAATACCGCTTGGTCGGGCATTGAATTTTTAATTGTATGAAGGTTAAATTATTGAAATGTCCCGTTTAAATTGTTTTGTTTGCTTAAAGCCTTTGGGGGGTTAATAACCATGTCCCGGATATCCTTGGCATCATTCTAAGAAATGGCCACGACCTAAGCACGGGGTGTAGGCGTACACCCGACAGTGCATATATAAATAATAAGGTATAACCGCCGGTTTCGGGAATAACTCGCTGCGGGACTATATCATGTGGTGTGTCTATTAATCTTTAACCCGGTGTCAATCCGGGCTACTGAACGTATAAGAAACATGTAATTCTTTTACAAGTTTATATATAAATAATTATCCCAAGTTATAAAATGTTTTGTGCCTTGTGCACTCAAATCAATTTTTCCTAAACCTTTTCAAAATGAGTCAGTTAATTGTATTTACCAGTGTAAACTGACGTATTTTCCCAAAAAGGCTAAGTGCAGGTACTAATCGGAATAGGTTAGCCTCTCCTAGCATCAAATAAAAGTCTCGCAAGCTTAGATGCCTATAAAGTCTGTTGAACAATATTATCTATCTGTTTTAAAATCCGCCTGTGGATCCATCTTACATTCCGTGGTAATATTTGATATTACTTTTGAATCGAATTGTAATATATTTTATCTTTTGCTTCCGCTGTGCATTTAAATTGTGTTGTTTGACTATGATGATATCAACTACGTCACGATACTCCCCACTGGGCCCACCGGTAATACGTGGAAATATCGGGGTGTGACAGATTTGCATGATAATTGGTGAGTTGTTGAGATCTATTAGTGTGCATGTGATCAATGGGTGATTCATAACCAACTTTGATGTATCAGAAGTCTTTAACGGTCCAATAGACTTGAAGGTAAATGGTTTGCTAAGTTTGATAACCTTGAATAAAAAAAATGGCGGCCCATGTGATGTAGTCTTGATTTAATAAAACAAAGTGGAGATCCTATTAATGTTGTCGGTGATAGTTAAAAGTATTATGTGAATTAATTAATGAGATGAATGTTTTGTGACTTTGTGGATTATGATTGCTGAAATATAGATCGACTTAGGTAGTAAAAAAAAGGGAATGGTTGTTTGTTTAGCATGATAGTATAGCAACAAGAGTTACGATGAAGCGGCTATGACGTTAAAGCGTCGATGTAGGATCATGCTAGTATTGGTAACTATCATGTGTGATTAACTGTTTTTATTGCTTGACGAAATTGAAAATATGCGGATGCTATGACACTAATAGGTTTGATGTGCTTATAGGTAAAGATGAGATTAGTGGTGAATCAATGATTAGGATCGATACCACCAGTTATGACTATTCTTGATGTGAGAATTATGATGTTCAATTTGCATTATAACATGGGTGCTTCTAACCAATAAGGGTTTCGAGTGGACTAAACAATTAGGATGTAAAACTGTTAAGTAATAATTATGGAGTGAAGGGTTGGTTTTTGTAACGGCTGCATACTTGATCCGCGGGCTACTTGTGTTGGGCCACGCTGCTTAACGTACCTCCTGGTTAGGCTTGGGACCATTTGGGCCGCACACTAGGGGGTTGTGATAGAGGGCAGCTGGGCAGGGTACTAGGGACTGGGCCACGAGCTGAGTTTGAAAGTTAGGCTAGAGACATAAGTTATACACTTTTGGACTGGGTCGATAACTCGTGTGGTCGGTGTAATGATACGGTATGTAAACTTATGTAATGATACGGTATATAATGATACGGATATCTGTGTTGCATGATTTCTAGCTACAATTTGCATGTTCACTTGAACAGGAAACGAACCACTTGACATGTGTTATGGTGTGATATGAACTTGTGTTGTGATTGGATGTAGGACCCAAATACTTGCTACGACTTGCGTAATGATATGTGTTCTGCTTATTTGTAACCTATGTACTGAATGCAAGGAACACATGTTTTGTGTGTACATGAAACTGACTGATTTTGGTAACCACGGTAGGGTTTGGTTGACCAACTAGGAAACGGGTAACATAACATACCGAGCAAACCAAAGGTGAGTTCATCTCTCTTGAGCATGCGTCCCGGTGGGTGGGACAATCAAATGGGTATTCCTGAGAGGAATAAGTCTTTTGGGTAAAACTGGGATGTTAGATAATACACTATTTTCCTATCACCTTAAGTCCCATCTTATACCGAATTAGTTACCTGAGAGGTAACGGGGTATTAGTTGATAGCGCTATTAGTCTTGGCAACCTCACACCGTACCGGAGAGGACGGGCGTGAACTAATGACCTTAAATCATGGCCAATGCTTAGATAGGGGCATTAGGGACGGGCAAACAATCTGGTAGCCATCTTGTACGGTACTCGAGTTATTATCAACATTATTATTAATGAACTGGTCTAAACACTTGGTAACTAACGTTTTCGTAAAACTATGAACTCACCAGCGTTGTCTGACATACGTGTTGCATGCTCACAGGTCGTTAGATTTCTTGGATATGGAACTTGCTGTCTGGAGTGGCTGGAGTGGTCATGGGTCGAACTGATTGGATACACACGACAGGCTTATTGGTTTTCATACATTGGTTTTGAAACATTTAGACAATGGTTTACTTATTGCTTCCGCTGAATTTGATGGATTTTTATTAAACTTATTGTTTGGTACATTACTATTTATAATTGACAATTCATTTGAAAACTTGCTATGAGTTCAACATGATTAGTGGCTAGATCCTGGTACGTCACACGCCTAGCGGGGGTTTCCGCATGTGGTATTTTGGGGGTGTGACAAACAAGGCCTTGTTTGTATTCGTGTCCATTCGGTTTGTTTACAACCCTAAATTAGCCTCTTAATGAAATCAATAAGATGCTACCAAAAAGCGCCTAACTCACACAATCTTTAAACCTATGTCTAATCTACACTGATGTCTTTTGTAAAGTTAGAATTCTTAAATCACTTTGATAGAAACACTTTTATCATACACTAACATACTTAGGTGTTGTTTGTTTTTTAAAAGTTAAAATGTCTGCAGTCTGTGGACCACATTTGCAGACATCTGTAGAAAAAGAGGTGGACTAAACCTCTACAGTCTGGAAGAAGAATGTTGTTTGTTTTTTAACTTATGTAGCTTCTAAAATAAATTGATGGAGGTGTACAGACAGTGGCGGTGGGTGGTGAACGTGGACGGTAGGTGGTGGTAGTTGACTGTGGACGATGGTGGTAGACGGTGGTGGCGATGGAAGGTGGTGGTGGTGATGGATGGTGGTAGGTGGTGGACGGTGGTGGTGATGGACGGTGGTGGGTGATGGTGTTTAACCCTCTGCAGACCTAAGATGATCTTAGAAGTGGTTGGTCTAAGTTTGTATCAAGAAGAGCTCATGCAGACATTTTTTAATGAAACGTCTTCGAAAAAACAAATAGTCTGCAAATGATAATGTATGCACGACATAGGCATAAAAGCCTGCGCATGTATTTTTTAGAAGTATTATAGTTGTAGACCATAACTTTTTAATATATCATAACTTGTTAATCATAATTTCATAATCCAGTAGAAAAGTCGAGTTGTGACTCCTAACAAATATTTGTTTCTTGGGGTCTACGCCGTTTCCATACAGAAAACACACAATAAAATGATAATGACATATCAACCACTTGCCCCAAACTTATTTTAAATAAAGTTAAATAAAAAATAAATATTATGTTTTACATGAAAATATCTTTTTAATAAATTAATATATTAAGGTATATAAAATTATTTAAAATACGCATAATGATGATTTTTATTGGCTAAAATATCACTGTTACTTTTAGCATGAAACACAATCCCATCATTGATTATTTAAAATGATAATAGGTAAACTTAGCAATTTTTATTAGCACATGTATCTTAAATAAGTTGAAAAACATTAACAGCAATAAATTAAATTAGTCTTTTCGTGAAAAATTTATATAATATATTAATAATAAAAGTAGCATAAACGTGTTCCACAAATAAGGATTACAAGTAGCATACGAATTTAGTTTATTTTACCAAAAGTCAATAAAAATACATAAAAGGTTATCACTTGAGTACTATTTATTTAAAAAAAAATTAAATATAGTTTTAATGTCAATTGTTTTAACTTTTTTTAATTCAATTACTAGGTTTAATTGATGTCGCGTGTTGCAAGAAAACAGAGCAAATGATGATGTTAAACAAAGGTTATTTGAAACTATAACATGTTGTTTCAAAAGCCAAACCAGCAGAATCGATTTAGTTTATCATCGTATAGCAAAAAACGATAGCAAAATAAATACTCTATTCTAAATACAATTTTATTTTAAACAATACTTATATCGGAATATCGGGGGGAAAATAAACATACTTAAGTTTTTTTTTTAAATTGTGTACGAAAGTTATTAAAGAAATATTAAATTAATTGATTAAGGCAATATCTTTTGAAAAACAGAAAAAAGAATTATAAAAAATAAAAAGTAAATGATAAAAAATATCGTTAGGAAAAAATATGTTAAAAGTAAATATAATAATAAAGTAGTGTAATATTAAAATAATAAAATATTAAAAAACTATATATTATTATAAAATTAAAGTTACTATTGCTCAATATATATATATATATGGGACCGCTAAAATGAGAACCACCTCGAGTTGTATAGGGGACCGCTAAAATGAAAACCACATCGAGTTGTAAGAACCGTGAGAACTTTTTGATCCGGGGCGAGGTGGACCAAATTTTTTTTTAATAAACGTAGATGCGTGTATTATAAACACATTTGTAAAAAAAAAAATTAAAAAAAAATGTCGTGTGTGTAGTTTTGAGCACCACAAGTTTGTGTTTACGAGTACCGTAAATTTTAAACAAAGTTTACGGTACCCGTAAACGCAAACTTGTGGTGCTCAAAACTACACACACGACATTTTTTTTTATACATGCGTTTATAATACACGCATTTACGTTTATGAAAAAAAATTTTGGTCCACCTCTCCCCGTACAGTGTAATTCTCACGGTTCTTACAACTCAAGGTGGTTCTCATTTTAGCGGTCCTATATATATATATATATAGGGATGAGTTAAAATGATAACTACGAGTTGTGATAACCGTAAGAACTTTTCAACAAACGTACATGAAAACATTATAAACACATCTATTAAAAAAGTGAAAAAAATTTATCGAGTCGTTAGTTTTGACTGATTCAAGTTTTTTTTACGCCCTGGTAAAAAAAATAGTTATCTTCAATAAAATTTTACGCCAACTCGTAAAAAAACTTGCATAAGTCAAAACTAACGAATCGACAATTTTTTTTACTTTTTTTATTGTTGTGTTTATAATGTTTCATCTACGTTTATGCAAAAAAAAATTAGCCCAACTCGTGCGCGACCAGAAGTTCTCACAAATAATTTTCATTTGAACCATCCTATCTATATATATATATATATATAATTTGCCAAAGTAAAAAAAATCAAGAAATGTAAAAAAAAATTATAAATGGCTAAATGCTATAACATTATTTCATTTCAAGGAAAGTAGTATGTGGAGGACAGCTGTGTATTTAAACGCATGCCATCATAGGATTTCACAATGTCGGGGACAACATAACATGTTCGGTACACGCATTTACCATGACATATACCTCACGCCTCAAAACTTGTACACTTGCTACCATAGTAACACCACATGAAAATACCACCTAAAAGGCTAAAACAACTCGTAACAACCCTTTGGACGGCTCTAATAGCTCAAGAAAACCCAAAGGAAACTCTTCAACGAAAAAACAAATAAACTATCAAAAACAAAAGACTTGTAAAATTAAACAAAACCATTCTTCTTCTTGTTTTTCAAGTGGTTTTAGAATCTAAAACCCTTGAAACACATTGCAACTGTTGCAAAAATCTTCATAGGCACGCGATGTTAAGCGGCTGCTCTTCGACACGCGTCGTGTTCATCCAACCGAGTTCTTCGTGGTTAAGTTCGTCAAAATCCCAATCGGGCAGCTCGCACGCTTCGTTGTCATCGAACCCCCACAGTTGAAAATCGTCAAGATCGCCAAATCCGTCGAGCGGAGAGGCGAAACCGTCGAAAAACATCGTATCGAGCTCCAGTTTCAAGTCCAACCCTTCGCCAATCTCCGCTAAGGTCAACGCTTCTTCGACCGCTACACAAGCCGATTCGGTTTTGCTTTCTGCTCGGCTCGATTCAGAAACCGAGGTCGAACCGGTAGTTTTTTTCGAAATAGATGATGTTTCGAGTTCGGGTTCAGGTTCAGATACAGGGAAAGTGTGGGAAATCACACCGACAGATTCCTCTGAAACCGCCGGTTTCGAAGGCTGCGAAACCGCACCCGCACCCGCACCCGCGGTTTTGACATTATTCGACCCGCCCTTTGAAGCAAAGGCCTCAAACTCAAGCCTCTTATCTTCATAAGCCCTTGATGCTTCTTCAGCAGTATTGTAAGTCCCCAACCAGACCCGTCTTTGCTTAAACGGGTCACGGATCTCCGCAGCCCATTTCCCCCATTTACGCTGCCGAACACCTCTAAACTTCGAACCCGATACCGGTCGGGTTTGACCCGAACTTTTGTTCACCACCCTCTTTCTTTTCACACAACTTTTCTCCCCGTTATTGCTATCTTGATAAGAACTCTCAGTCTCCGTTTGTTTAGACGCCGTTACCGTCACCGTCTCCGTACACCCAACCGGAATCTTGATTTCTCGCACAATCCGCTTCGATCCGAATGGTTTTTTCTCGGGTTGTTCATCATCAGACGAATCAGTCAAATCCGGGTCGTAACAGATGACCCGAATCTTCCTAATGGATCTGTTTAACTCACTCATAGCTATATAAAAAAAAAAAAAAGTGAAAAACTCTACCGGCTGTAACAGCTTCAAACGTAAACTTGTAAACAAAATTCAGCCAAAAATAAACCAAAAATGTGTACGGTTTATGTTTAAGGCCCTCTGAAGAACAAGAACAAATCAAATAATCTGTTGTTTATGTGAAACCCCCCAAAACACTCGACTCCAGAACAAGTCCTGTAAACAACAGACATCAGAAACCAAACTATCAAGATCTGTAAGGGTACACAAGGATGATATATATAAATTGAACTTAAGAGTGTTCAAAGTTTGTTACCTCTTTGGCCTCAAACGCATCGAAACGGTCGGAGAACAGAGGAGAAAACCCTGCTGAGAACACCAGCAGAAGAGAGAATAACAGATGAACAGAATAACTGGAAAACAAAGCTTCAATGGAGCTCTAATCAAAGCCGACATAAAACCCGGTCGTCTTCTCCGTTTTCTCTCTCTCTAAAACCGGAGTTTCTCTCTCTAAAACCCCCACCGGATAACTTTTTGCAGCCGAGTGGAAAAGAGTGAAACGAGGATGACAAACAAGGTATAAATAGAAGAAATGAAAACCCTATGAAAATCAGAGAGAGGATCAGGAATCTATGGACAGATTTTTGCTACGAAGAAGACGACAAGTGGTGAAAACAGAGACGGAAAATAGGTAAAAAAAATTTGGAGAGAGTGAAGAATGCAAATCTCAAGGAGAGTAATTTATAAATAAAATTGCTGCAAAAACATCGAAAATTGCATAAAGAAATGTGATCACTGTGTGTTTTTTTCTTTGGATTTTCTCTCTCTAGAGCCCCACTCTATTTGGAGTGCAATGCTTTTTTTCTTCTTTTACTGTTCAGTATTCAGTATACAACTATACATACACACCTAGCCTTCTTTTCTTTTTTCTTTTTTTTTTTCAACTGGTCAACATTCATTAAAGAGAGTAGGTATTTATTCATACCAATAGTCGGCTTTTCATTTAACTTTCTTTGATAAACTGTATTTTATAGATAAAGGGTTTGTAACGTTTGTTATATTTATAAAGTTGTTTTTAACCATTTTTTATTACACTAGTAAAATAAAAACCTAGTCCCTTTTGTTACCGTATTCTTTTTTTCGCCGCATTCTAGTCTCCACTTTGGATCATGTTTGGTTGTATCGTGTAATTATTTGTTGGGTAGATACGGGAAATATTTGAGATTTAATAGTAAGTAATCCGAGTTTTTGCATGTCAAGTCTAAAATATAATTAGTGATTCAATGGGAATATGGGACCTGACATCAGCTATTCATGCATGTTGACACTACTTTCGTCGCACGTGTACCATCCTTGTTGATCGGCCATGTGTCGTTCCTTTTAGCAGAGGCGGTGATAAGGGTGTGTGGAGAGAACCACAACACAGGCCCCTGATTTCGAAAGACACGTGTTTAAAAAAAATCCAATATATATAATAATCAAATGTGTGAAAGTTTATGAAACAATCAGGACTAGATATTTGGTGTCTCGTATAGAAAAAAAAAAATCTAGACATCATATCAGTCGGTGAATGGGAGTATGGGACCATCGGTATATTTTAGTTGACTCTTTAGAATGATTTGAGTTGGAGGTAATTTCAAGGTAAAGTACATGTATTTTCACTGTTTGAAAAAAGTACATCCATTTCATTTCATAAAGACAAAATTACAGAAAACAACCTTTATGTATACCCTAAACTACACTTTATACCTTTCACTATGAAATCCGCCAAAACCAACCTTTACGTTCATGTTTTGCTACAAGTTCAATCTTTAACACAAACTCTGTTAATATTCTTGGTTAAATCACCTCACATGCTTTGCATGTGAGGGTATTATTGTCATTTCAACCTTGTTTTTTTTTTGTTTATTAATAAATTATATAATTACACATGACCCCACCTTACAAGGTAATTTACAAGTCCCAAGCTTGAGATGAAAACTCACCTCATTAATTCATACAAACAAAGCCATGGACATATTCATAACAATTTATCTCAACCAGATTATGAACACGAAGCATCATTCTTTTCTTAAAACATATAGTAAACTAACGGTGATTATCATTTCGAATGTTCAAAACATAATGGAAGTCATTACTTAGAAACATGAAATTAGGAACATCATTCTTAGCAATTATCGACCATCATAATCATCATCATTTCACAACACCCTAACAGTATCATTTTATTCTAACATACCATTCTAACAATATCATTTTCATCAAGGATCATTCTAACACTACCACTAATATGCTTGACCAGGTTGTACCTTGCGCATAGGCAGTTGTACCCACCATGAAAACACTACATCATGCACTCAAAGTAAACCCAGATTTCTTACATAACTCTACATTAATGTTTTTCTCACAATCAATCATTTAAAACATGGAAGTTAGGAGAAGACCCATTTAAGATAAAACCCAGTATCATGTTTTTTGGTATGAACAGAGCACACTAGTCATTTCATCTTGACACGTAATTTTCCTAAATAACTCGACAAGTATGTTCATTTATGCATATAAAGCACTTTGTGATTTACAAACATCTGTTCGAACCCTTAATGTGTTGTGTGACCAAAAGGAATTTTTCATAGAAGAGCACATTATTCACTCATCGTACACAGATCTAATATATCAACATTAATATGATTATCTACATATACCCAGTTTGCATATGATTCACACAAAGATCATACCACAGTAAACGTTTCAATTTACAAGTCCCAAGCTTCCGCTCTCGAGAAGCATGCCGCTGCAAACTGCAAGGTAATTTTAATGTTGATCTACATATCATGATTAGTAGATATAAGTCAACCTGTGCATTGTGATAAATATGGTGTGTTATCTGCTTGCATTATGTTTTTTGTGAATAGGTCAGGGGTGTTCAACAACACATATATGTTTATATCACTACAACATGTATGTGTTAGATGATGATGGCGGCGGTGCTAGATGATGATGGTGGTGAGCGATTGTTGATTAAGACGGCGCAGATGAAGGAGGGGTGTTTGTTGATGATCTGGGTTTTCTGGTTGGGAGCTAGGAGAGATGAACAAGAAGAGTTTTATGGTGGGGTCATGTGTAATTATATAATTTATTAATAAACAAAAAAAACAAGGTTGAAATGACAATAATACCCTCACATGCAAAGCATGTGAGGTGATTTAACCAAGAATATTAACAGAGTTTGTGTTAAAGGTTGAACTTGTAGCAAAACATGAACGTAAAGGTTGGTTTTGGCGGATTTCATAGTGAAAGGTATAAAGTGCAGTTTGGGGTATACATAAAGGTTGTTTTCTGCAATTTTGTCTTTCATAAATGTGTAAACATAATGTATTCTTTTAATCTTGCACCAAATAAAAATGTTTTTGATGAACTTTTTTTTAATGAGCAGAAAAAAAAAACATTACATAAACATCATGACAACTAGGGAAAATCACGAAAATAGCCAAGTCAACGCCGTTTTTTCAATTTTGGCCAACCGACACCCCTCGCCGAGCCGTTTCATCCTGCTGAAACGGCACAAGATATCACTTTAACGGCCAGCCAACCGTTGATTGACACGTGTCCGACAAAGCCTGTAACGGCTTGAGAATCTTGCAGTCAACGCCACGTGTCCGACATATGTTGAAAGATCTTAGCCAAGCCGTTACAATCGGCTCATGTTGAAAGATCTTAGCCGAGTTCTTTCAACGAGCCAAGCCGTGTTCTAAGGTTGTAGCCGAGCCGATACCGTACACAAGTGGACCCCACTTCTGCATGCCAAGCCGTTTCAGCTGCTCCGAGCCGGTACGCTTAACTGTCCAAGCCGTCTCAACTGCTCCGAGCCGGTACACCTGGCTCCGAGCCGTTTCAAGCTGTGGTTCGAGCCGGTTGAACGTGTCCGAGCCGTTTCATTGCATTATTTTATTGATTTATATTTGGGGATATATTTGTCTGATTTATATTTAGCTTTTGTACAAGGAAATATAGTTGTCTGATTTATATTTAGCTTTTGTACAAGGAAATATAGTTGTCTAATTTATATTTAGCTTTTGTAGAAGGAACTTACCAACTTAAAATTATGAAGATTCGTTTGGTTGTATACAGCGGCGGAAAGTGGGAAATCGTTAACGGAAAGTTGGAGTATGTTGTTGATGCTGATTCAAGTAGACGTGGTTTAGAAATTGAACCCAACCTTTCATACATTGCTCTTCTAAGTAAAGTGTCAAACATGTGTAGTTCTACAAACATTACGAAGTTATCGTATCGGTTGTCTTCCTTTAGTGATCCAATCGATATAATAAACGATGAAGATCTTGCAATGTTTTATAATTTTGCTCTGGAAAATATTTTTGAAATTTATAAATTATATGTCGTTGAAGGGTTTTGTGCTGGGTCATCTAGTTTTTCACCTCCAAAAAAATTTAAAGTTCCTGATTTGAATTTCTGTATTGATGAAGAAAATTATGATGTTTTAAACAACTACCAGCCAAATCCTGATAATTCATTTGAAAATTGTTTGCCATCTTCATCAATTACTTTTGAACAAGGGCACGTATTTAATAACAAAGCAGACATGAAACTTGAGTTGGGAAAAAAATGTTTGTTAGAACACTTTGAGTTTAAAGTAGATAGATCTTCTAAAAGTCGGTACGAAGTGTCATGTTTGGTTGATGGTTCGTTTGGCGTTTTCTTGCATACAGTTTTGGGGATAGTGGGGTGTTTTTTGTTAAGAGTTTTAACGATAAACACACGTGCTCGAAGACGCTAACGTACCCACATCTTCGTCAGGCAAACCCAAAGGTTATTGCTCACTATTTAAAAGAACCTTTAAAAGACAGTGGTAGAATATATCGTTGTAATGAAATAGTGAAAGATTTTAGACAAAGATTCCAAGTTGAATTAACCACTAGTCAAGCTTGGCGTGGAAAAAGTCTGGCACTAGAGGTTTTACAAGGAACAAGCAGAAATTCGTTTGCAGAACTACCATTTTACTGTTACAACCTATAGCGGGCAAATCCAGGTTCTTTCACTCATATCAAGACTGATGACGAGCGTCGGTTTGAAATGGTCTTTGTCGCGATTGGTGCTGCGGTAAGTTACAACAGTCTCTGTTTTTTTTTTCGTCAAAGTACATCTTGTTGACGTTTTTTAAATAATTTTGTTTCAGATTCGTACCTTTATCTGTAATCTAAGACCGGTGGTAATCATTGATGCTGTACACCTAGAGGGTGAATTTAAAGGGACGTTATTTATAGCAGTTGGGATGGATGGAAACAACCAAATTTGACCTATTTCCTATGGAATAGGAAAATCAGAGGATGGTGAATCTTGGACATGGTTTCTGTCAAAGCTTAAAGAATGCATCGGTGAAATACCTGGCATGGCGATAATATCGGATAGAGCGAATTCTATACACCTAGCTGTTAGAAACGTCTTTCCACATGCTTATCACGGGTTATGCTGTCGTCATTTAATGATGAACCTACGTTTACCCTCTGATAAAAAAAAAAGAAAATGAGAAGCTGTGGTGGAAGACATGCAAATCGTACCGATTGTCTGATTTTAACGAGTCATTCAATGCTCTTTGTCTTGCCGTTCCTAGACTACGTCACACTCTGACAAGTATTGGGTTCGGTAGATGGGCAAGGGCGCATTGTCCAGGCAATCGATATCATTATATGACATCTAACAGCGCGGAGTCTATTAATGCTTTATCTAGACACTCGCGTAAAATACCGGTAACGCAACTCTTAGAGTTCTTCCGGCAATCTGTACAGAAATGGTTTTACGATCGCCGTTTGCAAGGTATTCATGAAAAACATTTACTTACACAATGGGCACAGAATAAAATTTTTAAAAAAATTGAAGGGTCTAGAACCTGGACGGTTGCTGGGATTGGGTTAAACAGTTATTCTGTCACAGATAGTAGAAAGGGGGGTTTAGTTGACTTTGTTAATGGAAGTTGTAGTTGCCGAGTTTGGCAGGTTTCTGGTTTACCGTGCGGGCATGTTATTGCCGTGTCAAAATTTTTAGGTGAAACCGATTGCAATAAGTATTGCTTCCCGTGTTACTCAAACGAAGTCTATAAAAAAACTTATGAAGAAGCGATTAATCCTCTTCCACATAGATCTGAATGGGAGACTCCAGAAGACCTTATCAATCTTCAACCGCCGCATATGACAAAACGCCAGGTCGGTTGTCCTCGAGAAAACCACCGGATCTTATCCCGCGGGGAAGAACCTACTCCCCTGTATTGTTCTCGGTGTAACTCATACGGTCATCATCGGGATGTCTGTCGGCAGCCCATGCCGTCAGAAATTCGTACTCGCAAAGGCCCAGACAAAGGGAAAGGGAAAGAAACCGATGATCCTGATCATTTTACACAATCTCCGTCTAATTATATGTATCCGTCTTTTAACTTGGGAGACTTTTAATACTTTAATTTATTTTGTGTATTTTAATTTCTCAAATAACGTAGTAAGTATATTTAGTTGCAAATAATTAATAATTAATATTGAAAATCATTTCATTACAATATGTTATTTTTTTATATTACATGTATACATAGAACCATTAAACATTAATAGGTGTGAAGTGCCCGGCGTAGAGTTCATCTGCCATGTACCGTCTGTATCTGAAACAAGCATCCTGAAGGTTTCCTTCGTTCCATGTTAAAGAAAGATCCCGAACAAGTTTTTCCACATACATATGATGACTCCTGAATTTCTGCCAATACGATCTGTTTGATCAGGCCACACGAAATCCCCTACTATTTGCATGGCACGCGTCTCATATATTTCTGAGTGTTGCCAGTACGATGTACGTCCGAGAAACCACAAAGATAGAGACTCAAATTCTTGCACTATTTGATGTACTCTTCTGTGTACGCAAAATGAATATCCGCAATTAATCGTGTCACAACTATTGGCAAAAAAAATTCTTAATTCTAGTGACTTTAGATTTATTTTAAAAAGCAACCAATTTTGATCCTTGTCCGGTATAGGAATGTATACCTGCAAAAAGTGAATAATCTTGTTAAAAATAAACATATATTTTCACTTTTATAGTTATTATTTCTTTTATATCTTATATTTGTTTGTTTTATTTAATAATGAGGAAATGGGCTAAACTAGAAGCATGGACTCGTGGGCTGTTAGTGGGCTGGAAGCATAGAGGCTCGTGGGCTACTGTGGTCGAACAGGAAGCATATGCTCATGGGCTGCTCGTGGACCCGTGGGCTGTTAGTGGGCTTGTGTGAGAAAATTGACAAATCTTAAGTTCTAAATCAATGTTGTAAATAAAAAAAAAATCTTAGCAAAAAAAATATTACATCAAACACGTTTAAGTTCTTATTCCAAAAAAAAACACTGACATTTAACTAATAACCGGAATGGTCTTCCGCTTCAGAATCATACTCTACTCCTTCTTCCATTTCCGCACGATAAGCTTCAAAACGGACTTCATCGTACAGTCTTTCGAAATCCATTTCCTCGTCTGAGTCTTCGTCAGCAGTAACCGTTAAACATTGTTGTGGAATAATCTGGTCCAAAGGACGTTGTCGTTCATCGGTGTTAGGTAACGGCAAAAGCGCCTGACAGTGACCTAAACCGCTAATTGGTGCTTCATGTGTGGGCTGTTGCACCTGGTTTGGGGGGTTACGAGTTTGGGAATTGTTTGGTTCGGGGTTATCTGAGGGAGGGTTTGGGTGGTTAACCGTTTGGGAAATGTTGACGTTGATATGAATGTGTAGATGAATGTTGTGTTGTTGATTCGCCATGAGGTAGAAAAAAGGGGGATGCCAGTTGAGTAGTGGACCAACATGTGCTTAAATAGGTGTGGAGTAAGAATGAGACTTGTGTTTCGAAGGTATATACGGTATAAGTATTTACAAGGTAAAACAACAGTAAATATAAAATATTAATAAAAAACGAAAATAAAAAAAAATTGATTAAGCCTACCGTATCAATTTCCCAGAATGGAGGATATGTTGTTGTAGAACCATCTGCGTATCTGGTTGCATCAATATCTTGTTCATTTAACATGTCGAAGAAATTTGGAGGTAGAACTGTCCAACGATAATCGTTTGACGACAGCGTTCTTGCATTTATTTCAATCTCTCGTTCATACATGAGTTTGTTACACCATGCTTTTACGTGCTAAAAAATAACGGTAATTTATTTAATACAAAAATAA
Organism: Helianthus tuberosus; assembly: GCA_030545235.1. Taxonomy (NCBI): domain Eukaryota; kingdom Viridiplantae; phylum Streptophyta; class Magnoliopsida; order Asterales; family Asteraceae; genus Helianthus; species Helianthus tuberosus. The sequence continues at coordinate 195,051,817 of CM060442.1, read as the reverse complement.
TGAAACTGATTTTTATTCCGAAAATATTTATTATTAAGGTACCGTTTTTTTAATAAAACCCTCTCCAGTAAATCCAAGCAGTCCCCCCCACCAAGCTTTTCCCAGTGGTGTTATCCCCGTGTATGAAGAAAAGCAAGTAGTATTATCCCCATCGTAGTAAAATTCAAGAACATTTGGAGACCACTGGCGATCCCGATCATGTTGATTGATCCAAACTGTGTTTTGTACGGAATGAGGAATGCTTGTCATTGGTAATGTTTTAACACATATGTCTTTGTATAAAGGTGGAACACACATATATATAGACATAGGCAACAGTACAAATTCATTTACTTTTTAAAAGAAAACAATACAATTATCCTACAATTACGGGATCTTCATCATCATCATCAAAGACGTCACTTGTACTATCGGGTAACACGGAATCATAAAATAGTAAAGCTAGTTGACGTCTCATTCGTTCCGTTGTTTTCTCAGTATCTTCACCATCGTTCAACGATTTTTTATTTATCAACCTTTCAAGAAATATGCAAACCCAAACTCCACAGTCTCCCAAAGGTCCGGACTGCTGAGGAGCATCGGTTGCGTAAATAACTTCGAAGGGGTAATATAACGGTAGTGGTATGTGGGCATTATAACCATGAATTCGTAGCCAATGGTCAAACACAAAATTTATATGACACACCACATCTGTTCTTTCCTTTTCCATAGCATTTAAAAGGCTAAAACAGCAACAAATTAACACAGTTAGCAACATGTATTTTGGAGTACTAATCAGTTAAATCGGGCTAATACCTGTCGTATATCGTCAGCTTGTAATCAACAAGGTTGAAAGCGCCTAAAAACCAGTGAACGCCTTGTATATACAACGGTACGCAAACCTATATAATTATTACGCAAAATATTAAATTAATTCAATAAGAAATACATTTATCTAGTAATTAATACGTTTGTTCCACATTACCTCGTCAACAGTATGTATTGATGGAAACGGTTCAACCTGCCCAGTGAAGTAACCTTTACAGTTCTGGTCGACAGCCTGCGATCGAAAATAATTCTGAAAATATGGGGTAGAATACTCCAGCGATCACTTTCATTTCTTGAATGATACAAATGGATCATCCACCCAAATATATGTTGTTAAACATTCTTAAGTTAGTTTGAAAACAATATACAAAAAAATATAAATTTATTTATTTTATGGTTGTTATGTACAGATGCCATTACTTACATCATCGCTTAACCAGCCTCTACCGTCCGCGCCCAGCAATGACTCCCAAAAATTTGGACCGACAGAATTCCCCACTATTAGGGAAAGATGTTTACTGCCGCTATTTGGATACCACGTCTTGATGAACTCAATTTGTCTATCCTCATTCCTTAACTTTTTGGCTTCTTTTTTTTTCAATAATTTGTAAGCCACATACGGGGATAGCAAAGCTGATGCGGGCTTTACAAGCCTTTCGGATCGTCTCAATTTGATTAATTCAGGATCCTCATTCTACAAATATTGTATATACGTATTAATTTCACTTTATAAAATATATTTTTATTAACTTTCTTTTACACAATTAAATCATACTTAAATTTTATATATTTATAGTGGTAATAAAAAAATATGACCAGTAATTAAAATATATAAAATCGAAAAACTTACAAAATCTACGTTCACCATCGGGCTCAAAGAGACGTGGTAGGCATTTTCGGCATTATCGTAGTTGATAAATGAATCTGCAACAGCCTACAACAAAGCATGTCAGTTAAATTAACGGTTATTAGTAGATATTGTTAGTATAAAATAAAATATTATTCACAAAGCACATTACATTATCACTCTGAGTGTGTGCCTGTTCTTTTGGCGTTCGTACGGGAGTCCTGACAGTTTTTTGTTTTGGTGACCACCGATATGTTTGCGAAAACTGTGACATGAACATATCGGTCAGTCTCCGGTTGTTCTCGATCAGCCTCTCGTCCATGAGTGATTTAAATTGTGAAATCAGCTCATTCTCGTAATTTGATTGAAACGTGGACGTAGGGGGAACAAAATTATGTTGTGGAATCTCCTGTCGATCAGCTGCCCGATTATAACCTTCATTCGCCCCATCGTTACCAAACAAATTGTTTATTACAAACGCCATCTGTTCTTGTATGACAACACCGGGGGCAGCCTGCATTTCGGGTTGAATTGGACCCGTGAACCCTGTGGGCATTTGAATGGGTATTTCCGTGGCCATTTGAACCGGATTCTCGCCCGGCATTGCACTGGCATACATCCGACGTTCAGCGTCTAAATAATCTGAACTAGACATAAACCACGCGCTTTGCAACTCATTTTCAGTGGGCGATATAACCAAAGACGGCCTAAATTCACGTCTCTGCAATGTTATAAATAAAAAAAATACAATTAATAAAATATTAATATTTCTCTCTCCAATTTTGGTCCCTGTTCGTTGGTAAATTTTGCAACTTTAGTCCAAAACTCAATTTTTTTTTGCAAAATGGCAGTTTACTCTTATTAATATAAACAATAAAACTCAATTATATATATTAAAGGTAAAATTTTTAGCTTTGCAGCTAGTTGAAGCAATCGGTCCACAGTGCCCCTCATAAACTTCCTGCCTTCTTTCCATCCCAAAAATATTGGAATCGTCTCACCTTGAAACCATTCCCTTGAATTCTTAAATTCAGGAAAAATCTCCAACACCCACATCTACACAAAAGAATTTATTGAAATTTTATATGGTTTTCAAAATAACAATATTAATTGACATTCACGGGTACCTTGAAGGGCCAGACAAATCCAGCCAAAGAAAAACCTTTAGCGTCTTCTTTTTGCCGATTGTGCAAATCGTATATGGCACTATAAGTACTTTCCAAAAAATAATTACCCCATGGATACTGTCTGAATTCTTCTAAATTATCCACAAGGTCTAAAAGCATATTATCAACAAGATTGGTGTTTTGCAAACCCAAAAAAACCTTGACCGATTAGCATGAGGAGACATATCCTCGTGGCGTCATTTTCGTTAATCTGCTTAATGTTCTTGAATAAAGTCATTATTCTCCCAAAATTAACAGTTGATCCACGTTCAAAATATTTGTTCTTAAAGGAGTTCGGATGGTCTATAGGTGACCAAGAAGTGTGCCCAAAACGTAGCCCCGTTATTAAACAAAATTGTTTAGGGGTGAATGTAAATAGCTCCCCTCGTAATCTATACGAAATACCAAGACGGGGAAAAGGAGTCGATATTTGTAGTTGTGCAACGCCATATAAAAGAAGGCTATCACATATGGTGCATCTATTGTCTAAATATGGACCAAAACACGTCTGCCTAATAGTTACTTCAACCGCCAGAGTCATCACTTCACGCAATTTTTGTAAAACCAACCACTTTTGTCGTACTTTAATGGTTATTTGCTATATAAGAAGAAAAAAATTAAAAAAAGTATACGAATTCAAATAAAAATCTTATCTTTTATTCAATAATCCGCAAACATTTTACCGGGCATGAAGGGGGGTCCATGAAAGCTTATTCCATCTCTTGGTCGTTTGGCATGTTCCCGAAATCATTTGTCATGTTCACGTGTCGGTTGAAGTCCATAGTGGGGGGCCCACAACTAATGTCGAAGTAGTGTGCTTAGTGGTCCCAAACGAGTCAACGATCTTTCGGATCTTCAACGTTGGGTCTTCAAGTGCTTTGCTTTGCTCCAAAGTGGAGAAAAGTTTCGAAGTGAGTTCAAAGTGTTTTGGTGTTTGTCACATGGGGGGAAACGGCTACTCGATCTTGTTGACCCGACTTGAATGTCGTCTGACGGGGAACAGTACCTTATTGGAACACGCGCAGTCAAAAGGCTTGGACATATGTTGGAAACGGCATAAAAAAGGAACTGAAACGGCTTGGACAGTAACATGAAACGGCTCGGCAGTTGCTTTTTACTTTATTGTAGAACGTGCGTTGCAGCGGAAACGGCTCGACATGAGCATGAAATGGCACGTGCACTGAAACGGCTCGGGCAGTTACATGAAACGGCTCGGGCAGTTACATGAAACGGCTCGGGCAATTGCTTTTTACTTTATTGGAGCACGTGCGTTGAAACGGCACATGCATGTGGTGGTAAAGGCTTGACTTTTTACTTTATTGGAGCACGTGCTTTGAAACGGCTAGGGCAGTTACTTTATTGAAACCGCTTAAAAAATTAATTATTTCAAAATTTCTTTTCATGTTAAATAAGATCGCAAAATATTCTTACACCTCCATTGAGAAGCCTTGAAACTCTCTTGAAACAAATAATGGCTGACAAAAACAAGAGTGACGTATACTGCGCTCAACCAGTTAGTAAATCATCAACGTGGATTCTTAAGAAATGGAGAGCACCCAGACAGTCGGGTGAAACTTCATCGTCTGAAACGGCTGTGCCGCAGGTGCCGGAAGAAAACAACTTTGTAACTAATCGTCAAAGCTTACACCCGAACAGAGGCGGAAGATGGGCAATTCCAGATGACGAATCTGAGAATTGGTCAAAGGATGTTGCAACATTTTACAATAATGGGGACGCCCCATTCTGTTATTTAGCTGTTTTCAGTCGTTATGTGGAGTTGGACAAAAAATTTCGGGGCCCTCTGTTAGGCTATCGTTGTAATGGCTACCTAACAGCAACGGTAATTTCATTAGATCTTTTTTTATTAACAAAATTTGTATTTATACTGTTTATTACATGTAACTTGTATTAATATAATATTAATTAAACAGCATATTGAGGGATGGACCGGAAGACTAATGGCTTGGAGAAACAGAAACCTACAAAAGGATCCCACGTTAAATTTGCGGTGGACAATTCTTCCACCGCAATTCTATGACACGTTACTACAATCCGTTCCTAAGAGCGTGGTTGGTTATGGAAATGGTAAAGAAAACCCATTTCATTCCTTTTTTGACGTGGATTTTGTGTTTATCCCACTGCCGATTGACAATAACGAATGGCTGTTGGTACGATTAGAGTTGGCATCCCAGGAATTAGTTTTGTACCCTTTTGAAGACTATTGTGGACGACTAGACAAATTTAGAGCAGTTATTATTCCACGGTTGACGAAGCTTAAGGTGTATTTAACTGGTTTGCTGGTGCATTTGCAGTATTGGAAAAAGACAAGCAAACCAGAATGCTGCATAACTCATGAGCTAAACGATAACTACGTGATTTCTAACAGGTCAATCGTAGGCAATGAAGCTGTCTATCTGTGTATGCTTATGGAGCATCTCGTTACGGACAAACCAATTAACATTACTGGAGACGTAAAACAAATATGTTTGTCATATAGACGATTCAAGGCTGATAAACTGTATTTTTGGCGGTGTTTGCCACGCCCAAATGCTGTTAAATAAAATAACTCTTCTTTTTAATATGTTTTAATATTTAATATTAACCCCATTCTCATTTCAAAGCTATAAATACATAGATTACTCCTCCCATTTAACCCCATTCTCCTCTCAAAGTTCCCACTAAAAAATGGATTCTTGGACCGACGAGGAAGATATTGCTGGTGTCGTTTCGTACGCCGCCGCTCGTGATCTGGGCACTTATTCAGTTTCCGATGCTGCTTTCTGGGGGCAGGTTTTCAACTACTTTTGCATTCACCAACAAGAGACGTCCCGAAGTGTCGATGCCTTGACGACTCGTCTTGCTTTTCTACGCTTTAAATGTAACCGTTTTTTAGGAAGGTGCAAAGTTGTTAAAAAAACGAATCCGAACATGGAAGAACAAGAGGTCGTTGAAGAGGCCCTGCTCGACTACGCAATACTTTACGACGAGGACTTTGAACACCTTTCAGTGTTTGAAACTTTAAAAATTTATCTGTAATTCACGAAATGAATTTGTAATATTTAGGTTGAATCGTGCAACTTAATGTATGACTTTTAACCGTTTGTCTATGTGAACCGTGAATTTTGTTTTTTAACTCTTTTTACACAATAATTTTTATAAACATATTTTGGTTAATTAGTTATTAATAATCAAATTAACTAAGTTAGTTAAAGACCCTATATAAAGACTATCTAGGTTAATAAAATTCAGTTAGATCAGTTAGTAAACTTATGAAACTTCAGGGGACTAAACTAAAAATTTTACAAAAACGGATAAAAAGGGGGGTTCTTCTTTAAAGAACCGGCCCCTTCATGGATCGAACGCGCGCACTTCATATGAAACCATAACGTCTTAACCAGTTTATCCTCCTAATAGGAGCTGTTAGAACTCTTACCTTAATTACTTTTATACACTCGTTTGGACGACCCAATATATACATGTTTGGACGGCCCAAACAGTTTAAAATTATTAAATGTGAACGGCCCAACACTGTGATATATACAACGTTTTATTTTAATTAATATAATTTATAAATTAATATTATAATTAATTAAACTAATTAATAAAGTTAAATAATAAAAAGAAGGAATTAATTGATAAAATTAATTTTATACCCGTTAATAAAGTTAACAAGGTTAGCTAACTTGGTTAACTATTTTTATACTCGTTTGGACGACCCAATATAAACATGTTTGGACGGCCCAAACAGTTTAAAATTATTAAAATTGAACGGCCCAACACTGTGATTTATACAACAACGTTTTATTTTAATTAATACAATTTATAAATTAATATTTTAATTAATTAAACTAATTAATAAAGTTAAATAAAAATAGTTAAATAATAAAAATAATTAATTGATAAAATTAATTTTGTTAAGTTAATAAAGTTAACAAGGTCAGCTAACTTGGTTAATTACTTATTAACAATCAAATTAACTCAGTTAGTTAAATATCCTATATAAAGACTATCTAGGTTAATAAAATTCAGTTAGATCAGTTAGTAAACTTATGAAACTTCAGGGGACTAAACTGAAAATTTTACAAAAACGGATAAAAAGGGGGGTTCTTCTTTAAAGAACCGGCCCCTTCATGGATCGAACGCGCGCACCTCGTATGAAACCGTAACGTCTTAACCAGTTTATCCTCCTAATAGGAGCTGTTAGAATTCTTACCTTAATTATTTTTATACACTCATTTGGACGGCCTAAACAGTTTAAAACTTAACGGCCCAACAGTAGATAAAATTATTAAAAGTGGACGGCCCAAATCGTTTGTTAACGGACTTAAATAAAATAAAATTTATAATACTTGGGCCAGTTTTATTTTGTAATACAGTAGATTTATTTTTTTTGTTATGGAGACAAATTTTTTTTATATTAATATAGCAAACATAAACATTAAACATAACTTAAAAAAAGTAAACAAAACATAATAAAAAAAAATATCTAAAACCAAATCCTAATTGCCTCCCACTCGGAGACGTGCTTGAATTCATGACCCTCGTCATGACGGTAATTGATCAGTGCCACCTCCTTCTGGTCATCCTCAACCAGGTCCGGTATTTCTCTCTCGACCTTCTTGAAATAGTTGTCAAACCGCTCACACTCCAACCGCAGCACACGAAAGCGGGACGATAAGGCGTCCACGGTCCGGTTATGGTCCGGACCACGAAGCTGCCCAAAGATCTGTTGAACCTTAACCCACAGCCCCCCCCTGTCCACGTCTTGGGGGATCTGTCATCGCTTCTTCCCATGCTTCGCACAATGCGATGTCTTCGACGTCGGTCCAGGTATTTGCCATTCGTTGACGGAGTCGGAGAAAAATCTTTTGAAAACGGCGAGTTTTTTTGGTTTCAGACGGCGTGGTTGTTGAACGTGTTGAGGGTATTTATAAGGGGGGGGGGTAAACGTGGGAACTTGAAACGACAACGGTTATATTTTAATAATAAACGCGGTTTAAGTTTTTTTGAATATAATTTGTTTTTTTTTTTGGGAACTTGGAACGGCCCAAACACATAAACAACCCAAACAAAATTTAAATTATTTAAAATGAACGGCCCAAACACATAAACAGCCCAAACAAGATTTAAAATTATTTGCTAGGTAATTTACTGGACTATTATATAATACAAATTACATAAAAGATATAACAAGTAAAAATACAAACATAACTTCGCCAAACCGCTGAAACGGCTAGTAGAGAAAAAAGCTCGGTCTCCAAGCAAGCAGTCTTCAGATAACAACATAACTTCGCCAAACCGCTGCTTCTGAATCGGTAGATAACCGAGAGCAAATTCAAAGTTGGGAGTGATTCAAATATCTTCTTCTGGAATCCGAGTCAAAACGCTTGTAGCAACGATAAAGATGCGTCTTTTGCTCGATAGTTCCATCCACACTCGATGGGTAAGTAGAGGTGGAATTTCTGAAGAGAAAGACACTCCAATATGAGAAACAATATCAAAAGCTAATTTGATAACTAAAGTCCAGGAACACGTCTTTTACACTATCAGATACGTTTGATTTCATAAATATTTCTTGCTTTTGATACAAGAAAACATCTATGACAATCAAATTAAGAAACCATGATAACATTTTGTATGACATTTAAGTGTGGTAGAGGGATTCCTTTAACAAGCACAAAAAAAATACAAGTGGGTAAATATACAGGAGAACAGACGGTCAAACGACTTGACCAACACGTTAACCCGGCTCGAACCATAGGTTGAAACGGCTCGGAGCCAGTTGAGACGGCTTGGACAATGGGGCGAACCGGCTCGGAGCCAGTTGAAACGGCATTAGACAGCTGTACCGGCTCGGAGTCAGGTGTACCGGCTCGGAGCAGTTGAGACGGCTTGGACAGTTAAGTGTACCGGCTCGGAGCAGCTGAAACGGCTTGGCATGCAGAAGTGGGGTCCACTTGTGTACGGTATCGGCTCGGCTACAACCTTAGAACACGGCTTGGCTCGTTGAAAGAACTCGACTAAGATCTTTCAACATGAGCCGATTGTAACGGCTTGGCTAAGATCTTTCAACATATGTCGGACACGTGGCGTTGACTGCAAGATTCTCAAACCGTTACAGGCTTTGTCGGACACGTGTCAATCAACGGTTGGCTGGCCGTTAAAGCGAAATCTTGTGCCGTTTCAGTAGGATGAAACAGCTCGGCGAGGGGTGTCAGTTGACCAAAATTGAAAAAACGGCGTTGACTTGGCTATTTTCGTGATTTTCCCTTATTATTATATCGATGTTATGCCATTGAATTAAAGCATATAAACATCATCACATTATCAGTTTTACACTTTTACCGATTTGAAAAACTTTGGTAAACTTTTTACCAGTGAAACCGTGTAAGACCATGTGTAGTGGTTAAACAAAATAATGCCCCCACCATGGGGCATTATTCGACACGTGGCAGTCCAGTCAGCATGGGGCATTATTCCAAAAGTGGCTTAGTGGGGCATTATTCCAATAACGCCCATGCAATCATTTCACAATTATATATATATTTTTAATTTAAAACATAAAAAACTTCATTAATTTAAAATAAAAATAACACTACTTGAAATAAAAAAAAAAACCGAAAAAAAAGAAAATAAAAAACAGAAAAAAATAAAGTTAAAAAAAAAGAAGATGATCTAGAGTCCATATTTTTCTCGAATTTTTTGGCGACGCATTTGCGCAAGGATCAACGCATCGCCTTGGAGGTGGTCGATAGGTTTGGACAAAAACTCAATGTCCTTTTCCATTTGCCTCGCCTCTTGCATCTCGTTAAACTTTTTGGTTTCGGCCACTCGTTCTTTCATAATCTGATAACGTTGGTGGCCGAAGTCGCGAATGTCTTGGAGACGACGGTTCATCTCATCGAAATCTTCCTTTAACTCGAGATCGGAAGACGACTCGACCGTTTTTTTCCCGGTTCGCTTATCCTTTCTTCTACCGGGCGGTCGGGTCAACTCTTCTTCAAGTTCCTCGTCAACGTCCACCACCTCATTTAGATCGACATTGCGGGCATCCGATATCGGTGTTTCAGGGTCAACGGAGGATGATGTTTTTGACCGTTTAGCTCGACGTCTCCTACTAGACATCATTGTACCTACTAGCGCCCACTTTGGACTTTTTCGTAGTAGATCCCAACACTTATAGTACGCAAAAGGGCATTTCGTTTTCTCGAACTCGTCCAAAGTCCTCGTTAAAACCCCGACGCCAGCTTCACCGCTCGGGCGATTATCGAAGTTACGTTGGTACACTTCTTGGAACACATGACACTTGTTGTTGATGTCGGTCAATTTGCTAGAAATAGAATCTTTGTCCCGATGTTCGCCTTGAGCCCACGTGCTATAAAAGAGTGCACGAACCCTATCCCAAAAAACGGGGCCCGTTTGAAAGTTTGCTACAAATTTAAAAAATAAAAGTAAAAATATAAGTTGTATGTTAAAAATAAAAGTACAAATATAAGTAAAAAATAAGTAAAAAAAAATATAAAAGTTACCAGTTTGGTAGTTTGGTGGTCCTCCGAAATGTCGAGCCACGCCCGAGTCAACGTGAATTCCTCTTCCTTCGTCCATTTAAGGTGAGTTTTTGTACGTCGAGGTTCGTCCTTTTCCTTCTTCTTATGCGACCTTCTGCCGCGTTTCGATTTCTCTTGCACCGGTTCGGGTTGTGTCTCCGGCACGACATCGACATCGGGTTCGGATTCGGCTTGTTGTTGTGACGGTTGCGACCCGCCGGCTTGTCCATAGCCGAAGGTGGGAGGCACGAACGGAGTGGCGCCACTCAAGTAAGCCGCGTACGTTAACATGCTCGGGTCCATTTCTTGAAGGTTAAACGTGTGTTGCGGTTGGGTTGTGTTCCGGTTCATGGGTCTTGCGGGGACACCAAAGGGGGGTCGGTATGGATGCATGTTTGTATAAAATATAGAAGAAGTAGGAGAGAAAGTGTGATTTTTTTTTTATAAAAAAGTAGGAGAAAGTGGGTGATATTTATATAGTGGGTAAATTTTGGAATTAAAAAAAAATAAAATTATTAAACAATTGACCGTTGTCAACGATCATCTCTTGGCCCAAAGCAATTTTCTGCGTTTTTGTTTTTTAAAACTCCAAGTTCAATTTTTTTCAAAAATAACGCCAAATAACACCTGCCGTAATTGGGGGGGGGGGGGGCGTTTCTGGGCGTTTTTTTTTTTTTTTTTTTTTTAAATACCGCCCCACTACGGGTGGTCTAAGTGTGATATCATTTAGCAAACATACTAATATTTTATGCCAATGAGGTAGTGGTGGAGTAGTTGGGGAATGACTTGGTGTTCCTTGTGACCCTGGTTCGACTCCTACTCTCCCTGTTATTTTCTGCGGCATCCAGGTGAAGGGCAAACCACGGGTGGCGCTTGTTCGTCTTGGATGGGAGACGAGGTTTAGCGATTATTCCACTGTCGTGCCTTCGGACGGGTGGAGGTTGGGTTTCCGCGCATCTGGGAGAGCCAAGGGGCTGGCGGCGGTCGAGTAATCGACCTTGGCCACAGCGCCCGGTGTCACGGTGGTTGACACGTTGTTCCTTGCCGTAAAAAATATATGTAATATTTTATCTTTCAAGTCAATTGTTAACACTAGCGGCACATCCGTAAGACTAAGAGGCGTGAGATTCCATTAAAAAATAGTGTATTTTATAGGCAAAAATGTCAGTCACCCTCTTAAAAGTTCAATAAAACGCCTGGATTGCTCCTTCAAAAATAAATCCTAAATCCGTCACGGGATAAAACAAATTATGGAAATGAGTTTCAGACAAAGGAACATCAATAAATAAAATTAACCACATAATACAACAAACATTATCCTTATTTCCGTAAGGAAACCCATGAACCAAAAAGTTATTGTCCCTTTGTCTCGAACAATAGCTGGTTATGGTGAAAGCCAGATATCAACATTCGAAATCGGTTAATAGACAATCAATACAATGCACAATGAATATACACTCATGTTTTACTTTATCTTTGAATTCGTCGTATTTCTTGAGATCGGACTATAACCATCTTGACGCTATACGTTTATTTATGACACTCGTGTGCTAACTCCCAACAAATTTGACGCTACCAAATGTAATTTAGTTAATCACTTAAGGTAATATGACTTTTGACGTATATAACTTACCATAAAGTAGGGATGAGTATTTGGTACTGGGTACGGTACCGTATCGTACGGAATTTTTTCAGTACCGGCACCCACTATTTGGCATTTTTGGTAGGGGTCGATACGATACCAGTAAAATACCAATTTTTACCTTTAAATACCGGTAGCATACCGGTCCCATACCAAACATTTTCGATACCAGTTTTAATGATTTTTGATACTGATACCGGTTCGGTGCGGTACCGATACTAGCTCGTCCCTACCATAAAGTGTTGTAAACAAATATAGAGGAAAATTTAGACTTTTCTTTAGCCACCATCAGATCCTATCCCCATATCACCTCCATGCTCATCATAGCCAAATGGTCCCATGAAATGGGATTATGTTATGCACTAGGTGATGTCCCGTCCGCGTTGTGGGGCGATGCCGAATAATTCTCAACCAATTAAAAAAATAGTACTATAGTGTTGCTAGAAAGAGAAATTAAAACGATGACACCACCGTAATTTTGAGCTCAGGGCAAAAAAGTAATTTGTAAGGACTATTGAGCGAGTGTTAGGCAGCTCATTGACATGATTTTTAGCTGGGGGAAAATCAAAATTTTTTACCGAAGGTAAAATCGTAATTTTTAGCTAGGGGAAACAATATTTTTAATTTGAATTGGGGGAAAAACGTAATTTTGAATTGAGGGGAAAAACTTAATTTTGAGCTGGGGGCAAAAGCATAATTTTATTTTGAAATTGGGGCAAAGACGTAATTTTATACTGGGGGCAAAATCGTAATTTTAAAATGGGTATAAAATAATAAAGTGGTGTAAAATCGCAACTTTTAGCTGGGGGAGAACATATTTTTATTTTGAACTGGGACGGAAACGTAAATTTGGCTGAGGGTAAAAGCGTTATTTTTTAACCGAGGGTGAACTCGTATTTTTTAGCTGGGGGCAAAAGGGTGAATACATTTTGAATTTGGGTCAAAACCGTAATTTTTAGCTGGGGGCAAAAACGTAATTTTAAAATGGGTATAAAATAATAAACCGGTTGGTCCAATGGGTATTGCTCGCCGCCCATTTGAACCAATGACAGGAAAACACTATTCCAGGGCAAAACCGTAAGTTTAAAGTGGGGGAGTGCCGGCCGCCCATTTAAACCGATGGCTGCCATGTTGAAAATTTGTGTATGCTGAAAATATTAACTTTTGACATTTAATTGCTAAACGTTTTGACAAGTTAGACATTCAGTTATTAAAAAAAACAGTTAACAAACCTAAAATCCCGACACTTGATAAACAAATTTTATCTTACATTGCAAAAAGAAAAAATAAAGAAAGCAAAAGTTGAAGAGTGAGAATCGAACCAACACTCCTTAGGATAAAATACTACCAAACTAACCACAACACATGCCTCTTTTCTTTTAATATTAAATCTATTTAAATATATCAATGAAAGTTGTAAAAAGCAAAAAAAAAAAAAAAAAAAAACCTTGAGCCGCCCATATACACCAATTGTAAGCAATAAGTATTCCCTTAATGGGAAATGTATTTATGTAAATGTGATACATGTATGTATGTATGTATGTATGTATGTATGTATGTATGTATGCATATGTTGTATAGAGGACAAGTGGTTGAAGCAAGTAGTGATAAGTGGGGGAATGCACCCATCGCTTCTGTTTCCCGCCAAAGTTGCGTTACGTGTCACCCTCCGCCTACTCTTACTGACCCCCTTTTTCCCGCCATTAACGTTGCATGTGCCTAGTAGGTCCTGGCACGTGTCAGTTGGTTCATTGCAAAGCTGTCCGTGTCCCCAGGTCGTTGTTGATGACGCAGACGCCACGTCACCTTTCTAATAAAGGGTTAACTCGTATACTTGATTCTATTTGGTGAACAACTAGCGACAAACTCGAAAGATTAGGGAGCAAACTTCGACAAACTCGAAAGATCAGGGAGGAAAATGGCTATTTTTAAACTATTGGAGCAAAACCGTTAAAGTGACCAAACCACAGGGAGCAAAACGAAAGTTTACTCTATATCAAAATACCCTGTGGTATATATGCTATTTTACATGTATATTTAATAAAACCCTAAAATTCAGCTATTGTATAGCTATTTTAATTGCTATTTATATTAAAAAACAAAAATAAATAAATTGTCGCTATTATCGCTATCTATCGCTACAACCCTAATAGCGATCCTAAACCTATACGCTACGTAACGCGCTATAGCGATCGCTACGCTCGCTATTGACAACTATGTTTGAAACCACAGCCTAATCGATAAATTACATAGCCAACTCAAGTTTCATCAACATTTTTTTCCTATTAGGGTTTTAGATCAACAACGGATTTACTTGATTTCACGGATCTACAACTCTAGGGTTTCATGCGATCCGATTGCGATCAGAATTAAAACAAATATAACAACTGAAAGCACACGATTGCATCCATCAAAACATAACATTCACAAATCTCTACTGAATCGTTCGTTAATTACCTGTGATACAAAGAAACAACGATCGTATACTGATAGGTGCGACTATGACATGCTTATTTGACGCCGGAGCATGACGACGGTTTTGTTGCCGGAGTCAACGGGTAAAGAGACCGGCGGCACATTCTGTTTCTCTTTATAAAAAGGGAAAAAAAATCACAACACCACTGTAGCAAAGTGGTGTTGTGATTTGATATATATATTAATGTCGTAGTTGGTCAATTTAATAGTGATTTAAAGGAGTTTTAACAAAAAAAAAAGTTATTCTTTCAGGTAGGCGCATCAGTGGCGGACGCAGAAATTATTTGCTGGGGGTACGAATGAGGTGTTCAACCATATTTTGAATGGGTGCGGTCGGGTTTTTTTTACCTAAAAGATACACTATTTTTTTTTTCAAGGGGTGCGGCCGCCCACCCTGGCCAAAGGATAGGTCCGCCCCTGAGGCGCATGTTTTTACGGTTTTTTTCATTTTAAAGAGTTTTTAATAGAAAAGAGTATTAACATGATAGCGGTGACGAATGCAAGATTTATTTACTAAATGAAGACGATCTAAAAGTTTAACCTTACTTTTAAAGGGGGTGGTTGATGATTTTACCCACTGCCCATAAAATACACTTTTTTTTAAGGGGGGCGGGACACCCATTCCTCACCCTTACATGTGGCTTTGCCACTGACATGGTGTCTTGTAGATGCACGTTTTTATCTTTCACACAACCGATGGGTGTTGTGAACTTTTACTGAGCTTTAAGTGAAATGAGGTATTAGGGTGGAGGGTATAGTCAATCACCCTAGGGTGTTTGAGTGAAATCCTATCCAATAATATTATGCCATGTCAACTCCCCATTTTACACTCAATCACTAGGTATAGTCAAACACCCCTCAATTAAAAAAAAAAAAAAACCTGATTGGTTGAGATATCATATCTCCTCTCTCCTCTCCTCTCACTCTCTCTCACCCATTTTCGGTAAACACTCACCCACAATCACATGGTATAGTCACCGATTCGGTGACTCTACTCAAACACCCTTATACCCTCCACCCTTAGGTTAATAAGATCACTAGAAATGATTGGGTTAGCATGCTATTCTTAACTATCTTAAAGTATAAAGTCGGTACTCCATTTTATACTTTGCTACAATCTCTCCCTTTACCCTGAATTTCCACAATCTAGCCCTCGTCTTTCAAACTTTGCTATTATCACCCCTCTACGTTGATTTTCCACCACTTCCTCAACTTTTACGTATTTACGCCACCAACCCTCTACTTTTTCATTTATACTATCACCTCCCCATCTTTTACACATTTCCGCCATCACATCTCTATTTTTACACTTTGCCTATTTTGCCACCACCCCTTTACTTTTATACTTTCCATTTTTACCCTTCTATTTTTATTTTCCCTCAAAACCGACACTCCCACTTTTATACTTTTCTACAATCGCCCCCCTTACTCTGGATTTCCAAAATCTAGCGCTCACCTTTCAAACTTTGCTATTATCACGCCTCTACTTTGCTTTTCCATCACCCCCTCAACTTTTACGTATTTACGCAACCAATCCTCTACTTTTTCATTTATACTACCACCCCTTCATCATTTACACATTTCCGCCATCACCCCTCTACTTTTACATTTTGTCTTTTCTACCACCACCCCTCTACTTTTATACTTTCCATTTTTACCCTTCTACTTTTATGTTCCCTCAAATTTTAGACTTTTCGTTTTTATCCCTTGCAGTATTACTCCATTTTATCCGCTAGACTACCACTCTTACTTTGCAAATACCAATGCACTGTGTTTTACGAAATGTCTTAGTCAATGTGTTTTACGAAATGTATTAGTCATTGTGTTTTACACGTCATGTCTACCTTTGTGGTTTACTCTTTTTTTTGTAATTGTGTTTTATGCATTATGTTTTACATTTTTTTAATTGTCTATTACAAATTGCGTTTTACGAATCGTGTATTGCCTTTCTACATGTTTCCACCCGTCGCGTGCCGCCGCAACGCGCGGAGGACAAAAATGCTAGTTTAATATTAATAGAAAAACCTCGTAGTTGCTCCACTACCTTAATTCCAGCTAAGGCCCTCTCCTCACGCCCATTCAAAAGCCACAATACATAGTCTAATAAGCAACAAGTCAAATCGTTAGTCACAGTTTTTATTATTGTAAACCAAAACTAAAACGATAGAAATTGAAACTGAACCACTGTTACTAAGGATTTGGCTTCAATCTAACTTTATAGGTTAGACTTATTATTATTATTATTTAAATGGCAAAGGTTACATGAACTCCTGATCCTAAACTACACCAATAAATACTAAATTACAATTCATGCGAGTATTTAAACTTTGGTCTTTTTCTCTAAGAGGCAAGTTCTTCAAAAGACAAGAGTCTTTATTACTCAGCTATAGCTGAAATGGCATGTTAGGCTTATTTCAAATTTAAAATAAAAGCTTTCCAAAATAAAAATTGGAAGAAAAAAAACAAGATGTCCACCAAAACTTTAAAAAGGATCAACTTGCACAAAAATACACAAAACAAACAAGGTGTTAACTATACGTTGATGCTTAAAACCAGCATGCTTTAAAAAATGATTAAAGAGTTTACTTTTAAAAGTTCCACGAGTGTGTCCACCAACAAACTTTTAAATTAGTATAAAATCTAGGCAACTCTTAGTTAGAAAAAGATATTTTTGATTAATGAATATTTTTTTATTTTTTAATTAGGAATCCATGGCACAAAAGAACGTGGCTTAATTAAATATCTAAAATATTAGAAACTAGTATATATATATATATATATATATATATATATATATATATATATAGGGAGAAGATCATGCGAGAACTACCTCTTATTGCGAGAACCACTGTGAACACAACCAAAAATGCCTAAAAATAGCTAAAAATCACAAAAATTTTTTTTTTTGATTTTTTTAATATTTTTTATGTTAAAATCGCTACTTTTCGAAGCAAAAAAAAAAAAAAAAAAATTTTTGATTCGAAAAGTAGCGATTTTAACATAAAAAATATTAAAAAAATCAAAAAAAAATTTTAGATTTTTTTTAAATTTTTTTAGGGGTTTAGTTTTTAGCATTTTAGCTTGGGGGGGGGGGGGGGGGGTTAGGTTTTTTTTTAGGTTTTTTGGGGGTTTTAGTTTTTAGCATTTAGCTTGGGGGGGGGGGGGGGGTGGGGGTTAGGTTTTTTTAGCTATTTTAGGTTGTGTTCACATTGGTTCTCATGGTTCTCACAATAAATGGAGTTCTCGCATGAGCCCCTCCCTATATATATATATATATCTATATATATATATATAATTTTTTTTTGAACGGCAAATTTGGATCACTGACGGACCACTGGAGTATCATCGTGCCACCAGAGGAACCACCCGATCATATCCATCTCCACTAGGCATAATGCCTATACACCAATTCAGGAGGAAACCCAATAAATATGGGAAAACCCCCTTGTGGGAATCGAACCCAGGACCTATTAGTCCCAAAGCTTTATCCCACCTCCAAGATGCCACTAGGCTATAAAGCCATGGGCTAGAAACTAGTATATTACCCGCGGACGTTGCCCCGTAGGTGATTTACATTACGAACATGGTTGATCATACACTAACTTCAAACAAAATTTACAATTAACCATATTGAAACCTAATATAAAAGTCTTCACGTTGATTGAATCCTAGCATAATACAAAATCGCCGCTTCTTTACTGGCTGGGATTGTTACTTCGGACGCTAAGGACTCGTGGAGATGGACTTTGGAAGAATCGGGTATCTTCTCTACTTCTTCTTATAAAAAAGAGGCAATGTCCCAGGTGTCTGTGGATCCTGAATCTCGTGTGTGGAGTGGAGGTTGGATCCCGACCAAGTGTAAGATCTTCAGATCTTCATATGGAGAGCTTTTATGGATCGTATTCCGACTAGGCAGGCTCTTGCCAGGAGGAATGTCGCTGTTGATTCGGAAAGTTGTGCTTTTTGCGGAGTTTTTTCGGAATCTGTGGATCACCTCTTTTCCGGGTGCGAGACAGCTTGTGCGGTGTGGAGTTGGCTGAGCGATTGGGCCAAGATCAACCCGATTTTCGTTTTTTCGTTCAAAGATGTTCTTATGTTGCATAAAGGAACTTCCGAGGACAAGAGGGCGAGAGTTATTATTCGGGGGCTTATTATGGTTGCGTGTTGGTGTGTCTGGAAAGCTAGAAACAACAAAATTTTTTCAAGCGGTAGAGGGAGCGTTGAAGAGATCATCGAGGAGGTTAAATCGTTGGGGTTTTTTGTGGTTAAAGTGTAGGTCAAAGTATAGAAACATTGTATGGAGTGATTGGGTTTTGTATCCTTTCCGTCAGTTCATTAACTTTTTCTAGATAGCCTATGACCAGAAACGATTATATCCTCCAACATCCTTTGAGGTTGTTAAAAGATGTTAGTGTCTTCGCTATTGGACGATATTTTCTTACAAACTGAAACAATATAACAAAAATAATAAGTCTAGCTAATTTACATTTTTTAAATTTGTAATATCTAACTGAAAATAAATACAAACAAAAGGCCAAGTGAATTGTTGTTCAATTGGCTCGGAATCATGGTTGCAATCAATAAGTCAAGCCAACTGGATACCACACTTACAACATAGTAAAGTTCATTATTGCCATTCCATGTACCAATAATGTTAATACCACATTAACAAAATGATCCGTTAAAAGGGATATAAAACCCTTAAATAACAAACCAAATATGAGGCGTAAAGAAAATGTAAGCGTGTCACCCAAATAACCAAATACAACCACAAAGCCTAAAGAAACAACACAATGGTGAAAAAACCACAACTAAAGCACAATTCATAACAATGTTATGCATAGTAATGTTACAAATTTATATATTATAAATTATAAATATAAATATAAATAAATAACAAAGTCTTGAACTAAAGACTCGGAATACTGATGACAACTGGTGGATTGTTTCAAGCCGCCTTAGTTGCGAAGGTAAGTGAAAAAATGCCAGCATATCCTATATCCAAGTAACCTGAAACACCCAACCCGAAACACAGTGGCTTTCAACAACATGCTTACAATAACGATAAACAACAAAGAGGCTTAGATGTTGAAGTCCCACCATCATCGGACATCAAGTGATAAAACAACCAACCATTTAACCTCAGGTCTTGTAAAAACAATCATCACCGCAAATCCGGCAACAAAGAGTATAAACATCCTTGGTTATTATAAAAGATTACCTATTGTTTACTTTAAAGATCAAGTTTAACAAAAGATGGCCATCATTGCATATCAGCTATCACAACGACAAACCTCATTGGAATTAGGTAACCAAACCAGTGCTTCTTCTAAACCGGCATAAACACTTCTTTAAACGCTCAAGTCTTAAGAAAATAAAACCATCTTCGCATATCAGGTAACAAATACACAACCATCAGCAGTAACCATATAACAAAAGCCATGTCAATTGGATGAGCTCCAATATAAAATATACAAGCATCATCACAATAAGCAACCAACAAAACCATAAAAGTAAGAAATAAGAATGTGCATAGCAAAAATCAAGAGAATACCGCAACTATAGTCATCAGTGGTACAACAACAAAACAAATCGGTGGTCAAAACTCAGCATTCAACATCACCAATTTGTAAAAAGCTCAGGTCCTAAAGAACAACCATCGTCTCCAAAAAGACATGAAGACAAGAAAAACAATCAAGGAAATTTTTTTTTCTTTCAAACTTAGTTGTAAAAGAAACAAACATCATCGCATAAACGACATCCCAAACCGTGCATCCGAAGAAAAATTCTTCAAAACTCTGACACAAATGAAACATCCGTCATCGCCCAAATAAAACAACATAAAAACACAAAATCAAAAGACTTACTGTAACATTTCCATTTTTTATATTAAAATAAAATATATAAAAACTTATATTATTAAACGGGTAGATTACGGGTAAGTTGACTGTTAGAAATATGAGATATTTAGACGAACATAGGATCCGTTTAATAATTAAATTATAATAATACATTATAATTAACCTTACTCCATTTTTAACGAAACTTAGGTTAAAATGTAGATAAAAATATTTTGGTTCTAATGTCATATTCATCGTTTTATAAAACGTCATATTTTAGAAGTTATAAGCGATAAATGAGCGAAGCATCTGAATTAATTATAAATAATAAAATAATAATTTAAAACTAACAAACTGAAAATTGAAAGTGCATGTCACACCCCCAAAATATCACATGCGGGAACCCCCGCGAGGCGTGTGACGTACAAGGATCTAGCCACCAATCACATTGAACTCATAACAAGACTTGTTGTAAAACTTTCATTTATTAAAATAAGTCGTACAAAACATTTTATTGTTCAGCGGAAGCGTAATACAATAGTCAAGAATTTCATAACCCAAGTGAATAAAAACCAATAGACTCGTCTAATGATTTCATGTAACTCGACCCATGACCACTCCAGCATCCCAGACAGCAAGTTCCAATGATATGTACCTATAGACCTGCAAGCATGTAGAAAAGTGTATCAGACAACGCTGGTGAGTTCACAGTTTTGTTTACCGAGAATCGTGTTACATGTTTTACTGTCAAAAGTTTAGTTCAGTTCGAAAGCAATTCCAAAAACAACAATGTTGATAATAACTCGATACCGTACAAGATGGCTCCAGATTATTTGCCCGTCCCCAATGCCCCTATCAAAGCATTGGTCATGATTTAAGGTAATTAGTTCACGCCCGTCCTCCCCGATGCGGTGTGAGGGTGCCAAACCTAATAGCGTTATCAACTAATAACCCCGTTGCCTCCCCGGCAACCTTTTCGGTAGATGATGGGACTTAAGGTGATAGGAGTGAGTGTATTATCCAACATTCCGGTTTAACATTCCAGTCAAACCCATTACCCAATATTCCTCCCCGGAATATTTACCAGATGTCCCTCCCCGGGACGCATGCTTGAAAAAGAGCAGTGAACTCACCTTAGATTTGCTCGGTATGTTACGTTACATTACTCGTTCCAAGTTGGTCAACCAAACCCTACCGTGGTTACCAAAGATAATAAGTTTCGTAAACACATATCCAAGTCACGTATTCAACGAGTCACATGTAATATCATTATCACTTAACACATAGCAACATTTAGATTTCATACGTGTTCATAACACAAGTTCTTGTTCCCAACAGGAGTTACCAACAACATCAGTTTCATAATAATTATATCTCATATTGTCACAGATTGCATTCATCACAAAGACCACCATTTATCACATAACAAATACTCGGTTCTCATATAAGCCCACATCTCATGTGAAAGACACAATACAACATATAACAGAGGAGTTTCTACTCACCCAAACCAGATTAGATTTCCCATTCTTAGAGAGCATTATTACCATGCATCAAATATCATTTATAATTCAACTATCTGATATCATATACATCACAACAGTTTCAGTGTTCTGGCCATGTGCCTTTATGGCGAAGAACCCCCACGGCGAAGGTTTATTCTTCGCCGAGAATGAATGTGACGAAGGTTCCAAATGGTTCGTCAAACACTAGTCGACGAAGACCTAACCTTCGTCGAAGTTAGGTGCGGCGAAGAACCATGAAGGTTCGTCATGAATCAGTCGACGAAGAACCTAACTCTTCGTCGAACTAGATTCTTCGTGGGAGGGGGAGGTCTTCGTCGCTACCCTCAACAGAAAGTCACCATTCCCTTAAATCCAGTCATAATAGTTAACATGTTTGACAATTTCCAAAACGGTTACATGATCAATCGGTTACACATTCTAAATCTACAAGAACCCTAATTATCTTATCATTTAACATCCTCCATCACCATACAAATTAACATCATCAAGCACATCAATATTTGTTTATCATACCAACCCATTCGTGAATGTCATGTTCCATAAACTCATCCAACCCTAATCACGTTCTATCACCCTGTGCATATAGTCAGAACTAATCATGCATACCATTTGGTCTATTGATAACCCCTACTGTACGATACCCATCGAGTCATCGCATTAAACAAATCTCGATGCATACTAATCATATAAAGTAATAACAATCATGCAAGCATAAATCACATAGCTTCCATCATAACGATCAGATTCAAACCAAACAACAAGGAGAGGACAAGTAACCTTAAAGTTATTATACTAACCTTAAGATAATCCAAATATACTTGAATCGATAGGATGAGGGGCTTCAAAATGGAGGAGATCGCCATCGCAGGAGAGGGGAGTGTCTTAGCGTTTTGCTAACTTGTGTCAAAACTATAACCTAAAGCCCTGAATAGCCCTTTTATGAATGTGCGATCGAGACAGGTGGGCCGGACACACTGGTTTGGGCCGAGAGCCCTTTTTGGCGAAGTATCACTTAGCGAAGAATGATTCTTCGCCACGTTATGAGGGTGACGAAGAATCAACCTTCGTCGAAGGTTAGTTGGGACGAAGATCTAATCTTCGTCGACTTAGGTTTCCATTACACATTAAACATTAATCATCACACGTTTAATCAACCAAGCATCAGAATATTTAATCATTCAAACAAACTACACATGACATCACGTAAAACAGATTGTAAAAACAGGATTGTGAAACAAGTGATGCGTATAGGAAAGACCTTGAAATCTCAGATTGTCACATCATCCCCAACTTGAAAGAAATTTCGTCCTGAAATTTGATAAGCAGTCGGAGAGGGAAAGGAAGCGATGAGTATATCAGGATGACTGTGGGTTTTCCCCGGGTACCACATCATTCCCAACTTGAAAGGGAATTTCGTCCCGAAATTCGCCAATGACAGCAAAAGTTGATTCAACCGTCTGAACAATTGAGGATACTAGAGCTTTATCAAATCTTTGCATTCCCACATGAACTCGGGTCCACGTCTTGAGTTCCAACGAACTCTCGCGATTGAAATTCGACTATGTTAACGAACCTTGACTCCCTGGTCCATGTTTTCAATAGATTCCTCGACAACCGCAACTTGTCTAGTAAAGGTATCACAAGTGTTTCATCGGACAAACACTGCCTTAGATTCGAGACATAAATGACATTGTGTAGGTTACCCAATTCGTCGGGTAGCCCGAGTTTGTAGGTCACGTTACCGATTCTTCCCATAATTTTGAATGGCCCAACGGAATTGTAATTTAAGCTTGCCACGCTTCCCAGAGCGTACCACACCCTCCCAGGGTGAGACTTTCAACATGACACGTTCGCCTGCAGCGAACTTCCAGTGTTTCCTTATGTTTATCAGCCTTCTGGCGGTCACACATTGCCGCCATACGATTTGTGTTTTAATCAATCTTCTCATGAGTTTCGAGTACAAGCCCTGGGCCTGTGATTAGGTTGTCACCCACCTTAGCCCAACAAGGAGATTGGCATTATCGTCCATGCAATGCCTCAAACAGAGTTGTCTGAATACTAGAAGGGTAACTACTGTAGTAGAACTCAACCAAAGGTAAGTGTCCTTCCAATTTTTACTAAAGTCCATCACACACATGCTCGCAGCATGTCTTCGAGTGACATGATGGTTTGTTTACTCTGACCGTTTGTCCTATGGTGATAAGCAATGCTCATGTCTAGACGTGAGCCAAGGGTGTTGTGTTTGCCTGTCATAAATCAGGTGTAGATCAAAATCAGAGGTAACAGGAGTTGGCACCCCGTACCTAGAAACCGCCCTTCACAGGTAATTACTCACAGGATATGAAGGCTTGTCAAATTTTCCTTGATTGCACGAGAGTGTACGGGTTACATGAGACAATCAACGATCGCCGAGGTGATATCATCTCCGATTCGGGTTTCAAGTAGGCGAGTGACAAAATCCATGGTAGCCTGTTCTCATTTCCATATGGGTGTTTCCGGTTGCTGGCACAAACCAGAAAGTTTCTGATATTCCACCTTGACTTTCGCACAAGTCAAACATCGTTCACATACATTGCTATATGGACCTTCATGCCCGGTTGCCAGTACCAGATTTATAGATCTTAATATCTCCTAACAAAATTCCAGACGACTAGAATATCAAGGCTGGTGTGCTTCGCTCAACACAGGTTTCCTTGGATTGCTGTATAGTGAGACCCATATTCGTTCCATGAGGTAGTGGGTATCGCCCGATTTGCCAAAAGTTGCTCCTCCATGCCCTGCATGGACTCAACTTGAAAATTCTCTTCCTTCAGTGCTTCGGTTCGAACAGGGCGAATCTGACCAGGTAGGTTAGAGTCGATGGTGTGATGCGAGACTCATACACATCCAGGTTTCACAGTCGAAAACATTCAAAGGTTCCATCCAGCGATGCCATCACATGATTAGCTCTTTCGAAACAAGGGTACACGGGAGGCCCTTGTGATCGGTCTAAGTAATGCATTTGGTACCGTCCAAGTAATGCTCCAACTTAAATCCAAAGACCACAGTTTCCACCACATGTTGTGACTCGTGCAATTCCTCTTCGTAAATCCAGTACGTAAGTCATCTCCTTCTCGTGTTGCATCGGTGCGTAACTGGGACTCTGACTCGAACCATCATGATATACCACTAGATCACCCGTACCTTCGGGTAAAGATGATGCTCAGTGCATTGTAGAGTTGGGTTTCAAAAGCTGAATAGACGTCCTCCTGTTTCGTCTCCCACGAATACACAGCACCCTGCTGTGCTAAAGAGATTTAAAGCCGCTCGATCTTCGAAAATCCCGCGATGAATCTGCGATAGTATCTAGCGAGACCAAGAAATTGTTGTATCCCCAAAGGACTCCTTGGTGCCGACCAATTCTAATTAAATGGATCTTAGCGAGATCCACGTGCAACCCCACTTCGTTGACTACGTGACCAAGAAAGTGTACTTCTCGAATCCTGAAGTCACACTTAGGTAGACTTCGCATGGAGTTGCTCCTCCCCTAGGAGCTCTAAGATGAGAATACAAGTGTCGTTTATGGAGTTCCTTTCTCCTAGAAGTGATTCAAAATGTCATAGATAAACACGGTTGATGAATCTGGCGAGATGAGGTTGACACATACTACTCATGTGATCCCTGAGGCTGCTGGTGTGTTGGATAGCTTATACAACTTGAACAGAAAATCGTAGTGGTCGTACTGTACCTATAACGCCGTGTTAGGAATCATCCTTTCTTCGGACTACCATCCAAAGGCAGCCCGACCCTAAGTCGGTTTTCGAATAAAATCTTGATCATTGCAGCGGGTCAAGCAGGTCGTCGATGCGAGATAGAGGGTGACGGTCTATGATTGCCACCTTGTGGTAGTCTACACACATACGAAAGGACTCGTCCTTAATTTCCACAATAGAGCTCGGGCTCCCCAAGACGAGGAGCTAGATCAATAAAACTCCCATCCAGTAGTTCCTGAAGTTAATTGGACAGTTCTTGCAACCCTCCAGGCGCAAGGCGATAAGAGGTGCCAGAAATCAGGACTACTACTGGCGTGATACACATCTGACATTCATCCTGACAATGTGGGAAGGGGAAAACCTGGACGTTCTTCGGGCTGCGCACCAGTAATCAGTGGTAGGGTAGCAAGGTAGGTGAAACACTTCCGGGCTCCCACCGCCGAAGTGATGCTGATAATAAGTGAATTTCCACCATGAAGAGGTACACATGCAATTTCCTCCCTACAGAAGATTTCTGCTTGAGGCATGGACATCCGGTCCATACTATCGACTGCACCAAGGCTTCTAACAGTAGTAGGGGAAAGGTTAATGTCAAACTCGTGACCTGCCAGATTGAGTTGCACCTTAGGTGAACGTGTGAGACTTCATTTGGCTTGCCATCAGCCACTTCTACAACGTGTCTGTCTTCAAGAGGCGTCGGGTTTAAACAGAACAGAGACAAAGCGATTAGTTACCTAAAAATATACAAGTTGCCATGTTGCTATTATGCCCGGCGTTGCCTACGCCAATCCTAAATGCCCTTCCACGAGCACCACTTCCAGTGTTGTTACTACTATGAGGATTCCCAATACTATCATTGTTCCCTGGGTTGTTGACGTCTTGACTTATCAACGGCCAATTCTTTGTCAAAGTCACCTTCATTTCCATACTGAAAGTTATGATTTGTGAGTACCTTGTTGTCGCCCTGGCCATTGCCTCTAATGTTATTGCTTTGAAAACAGATCCTTGCGATCTTTTTCCCTTAGGGTCCACCTTCCTGTTGTTCTTGTCACGTCCTAGGGTACTGCCCATGGCGCTAGTAATTACACATCCCATATTCCAGTCGGTTTGCAGCGTTTTATGCCCGATTGATTCGTAAGAGTTGGCTCTCAGATGTTGCTTACTAGGGTTAGGGACTCGATTGATGTCAACCTACTGATGTTCGTTGTCAGAAAGCAGGGTCGTCCTAACACTAGGGTTGGTAATGCATCACTTTCATCTTCTTGTCCATCGGTCTTGCGAGTCGACTGAATAGCGCACGGTAAATCGTTAGAGAATCACAGAAGTACCCATACTTCTGAATTTGAGGCGTCAATTTGTTGCGTCAAAGTAAAAGAGAAAAGTGAGAAAGTATAGACCAAACATTTAACGTTTCGACAACTTTCTCAAAGACGTTCGCACTAACACCTAACGTTTCTACACGGCTCTCTAGACGTTCAGTTACGGGTTCAGGTATCACTCAATATCATCAAGACTCGTAAGGGTTCAGAGGGAAGTGAAAGGACCACGTTCAAACAGGAGACATCCATTGCTATGACCCCTATGGATCGTTGTGTTTCACATTTGGTCGAATAATGGAATGGAACCCCTTTCACACTTGTTAGGCCTTGTTGGGACTCACATGCACCCCACATTATTATTATGTGTGCACCCACAATAATAACATGATTTGTAAGCTCATCTCAGCTCCTCCTAACTCGTGTTAAATAGTTCGTCAGACTCGAGTAGCAACAAAGAACATCACAAAACATGGGTCACGAATGTCTAGGGGAGACGCCACACTATCAATCACATACACAGGCAAGTAACACATGAATTCATATTGTTATGCTAAACGTGCAATCACATGCAATATCATATGTAAGTGTTCACTAGTTATGCAGTATAATGAGTAAACGAGATTTCATGATTTCATGTAACTCAACCCATGACCACTCCAGCATCCCAGACAGCAAGTTCCAATGATATGTACCTATAGACCTACAAGCATGCAGAAAAGTGTATCAGACAACGCTGGTGAGTTCACAGTTTTGTTTACCGAGAATCGTGTTATATGTTTTACTGTAAAAAGTTTAGTTCAGTTCAAAAGCAATTCCAAAAACAACAATGTTGATAATAACTCGATACCGTACAAGATGGCTCCAGATTATTTGCCCGTCCCCAATGCCCCTATCAAAGCATTGGTCATGATTTAAGGTAATTAGTTCACGCCCGTCCTCCCCGATACGGTGTGACGGTGCCAAACCTAATAGCGCTATCAACTAATAACCCCGTTGCCTCCCCGGCAACCTTTTCGGTAGATGATGGGACTTACGGTGATAATAGTGAGTGTATTATCCAACATTCCGGTTTAACATTCCATTCAAACCCATTACCCAATATTCCTCCCCGGAATATTTACCAGATGTCCCTCCCCGGGACGCATGCTTGAAAAAGAGCAGTGAACTCACCTTAGATTTGCTCGGTATGTTACGTTACATTACCCGTTCCAAGTTGGTCAACCAAACCCTACCGTGGTTACCAAAGATAATTAGTTTCATAAACACATATCCAAGTCACATATTCAACGAGTCACATGTAATATCATTATCACTTAACACATAGCAACATTTAGATTTCATACGTGTTCATAACACAAGTTCTTGTTCCCAACAGGAGTTACCAACAACATCAGTTTCATAATAATTATATCACATATTGTCACAGATTGCATTCATCGCAAAGACCACCATTTATCACATAACAAATACTCGGTTCTCATATAAGCCCACATCCCATGTGAAAGACACAATACAACATATAACATAGGAGTTTCTACTCACCCAAACCAGATTAGATTTCCCATTCTTAGACAGCATTATTACTATGCATCAAATAGCATTTATAATTCAACTATCCGATATCATATACATCACAACAGTTTCAGTGTTCTGGCCATGTGCCTTCACGGCGAAGAACCCACACGGCGAAGGTTTATTCTTCGCCGAGAATGAATGCGACGAAGGTTCCAAATGGTTCGTTAAACACTAGTCGACGAAGACCTATCCTTCGTCGAAGTTAGGTGCGGCGAAGAACCATGAAGGTTCGTCATGAATTAGTCGACGAAGAACCTAACTCTTCGTCGAACTAGATTCTTCGTGGGAGGGGAAGCTCTTCGTTGCTACCCTCAACAGACAGTTACCATTCCCTTAAATCCAGTCATAATAGTTAACAGGTTTGACAATTTCCAAAACGGTTACATGATCAATCGGTTACACATTCCAAATCTACATGAACCCTAATTATCTTATCATTTAACATCCTCCACCACCATACAAATTAACATCATCAAGCACATCAAGATTTGTTTATCATACCAACCCATTCGTGAATGTCATGTTCCATAAACTCATCCAACCCTAATCACGTTCTATCACCCTGTGCATATAGTCAGAACTAATCATGCATGCCATTTGGTCTATTGATAACCCCTACTGTACGATACCCATCGAGTCATCGCATTAAACAAATCTCGATGCATACTAATCAAATAAAGTAATAACAATCATGCAAGCATAAATCACATAGCTTCCATCATAACGATCAGATTCAAACCAAAAAACAAGGAGAGGACAAGTAACCTTAAAGTTATTATACTAACCTTAAGATAATCCAAATATACTTGAATCGATAGGATGATGGGCTTCAAAATGGAAGAGATCGCCATCGCAGGAGAGGAGAGTGTCTTAGGGTTTTGCTAACTTGTGTCAAAACTATAACCTAAAGCCCTTAATAGCCCTTTTATGAATGTGCAATCGAGACAGGTGGGCCGGACACACTGGTTTGGGCCGAGAGCCCTTTTTGGCGAAGTATCACTTGGCGAAGAATGATTCTTCGCCACGTTATGAGGGTGACGAAGAATCAACCTTCGTCGAAGGTTAGTTGGGACGAAGACCTAATCTTCGTTGACTTAGGTTTCCATTACACATTAAACATTAATCATCACACGTTTAATCAACCAAGCATCAGAATATTTAATCATTCAAACAAACTACACACGATATCACGTAAAACAGATTGTAAAAACAGGATTGTGAAACAAGTGATGTGTATCGGAAAGACCTTGAAATCTCGGATTGTCACAGTGCACGTGTGCTGTGTACGTGGAAGAAATAGAAGTGTTCTCCAAGTTATCCATTTGCTATAAATTGAGCACACAAGAAGCCTTTCAATTTGCTCAAATCCCTTTCTATTCTCTATATCGCTCTCTCTGCTTCTATAAACAACAAATTTTCTTTAAACATTAAACCCATAAATCCTACAAAGCCCTGTCCCGTTTTAAGTGTTTTAACCCCTGATCACTGATTCGATACCCTGTCCGATCGATCTTAAACCCAACAACGGATATCAAGGCACTGCCTGATAAAGGCTATGCTTTGTAAACTACGTTGGGGTTCTGATCTCATGATGTATTGATAAAGTTGAATTGGGTTATTACATTAAACACGAGTGCATTATATATTTTATTAAATAGCTTAGGAGTTATACCCAAGATTATACCAGGAGGCTTTTATTTGAACCCTAAAGTTACAAAGTGAGTCATTCTTCTTTTCATCATATTGCTTTACAAAACCTTAAATGTTTTTCGGTTATATTTACAGTGATTAAGTCTTTGTAATCTATAATTAAAAAAATGTGACATAAAGTGTGTAATTAAATATTGTTATACACAGTATTTAATAAAATTATATTGATATTGTGTAATACATATAAACAATATAATTTAAATATACATTATATATTACTATGTATAATATCAATAATTTTAAATCTTATAGATAAACTATATGGTATATTATATTACATATATAATGTTCCTAACTTAAATATACATATGTTCCACTTTATGCATTATATTGTGTGTCCCACATTTAATATCATATTTTATACTATTTGAACAATTACATATGTGTATATAGAGCTTTATGTATCAATATATATACATTACATCGTGAGATTTTAAATATTATATTTAACATTTAAAATAGTATATTATAAAACCTTAATATGTAAACCTTAATGTATATGATAAAAAAATTAAACGATATATGTCAATTATATATTTAACTAAGGTGTACATCGAGAATACATTATTTTAAAACCCGGTATGTGGGAATTGGTATACATTATTTGATAAGCTTCACTAGTTGAAAGAATGATCAACAGTGATATGACCACAGTCACTAGTTGAAAGAACGATCAACAGTGATACGACCACAATCACTAGTTGAAAGAATGATCAACAGTGATATGACCACCGTCACGGGAATCACCTGGTGACAAATACCTTTGAATAATAGTAAGATATAATATATATTACTTGATAACCTTCACTATTTGATGAAAGTTAGCCAATGAATTATATGACCACCGTCACATCGGAACTGCCACCATATGACAAATACTGATTAAGCTTTTGGGTAAATATAAACAAATGTACAAACCCTTGATGCTGTAAAGTATAACAATATATTTTTATAAAAAGTGGAATGAACTCGCCAGTATTTCTTGCTGATAAAATGTTTTCAAAACGCGTTTAAGGTAATTTGTTGTAATATTAATAAAAGCCAGCTATGGAGCACTGAAGGCTTAAATAAAATGACTATAAATACCTGAATAAAAGAAGAAATTTATGTTTTATTTATTTGGGTTTATCCCTATAAAAACATTTGAATTGAATATGGGTTTTAGCCCATTTATTTAATGTTAAAAGTTGGTGTTTTTATAAACTCTGAAATTATTTCCTAACTACGATCCCGAAGAAAATTCTTTCCGCTGCGTATTTAATAAACACCGGTACCACTTGACTGGTTCACGGCTCCCGCTCACAGGGTGGGGTCGGGAGTTGTGACAGAAGGTGATACCAGAGCCACTGTTTTAAGCTATTTAGGTGTTCTTTTAATACCTAAACTTAAACAATAAAGTTAGGAAATTAATACAAAGTAACATATGTGTTAGTTTTGTAGATTTAAATATATGTATATATATATATATATAGGAGAAGGATCCGTTAGAAACCACCCTTTATTGCGAGAACCGCGAGAACCAATGTGAACACAACCAAAAATACCTAAAAAAAACACAAATTTTTTTTTAATAATTTTTATCAAAAAATCGCTACTTTTAGAAGCCAAAAAAAATTTTAAATTTAAAAAAAAAAATTGGCTACTAAAAGTAGCGATTTTAATGTAAAAAATATTTTTTTTTTAAATTTGTGTGTTTTTTTTTTATTTTTTTAAGTTTTTTGGGGGTTTAGTTTCTAGGATTTTAGCTTTGGGGGGGGGGGGGTTAGGGTTTTTTTTTGGGGGGTGGGGGGGGGGTTTAGGTTTTTTTGGGGGGGGGGGGGTGGGGGTGGGGGTTAGGTTTTTCTTAGGTTTTTAAAGCTATTTTTGTTGTGTTCACATTGTTTCTCGCGGTTCTCACAATAAAGGTGGTTCTCGCATGAACCTTACCCTATATATATATATATATATATGCACATGTGACTCTTGAAAGTATTGTTTTGTTTTAATTATTCTGTGATATTAATAATTGAAAATGTTTACAATTAAGATGTCTAATGAAGTATCACATAATCCATAAGTTCATGCTAATAATGAAAATCCTTTGGATAAAAATGCTATAGAAAATATAATAGCCCAAGGAATAGCTAATGCTATACCATTAATAATTGAAGCTGCTAAAAACCCCATAGAACACACCAAAGCTGTTAGTAGCAAGCATACTCGTGTTGACAGTTTTAGCCATAGTGTCAATGGAGGCAATGAAGATACTATAAAAACCTCATTTCCCAAGAAAATGAAGGCGATGACTCTCGGGTGTACCTACAAAGAATTTCTAGCTTGTAAACCAACTGAGTTCGCAGGCAGTGAATGAGCCACGACTGCTCTGCGATGGTTGGAAAAGACGGAAGTTGTTCTTAAGATCATCAAATGTGCTGAAGAAGATAAGGTGATGTATGCTTCCAACCTCTTTAAGGAAGAAGCCTTAAAATGGTGGAATACAATTCTTCAGGCAAAAGGAAGTGACATGGCTTATGCCATGAACTGGGGAAAATTCAAGGAAATAGCAAAAATGAAATTTTGTCCCCCTTATGAAAAGGAACAAATGGGTAACAAGTTCCTAAATCATAAAATGATAAATGTGAATTGTTGTGAATATACGGCAAAGTTCTTCGAATACGCCAGAATGGTACCAACTCTGGCTTCACCAGAACCCGTACTCATTTCTCATTATATTTGGGGATTAGTTAGTGAAATCCGAGACATGGTCAAGGCCGCTAGACCACAGACTATTGAAGAAACAGTTGACTAGCTAACATCCTGACAGATGGACTAATCCGCAAAAAAGAAGAAAACAAGAAGAAAGAGTTAGCCCATAAAATTTCCCAAGAATTCTACCCTAACGATTCCTATAATAAGAAAGGAGCTGAACCGTCATTGGAGCAACCTACCTACAGAAACTGTAATAAAAAACATTTAGGAAAATGCCATTTTAGGAGAACACCCTACGGTAACTTCTGCAAGACGACCAGGCATATAGAGGAAGTATGTAGAAGGAAAACTAATATCTGTTTCAATTACGGAGAAACAGGACACATCAAACTATATTGCCCGAAACTGACAAAAGCACCCGACAACAAGGCAAAAACAACAGACGGAGCTAAGAAGAATGTGCGAGCATTCGTACTTACTACGCAGGAAGCAGAAATGATTCCAGACGTAATCGCTGATATGTAATATCTAAGTTAAGTTATTATTTTACCCCTAGTACAAATCAAAGTTTATAAATAAATGCATCCTGTCAAGTATTTCATCTATTCAGAACCATAATAGACTTGTTTGGTCTTCATTTTCATTGAATCATTTATTTGGTTACGACACCTTGTGGTGGCGTTTTCATTAACTTGAAGCTTGAGCTAATCTCATTTTCACATCTGATGTACAGATTTATTTATTTAGTTTCTGTTGGTTCATTATCTTAAACAGTTTTAATAAAATTATGTGTTAAGATAAGAGTACACAAATTCGTATTACATTCTGGTGTACCTCTAAAGATTCTTTCATCGTTGATCGAAAATTCTATGATATTCATTCGGTCTTTCATTATCAATTGAAAATCTTATAAGATTTATTTGAAATGAATATCCAAATTTACTTCATTAACACTTTCACTTGATTACAAACACGGTGAATTTGTTCGGTCACCATAATTATTGAACTATTTTAATCATTACGACACCTTGCGGTGTTGGTATAAACTTGTATCTTGGGCTAATCATAATCATACGAATCATGCAAAACCACGTATGTCTTTCGTTTGACTCATCATTAAAAGTAGTCTTGATGCAATTATGTATTAAGACAATGATACACTAAACTCTGTTGTATTTCGGTGTATCCTTGCAAATTCAATAATGTCAACATACTGATTTTTCCTCATTTCATGATTCGATAATTGACAAATCATTTTCGTGCTGCTATTTCATTTGAGCTTGTTGATTCCGAGTCTTCCTTAATTAACAACTAAAGTAAGTTTTCCTTTGACAATGAATTCTGTTGATTCTAAAAGTCATTTACAACTTGTAAACATTCGATTTAGACATCTGTTGATCATAAATCTCTTTTGGCTTGAACCTGGTCACTTTGGAAATTATATCATTTCATCTCGTTCATTTGACATCGATTTCTGGAACTAATTCAGTTGAACCATTGAGTCCTATGTATTGTAAAACTCGAATCCACAAAATTTGAACATGTCTTGATTCAATTACAGTGTCATTTACCTTAATACTATTAGTATTGATCAACGCATGACATAATTCTAAAATAACATCATAGCCTAAATCTCGAGAACGAGATTTAAAACAAGGTGAGAAGGATGTAACATTTCCATTTTTTATATTAAAATAAAATATATAAAAACTTATATTATTAAACGGGTAGATTACGGGTAAGTTGACTGTTAGAAATATGAGATATTTAGACAAACACAGGATCCATTTAAGAATTAAATTATAAAATACATTATAATTAACCTTATTCCGTATTTAATGAAACTTAGGTCAAAATGTAGATAAAAATATTCTCGTTCTAATGACATATTCATCGTTTTATAAAACGTCATATTTTAGAAGTTATAAGCGATACATGAGTGAAGCAGCTAAATTAATTATAAATAATAAAATAATAATTTAAAACTAACAAATTGAAAATTGAAAGTGCACGTGTGCTGTGTACGTGAAAGGAATAGAAGTGTTCTCCAAGTTATCCATTTGCTATAAATTGAGCGCACAAGAAGCCTTTCAATTTGCTCAAATCCCTTTCTATTCTCTATTTCGCTATCTCTGCTTCTATAAACAACAAATTTTCTTTAAATATTAAACCCATAAATCTTACAAAGCCCTATCACGTTTTAAGTGTTTTAACCCCTGATCACTAATTCGATACCCTGTCCGATCGATCTTGAACCCAACAACGGATGTCAAGGCGCTGCCTGATAAATACTATGCTCTGTAAACTACGTTGGGGTTCTGATCTCGTTATGTATTAATAAAGTTGAATTGGGTTATTACACTAAACACGAGTGCATTATATATTTTATTAAATACCTCAGGAGTTATACCCAAGATTATACTAGGAGTCTTTTAGTTGAACCCTAAAGTTACAAAATGAGTCATTCTTCTTTTCATCAAATTGCTTTACAAAACCTTAAATGTTTTTCAGTTATACTTACAGTGATTAAGTCTTTATAATCTATAATTAAATAAATGTGACATAAAGTGCGTAATTAAATATTGTTATACACAATATTTAATTAAATTATATTGATATTGTGTAATACATATAAACAATATAATTTAAGTATACATTATATATTACTGTGTATAGTATCAATAATTCCAAATCTTATAGGTAAACTATATGGTATATTATATTACATATATAATGTTCCTAACTTAAATATAAATATGTTCCACTTTATGCATTATATTGTGTGTCCCACATTTAATATCATATTTTATACTATTTAAACAATTACATATGCGTATATAGAGCTTTATGTATCAATATATATATTACATCGTGAGATTTTAAATATTATATTTAATAATTAAAATAGTATATTATAAACCTTAATGTATATCATAATAAAATTAAACGATATATGTCAATTATATATTTAACTATGACATAAATCGGGAATACATTATTTTAAAACCCGATATGTGGGAATTGGTATACATTATTTGATAAGTATCACTAGTTGAAAGAATGATCAACAATGATATGACCACAGTCACTAGTTGAAAGAATGATCAACAGTGATACGACCACAGTAACTAGTTGAAAGTAGGGGTGTTCATCGGTTCGGATTATGGTTTATTTGGTTCAGTTTATTCGGTTTTCAAAATTTTGTACCCCAAACCAAAAACCAAACCAAACCAAATAAGGAATATGCAAACCGATCCAAACCAAACCATATTCAATTCGGTTTGGTTTCGGTTAGAAACCAAATAAACCAAATCTAACCAAATTGTACCTAAGTACTTTTTTCCCTAATTTATATTTATGTTTGTGTTCCAACTTCCGAACATCGCAACTAATTTACACCTAACAATATATGAATACAAGAAAGTTTCATTGTGAAATAAAACAAATACATCCATAAAGTAGTCGTAGACATAACCACAAAGTTAAAGTAAGCATAACTAGTTAGTACTTTATTAAAAACATATGTATTTTAAAGTTAAAATGAATACAAGAAATGACTTTAGTTAACAACAACTATGAGAAAAATATGAGAAACAGATTAAACAAAGGGATTGTGATTCAAATGTAACTTTTATTTATCAATTTTCTTTCTAGCTTACTGTTATGAAATATTTATTATTTTGTATTTTGCACATACAAATAAGTCTTATATAATCTTTCTTTTTGTGATATAAAGCTAGAATGACAACCGAATGGTATCAACTAGGTTGATGTTCTAATTGACAATTACTATCCCTTCTAATTACAAGAGATTCTTGGCCTTAAATTTGAGATATGATTTATAATATAAGATACAAGCAAATGGCAAAATAGATATAGAAATCAAGAATAAAAACTAGAATAAATATGGGATCGTATTTACTATTTAGAGGAAATGGAAATCGGAAACTAAAATTAGATCAAACCTGGGGTCTTTGAGATTCACGAGCAACCAAAGAGGCAGAGAGTAACACCAGTAGGCAAAAGAAAATGTAGAAATCTTAAATTCTAGTTTCTATACTGAAGGTCTGAAGTTCTATTATTTTAGAAAAAAGTGGGTTTAACTTGGGCTTTTAGATTTACATTTAGTATTTTGGGTTGCATAAAAAATTGTATATGATTTATAAAATATTAGTATTTTATTTAATAATTTATTAAGTTAAATGGTTAATTCGGTTATCCAAATAAACCGAATAAACCAAATAAAATGAAATGTGGATCCATAAACCGAACCAAAAACCATATTCATAATTCGATTTCGGTTAGAAACCAAACCAAAAACCGAATTCGTTATTCGGATCGGTTTATTTGGTTACGGTTACGGTTTTTATTTGGTTACGGTTTTTTCTGAACACCCCGAGTTGAAAGAATGATCAAAAGTATTATGACCATAGTCACTAATTGAAAGAATGATCAACAGTGATACGACCATAGTCACTAGTTGAAAGAACGATCAACAGTGATACGACCACAGTCACTAGTTGAAAGAATGATCAACGGTGATATGACCATCGTCACGGGAATCACCTAGTGACAAATACCTTTGAATAATAGTAAGATAATATATAATATATTACTTGATAACCTTCACTATTGGACGAAAGTTAGCCAATGAATGATATGACCACCGTCACATCGGAACTACCACCATGTGACAAATGCTGATTGAGTTTTTGGGTAAATATAAACAAATGTACAAACCCTTGATGCAGTAAAGTATAACAATATATTTTTATAAAAATGGAATGAACTCGCCAGTATTTCTTGCTGATAAAATGTTTTCAAAACGCGTTTCAGGTAATTTGCTGTAAAGATAATAGAAGCCAACTATTGAGCACTGAAGACTTAAATAAAGTGGCTATAAATGCTTGAATAAAAGAAGAAATTTATGTTTTATTTACTTGGGTTTATCCCTATAAAAACATTTGAATTGAATATGGGTTTTAGCCCATTTATTAAATATTAAAAGTTGGTGTTTTTATAAACTTTGAAATTATTTCCTAACTACGATCCTGATGAAAAAAATTTCCGCTGTGTATTTAATAAACACCGGTACCACTTGACTGTTTCACGTCTCCCGCTCCCAGGGTGGGGTCGGGGGTTGTGACACTTACGACGGTAATAAAAGAGTAAATTGTCATTTTAATCCATGAGTTTTGTCTAAATTTGCCATTTTAGTCCAAATAGTTTTTTCTCTTCTGGGTCCCTGATTTTTCCCTTTTGTTGCCATTTTGATCACATACCCTAACTCCGTCTAAAAGCCCCATTTTTAACCCGGGGTATTTTGGGGTTTTTCAATTTAAATCTTTCCAGATGCCATTTTAATCCATTCTTTTTAATACACACAAACCCTTAATTGCAAGAGAAACAAAATAAGAACGGAAGCTTCTCAAGATACTCCAAAGCTTCAGCAAGATGTCCCGGTTTCCCAAACACACCGATCAAACCCAAATCATGTTCAATCTTAGGCTCAATCCCGTACTCCTTCTGCATTTCTTCAAAGTGCAAAAACGCCTATTCAATTACATCCACACCAGGACAAAAATCCAAAACCGCAAGAAACGTCTCTGCATTCGGAACCAATCCGACCGTCCTCATCTGCTCATACATCTCTAGCTCATCATCACCCAACCCATTCAACGCATACCCGTTAATAATACAATGCGAGGACTCCATATTTGTCTCAGGCATATGATTGAACACTCAGCGTGCATCGACCATGCTTCCATACTTACTAAACATATCAATCATTTTATGATTTAACTGAATATCTCCCCTAAAACTTGACCTTAAGGAGCTTAAGAAACTTCCCCCATAACCCAAACAGTTATGAAACACTAAGCATCTGCAAACTCACCCTGCCCCAACAACTCAATAGCTTCCTTAAGTTTCCCCTCTCTATACACACTTAACAAATCAACTTTCTTCACACTAGGGTTAGGGTTTTGAGGCGAATAATTAGAAGTGTGTTGCTGTTGTTGTGGTGGAAAGTTCTGTCTCTGAATTTGGGCTTGTGGTGGATAATTCTGATGCTGATTAGGGTTTTGACGATAATTATGATTAAAACTTTGCTCATTTGGGGGTTAATTAGGATGATAATTAGGGTTTGGGACGCTGATTAGGATTCTCTGGATAAAAACCTTGTTGCGGAACATTTGGTGGGTAATTTTGAGGGGTTTGATGACGTTGATATGTTTGATTTTGATTATCCCAATGATTGAGTGGCTGGTTCCATTGGTTAGGGTTTGGGGCGGTTGATGTGGAGAATGATTTGAGGGTGCTACAGTTGAAAATGGATGCAGGAGAGTGAAGATATGTTACCTTGAATGAAGAAGAAGAGGAAGTAGCTCTACGAATTGCCATTAGATTGCTTAAAAAGAATCAAAAGAAGAAAGGATCAAAATGGCATCTGTAAAGATTTAAATTGAAAATCCCTAAAGTACCCCTACTTAAAAATGGGGTTTTTGGTCAGAGTTAGGGTATGTGATCAAAATGACAACAAAATGGAAAAGTCAGGGACCCAGAGGAGAAAAAAACTATTTGGACTAAAATGGCAAATTTGGACAAACCTCAGGGACTAAAATGACAATTTACTTGTAATAAAACGAAAACCACAAAAAAAATCATCAAGAATACCACCACAAGCAACATCGTTGTTCAGTAAACAACACAAACCAGCAAACAACCATTTAACAATGTAAAACCGGTCACACGTAAACACACAACGCTGTCAACTATGACGTAAGAGCCATCAGAAACTACAAACTCATCGACAAAGACAAAGATGAAAGAGAGAGAAGCAGGCGACTACAATTGAAACCCAAAAGGGTTTCTAAACCCTTAAATATAAATACAAATAATGAGGTGTAAAGCAAATGAAAAAATGTCAGTTAAACAACCTGATAAAACCACAAAGCATAAAGGTACAACACAAAGATACACAAACAACTACCAAAGCACAATGCACAATGTTGGTGCATATGTCTGTCGACTTCGTCTTGTATCGAGTCTTGTATTCGTTTAGATAGATCAGGGAACGTTGTACGAGAAAATAGGTTTTTAGGAGTTGTGTTTGATTTCGCACGAAATGGAAAGAAGTTATTTCGTACGAAATGAACTTTGTTCATTTCGCACGAAATGACATCTGCCTATTTCGTACGAAATACCTGGCCTATATATATGGGTCATTTCATTTCATTTGTAATCGATTCTGATTTCCGGTACCGAACTGCTGCCGACGTGTCTGCTGACTGTAATCGTTGTCAAATCAATATACTAGACATTAAAAGTGATTCTGTGTGTAAATCAAGCTGATTAGAAGTCGATATGTCTGTTTCCGCCTTTCATATTGACTAAGAACTCTTCTGATAGACTCGTTTAGATCGTCTCCCGATCCTACAAGTGGTATCAGAGCTCAGGAGGAAGAGTTCTTGCCAAATCAGCCTGATTTCATCAAAATTTCTGTTTTCTACACCTTCTTTTCAAAATTAAACAAGATTTAATGGTCAAAATGGATTGAATTTCACACATTATAAGCGAAACACTGTTTTAATGAATCCTTGAAAGAATTGGACCTAAAATCGACCTAGAACTTGATCAATTTTATTAAAAACTGATCGAAATGATGACATCAGCAGCATTTCGTGTGAAATAGTCTATTTCGTTTGAATCAGGTCCTTCATTTCGCACGGAATACACCTTGAAACCTTCATTTCGCACGGAATACACCTCGGATCCTTAATTCCGCACGAAATACTTCATTTCGCTTGAGAAGATATTGATTTCGCACGAAATCACCTCATTTCGTTTGAGAGTTATCAATTTCGTATGAAAAGGGTTATTTCGTATCAAGATCATTTCGTTTAAAGGTCATTTCATACCAAAAGTTCCATTTCGCACCAAAGGGTTATTCCACACCAAAAGTCATTTCGTTCGAGACTTGATTTCATGTGAACTTGCATTTCGCTTGAAAATTGTAATTTTGATAATTTGTGAAAGTTGATTACCGAATCATGGAAGAAGAGTTTTATAATGCGTTTGCTACACCAGTTGCTCCAATTACAGCTGCCGAAACTATTTACAGTGAGAATGAGACAGGAACTTACCAAAAACCGCCAAAGCTTATGTATAGTGAAGATTTTAAAGGATGGCAAAATCGGTTTGAAAACTGGGTGCAAGCTTATAAGTTTGACGCATGGTGTTCGTTAGATGTAGATTATGTGAAACCGAAAAATGAACGTGGGATTGAAAAAGCTTTCAGTGATTATTCAGAGATTGAAAAACTGAAATATACCAGTGAAAAAATGATGATTAGTATACTTCAATAAGCAGTAAAAGAAGACATCTTTGTTTTGCTTCAACATGAAAATACTGCTAGATCAATTTGGTTGGCATTGGTTAACAAGTTTAAGGGAAGTGCTGATATGATAAAGAACAAACAAGCTTTACTAAAGAAATCATTTGACATGTTTGTAGCTTTTGAAGGTGAAACAACAAAAATGACAATTGATAGATATTGTCATCTGGTTCTGGAAATGGGAAGATTGGAAATAAAGAAAGACGATGATGAATGGGTTGATAAGCTAGCCGATGCGTTACCGCAGAACAAATAGGGAACATATTTGCTGATCTTAAAACATATGAGAAAATCTGAAAGTATGAATTTGGCAAAGTTTATTCAGAAGATTGAAGAACATGAGTTGGATATTCAGAAAACTACTATCATGAGTAATCCAAATGCTCAACAAGATGTTAGTCTATACTACAAAGGAAACAAATTTGAGACTACTCCAAGTCCAAAGGTTAAGACTGTTTTCAGTGCTGATAGTTCTTCTGGAATAAATGGTAGCACAGTAACTCAGAGTGGTGGATATTCTTCATCATATTCTAGTTTTGATCCGAACTTCACAACACCAAGTCCTCAACGACAGAATTCAACAAATCTGCCATGCAATGTTACATTGAATATTCAAAATGGTCAAAATCTTTCTCCAGAGATGGCTAAGCAACACATGGCATCACTTGTTACTATGTTAGAGTGTTATGAAAGTTTAGTTGCTAGAAGAATTGGAAATCCAATGCTCACCAAAGAGGATTATGACCAGATTGATGCAGAGGAACTTGAATTGATGGATATCAAGTGGTGTTTAGTCAGTGCTGTAAGAAGAGCAGAAAAATTCACACAAATCACCGGAAGAGATGATTTTCGTGATATTGCTGTATCTGCGATTGGATTTGACAAATCAAAGGTTACTTGTTTTCGTTGCAGAGAAAAGGGGCATTTTAAACGAGAACGTAAAAATAAAGAAGCAACCGGAAGACAAGATCAATTTGGAAAGAACGATTATTATCAAAAATCAATTTTTCATCAGATTGTTCAACAACCATCATCATCCCGTGCTATTGAAGACGGAAAGAAGAAAGCTTTTATTGTTAATCAAGACGATGAAAAAGTGGCAGAGGGATTTAGCTGGGACAAATACATTCCGGCTGATTCAGGATTAGTTGCTCGAATCGTGGAAGAAGAAGAAGTCAAATCTAAGCCAAAAAGAACGAAGATTTCAGATCATCAGAAAGTGATGAAGATACCGATGATGAGGAAGAATACATTAATAATGCTAGAAAAAGTTTAGACTCATTGAGTTTTAATTTGTTTTTTTGCAGATAAAATTGAGATGTTGAAAGAAAAAAGAGATGCTCGTCTGAAGAAAGAATTGGAAGAATTAGAAGCAAGAAAGATTGCTGAAGAAAAGGCAAAAATGGAAGCCGAGAAAGCAGAAGTTGAGGAAAATTCGACAGAAAAGGTTGAAGTTGAAGGGTGGGAAGCAGAAATAGAATTCGATAAAGAACCAATGACTGAAAAAGTGATTGAGAAAATAGTTGAGAAAGTAGTTGAAGTTGAAAAAATCGTCGAAGTTGAGAAGATTGTTGAAGTTGAAAAGATTGTCGAGATCATTAAACCTTGTTTGAAATGTTTAGAATCTTGCAAACATTGTGAAGAGAACGACAAGTAGATTCGTTAACTTGAAGAGATGAAAGAAAAGTTGTAGTCTGATGTGAAATATGTAAAATAATCGTATGATGTGCTAAACAAAACAGTTGATAGTTTGAACAAAACAAACCTGGAAATGGGAGCTGCTCAGACAATGATGAGTTCAACTTTAATGACAAAGCAGAAGGTCATCAATGAGTATATAGAAGATTGTGCAAAACTGAAGCAGGATTTGGAACTCAAAAAGATTGAAAGTGAAAGAATCAAACGATTGTTGTTGAGTTATACAACTTGTGATTATTTGATTGATCGAGTTTATCCTACTGTTGCAGGTCTTGAAGCTTTTTAAGATAAAAGGACGGAAGATACGGATGCTGGTAAGAAACCAAATGTCAAGTATAATAAGTGTCCGCCCCCGATTTGGAATAGTTATTCTCCCAGAAAGCCTAATGAGGAACGATTAAAAAAGGCAGTCAACATCAAGTTAAAGTCTGAAATCATTGATGAGTTACCAGACAACATTGACGTCACATTCACAGCGTCTGACACTGATCATGAGTCTGAGTTACTAAAGAAAGTGGTCGATCAGGTGTTGGATATGGATGAAGAGTCAAAGTTGGAGTCTAAATCTGAAAGTTCGAGTTCATCAGACAAGAGTCCGAGTTTACCAGTCAAACGGGTTTATAATAAAGAATTTCTGATGTCGAAAAATAATTTGAATGACGAAACATTCAAAGTTGCATATACTTTGAAAAATTCTGACAAGTTATTTTCTGATGGAGAATTTCCAATAAGAAGTGTCAAAACTGAAATGATCAAACAGGTTTTCAAATTAACAGAAATTAATATTTCTGACATAAAAGATTTAAATCTTACTGAAAAACCTAAAAAATACACTTCAAGAGTTCAACAGAGATTGAAGAAGAAAAAGGGTTACAGTTCTGGTTTAGGTTATCGAAAGAAACCAAACCATAACGGTAATTTCAAAAAGCAGGGATTAGGTTTCATTCCCCCGGAAAATCATAAATATGAGAAAACTTATAAAACAAAAACTAAATTTGTTTCAGGTGCAAGTTCAGTAGAAGAAGAGAAGAAACCATTCTGGAGACAAACAAACAAAGAGTTTCTTGCTGAAAGGAAAAAGAATCTGGTGAAAGAATCTGAGAAGAGAGTTGAAAGAAGAACCTGTTTCAAATGCCAAGAAGTTGGACACATCGTTTGGAACTGCCCAATGTCCATCAACACAAAACAGGGAGTTACTTCTAACTCAAAGTTGAAAAAGAAATGTGTTGATGAAAAGAAACAACCAACAGAAAGTTTTAAAAAATTCAAAGATTCGACTTTCGAAACTGGTGAAAGTTCGAAACGTTTTTACAAAAGAAAAGTCGATTTGAACAAACAAAAATGGGTTGTTAAAAGTTCAGAAACCAGTTCTGACAATGAATCTGACTCGTCAAAGTTAGAGAAGTCATTTGTAGTGAAAAGTTATGAGAATTCCGTTCCA
Source organism: Helianthus tuberosus (assembly GCA_030545235.1). Lineage (NCBI taxonomy): Eukaryota > Viridiplantae > Streptophyta > Magnoliopsida > Asterales > Asteraceae > Helianthus > Helianthus tuberosus. The sequence continues at coordinate 195,007,389 of CM060442.1, read as the reverse complement.
GAAATGAACGATTAAAACTTTCCGCCATTGTCGAAAGATAATTTGAAATCCAAAGTTGGTAAGATTGAGATTTCAGATCAATTCTTCTAAGGTAATGAAGAATTTGATGCTGAAAAGGTTTTTAATGGTAAAGTCAAACATATATTTGGAAAGATGGTTGATGGGAAAGTAAAGGATGTGAAAGATTTTTACAAATAAAAAAGATGGTGGGATAGAGTTGAATCAAAATCACCCAAGGCTGGTCAGGCTTGGGTAACAGCTTTTTCTACTTAAAATCCTGACTTGCCGGAGCTCCCAGGTTGGTAATTGTGGAGCAGGAATCGGCATCTTTCTACAAGTGATATTTCGACCTACAAGTGGTTAATCAAGGTCATTAAGTTGAACTTGATTTAACTTGCATTCACAAGTGGTTGAAAGAACAAAATGATGAATGAAATCACAATCCTACAAGTGGTTACAATAAAATGTATTTTCTGGAAAAACCATTTTTGATTAAAACAAACTTAAGTGTTTTGAAATCATAATGGGAAAATAGTTTGTTGTCAGGGGGAGTTCTGATTGTTTATGCCAAGAGGATGGCGAATTGAAGCAATTCGAATCGGTTTGTCAGTTTATGTGTACAGTTTGTTTTCAAATTTCCTTTAAATGATTTTGAATTTTAGGGGGAGTAAGAAATTTCGGAAAATCCAAAAACATTAGAAAAATTGAAAAATCCAAAAACATGATAAAATCAAAAAAGAGTTTTGTTGAGAAAAAGAGGAAATGATAGTACATCAGTGAACAATCACAACATGCTAAAGAATTGGAAAGTCTAAAAGTGTTAAACGGTCTCACTGATGATGTGCCAGTAGGTTTTTACACGCTTAGTAGATTGTGTTAAAGATATAAACCTAAATTTCAAACTTACTTATTTCGTGGGGAACGTCTCTCGGATATATGGGTAACCCCCGATATCTTGTTTGAAAGACCCCTCTTTCTGAGATACTAGGTCTTTATGCTTAGTGATATCTGGGGTATTATCCCGGGACTTCTGATTTTGCGGAAGCAATGGCCTAGTCCCCGTATAATACTTTTCGCTTGCTTGAAATAATAGCACCCCCCTCAGCATAAAAAATGATGAAACATTGCAAAATGCTAATCATGAGCTGTTGAAGAAAAGATTCTCTAAAGGTAACACACCGAAAGTCGAAGCCATCATCTCTCTGATTTTGCGGAAGCAATAGCCTGAGCTCTCATGGCCCTCGCATTTAACCCTTACAGATATCATCTAGGTATACTCACCTGTAAGACTGAATATTGGGATCTGGATACGGGAGTATATTCTGAGGTGGGACACGCGAATAAGTTTAAGTCTCTAAAACATTAATCTCGTATCTCGAAACCGTTGAACTTTGTGTGAAAATTTAAGTGGATCAGTATACTGACAATCTAAGTGAATCGTTTAGAACTTAAAATGTTTAAAGCTTAACGGTCTTGGTGATTTGTCTCATAAACTGATATGATCATCTTACACAAACTCACAAAAATATTGTCTGTAAATATTTCTTTACTATATTTCTTTAAAACAAAACCCAAAAAGAGTTTCAGTGTGTTTTAGCATAAACTTTTGAAAAATTCAAAAAGATTTTCGATAACTGATGATGAAAAGCTGATTTTCAAAATTCCAAGGGCTAAACATGATGAACAACAGGTTGGGAGAGTTTGTTTGAAATAAGATTTGATTTTGAAATGATTAAATGGTTCATTAAGTTGAAACAAAATTTTGAATGATATTCTTACTAGTGATTTTCATAGACTTTAAATGTTAAATCATTTTGAGATTTTTTTTACAAGTGATTCACAGAAAATAAAGTTGTTAAATTTTAAATTTGTGAAATTTATTGTGTGGTAGAGATTTGTGCAGGTCCCCATGTCTAAACCAGAGCAGAGGTTGAGCCAGGTTTCGATTATAGAACCTGTAAAAGCAAGACTACGATCCCAGAACAATTTAAGGGGAAGTCTGCTAGCAAAGGGGAGTTTGAAGTTAGTAGAGCCAAGTTCGATTCTAAGGATTATCGCAAGCTGCTAATACTAAAGAACTAAAGGAATCAACAGATCTGATCAAGAGAATTAGAAAGCTCAAGAGCCAGATTGCAATTCTGAACCTATGAAGAAAAGAGGATACTGAAGATTGTTAGATCAACATTCAAGGGGGAGTTTGAATGATAAAGAGCCCAAAGACTGATAAAGGCTGAAGACTCGACATGCTGAATATTTGTACTGAAGACTCGTCGACATCCAAGGGGGAGTCTGTTGGTGCATATGTCTGTCGACTTCGTCTTGTATCGAGTCTTGTATTCGTTTAGATATATCAGGGCACGTTGTACGAGAAAATAGGTTTTTAGGAGTTGTGTTTGATTTCGCACGAAATGACATCTGCCTATTTCGTACGAAATACCTGGCCTATATATATGGGTCATTTCGTTTCATTTGTAATCGATTCTGATTTCCGGTACCGAACTGATGCCGACGTGTCTGCTGACTGTAATCGTTGTCAAATCAATATACTAGACATTAAAAGTGATTCTATGTGTAAATCAAGCTGATTCGAAGTCGATATGTTTGTTTCCGCCTTTCATATTGACTAAGAACTCTTCTGATAGACTCGTTTAGATTGTCTCCCGATCCTACACACAATGATGTTATCCACCCCAATGTTACAAATTAATAACTACCAATGCACAATGCACAATGCGGTGGGGATTCTTTAGTTATAACTAAGTCGATCTATGACCCGCACATTATGTTAAATATGACAAACGGAAAAAAATAGATGATGTAAAAACGTTCACCCATACACGCACGTTGTGTCGTGTTAACTCGCAAAATTTAGAACGAAACGTAAAAACGTTAAACCAAAGACGCACGTTGCGATGTGTTAAGTCACAAAATTTAGAACCAAGCATAAAGCGTAAAGTTTGTGGAAATGAAAACTATAAAGGACCAAAGTTGAAAGTAAAAAAAGTTGTGATGATAGATTGCAAAAGATAAAAAGTTTTGGGTTAAAAGTAAAAAAATAATAATTTTGGGTTAAAAGTAATTTATGAAATACTTTTGGGTGAAAAGTAAAAAAAAAAATCAATTTTTTTTTGGAAAAACCCCAAAGCCAAGGTTACAACAACCATATGCATAACCATTTTTTCTTTGAAACCCCCCCAAAGCACACCCTGCGTTGCAGCGGAACATAAAACGGTGTCAAATAGTACTAATGTCACACAACCGTCATCGACCACTAACATTGACTCGACCTAGGATCTGCGTGTTGCGAAGAACCTGTCAAACACGAAAAAATAGAGGTAAAAGCGTTGAACCACACATGCACGTTGCGCCGTGTTAACTTGCAAAATTTGAAACAAAACATTAAAAAGTTGAACCACACTCGTACGTTGCGTTGTATTAACTCGAAAAATTTAGAACTTTAGGTAAAACGAAAATTTGCAAAAGATGAAAAGTATAAGTGACAAAAGTTGTGAAGTTAAATTGTAAATAATGAAAGTTTTGGGTTAAAGTTAAAAAACAAATTATGTAGGGTTAAAATTGCAAAAGGTAGAAACCTTTGGGTTAAAAGTAAAAAATCAACTTTTTTTTGAAAAAATTCCAAAGCAGAAGGTACAACTTGTATTGCATATTTTTGTTGCTAATTTATAATATATAATAATACATAAATATGGCCCAATATTTTAGTAAATATAGTTAATAAGATATGTATCGTGTTGCCTTATCTCATTGCAATAGATGAGAGCTTGTTCAGAAACAACTTTAAATAATTATAAAGGTATAACACTAAATGACTACTTTCACAAAATTATGCTAATTAAAATCAAAGCTCTTTCGTTTTTAACTGGTAAAATAGATTTTAAAAATTAAATTATTACCCAACTACTAATAATAAATACAATTTATATTATCAACGTAATCAATGTCACTTCTAACTTACAGTGTCATAACAAAAGACAATCACAATATAATGAAAAAGTAACTTTGTATGCTTCTAAGACCATCACCAATAGAGGTGTTTTTTAGTGGTGTTTTTTGGTGTTAATGTGGCACCTGCCCAACCAATGAGAGCATTTCTCTCTTTTGACCCACTCACATACACAAAAAAACACTATTTCTCTCTTTTCTCTCCTCTTTCCTACATCACACTCACATAACTTTATTCTCTCCATTTTTTCTCATTTTTCCCCACAAACATAACTACACTCTCTCTCCTCCACCTCACACCATCTCTCCTCCACCTCACTTTCTCTCTCTTTAAAAACACCAAAAAACATGTTTATTGTGGATGCTCTAAGACCATGGGGTATGGGGCTTGGGTTGGGGCGTGGGTTGGCTGAAAACGCCCAAGTCACCACCCCGGGGGCTTGGGTTGGGGCGTGGGTTTTGGGCGTGGCCCTTGGGGCTTGGCTTTTAAGCCGGGCGTGGGGCGAATTTGCTTTCCACATGTCAGACTCTCAAAGGCCAAACCAAACTCATGCCCCCAAGCCCCACCATACCCCACGGCCTAAGGGGAGGGGGTGGTTCACTAGTGATAGAATCTATCACTCACAAGCACCAATCAAGTTCCGTCATGTCATCAACCATTTTCATCACTCACAACCTTTTTTAGTCGGGGTGGTCATCACTCACCACCACACCCAACAATTCCTCACACACAATCAATTTATCACGACGTTAATTTTCTCACGCGTGCTTCTATCACTCGTTATAAACTTAAGGGCGGGGTGGGACTTTTCTTTTTATCACTCGTTGATTTTCCCTATAACTCGTGATAAACCATCCGCCCCGTGTGCCCTAATGAGCAAGTTACTATTTTTTTTTATAAAAAATTAGAGTGTTGTAAATTATTTTATAATCACATAAATAAAAGCTAGTAGCATACGAATTACTTCTCCGTTGGGATGAATTGTTTTTACCAACGAAAGTGAAAGTTATAAATGACATTGGTCATACTACCACTATCAATTATTATCGAATAACATGGATTTGCCTTTTTAAGGGGAAAGAAGGCTAGTAATTCTTGAGATGTTATGTCAGCTTGCTAACAACACAATGTTATTCTCTTCTAGTTTTAAAGTATTAAGTGTTGTATTAAGTATTAAGTATTAAGTGGTCCTTCATAGCCACGTACATTCCACCCTCTCTCTTTGTTAGGTCTAGATAGACTTTTTTTTTTTCTCTTCCTTCTTTCTTCTACCTAAGCATATGGAGATGCTCAAAAACTTGCATTACATGTGCTCTAAGAAAGTCATAACCGCGGACTGTCCGCAATGGTCCGAAGCAGGTTGGTACACAAGTAGATATAATACTGGGAAGTTTAATCCCGGGTATAATAATGTAATAAAATTTGTTAAAAATGTGCACATTTATTCAGGAAAGTTGTATATAACAAATAGCTATTATAAATTTTTTTTTATAGTTCTAATAATATTGTTTTTGGTGGTTTTATGAGGTCTAAACTTTTAGGAAAGACTTTGTTGGGCTTCTTTAAAGACATGGGCTTCGGAGCTGATTGGTTACTTGATGGGCCAAAGATGTTGAAGGGCTGCTACAAGTCGATGTTGGGTTGGTTCTGAGTCAAGTCAGGTTAATTCGGGTTACGAAGCGGGTCACTATATAAGGGGGTAGGGGTGGTTCACTAGTGATAGATTCCAGTGATGGAAGCAACCAATCAAATGATGTCATGTGGCACCCAATATTCTAGTGATAGTGATAGAAATGTAGGAGGGGTGGTATCACTAGTGATAGGGATTCCAATGTACAAATATTAATGCACAATGTACAAGTCCATACCCTATCATCCTCAAAGTTTAACGCGTTACCACCATCACTCGTTATACTTCAACGAGTGATAGAAAGGGGTGGCGGCGGTGTTGAGTTATGAAATAACGAGTGATGGCACCTCCATCACGGACCACCCCGGGTGGCCTAAGTGTGTGGCTGAGTTGAGATCGCAGTTGGTCAAGAGAATCTTCTGTCAAACACTCTTTAGTTGATATATTTTACTCTCAGAACTCCAAAAGTTTATCTAGATTTTGGGTTTTGTTCGAAGTATTGTATTGTTGTTTTCGAGTGTAAATTTGTTAAATCGTTAGAGTGAGCGGATACATATCATTGTATTGATGGTCTGTTAGGTTTTGCTAGTTGTGTTTTTGAACTTGATTGATAGTTTGTTGTATTTCTGGACTCGTTCATTTGATTACCATAATTTGACAAAAGAAATTACCATAATTTGACAAAAGAACCTTTTAAGCATCTTCTAGTAGTAATAAATGAAAATCTTTTTTTTGACATATGTCACTTTATGATGCTTTCTCACCTTATTTTCATATTTATCTCTCATATTAAATAATAATAATAATTTTAAACAAAAATTAGATAAGAATAAATATTTGTTTTCTATAAATAATTTTAAACAAAAATCTTATATACTAATAAATGAAAATCTTTTTTGAACATGTGTCACTTTCTGGTGTTTTCTTACCTTATTTTCTTATTTATCTCTCATATTAAAAAATAATAATAATACTTTTAAACAAAAATTTACCTTATTTTCCTATTTATCTCTCATATTAAAAAATAGTAATAATTTTAAACAAAAATTAGATAAGAATAGATATTTTTTTTTCTATAAATAATATGTGTTTTTAGATGCATAACGCTATTATGGTTTGAACTCACCATTATAGTCACACAATTCTTTCAAATGTCAAATCTAGACAACTTAGTTTCACCTTTGTAATGTTAGACGTACTGTTATAATTGGTTTAAACTCATAATTTATCACACATTGCATCAACATTTAGAAAGAACACCATTTTTAAATATAACATTTCTATACTCCATGCAAAAAGAGAATTTAATTCTCGATTTTACGATATAATTCATAAAAAATGATGAATATATAAAAACGTGAGGATCGATCTCCACCTTTTTGTACTATAAACTCTCTTGAATACAAATTTGAGACGAGTGTTTTATGACTTAAATAAACAAATAAGCATGGAGGTGCATAAAACTAACTAGAATCATTGTATCTCATAATTTGAATGTATCATAAAAAGGGATTCAACCCTATATAATACATGTGTTTTTACCTAATAATAAATACAAAAAAAAAAAAAAACTAAAATGTTCTAGTAAGTAAATTGTACATAAAAGTTCATTTTTAAAAGATAAATCTTGACGACTGTATGAATTAACATATGACATTATATTTTATTCAATACATGCAATAGACGAGTTTTTTTTAAAGATATATCTTTTTTATTATGTAAAACTAAATTTATATTGTCCGTGTAATAGACGAGGTTCAAACCTAGTTGAGATAAAATAACTATTCTCACTAATAATAGGAATCTAATAATGAATGTTGACCCTTTTTAATACATAATAAGTCTCCAACTTAATACTAATAGGGCCGACCCTGAGAATTCGTGTACCCTGTTCGAGCTCGAAAAAATATGCCCTTAGGCCTTAACAAAATTGGGTATTTGGCTCACTAGAGGTCTAAACCTAATGCCAAAGAGGTTAATAACTAATCTAAACCATAAGAATAGTTTTGTAAGTGGGCCTATGTTGGTGTTTGTATGGATGTACCCGATTAAAAAAATATTTTACATATACATATCGGGTTTTTTTCATAAAAAACGTGCCCTCGAAATATCGGGCCCTGGCCGTTGGTCTTCCCCGCCCACCCCAGGGCTGTAATCTTCAAATCATTTGGTGTGGCTCAGTCTTAAAAAAAAAACTTTTATATAATAGCAAGATTCACACTAAGTGTAGCACAAAAAAAATATTTTGAATGATGGTTTCGAGTTAAAATCCAGTAAACAGCAAATTCTTTCTGTGTATATTTATGTTGAATAAATAAAATAATCAGTCCAGGAAAACACATATTAAAGGTCATAACATTTTCATATACAAAAGCCCAGTTTACCTATCTATTAAAGTCCAATGATAATGGGCCCATATGTTGACCCTTTTGAATGCTTAATAAAACTCCAACCTAATACCAATCTCCAAATTATTTGATCTGGCACACTATTGAATAAAAACTTATAAGCCTTTATATAATAATAGAAACATTTAAATGTAGCACAAAAACTATTTTCAAAGATGGTTTCGAGTTAAAATTCACTAAACAACACATTCTATAAGAGTGGATCGTCAACTACATATAAACATAAACGAAATGATTAACTACACGATCATCAACGATACATTACTCACTTCTAAACTTTAATTGTTAACTTTATTAATTTGAAAGTATCAACCACACATATGATTAGTAATTTCATATGAATACATAGGGTCAAATATACAATAAATAAAATAATATTTGGAGAACATAATAACAAAGTTCTTTACAAAAACACTATAAGGTTCCCATGGGTTTTAAAATTAAAAAAAAGGAAAATAATTAAAATATATATACAGATTTTGATGTATTTTTAAATACTTTATGATCTTTTTTCAATGTCTAAGGAATCTTACAGAAAAATAAAGGGATAATATGTAGAAACCGATAGAAATCTACTCCCTAATAAATGAATATAAAGTTGGATACTTGTCATAGCTATATTTCACTTCATTAATTTTTTTCCGCTCAAATCCTCCCAAAACCCTAAATAAAATATTTTTTTACCAATTTGTGATATGATAAATTAACCATTAGTTATGAAAATATTTTATTCGTCATACATAAGCCGTTAACTTAGATCATAATTTTATAATAACTCATTATTAATTAAATCCGTATATCAATTATTAAAAAGAATAACAAATCTAATTTATGACATGCCAATAAATTTATTTTCATTTATTTAATTAAGTTTTATTAAAAAGGTACACAATGATAAAAATAGTATTATTTATGTACACTATTATATGAAATGTAATATGTAATGACGGGGGGATGATCCGCTAAAAAATAGGTTTTGCCTAAATAGCCTAAAAATATTATGATAATGACATGTGACACTCCTTAGGAAGGAATGATATTTTGGTACTAAAACATTTTACACCTTATAAGTAGGAGTGTGAAAATGACATGTGAACCCTTTTGATTTCTAAAAAAATACAACAATAAAAACTCAGTACAAAAAATCCAGAACAAAAAATATAGCACAAAAAATCTATTAAAAATATAGCACAAAAAAATCTAGTACAAAAAATATAGCACAAAAATCTAGTACAAAAAAATCAGCACAAAAAATTTAAGACAAAAAAATTAGCACAAAAATCCAGAACAAAAAAATGTTATATAACATAGAAATACAACATATTTTTGTGGGTTTTTTTAGTCGTCATATTTCATATATAGCAATATGGTACTCAAATTAAAGATAAAAAACGCTCGATTTCATGGTCAAGTTTTATTGAAAAAATAATGTCATATAAAAAAGTTATGAATGTTTAAAAGATAGGGATGGAATATGCATGTGTTTTCCATGTGGAGAGAGAAAGTCAATAAATAGGATTTTTCAAAAATACCTTACACGTCTCTTTTTTCCTACATTTTCATCTTAACTATTGATTTAGAAAATAAAAGGTTAATATTCTTTCTCATACTACTTAGACAAAATAATCTTTCTATTTGATCTTACTCCTTTAATTACAATCATATGAAATATATATATATATATATTTATGTATTACATATTTTTTACTAGAGTTAAACTACAATTTAACTCCATATGCTAAGTTGTCAGTGACAACTTGAGTCATTGTTTCTAAAAAATGTATCGTTGAGTCCCAACTTTTCAAAAACTTATCACTATGAGTCCATGAGGTCAACTACCATTCGAATATTCCGTTTTCGTTAAGTGACTAACGAAATATACCGTCAGAGGGGTAAAGTGATATTTTCACCAATAAAAACCTTGCATCCCTGGGTTTTGGTTTTCTCTACGCTGTGAGTCCCCTCCACCACCTCCTTTTCTGTTTCCAATACCCAAAATTACACTACATTTCACCATAATTCACGATTCAAGAAACAATAAGTGTAGATTTTTTCGAACCCACAGATATTAAACTTCTAACTTATGAGACATTATAACATTTCACCACTTTTTAACTTCAAGTCCCATAATGCTAGTTGCTGATTGGGATGCTACGTGTCTCATAACGCCCAAGGGGAAGGCTTGATCTTCGAGCCCCACAACACATTATCTTAGACTTGAACGGTGAGTTGGAAGCATACCTGACAATAGCATGTTTCAACAGGTATTATAAATTTCTAATTAATTAAGAGTTAATTGCCATTTTCGTCCCTATGGTTTGTCCACTTTTTCCATTTTAGGTCAAATTTTAAAACTGTACCATTTTCCTCCCTGACATTCTCGAAACGTGTCATTTCAGTCCAAAAAATTAACACAGTTAAAAAACTCATAACTCAATTATCCTAAGGGCGTAAATGGCACATAAGGTATAGGGATGAAAATGGCACGTAACTTCAAGAATTTTTTATTTTTCAAATTTCTTTATTATTACTATTATATACACACAGTTAGGGAGAGGCATTTGGTACCGGGCACCGGTACCGAAATTCCCGTATGAATTATTTTCAGTACCGATTTGGTACCCACTTTTTCGTGTTTTCGGTTCGGTACCAGTATTTTATTGAATTCTACCTTTAAATACCGGTATATCGTATTGGTAGGTACTGTACCAAACATTTTCGATACCGAGCTCATCCCTACACCCATACACACAGTCTCTTTCACACCCCCTACATCACCACCACCACAACCACTGCCTCTACCACCAAACAATTGTCACCACCACTGAACCGTATCGAGAGAGAAAACTGTTATGATCTAACGAGGGTTTGAGTTTTTTTTTAACAGGTGGTTGTTTTCTGGTGGTGGCGTCAGGGGCTGTGGTGGTGGTGATGTAGAGATGGGGTGAAAGAGACTGTGTAAGGATGAGCTCGGTACCGATATTGAAAATCGCCAAATATGGGTACTCATACCTAAAATATTTGGTACGATACCGGTAATTTGAATTCAGTAAAATTTCAGTACCGAACCGAGTGTACTGGTACCAAAAAACACAAAAGTTGGTACCGAATCGGTACCGAAAATAATTCGGTACCGGTACCCTGTACCAAATGCTCATCCCTAACAGTGTGTACTAATAACAATAAAAAGAAATTTAAAAAAATAAAAATTCTTGAAGTTATGTGTCATTTTTGTCCCTATACTTTATGTGCCATTTACGACTTGGGATAACTGAGTTATGAGTTTTTTTTAACTGGGTTAGTTTTTTTGGACTGAAATTGCACGTTTCGAGAATGTTAGGGAGGAAAATGGTACAATTTTGAAATTTGGTCTGACATAGCTCCTTGGGAAAACTGAGTTATGAGTTTTTTTTAACTGGGTTAGTTTTTTGGACTGAAATGGCACGTTTCGAAAATGTTGGGGAGGAAAATGGTACGATTTTGAAATTTGGTCTGACATAGCAAAAAGGGACAAACAAGAGGGACATAAATGGCACTTAACTCTTAAATTAATGCTTTTAGAAGAAGTATATTATATTTATAATAAAAAGTCCACAAATTTTTATGACCCACGGGGACAACTGTCGCTCTTTCCCCTCTTGGTTCTGTTGACGATTATAAGACTATCTGATGTGGTCATGAGCCAAATGACCACCACCACCTTCCACGTGAGCGTCATGTTAGCTCACCCTCATTCAATAACCTAATCCACCATCCTAAATGGTGTGGACCCTGACCCCACTATCCTTCCCCACCAATCAAAATCCTCCAATTAATTAAAAGAGGGTCATGGTTGTCATGGATTAAACCATGTGAACCACCATGGTTTGCACACGGGGGTGGTGTAGTGGTGGTTCCATGGTTCTACGTGGCAATCCATGACCCAAACCACCATCCCCATAACCAATAGCCTAATGGATGTTTATATTTTCATATATACATGTATCGTATATATGTGTCTTAATTTTAGGATTTTTCGTATTTTTTTACGTGAAAACTTAGGGTCTGTTTGGTATGGGGTAATGGAATGGACGAAGGAATGGAATGAACGAGGTAATGGAATGGACGAGGGAATGCAATGGACCATTACCATTCCATGTCTTGTTTGGTTACCATGTGTGAATGGAATGAATTATTATCATATATTGTTTGGTAGGCAAGAAAAACGAAGTAACAAAATCAGCGGTGAGTGGTGGTGGTCGGTGGTAGTGAATGTGGGTGGTTATAGGTGGCGGTGGTGGGTGTCGGCGGCGGCGATGGGTGGTGGTGGCGGCGGCAAGTGACGGTGCGGCGGTGACGACGAGTGGTGGTGGCGGCAAGGTGGCCGTTGGTGGTAGGTGGCAGCAGAGGTGGCGGTGGGCGGCGTCGGTGGTTAGTGGTGGCGGTGGTGGTGGCGTCGACGATGGTGGTGGGTGGCGGCAACGAGTGGTGTTGGCGGTTGGTCGCGGCTGTGCTGATAACGGTGGCGAGTGGGTGGCGACGGTGGCTGTCGGGGTGAGTTGGTGGCGGGTGGCGGCGATGGTGGGTGGCGGCGATGGCGTCGGTGGTAGTGGTAGTGGTGGGTTGTGGCGAAGGTGGTGGGTTTTGGTGTTGTTGATGAATGGTGCAAAAGGGGATGGAATGGAAAAAAAAACATGGGGGCGGAAGGAATGATTTTGAGGGAATGAAATACCTTTTGGAATGGGTGATTCCATTCCATTAACCAACCAAACACCATTTTCTTCATTTCCTCGTAATCATCCATTCCATTCCACCTCCCATTCCTTCATACCAAACACTACTTATAGTTTTGATTCATTTTGTTGAAGTTACCGTAATTTTTTAACAATAATTATATAAATAATGTGGGTGGGGTTTCTCTACAAAGTGTAGGAAGCGTTCTTGGCTCTAGGATTGATGCGTTTATGGTTGAGATCATCTTAGTGACATTTTGGTAATATGTGTGTGATAATAATTAATTGATTTAATAGATTAGGGGCATTTTGGTCATTCAACGTGTTTTAAATCAATTAACAAACCATCAAACATTAACCCACGTCCTAGATTCACGAAATTTTCCCTCTCTCTAAAACACCCACTTCTGAAAACCCTGATCCATACCAAAATTCGCTAGTTTCATGGATGAAGATATTAAATTCGAACGAAAATACAAGCGTAAGTTGTTGTTTAACTTGTTGATTGTGTTCTAGAACTCAAATATTCATTATCTGCTTGTTTTTTTTCTAGTGATTTTGATTGTAGGCAAGAGATTCAAGAATACTGAAACAATGGAGAAGATTGATACTCCGATTTGTTCCAAAAAAAACGTTCCAATAAGCCATCGTCGACCAAAGGTGTGTTTTTTTCTTTATTTTTCAAAACTAGGGCTTCATAATTGTGTTGATTGTAATCGATCATAGCTAGCTGTTGATACCAGTGTGTTATACGGAAATATGAATTATGTGTTTGACAATAGATTTTAGTTTAAAGGACGTTCTCTTTTACATTATTGATTTATGGAATGCTGTCTTAGGGCTAGTTTATTTTCATCTGACTAATGATTCATAACAGTGTATTTATAACTTGCTTGAATGTATTGCTGTATAAAATGCTCGAGATTTTAAGTTGTTATATTATCACCTCAGCATACAATGTGTTATATCTGCTGTTATTGATTAGGAAAAGGTTAAATATACTTATGATGCTTGTTTCAGATGTAAGGTTACTTGCTGAGTTTTAATGTTAAAAGACATGTTCAAATTGTATTACCGTATGATGAGTTCCTTAGTTTTAATTTGTGTTGTAACATAGTTTTCAGCTTGAGGTAGTATGTGGTATGTGACAACACTCTTTATTATTTAGATTATTTCACACTAAAACATAGTTGTTTAAATTCAGGTGCACATGACACAAAAAAAATCTTTGTAATACCTCACAATATAACATAGAAGGCTAAAACTATAGATTAGTGCCAACTGTAAAAACACAGTTGTGTTTGTTTCAAACTCATAGAATCCTTATATGTTAGATGTATATTGATGTACAAAAACTGTAGATTGAATACATATTAGTGTAAAACACAGTTGGCTAAAACTGTATGTAAACTTCTTGTTTGGTCAGCATGTATGGTGGGTGAAACATTGTTTACATGTTGAAACACACTGGTGAACATTGTTGTGTAACATGAAGAATAAAACAACTATGGGCAGTATGTATGGGTAAAGCACATTCTACCCCTGCATGAGAAACAAATAAAATCTAACATGAAGAATAAAACACATTAGGCCAACATGTATTTATATTTACTTTATTGTTGAATGTAGAGGGATGCCATGTCAGCTTATTTGGAGTATGCTAATCATCCGGCCTCGGAAATGATCAAACGGACAGTGTCGATAAGATTGGAGATGGCTTGGCATATAAAACATAATGTCATTGATTGTGGCATTTTCTAGATGCGCCATATGGAAACGTACAACGGCACGAGTGTGAAAACTTGGGAATGTGGTTTGTCGAAGGAATGTAACGATGTCGGTGAAGGAAGATACAAACATCGTAAAGAGCTTGATGATCTTAAACATAAATATACCGCGAAGATCTACTCCGTGATGAAAATAAGGTAAGGTCGTTTGTGGAGGCTGATGTGGCAAGGTATAAGAAGTTAACCGACGACGAAAAGAAGAGGCCAGATGTGACTGCATTTGAAGTTATATTTGCGAGGTTGGTGTAACACCCCAAAAACGAGTTTGGTAATCAAACCACGTTAATAATAATGAACGGGTAAAATACCGTTAGTGGTAAAATTAACCAGGTGAATATTAGGATTTAAATAAATAATCCTATGTTAATAAAAAAGAAGAATAAACGCTTTGAGAAAACAAAGCGTATAAAAAGCCCGAGTTAACGGGACTTAAAAATAAAACGGGTTATGACTTTCCCGAAACCACTAAGTAACTGGGAATATCAACCTAGTTAGTTAAGTATGGTTAAAACAATAATGAAAACATGAGTTAGTTAAACCTTTATAAAACTTGAGAACTTGAGGAAAGCTGAGGGGCCAAACATGAAAAACTGGAAACTTGTTTTAATTAAATAAAACTCTACACCAAAACACACACACTAAGTGTGTGTTCTGGTCGAAACTTCCAGAGGAGCCAGGAGCTCTCATCTTCAAACCCTAAATTGCTCAAATTGATCAAATTGAAAGGCCAAATCAGTCCCAAATCAAAATCCAAGTTCATATTAGTGATCACCTAAGTGAAAGGATCACAAGGTATGTTAAATTTTGTCTTTTGATTACATCTTTAAATTTTGATGAATGCTAGAAATCGAAATCTGAGCATGATTGATTGATGCTTAGATGAAATTAGTAATGAAAACATGTCTAGGAGTAAACCCTAGTCAATAACTTGTTGAATTAGTGTTTAAATTATGAAGTTCATGATCATCCATTATGGGTGTTTAATGGGTTTTGTAGAAACATGATGAACACTAGAATCATGATCGTCAAACTAGTGTTATTTGAACTCTATGAAGTTAATCTTGACATTAAACCATGAATTTGATGATTATCTAGTAAAAGATGTTGAAATTGGCAAGATAGGTAGCCATAAAGTTTGATTGTTAAATTTTATAAGAGTATGCTCACTAGGTGTTTGATATAATGCTTAAGAGAAAGCCAAATGTTGAAATTTCGAATAAAACGCGCATTTGAATAATATGGCAAATTATGTGAAATGTGAAACGATAAGGGTTCTAAACATCATGTTGAATTAGACTTAATTGTGTAAATCATGTGATCAAAAGTGGTTGACATTTGATAAGTTAAACTAACCAATGATGAAGTCGAATAGTACTTTCGACATAGAAAATCCGTAAGGTGGAATAGTCGTGATTGTTAATGACTAATCTAACCACCTTGTAAATGATGACGATAGTTTGACGCTTAACAAGCTAGGTGGCAGCTTGGGAAAAGAAGCGGGTCAAACGGCTTGAATACGCGGAGAAAGAGCGAAATCAGATGAAAGGTAAGTTAAGCTTACACTCATTTTTAAATTACAATACACTTACTTGCGAGTATTAAATATGAATTATGTTAAGTAATCAAAATACGATGTTCCGGCACGATCTAATGCAAGCCGGAACAAGTGCGAATGGTAAGAAACCATAAATTATAGTAAAAAGGGTAAAAACGGTAAACTAGTCGGGCGATGACAAATAAATAAGGAATTTTGAACAATGAGTTATGGGGTGAGTCGTAACGGGTAAAATTGGTTAAATAATAATCCGGACACGAGTTGACGGAAAAAATAAAAGATTTGAAAAGACACTATTTTGGTATAAGTCATAACGGGTCAAATGGTGTGTTAACACCATTTGACAATAACAACTGACGATCGCTTGCTGAGTTTTGGTGATTACAGGAAAGTAATATAAGTTTCGCGACGCTATTATTTGGTAGTTAATAGTGAAAGGTATTATAGGAGGGTCAATACTATGACCCGAGCCAGGTACGCATAATTAGATTTGTAGTAGAAATGGTACTTTGGTCAAATAATTAGTGGAAGTTCTTCGTGTCACACCCCGATATTTCCACGTATTACCGGTGGGCCCGGTGGGGAGTATCGTGACGTAGTTGATATCATCATAGTCAATTAATCACAGTTTAATGCACAGCGGAATTCTAAAGTAATAATATTACAAACCGATCCGAAAGTAACATAAAATATTACACAACAGTTGTAAAGTGGATCCACAGGCGGATCTAAAATAAAAGGAAATATTGTTCAACAGATTTAGGTATCAAAAGCTTGCAAGACTCTTTATTTGATACTAGGAGTAGCCAGCCCATTACGAGTAGTACCTGCACTTAACCTTTTGAAAAATACGTCAGTTTACACTGGTAAATACAATTAACTGACTCTTTTGAAAAGTGTTTATAAAAATTGATTTAAATGCACAAGGCATAAATATTCTTTATTAACTTGGGACAATTATTTAAAAATAATCTTGTATACAGTTTTACATGTTTGTCGTCCATTTAGGACCCGGTTAGAAGAGCTGGTTAAGATTAATAGACACACCACTTGGTATAATACCTACAAGAAGTTTCCTTACGAGTGGGGTACCTTTTTACATACGCAACTGTCAGGTGTATGCCTACACCCCGTGCTTAAGTCATGGCCATTTCTAATGAATGAGCCGAGGATATCCAGGACATGGTCATTAACCCCCCAAAGGCATTGCATCAAACAAGACAGATTAAAACGGGTTATGCATCTTTTTAATCACATTCCGATTGTACGACTTCATACCCGACCAAGCGGTATTATTATAATACCGTATCCCAAGCCCGTATAAGGGAAAATAAGTTAAAAGTATTTACCTGAGCTAAATATAAATTTAATCCCAGCCGTATATCAAATCAACAAGTACAAATAGCTTTTACTGGGCTCCTAATCTGGAAAGAAGGTTTTAATAACCTATTAGATTCCTAACGGGTCTTATTTAAGTCTTAACTTAGACCGGTTAGTTTTAAAGAAAGGTTTACGGTTCAAAACGCAAGATTAAGCGAAGACCGGATTAGAATGTGATTTAGACCCGACAAGTATGAAGACTTGTATAAAATGGGTGAACTAAATACATTCTGGATTTTGAAATAAAAATGATAATGTTTGACCAGTTTCGGTTAATTTATGCAAACTAGTTACATAAACCGTACCGAACGCGAAAAATGCATAACGGGTAACCAAATGAGTCATGAACAGGTTCCACAAGTTAATATGCTTAAAATATGTTATGATATCAGTAGGATACCTTCCATTATGCCCAAAACGAATTTAAAACCAATTTAAGCCCCGTAGGGGTATTTTGGTCATTTTAAAGTTCATAAAAGAGGTTAGATAGAAATCTGAGTTTCTGGTCTAGAATAATCAGTAAAAATATTTATTTTAATAAGTTATATCAGTAAGATATCATACATATGTGAATTTTATCATTTATGGCCAAACTATGCACCGTAGGGGCATTTTGGTCATTTTACGTATGTTATGAGGGTCAAATTTGGAAATCTGAGTTCAAAGCTTTTACTTACTGTTAAAGTATAAAAATTTATTCATAACAACAGTGGGTAACAAGTCTTAGGTGCCTAATATGGTTTTAAACCATACTATGCGCCTAAATCGCATAAAAGTCGGTATTTGACGATATTCGGGTTGATTAAGGAAATCTGAGATTTTGATCAGCCTTTACTGTTTAAAATAACTTATTTAATATATAAAATCAGTAGAAAAATGTTTGACATGTAAAGGATGTGCAAAACTCATTTTATTAGCAAAAAGGGCGTGATCATCAATTACCGAGTCTATGCAAGAACTCTATGTTATGATCAGTTAAAAATTTAATAAAAATTTTCAAAAATCCCTAAATATTATATTACATCAGTGGGTAGAAATTTTGGTGTCAAAATTTGGAGGTTTTATGCCAAAAATGCCGTTTAATTAATAAAAAGCTTTCATTTTACGATATTGCGCATAACTCCTATTTTAGACCATAAACTGATGTCAAATTTTTAGGACATACCTAAATATCAGTAATAAAGATTTTTGTCCACTCACATTTTCAAAAATCTCGTTTTAATGTCAAAAGGGCATTATGGTCAACATTTAAGCATTTAACGGAAACATGCAAATGAATCTGATTTCAAAGGAACCATATAGTATAATCTCAGAGAGTTATACTAACATGTAATATGGTCCTAAAGGAACCTTAAGGCATATCTAAAACAAGCTAAATCGGGTCAGATCTGAAAGTCAAAGCAAAAGTCTACTTTTGCGACTTTCGGTTCCGAACCGAGCCTAAACTCAGAATTGTCGGGTTGAACATGCCTAAACATGTTCTTATATTATTTACCAAGTTATTTTAATGTTAAAACATGTTCCATAACTTCTACATTATCAGTTATGAATTAATTTGTAAAAATTGCTTCTGTTGACTTTTTATTAATAAGTTTGACCCGACAATTGACCAAGTTAGAGTGATAATCAGTAGGTGCCCTTTTAAGGGTTTATTACCTACATAATTACCAACTCATAGCCACTTTCAATTCGAATAATGGCTGGACCATTAGTGATTAATCACTAAGTCAAAGCTTAATTACGATGGCTTTGACTTTTGGTCATTAAACTAATAAAACTTGAACTTAGGAGGCTAAGAACACTTACTATGGTCCTTAGCACGAATATTGAACAGAAGAAAGCTCTCTTGAACTCCAGGAAGCTCCAGAGGAAGAGTTTTGAAGTGAAATTTCAAGTGTGCAATTGAACAAATGAAAAAAAAGGCCTTATATAGGATTTTGAGAGCTCCAAGATCAGTCCATCTGCAAATCTACAGTGCCCAGATGATTCCAAGTGTCCCCAGTGCATGAAAAACTGTTGGCTCAGACCCTGGTATCGAAAAATTGCATGCAAAGGCGGTGGAACTGGCTGAACCTGCAGCTGTGCAGGTCTGCTGTTGCTGGCACTGCTCTCGCGGGCCGCGTAAGACTCATAAGGAGTCTACGCGGGCCCCGACAACGGGAGAATCCGGTAAAAACTTTTTAAACTTTGCATTTTCAGTCCCTGGTCCATTTTAACTTTATTTAACTTTCATTTATTGCACTTAGGACCCCCATAGTTAACTATTAAGGGCCTTGGGTCATTATTTAACCCCGTTAAGCTCCCGGTTAGTTGCAAGATCACCCGAAAAGTCTTGTTTTCATCGAAACTCCACAATATTAATATCCAATATCCTTGAGAGCGAAATATTAAATTATTACAATGTTTTTGGGATCATTAAAAGGTCACTCAGAGGTAACTTTTAACATGTTGACACTTTTAACCCCTATGCTTTGTAAAGTTTTAAATTTAAGCGCAAACGTCTTTCAATGTCCGATAATTTTATTCATCAACAAATACGAACATCCTATGAGGTCATTCAGAGGCACTCGTTTGGCATGATGACACTTTTGATCCTTTTACTTGCATATTTACATTGTTTGACAACTTTAGTCCCTCGGAATCAAGTCATTACACGTTTAAGTCCATGACACGTGTCTTTATTATATTGGTCGTGATTTTAAGAGGTGTTACACTTCGTCGTAAAAAGAGGAACTAAAATTGACCAAAATGCCCTTGATGGGTAAATCGAGCAAACGACGTTTAAGAGTTGTTTAGAAATAAGCATTTTGATAAATTGAATCCTTGGGATAATTATAAAATGGAGATATGATGTAAACTAAAAAGAAGAGTGATTTAAGCTTGAAAGTGTTAAATACCCTTAACGGGTCAAAATGAATAAGATGTGTAAAACGGGTTAAGACTTGCATAAGAAACCTGTAATTTGAACCTTTCTTATTAGTAAATTGATATAACGTGATATGCATCATATTTTGAAGGTAATTAACAAATTTGTTTGATCAAAACATAAACGGGTCAAAAGTCTTAAAAAGGAATTTCAACCCGAGAGTTCGAAATCTGAATTTTTGAAGTAGTTTAATATCAGGTATAGACTCCATGAGATGGAGAATTAAATTTCGAACGCGTAGAAAAATGAATCGTGTAAAACGGACTTGTAGATAAAAAGTTATGACACTTTGAAGTTCGTTTTTCGATTAAAAACTATAGCTGGGCAACTGCAGCAGCAAACAAGCAACATTCTGTCAAAAATGGGGCGTAGCGTCGCGCGACGCCCCTAAATTCTGAAAATTGTTTGAATTTTGTTGTTTTGACTCATGAAACTAGTCTTAACATGTTTTTAACTTATCAAAACTAACTTTTTTGTTGGTTTTGAATTTAGGTGATCGAATTATGCACACGGATAAAGAACAAGCTCGATGAAGAACCGAACACACGAGATTAAAGCTTCCGCACGACCTTATGTCGTAACTTTCAAACGACGAACCCAACTACATTTTGTTGTAAAACTTTTAAACTGTAAAAGTTTTTAATAAACCCGTATTTTTATATGTGATGTGTATATGTAAATGCACAACTAATTGTCGTTTTTACTACTAAAACCCTTTTATAATAGTAAGGGTGTTACAAGTTGGTAATCAGAGCTCATGGTTAAAGAATAAAGTGTGTTCGGTTCGCGGCTTGATGGCAAATCCGGTAAGTACATGTATATTAATGGTTAACATGATTAAAGTGTTGTGAACAACACATAGGGTTATCGTGTAATACACGTTACCTCAATTAAATGATAAACATAGTTGACGAAATTATGCGCGTTAACGCGTATTGTAGAAAAGCCTTGTATTATAATACGGGCAATTATTGAAGTGATATTACTAACTCTTGTAAATGTGTTAGTTGAAGGACACTCGCATCTGAAGATAGCAGGAGTATAACAAATTGCGGATTTGACGGAGAAACGGTCCAAAGTATGACAAATAGAACATGCTCACCAAGGACCTAAATCGCGTAATGATCGCGAATAAATTAATGACAAGGAAGGCCCGTTAGGGCAAGCATTTACCTGGTGCACGTTTTAAATTCATTGCACGAATAGTAACATGCAACAAATACATAGAGACTGACAGTTGCATATGTAGATTAAAAACTTGGAAAACCTGAATAGAATACCTATCCAGGATATTGTTTCCAAGAGAAATAAATAGAGGCATTACTTACATGGGATGTAATGTGAAAATTATAAAAGGTCATGTATGCCAGGTGTTGATCGCTTACTCTGGCCAAGTAAGTAGTGAACACGTGGTACCATGAACTTTTTATGATGGACATACTTACATCCGATGTAGTAAGGACGGGGTGAATGGGACGAATTAAAAAGGTACCCAAATGAATCAAATAAGTAAAATGTTCGATAGTAAACGTAAACGCAAGTCGGATGACGGAAGCGTATTACGTTAGAATAACGAGCCCGAGAGAAGGGACAAAGATTAAAGTAAATGAAAACACAAACCAACTAATGTGAATGCTAAGGCATAGGGGATAAAGTTTGGCTGTCAAAAGTGATGAAATTCACACAGAAAAGTCAAAGGGGTAGAATAAAAGAATAAAGGACTTGACTAAATGAAAGCGTTGGATTTCGCTAAGACGACCAAATAAATTAAGGTGACGTCTAAAACCATATAAGAATGGTTACTTGATGGTGACTTCAGTAAAGATACTCGATGGACGGGTAGGATTGTGGGTGAATGCGTAAACCAAGAAATGGGAACGCGAAATAGAAAGTCAAAAGACTCGGAATATGATTCATGACTAAAAGACGATGAAAATACGCAAACAGAAATTTTGATAACTACGTTCAACTATTTTAAAGTCGAATGGGTCAAGTAAAGAACGGAGTTTGACATTCACAAGTGATGAAATTTCACACGAACAAGTCAAACGAGTTAAATTAAGAATAACGCTTGATAACGTAAGTAAGCGCGAACCGAATAACTAAAAGCGTGAGATATTAACAAATCTATATAAAAAACGCATACTAACGAAACAAGAATGTTAAAAACATTAGAATAAAAGAACCCGGACAACGGGTTGTAAAGAAATATAGGTATGAACCGGGTAACGGTGAGCGTAAAATAAACCGACGTGTAAATGACGTGAGAAGTCATAGAGTCGGAAAATTAGTCCAAAAGAAAACAAATGAAGCCTTAGACTACGGTCAAGTTTAAATGAAATACAAAAGCGAAAGTAAATGATTTTAAACATAAAAAAGGGTGCCTTGACACAATATATATACAGTTGAATAAAGACTTGAATAGAAGATGATCTATTCATATATATGTGGTCAAGTGACAACACGGTTAAAAAAGGTGAAAAGGATAAGAAATAAGAGGTGAAAGTCTCGGTCATTGAGGACTTACACATAAAAGACACCGAAGAAATGAATATCATAAAAAATGAAACTAAGTTCGTTTAGTCTAAAACTAAAAGAACTACGTAAATAAGGTTTCGGGAACGAAACCTCTTTAAGGGGGGTAAACTTGTAACACCCAAAAAATGGGTTTGGTAATCAAACCACGTTAATAATAATGAACGGGTAAAATATCGTTAGTGGTAAAATTAACCTGGTAAATATTAGGATTTAAATAAATAATCCTATGTTAATAAAAAGAAGAATAAACACTTTGAGAAAACAAAGCGTATAAAAAGCCCAAGTTAACGGGACTTAAAAATAAAACGGGTTATGACTTTCCCGAAACCACTAAGTAACTGGGAATATCAACCTAGTTAGTTAAGTATGGTTAAAACAATAATGAAAACATGAGTTAGTTAAACCTTTATAAAACTTGAGAACTTGAGGAAAGCTGAGGGGCTAAACATGAAAAACTGGAAACTTGTTTTAATTAAATAAAACTCTACACCAAAACACACACACTAAGTGTGTGTTCTGGTCGAAACTTCCAGAGGAGCCAGGATCTCTCATCTTCAAACCCTAAATTGCTCAAATTGATCAAATTGAAAGGCCAAATCAGTCCCAAATCAAAATCCAAGTTCATATTAGTGATCACCTAAGTGAAAGGATCACAAGGTATGTTAAATTTTGTCTTTTGATTACATCTTGAAATTTTGATGAATGTTAGAAATCGAAATCTAAGCATGATTGATTGATGCTTAGATGAAATTAGTAATGAAAACATGTCTAGGAGTAAACCCTAGTCAATAACTTGTTGAATTAGTGTTTAAATTATGAAGTTCATGATCATCCATTATGGGTGTTTAATGGGTTTTGTAGAAACATGATGAACACTAGATTCATGATCGTCAAACTAGTGTTATTTGAACTCTATGAAGTTAATCTTGACATTGAACCATAAATTTGATGATTATCTAGTAAAAGATGTTGAAATTGGCAAGATAGGTAGCCATAACGTTTGATTGTTAAATTTTATAAAAGTATGCTCACTAGGTGTTTGATATAATGCCTAAGAGAAAGCCAAATGTTGAAATTTCGAATAAAACACGCATTTGAATAATATGGCAAATTATGTGAAATGTGAAGCGATAAGGGTTCTAAACATCATGTTGAATTAGACTTAATTGTGTAAATCATGTGATCAAAAGTGGTTGACATTTGATAAGTTAAACTAACCAATGATGAAGTCGAATAGTAGTTTCGACATAGAAAATCCGTAAGGTGGAATAGTCGTGATTGTTAATGACTAATCTAACCACCTTGTAAATGATGACTGTAGTTTGACGCTTAACAAGCTAGGTGGCGGCTTGGGAAAAAAACGGGTCAAACGGCTTGAATACGCGGAGAAAGAGCGAAATCAGATGAAAGGTAAGTTAAGCTTACACTCATTTTTAAATTACAATGCACTTACTTGCGAGTATTAAATATGAATTATGTTAAGTAATCGAAATACGATGTTCCGGCACGATATAATGCAAGCCGGAACAAGTGCGAATGGTAAGAAACCGTAATTATAGTAAAAAGGGTAAAAACGGTAAACTAGTCGGGCGATGACAAATAAATAAGGAATTTTGAACAATGAGTTATGGTGAGCCGTAACGGGTTAAACTGGTTAAATAATAATCCGGACACGAGTTGACGGATAAAATAAAAGATTTGAAAAGACACTATTTTGGTATAAGTCATAACTGGTCAAATGGTGTGTTAACGCCATTTGACAATAACAACTGACGATCGCTTGCTGAGTTTTGGTGATTACAGGAAAGTAATATAAGTTTCGCGACGCTATTATTTGGTAGTTAATAGTGAAAGGTAATATAGGAGGGTAAATACTATGACCCAAGGCAGGTACGTATAATTAGATTTGTTGTAGAAATGGTATTTTGGTCAAATAATTAGTGGAAGTTCTTCGTCGTAAAAAGAGGAACTAAAATTGACCAAAACGCCCTTGATGGGTAAATCGAGCAAACGACCATTAAGAGTTGTTTAGAAATAGGCATTTTGATAAATTAAATCCTTGGGATAAGTATAAAATGGAGATAGGATATAAACTAAAAAGAAGCGTGATTTAAGCTTGAAAGTGTTAAATACCCTTAACGGGTCAAAATGAATAAGATGTGTAAAACGGGTTAAGACTTGCATAAGAAACCCGTAATTTGAACCTTGCTTATTAGTAAATTGATATAACATGATATGCATGATATTTTGAAGGTAATTAACAAGTTTGTTTGCTCAAATTATAAATGGGTCAAAAGTGTTAAAAAGGAATTTCAAGCCGAGAGTTTGAAATCTGAATTTTTGAAGTAGTTAAATATCAGGTATAGACTCCATGAGATGGAGAATTAAATTTCGAACGCGTAGGAAAAAGAATCGTGTAAAACGGACTTGTAGATAAAAAGTTATGACACTTTGAAGTTCGTTTTTCGATTAAAAACTATAGCTGGGCAACTGCAGCAGCAAACAAGCAACATTCTGTCAAAAATGGGGAGTGGCGTCGCGCGACGCCCCTAAATTTCAAAAATTGTTTTAGGGGCTGTTTAGTAGCCTCTTAATGACCATTGAGATGCTACCTCTTAATGGTTTAAAACCTCTGAATGAATAAGAGGTAACCTCAAGTCTGAATGGTTAAGAGAAAACCTCTGAATGATAATCATCACCTGTCACATTCTTCTACCTTCTCATTGGTAAAATTCTTAATGGTTCCATTAAGAGGTAGCCTCTTAATGACCATTCAGAGGCTACCAAACAACCCCTTAATTTTGTTGTTTTGACTCATGAAACTAGTCTTAACATGTATTTAACTTATCAAAACTAACTTTTATGTTGGTTTTGAATTTAGGTGATTGAATTATGCACACGGATAAAGAACAAGCTCGATGAAGAACCGAACACACGAGATTAAAGCTTCCGCACGGCCTTATGTAGTAACTTTCAAACGACGAACCCAATTACATTTTGTTGTAAAACTTTTAAACTGTAAAAGTTTTTAATAAACCCGTATTTTTATATGTGATGTGTATATGTAAATGCACAACTAATTGTCGTTTTTAGTACTAAAACCATTTTATAATAGTAAGGGTGTTACAGTTGGACTCCAAATAGGTGTTTCATGAACGCCTTCAATGTGAGTTTTAGATTTTAAGGTGTTTTGGATAGTTTTTTGTGCTTGGTTATGTTTGAACATTATTCGTAGATGGTTGATGAGTTGTCAATTTGAACAATTACAATCTTAGGTAACTTTTGACAAGGTTTGTAAGGAACAATTGGTACGATGGAAACTCGTTGATTATATAATGTGTGATATAACTTTTATGAACACATTAATTGTATTTAAAAACAGGAAAATATACTTGTTTTTTGTGGAAAAACTGATGAACATGGAAAAAGGTTGCATACACATTTAATTTTTAAAATGTCTGATAAAACAATTTAATGGATAAAACACATTCTACCCTGCATTAAGATGAATAAAAGCTAACATGACAAATAAATCACGTTTGGCTAAAATTCTAAAATGAAATAGATGCTAATGAAATTGATACAGATTTATGCATGTCTGTGTAAAACACATTCTACACTGCATGAAAATGAATAAAAGATAACATGAAGAATAAAACACATTTGGGTAAAATTCTAAAATGAAATTGATACACATTTACGTATGTCTGCGTAAAACACATTCTACACTACATAAAAAAAAGACTAACATGAAATAAATGGACATTTGGGTAGCAGTTAACATAGAAAAAATATAATACTTTAATACTGAAAAGATCCTCCAACAAACCGAAAAATAGAAGACTTTAATCCTGATAGATCCTCTAACAAATCAAATAAATAAACCAAAACGACAAACATAAAACACGCTTATTCGGTAAACCAAAAATACTCAAATATAAAACTCAACTACTCTGACATCTCTTCATTGTCCGTGCCATCTGTTGTTTCAGAGGTATAAAACACATCATCCTCGTTCGCTGACTCATGACCATTGTCTTAATCCATTGTCAACATACCATCAGCCTTCTTTGAATTGTTTGCATCCTTTGTTATCGAATTGTATTTTCCACAAGTACAATGATGAATTTGGGGTATATTTCTTTTTGCCCGAGTTAGGAGAAACATGTTCTATACCTTGTAGTGGGTATGTGGGTATATCTTTAAAACACAATAAAAATAAACAAAGTAAAACTTTGATTAGTAAAAATAAAATGAGTAAACACAAAACTACGTACTTTGAACACATCAATATGTTTATAAATAAAACAATGCATCACAAACTAATCAAAACACATCGTTATGTGTGTACATGTTAACGAATACACCTCAAATTTAAATAAAGAACGCCATAACTAACACACAAAATTAGATTTGACAAAACAATACATAATAATAAAAACTACTCGACTGACAATAAATGTATAGACTGTGTAAATATAACACTTTGTGAAAAATATATACAAATCTCATAACACACCATTAGGAAAAAACACAATTTTCAACATATACAAATTCTATGGCCGGTAATAGTGCCTTTCACCTATTGGGTGAAATTGATGGTGGGGAGAATAGTGTCACGCAGCTGTCTGACACTCTCCTATTGGCCCAACAAATTTACAATTTTATCCCGTTTTAAAACAACGATTTGACCGTTAGTTCAAAATTATGTTTTTACCCCCACTTAAAAACATATTTACGCTTTTGCTCCCAGTTAAAAATTTCAATTTTGCACTGGGTTCAAAATTACGACTTTGACCCTTTTAAATTTACAGTTTTGCCATAAGTTTTTTCCCATTATAATTGGGATTTTGCCACCAGTTCAAAGTTATGTTTTTACCTCGACTTAAAAATAAATTTACGCTTTTGCTCCTAGCTAAAAATTTCAATTTTGCCCTCGGTTCAAAATTACGATTTTGCCCCGTTTAAATTTACATTTTTGTCATTAGTTTTTTTTTTCAAGTTGTTTTCCTGGTTAAATTACAATTTTGCCCCCAATGTAAAATTACAGTCATGCCGGCAGCTCCTTGACACTCCCCCATTGGTCCATTTAATTTACGATTTTATCCCTGAAAAAAAAAATTATGACTTCGCCCTCAGTTCAAAATTACGTTTTTTCCTTCGTTTTAATTTTTTTTTTGCAAAAGTATAAAAGTTTTTTTTAATTGGTTGACTCGATTTAAATTTTTTTTTTGTGTCAATGAGCTGCCTAACACTCGCTCATTATTCCTGAAAAATTACAGTTTTGCCCTGAGCCGAAAAATACGGTATTATCATCGTTTTAGTTTTTTTCCTAGTAAAATTATAATAGTATTTTTTTAATTGATTGAGAATTATTCGGCTATCGCCCCGCAACGCGGACGGGGCATCAACTAGTTCAATATATAATGTAAAGCAACCTCATGAATAAAATAACTGAATAGAACACAACATCAATAACTATATAAACACGTCCTCCATTGCACGCTAGTAAACTTGTTGATGGTTGATCGCATGCCATGTGAATTGTTACAGAACCATAAATGAAATAAAAACACATCGAATAAAGTTCAAGTTCATACAGAATACGAAAGCATACCATTACCTATAACTGATAAAACTCAACTCCAAGAAACTGATAACTGATAAAACACAACGTCAAGAACTTGTTCCATATTGATCGCATGCCAAGATCATTGTAACATAACAAATAAAAGAAAAAAAAACACAAAGTGTAGAATTAAAGTTCATGCAAAACAAAAGCATACCATTACCACAATCAACCATTGCATTGGACATGTCCATTTTTTGATTCGTGAATGTCGATTAATGGAACAAAGAAAAATCGAATAGAGAAGATGATTAAGATTACGATTTCTTTGATTTTGAAGCTGCAGAATTTGAAAAATTATGAGATATTATTTCCTTAAAAATCTCCTATTATTGTTTAAGACATAAATTTTCCATAATTAAGTTAATTATTTAATTACCATGATGCCTTTAGTATAAAAACCCTAAGGCCGTGGGGTATGGTGGGGCTTGGGTTGGGGCGTTTGCTGACACGTGGAATGAGAGCCCCCCACCGCCTGGTTACGTGTCCGCGGGGTATGGCGGGGCGTGGGTTGGGCTTGGGCTGGGTGCACCGCGTTGCAGAATATTTAAAAAAAATACAAAAAATTTATAAAAAATCACACAACATTTATAAAAAAAACCTACAACTTTATTAAAATTTTAAAAATTACATAATCCTAAAAATTACATAATTTCTAAAAATTACAAAATAACAAACCTAGAGCGTTAAATAAATTTCAAAAAGGTCGATCTTGTCGAACGCCATTTTTTCCTTGCCTCGAAACTCTATGTTCGCCACCGCCACCCGGTCCTCGTGGCTTAACTCGCCACCGGGAACGGCTTCGTAGTAAGCCTTGAAACGCTCGAGCTTGGGCCGTAGCTCGCGCCATTTATGTTGGCACGCGTTGAGGTTGTGGCGGTCGTTACCGACGTTATGTCGGTAGGCTCCGAATGCTTCCACCCAATATTTTGTTTGACCCGGTGGCCAACGACGCTTGTGACGAGAGCAATTTCTTCTCCATGGGTCCAGGATGCCATAGCGGGGTTGGGTTCGTGGGATGAGGTGGACCAGTGGGGTAGCGGGTTCGAGAGAAAGTGGGTAGCTGGTGGGGTTGTTGGGTTCGTGGGATGGGGGGACCAGTGGGTTGGGGTTACAATATATAGAGAAGGTGGGTAGCCGGGTGGCGGTTTGGTTTTCCCCAAACCGTTTAAATTTAAAATTCGAAATTTCAAAACTCCGCTTGACGTGGCGGGGTGAGCGAATGATATTCAGCCAGCTAGCATGGCCATACCGCCCTACGCCCGGCTTGAAAGCCAAGCCCCAAGGGCCACGCCCCAACCCAAGCCCACCCGGGATGGTGACTTGGGCGTTTTACCCCAACCCAAGCCTCATACCCCATAGCCTAAATGCCACATATCATAAGGAGAACACTTCCCACCCTAAATAATATATACATTGAATTCCTTGTCCTGTTCTTATCATTTCACTAAAAATTAATGTTTTTTATACTTTTAAAAATATTTTAAAAAATTATAAGGGTGAACAATTTTCCCGTATATTTAAAAATGAACGGTAACATTTTCTATCTCCTCCGTTCATAATCATTTAGAACTACTCACAACCATTCTTTTTAATATAAGTAACACATTCACAAATATATAGGGGAACGATTCTGAATGCACTTAAGAGCATTCACATCCCTTACCCTAATTTTATGTGAGTGAGTTCTACATATTATAAAAAGTGGTTGTGGGTGGAGTAGAGATAAAATATTACCGTTCATCTGTAAATTTAGGGGACACTATTCACCCCCAGTAAATTTTTAATATTTATTGAAAGTAGTTGTGAGTGAAGGAGAGAAAATGTAATGATAAATGTATAAAAATATTATTTAATTGAAATGAGAGAAAAAATATAGTGATTTTTATTGTAATTATAGAAATAGGGATAGAGGAAGGAATATGAATACTCTAAGGCCATCGATACAAATTAAATGTGTGATATATGGAAGCTCAATACTTCAAATCTTTGATTCAAATTAAGTTAATTTAAATGTAAATGATTCGTTAAATTTGTTAGAAAATGACATAAAGCAATTTATTTTGGTATCAAAAATTCAAATTCAGCTATGCTTTAAATTTTAAATTATTTTTGAAAATGACATAATGTAAATGATTCGTTAAATTTGTTAGAAAATTACATATAGGAATTTATTTTGGTATCTAAAAATTCAAATTCAGCTATGCTTTAAATTTTAAATTATTTTTGAAAATGACATAAGCATACTGTCTAGGTGTTGATAAATACATAAATAGGTATCTTTCAAAAAAAAAAAAAACATAAATAGGCTGTCAAAATGGTCCCTGAGGTTTGGTCGCTTTTGTCACTTTAGTTCAAAACTCAAATCTTTTGAATCTGTGTCCATGTAGTTTCATTTTTGTTGCCATTTAATCCAAAATCAAAATCTGGTCAGATTTTTCAGTTAAGATCCAGTTTTTTTTTTGTCCTTTTCCTCTTTTTAATGAAGGGCAAAATGGTCTTTTAATGTTTTATTAATAATAAATTAAAAAAATCTGACCATTTTGCCTTTCATTGAAAAGGAGAAAAAAAAACAAAAACATTGAATGTTAACTGAAAAATCTGATCAGATTTTGCTTTTGGATGAAAATGGAAACAAAATTGAGATCACAGGGACCCAGATTCAAAAGGTTTGAGTTTTGAACTAAACTGGTAAAAGCGACCAAATCTCAGGAACCATTTTGACAGTTTACTCTTCTTTTTTAACAACCAAACGATATTGTTATAAATTAACTACAACGTTTTTTTTAACAACAAACTACATTATTTTTAAAATCTACACCATCTGTCTCTAATAAAAATAGAACGTTACATGTTACCATTTAGGAGAAAAACACCAAGACAACACATTTAGACTACACGGTGTGAGGCTTGAAAGGGGGACGTGGGAAGCCACAAACACCGGCCCGCCGTTAGTCATGGAGATGGTTTGGGGGCTTGGGCATGGGCATGGGCATGGAGGTGTTAACCGGCGTGGGGGCATGTGGTGAGGATGAGGTGACTTTTGATGATTGGTTGTTGTTGCTTGAGCCGTTTGGTGATTGGTGGTGGTTGTTTAGTTTTTTTAACAAAAAAAGGAGGGACCCAAAAAACGCTCACAACCATCCTTTGGTTTTTGGGGTTCGGAGGGCAAAGCTCCCTTTACTGACGTAAAAGACACGTGACGTTACATGCCCCTTTTCAAGTTATTTCCGCACCATGTAAACTTATCATGCTAAAGGGTTTTGAAAGATCAACTTTAAATAATAAACTGCATAAAAAGTAATATTATATAATCTATAAAAAGACTATGTGGGTGATTGTCGTTTTCCTTCAATTAAATCAAAATTTATGTAAATGAATTACCTACTACTACAAAGTTCATGTGGGGGAATAGTGTCAGGCAGCTGCCTGGCACTCCCCCATTGGACCAACTTATTTTTTAATTAATTTTATTCACAGTTTAAAATTACGCTTTCATCCTTTGTTTAAAATTACGTTTTTGCCCCAGCGTAAAATAAAATTATAGTCTTGCCCCTAGCTCAAAATTACGCTTTTGCCCTCGGTTCAAAACCTCACTTTTACTTTTGTTCCCAGTTTAAAATTACGGTTTCGCCCTCCGTTAAAAATTATGTTTTTGCCCCCAGTTTAAAATTTGTCTGGCACTTCCCTGTCGGACCAGCCCAGTTTTAATTTAATTTTATTCCCAGTTTAAAATTATGCTTTCGTCATTTGTTTAAAATTACGATTTTGACCCCAGCTAAAAATAAAATTATAATTTTGCCGCTAGCTTAAAATTACCCTTTTGCCCTCGGTTCAAAAACTCACTTTTCATTTTGTTCCCAGTTTAAAATTACGATTTCGCCATCCGTTTAAAATTACATTTTTGCCCCCAGCGAAAAATAAAATGTTGTTTTTTCCTCTAGCTCAAAATTACACTTTTGCCCACCGTTCAAAATGAAAATATGTTTTTCCCTCTAGCTAAAAATTATGATTTTCCTCTCAGTTTAAAATTATGATTTCGCATCTGGTTTAAAATATAATTACGATTTTGCCCTCTGTACAGACATACATGTCATGAGAGAAGCCCAAAATTACGGTCATATCATCATTTTTTTTTTCATAGCAAAATTATAGTAGTCTTTTTGTAATTGATTTAGAATTATTCGGCCATCGCCCCGCAACGCGGGCGGGGCATCTACTAGTTGTGTAACAAAACTGATAGAACAATGTATTGGATGGTAGTAATTTGACCACGTCATTCATTGTATTATATTATTTTTTCGTAGTATGAATTATAATATTTCCTATTTCTCTAATTTTCATTTACATTTCCGTTTCCGTTTCCGTTTCCATTTCCAACATATACATTTACAAGTTTGGGGGAATAGTGCCAGGCAGCTGCCTGTCACTCCCTTATTGGACCAAGCTATTTTTAATATAATTTTATTCCCAGCTTAAAATTACGCTTCCGTCATTCATTTAAAATTACGTTTTTGCTCCCAGCTCAAAATAAAATTATAATTTTGCCCCTTGCTCAAAATTACGCTTTTGCCATCGGTTCAAAAACTCATATTTAATTTTGTTCCCAGTTTAAAATTACAGTTTCGCCTTCCGTTTAAAATTACGTTTTTGCCCCCAGTTCAAAATAATTGTTGTTTTTTTTCCTCTAGCTCAAAATTAAGCTTCTGCCCTCAGCTCAAAATTACGTTTTTGTCCACAGTTCAAAATAAAATTATGTTTTCCCCTCTAGCTCAAAATTATTAGCTGCCTGTAACTTACCTATTGGACCAACTCATTTTTTATTTAATTTTATTCCCAGTTTAAAATTACGCTTTTGTCCTTTGTTTAAAATTACGTTTTTGCCCCCAGCTCAAACTAAAATTATTATTTTGCCTTAGCCCAAAATTACGCTTTTGCCCTCGGTTCAAAAACTCATTTTTAATTTTGTTTCCAGTTTAAAATTACGGTTTCGCCCTCCGAGTAAAATTACGTTTTTGCCCCCAGTTAAAAATAAAATGTTGTTTTTTTTCTCTAGCTCAAAATTACGATTATGCCATTAGCTCAAAATTACGTTTTTGCCCACAGTTCAAATTAAAATTATGTTTTTCCCCTAGCTCAAAATTATGATTTTGCTATCAATTTAAAATTATGATTTCGCCTCCATTTCAAAATATAATAACGATTTTGCCCTCTGTACAGACATACATGTTGTGAGAGAGAAATATTTGGTTTATTGCCCCGCAACGCGGGCGGGGCAAAAACGAGTTTATATTAATATGATATAATGGAATATAGGATGAATTCTTAATCGTTTTCTTTCTCTTTTCAACTACAAATGATTATTTTACACGCACTACATAAACGTCTTCATTCGGTTTTCACAAATTTTCAAATTATTATATGTATAATTGATTGGCCACTTAGCTACAGTAATTTTGACTTTTTTCAATCTCACTTTTCTTAAATTTTAACATTGACACTTACACCCTATTTAATTTTTTAGAAACTTAGTAAAATGTTATTTGACCTCCTCAAGTTTTACATTCTTATTTTTATATACCCGTCGATATAAATTCAAATTGGTTTACGTTTCGACATAATATTTTTTTTAAATGAATCATGTTGAATATAATACTTTTTCATTAGACGGTACAAATTTGAGTTACTTTACATTCATGAGTCATGATGTCATATGTAATACGTTTTGGTACTTATTTTTATAGACATTTTGAGTTAGTTTACGTTTTGACATTTATGTACGTTTCGGTATAAATTTAAATTTGTTTACGTTTTGAAGTAATGAAAACCTCGAGTTTTACGTGCTTAATTTTATGTACATGTAGGTATAAATTTAAGTGTTTACATTTTGACTTAAAAAAAATAATAACTCATGTCAAATATAATATGTTTTTTTTCTTATTTTCATAGACGTATCCAGTTGGTCTACTTTTGATCGATAAGCAATTACAAAAAAAAAAAAATCAAACAACCCCGCAACACGGGACATCAATTCTAGTTAAAACTATTTATTATGTATTAAAGTTCTTGTATAGTATACAATATTCCTACAATTTGTTAAAGAGAGTAGAATGTCAAAATCAATCCTGAGGTTTAGTATTTTTGTTTTGAGTAAACTGCTAAATCCGTCCCTAAGGTTTGACTCAAATTGCTAGATCAGTCAAAAATCAAGTTTTGTTGCTAAAACAGTCTATGAGCCTAGTTTTTGTTGCTATTTCAGTCCAATAAATTAACACCGTTAGAACCTCAGTTAATGAATGGGTAAAACTGCTAAATTCGTCCCTGAGGTTTGATTCAAGTTGCTAGATCAGTCCAAAATCAAGTTTTTGAATTTGTTAATTATAAACTCATTTAGGTATATAATTTTTCTAGACTTGCATTAATTTTTTTAATTTGTTAATTATAAACTTATTTAGATTATAAACTTATTTAGGTATATAATTTGTTAATTATAACTCAATACTATTTAGATTAAGTGTGATCTTATTTAGATACTTACGTATATAACTACTAAATATTTACAAAGTTATAACAATAATAATACCCAAATACAGTTTAAGGCGGGTCCAGTTATATTTATGTTCGTTGAATAAATCATTAATATCACAAGAGAAAAAAAATGGTAAATGACAGGTTCTTAATGCATCAATACTTGTACCAAATGCGTTATATATTTTCTTAAATGTCTTAAAATTTAAGATAAATTACAAGTCTACCCTAAATATATAATTTAAATTTGTGTTTAGTTATAAAAATATAAACAGAATGTAGCTCTTTTGGAGAGCGCAATTTTATTTGACCTGTCTTAAACACTGGTTTGACACGACATGTTGTCTGACCTCACCTGAATGATAATATTATTAAATACGAAACCACTTAATTAAGTAGAAAAAATGAATAAAAGAACTTTATAATACAAATATTAAATTAAAATAATTGATAAATATTAAACATTAAATATTACGATTGAAATAAAAATAAATAAAAATTATGTTAATTTCTTAATATTTAAATTTACATATAATGTTTGTATTTTTCATAACTAAATATTGTTTAAATTAACTGTTGTCTTATTTAAATCCTTAAATAAATACTAAATATTTACATGGTAACAACAACAACAATAACAACATCAAAATAAAATCAGTATTTAAGGCTGGGCCAGTTAAATTGCGCTCTTCAAAAACGCTACATTTATATTTTTAAAACTAATTTTATTTAAATTAAGTATTATCTTATTTAAATACTTAAGTATATAATTAGTAAACATTTAATGATGATAATAATAATAATAATAATAATCAAAATAACTAACAAATAATTTTTCTAGACTTGCAAATTATATACCTAAATAAGTTTATAATCTAAATAAGTTTATAATTAACAAATTCAAAAAATTAATGCAAGTCTAGAAAAATTATATACCT
Organism: Helianthus tuberosus; assembly: GCA_030545235.1. Classification (NCBI taxonomy): domain Eukaryota; kingdom Viridiplantae; phylum Streptophyta; class Magnoliopsida; order Asterales; family Asteraceae; genus Helianthus; species Helianthus tuberosus. The sequence continues at coordinate 194,971,394 of CM060442.1, read as the reverse complement.
AAATAAGTTTATAATTAACAAATTCAAAAAACTTGATTTTGGACTGATCTAGCAACTTGAATCAAACCTCAGGGACGAATTTAGCAGTTTTACCCATTCATTAACAGAGGTTCTAACGGTGTTAATTTATTGGACTGAAATAGCAACAGAAACTAGGCTCAGTGACTGTTTTAGCAACAAAACTTGATTTTGGACTGATATAGCAATTTGAGTCAAACCTCAGGGACGAATTTAGCAGTTTACTCTTTTGTTTTCTCCTATACAAAATGATTAGTTCTTTTTTGTTTTGTATTTAAATCCTTTATATTTGCGTTTTATAGTCATTTTTATTCTTGAGTTTGGTGATTTATTACGAATCGCCTCTCAAAATTTGGCCATCAGAAATGAACATAACAAGATTTCGAACTTTTTTTACTGAAAATGAAAACTCAAAGACGAAAGACGCAAAAATGATCAACCTCATCGACGAAATGGTGTTTTACTCTTAAAGATAAGCTTTCCATAGCATACTTTTTTATTGTATATATTAAAACTCAAAATTGTTTTGTTTTAGTAAAATACTGTTTCACACGACTTCAACAACTTATTATGAAATTAGAAAAGCATTACGTTATATATTATTATATTAAATTATTAAAAAAATAACCCACTTACGCACCACGATTTGTTAATTAAAAAGAACACTGCTGATTTTTTTCGGTGAGCCAGAAAAATTAGTAAACACCAAAAGAAGAAACGATAACGGATGGTTTGGTGGTGGTGGGACCCACGACGGGATCCACGTGAATTTCACGGTACAAGACAAAACACCTGTAGGTCCCATAGGAGGATGAAATTGCTTGGTAAATCAACGAAAGAAAAAAAATTTATATTTACGTACTTTTAATTTGAAATATATTTGTGTAATACTTGGTTGTATTTTTTGCATAGTTGTTGTTTTATGCTTTGATTGTTTGTATTCTTTGGTTTATTCATTGTACTTTTTGTTTGACATTTATATTTATTTACATAATATAAATTTACCCCACGTTTTGGAGGGTTTTTCAAAAAAAAAAAAAAAAGTTAATGTTTCACTTTAAACCCAAAAATACTTGATTTTGTAGTTTTAACCCACAAATTTTTAGTTTTTCCAATTTAACCTCACAACTTTTTACTTTCAATGTGTGTGTGCGGTTCTACGATTTTACGTTTTGTTATACGTTTCGTTCTAAATTCTGCGACTTAACATGGGGCAACGTACGTGTGTGGTTCAGTGTGTTTACGTCGTTTATTTTTTTCCGTTTAATAAGTTCATCACAACGCGCGAGTCCTAAATTGAGTTAGTTATTGTTTTCTATGTTTTATATGTCGGTCTAATTTTTCCACATTAAGACGCCGCAACTTCAATGTTGGTGGTCGTTGGTTATAGTGTGACATTGGTGCTATTCATCACGGTTTTACGCCCCCGCCGCAACGCGGGGAGCTTAATACGATAGGTTATTTATATGGATACAAGTCATGTAACGTAGTAATTATGATACCATTAATTGTATGAGCTTATTTGGTGAATTACTTATTTGTATAAGATAGTAATACAGACTTAACCGACAAAAACATTTTTAAAACATTGTAACTGTGAATCTGATCAACAGCATGTCAATTTCGTTGGCCGCGGCGCAACGCGCGCGAGTCAATCTTCTAGTTAAAATTATTTTGTAATCTATACTATATTATAATACATGAGGGAGTGGTATTTTAAGATACCCAAAAAATAAGAACTTTCCCCCCACTTTATTTATAGAAAGACCCTTAAAATGAGGGTAGTTTAGTCTTTTAAACATTATTTATTGTTTAGCCCCTAAACTTATTACACTTAAATCCCTAAGATTTTAACAAAATTATAGATAATTAGTTACAATTCACCCATCCACAACAAACTTATAATTTTTTTACGTATTCTTGACATATCTTATAAAATATACTGTTTAAAAAAAATCCAAAGATAGCATGACGACCTACACATTTTTGTCAACGTTTCGGTAGTTGTCTTATTCAATATCTATAACAACCCTCAAATATATTTTCGACACCCCTAATATAATTATAATGTCACTAGACGTCTCAAAATACACCCCGTATACGAAAACCGAGCCCAAAATACCTTATATACTTAAAAAATAAAATAAAAATAATAAAAACAAGTCTGTCGCAGGCCGCGACAGACAACACCTGAGTCTACGCGGGCCGCGAGCACCTGGACACCAGGCCTCACCCGATGCCGCCACGTGTCAAAAGCGTGTCAAGTCTATACTCGACGAATCAACATAGCTAGGCCCTACCCCCTAGGTCGCGGGCCGCGAAGGACCCTTGTGTGGCTTTCGCGGGGCGCGAGAGATGGCTGATCAGGCACTATAAATAGATGGCTTCGGCTGTTCATTTCAGTCGCTCACAACTTTTCTCTCTCTCAATTCTACATAGTATACACTATACCCGGGTGTTATACGCCCCTAATTAACGAAGTTCTGCCCCATTGTAAGTATTTTAACCCCCGGTTATGTATTAGATACGCTGGCCGATTGATCTAAGGTTCCGTAACGGCTGTCGAGGTTATGCCCAACGTAGTCGTTGGAATTCTGTCTCGGGGAGGGTATTACTAATGTAAATATTGGGTTATTATACTAACACGTGTGCATTGTGTAATTAATAGATAATCACCAGGAAATCCTAAAGGAAAACCCTAAGACAGCAAAGTGAGTAATCTCCTTTTTGTGAAACCTTTTTGTAAACTGTTTTTACAAAACCTCAATTGTTTTACGTTATAATTAACAGTGATTGAGTATTTGTATTCTACAATTATCGTCGGTATATTGGGGTTTTGTATACAAAATTTGTTACTACACTGTGAGTAGTTACATGACCACAAGTCAGGGTGACAGTACCGTGGGTGGTAATTAAAGTAGATGGAAACAAATGTAATTGCGCGACCGCCCTCAATACTGTAAAACGGTTTTACCTGTCTTGATTAAACTGGGATTCACTAACCAGTATTTTCCACTGACAAAATGTTTTTAAACGCGTTTCAGGTAAAAAAAATGTGAAAACCAAATTCAAGCCAGCTGGACAGCACTGAAGGCTTGGAAAAGTGGCTATAAAGTTACCTAAAATAAAGAGATGTTTTATTTAATAAAATAGGGTTTATCCCTATGAAAATATGTGTATTTGAAACTTGGGATTTCCCATGTGTTTAATATTATAAAAGCGTGGTATTTTACTCTGATAAAATATTTCCTAACTACGGTCCTGATGTAAATTCCAATGCCAAACTGATAATTACCAATACCACTGAAACTGGCCACGGCCGCCCGTTTCCGGGTAGTTAGGGTACGAGGGTTGCGACAGAAGGTGGTATCAGAGCCAAGCCACTGATTCAGCCACAGAAGTGTTCTGCTGACACCAAAATTTTGTTCAATATGTTAGGAAATTATTACGAAACTACATGCATATCTGTATATTATTGTTGTGTGTTATTTGACAATTTGTTAGTTTACAGTATGAGCGACCAAGGACCTTCAGGCGCTTACCGTCAGTTGTCCAACTCACCTAGGGACGAAGGCACCTCTTCACAGCCATCCCTCTCAGGGTATTCGACTTACAACGAAGATGGGATATTCGTGTTCAAGGCCCAATCTGAAGAGACATTCCCTCCCAAGAAGAGAGGATGGTTCAGCAGAGGAGCGCATGAATGTAGAAAAAGGATGAGAAAGTTACAACAGCAGCGAGCTTTAGCAGCCGTTAAGAGATAAACAGATGCCCACACTCAGGATATGCTCAATAGGAGTCTGGCAAATTTTCATATCCTAGCAACTACAGCTGCAGACCCTAATCTAGAGCAATTCATAGCACCCCAGGCATTACCACTATTTCCCACACAGCCAATGGAAATTGAAGCCGACCTAGAAAACCAAATCCCAACGCCTGACTTTGACCCAGCTGAGATACCTAGGATACCAGCACCCCATCCTTCAGACCCAGACAATGACCCGTGGTTAGATGACCATAGGGATTACCAGCAACACTACCCAATACCAGAAGACGAACCCATGCCAAACCTAGCAGCTTACCCAGACCTGGACCCTCTAGATCCCTACTATGATAATGACCAATACATCAGGGAAATTCTAGAGAACCCTTATCCTTACCAAGAACCCATGCCCCAGTTCCCAAACCCAGTACCAGCCCATGCACCACCCATGAACGCTGAAAATGTGCAAGAGCTCCGAACCTTTGGTGAGGAGATTTTAGAAGGAAGTGAGAGGATGAGGCTGATAGGAGAACGACTCATCTGGAAGTATGACGAGCGTAATATAGAGTTCTGGATAAACCCATACCAGTAATAGTAATAATAATAATAATAAAATAATATATATATATATATATAATATGTTTGTATGTTTGAAAAAAAAAATCTAGACAATAGCTACGGATACCTAATAGTATTGTAATTTTAAATTTCAGTTCCAGTTTGTATTAGACGCATAATATAAAAAAGAGTAAGGCGCAATGTTCGACGATTTTGATCAATATGCTTGTTACGTGATCATTTGCATTAAATACTATTTTGTGATATTAATATGTGGTAAATGTTTAAAATTCAGATGGACAACGAAGTGAACCAGGAAAACCAGAATAACAATAATAAAGGAAACCAAGTGGATAACGGTGCCATCCAACACATAGTGGCACAAGGAATTATAGACGTGATGCCGTATATTATCCAAACGGTTAAGGAAGCTGATAATAAAAGTAACAATGGCAGTAAACGACCTACTGAACTAGAAAACAACATAAACAATTGACCTATATTTCAAGTGCCCATTCCCAAAAGAAGAAGAACCATGTCTTATGGTTGTTCTTATAAAGAATTCTGGTCTTGTAAACCAATGGAATTCTCGGGCAATGAAGGGGCCGTTGCAACTCTACGCTGGATAGAAAAGTCTGATGCAGTCTTAAAAATAAGCAAGTGCGCAGAAGAGGATAAGATAATGTTTGTTTCCAACCTGTTTAAAAACTCAGCATTTGAATGGTGGAACACTATCCTCCAGTCTAGAGGAAGTAACCGAGTCTACAATATGGAATGAGAGGAATTTAAAAACATGGTGGAAAGAAAATTCTGCCCTCCCAATGAAAAGGAACAGATAGCAAATAAGTTCCTAAACCTTAGAATGACTGGAGTGGATAGTAAAGGTTACACTACTCTATTCTTCGAATATGCTAGGATAGTGCCGACCCTTGCATCACCAGAACCAGTATTAATCTCCCGTTACATCTAGGGATTAATCAGTGAGATTAGGCATGTAGTCAAGGCAGCTAGACCACAAACTATAGAAGAAGCTGTAGAACTAGCAAACACCTTGACTGATGAGTTGGTACGTACACGAGAAGAGGACCAGAGGAGGAACCTAGCTCAAAGGCTTACCCAAGAATTTCGCTATGGAAATTCCAACCGTGGGAAAAATATAGGTTCTACATCTACACCTTACTGCAAAGCCTGTAAGAAGAAGCATTCAGGAAAATGCTCCACCTACTGCGACTTTTGCAAGATACAGGGACACAAGGAAGAAAACTGCAGGAAGAAACCTAGTAATGGAGTATGCTTCAATTGTGGAGAAAAAGGACATATCAGGACGAACTGCCCAAAACTGGCTCCAGCTACAAACAACAAGACTACTAAAAATGCTAGAGCATTTGTTCTGACTGTAGAAGAAGCCAAGATAATTCCGGACGTGATAGCTGGCACGTTTTTAGTTAATGATGTTTTTGCTAAAGTATTATTTGACTCTGGTGCGAACCAAAGTTTTATTAATACTTCATTTTGCAAACTTCTCAATCAACCATTAACTAAACTTCCACAAGAATGTCTAGTAGAGACAGCAAATGGAGAGACCATTAAGATTACCGAAATCTTGCAGGGAGCAAGAATAAAATTTTCAAATCAAAAGTTTATTGCAAATCTTTACCCAATAAATCTGGCAGGATTTGATGTTGTATTAGGAATGGATTGGTTAATAGCCAATAAAGCCAGTATTTTATATGATCAAAAGTCAATACAAGTAAATTCACCAAAAGGTGAAAAGATCACAATTAAAGGAGACAAGCCAACTAGATCCACAAAATTCATCTTTGTGATGAAAACAACAAGTTATGCTAGGAAAGGATCAATAGTGTATATGATTTCCATAATCATTAATATTAAAGGAAAAGAATTAAAAGATATCCCTGTAGTATCTCAATTTTCAGATGTGTTTCCAGAAGAATTACCAGGACTACCACCAGACAGGGAAGTTGAATTCAGAATTCATCTGCTACCAGGAATAACACCAATTGCCAAAGCACCCTACCGCTTGGCACTAGCAGAAATGCAAGAGTTAAAGTAACAGTTAGACGAACGACTAGAAAAAGGATTCATACAGCCAAGTTCATCGCCATGGGGAGCACCGATCTTATTTGTCAAAAAGAAAGACGGATCGATGCGTATGTGCATTGATTACCGTGAATTGAATAAAGTCATGATTAAGAATCGATATCCATTACCAAGAATCGATGATCTGTTTGATCAATTGCAAGGAGCTCGATTTTTCTCTAAGATCGATCTACGCTCAGGATATCATCAATTAAAGGTACAGGAAGAGGACATTCCTAAGACCGCATTCAGAACGAGGTATGACCATTATGAATTTACTGTCATGCCATTTGGTTTAACCAATGCCCCAGCTGCATTTATGGACATGATGAACCGAATATGTAAACCATATTTGGATAAATTCATAATTGTCTTTATAGATGATATTCTCATTTACTCTAAGAGTAAAGAGGAACATGCAGCACATCTGCATGCACTTCTAAGTTTACTGAGAAGAGAAAAACTTTATGCAAAGTTTTCCAAGTGCGAGTTTTGGCTAGAACAAGTACAGTTTCTTGGGCATTTAGTCAATCATGAAGGGATTCTTGTGGATTCCACAAAGATTGAGGCAATTACTAAATGGAAAACCCCTGAGTCACCAACAGAGGTTAGAAGTTTCTTAGGATTGGCCGGTTATTATAGAAGATTTATTCAAGATTTTTCTAGAATAGCCATTCCCTTAACTAAGTTAACTTGTAAATCTGTTAAGTTTGAATGGGACCAAAACAAGAAGAAGCCTTTAGAATTCTTAAGCAAAGATTAACCAATGCACCCATATTAGCATTACCAGAAGGAACAGAAGATTTTGTAGTCTATTGTGACGCTTCCAAATTAGGGTATGGATGTGTGTTGATGCAACACCAAAAGGTTATAGCTTACGCCTCTAGACAACTTAAGAATCATGAAGAGAATTATTCAACCCATGATTTTGAATTAGGAGCTATAATTTTTGCCCTGAAAATTCGGAGACATTACCTTTATGGTAGTAAGTTTACCATTTTCACAGATCATAAGAGTTTAAGGTATGTTTTTTGACAAAAGGAGTTGAATATGAGACAAAGACGCTCGATGGAATTTCTTAGCGATTAAGATTGTAATATCCAGTATCATGCAGGAAAGGCAAATGTAGTAGCCGATGCTTTAAGTCGAAAGTATCATGAGAAGCCAAAAAGAGTACGTTCTCTTAAATTAAATCTACAAGTAGATTTAAATGAACAGATTAGAAAAGCACAAGAATCAGTAATAAAGGACGATACTGAGAAACTGAAAGGAATGATTAAGGAATTAGAACAAGGATTAGATGGAATTTGGAGATTCCATAAGAAAAGAATGTGGATACCCAAATTAGGAAACCTACGTCACCGTATATTAGAAGAAACCCATAAGTCTAAGTATACGATGCATCCTGGAAGTGATAAGATGTATCAAGATTTAAGGAAAAAATTTTGGTAGATAAGAATGAAGAAGGAAAAAATTTTGGTAGATAAGAATGAAGAAGGATGTATCGACAAAAGAGCTATACTGATAACAGGCGAAAGCCATTGAAATTTCAGGTAGGAGACAAGGTGTTGTTAAAAGTCTCACTGATGTATGCAAAATGCAACATATAAATTACATCAAATGTGGCATAAAACTAACCCTTTTTTAGTACTAATGTTGGAAAAAGTGTGTTTTTTCTTCCTTTTGTATTTTCAGGATTAAATGAGCTCAAATGAATAAAAGAAGCAAAAAGGCAGCTAAATCTAACATAAATACAAGAAAAAGAATAAACGTGGCATGCCCGACCTCCCCGACAACATCTTCCCAAGAAAAACAAGAGAACCGAAGGCTCAACACGCCCCGTGCTCAGTGAGCACGGGGGCGTGCCCAAGTGTCAGCAGAAAAGACAAAGCTGTAGAAGCTTCTATCACCCACCACAGGGGCGTGCCCAGCGGACACGGGGCCGTGGCAACTCTAAGATTTGCAGAATCTGGGGAAATCTTAATAGTACAGATACGCTTCTGCACACGGGGGCGTGCCCAGCGAACACGGGGGCGTGGTCAACTAATGCAGACAAACTGCAATTAATGAAGAAAGAGAAGGAAAGTGGACACAGGGCCGTGCCCGAGCCTCTGTTCAGCCTATAAATAGGGGTGTTTGGCTCATTTGCAAACCATCCCTTGGCACACCACCTCTCTCACACTTCACCCACCACCATCACAACACCATCATCCACCACCATCATCCATCGTAGAGTGTGTGAGTCGTCTCGGGATCCAAGATTGATCGTAAGAGTTCTTGACAATAAAAAGCCATGTTTGCCTAAGTCTCTTACATCACTTGGTGAAGACAAGTGTCTAGTGTAATACTTCTTATTTTTAATCTTTTCGCACTTTTTATTTGGTTATGTATTAATGACTTTAATAACTAGTTTCTTATGTTGAAGGTGATTCTTCCTTATCGTTTGTCTGTGGTGTCTTGGCATTATTTTACTGTCTATAGAAAATAAAAGATTTTCACCATTCATATCTCCACGGTCTATATGGAGATATGTTGGCTACCTGGTCGGGGGTTAAGGGAACGGTTTGGTAAGAATCTTGCCTTGTTCAGTGTATAGATCCTGCAAGGACCTGGGTCAAATTTAGTAGGACCTCCTTCAATACCCAACGGTATTGGATGGCGTGAGTCCAAACTCTTTGATCCCCTCATATGTAAGCTACTATTAATACTTTAACCCGGCTACTTAGGATTGTATCCCTGCTGACTCAGACTACTTAGCCGAGGGTAACGTCACCTTCAAAAGAGGGGCCTACCATAATATGCATTAATAACTTAATTAATTATCTTTCAATAATCCGACTCTTTTGGATTGTATCCTTGCTGACTCAAACTACTGGGTTGAGGGTAACGTCACCTTCAAAAGAGGGGCCTACTACAATAACTAAGATAATCTCTTAAAAAGTGCAAAAGTGCGGAAATAATCAAAGGTTACACTAAACACGAGTCGGAGCCAAGTGATTCATCTTGTCTATCTGTTTTTATTTTTATTTTATTTTTCAGCATTTTAGTTAGTTTTATTTTTCTAGTTTAAAAACCTTTTTTCTAACTTTTGATTTGATTAGACGTTGAGGATAAACCGGTACTAAAAGCTCTTGTGTCCTTGGACGACCTCGGTATCTTGCCAACACTATACTACGCTCACGATGGGTGCACTTGCCCATATGTGTGTTTGGTGTTAGTAAAATATCGTGTTTTATACATTTAAAACTTGACTAACGTGTAAAAAAGGCTTAAAATATACTTAAATATATATACACACTCGCACAGATCAAGTTTTTTGGCGCCGTTGCCGGGGACACAAGGATTTTAAGAAAGTTAGGAATCAACGGCCTAATCATTTTTCTAATTTTTTTTGTTTTTTTTTAGGATTTTCTTAGTTTTTGAGCTTCTGCAGAACTCAGCACGGGCCGTGCCCGCTGAACACGCCCCGTGCCCAATCCTTGGAACTGGCAATCCTTTTTTAAGTCAGACAGTAAGCTGAACACGGGGCCGTGCCCACTCAACACGCCCCGTGCCCAAGTTTCAGTTACTGAAAACAGAACCGTAAGATCCCGACGGTTGGTAATTTCTGACACAAACATGAGTGGTACTGATATTTTTTACTTTCGGCACTCTTATGGTACGTGGTGTCAAATATGTGGTGGTTCCCATAAAGATTTAGAATGTTATTTTCTAAATTATAAACCCCATTATATAGACCCATTGTTTTCCTGTAGCCTTAAAAGGGGCGAAAGTAAAAATAATCCCTATCTCTCCCTCGAATGCTCTCAACCGGGTCTTCTAGGAGAAATGCTTCTTGATGAACTATTTCAAATGGAAGATCTAATTCTTAATTGGTTAAAAGAACTTAGGATGGATTTCAATAATTTATCTCAAGACGATAACCAAGAAGAATTGTTGGGATCGCATTCAAATAAAAACAACTTCGTTGTTCCCGATGTTACCTCTAACTCTAGCGAGGACTTGAGCGATAGTCGTCCCTGTGTCGATTGTGCCGTGAAGGACTCCCCATCGACTTCGTTCGATGCATACATAGACCTGAGCGATTCGGCATACACATTCTTTAACGAGAGCCCGGGAAAGGGTTGGACTTGTCCACCTACATTTAGCATAGGAATCACCCTCACCGACAACCTCTTGCGTTCTCGTCTTAATCTAGAGCAATTAAGATATCTTAGGCACTTTGGGGTTGTTCCATCCAGTAAGGAACCGCCCGATACGAATAAGTTCCTTAAAATTAGACAAACTTCATAAACAGTCTTTCGACACGGGGCCGTGCCCAGGTCAACACGCCCCCGTGTCCACCAAAAGATTCCTTTCTGACTTTTTGTCAGAATACGGACAAAATGTGTCAGAATCCTGTCTGCACACGCGGCCGTGTCCAGCCGACACGGGTCCGTGTGCAGCGTGCTGTCGTTTTCTATAAATGCAGCCAAGAATCCTGCACATTTGGACCATCCAGGGACAGAGATTTGAGAGGATCTTCTCACTTACCATCCTAGGTATTTTCTAAAAGAATGTTCTAATAACCATCTTGTCCTTTCCTCTTTTATCCATGACTTTCTTCTTCATCTTTCTTGCTTCAACACCTCCATTAAAGCTTGAGATCACCATGATTCCAAGCTTTATTGTGATGTTTGTTGGGTTTTTGTTCAAGGAATCTTGTTAAAAATAAGTTGTATAACATTGTTTTAAGTTATTTCTGCTCAAAAATACTTCATAAGTTGGAAAAATAATTTGAAACTCTAAGATTCTTTGTTCCAAAAATTTGCAGAAAGGTGAACACGGGGCCGTGCTCATTGAGCAAGGGGCCGTGTCTAAGGGAACTGTTTCATTAAAATAAACTCCTTTCCGTTTATTTTCGTAGAATGTCAAGCCAAAACAGTGGAACCTCTTTGGCGCACTCCAGAAACAGTCGAAGGGAAAGAAGGTCTTCAATTGAAGCAACTCTCGTACGCTACGTAATGGCATTACGTGAAGCTCTTGACGAGATGACTTCGGAAGAGGAGGTCCTCATAGACCGTATAAACTATCTTACGGTGGGGCTGGAAAACAATTTTCAAGAAATTAACCTCTTGCACCAGAGGTTAAACATTCTTGTGGCACCTCCCATGGAACCAATCCTCCCTCAAGAGGATTGGAACCTAGCACTTGGAATCAACAATCCTACCGGATGGGACGACATTCCAGCGGAACCTCCTCTTGAAGATCTACAAGAAGTCCCGGTGGAGGTTGCACCCCCTCAAACCAACGCCAATGAGCCCGTCTTTCTTCTCCGTAGGGAGATAGAGGAGTGGCTCGCCGACGTGTGAGGGACCCATGCCCGGAGAAAGAAGTTTTTCAAGCCGCATCCAACCGAGAGAATTATCTTTTTGGAAATTTTGCTAACAGAATAACTAGAACTTCTTGGTTTAGATTTCTTGTGTTTCTTTTGACCTATTTTAACTTATTAGGACTAATATGTAATTTTCTCTATTTAATGGAATGACGGTTTTAGATAATTTGGTATTTGGATGATGTTGTAATGGAATAAAACACACTCGGGATGGTGAAGGATAACCAAGGAAACTTGAACCAGCACCCAATGCACGAAAACAGGGCCATCCGACAAAATTTTCTTCATTACAGCAAGTTCAGCACGGGTCGTGCCCGCCCAACACGGCCCCGTGCTGCACAATCTGCAGAAAATGCCCAGTTCAGGTAACTGGACACGGGGCGTGCTCACTGAACACGCCCCCGTGCTCAGGCTTCTGTTTCTTTTTGACAATTTCTGTTACTGGCGATCTGAACACGGGGCCGTGCCCGGACACCACGGGGCCGTGTCCAGACGCCCAGTAACACTAATTTTTGCTTTTTCACACCTTTTTACACATTAAATCAAGCTAAAAACTTATTTTTGGGACACATTGAGGACAATGTGTAATTTAAGTGTGGGGGGGGGGATGCTAAAACTTTGAATCTTGCAAGTCCTAAATACAAGCCTTACACAAAACTCTATTGGAACCGCAAAAAAAAATTTCATTTTTTTACTTGTCTAGGTTTAATTTGGGAATTTCAAGTTCTAAAAAGGTTATATTTTTACAAATTTACAACCGATAGCGTCGTGATAAAAAGAACCAACATAAGAAAATTATGAAACAACATGACAAGTTTAATTAAAATTTGATTATATATACTTAATCACATAAAAACCCATTCCCACAAAAAGTGAGTTTTGAGCCTTTATTGACCATACAATTACATATCTTTAAACTAAATGCTCATTTTTCGTTTCTTGTGTGAATAGCCGCTTGGTTCTTACGACTCTAGAACTTGCCACGACGATACATTCCCGGTCCTTACCAACTTAAACCCGAGCAAGTAAATGACGGAGGCATTAGGACTAACCCTTTTTATTTCTACACCATTATTTTTATCTTTTTTCTTTTTACCACCTACCCAAAATCCCCCTAGTTAACCCCTTTGAGCCTAAACCTTTTCATTTCATAACCCAAAACAAACACCCTTTCACCCACCAAAACCTTTTTATTTTTGACCTTTTGTTTTAGTAACAAGCTCGGCTTTTCTTATGACTTTGAAAAAAAAAAATTGATGATGAAGCAAAAGAGAAATAAACAAACAAGTTTATCAAAAATAACTTTGTTTGAATAATGGCTTCATCAAAATAAAAACTTCAAAAATAAAAAGTCTTACGAAAACCGACGCTTTTTACGCCTTTCGCCCTTTTACTAACCACTAACCCAACCACCTACCTTTAACCCAAGCCTAACCCTTTCCCCCAAAAGTCCTCTTGATATTTACAAAGGTGTATAGTTAAAAAGGAGGAGGATTGATTGCTTGGCAAGCTTATGGTAGGAGTAAGTTCCATGCCGCTCTCGAGTGATTAACTAAAATACATCTTCGGCTGAGTGTTGAGTGATCCCCCGTGAGGTATGTGAACTTGTATATAAATGGAATTTTAAAAAGGCATGTTATGCCCTAATAAGTAATTTATCTTATGTAATGTTTTAAATAAATCATGACGAATATGATTGTAAATAAATAAAAATAAAACTTAAGAAAGAATATTGGAAATCCCGTCACTCTACGACAAGCCCAAAAACCTTCTCTTCTACCCATTCCATTTGGGAGTGTAAAGCCACATTATAAAGAGTTTTGCTTGAGGACAAGCAAAGATTCAAATGTGGGGGTATTTGATGTATGTAAAATGCAACATATAAATTACATCAAATGTGGCATAAAACTAACTCTTTTTTAGTACTAATGTTGGAAAAAGTGTGTTTTTTCTTCCTTTTGTATTTTCAGGATTAAATGAGCTCAAATGAACAAAAGAAGCAAAAAGGCAGCTAAATCTAACATAAATACAAGAAACGGAATAAACGTGGCATGCCCGACCTCCCCGACAGCATCTTCCCAAGCAAAACAAGAGAACAGAAGGCTGAACACGCCCCGTGCTCAGTGAGCAAGGGGGCGTGCCCAAGTGTCAGCAGAAAAGACAAAGCTGTAGAAGCTTCTATCACCCACCACGTGGGCATGCCCAGCGGACACGGGGCCGTGGTCAACTCTAAGATTCGCAGAATCTGGGGAAATCTTAATAGTACAGATACGCTTATGCACACGGGGGCGTGCCCAGCGGGGGGCGTGGTCAACTAATGCAGACAAACTGCAATTAATGAAGAAAGAGGAGGAAGGTGGACACGGGGCCGTGCCCAATGGACACGGGGCCGTGCCCGAGTCTCTGTTCAGCCTATAAATAGGGGTGCTTGGCTCATTTGCAAACCATCCCTTGGCACACCACCTCTCTCACACTTCACCCACCACCCACCACCATCACAACACCATCATCCACCACCATCATCCATCGTCCATCGTAGAGTGTGTGAGTCGTCTCGGGATCCAAGATTGATCGTAAAAGTTCTTGACAATCAAAGGCCATGTTTGCCTAAGTCTCTTACATCACTTGGTGAAGACAAGTGTCTAGTGTAATACTTTTTATTTTTAATCTTTTCGCACTTTTTATTTGGTTATGTATTAATGACTTTAATAACTAGTTTCTTATGTTGAAGGTGATTCTTCCTTATCGTTTGTCTGTGGTGTCTTGGCATTATTTTACTATCTATATAAAATAAAAGATTTTCACCATTCATATCTCCACGGTCTATATGGAGATATGTTGGCTACCTGGTCGGGGGTTAAGGGAACGGTTTGGTAAGAATCTTGCCTTGTTCAGTGTATAGATCTTGCAAGGACCTGGGTCAAATTTAGTAGGACCTCCTTCAATACCCAACGGTATTGGATGGCGGGGGTCCAAACTCTTTGATCCCCTCATATGTAAGATACTATTAATACTTTAACCCGGCTACTTAGGACTGTATCACTGCTGACTCAGACTACTTAGCCGAGGGTAACGTCTCCTTCAAAAGAGGGGCCTACCATAATATGCATTAATAACTTAATTAATTATCTTTCAATAATCCGACCCTTTAGGATTGTATCCTTGCTGACTCAAACTACTGGGTTGAGGGTAACGTCACCTTCAAAAGAGGGGCCTACTACAATAACTAAGATAATCTCTTAAAAAGTGCAAAAGTACGAAAATAATCAAAGGTTACACTAAACACGAGTCGGAGCCAAGTGATTCATCTTGTCTATCTGTTTTTGTTTTTATTTTTATTTTATTTTTCAGCATTTTAGTTAGTTTTATTTTTCTAGTTTAAAAACCTTTTTCTAACTTTTGATTTGATTAGACGTTGAGGATAAACCGGTACTAAAAGCTCTTGTGTCGTTGGACGACCTCGGTATCTTGCCAACACTATACTACGCTCACGATGGGTGCACTTGCCCATATGTGTGTTTGGTGTTAGTAAAATATCGTGTTTTATAAATTTAAAACTTGACTAACGTGTAAAAAGGGCTTAAAATATACTTAAATATAGATACACACTCGCACACATCACTCACCTTAGAAAGGAGTTGTCAGATTCATCAAAAGAGGAAAGCTAAGCTCCATGTATATTGGACCTTTTGAGATTATCAGAAGAATAGGACCTGTAGCTTATCAGCTACAACTGCCAGAAGGAATGGCAGGAATACATGATGTATTTCATGTATGCAATCTCAAAAAGTGTTTAGCCGATGAATCGTTAATAATAGCTCTTAAAGATATAAAGGTAAATGAAACTCTGAAGTTTGTAGAGAGGCCTCTACAAATCGAATACAGGAAAGTCAAGAATCTCAAACACAAGAGATTGGTTTTAGTCAAAGTAAAGTGGGATTCCAAAAGAGGACCAGAGTACACATGAGAGCTTGAATCAGAGATGCAATGGAAATATCCACACTTATTCCAGTAGACCTCGAGGACGAGTTCTAAAACAAGGTGGGGAGGATATAACAACCCTCCAAAATATTTCCGACACCCCTAATATAATTATAATGTCCCTAGACGTCTCAAAATACACCCCGTATATGAAAACCGAGCCCAAAATACCTTATATACTTAAAAAAATAAAATAAAAACAAGTCTGTCGCGGGCCGCGACAAACTACACCTGAGTCTACACGGGCCGCGAGCACCTGGACACCAGGCCTCACCCGGTGCCGCCACGTGTCAAAAGCGTGTCAAGTCTATACTCGACGAATCAGCATAGCTAGGCCCTACCCCCTAGGTCGCGGGCCGCGAAGGACCCTTGTGTGGCTTTCGCGGGGCGCGAGAGATGGCTGATCAGGCACTATAAATAGATGGCTTCGGCTGTTCATTTCAGTCGCTCACAACTTTTCTTTCTCTCTCAATTCTACATAGTATACATTATACCCGGGCATTATACCCTACTAATTAGCGAAGTTCTGCCCCGTTGTAAGTATTTTAACCCCTGTTACATATTAGATACGCTGCCCGATTGATCTAAGGTTCCGTAACGGCTGTCGAGGTTCTGCCCGACGTAGTCGTTGGAATTCTGTCTCCGGGAGGATATTACTAATGTAAATATTGGGTTATTATACTAACACGTGTGCATTGTGTAATTAATAGATAATCAACAGGAAATCCTAAAGGAAAACCCTAAGACAGCAAAGTGAATAATCTCCTTTTTGTGAAACCTTTTTGTAAACTGTTTTTACAAAACCTCAATTGTTTTACATTATAATTAACAGTGATTGAGTATTTGTATTCTACAATTATCGTCGGTATGTTGGGGTTTTGTATACAAAATTTGTTACTACACTATGAGTAGTAACATGACCACAAGTCGGGGTGACAGTACCGTGGGTGGTAATTAAAATAGATGGAAACAAATGTAATTGTGCGACCGCCCTCAATACTGTAAAACGGTTTTACCTGTCTTGATTAAACTGGGATTCACTCACCAGTATTTCCCACTGACAAAATGTTTTTAAACGCGTTTCAGGTAACAAAATGTGAAAGCCAAATAGAAGGCAGCTGGACAACACTGAATGCTTGGAAAAGTGGCTATAAAGTTACCTAAAATAAAGAGATGTTTTATTTAATAAAATAGGGTTTATCCCTATGAAAATATGTATATTTGAAACTTGGGATTTTCCCATGTGTTTAATATTATAAAAGCGTGGTATTTTACTCTGATAAAATATTTCCTAACTACGGTCCTGATGTAAATTCCGCTGCCAAACTGATAATTACCGATACCACTGAAACTGGCCACGGCCGCCCGTTCCCGGGTAGTTAGGGGACGGGGGTTGCGACAATATCGACTCACGGATTAAAAGGTACAAGTCGATAATGCTTTAATGTACAAGTAATTAATACATGTGATCTAATGCGCCTAATCTACAAAGATGGGCTCCATCTATGCAAACAAAATTAATTAAAAGTACTTACGAGTCAACTACTATTTTTTATTTTTTTAAAACCAAAAATTTTAAACTTAAAGTTTATTGGATGAGTAACATGGGGATATTTAAAAAAGTTATGAACTTTAAAAAATAAAATTATAAACTTTAACATTTAACCAACAAAATAAACTTACTTTACAATTATAATAACTTATCTTTTATTTTTTGTCATTTGATTATCATCTTTAAAAAAAACGAAACTTTACATGTGTAATTTTTTTTTTACTTTATTTAAAAACAAAACATTTTGATTTTATAAAAAAAATAATTATTTTATAAACATTTTTTGTAACAAGTAATATAAATAAAATACTCTAGAAATTAACAATCTTTACTAGATAAATACTAAACTGTGTTGCAAATTTTTAGGAATTATAAGTTCAACTATATTGTTGTAGAAAATATTAGTTAATTTCAAAAAAATTCTTTACTAACTTAACTAGATACATGGTAGATTGTGTTGCATATTTTTAGGGATTATAAGTTAAAAGTAGACTCATATAGATAAGATTAGTTTTAGGAACTAAAAATCTGAACTTAGTATGATATAAAGTAAATAAAGATATAAACTCTTAACATCCTATTTATTTTTTTTATAAAAATAGTTCTTGAAATTTTATAAAAATATAATTTTTATATCTGTTAAAAACCGAAATTTAACAATTTAAGTTAAAGCTCTAAAACGTACTTACGAGTCAAATAATGTTTTTTTTTATTTTTATAAAAACGAAAATTTTAAACTTAAAGTTTATTGGATGAGTACTATGTGGATATTTAAAAAAAGTTTTGAACTTTAAAGAATAAAATTACACTTTATAATTTAACCAATAAAAAATAAAACTTTACATATGTGTAACACTAATGACATACATCCACCCTAATAATCTTACAATAAATATTATACGAATAAGAAAACTATCAGAAACGAGTGTCACAATCCAAAGCGTCGCCCCCCCGCATCGCGCGGACACCCTACTAGTAAAGTAATATATAGCTAAGAAAGTTAAGCCCCCACCTTTTCCGTGGTGGAGTGGCAAAGACAACAAATATAAGAGTTAGTCCTTCTTTGTAGGTCGTAAGTTTGAATCCGAACCAACACGGGTTATCTTATTGTGCGTTACACTAGAGAGTCTTAGCTCTTGTAACGGCACATCATCTCTCAAGTGATGCTCGGCGATATGGTTTCTCGTGTGGACACGGGGAGGTTATGTAAGCCGGTGTTATTGCCTCTTCGTGGAGAAACCCGATAGATTCCGATCCAAGACCGGTCTCACAGACGTGCCTGCGGCTACCCAGTCCTAACATCAAATGGATGATATCTTGAAAATCGGAAACTTAAATATATGTTTTTGATAATAATATGACTTTAAGGGAATACCTATTTTATTTTTACTTATTATTAAAAATGTTTTGTACATAACAACCTGATTTGCTAAGATGATTTAAGTGAAAATAGATCCCTTCTACAATTTCCTATTCTATAACTATACTAAAAATAACTTTATTTTTTTTCCTTTCATATTAAATAATCTTTCTCCTCCACTCATAATATATTAAAAAAATTATAGAGAGTGAACATTGTCCACTCAAATATACTGATAAATAGTAAATTCTTTTATTTCCTCCACGTATAACCACTTTTTATAAGAGTGAATTTCAAGGATTGTCCTTTATCTTTATATTCATTTTCAAACGTTGTCCTTTATGTTTAAAATTGATGCGTTTTGTACTTTATCTTTTAAAATCCATCATGTTTTGTCCTTTAGACATAACCCAGTTTGTTTTTTCAGTTAAATGTGGTCATGTGCAGGTCACCTGAAGGTAGATCTGTCATTTATTGTCTCTTTTAATACACACCTACCTACCTACCACGTGCAACTTCCCTCCAATATAAACCCTAAACTAGGTTGGAGATAAGATTTATCGTTAAAGAAGGAATCAAAACAACCCACTTTTGGCCATTCCGGAGTAGCCGGAATCCGGCGAAAATGCCGGAGAGGATGGACTGAGACACGGGTTGATAAGTATGTGTTTAAAAGTTTAGATTTTAGTCAATTCTAGTCCCTGTAGTATATAATTTGTTTCAGGTCTTGTTAAGTTTTGTTTTAATAAAAAAATATATATAATAAGTAATAACTACACAGCAAGTGGTCTCGAGTGTCAAAAATCAAAATGTGAATTTATGTGAGAAACTTGGAAATCGGTATAGTTATTTTTTATAGATTTTAGCCACCGTTTCACTCTCCTTCTCCACCCGCTTCTCCTTCACCATCACCCCACCCCCTCCCCCTCCTCCTAGAGATGGCAAAAGTACCCGAGCCCGACGGGTATACCCGAAACCCGACACAAATGGGACGGGTATACCCGATACCCGACTGGTATTGGGCCGGGTATGGGATTAGTTTTAAAAATTTTCACGGGTATGGGATTGGGTGATACCCGACCCGATTACCCGAAACCACATACCCGTTTACCCGAATTATATACCCGATCATATACCCGAAGTTTTTAATTTATATTTTTATTTTCCATTAACCCTTATCTATTAGTGATTTATTTTAGTATGTTTATAATGTGAAAAAATAAATTTTCTTTTAGCATATGTATTTGATGAGAGTATTTATATTTTGTATGTTGTGAAGTATATACATATAGGGGAATGTTCAAATGAAAACCACTAGTTATTGCGAAAACTCGAAAACTAACTAAAAAACCTTAAAAAACATACCCAATTTTTTTTTTGCATACCAATTTTCGCTATTTAAACTATATATAAGAAAACTTTTTTTCAAAAAAAAAAAAAAATTATAGTGCACATGTGTAATATTACACATGTGCACTATAATTTTTTTTTTTGAAAAAAAGTTTTTTTTATATAATACAAGACTCGATACTACGTGCCCTGATCTAACATTTCTAATACAAGACTCGATACAAGACGAAGTCGACAGACGTAGGCACCAACAGACTCCCCCTCGGATGTTGACGAAGTCTTCAGTGTCGAGTCTTCACAATCTTCAATCTTGATCAGTCTTCGGGCTTTCTCCAAAGTATCTAACAGTGTAAGCATTCTCAATCATCTCTTCACATTCTCTTGATCAGATCTCTTGATTCTTTAAGTTCATCAGCATCAGCAGTTAGCGTGAACTTCTGGAATCGAATATGTCTTTTGCATCTTCAGACTCTCCTTTGCTAGCAAACTCCCCCTTGAGTTGTGCTGAGAATCGTAGTCTTGCTTTCACAGGGTCACAAGTTCAAGATCGATTCCTGGCTCTATTCTACATCTATTCAGGATTCGAAACCTGGCTAACCTGCACAGTCTCTACCCAAAAGTAAGTTTCACAATTTTTAACTTTTAACAAATTTAGAAACCACTTGTAGATATTCTCAAATCATCTCAAACATTTGACATCATTTTTCAAAAAACTTATGTTTTGGGTATTTTTATTTATAACAATTTTAGTCTCTGCTTAACCACTTGTAAGCAAAACATTTCAAATTGGTTTCAATTTAATGAACCTATAATCCTTTTAAAATCAAATTTCATTTCAATCAAATTCTCCCAAACCATTTGTTCATCATGTTTAGCACTCGGAATTTTGAAAATCAGCTTTTCAACATTAGTTGTCTAAAATCTTTTTGTATTTTTCAAAAATTTATGCTAAAACACTCCGAATATCTTTTTGGATTTCTGATATTAATGAAATGCAGTGAAGAAATATTTACAAACAATATTTTTATGTTTTTGTGAGTTTGTGGAAGAGGATCATATCAGTTTTTGAGACAAATCACCAACACCGTTAAGCTTTAAACATTTTAAGTTCTAAACAATTCACTTAGATTGTCAGTATACTGATCCACTTAAATTTTCACACAAAGTTCAATTGTTTTCGAGATACGAGATTAATGTTTTAGAGACTTAAACTTATTCGCGTGTCCCACCTAAGAATATACTCCCGTATCCAGATCCCAATATTCAGTCTTACAGGTGAGTATACCTAGATGATATCTGTAAAGGGTTAAATGCGAGGGCCATGAGAGCTCAGGCTATTGCTTCCGCAAAATCAGAGAGATGATGGCTTTGACTTTTGGTGTGTTCCCTTTAGAGAATCTTTTCTTCAACAGCACATGATTAGCATTTTGCAATGTTTCATCATTTTTATGCTGAGGGCGGTGCTATATTTCAAGCAAGCGAAAAATATTATACGGGGACTAGGCCATTGCTTCCGCAAAATCAGAAGTCCCGGGATAATACCCCAGATATCACTAAGCATAAAGACCTAGTATCTCAGAAAGATGGGTCTTTCAAACAAGATTTCGGGGGTTACCCATATATCCGAGAGATGTTCCCCACGAGATAAGCAAGTTTGATATTTAGGTTTATATCTCGTCACAATTTACTAAATGTGCAAAAACCTACTGGCACATCATCAGTGAGACCGTTTATCACATTTGACTTTCCAATTCTTTAGCATGTTGTGATTGTTCACTGATGTACTATCATATCCTCTTTTTCACAATAAAACTCATTTTTATTTGAACATGTTTTTTTTAATTTTTCAAATTTTCTATTGTTTTTGGATTTTCCAGAATTTCTTACTCCCCCTAAAATTCAAAATCATTTAAAGGAAATTTGAAAACAAACAGTACACATAAAATGACAACTGTTGTGAATTGCTTCAAATCGCCATTCACTTGGCATAAACAATCAGAACTCCCCCTGACAACAAACTATTTTCCCATTATGATTTCAAAACACTTAAGTTTGTTTTAATCAAATGGTTTTTTCGGAAAAAAATTTGTTGATTTATACAAACCATTTGTAGATTAGGGGATTTCATCACGCTGTTTTCTTCTTTCATCTTTAAAAAAAAATTAACAATTTTAGATTCAATCAACACTACTACTTGTAGGAAAGATAAATCAAGTACAACTTAATGTCCCTGATTAATCTTTGTAGGGCGAAATATCACCGAAGTAAATTTCTAAAAAAATGCCGATTCATGCTCCACTTTTACCAACCTGGAAGCTCCGGCAAGTCAGGATTTCAGTTAGAAAACACTGTCACCCAAGCCTGACCAGCCTTGGGTGATTTTGAATCAATTCTATCCCAACCTCCTTTCGATTTATAAAAATCTTTTGCACTTTTCACTTTCCCATCTACCATCTTCCCAAATATATGTTTGACTTTCCTATTGAAAGCCTTTTCAGCATTAAATTCTCCTTTACCAGCAAAGAATTGATCTGAAATTTCAACTTTACCAACTTTCAACTTCAAGTTTTCTTTTGACAATGGCGTAAAATGTTCATCGTTCAACTCTGGAACGGAATTCTCATTCTTTTTCTCAACATATGACTCCTCTGATTTTATGGAATCAGATTCATTGTCAGAACTACTCTCAGATTTTACAACCCATCTTTTTTTGTTCAAATCAACTTTTCTTTTGTAGAAACATTTTGAAGTTTCATCAACTCCTAAAGTCGAATTGTCAAACATTTTAAAATTTTCTTTTGAATATTCTGATTTATCAACACATTTCTTTTTCACTTCAGAGTTTGAAAAAACTCCCTGTTTTGTATAAGTGAACTCGTGGCAATTCCAAGCAATGTGTCCAACTTTTTGGCATTTAAAACATGTTCTTCGTTCAATCCTTTTCTCAGATTCTTTCACCATCTTCTTTTCCTTCTCAGCAAGAAACTCTTTGTTTGTCTGTTTCCAGAATTGTTTCTTCTCTTCTTCTACTGAGCTTGTTCCTGAAACAAATTTAGTTTTTGGTTTATAATTTTTCTCATTTTTATGACTTTCCGGGAGAATGAAACCTAATCCCTGCTTTTTGAAATTACCGTTATGGTTTGGTTTCTTTCGATAACCCGAACCAGAACTGTAACCTTTTTTCTTGTTCAATCTTTGTTGAACTCTTGAAGTGTACTTTTTAGTTTTTTCATGAAGATTTAAATCTTTTATTTCAGAAATATTAATTTTTGTTAATTTGAAAACCTGTTTAATCATTTCAGATTTGACACTTCTTATTGGAAATTCTTCATCAGAATATAATTTGTCTGAATCATTCAAAGTATATGCTACTTTGATTGGTCCGTCATTCAAATTAAATTTTGATAACAGGAATTCTTTATTGTAAACACGCTTGACTGGTGAACTCGGACTCTTTTATGACAAACTCGAACTTTCAGATTTTGAGTCCGACTTTGACTCTTCATCCATATCCAGCACCTGATCGACCACTTTCTTTAACAACTCAGATTCATGATCAGTGTCAGATGCTGTGAATGTGACATCAATATTGTCTGGTAACTCATCAATGGTTTTAGACTTTAACTTTATATTGAGAGCCTTATTTAAACGTTCCTCATTTGGCTTTCTGGGAGAATAACTATTCCAAATCGGGGGCGGACACTTGTTATACTTGACACTTTGTTTCTTACCAGTATCCGTATCTTCTGTCTTTTTATCTTGAAACGCTTCAAGACCTGCAACAGTAGGATAAACTCGACCAATCAAATAATCACATGTTGTATAACTCA
Source organism: Helianthus tuberosus (assembly GCA_030545235.1). NCBI lineage: Eukaryota > Viridiplantae > Streptophyta > Magnoliopsida > Asterales > Asteraceae > Helianthus > Helianthus tuberosus. The sequence goes on along the minus strand of CM060442.1, from coordinate 194,947,508 downwards.
ACAACAGACGTTTGATTCTTTCACTCTCAATCTTTTCAAGTTCCAAATCCTGCTTTAGCTTTGCACAGTCTTCAATATACTCATTGATGACTTTCTGCTTTGTCATTAAAGTGGAACTCATCATTGTCATAGCAGCATCAACTTCTAAGTTTGTCTTGTTCAGACCGTCAACTGTTCTGTTCAGCACATCATATGACTCTTTCACGTACTTCACATCAGACAACAAATTCTTTTTTAGCTCTTCCAGTTCACGAATCTTCTTGTCTTTTTCCTCACAATGTTTGCAGGACTCCAAACATTTCAGACAAGGTTTAATGACCTCAACTATCTTCTCAACTTCAACAATTTTTTCTACCTCGACGACTTTCTCAACTTCGACGAGTTTCTCGCCTTTGACGAGTTTCTCAACTTCGACTATTTTTTCGACCTCAACAATTTTCTCTACCACTTTCTCCACTTCAACGATTTTTTCTGTCACCTTCTCAATTACTGGTTCAACATTTGCTTCTTCAGCTTCCATCTTTGACTTTTCATCAGCTATTCTTCTTACTTCCAGTTCTTTCTTCAATCTGGCAATCTTCTTCTCATTCAGCATCTCAACTTTATCTGCAAAAAACAAATTAAAACTGTCAGGATCTAGACCTTTTCTAGCTTTATTAATGTATTCTTCTTCATCATCAGTATCTACATCACTTCCAAAATCTGGAAAAATTGGTATTCTTTTCGGACTAGATTTGACTTCATCTTCTCCCAGAATTCTAGCAACAAGACCTGAACCAGGTGGAATGTATTTATCCCAGCTAAATCCCTCTGCAACCTTTTCATTGTCTTGGTCAATTATACCATAACAAGCTCTTTTCTCTTTTTCATCAATGGCACGTGCATGTGTAGTTTGTGGTTGTTGAGCAATCTGATGAAAATTTGATTTTTGATAATAATTGTTTTTTCCAGACTGATCTTGTCTTCCATTTGCTTCTTTGTTTTTGCATTCACGCTTAAAATGACCTTTTTTCTCGACAACGGAAACACGTAACCTTTGATTTGTCAAACCCTATCGGAGATTTAGACAATTCACTAAACTCATCTCTACCAGTGATTTGTTGAAACTTTTCTGCCCTTCTAACAGCACTTGCTAAACACCACTTGACGTCCATCAACTCAAGTTCCTCAACATCAATTTGGTCATAATCTTCTTTGGTAAGCATCGGATTTCCAATTTTGCCAGCAATCAAACTTTCATATGATTCCAACATAGCAACGAGTGATGCCATGTGTTGCTTAGCTATCTCCGGAGAAAATTTTTGACCATTTTGAATGTTCAAAGTAACATTGCACTGCAGATTTGTAGAATTCTGTAGTTGAGGACTTGGTGTTGTATGATTTGGATCAAAGCTTGAATACGAAGAAGAATGTCCACCACTTTGAGTCACAATACTAACTTTTGTTCCAGAAGAATTATCAGCACTGAAACCAGTTTGGATCTTTGGACTGGGAGTAACTTCAAATTTGTTTCCTCTGTAGTATAAACTGACATCTTGTTGAGCATTTGGATTTGATTGCCGTTTTCTGGATATCCAACTCGTGCTTTTCTATCTTCTGAATAAACTTCGCCAGATTCATACTTTCAGATTTTCTCATGTGTTTTAAGATCAACAAATGAGTTCCCCATTTCTGCTGTGGTAATGCATCAGCTAGTTTATCAACCCATTTATCATCGTCTTTCTTTATGTCCAATCTTCCCATTTCCAAAACAAGATGACAATATCTATCAATGGTCATTTTTGTTGTTTCATGTTCAAAAGCCACAAACATGTCAAATGATTTCTTCAATAATGCCTTTTTGTTCTTGATTATATCTACACTTCCTTTAAACTTTTGAATTAACGCTGTCCAAATCGATCTAGCAGTACCCTCATGTTGGAGCAAAACAAAGATATCTTCTTTAACTGCTTGTTGAAGAATACTAATCATCATCTTTTCACTTGTATACTTCAATTTTTCAATCTCTGAAAAGTCACTGAAATGTTTTTCAAGTCCACGTTCATTTTTCGGTTTCTCGTAATCTTTCTCTAATGAACACCATGCATCAAACTTATAAGCTTGCACCCAGTTCTCAAACCGATTTTGCCATCCTTTAAAATCTTCAATGTATATAAGCTTTGGTGGTTTCTGGTAAGTTCCTGTCTCATTCTCATTGTACAATGTTTCGGCAGCTGTAACTGGTGCAACTGGTGTAGCAAATGCATTATAAAATTCCTCTTCCATGATTCAGTAATCTGTATCACAAAGTCAACAAAGTTCAAACAACAATGAAGGTTCACACGAAATATGAGTTCAAACGAAATAACACACTGATACGAAATCAGTTTGGTGCGGAATAACGATTTGGTTCGAAATAGCCTTTCAAACGAAAATACCACTTTCAAACGAAATCTGTAATTTGATTTCGTACGAAATTAGATGTATGCTTTACACGAAATAATATTTTCAAGCGAAATCACACTTTGGTGCGAAATTAGTGCTAATTTCGTGCGGGATTATGTAATTTCGTGTGAAATGAAACTCAACCAGTTAATTTCGTGTGAAATTAGATAACAAATTCACACGAAATCAGCTATTTCACGCAAAATACTGCTGACGTCATCATGTTCGATCTGATTTTCAAGCAAAATTATGAATTTTACCAATTTTAGATCGAATTTAAGTCCAATTCTCTCAAGGATTCATTAAAACACTGTTTCGCATGTAATATGTGAAATTCAATCCATTTTGAACGTTAAATTTTGTGAATTTTGAAAAAGAAAGTGTAGAAGTTAGATTTTTTAAGAAAACAAGCTGAATTTGGTAAGAACTCTTCCTCCTGATTTCTGATACCACTTGCAGGATCGTGAGACGATCGAAACGAGTCTATCAGAAGAGTTCTTGGTCTAATCAGAGGCGGAATTCATTGATTAGACTTTGTAACAGCTTGTTTCACTTCTAACAGTCTTGTTTTATTGAACTAACACGTTTACAGATCAGTAGACACGTCGGCAGCACTTCGGTACCGGAAACATGATCGTTACAAATGAAATCACAACTAGGGTATTTATAGTGGAGGTAATTTCGCATGGAATTAACACTTGCTATTTCGTGCGAAATTAACTATTCACACACAAACCCTGTTTTTCTCGTACTACGTGCCCTGATATAACATTTCTAATACAAGACTCGATACAAGACGAAGTCGACAGACGTATGCACCAACAGTTTATTATTATAAAAATGTGGTATTTTACTCTGATAAAATATTTCCTAACTACGGTCCTGATGTAAATTCCGCTGCCAAAATAATAAACACCGATACCACTAAATCTGAGCTCGCGACCGCCCGTTCCCAGGTGACTAGGGGTCGGGGGTTGCGACAGAGAGTGGTCTCAGAGCTATAGCCACTGATTTGAGCCACATAAGTGTTCTGCTGACATTGAAATTGTCATTTCTGTTAGGAAATAATTTGTGTAAATACATGCATACCTGTGTATTATTGTTTTTTTATTTGACAATCTGTTAGTTTACAGTATGAGTGATCAAGGACCATCGGACGCCTATCGTCAATTGTCTAGTTCTCCTATAGATGAAGGAACTTCTTCCCAGCCGACCCCCCGGGGTATTCAGCTGACACAGAGGAATGGATCTTTGTTGGTGCATGCGTATGTCGACTTCGTCTTGTATCGAGTCTCACATTGTTCAAGGCATGGAGTTCAAGAAAACTTGTCAAAAGCTAATTCCGCTTGAACTAGTTAATTCCGCTTGAAGAGGTTAACGAGTAATTCCGCATGAAATTACAATGTAATTCCGTTTGAATTAGCTAATTCCGTTTGAGTAGGTAATTTCGCTTGTGTTGTAATCTCGTTTGAGTCATGTTCAAACGGAATTAGGATGTCTATATATAGGTGTCAGTCCGTGTCATTTGAAACGGAATTAAGAATAGTGTTTTCCGACGGCGAAGCTCTGTCGAAGTGTCTACAGATCTGTAATTGCTCAGATATCAATCAAAAGACAGTTATAAGTGAATATCTTGCTGAATTACACACAATATATCTGTTTCCGCCTTTCATATTGTGTAGAACGCCTCTGAACGACTCGTTTCGGGTCCGTACACGATCCTACAAGTGGTATCAGAGCACAGGAGGAGGAGTTCTGCAGATTTCAGCTAGATTTCATCTCATTTTCTTACTTCTACACCTTCTTTACTAAATTGAACAACTTTTCATGGTCAAAGTGATCTGAATTTCTCACATCATAAGCGAAATAGTATATTAACAAATCCTTGAGAAAATTGGACGTTAATTTGATCTAAAACTGATAAAAATTGTAATTCCGTTTGAAAAGTTGGAGCTAAATGATTACATCAGCGTAATTCCGTTTGAATTTGCACCTAATTTCGCTTGAAAGTTGATATTCCGTTTGAAACGAAATTAGTGATTCCATTTCAAATAGTAATTCCGTTTGAGTATTCCGCTTCAGTGTGCTATTTCGTTTGAAATTTCAAACGAAATCAGTGATTCCGTTTGAAATAGGTAATTTCGTTTGAAATTCTTATCCCGCTTGTATCTTAATTCCATTTGAAGTTTGTGTGTAGGTTAATCTCGTTTGAAGGGGTGATTTCGTTTGAAGGATCTTATTTTCGCTTGAAATTGTCTGGTTTGAAAAACTTGTTACCAAATCATGAGTGAAGAATTTTACAACGCATTTGCCACATCCCCGACTACTCCGACTACCATTGCTCAAAACATGAACTTGGAAAATGAGACAGAAACTATGCAAAAACCCCCGAAGCTAACGAGCATTGAGGAGTATTACGGTTGGAAAGATCGGTTTGAAAAATGGGTTCAAGCTAATCATTTGAGATCTTGGGAGTGTATTTTGAAAAAGTATGTACTACCACGTACTGAATTGTGAGTTGAAAAAACAATCTCTGAATTCAATGACAAAGAACGAGACATGTACAAAGCTGAAAAGATGATGATTAGTCTACTTCAGCAAGCTATTAAAGAAGACATCTTTGTATTACTTCAACATGACAAAACTTCAAAATCAATTTGGGATGCTCTTAAAATCAAATTTGAAGGAAGTGAGAAGATGATTAAGAGTAAAAAGGCACTGCTTAAGAAAGAATTGATCTTTTCACAAGTTTGCCAGGGGAAGATACAAAGAAATTGATTGAAAGATATTGCCACTTAGTGCGTTCTATGTCATTGTTAAGCATAACCAAAGAACAAGAGGAATGGGTCGACAAATTAGCTGATTCTTTGCCTCAGAAAGAGTGGGGAACTTATTTGATGATATTGAAAAATACTGGGGAATATGACAATTTGACTATTTCGCAGTTCATTGAGAAGATTGAGGGTCAAGATCTTGAACAGCAAAAGATTGCGAGGATGAATCATCCGAGTGGTCAACAAGATGTCAAAATGTATTACAAAGGCAGTGTTCAAGAGGTTGAAATGAGTCTGAAAATTCAAACTGCTTTTAGTGCTGGAAACTCATCCGGAACTGTTGATCAAAGTCCAAACAGCAGCAGTGGAGTTTCTTCATATCCGAGGGTTAATCCAAAGAGTTCAACTTCAAGTTTTCAGTCTCAAAGTTCAAAAAGTGGGAATGGTTGTGTGATACAGTGCAACATTGCATTGAATCTTCCAGATGGTCAAAGTTTTTCTGAAGAAATTGTAAAAGATCACATGGAGTTACTTGCAACTGTGTTACAATCCTATGAAGGTTTGGTTGCAGGGAGGATCGGAAATCCTATGCTGACGAAAGAGGATTATGATCAGATAGACGCTGAAGAGATGGAGCTCATGGACATCAAATGGTGTTTAGCTAGTATCTTGAGGAGAGCAGAAAAGTTTAAAATGATAACAGGAAGAAATGATTTCTTGGATGCACATGTTTCTACTTTGGGTTTTGATAAATCTAAAGTTACTTGTTTTCGATGTAGGGAGAAAGGTCATTTCAAAAGAGAATGCAAAAATCAGGAAGCTAGTGGAGCAAAGAATCCTTTTGGGAAAGATGATTATTATCGGAAAGCCATATATCAAGTTGCTCATCAACCGCATCAACAAAAGGAACCACAAACTGCACATGCTAGGATGATTGAAGATGCAAATAAGAAAGCTTATTATGGTATCATTGATCAAGATGATGAGAAAATGGCTCCAGGATTTAGCTGGGATAGGTTTGTGGATGAGAATAGGGAGTTTAAAGCTTTCATTGCTCAAATAGTTCAAAAGCCTGATTTGTTTACAGAATGGATGAAAGCGATTGGTGTTCATGAGAAGAATCAAGAAGAAAAATCTGTTTCATCTGATGAAAGTTCAGAAAGAACAACGGTTTTTGATCAAACACCATCTGATTCTTGTTCTTCAGATGATAGTTCTGAAAAGACAATAGATTTTGATCAAACACCAACTAATGACAGTAGTGATGATGAGGAGGAAATGCATATTTTAATGTTGCAAAAACTTCTTTATCTCCTGAAAGTTTTCAATTTTATTTTGCAGATCGCTTGGAGAAGTTGAAGAAGAAGCGAGCAGCAAAAGAGTTGAAAAAGATGAAGGTTGAAGGTGTTACCGAGACAATGAAGAATGAACAAAGTAAGGAAGATGAGAAGGTGAGTGAAGTTGAAAAAGTTGTTGAAGTGGAGAAGATTGTTGAAATAGAAAAGATTGTGGAAGTCATCAAGCCTTGCTTAAAATGTTTAGAATCTTGCAAGCAGTGTGCAGAGAAGGATGAGAAGCTGAGTGAGCAAGATAAGATGAAAGAACAATTACTGTTCAATCTCAATTATGTAAAAGGGTCGTATGACGTTTTGAACAGAACGGTAACTGGTCTACAAAAGACAAATTCTGAAAGAGAAGATGCACTGACAATGTTAAATGCTGTGTTGATGTCGAAGCAGAAAGCCATTAATTTATATATTGAAGAAAGTGCGAAATGGAAGCAAGAGTTGGAGACAGAAAAGATTGAGAATGAGAGAATCAGACGTTTATTACAGAGTTATTCTAGTTCTGATTATCTCATTGATCGAATTTATCCAACTATTGCAGGTTTTGAAGCATTTCAAGATGATGAGAAGCCAAAGAAGAAGGATACTGGTAAGAAGCAGAGTGTCAGTTATAACAAGTGTCCACCACCGATTTGGGAAGGGTATTCTCCTAGAAAACCGAATGAAGAGCAGGTCAAAAAGGCTATCAATATAGAGTTAAAATCTGAAACAACTGACGAGTTTCCAGAAAATATTGACGTCACATTCACATCATCTGACACTGATCATGAGTCCGTGTTAATAAAATAGGTGGTCGATCAGGTGTTGGATACAGATGAGGAGTCGGAGTTAAAGTCTGAGTCAAAAAGTCCGGAATCATCGTCAGTCAACAGTCCAAAGTCGTTGGTTAAAAGGATTTACAATAAAGAATTTCTTTTATCAAAATCTAATTTGAAGGATGAAACATTTGAAGTTGCATACACTTTAAATGATTCTGACAAATTATATTCTGATAAAGAATTTCCAATAAGAAGTGTTAATTTTGAAATGATCAAAAAGGTTTTCAAACTAACAGAAATAAATATTTCTGAAATAAAAGATGTAAATCTTACTGAAAAACCTAAAAAATACACTTCAAGAGTTCAACAACGGTTAAACAAGAAAAAAAGGTTACAGTTCTGGTTCTGGTTTTCAAAAGAAACCTAACCATAACGGTAATTTCAAAAAGAAAGGATTGGGTTTTATTCCACCTGAAAATTATAAACATGAAAAAACTTCTAAAATAAATACAAAATTTGTTTCAGGGACAAGCTGTGAAGAGGAATCAAAAAGCTCATTCTGGAAGCAATCAAACAGTGAATTCCTTGCCAAGAAGCAAGAAAAAGTGAAGAATGAAGCTAATCAAAGAAATGAGACAGGAACCTGTTACAAATGTAATGAAGTTGGTCACATTGCATGGAACTGTTCTCAAGCTACAAAAACAAAACAAGAAGTCTCTAAAAAACTCAAAGAAAAAGTTGTTGAGAAAAATGAACCACCAAATGACAAATTTAAAATTTTTGAAAATTCAACATATGAAGTTGGTGAGTGCTCAAAGACAAATTTTTATAAAAAGAGAGCTAAGCACGACAACCAAATGTGGGTTGTTAAAAAGTTTCACGAAGATGTAAAGAAATTTGATTTGAAATCTGGCGATGAATCTGATTCCACAAAGTCAGAGGAGCCACAGGTTGAGGTGAAAGAAGAAAACTCAGTACCTCCAATGGATGATGTTCATTTTCCACCATTGAGGGCTGAAAATTTTAAATCAAAAGTTGGGAAGATTGAGATCTCGAATCAATTCTATTCTGAGAAGAAAGAATTTGATGTCGAAAAAGTTTTTAATGGAAATGTTAAAAAGATTTTTGAAAAAATGGTCGAGGGAAAGGCAAAAGGGGTAAAGGACTTTTATGAAACAAAGAAGGCAACTTACAGCCCAACCCCAAGTGAAGTTGAGGAGGAAACATCCAAGTTTGGTCAGGCTTGGATGGAAGTTTTCCACAAGTAAAATTCTGACTTGCCGGAGCTCCTAGTTTGGTAAGCGAGGAGCAGGTATCGGCATCTTTCTTAAGAGATTCATTTCGATGATATTTTGTATTACAAGTGGTAAATCAGGGACATTAAGTTGTACTTAATTTTCTACTAGTGGTGATTGCAGTTTAAATCTAAAATTGTTATATTTTTCAAAAGTGGTTGAAAGAACAATATGATGAGATCCCCTATTTTACAAGTGGTTTTATGAAATCAACAAAACTTATTTTCCGGAAAAATCATTTTGATTGAAACAAACTTAAGTGTTTTGAGATCATAATGAGAAAATAGTTTGTTGTAAGGGGGAGTTCTGATTGTTTATGCCAAGTGGATGGCGAATTGAAGTGATTTGATATTAGTTGTCAATTTACTTGTACAGTTTGTTTTAAAAAAAAATTTAAATGTGTTTGAATTTTAGGGGGAGTAAGAATTTTCAGAAAATCCAAAAACATTAGAAAATTTGAAAAAGACAAAAACATGATAAAATACAAAATGAGTTTTGGTGTCGAAAAGAGGAAATGATAGTACACCAGTGGACAGTTACAGTATGCTAAAGAAATGTAATGTTTAAATAGTGTTAAACGGTCTCACTGATGATATGCCGATAGGTTTTTACACATTTAGTAAACTTTTTCGGGATATAAACTTAAATTCAAACTTGCTTATTTTGTGGGGAACACTACTTGGATATATAGGTAACCCCTAAAATTTCGTTTGAAAGATCCCTTTTTCTGAGATACTAGGTCTTTATGCTCAGTGATATCTGGGGTATTATCCCGGGACTTCTGATTTTGCGGAAGCAATGGCCTAGTCCCCGGAGAATACTTTACGCTTGCTTGAAATAAAAGCCTGCCCCGAGTACAAAAAAATGATGAAACATTGAAAAATGCAAATCATGTGCTGTTGTAAAAAAGATCCTCTAAAGGGGACCCACCAAAAGTCGAAGCCGCCATCTCTCTGCTGAACGGAAGTTCTGACCTGAGCTCTCACTGTAACAACTGTGCTTGTAATCGCTATGAACAGTTCTATTATCAATAAAACAATGTTATTTGATCCCAATGTTTGTTTGATTGTGTTTTACATTTTTCATGTTTTGACTTTTATGTAATTTCAAACTCTACATCGCTTTCTGGAGAGTTATACGCAAACTAGTGCGTAAACGTACTCAGTTTAATGCGAGAAATACTCCGGAACATCAACATATACTCAACATACCTTAAATAACCTTTACATAACTTAGAAATAAGTTTTAAAGGCTTTGGTATGGCAAAAACAAGTTAATTCGCTTACAGGGACTAAATATGACAAACTGCGAAAGTATGTCAATTTGAACTGTAACGAACATTCCGGAACCTAACCATAAGTTAAACACACCTTAAATATCCTTTACATAGCTTAGAAATAGGCTTTGAGGGGTTCGGTGTGCTAAAATAAACTTTTGGGTCATTCAGGGACTAAAAGTGTCAAAAAGTGCACAAGTTTGCATTTTCGCGCATAACATACGTTCTGAATACATCCGGACATCCAAAAATTTATGTAAGCACCAAAATATTTTATTTTAGTGTTTGGCATAAGAAAAATCCATTCGTCGCGCAATTTGGATCGTTTTTCGCGCTTATGCGCATTCCGTCGTAATTAACCGAACATCGCGATCGTACGACCAAACGAACGTTGGTGACCGACCGGATAATATTTAAATCCCACAAATATTCTGTTATGATTAAAATCTTATTTTAATCAGGTCCGTGTTGAAAAATAAATTAAAACGCCTAAAAACGTTATTTTTCAAAGTTTAAGCGCGTACCGTGTGTTTCTGCGCAACACAGTGCTTCTACTGCAAAACGCAGACAACGCAGCCAGTCCTGGCAACTGAAATTTATTTCAGTAATAACTTGGCGAGTTTATTTTTATAGAGTAATAAAAATAATTTAGAACGCCATAAACCGGGATTTAAACGCTAGATAAAATACCTGGTACCCAGTTAAATACCCGTCTTAGCCATATACTAGGAATATGCTTGGCATATGCTTGGAATATGCTAAGGTATATGCTTGGAATATGCTAAGGTATATGCTTGGAATATGCTAAGGTATATGCTAGGAATATGCTTGGAATATGCTAGGAATATTCTAGGAATATTCTAGGAATATTCTATATGGAAAAACTATAAATACCCACCATATGTTTCATTCATAATCACTAGAAATTTGATTTGAGAAACTCTAAGTTGAAACACTAGTTTCATACCTGAGATTTTCGAATCGAGTTTAGCATTCGGGGACCCTTCGTAAGTATTTTTTCGTTCTTTTCCTTATTTTTACTGCTTTTCGAGTCAGAAAGTCAAACTTTGTTTGACTTTCAGCGTTGACCAGTAATGGTCAATGCGAAGTTCGGTTGAACTTCGCAACGTGATTGTAATCACGATGGTCATAGTCCCTTGGGACTATGCCTACTGATTACCACGTTGTCTAGGGTCGTAGGGTAGGCGATCTAATAAATCGCCTATACCTTCGAACCCGACCCAGTTTGGTCGATCATTAGGATCCGACCAAATACATTAGGTGACCATAGTAGGTAGGGAATAACCTTCCGAGGTTATACCTTATGGTCACGACGTTTAAGTAGTTGTATGATAGGTAGTTTATATGCCTTAGGTAAATTACCAGAATACCCTTTTCATGCATAATTGGTAATTTAGCATATGTAACCTAAACTTTTGTCACGTAACTGATTATGTAACATGTTTAGGCATATAACACTTATCATAGGACTAGTTAGGCGGTCCAAACGCGTTTCACGCGCACGACACGTTAAAGTAGCGTAAGCTTCCTAAACGGGTCGTAATGGGTCGATAAGACTTAGGTTAAGTTTCATTTAGCATGTAGGCTTTGTTAAACCATATCACATGAGATCCTACACTCATTTGGTTTACAAACCCTAATGCTACCCAGTCTTCCGATATAGGTCCGGTTTATTAACATAGTTACCTATACTAGGTGCCGTTTGATTCCGAGATCTATAGCATTACTTGGTGGTTATCTTTAGACAACTGAGCAATCTCAAGTGAGTACATAGACCCCTCTTTTACTGTTTTCCAAACTGTTTTGGAGTGGAACACATGTGCCTACTTGTTACTTTCATGCTTTCCTGTTTTCACATCATATACCGGTTATGTTTGTTAGTACATTATAGTACATGATTTCATTTCATTTTATGCTAGGTGTGCCCATTGTGTGCATTACTTAGTACATCGTTTTACATGACATTTCATGCTAGGTGTGCCCATTGTGTGCATTACTTAGTACATCGTTTTACATGACATTTCACGCTATGTATGTTCATTTGTTTACATACTTAGTGCATTGTTTTCATCACATGCTTACATTTTGTTATGACATTTGGTTTGTTTACATGGGACAATACATTCATTAACATTAGCTACGCCGTTCGTTAGTAGGTAGTGGTACCATAGGAATTGACAACTCCCGTTCCGGACATCCCAGGGAAAGGGGACAGAAAGGAATGACCGAATTCGATGATATAAGACAGATAGACCTTTAATTTGTTTAAAGGGTTTATCACAACAGTCACAAGGCTTGGATGTATGCATTTTCACAATACCGCATAAATGTTCATATTAAATAGTTGCATGCATTTACACAAAACATAACTTTGATTTAAACCAAGTTTTACTTCAATACTTTGTTTTTGTGCATATGGTTTAGTTGAGACATTTCACTTGCCATACATGACATTTTGACATAGACATTTTACACAAAGACATTTGACATGGATATTTGACATAGACATTTGACATGGATATTTGACATAGACATTTGACATGGATAATTGACATAGACATTTGACATGATTTACACTTGACATATTATTCAATACATTTGACAATTTGTTTAAACATAGACTTCTTACATTGGTTGGTTTTGTTTGATTAAGTGATTAAGTAACGATGCGTGTGTAATATGATACAAGCATGGTGGATACGCCGCTGGTACTTCCTATATATAAGTGTTTGTATGGTATTACATGTCGTAACGTTATTTGAATCATTTCAATATTGAGACATAGAACATTTTATACAAATAACATACTTTTCACAAGACATTGATTTATAAACAACTTATCTTATACAAACACATTTTTACATGGTCATTTATTTAACCTGACATTTACTTATACATATCATCTGATCTTATTGTTATTCAAATGATTTACAAGACAAAGCAAATTACAAGGTTCATGACTAAACATTTTCTCAAATACAAGTCATGAATCCTATTTTCACAAACCTATGTATCTCACAGGCATTTTTATGCTGACGTACCTATTTTCACATGTGTTTTCAGGTGCTTTTCCATAGGATGTTGATTATGATACTAGGGCGGACCTGTGCCTTAGAGACTTTAAAATAAGATAGACTATGTTTAATTATGTTCTGAACTCTTTAATTTCCTGTTTGAAACAATGTAACACCTTTGTTTATAAATAAAAGACAACTTTGTATACCATGGTTATGAAACAATTTATTCTGTTGCAACACGCCCCGATGTTTCCGCCGCGATTTGTTGTTTTACGCGGTCGGGGTGTGACACTCACGGTTCTTCGCATCTAACCCCTTACAGATATCATCTGTGGTATACTCACCTGTAAGACTGAATATTGGGATCTGGATACGGGAGTATATTCAAGAGGTGGGACACATGAATGAGTTTAAGTTCTTAATACACCTAATTCATATCCTGAATCAGTTGAAATTTGTGTGAGAATTTAAGTGGATCAGTATATCGGCAATCTAAGTGAATTGTTTAATTCTTAATGTGTAACTAAGCTCAACGGTACTTGTGACTTGTCAAAAACTGATATGATCCTCTTATACAAACTCACAAAAATATTGTCTGTAAATATTTCTTTACTGCATTCTTTTTCTATTCAAAAATACAAAAAGATTTTCAGTGTGTTTTAGCATAAATTTTGAAAAATTCAAAAAGATTTTCGACAACTGATGTTGAAGAGCTGATTTTCAAAATTTCAAGTGCTAAACTTGATGAGCATTTCTTGAGGGGGAGTTTGTGTTTAAATGTAAAAGATTTTGAATATTTGCTTACAAGTGGTCATCAGAAGTTTTTAACATTGATAAATCATTCTGGAAAGATATCTGCAAGTATTATATAAATTTGTCAAATGTTAAATTTGTGAAATTTATTGTGAGGTAGAGGATGTGCAGGATAGCCTGGATTCTGAAGTCTGAGTATAGAAAAAGGACAAGATCCTGATCCTGTGAAATACAGATTGTGATCAACATCCGAGGAAAGATTATTTGTTCGAGGAGAGTATGTTGGTGCTGATGAAAAGAAAAGAGAAGATTGAAGAAGTTTTACAGTGTCAGATACTTCAGAGAGCGATCAGACTGATAAAAACTGAAGACGTTGAAGAATCGACACTTAAGACTCGTCAACATTCGAGGGGGAGTCTGTTGGTGCATGCGTCTGTCGACTTCGTCTTGTATCGAGTCTCACATTGTTCAAGGCACGGAGTTCGAGAAAACTTGTCAAAAGCTAATTCCGCTTGAACTAGTTAATTCCGCTTGAAGAGGTTAACGAGTAATTCCGCATGAAATTACAATGTAATTCCGTTTGAATGAGCTAATTCCGTTTGAGTAGGTAATTTCGTTTGTGTTGTAATCTCGTTTGAGTCATGTTCAAACGGAATTAGGATGTCTATATATAGGTGTCAGTCCGTGTCATTTGAACCGGAATTAAGAATAGTGTTTTCCGACGGCGAAGCTCTGTCGAAGTGTCTACAGATCTGTAATTGCTCAGATATCAATCAAAAGACAGTTATAAGTGAATATCTTGCTGAATTACACAGAATATGTCTGTTTCCGCCTTTCATATTGTGCAGAACGCCTCTGAACGACTCGTTTCGGGTCCGTACACGATCCTACAATCTTTATATTCAAAGCTCAATCCGAAGAGCCATTCCCTACCAAAAAGAGTGGATGGTTCAGTCGGGGAGCTCACGAGCGTAGGAAAAGAATGAGAAAGTTATAGCAACAGCGAGCTTTAGCAGCTGCGAATAGGGAGATGAACACCCAAACTCAAGATATACTCAACAGGAGACTAGCCAACTTCCACATACTAGCTACCACAGCCGCAGATCCGAACTTAGAACAACTCATAGTACCACAGCCACTACCCTTGTTCCCAACACAACCCATGGAAATAGAACAAAACCTAGGAGACCAGATTCCATTACCAGCTTTCGACCTAACTGAAAGTCCTAGAGTCCCAGCACCCCATTCTCCAAATTATGACCCATGGTTTGACGACCATAGAGATTACCCAGAACTCCATCCACAAGATGAACCCATGCAAAACCCAGTAGCACCCTACCCAAACCTTAACCCTTTAGATCCATACTGGGAGAACGATCAATATATCAGGGAGATTTTAGAAAACCCATACCCGTACGAAGAACCAATGCCACAGTACCCTGACCCGATACCAGCACCTGCACCACCCATGAGCACTAAGAATGTGCAAGAACTTCGCACCTTTGGTGAGAAGTTATTAGATGAAAGTGAAAAGATAAGACAAATAGGGGAGAGGCTCGTTTTGAAGTACGACGAGCGTAAAATGCAATATTGGATGAACCCCTATCAGTAATAATAATAGTAATAATAATATATGTGTGTGACGTGGAAATATATATATATATATATATCAACTAAACTAGATAATCCTGTAGCTAATGATGCATACTAGTATTGTATTTTAAATTCCAGTAGTGGTTTGTAATAGATGCATATATATATATATACATATATATATAATAGAGTAAATGTCGCAATACACGACGATTTTGATCAATGTGTTGTTGTGTGATTATTAGCATTAAATATTGCTCTGAGATATTAATACTTGGTAATTGTTTGTAAATTCAGATGGCCAACGCAGCAAATCAGGAAAACCAGAATAATGATAATCAGATAAATAACAGTGCCATTCGACACATAGTAACCCAAGGAATTAGAGATGCTATGCCAGCTATCATCCAAAACTTTAGGGAAGCAGAAAATAATAAAAGTAATAGTGGAAGTAAGCGATCACATACTGAACCCAGTCACAGCGTGAACAATGGACCATTACTTCAAGTGCTCATTCCAAAAAGAAGAAGAACCATGTCTTATGGTTGTTCTTACAAAGAATTCTGGTCTTGTAAACCAATAGAATTCTCGGGTAATGAAGGAGCCATTGCAGCTCTACGTTGGTTAGAAAAGACTGAGGCAGTCTTAAAAATAAGTAAGTGCATAGAGGAAGACAAAATCATGTTTGCTTCCAATCTGTTTAAGAATGATGCTTTAGAATGGTGGAACACTATTCTCCACTCTAGGGGAAGTGACAAAGTCTATAATATGGAATGGACTGAGTTGAAGAATATGGTTGAAAGGAAATTATGTCCACCCAATGAAAAAGAACAGATTGCTAATAAGTTCTTAAACCTTAGAATGACTGGAGTAGACTATAAGGGTTACACTACTGTATTTTCTTCGAATATGCTAGAATAGTGCCAACCCTAGCTTCACCAGAACCAGCATTAATCTCCCGTTACATCTGGGGATTAATCAGTGAGATTAGACATGTAGTCAAGGCAGCTAGATCACCAACCATAGAAGAAGCTGTAGACTAGCAAATACCTTGACCGATGAATTGGTACATACACAAGAAGACAACCAGAGAAAGAACCTAGTCTAGAAACTTACCCAGGAATTTCGCTATGGTAATTCCAACCGTGGGAAAAATACAGGTTCTACTTCTGCACCTTATTGTAAGGCTTGCAAGAAGAAGCATTCAGGAATATACTCTACATACTGCAACTTCTGCAAGATACTAGGACATAAGGAAGAAGATTGTAGGAAGAAATCCAGTAATGGAGTATGCTTTAATTGTGGAGAAAAATGACATATTAAGCCAAACTGTCCGAAACTACCTCTAGCCATGAACAACAAGACTACTAAGAATGCTAGGGCATTCGTGCTGACAGCTGAAGAAGCAAAGATGATTCCGGATGTGATTGCCGGTACGTTTTTAGTTAATGATGTTTTTGCTAAAGTATTATTTGACTCTAGTGCGAACCAAAGTTTTACTAATACTTCATTTTGCAAAATTCTCAACCAACCATTAACTAAACTCCAACAAGAATGTCTAGTAGAGACAGCAAATGGAGAAACCATTAAGATTTTTGAAATCTTGCAGGGGGCATGAATAGAAATTTTAAACCATAAGTTTAGGAATGGATTGGTTAATAGCCAATAAAGCCAGTATTCTATGTGATCAAAAGTCAATCCAAATAAGTTCACCAAATCACAATTAAAGGAGATAAGCTGTCTAGACCCACGAAATTCATCTCTGTGATGAAAACTGCAGGTTGTGCAAGGAAGGGATCACTAGTATATATGATTTCCATAATCATTAACACTAAAGGAAAAGAATTGAAAAATATTCCCGTAGTATCTCAATTCTCAGATGTATTTCCAGAAGAATTACCAGGACTACCGCCGAACAGGGAAGTTGAATTCAGAATTCATCTGCTACCAGGAACAGCACCGATTGCCAAAGCACCTTACCGTTTGGCACCAACAGAGATGCAAGAACTGAAGAGACAGTTGGACGAACTTTTGGAGAAAGGATTCGTACAGCTAAGTTCATCACCGTGGGGAGCACCAATGTTGTTTGTCAAGAAGAAAGAAGGATCAATGCGTATGTGCATTGATTATCGAGAGTTGAATAAGGTCACGATTAAAAATCGGTACCCATTACCGAGAATCGATGATCTGTTTGATCAACTACAAGTAGCTCGATTCTTTTCTAAGATCGATTTACGCTAAGGATATCATCAATTAAAGGTACAGGAAGAGGACATTCCCAAGACCACCTTCAGAATAAGGTATGGCCATTATGAGTTTACTGTCATGCCATTTGGTCTAACCAATGCCCCAGCCGCATTTATAGACATGATGAACCGAATATGTAAGCCATATTTGGATAAATTCATAATTGTCTTTATAGCTGATATTCTAATTTACTCTAAGATTAAAGAGGAACATGCAGCGCATCTGCATACACTTTTGAATTTGCTGAGAAAAGAAAAGCTTTACGCTAAATTTTCGAAATGCGAATTTTGGTTAGAAGAAGTGAAATTTCTTGGACATTTAGTTAATCATGAAGGAATTCATGTGGATTCCACAAAGATTGAGGCGATTACTAAATGGAAAGTCCCTGAATCACCAACGGAGGTTAGAACTTTTCTAGGACTAGCCGGTTATTATAGACGGTTTATCCGAGATTTTTCTAGAATAGCCATTCCCTTAACCAAGTTAACCTGTAAATCTGTTAAGTTTAAATGGGAACCAAAACAAGAAGAGGCCTTTAGAATTCTTAAGCAAAGATTAACCAAGGCACCATATTAGCGTTACCAGAAGGAACCGAAGACTTTGAAGTCTATTGTGACGCTTCTAAGTTAGCTTATGGATGTGTGTTGATGCAACGTCAAAAGGTTATAGCCTATGCGTCTAGACAACTTAAGAATCATGAAGAAAACTATTCAACCCATGATTTAGAGTTAGGAGCCATAATTTTTGCCCTTAAGATTTGGAGATACTATTTATATGGAAATAAATTTGTTGTCTTCACTGATCATGAAAGTTTAAGGTACATTTTGGGGCAAAAAGAGTTGAATATGAGACAGAAATGCTGGATGTAATTTCTTAGTGATTATGATTGCCATATCCAGTATCATGCAGGAAAAGCTAATGTAGTAGCTGATGCTTTAAGTCGAAAATATCATGAAAAGCCGAAAAGAGTACGTTCTCTTAAATTAAATCTGCAGATAGATTTAAACGAGCAAATTAGAGCCGAACAAGAATCAGTAATCAAGGACGATACTGAAAAATTGAAAGGAATGATTAAGGAGCTAGAACAAGGTACAGATGGAATATGGAGATTCCATAAGAAAAGAATTTGGATACCCAAACTAGGAAACCTACGCCACCAAATATTAGAAGAAGCCCATAAATCTAAGTACACGATACATCCTGGAAGTGATAAGATGTATCAAGACTTAAGAAAAAAATTCTGGTGGATAGGAATGAAAAAGGATATAGCAGCTTATGTTGCTAAGTGTCTAACCTGTTCACAGGTTAAAGCTGAGCATCAGAAACCCTCAGGCTTGTTGCAACAGTTAGAAATGCCTGTTTGGAAATGGGAATTGATAACAATGGACTTTGTTACCAAATTACCCAAGACCCGAAAAGGTAATGATACAATTTGGGTAATTGTAGATAGGTTAACCACGTCTGCTCATTTCTTACCAATGAAGGAAACTTTCAGTATGGAACAGTTAGCCAAGTTATAGGTTAATGAAATAGTTTCATTAGATGGAATTCCTTTATCAATTGTTTCTGATAGGGATAGCCGTTTTACTTCTCATTTTTGGGACAAGTTTCCAAAAAGCAATGGGAACCAAGTTAAATCTAAGCACCGCTTATCATCCTCAAACGGACGGACAAAGCGAAATGACAATTCAGACAATGGAAGATATGCTTAGAGCTAGTGTAATTGATTTCGAAGGAAATTGGGACGATCATTTACCATTAATAGAATTTTCCTATAATAACAGCTATCATACCAGTATCAATGCTGCACCCTTCGAAGCACTTTATGGACGAAGTGCCGAACTTTAGTCTGTTGGGCAGAGATTGGAGAAAAGCAATTGTCTGGACCAGAGATAGTACAAGAAACAACGGACAAGATTATTCAAGTCAAGGAACGACTAAAAACAGCACGTGATCGACAAAAGAGTTATGCTGATAATAGGCGAAATCCATTAGAGTTTCAAGTAGGAGATAAGGTTTTATTAAAAGTTTCTCCTTGGAAAGGAGTGGTAAGATTCATCAAAAAGAGAAAGCTAAGCCCTAGGTACGTTGGACCTTTTGAAATTATTAGAAGAATAGGATCAGTAGATTATCAGCTACAACTGCCAGAGGAAATGGCAGGAATACATGATGTATTTCATGTATGTAATCTCAAAAAGTGCTTAGCCGATGAATCATTAATGGTACCTCTTAAGGACATAGAGGTAAATGAAAAACTTAAATTTGTAGAGAAGCCTCTACAGATTGAAGACATGAAAGTCAAGAATCTCAAACATAAGAGATTAGTTCTAGTCAAAGTAAAATGGGATTCCAAGAGAGGATCAAAGTACACATGGGAGCTTGAATCAGAGATGCAGAGGAAATATGCACACCTGTTCTAGTAGACCTCGAGGACGAGTTCTAAAATAAGGTGGGGAGGATATAACAACCCTCCTAAACATATCCTAAAATATTTCCGACACTCCTAAAATATTTAGAACACCCCTATACGCCCTAAAATACACCCAGTATACAAGAAATAGGCCCTAAATACTTTAAAACTAATAAAAATCAAATAAAACAAAATTATATAGCCTGTGGCGGCCTGCGACGGACGCACAACAGGGTGTCACGGGGCGCGACGCCCATTACTTGCCGGATACACAATTGTGCCACGTGTCCCGAAACCTTGCAACCCTACTCGTTGACTCGACAAAACTATACGCAACACGTAGTCCCTAGCGGCCCGCGACGGGCTTAGCCTAGGGCGCCACCGGCCGCGAAACGTCAAATATGGGGAAGAAAAATGAGGATAAAAGGATGGAAAATGCTGAAAGGGTATAATGGGAATTACATAGATTGTTGACCTTTTAACAGCGCATACAATTCACATGCATGTTCATATTTTTTACACATTCATAACTTTTATGCGTTATTATTTAAAAAAGTTACACCATAATAAATGTTTTTATCTTTGATATAGGTATGGCATTGGTATATAAAAACTAAAAACAAGTTTTAGCATAGTGAATCTGTTCATGTTGTTATTGGTTATGTAAGTGATGTTTTTAATCTATACATGTTATTTTTAAGTTTGTACATGGTGTTTTTAGTTTGTACATGTTTTTTAAGTCTTTACATGTTGTTTTAAGTTCGTACACGGTGTGTTTAGTCTATATATGTTGTTATAAGGTTTTGCACACAGTTTTAGGTTTTGTACATGGTATTTTTAGTGTGTACATGTTTTAAAAGTATGTACATGGTGTTTTTGGCCTATACATGTTGTTTTAAGGTTTTGTGCATTATGTTTTTAGGTTTTGTACATGCTATTTTTAGTTTGCATATGTTGTATTACACTTAAATTGTCACTTTACACATGGTGTTTCACAATTGGGTGCTAATTTACACATAATGCTTTTGTAATACCCTAAAAATATTAAATCAATATATATATATATACACACACATATGTTGGTTAATCCTTATGAGAAATAACTACGGACATTTAACTAGTTAATAATAAGTTGATAAATAATGAAAATAATGAATTATGGCCCTTTTGTGACAAAAAGAACATAAGGGGCTAAAATGGTCAAATGAGTAAACTTGTTTTATTAAAAAAAAATTTAAAAACTCAAATACACACTTGTGTGTGTGTCTGGGTCGACCAAAACAGAGCAAAAGAAGGAGAAACTCTTCTTTGAACCCTAATCATCAAATTGAACATCAAGTTGAAGTCTGAGTTCGTGCATGATTAAAGATTAACATTCATCCAATCGTAACTAACATAAGGTATGTTGAAATTTTCGTTTTGGGTGATTATGAGTATAGGGAAGAACTCGGTGAAATTGGGTTCTTGTGAAATTGATGTTAGTAAGGCCTAAACAAGGTGAAATAAAGACCTAGGGCTTAAATTCTAATTGAAATTGTGAATACTTTAACAAGAATAATGTGTTAGGGTAACAGCCCTATAAATTGCAGTTCGACGTTCATTTGGAAATCGTTCATCACACACAATTCTCTCTAAATTTCTGAAGTGTAGACAAAATATCGGGCATAATACCCCCCTAATTAGCGAATCTCTGCCTCTTTGTAAGTATTATAACCCCCAGTTACGTATTAGATACGCTGCCCGATTGATCTAGTGCTCTGTAACGGCTGTCGAGGCTTTGTCTGACGTAGTCGTTGGAGTAATGTCTCGGGGAGGGTATGATGTGGAATAAGTAGTTCAAATAAATAAACTAAAATGACCCTAAATTTAGACTCAAGTAATAATAATCTAGACTCTCTAACTTGACTAAACTACTCACCGGCAAGTGAACCAGTCGACTCTAGCAAAGAAAAGCAAGTCCGGATGTCGAACCCACAAGGACTCTAATTAATTAAGTTAACAACTTTATTTAGACTACTACTGACACGATTTAACTATTGTTGTGTTTTAAGGGGGGGGGGTTACTAAAATCCTAAAATTGGAATTTAAATGAAACTAGACTATGAAACGAACGAGAACTAAGGTTTAATTCAAATGAGATTAACGACTACCTAGGCTTGAATCCAGTTTAACTTGGAATGGATTTCTAACGGTACTATTGTGGTATGGAATCGGGATCGTAAAGTACTAAACCCTAAGGTATTTCAAGCTAAGACTTCCCGACCCTTCTTAGGAAGAAACCTAGGAAACCCTACAAGGCTGTTATGAACACCGATTGTTAGACTTCCTCTCAGTCCTCTAACGACTCTAAAAGTGCCCTAATACAACTATCTACCTCTCAGCGTGACAGTCTAAGGCAATCCTAAATTATAACTTGGTTTAATAGACACAGATGCAATTAGGGAACTAAGATCGACTTCTCTCAAAACCTATCTTAGCTATATATTACACCGAGACCTACTAACTAACTCGAGCCTCTCAGCGATAAGTTAAGCAGAATAGTTAATTCTAATTGAATTTTAATTACTGTTTCTAAGGCTATCGGCCGATTTACCCAAAGATCACCCGAACCCGCAAAGATGCGAATAATCAACACAAATTCATTATGTGAAAGACATCCACCAAAATTTATGTGAAACAGCAAGTAATCAACAATCAAAGTTAAATACCAAATTAAAGGTTCTAGAATTATTTACTTTCAAAGGTCAATCCATAACCAAACAATAGAAAACCATTAAAAATCCAGACTTTATTAAACTATCATCTAACCTAGGTAGTAACGAAGGTTTTAGCCTGAAAACATGATGTCTAAAATCAACAAAGCAAGTTCAAAACAAGAATTCATCATCAAAGTATCGAAACAAGAAAATAACGAAAACCGGGAGAAAAGACCCGAACAATCTTCTTTCCTATGCTCCGAGCTTCAACCGGATGATTTCCGCAAGCCAAAAAACTCTGAAAAACGTAAAATCAGCTCTGAAAATCGCCTAGGGTTTCTTGAATTCGTAACTTGTCATTAATGATGATTAACTTGAGTATTTATACGAAACCCTAATTCATAACGGATTAGACTTGTCAGATATCCCCATCGCGTCGCGCGACGGGTAAAGGCATCCCTGGTGGCGCGACGCCACCATAATAAAATTCATTTTTTAATTATTAAACGCTGGCGTTACGCGACTGGACCCCTCTTTAGCCGTGGCGCGATGCCACGACACTTTTTTTACAGCCTTGCACGTCCAATTCCCAGCTCTAGCATCCCAAAACTCTCCAAAATTATTCTAACTCTTTTATGCTTGTTCCGGGACTTGGTGTTTAAGCAATTTAGCTCAGTTCCACTCCATTTTCAGCAATATTCAATACCAAGACCTGGAAAACGCAATTTGATCAATAGCACGCAATTCTAACTAAAACGGAACTAAAAATAACGGAAACTATACACGAATAAAGGATGTATTTTGCAATACATAAAATATCCCCACACTTACTCTTTTTTCGTCCTCGAAAAAGAATTATGCAACGGAATCATAGACGAATAATCACTTGGGTCAAAAATTATTTATATCTTATTAAAACCAAGGCTTGCGTTAGCCGCGATTGCGAATATACTTGTCCCTTTAAACCCAAGTCCGATCCTAAGCCCTTATCATGTGAATTTAATTTAAGTGCTGTCAATCTACCTAGGGCCTCACACTAGAATCTACGGTCCACCTACTCCCACCTCAAGCCTATAGGACTAAAGGAACGATCACTGGACCCATTCTCAACCTTCTTATATCAAAACCAAGAGAATTTACAATCAAAATTTTCTTTTCCATTTTTTTTCGCTTTTCTTTCTTTTTTTTTTCTCAATGAGCGTAGACGTTGCTTTCCCTAACCAAGAGGCAATCCGGCTGTAGAGTTGCTATCCCCAACTCGGATTACTTAAGCTTCGGTACTTTTTACTTTTCTTTGCAAGGTCGATTTCACACACCCTAGCGGTAATCCGGTTGTAAAGTCACTATCCCCAACCTTGACTACATAGAAATGCGCTACTCTCATTCAGTTTCTAGCTCACTTTTTATTTTTTTTTTCTATTTTTCGCATGATCACAAACTCTAACAGTTTTAACTTATAACGGTGCCCCTTATACTATTATCGGTAGTTTTAATTTCCCATATCTCCTAGGCGAAAACCCACTAGCAGACCGACAATTAAGGTATATTAGCTCAAAGGGACTTAAAACCAAACCCAGGTCTATCCACATATCCCTAACTAGACGCAAGGTCGATTTATTTTAATCTCATATTATTATTATTCGACCCCAATCAAAAATTCATCTTTTCTATCATTTTCCGTTTTATTATGCAAACTTCTCATTTCAAAGGACATTTTTCTAATTTTTCAATTTTTTTGGATTTTTCAAAAGTTTCAATTTTTTTTTTGTATTTTTCTCAATATAAGACTCGATTATTTACATGTATCCCATCCCCACACTTAAAGATTGCATTGTCCCTAATGCAAGAATGGAAATACGACTCCAAAATACCTAAAAACAACTACTAAACTACTAACGAACTAACTAAATAAATAACGAACTAAATAACGAAATAAATAAATAAAATACAACAACAAAAAGGGAAACGACTTAGCTGATATGTGAGACTATCAAAGTGCCAGTCATTTCCACATAAGCCCTCCAATTCGAAATGCGCTCAGCAAACAACTCTAACCTCGGACACGCGAACGAAAGCGGCTATAAATCAACCTATCAATCATCAACACAAACTAGCAAAACATATCATAATATATATATCGTCAAAAGATCATCAGTTCCAACATCAACCAACCCAACCTCCCTAACCAACCTGTTTAACGTGTATAAATATCAGTATAGACCAAAAATATGAGGATCAAAAACAGCATAAAAGAAAAAAAATCAACAAAAGATATAGTCAGTTGCTGCTCCTGCATCCTCATGCCATTCCCCACACTAATCCTCGTCACTGTCCTCCTCTTCACCACCTGCACCACTGCTCCCTCCAAATACACGGAATGGAGGATCCAGCTCAACCCTCGCACCAGCACCAGCCTGGCCCTCCTGCTGCCTCGGCTGGAAGAAATCTGGGATCCTCATGTTGTGTGTAGTCATCATGTACCTGAGAGCATCCTCCTGCCTCTCCTGACCTGTCAAGATGAGGTTCTCCAGCCTGTCAAATCTCTGCTCCACATAGCCAGAGAGTGACTGTAAAGTGAGCAGCTCAGGTGGAGGCTGCCTCCTCGGATACTGTTGTGCTGGTAACTCGTGTCTCTGCGGTGGTCGCTGTTTGTGTGGAGGATCAATCTGAAGCATTACATCCTCAGCGGGATGTCCCTTCGGTGGCTGCACCTGCGGACCCTGCCTGATCGGCTCCCAGCCGTAAGGCTCCATACATGATACTATACCCGCCTGCTGCAACTCCTTGATCCCAAATGTCGCTGTCTTGGGTCCCTCATGTAGAAATTCGGGGAGATATTTGGCAAACACCCCCAAATTTCGCCCAATCCTAGTAATATAGGGGCCCATATCCAAACCAGCACGAGGACCTCCTCGACGACTC
This sequence comes from Helianthus tuberosus, assembly GCA_030545235.1. Lineage (NCBI taxonomy): Eukaryota > Viridiplantae > Streptophyta > Magnoliopsida > Asterales > Asteraceae > Helianthus > Helianthus tuberosus. The sequence continues at coordinate 194,921,976 of CM060442.1, read as the reverse complement.
CTACTAACAGAATCTGCTAAGACCGTAGCCAGATTCATCTCCCTGTTCTGCACTGTACACATCAAGATAAACAACTCTATCCAGTTCGCCTTATTCTCCCCCAACTTCCGACCCACCAGTGTAGTAGATAAGATCTTCAACACATACCTATAAATCGGATTACGAACCGAAGTGATCAGGTTCGTAGTCGTGAACGGATGGTCAGAAATCGTACTCCAAAACTCTCGCAGCTCAGTCGCACCAACACCACAATCCCTAGGCTTAGAAAAAGCACCCCGCAAGCTAGTAACAAACTCCGGCCTCTTCACTTCCTCCTCAGTATGCAACCCCGACACTATGGCAAACCTCGCCACATTCATCTCATGCACCTGCCTACCTAGACTGAACGACACTGCTGTGTCCTGCTCGAACTTTCCCTCCTTGTGCATCCAAGTGCTATGAAACTCTAGCACCAGCTCCTCATACTGAGGCTCTATACACTCCAACACATCAATCAACCTTTGACCCAAAAGATCAATCACCTCCTGCTTCAAGCCTATCTCACTCAACCACAACCAATCAATAACCCTGTGCTGAAGTAGCCCAGTCTTCTTCATTTTATCATATTTATTCCATTCTGCTATACTTGGCTCAAATTTCAGTATCGGGTGATTGGCTCTACGCATTTTCATATCCGGGATAAAATTATAAGAACTTTGATATTCAATCTTTCTCAGTTTCGGATCATCGGCAGCTATCTGAATGATCGGTGTCTCCTGTGGGACCGGGTCCTGTTGAGGTGGATCCTGTTGCGGTGCCGACTGCCCGCACCCGACTTTTGCGCCCTACCTCGACACGAACTGCTCGCCATGCCTGCAAAACAGATATAATCAAGACAAAACAGGCAGGCAGTCAGTAATAACAAACTATTTTGGTATTTTTAATTTTTTAATTTTTTTGAAATTATATATATATATATATATATATATATATATATATATATTTTAAGAATAGCCGTATAGCATTTCATTCGCGACTAATTCTAAAACAAATGGGTTACTTTTTTACAATTGCTAAGTGATAGTTAAACTCGCCCGAATGGAGATTGAGTACGGGCGAGCTTAAATCACTTGTACGTGCAAGTAAACCCAAACACAACTAACTACGACTCCAACTCTACTAAAACTAACTAACACGACACGAAGACACTAAAAGAGACTTAATGTACACTACCCCCCTTCGGCACTTTTAATTGTCCGCAATTAAAAACGAGTGCCTAACAATGACATTGAAGTCCAATCCTCGCTTAAAAATCAGCCATGTAGTAGCTTTTTAAAACAAATTAGCGTTGAGAAATTCCGCCTAGTTAAAGGAGGTTTCTTTCGTATGCAAAAATTCAGTTTTAATGCGCAAGATCGGAACTTCAAGTGTCAATGTACCATACTAATCAATCCACAATCAAATACATTTACTATCCCAAACCGATACCATCCTAAGCCAATGTAAACTTTGAAACAAAAACCAAATTTTATTTCTAAGTTGCAATGCAAATCCAAACTAAGCCAACAGCAACCAACGAATACTCAAATGCCCCAAACCAATCCCATACCGCAACCTTAAATGATACAAGCAAATGCATTCAACCATGGACTCGACACGGACTAAGACTTCTAGACCGACCCACATAACTGACTCGAACCTGACTCGACATCAAGACTCAAAACTTACTTAAATCCTAAGTAACTGACCCACACTGAGACTCGACTCAACTGTACTTACGGACCCGACACACTACGATTCGATTGAACCGACGAACACCATACCAACAGACCCGACTAACTGACTCGACAAGACCCAACGAGGACCGACTCGAAACTGACCCAACAAGACTCACAGATTAACACATATAAGAGGAGAAAAGCCAAGAGACGTACTTGAATCTGTGATTTTTGCAAGAAAAATTTGTAATTTTCGGCTATGGTGAGTCCTAAATCGAAGTGATTCAGCGGTTGAATGTATGTTTTGTATGGTGGGACTTGTGCGCCGTCAATATCCGAGCAAGGGGAGAAAAATGGAGCTGATTTGGTGGATGTATGGTGGTTTAATGGAGGAAATAGGGCAGGTGAAGGTATAATCGGCAATGGGGTGATGGGAGTGGGATTTTTGTGGATTTGGGGATATATAGTGGGAGAAAGGGTTTTTTTATCCGACCTGTTGTTCGGTCGCGCGACGCCAAGAGAAAAGCAATCAGCCGTGGCGTAGCGCCACGGCGGGGTTCAGGTTAAAGGTTCAGTTTATTGGGGGTTCAAGATGTTTTTGGTGATCCTAGGGGGTGGCGCTGCGCCACCAGGTGATGATTTGATGGTGGCGCGATGCGAAGGATGTTTTTTAACAGAAGGTTTCGTCAAAAATTGATTTTTTTTGCCTTAGAAAAAATTCTAAGTATTACCACACCTTCCCCAAACTATCCCAAATTTTTTCTAAGTATGGGACTTACCTGGAATGTCGTTTTCCTTGCAAATTCAGCTCTTCGACGGTATGTTTCCTGCAAAATTTCTCAAACACACAAAACACAAACACGAAAAACTACGATGTCACACCCCGATATTTCCACGTATTACCGGTGGGGAGTATCGTGACGTAGTTGATATCATCATAGTCAAACACACAAAATTTAAATGCACAGCGGAAGCAAAAAATAGATTCATTTCAACTTGAATAAATTGTAATATTAAGTATCACAAAGTAGTTGAAACAGATCCACAGGCGGATCAAAATAAAGAGGAAACTTGTTCGACAGACTTTGACATCTAGAGCTTGCGAGACTTGATTATTGATGCCTGGAGTAGCCAGCCTATTACGTATAGTACCTACACTTAGCCTTTTTGGAAAATACGTCAGTTTACACTGGTAAATACAACTTAACTGACTCATTTTGAAAAGAGTTTGAAAATTGATTTGAATGCACTTTGGCAAAAGTATTTTTATAACTTGGGACAATTATTAAAAATAATCTTGTATACAGTTTTACTCATTTGTCGTCCATTAGGGCCGGTTTGTAGGGCCGGACTTAAGTTAACTGACACGCCACAGGTATAATGACCACAAGGTTGATTCCTTTAAGTGGGTTACCAGTTTTTACATAATGCATCTGTCAGGTGTACGCCTACACCCCGTGCTTAGGTCGTGGCCATTTCTTTGAATGATGCCAAGGATATCCGGGACGTGGTCATTTAACCCCCAAAAGCCATACACCAAATAATACATATTAAACGGGTCATGTAAATACATTAATCACAATCTGATTTAAATGACTACACACCCGACCAAGCGGTACTTTTATAGTACTGTATCCCAAGCCCGTATAGGGAAAATAAGTTAAGAGTATTTACCTGAGCAAAGTATAAATCAAATACAGCAAGTGCACGTAGCTTTTACTGGGCTCCTAATCTGGAATGAAGGTTTTTAATAACCTATTAGAATCCTAACGGGTCTTTAATTAAGCTTAGACTTAGACCGGTTAGTTTTCAAAAGGAAGACACGGTTCAAACGCATGATAAAGCGAAGACCGGTTTAGAATGTGGTTTTGACCCGACAAGCTTGTATGCTTGTTTAATATGGGTAACTTAAACACATTCTGGATTTTGAGACAAAAACGATATGGTTTGACCCATTTCGGCTAATATATGCAAATTAATTACATACGCCGATCCGAACGCGAAAAGTGCGTAACGGGTAACCAAATGAGTCATATGCAAGTTTCCTAAGTTAATATGCTTTAAATATGTTGTGATATCAGTAAGATATCTTCTATTATGCCCCAAAATGATTTTAAATTCAAACTATGCCTCGTAGGGGCATTTTGGTCATTTAAAAGGTTATAAAAGAGTTTAAATAAAATTATGAGTTTCGGGTCTGATGTAATCAGTAAAAATACTTAATTTACTAAGTTATATCAGTAGGGTATCATATATATGTGAAATCTATCCTTTATAACCAAACTACGCATCTTAAGGGCATTTTGGTAATTCACATAGGCTTAAAAGGTCAAAACTGGAAATCTGAGTTTAAGACTTTTGCTTACTACTAAAGTATAAAAATTTACTTAAAACATCAGTAGGTATCAAGTCTTATATGTCTAAAATGGTTTTAATATGTACTATGCGTTAGAAACGCTTATAAAGGCGATCTTGGGCTAATTCCGGGTTTTATAAGGAAAGCTGATATTTTTATTATTCTAGAAGGCTCAAAATACTTTATTTATCAAATTAGATCAGTAGAAAAAGGTTTGGTATTAAAAGGATTTGTAAAACTCATTTTATAAGCCAAAAGGGTAAAACCGGCAATAACCGAGTCAAGCTTAGAACTCTATGTTATGCTCAGCCTAAAAATAAATAAAAAGCTTGGTATCAAAAATCGGGTTTAGATAGGCTGTAGACTAATTACGCCATTTAATTAATAAAAAGCTTCTCATTTACGCTAATGAGCATAACTCCTAATCTATACCTCAAACTGATGTCAAATTTTAGGGACATGCTTATAAATCAGTAGTGAAGGTTTCTATTCTTTCACTTTTTTTCAAAATCACATTTTAAGGTGGAAATGGCATAATAGTCAACATTTAAGCATTTAACGGAAATATACATATGAGTCGGATAACTAATGAACCAAGTTGTATAATCTCAGAGGGTTATACTAACATGAAACCTGGTCCAAATAAGGCTCTAAGGCATTCCTAATTCATGCTTAAACGGGTCAGAACTGAAAGTCAAAGCAGAAGTCAAACTATGCGACTTTCGGTCCCGAACCGAGCTTAAACTGAAAATTATCGGGGTGAACATGTTCTTACATTAATTACCAAGTTATATTAGTGATAAAACAGGTTGTATGGATCCTACATTACAAATTATGCATAAATTTGAAATTAAGCTTTCTGTTGACTTTTTAAGATCAAGTTTGACCCGACAATTGACCTAGTTAGAGTGGGAATCAGAGGGTACCCTTTTAAGGGTTTATTACCCACATAATTACCAACTCATAGGTATTTTTAATTTGAGATTTTACTGGACAATCATTGCTTAATCTCGAAGTCAAACCTTAATTACGACGGTTTGACTTTTAGCTAAATAACTAAGCTAAATTGAATTAAGAAGGGTTAAGGACACTTACAAGAGTCCTAATTATGATTTGGAACTTAAAGGAACTTGCTTGCTGACCAGGGGAGCTCCAGAGACCAGCTTGAAGTGATGAACAAAATTGTTGCAACTTTAAGTCCATATATATAGTTAACCCATATGCACAAGATCATGCCAACTCACTCTACAAGTGTTGCAAGATCATCCCAGGTGTCCCTAAAATGCCAAAACCAGTTGCAAGAGCCCCCTGAATTCGAAAACCATCCATCTAAGGCGGTGTAACCGGATATAACAGGCAATTGCCATTTTCTGCTGCCAGCGACTGCCTTACGGACCGTAAGTCCAGAAGGTTGCGGTCCGTAACCGACCTTGTATTGATTCGCCCAGTTACCAGCCTTACGGACCGTAAGGCACCTTCTTTGCGGTCCGTAAGCCTTCATCAGAAGGCAAAAATCTTTGCAAACCTTAAGGTTTTGACCATGCAACTTTCCTAGTCCGAATCTTGTGCTTTCCTTTCAGTGTAGGGATCATGAAGTTAGTCTTTGCATGTCTAGCCATGCACTTTTACAACTTGGATTCTTATGGGAGGTCTTGCCATACACTTGGATAGATTTGAATTCTTTTGGGAAGAATTGGCCATTCATATTGTCGTAACATCATTTTAATAACCCAATTCTTTATAGACTAAATTTATTTACTTTAGGAATAACCGGCTAATTTCATTAGATGTTTATCATAATGATTTAAGGTCTTGGGATTTAAAATTTTGGGTCGCTCAGAGGTGTTTAATAACATGTCGCCCTTTCTAAATCCTACCATACATCTTTTACTTGATCCGGGTTTCCTGGCACGTTTATCTTACATGACACGTGTCTTTATTTTATTGGGCAAAATTTTCGAGGTGTTACATCCTCACCCCCTTAAAAGAAATCTCGACCTCGTGATTTACTAGAACAATTGAGGGTACTTTCCTTTCATTGTGGACTCTACCTCCCACGTGTATTCGGGACCTCTGCGGGCATCCCATTTTACCTTTACAATAGGCACATGCTTCCTTCGAAGCTTCTTTAACTGTCGATCCTCAATCGACAAAGGTTTTTCCACAAATTTCAAGCTCTCATCTATGTGCACATCTGTATGTGGTATGACTAGTGATTCATCAGCTAGACATTTCTTCAGATTGCAGATGTGGAATACATTGTGAATACCACTGAGCTCTTCAGGTAAGTTTAACTTATAAGCCACTGACCCTACACATTCAATGATCTCGAATGGTCCTATATACATTGGGCTTAACTTACCTTTCTTACCAAATCTCATTACCCCTTTCCAGGGTGATACTTTAAGCATAACTTTATCACCAACCTCAAACTTTAGAGGTTTTCGCCTTTCATCAGCATAACTTTTCTGCCTATCCCTGGCAGCTTTCAGGCGGTCACGAATCTGGACAATCTTGTCCGTCGTTTCAAGGACTATATCTGGTCCTGATAACTGAGCTTCTCCTACTTCTGCCCAACAAACAGGCGTTCTACACTTTCTACCAAATAATGCCTCAAAAGGCGCAGCCTTAATGCTTGTATGGTAGCTTTTGTTATAGGAGAACTCGATCAATGGCAGGTGCTTATCCCAACTACCACCTAGATCAATTACACATGCACGAAGCATGTCTCCCAAAGTTTGGATTGTACGCTCACTCTGTCCGTCTGTCTGCGGATGGTAAGCCATACTAAAATTTAAGCGCGTGCCCAAAGACTGTTGGAAACTTTTCCAAAAATGTGACGTGTATCTGGTATCTCTGTCGGAGATAATAGCCATTGGTACGCCATGTAGAGATACAATCTTATCTACGTACAATTGGGCTAACATGTCGGAGCTATAAGTCTCCTTAATGGGTAGGAAATGTGCTGACTTAGTCAGTCTATCTACTATCACCCATATAGTATCATTTCCTTTCTTTGTCTTTGGCAACTTGGTGATGAAATCCATTGTCACCATTTCCCATTTCCAAGTGGGAATTTCAGGCTGTTGCAGCAAACCTGGTGGCTTCTGATGTTCAGCTTTGACTTGTGCACACGTCAAGCATTTAGCAACATAGGCAGCTATAGACTTCTTCAAGCCTATCCACCAATAATTTGCCTTTAGATCCTGGTACATCTTATCAGCTCCAGGATGAACGGAATATTTAGAACTGTGGGCTTCCTGGTGGATTACATCCCGAAGTCCTCCATAAACTGGAACCCATATGCGTCCATTTAACCTCAGGATTCCGTCCTTGCCATAGGATAACTGTTCTTCAGTTACTCCTAACTTTTCATCAGGATAGTTAGCTTCCAATACAGCTTCCTTTTGCGCAGCTAACAACCTTTCATTCAAACCATTCTTTATCTCAATGCTCTTGGCATTTATTCTTATAGGCTTCACTCTTTCCTTTCTACTTAAGGCATCAGCGACTACATTTGCCTTGCCATGATGGTATCTTATTTCACAGTCATAATCATTTAAAGTTTCCATCCATCGTCGCTGCCTCATGTTCAAGTCCTTCTGATTGAACAAGTGTTAAAGGCTTTTGTGATCGGAATAGATCACACACAGCTTTAGTGCGAATACAACGGCACCCAACTCCAAGTCGTGGGTGGTGTAATTCTTCTCATGTATCTTTAATTGTCGTGAAGCATAGACAATAACTTTGCCTTTCTGCATAAGCACACATCCCATGCCGGTGTGTGATGCATCACAATATACTACAAACTCATCAATTCCATCTGGCAATGTCAACACAGGTGCATTGCTCAACTTCTGTTTAAGAATGTTAAAGGATTCCTGCTGCTTAGGCCCCCAGTCAAACTTAATATTCTTACGCGTCAACAAAGTTAGGGGCACAGCAATCCTTGAGAAGTTTTCTATAAATCGCCTATAGTATCCTGCTAAACCTAGGAAGCTACGAATCTCTGTAGGCGTCCTTGGCTCTTGCCAATTCATGACAGCTTCAACCTTAGCGGGATCTACTTGGATACCACGCTCACTAACGACATGTCCAAGAAATTGGACTTCACGAAGCCAGAATTCACACTTTGAGAATTTGGCATAGAGCTTTTCTTGTTGAAGCAGTTTCAGAATGCAACGTAGAAGCTTCTCATGTTCAGCTTGGCTCTTTGAGTAAATGAGAATGTCATCGATGAAGACGATGACAAATTTATCCAAGTAAGGCTTGCAGACGCGATTCATGAGATCCATGAATGCGGCAGGTGCATTGGTGAGTCCAAAAGGCATCACTAGGAACTCGTAACGACCATAACGAGTCCTAAATGCAGTTTTGTGTACATCTTCATCTTTAACCTTCAATTGATGATAGCCTGACCTCAAATCAATCTTAGAGAAGTAGCTTGCCCCTTGTAATTGATCGAACAGATCATCGATCCTGGGCAAAGGATACCTATTCTTGATAGTGACTTTATTAAGCTCGCGATAATCGATGCACAGACGCATCGATCCATCCTTCTTCTTGACAAATAGGATCGACGCTCCCCAAGGAGACGAACTAGGTCTAATGAAACCTTTGGCTAGCAATTCATCTAGTTGTGTCCTCAATTCCTTCATCTCTGTTGGTGCCAACCTATAAGGCGCTCTCGCAACAGGTGCTGCTCCGGGGATGATGTCAATTCTAAATTCTACTTGCCTATCTGGTGGTAAACCATGTAGTTCTTCAGGAAAAAGTTCAGGGTATTCAGAAATGACTGGAATATCTTCAATCTTGGGTTTCTGCTCATCAATAGTCACATGTGCCATATAAATGACCCAACCCTTCTTCAAGCATCTAGATGCCTTGAGCATAGACACTTGCTCAGGCAGTCCATACTGGATATCTCCCTGAATGGTAAGTGACTCACCAGACGGAGTTTTGACCACCACTTGCTTCTTGTTGCAGGCGATCTGGGCTTGGTTATGCGATAACAAATCCATGCCTAATGCTATATCAAATCCGGCTAACTTCAAAGAAAGTAGGGACAAAGGAAAAGAGTGGTTCCTAATGGATATAACACATCCGTCTAACACGGTTGATGCGGTTTCTATTGTTCCATCGGCTAACTCCACCTCATATTTCACACTTAAGGTTTTAACAGACAATTTCAACAATTCACAAAACTTATTATCTACGAATGACTTATCTGCTCCAGAATCAAATAGCACTCTTGCATAAACATCATTTATGAGGAAGGTACCTGTGATCATATTGTCGTTCGGAATCGCCTCTTGTGCGTTCATCTGGAAGACCCTAGCATTGGTCTTCTTGGCTTCCTCAGGTTTCTTGGCGTATTTAGGGCAGTTAGTCTTAATGTGCCCTTTCTCATTGCAGCCGTAGCAGGTAGCATCTTTAATCCTCTTGCAATCTACAGTCTTGTGCTCTTTAGACTTGCATAACCCACATGCAGGCGATCCTGACTGAGACTTGGTCTCAAGCCTGCATTTTCCAAAGTGGCGTTTTTGGCAAGTCGTGCACTTTGGCTTTTCCTCTGTTCGTTGACTATTCTTTCCAGACCCAAATTTCTTGGAATCAGTGTTTCCCTTGTGCTTCTTTTCTGACCCTCGTGAATTATCATCCTCACGTTTCCTCTTACTTTCTTCAGAATTCTTTAGCGATCTCAACCTGACCGCATCTAAAGTAAGAGACAGAGATAGATCAGCTGCTGACCTGAAGGTAGCAGGTCTTGAAGCCTTAACACTGGCTTTGATTTCTGGGGCTAAACCCCCAATGAAGCGAGCAATTTGCTTGGGTTCCGGTGTTACCAGATACGGAACCAGCCTAGACAGGGTATTGAAACTGGTGAGGTAAGCTTGACAATCTAAATTCTTCATCACCGGTGATAAGAAATCTGATTCAATTCTTTCAACCTCATGCTGCGGGCAATAATTCTCCTTAATGAGAGCAACGAACTGATCCCATGACAAATTGTATAGTGGGATCTTTCCAGCAGCCTGAATGAGAGACTTCCACCACGCTAGTGCCTCTCCCTTGAATGATTGGGATACATACTTTACTATATCCCTTTCAGCACAACCGCTGATATCAACAAATGTGTCCATTTCATCTAACCAAGTCATACAGTCAATCGCCCCTTTCTCCCCAGTGAAATCCCGGGGTTTGCAGGAAACAAAGTACTTATAGGTACAAGACTTGGTACGCGGTTCATTATCGAACACTATCCTCTTGGATGGAACACTGTGTTGATTAGATGAATGTCGATCATCATCTTTCTTTGGTTCATCTTTCTTAGAGGGTGGCTTGCTGTGAGTTTCTGAATGAGTCTTAGGAACAGACTTAGAGTGGGGTACTGAAGAAGTTCTACTATGCGTCCCACTAAACTCCCTGAATTGCTCCTCTACAGCTTTAGATACAGCTGTATCAATCAGTGTACGGAGCTCTCCTCTGGTTATATTAATCCTATCATCATCGTGGTTTTCCAGAGGATGACTGTTCACTTCCTCTGACCTAGCCATGTAGCTTTAATTGCTACATAAAAGAAAAATAAGGACAAGGTTCATATAGAAGCTTATACAGTTTTATCGTTCTTGACGATTTATTAACCATGGTTTTAAGAACCATTTTTAGTTAACTTGTTAAATATATAGATATTCAGGATCTTTATCATAACCCTAAATTATAAGTTAATAATAGCACAAACGGCCTAGTCACGTAGACAAGTTTAATTTATAAACCCAGATTTTATGAAATCAAGGCATTAAGGTTTGAATCAAAGTTCGTTACCTTTTTCTTGACAGGGAGTTGTAGGCTACCACTGTCTTTAGTCTCAAAGGACGTTAATTATAGCCCGTGGGCACTTCATCCTTAAGGGGTGATTATATAAATAAGGGAATTTAGAATAACCCAATTTAAGAATGACTTATGTGATTTTATCGAATCACATTTGTCAAGCATGTTAATATGCTTTCATATGTTTAACAAGAATTTGAATCTTTTGAATAGGTTTTACCATCTTAGCCATGTCTGCAACGATATTTAGGCTAGGTTTTACCTTTAAGATTCTCTTTAATATTTAACGCAGAACAATCCTAAATTGAGATGTTAACAAGGATCTGAATCTAATTGAGGAACTACCATCTTGGCCCTGTCTTAAGGTGACACATGGCTAGGTCTTGTCCTTTTTTAGATTTTGTCATTTTATTATAATGGTAGATCTTATAAAAGGAATGTTATTTTAAATTTAACCATTCCATTAAAATTTAAACAAGTACATGGTTGCCCTTAAACGGGACTTCTAACAGAAATGACTTGCCCATGAAGGGGCTAATCAGAAAAATAACAAGGAAACAGATAAAGGACAAAATAAAACGAAATAGGATTAGTCCTAAGTTCTGTGTCTAGACTCAAGAATGTGCAACTGTGTAACTGAGATTAAACACAAAAGGCTAGTGTTTAATTCACTCAGCGTTGGCTCTGATACCAACCTGTCACACCCCGATATTTCCACGTATTACCGGTGGGCCCGATGGGGAGTATCGTGACGTAGTTGATATCATCATAGTCAAACACACAAAATTTAAATGCACAACGGAAGCAAAAGATAGATTCATTTCAACTTGAATAAATTGTAATATTAAGTATCACAAAGTAGTTGAAACAGATCCACAGGCGGATCAAAATAAAGAGGAAACTTGTTCGACAGACTTTGACATCTAGAGCTTGCGAGACTTGATTATTGATGCCTGGAGTAGCCAGCCTATTACGTATAGTACCTACACTTAGCCTTTTTGGAAAATACGTCAGTTTACACTGGTAAATACAACTTAACTGACTCATTTTGAAAAGAGTTTGAAAATTGATTTGAATGCACTTTGGCAAAAGTATTTTTATAACTTGGGACAATTATTAAAAATAATCTTGTATACAGTTTTACTCATTTGTCGTCCATTAGGGCCGGTTTGTAGGGCCGGACTTAAGTTAATGACACGCCACAGGTATAATGCCCACAAGGTTGATTCCTTTAAGTGGGTTACCAGGTCTTACATAATGCATCTGTCAGGTGTACACCTTGTCACACCCCCAAAATCCACACGCGGAGTACCACCGCTTGGAGGCGTGACATGACCAGGATCAAGCCACCAATCATATAGAACAATGTATAAAGTAAAAGTAAATGCAATTTAACCCAACCAATCTATATGAAAGGTGTTCCAAAACATAAATATGTTATCACTGTATAGCGGAAGCGTATAATTAAACCCATCATAATAAAGTATGAAATGTCATAATGTCTAATCAAGTATTCACGATCCTTGTCCACAACGACCGTGCCTCCCGTGCAAGCTCCATAAGTACCTAAGGTCCTGCAAGGCATGTAACAGAGAGTCAACAACTAGTTGAGCGAGTTCACAGTGAGTTTGTTTAGTTATAGTGTTCATAATGTAGTTCGTATGTTCATTTAGTAATCATGTATCGTATGTATCGTATCGCGGCCCTCTAGGCATGTTTGCGAAGTATAGTGGGGATTTCCCATGTTTGCTAGACTAGGTATAGTAGTATCGCGGCCCTCCCTGGCATGTTTGCGAAGATTAGAGTATATAGTTCGCGGCCTTTTCTAGGCATGTGTGCGAAGATTGTCATAATATCGCGGCCGACCCTTGGCGTGTGTGCGAAGATCGTTTAAATTAGTATAACCAGTCTAGTCTGTTCTTATCCATAATCCTTCCTCTACCGGGAATCATATATCTAAGTTCCATAAACTGAACGAATAAATAATCCAACCCATTCCCATCCTGGGAATCCCATGCCTTGGCTGTGTGAACTCACCTTGGTTTGCTCGGTATGCTAAGTGTATGCTCGCAAGTAATCAATCACGTCCTAAAGTATGCACGTATGTGAAATCAGTTTGTGTTCAAGTTGTGCACGTATAAACATGTAGCACGTAATCACAATCATATACAAGATGGTTACACTTAACAGCAATTAAATATTCCAGTTAACACTTAACAGAATTAACCCATGTTACTGTGCAGATTACTGTTCGGCGAAACACACATTATGGCGAAACACACTTCCGGCGAATCACAATATTGGCGAAACACATTATTGACGAAACACCTTCAGTTTCGTCGTGGCCTTGTTCGGCGAAACAGGATTCTGATTCGTCGACGACTCATGGCGAAACACATTCTGTTTCGCCGAGATTCCTGTTTCGTCGAATGTCGGATTCGTAGACACAGTTACAGCAGTTACGAAAATACACAGAAACCCTAATCATGTTAGCAGCCGACATCAATAACATCGATCATGCAGAAATCATTCAACACAGAATCATTGTAACATCATCATAACATAATCATCGGACCACTTTAACGTCTAGCATGAACCCTAGCTTACATATACAACATATCGATTACAACATCACATCATCAAACCCTATCAAGATGCTAACTTGCATTCAGAATCATATCATAATAACAACATCCAGTACCGAGTATTCAATCATATTAAGTTTCGCATAAAACCATTTATATCCGACTACAATATTCATATCGAAATCCATATCATCATCATCATAACAAGAACCCTAATATCTAACATGTATCGATTGCAATTATACATCAACATAGCAGAATCACATGACACAGGAACACGTTCACGGATGAAAGATCAATCAAGACACATAGGTTTACTAACCGAGATGAGGGTTTGATCGCACAAAGGTTTCCGGTGGTTTCTAGTTCGCCGTCACAGTGAGAGAGCTCTAGGGTTTCGGTTGTGTTGATAGAAAGTGTAAAATGATGATGTTTTACGTAAAAATACGCAGAATAACGTTCTGGGCCCAAGCTGGGCTTCGGCAGATCTGGGCTCGGCGAAACAGCTTGTTTCGTCGAGTCGTATACGGCGAAACATATCCTGTTTCGTCGGGAATGGTTATGGCGAAACACACTTGTGTTTCGTCGGGTTCTATCTTATGTTAAGCAGTTTATGTTTCACGACATGTTATACAATCAAACACATAATCAAGCAAACACAATGCATTTATCATATCACAACTATTTAGTCAAAGTCAACGTGCATTTAATGCGAATAAAGAATGTCGGAAATTCGAGTTGTCACATTATCCCCAACTTGAAAGAAATTTTGTCCCGAAATTTAGCATGCAGTTACTGAGGAAAGCTAATGGTGTGACGTTGTTTACCTGAATTGTATCGCGGCTCCCCTGAGCATGTTTGCGAAGATTACTGGTTTTCTTGGGGTGTCACATTATCCCCCCGTTGATTTGGAATTTCGTCCCGAAATTCTGCATTGGTAGCTTCAGCCTCAGTAGTAGTTGCATTGGTTCCGAATAACTGGGGATATTTGAGTTCCATTTGATCTTCGCGCTCCCAGGTGAACTCTGGGCCGCGGCGGGAGTTCCAACGAACTCGTACAAGAGGGATTCTCGTGTTCTTGAGGACCTTAACATCCCGGTCCGTGATTTCAACAGGTTCCTCGACGAAGTGCAACCGCTCGTCGATAGTGAGTTCCTTCAAAGGAACTATGTGGGTCTCATCTGACGTACACTTCTTCAGATTCGATACGTGAAAGACGTTGTGAACTGCACTGAGTTCAGGTGGTAAGTTCAGTCTGTAGGCCACTTTGCCTATTTTCTCAATAACTTCGAAAGGTCCAACATATCGTGGATTTAGTTTGCCGCGTTTACCAAAACGAACCACACCCTTCCAGGGTGAAACTTTAAGTAGCGCTCGATCCCCAACCTGGAATTCGAGTAGTTTTCTATCTAAATCAGCGTATGCTTTCTGACGGTCGCGAGCTGCCGCCATGCGTTGTCGTATTTGTGCAATCTTTTCAGTAGTATCAACTACCATTTCTGGACCCGTGATTTGACTTTCCCCCACCTCTGCCCAACAGAGAGGTGACCGGCACTTACGGCCGTACAATGCCTCGAATGGTGCAGCTTTAATGCTTGTGTGGTAGCTGTTATTGTACGAAAATTCCACAAGTGGTAGATGTTTTTCCCAACCATTGCCAAAGTCTATGACGCACGCCCGAAGCATGTCTTCTAGAGTTTGAATAGTGCGCTCAGACTGCCCATCGGTCTGAGGATGATACGCCGTGCTCATGTCTAAACGAGAGCCAAACGATTTATGCATTGCTTGCCACAGTTCTGAAGTGAAACGTGCGTCACGATCAGAGATGATAGAGG
This sequence comes from Helianthus tuberosus, assembly GCA_030545235.1. Taxonomy (NCBI): domain Eukaryota; kingdom Viridiplantae; phylum Streptophyta; class Magnoliopsida; order Asterales; family Asteraceae; genus Helianthus; species Helianthus tuberosus. The sequence continues at coordinate 194,906,672 of CM060442.1, read as the reverse complement.
TTGGCACTCCGTGCCTCGAGACCACTTCTTTTAAGTAAATGTCTGCCAAGGTAGAGAACTTGTCTGTTTCTTTGATGGCCAAGAAGTGAGCAGACTTTGTGAGTCGATCCACGATCACCCAAATAGTATCATTTCCGCGCTGAGATTTAGGTAGGCCAGTAACAAAATCCATGGAAATTTGCTCCCATTTCCATTGTGGTATCTCAGGTTGTTGTAGTGGTCCTGACGGTTTCTGATATTCTGCCTTGACTCTCGCACAAGTCAAGCATTTACTAACGTATGTGGCTATGTGGGCCTTCATGCTAGGCCACCAATATGTAGTTTTGATGTCGTGGTACATTTTATCCGAACCAGGATGTACCGAGTAGCGAGACTTGTGAGCTTCATCCATTACTAGCTCGCGTAAGTTGCCGTACAGTGGAACCCAAATGCGTCCTGTTACGTAATAAGCGCCGTCTGCCCTTTGTTCTAATCGTTGCCTTGAGCCGCGTAGGGCTTCAGCCCTGACGTTGTCTGGTTTCAATGCTTCTATCTGAGCATCTCGTATCTGGGAAGGAAGGCTAGACTGTATGGTGAGTTGTAAAGCTCGCACGCGCTTAGGCGCGGTGTCTTTTCGACTGAGGGCGTCAACCACAACATTGGCCTTGCCTGGGTGGTACCTGATTGAGCATTCGTAGTCGTTTAGCAGTTCAACCCATCGTCGCTGTCGCATATTCAGCTCTTTCTGTTTGAAGATATGCTCGAGGCTTCTGTGGTCAGTGTAGATTGCGCACTTGGTACCGTACAAATAGTGTCGCCATATCTTAAGTGCAAAGACGACCGCTCCCAGCTCTAGGTCGTGTGTAGTGTAATTCCGTTCGTGAATCTTAAGTTGGCGCGAAGCATAAGCAATAACTTTATCCCTCTGCATTAATACACATCCAAGTCCTTGGATAGATGCGTCGCAGTAGACTACAAAATCGTCCGTGCCTTCAGGCAGTGAGAGGATAGGTGCGCTACATAGTCTATCCTTTAAGTGCTGAAACGCTGTTTCCTGTGCGTTACCCCAACGATAAACAACACCCTTCTGCGTCAACAGTGTAAGCGGCTGAGCAATCTTTGAGAAGTCTTTGATGAAACGTCTGTAATAACCCGCCAAACCCAAGAATTGGCGTATTTCCGTTGGTGTACGAGGCGCAGGCCAATTCTTGATCGAATCTACCTTGGATGGATCGACATGAATCCCATCCTTGTTTACCATGTGGCCTAAAAAGTGGACTTCACGAAGCCAGAAGTCACATTTAGAAAACTTAGCGTATAGCTGTTCCGTTCGTAGAAGTTCCAGTATAAGTCGTAGATGATGCTCGTGCTCCTCCTGACTCTTCGAATAAATCAGGATGTCGTCGATGAAAACAATGACGAACTTGTCGAGATAGGGTTTGCACACCCTGTTCATAAGATCCATAAATACGGCAGGCGCGTTCGTTAGCCCGAATGGCATGACCATAAACTCGTAGTGGCCGTAGCGTGTTCTGAACGCTGTTTTGGAGACGTCTTCATCCCGGACTCTCAGCTGGTGGTATCCTGACCTTAAGTCTATCTTGGAGTAGTAGCTCGACCCTTGCAGCTGGTCGAATAGATCATCTATGCGCGGAAGAGGATAACGATTCTTGATCGTCACCTTGTTGAGTTCACGGTAGTCTATACACATCCTGAACGTACCGTCTTTCTTCTTTACGAATAACACTGGAGCTCCCCAAGGCGAAGAGCTAGGACGTATAAAACCCTTTTCCAAGAGTTCTTGTAGTTGCTTTGACAGTTCTTCTAATTCAGTTGGAGCTAGACGATAAGGTGCTCGAGCTATGGGTGCTGCTCCTGGAGCGAGCTCGATCTGGAATTCGACTTGACGATGAGGCGGTAACCCAGGTAATTCCTCAGGAAACACTTGAGGAAAGTCACGTACTACAGGAATATCTTCAATCTTTTTCCCTTTCTTCGAGGTATCAGTGACGAGAGCTAGAACAGCTGTGTGACCCTTGCGCAGACACTTCTGAGCCTTCAAAAAGGAAATGATGCCACTCACGACACCACTCTTGTCGCCTTGAACTTCGAGAGGTTCCTTGCCCGACCGAGGAATACGAATAACTTTTTCTTTGCATAAAATCTCCGCCTGTTGTTGAGATAACCAATCCATACCAATGACGACGTCAAAGCTACCCAAGGTTATAGGAATGAGATCAATGGAGAAAGTCTGACCAGCGAGGATAAGATTACACCCTTTAACTATGTGTGTGGCCTCTAGGCTTTTACCGTTAGCTAACTCTACAACATGTTTGGTGTTTAAGGGAGTTGGTGCACGTTTTAACATTTCACTAGCTTTTAGGGACATGTAACTTGTATCCGCACCAGAATCAAATAGTACAGTAACATAAAAGTCGTCAAGGAGAAACTTACCCATAACCACGTTGGGATCATTCCTGGCATCACCCTGCCCGATCACAAACATACGGCCTCTAGCACCATTGTTGTTATTGTTCCCACCGTTGTTGTTGTTCCCATTACCCTGATTGTTGTTGTTATTATTGTTCTGGTTCTGGTTTAACTGAGGGCAATCCCGCTTGTAATGACCTTCAGCCCCACACTGGTAGCATCCCCTATTTCCATGCTGCTGCTGCTGTGGCTGGTTTCGTGGAACAGGTGGCTGTTGTTGCTGGTTCTGATTCGCAGGTCGTGAACTCCTGCAATCTTTAGCTTCGTGCCCGTTTTTGAGACATCTCTGACAGTAGGCCTTGCGACACTGCCCACTGTGATGTTTGTAGCACCTGTTACACAGTGGATGATTTCCCCGATAACCACTCTGTCTCTGCCCACCAGAAGTTTGCTGACTTGGGCTCTGGTAGTCATTAGTCTTGCGTTGCTGAGCCTGGGACTGAACTATGGCTGAACCTTTGCTGGAATCTCCATCCCATTTCCGCTTGTTGTCACTGGGAGTAGCAGGAGTGACCGGAGTAGTAGCGGTAGTAGTAGTGCTGATGCGTTCAGGCAACTTGTTCTGCTCCACCGCCTGATCCGTGAGACGGTGAGCCAGCTGTACAACCTGCTGATAAGTGGCGAGATTTGCTGAAGTGACGTGACTCTGGATCTCTGGCACTAGACCCTTGAGGAACAGTTCGATTCGCTTGATTGGAGGGTCCACCATCGTAGGACACAATAGAGCAAGTTCATTAGATCTTTTGGTGTATGCCTCAATCTCTGACCCCTTCATCTTGAGATTGAAAAACTCGACCTCCAGCTTATGAATATCATCCCTGCTGCAATATTCCTCTTTGATCATTTCCTTAAAGTTGTTCCATGGGGTAGCGTTAGCAGCAACCAACCCCAGCATTTGCACCTGAGCTTTCCACCATGTGAGAGCTAAACCCTCTAGGGTACCGGTGGCATACTTCACCCTGCGTGCCTCAGGGCATTCACACATTTCGAATACAGTCTCGATCTTTTCAAACCAGTGGAGGAGTCCGACTGCTCCCTCCGTGCCACTGAAAGTACTGGGACGACAGTCCATGAACGTTTTGAAAGTGCAAACAGGTGCTTGACCTGTTGTGTGCGTAAGAGTAAACAAAAATTTTAGCACAAGAGTTGGTTTAGGAATGTAGGATCTAAGGACCCTAGTGTGAGTTTCAACTGCAGGGTATACCTCCTGCTTGTGCGGCTGCAACTGCCGCAGTAACTTGTTCAGCGATGAGAGCCGTCAATTGGGCTTGTGTCATGTTGATACGTCCAGACATGATCTTCATAGTAAAGATAGCATAAGTCAGAGAGGATCGCGAATCGTGCGATGACAGAAGAGTGTGAGCATATAAGCGTTCTCAAGCAGTAACGAATAGTAAACAATGTAATCTAAGCATACCACGAGCAAAGTTCTATGTAATTCTAGCAAGTAGGCAATAAACATAAACCTTATTACCTAGGATGTTGAGTCTTGCACGTGGAGCGAGGTGTCGTTGTGGATCGTTGAGCACTGTACTGGTTATAGTCTGGTTTCAATAAAAACGTTTTTCCCTTATTAAAACCGAGTTCTCTATAACCCATGGCTCTGATACCAATCTGTCACACCCCCAAAATCCACACGCGGAGTACCACCGCTTGGAGGCGTGACATGACCAGGATCAAGCCACCAATCATATAGAACAATGTATAAAGTAAAAGTAAATGCAATTTAACCCAACCAATCTATATGAAAGGTGTTCCAAAACATAAATATGTTATCACTGTATAGCGGAAGCGTATAATTAAACCCATCATAATAAAGTATGAAATGTCATAATGTCTAATCAAGTATTCACGATCCTTGTCCACAACGACCGTGCCTCCCGTGCAAGCTCCATAAGTACCTAAGGTCCTGCAAGGCATGTAACAGAGAGTCAACAACTAGTTGAGCGAGTTCACAGTGAGTTTGTTTAGTTATAGTGTTCATAATGTAGTTCGTATGTTCATTTAGTAATCATGTATCGTATGTATCGTATCGCGGCCCTCTAGGCATGTTTGCGAAGTATAGTGGGGATTTCCCATGTTTGCTAGACTAGGTATAGTAGTATCGCGGCCCTCCCTGGCATGTTTGCGAAGATTAGAGTATATAGTTCGCGGCCTTTTCTAGGCATGTGTGCGAAGATTGTCATAATATCGCGGCCGACCCTTGGCGTGTGTGCGAAGATCGTTTAAATTAGTATAACCAGTCTAGTCTGTTCTTATCCATAATCCTTCCTCTACCGGGAATCATATATCTAAGTTCCATAAACTGAACGAATAAATAATCCAACCCATTCCCATCCTGGGAATCCCATGCCTTGGCTGTGTGAACTCACCTTGGTTTGCTCGGTATGCTAAGTGTATGCTCGCAAGTAATCAATCACGTCCTAAAGTATGCACGTATGTGAAATCAGTTTGTGTTCAAGTTGTGCACGTATAAACATGTAGCACGTAATCACAATCATATACAAGATGGTTACACTTAACAGCAATTAAATATTCCAGTTAACACTTAACAGAATTAACCCATGTTACTGTGCAGATTACTGTTCGGCGAAACACACATTATGGCGAAACACACTTCCGGCGAATCACAATATTGGCGAAACACATTATTGACGAAACACCTTCAGTTTCGTCGTGGCCTTGTTCGGCGAAACAGGATTCTGATTCGTCGACGACTCATGGCGAAACACATTCTGTTTCGCCGAGATTCCTGTTTCGTCGAATGTCGGATTCGTAGACACAGTTACAGCAGTTACGAAAATACACAGAAACCCTAATCATGTTAGCAGCCGACATCAATAACATCGATCATGCAGAAATCATTCAACACAGAATCATTGTAACATCATCATAACATAATCATCGGACCACTTTAACGTCTAGCATGAACCCTAGCTTACATATACAACATATCGATTACAACATCACATCATCAAACCCTATCAAGATGCTAACTTGCATTCAGAATCATATCATAATAACAACATCCAGTACCGAGTATTCAATCATATTAAGTTTCGCATAAAACCATTTATATCCGACTACAATATTCATATCGAAATCCATATCATCATCATCATAACAAGAACCCTAATATCTAACATGTATCGATTGCAATTATACATCAACATAGCAGAATCACATGACACAGGAACACGTTCACGGATGAAAGATCAATCAAGACACATAGGTTTACTAACCGAGATGAGGGTTTGATCGCACAAAGGTTTCCGGTGGTTTCTAGTTCGCCGTCACAGTGAGAGAGCTCTAGGGTTTCGGTTGTGTTGATAGAAAGTGTAAAATGATGATGTTTTACGTAAAAATACGCAGAATAACGTTCTGGGCCCAAGCTGGGCTTCGGCAAATCTGGGCTCGGCGAAACAGCTTGTTTCGTCGAGTCGTATACGGCGAAACATATCCTGTTTCGTCAGGAATGGTTATGGCGAAACACACTTGTGTTTCGTCGGGTTCTATCTTATGTTAAGCAGTTTATGTTTCACGACATGTTATACAATCAAACACATAATCAAGCAAACACAATGCATTTATCATATCACAACTATTTAGTCAAAGTCAACGTGCATTTAATGCGAATAAAGAATGTCGGAAATTCGAGTTGTCACATTATCCCCAACTTGAAAGAAATTTCGTCCTGAAATTTAGCATGCAGTTACTGAGGAAAGCTAATGGTGTGACGTTGTTTACCTGAATTGTATCGCGGCTCCCCTGAGCATGTTTGCGAAGATTACTGGTTTTCTTGGGGTGTCACACGCCTACACCCCGTGCTTAGGTCGTGGCCATTTCTTTGAATGATGCCAAGGATATCCGGGACATGGTCATTTAACCCCCAAAAGCCATACACCAAATAATACATATTAAACGGGTCATGTAAATACATTAATCACAATCCGATTTAAATGACTACACACCCGACCAAGCGGTACTTTTATAGTACCGTATCCCAAGCCCGTATAGGGAAAATAAGTTAAGAGTATTTACCTGAGCAAAGTATAAATCAAATACAGCAAGTGCACGTAGCTTTTACTGGGCTCCTAATCTGGAACGAAGGTTTTTAATAACCTATTAGAATCCTAACGGGTCTTTAATTAAGCTTAGACTTAGACCGGTTAGTTTTCAAAAGGAAGACACGGTTCAAACGCATGATAAAGCGAAGACCGGTTTAGAATGTGGTTTTGACCCGACAAGCTTGTATGCTTGTTTAATATGGGTAACTTAAACACATTCTGGATTTTGAGACAAAAACGATATGGTTTGACCCATTTCGGCTAATATATGCAAATTAATTACATACGCCGATCCGAACGCGAAAAGTGCGTAACGGGTAACCAAATGAGTCATATGCAAGTTTCCTAAGTTAATATGCTTTAAATATATTGTGACATCAGTAAGATATCTTCTATTATGCCCCAAAATGATTTTAAATTCAAACTATGCCTCGTAGGGGCATTTTGGTCATTTAAAAGGTTATAAAAGAGTTTAAATAAAATTATGAGTTTCGGGTCTGATGTAATCAGTAAAAATACTTAATTTACTAAGTTATATCAGTAGGGTATCATATATATGTGAAATCTATCCTTTATAACCAAACTACGCATCTTAAGGGCATTTTGGTAATTCACATAGGCTTAAAAGGTCAAAACTGGAAATCTGAGTTTAAGACTTTTGCTTACTGCTAAAGTATAAAAATTTACTTAAAACATCAGTAGGTATTAAGTCTTATATGCCTAAAATGGTTTTAATATGTACTATGCGTTAGAAACGCTTAAAAAGGCGATCTTGGGCTACTTCCGGGTTTTATAAGGAAAGATGATATTTTTATTATTCTAGAAGGCTCAAAATACTTTATTTATCAAATTAGATCAGTAGAAAAAGGTTTGGTATTAAAAGAATTTGTAAAACTCATTTTATAAGCCAAAAGGGTAAAACCGGCAATAACCGAGTCAAGCTTAGAACTCTATGTTATGCTCAGCCTAAAAATAAATAAAAATCTTCAAAAATCCCAAAATATTATATTACATCAGTGGGTAAAATTTTTGGTATCAAAAATCGGGTTTAGATAGGCTACACACTAATTACGCCATTTAATTAATAAAAAGCTTCTCATTTACGCTAATGAGCATAACTCCTAATCTAGACCTCAAACTGATGTCAAATTTTAGGGACATGCTTATAAATCAGTAGTGAAGGTTTCTATTCTTTCACTTTTTTTCAAAATCACATTTTAAGGTGGAAAGGGCATAATAGTCAACATTTAAGCATTTAACGGAAATATATATATGAGTCAGATAACTAATGAACCAAGTTGTATAATCTCATAGGGTTATACTAACATGAAACCTGGTCCAAATAAGGCTCTAAGGTATTCCTAATTCATGCTTAAACGGGTCAGAACTGAAAGTCAAAGAAGAAGTCAAACTATGCGACTTTCGGTCCCGAACCGAGCCTAAACTGAAAATTGTCGGGGTGAACATGTTTAGACATGTTCTTACATTAATTACCAAGTTATATTAGTGATAAAACAGGTTGTATGGATCCTACATTACTAATTATGCATAAATTTGAAATTAAGCTTTCTGTTGACTTTTTAAGATCAAGTTTGACCCGACAATTGACCTAGTTAGAGTGGGAATCAGAGGATACCCTTTTAAGGGTTTATTACCCACATAATTACCAACTCATAGGTATTTTTAATTCGAGATTTGACTGGACAATCATTGCTTAATCTCGAAGTCAAACGTTAATTACGACGGTTTGACTTTTAGCTAAATAACTAAGCTAAATTGAATTAAGAAGGGTTAAGGACACTTATAAGAGTCCTAATTATGATTTGGAACTTAAAGGAACTTGCTTGCTGACCAGGGGAGGTCCAGAGACCAGCTTGAAGTGATGAACAAAATTGTTGCAACTTTAAGTCCATATATATAGTTAACCCATATGCATAAGATCATGCCAACTCACTCTACAAGTGTTTCAAGATCATCCCAGGTGTCCCTAAAATGCCAAAACCAGTTGCAAGAGCCCCATGAATTCGAAAACCATCCATCTAAGGCGGTGTAACCGGATATAACAGGCAACTGCCATTTTCTGCTGTCAGCGACTGTCTTACGGACCGTAAGCAGATCTCTTGCGGACCGTAAACACCCTTTTACGGACCGTAAGTCCAGAAGGTTGCGGTCCGTAACCGACCTTGTATTGATTCGCCCAGTTACCAGCCTTACGGACCGTAAGGCACCTTCTTTGCGGTCCGTAAGCCTTCATCAGAAGGCAAAAATCTTTGCAAACCTTAAGGTTTTGACCATGCAACTTTCCTAGTCTGAATCTTGTGCTTTCCTTTCAGTGTAGGGATCATGAAGTTAGTCTTTGCATGTCTAGCCATGCACTTTTACAACTTGGATTCTTGTGGGAGGTCTTGCCATACACTTGGATAGAGTTGAATTCTTTTGGGAAGAATTGGCCATTCATATTGTCGTAACATCATTTTAATAACCCAATTCTTTATAGACTAAATTTATTTACTTTAGGAATAACCGGCTAATTACATTAGATGTTTATCATAATGATTTAAGGTCTTGGGATTTAAAATTTTGGGTCGCTCAGAGGTGTTTAATAACATGTCGCCCTTTCTAAATCCTACCATACATCTTTTACTTGATCCGGGTTTCCTGGCACGTTTATCTTACATGACACGTGTCTTTATTTTATTGGGCAAAATTTTAGAGGTGTTACATACGAGAAATACGAAAAATAAAGAAATTTACAAACGGTACATACTCTACAAACGAAGCTCCTCTCAACTCATTGTTCGGTGAAGGTGGGTGGGTCCTCTAGAGGAATTTCTTCCTCCTCGGTAGTATCAATGGGACCTCCCAAGTAGTGTTTCAATCGATGACCATTTACCTTTCACACACCTTTATCGACTTCATCATACAACTCGACGGTACCGTATGGAAACACCTCCTTTACCACATACGGTCCGGTCCATCTCGACTTCACTTTACCCGCTATCAATTTCAATCTTGAATTGAATAAGAGCACTCTATCACCCACCTTAAACTCCTTCAACCCTCGCAACCTCCTATCGTGCAATGCCTTAGTCTTTTCCTTGATACTCCAAGATCATTCATAGGCAGCATCCCTTAAAGCCTCTAATTCATGGATTTGGAAGAACCTCCTTCTTGCGGCTTCAGTAAGGTCGAGGTTAACTGTTTTCAATGCCCACAAAGCCCTATGTTCTAACTCCACCGGAAGATGGCACGCTTTTCCATACAGAATCATGAAGGGCGTGGTTCCTAACGGTGTTTTGTAGGCGGTGCGGAATGCCCAAAATGCGTCGTCGAGCTTTTCCGACCAATCCTTTCTACTTTTTCCTACCGTTTTTTCTAAGATTCTCTTCACCCCTCTGTTTGCATTTTCTACTTGACCACTAGTTTGCGGGTGGTATGCAGTGGAAAGACGTTGAGTGACACCGTAGCGAGCAAGTGCCTTTTCCATGGCGGAATTGCAAAAATGTGTACCACTATCACTTATGATAGCTTTAGGAACTCCAAAACGTGTAAATAACTTTTTAAGAAATCTCACCACCACTCGGGCATCATTAGTGGGTAAAGCTTGAGCTTCCACCCACTTTGAGACATAGTCAATGGCCACGAGGATGTACCTATTCCCACTCGATGAGGGGAAAGGTCCCATGAAATCAATACCCCAAACGTCAAAAACTTCAAGAACTTGGATGGGATTTTGGGGCATTTCATCCTTGGACGAGATGTTGCCGGTACGTTGGCAACGGTCACATGTCCTAACAAACTCTATGGCATCTTTAACTACCGTTGGCCAATAGAAACCACTATTAAAAACCTTTTGTGCCGTCACATTTGGCCCGTGATGGCCTCCTGTTAAACCCTCGTGCACATGTCTAAGGATATCCATCCCATGCTCTTTTGAAACACATCTCCTAAGTACTCGATCACCACCTATCCTAAAAAGGTATGGGTCATCCCAAATGTACTTCCTAGAATCCCTAAGAAGCTTTTTCTTTTGTTGGTATGACATACCCCTCACAATATCGCCAGTCACTAAATAATTTGCCAGATCCGAAAACCATGACAAACCCTCTACCTCGGCACTAACAAAGTCTATGGTTTCATGAGGAAAAGTGTCTCCTATTGAATCCTCACGAACCTCCTCTCTCTTAGGATCCTCTAGGCGCGACAAATGGTCGGCGGCTATGTTTTCCGCTCCCTTTTTATCCTTAATTTCGATATCGAACTCAGAGAGCAAAAGAATCCATCTATTGAGGCGTGGCTTTGCGTCTTTCTTTTGTAAAAGAAAGCGCAAAGCGGCATGGTCGGTGAACACGGTGGTTTTGGAAAGCACGAGATATGAGCGAAACTTATCAAACGCAAACACTACGGCAAAGAGCTCTTTTTCCGTGGTGGTATAGTTCTCTTGAGCATCATTTAAAGTTTTGCTCGCGTAGTAGATTGGATGAAAATGTTTATCGACTCTTTGACCTAAAACCGCACCCACGACATAATCACTTGCATCGCACATGAGCTCGAATGGCAAGATCCAATCGGGCGAAACAAGGATAGAGGCACTAATAAGTTTCTCCTTCAAAAAATCAAAAGCCTTGATGCATTCTTCGTCGAAGACGAAAGGTACATCTTTCTCTAAAAGTCGGGTCATAGGGCGCGTAATCTTAGAAAAATCCTTAATGAAACGCCTATAAAAGCCCGCATGACCTAAGAAGCTACGAACGGACTTAACACTAGTTGGTGGAGGAAATCTACTTATGGTATCTATCTTGGCCCTATCCACCTCTATCCCCTCTCTAGACACCTTGTGACCTAAAACTATCCCCTCCGTCACCATAAAGTGACATTTCTCCCAATTCAACATAAGGTTTGTCTCTATACATCTCTTAAGCATCCTATCAAGTTTGAGAAGACATTGATCGAAAGTGGTACCATAAACCGAGAAGTCATCCATGAAAACCTCCATAGAAGTCTCAAGCATGTCTTGGAATATAGCAACCATGCATCTTTGGAAAGTAGCCGGAGCGTTGCATAACCCGAAAGGCATGCGGCGATACGCATAAGTGCCGTAAGGGCATGTGAACGTCGTTTTATCTTGATCCTCCAGGGCGATTGGGATATGAAAATAACCCGAAAATCCATCGAGAAAACAATAGTATTGTTGACCCGTGACGCTCTAACATTTGGTCAATGAATGGCAAGGGGAAATGGTCTTTCCGGGTGGCGTCATTTAACTTTCAGTAGTCTATGCACACACGCCAACCGGTAACGGTACGAGAATGGATTAATTCGTTCTTTTCATTCATGACCACCGTCATCCCGCCTTTCTTTGGGACAACTTGGGTCGGGCTAACCCATGGTGAATCAGAAATAGGGTATATCACCCCGGCATCTAACAACTTAAGCACTTCCTTCTTAACAACCTCTTGCATGTTCGGATTTAGGCGCCGTTGAGGTTGCACCACCGGCTTATAATCATCTTCCATGAGTATCCGGTGGGTACAATAGGCGGGGCTTATGCCCTTAATATTCGAAAGTCGCCATGCAATGGCTTCCCTATTCTCTCTCAACACCTCTAACAATCTACCCTTCTCACCCTCCTCTAACTCAGACGAAATAATGACGGGAAAATCGGACCCCTCACCTAAGAAAGCATACTCTAAGTGGGATGGGAGAACCTTAAGTTCTAGTGGGGCGGGTTTCTCTAAGGGTGTACTCTCAAACTCACTTTTTACTTCACTCAATTCTAGCACTTCGGGGACCCACTCAGTCTCTTCTACTTCCTCACTCTCACTCACAACCTCCTCTACCTTCTCAACTACCTCATCTAACTTACCCCCAACTAAATTGGCTCCACTAATATAGTCAAAGCAATGGTCAACACATGATAGGAAAGACTCTATGAAATAGACCGAATGACAAGGACTACTAAGATCATCGGAACCACTAGGGTGTTCCATGGAGCGTGCTATCTCGAAAGTGACTCTCTCCTCACCGACTTGGAGTGTGATTTTACCGTCGAAGACATCGATGATAGCCTTGGAGGTACACAAGAATGGGCGTCCTATGATGATAGGAACCTTCTCATTGGCTTCCATATCAAGAAAGACAAAGTCTACGGGAAACACGAATTTATCCACTTTAACTAGAAGGTTTTCGATTATGCCACGTGGATACTTCACTGATCTATCGGCTAGAGACAAAGACATACGTGTAGGGGATAACTCTCCTAGACCTAACCTCTCATACATGGAATATGGCATGAGGTTTATACTCGCTCCTAAATCGGCTAAGGCCCTACACTCGGTATCACTCCCAAACAAGCACGGGATGGTAAAAAGGCCCATATCCGTTAATTTTTCTGGGACCTTGTTCAAGACTACGGCAGAACACCCTCCACTAAGGGGAATGTTAGAAACCTCTCCTAACCTATCCTTACGTTTTAGAAGGTCCTTTAAAAATTTTGCATATTTAGGCATCGATTGAAGGGCTTCTATGAAGGGAAGGTTAATTCTAAGTTGCTTAAAGATTTCTAAAAATTTCCCGTACTCTTTAGAATAAGTTTGATTTTTAAGACAGGAAGGAAATGGAGCACGGGAAAGATCAACAGTGGGTGATGGAACAACTTGTATGGGCCTTTTTCCTATACTTTTCTCACTTGAAAGCCCCCCGGTGTGTGCGGTACTTGCTGGGATTAACCTAGGCTGCACTTTACCGGGAGCCTCCATTTCAATCTCTTCATCTACGGGGTCCTCATCTTCTACCTCAACACTCTCGGGTCTCACTACCTCTCCTAAGGTCCTACCACTATAGGTCGAAATTGCCTTCAAAGTACCAGATGGGTTGGGCTTTGTATTTCCCGAAAATTGACCGGGAGGTCGTTCTTGCAACTGGCGTGCAATATCCCCAACTTTCCTTTGAAGGTCTTAGAAATTTGAATGGTTATTCTTTAGGAATGTAGCGTGTTCTTCTAAGGTACATTGGGTGGCCTGGTTCTTAACCACTAGCTGGGTAAGAAGGTCCTCTATCCTAGACAAACTACCATTTGACCCCTCATTCCTAGGTTGAACCTCTTGGTTTGACCCCTCACCTCTAAACTGTCCCCCTGAACCTGAACTAGCAAATTGACCTGTTTGACCCGAACCCCCACTAGAATAGAAACCTGGCCCCTGCTTTGATATTGGCCTGATGAGAAACCAGGGGGTTTACCTGAAGAGCGATAATTATTAGCACGCCAATTGGAGTTACTATTGTTGAACGGGTTAGTTGGACCCCTATTTTGACCTGCTATATACTCTACATGTTCTAGAGTAAGTGTTGGGCAATCTATGGTGTCATGTCCACCTCTACAAACTTCGCACCTATCGACTTTCTTCTTAATTTCTAGCAACTCTTTGGTGATATAGTCAAGTTGAGATGCTACCTTTTAGTCCGAGATGACTTGGTTTACTCCTCAAGAAGATGAGGAAGTAGTCACAGGATTGGAATTCCTGCTGGTAGCACTATGATCTATATCAACATGAGCAGAGCTCTCAAAGAGATCATTGCAGTCGGCCACAGTTTTCTTTCCCATGAGATGGCCTCCTGCAGATGTGTCGAATCGGGCCTTACACTCAGGGGTGAGACCATTGTAAAAATTTTCTACTAAAGCCCAATCCGAAAGCCCATGTTGGGAACAACGCTAGAGTAAAGTTTGAAACCTCTCCCAAACTAAGTGATATGGTTCGACAGGCTCCATTCTGAATGAATGGATCTGATCTCGAAGGCAAGAGGCCTTCGCAGGTGGGAAATACTTAGCAAGGAAGGCATCTCGAAGTCCAGCCCAAGTGGTATAAGTACCTACTGGCTGCGAGTCGAGCCATGTGGCTGCGCGGCCAGCAAGCGAAAAGGGGAAGACCTGGAGATAGCGGGCATCAAGATTAACCCCTTCGATACTGAAGGTGCTACAAAGACTGGTGAGACGGTTGATATGTGCAGGCGCATCCTCATCATCACGACCGTGAAACTGACAAGAGTTCTTAATGGCGGTCATGATGTATGAGGGAATTTGCCAAGACTTGTCATTGGTGATTTCAGGGAGGGTGATGGGTGAGTTTGCGGTTAAACCCACGGTGGAGCGTTGGTGGACAGTTTGGTTATCGGCCATTTGGTGAACTGGTGGTGGACTAGGTGGACGAGAAGGTGGTGGGGTGTTGTGGGTTGACGACTTCGGGGTGAAGTCAAAGTTCGGTGGTTTAGATTGTAGTGTAGAGTCAGAAGGGGCTGAAGATGAAGTTGAGGATTTTCTAACCTGTAAACTGGGTGTGGAGAAGGAAGACTTGTCGATCGGCGGCTTCACTGGTCCCTGAGAACGCGTGTGGGGCATGAACTGCAAAACCGAGGACAAACAAGTAAGACGACTCCAACAAAAGACTCTAAAAATAAAGAAACACTAAAATCACTTGGACTCCTACGACTCAAAAACACACAAAAAGCACGTATAGATATCAGTTGAAATCCAAACAAAGTAATTAACGCAATTGCCAAGAGTCCCCGGCAACGGCGCCAAAAACTTGATGTGGAATAAGTAGTTCAAATAAATAAACTAAAATGACCCTAAATTTAGACTCAAGTAATAATAATCTAGACTCTCTAACTTGACTAAACTACTCACCGGCAAGTGAACCGGTCGACTCTAGGAAAGAAAAGCAAGTCCGGATGTCGAACCCACAAGGACTCTAATTAATTACGTTAACAACTTTATTTAGACTACTACTGACGCGATTTAACAATTGTTGTGTTTTAGGGAGGGGGGTTACTAAAATCCTAAAATTGGAATTTAAATGAAACTAGACTATGAAACGAACGAGAACTAAGGTTTAATTCAAATGAGATTAACGACTACCTAAGCTTGAATCCAGTTTAACTAGGAATGGATTTCTAACGGTACTATTGTGGTATGGAATCGGGATCGTAAAGTACTAAACCTTAAGGTATTTCAAGCTAAGACTTCCCGACCCTTCTCAGGAAGAAACCTAGGAAACCCTACAAGGCTGTTATGAACACCGATTGTTAGACTTCCTCTCAGTCCTCTAACGACTCTAAAAGTGCCCTAATACAACTATCTACCTCTCAGCGCGATAGTCTAAGGCAATCCTAAATTCTAACTTGGTTTAATAGACACAGATGCAATTAGGGAACTATGATCGACTTCTCTCAAAACCTATCTTAGCTATATATTACACCAAAACCTACTAACTAACTCGAGCCTCTCAGTGACAAGTTAAGTAGAATACTTAATTCTAATTGAATTTTAATGACTGTTTCTAAGGCTATCGGCCAATTTACCCAAAGATCACCCGAACCCGCAAAGATGCGAATAATCAACACAAATTCACTATGTGAAAGACATCCACCAAAATTTATGTGAAATAGCAAGTAATAAACAATCAAAGTTAAATACGCATACACACCAAATTAAAGGTTCTAGAATTATTTACTTTCAAAGATCAATCCATAACCAAACAATAGAAAACCATTAAAAATCCAAACTTTATTAAACTATCATCTAACCTAGGTAGTAACGAAGGTTTTAGCCTGAAAACATGATGTCTAAAATCAACAAAGCAAGTTCAAAACAAGAATTCATCATCAAAGTATCGAAACAAGAAAATAACTAAAATCGGGAGATAAGACCTGAACAATCTTCTTTCCTATGCTCCGAGCTTCAACCGGATGATTCTTGCAAGCCAAAATACTTCGAAAAATGTAAAATCAGCTCTGAAAATCGCCTAGGGTTTCTTGAATTCGTAACTTGTCATTAATGATGATTAACTTGAGTATTTATACGAAACCCTAATTCATAACGGACCAGAGTTATCAGATATCCCCGTCGCGTCACGCGACGGGTAAAGGCATCCTTGGTGGCGCGACGCCACCATAATAAAATTCATTTTTTAATTATTAAACGATGGCGCTACGCGACTGGACCCCTCTTTAGCCGTGGCGCGATGCCACGACACTTTTTTTACAGCCTTGCACGTCCAATTCCCAGCTCTAGCATCCCAAAACTCTCCAAAATTATTCTAACTCTTTTATGCTTGTTCCGAGACTTGGTGTTTAAGCAATTTAGCTCAGTTCCACTCCATTTTCAGCAATATTCAATGCCAAGACCTGGAAAACGCAATTTGATCAATAGCACGCAATTCTAACTAAAACGGAACTAAAAATAACGGAAACTATACAAACTATACACGAATAAAGGATGTATTTTGCAATACCTCAGTGTATAACTAATGTAAATTGGGTTATTATACTAACACGTGTGCATTGTTTAATTAATAGATTATAATTAGGAAGTCACAAAGGAAAAACCTAAAACAGCAATGTGAGTAATCTCCTTTTTATAAACTGTTTTTACAAAACCTCAATTGTTTTATATTATGATTAACAGTGATTTGAGTATTTGTAATTCTACAATTATCGTCGGTATGTTGGGGTTTTGTATACAAAATTTGTTACTAAACTGTGAGTAGTAACATTACCACAAGTCAGGATTGACAGTGCCATCGGTGATAATTAAAGTAAGAATTGGAAACAAATATAATTGCGAGATCGCCCTCAATACTGTACAATGATAAAAACATGTTTTGATTTAACTGGGATTCACTCACCAGTATTTCCCACTAACAAAATGTTTTTAAACGCGTTTCAGATAACAAAATGTGAAAGCCAAATAGAAGCCAGCTGGACAGCACTGATGGCTTGGAAAATGTGACTATAAAAGTTACCTAAATAAAGAAGATGTTTTATTTAAATAAAATAGGGTTTATCCCTATAAACATGTTTGTAATGGAAACTTGGGTTTTACCTATGTGTTTATTATTATAAAAATATGGTATTTTACTCTGATAAAATATTTCCTAACTACGGTCCTGATGTAAATTCCGCTGCCAAAATGATAAACACTGATACCACTGAATCTGAGCTCGCGACCGCCCGTTCTCAGGTGACTAGGGGTCGGGGGTTGCGACATCCGACCCCTTTTTCGTTATCGAATTCGATACCCGTTTCAACCCAGGTTATGGAGATATTAACGATAATCATGTTGCCATTGATGTGAACTCCATCATGTCCATTCGATCCGTTGATTTGGGTACAAATGAGATTGGGTTTAAGAGTGGGAAGAAGATTAATGCTTGGATTGAGTATAGGGATACTTTTTTTAATGGTAATGTATTTTATTTATTTACACAACTTGTCCGTGAAAAGTAAAATGACAATAGTATCCTCATGTGCAAGTCATATGACTAGATTTAACAGAAAAATCTAACTGTGTTAAGGATAAAAGACATAACGTGCAAGATTTGAAAAAATTAAGTATAAGACTCGTCAATTTGAAAGATAAAGGACATCGTCTGAAATTCACTACAAAGATAAATGACAAAATTTGAAATTCACTCCTTTCTATAATATAAAAAACACACAAATATTTAAAAAAGGAATGTGAATACTCTAACAACAAAAGTCTAAATATTTAACGAAAGGAATGTGAATACTCTAACAACAAAAATCTAGGAATTGCCGTAAAAAATAAGTTAAGTGAAAATGAATATGTAGCAAAAGTTTCACATGTAAACAAAACCAGAAAAAGTTAGTCTGCGTTATATTTTTTTTTTCAAACATTATTATTATCATTATTATTATTACATTATTATTATTATATTATATTATATTATATTTACATCGTCACCTATAATAGTTTTATTTCTTTTTTATATTGGTCATCAAGAGTTTTTCTTTTTTCACTTTAGCCACATGATATCTAGGCATATTTATTTTATTTTATTTTATGGAACATAACCCAATTTCTGTTCATAATTTTTATAAACCAAATACGAACTATAAATAATTCATAATTTTATACTCAAATATTTTTCTGTATGTATTAAACTAATAAGATTAACGCGCTACGCGGCGGAGTTTCGGTCGATATCTATTTTGGTTTAGTATTCCAACTGAAAAAAATATATGCTCAAAACGTATATTAACATTAATTTAAACCGACACGTACATAAAAATAAACACGTAAAACTCGATTATAAAATCTTTTGAAAGTTAAAGGATTGTGAGTGTCAATACTAAAATTAACTTATAAAAGAAGAGATGTGGGAGATTTTATAAAAATTAACAAGCTTTAAAAAATACACTTTTTAATTAATATATATAGATGGAGATAGAGGCTCCAACGTGAATGCTCTAGTTAGGTACTTGATACTTCATATTTATTTATTTTTTCTGATTAGTTACAAATCATTTTTTTTCCTGTAAAATATTATAAAAACATTTTTTTCCACCTAACATATAATTTTCAACATCTACATTTACCATGACAGGGAATAGTATCTCTCTGTCATTGGTTCAAATGGGCGGCCTGCCCTCTCCTATTGGACCAACCAGTTTATTATTTTATAAACACTTTAAAATTACGTTTTTGCCCCGGAATAGTGTTTCCCTGCCATTGGTTCAAATGGGCGGCGAGCAATACCCATTGGACCAACCAGTTTATTATTTTATACCCACTTTAAAATTACGTTTTTGCCCCCAGTTAAAAAATACGGTTTTGCCCCAACTTCAAAATACATTTACCATTTTGCCCCGAGCTAAAAAAATGTGACAACTGTCAAAATTTCAGGTATCCGTACAAATATTAAACCATGATTAGTGCTTAATGACTGTGCTGAATTACAATTAACTGCTTACTGATTATTGCCATATACATACATGTGCATCACATATTGCTTGATGACATATCATTATTGCATGAAAGCTTATTTGACTCAAATGATGCACGAAACACAGTTAGCATAGTTATCAGATAAATCAGAAATATGCTGACGGAGTTCAGTACATAGACAGACAGTGTGTTGAGACACAAAATGAGCCAGAAACCAAGTATTACACTAGTATACTGTGTAGGAAAGTAAGGATCACAAAACTGCCTTTTTAGTGATAATTTAAGTGCCGGAAAGTGCCTGAAACTCACCTAAAGTGCTGAATTCTGCAGAAAATCAGCAAAATCAGCATTTAAACACACTTATATCATGCAGAAATATGATTAAATGGTCCTGAATACTTTCCTAAGTGTCGGGAATCAAAAATGTCACAAAAAGTAACATAAAGCACATTAAACTGCATAGTTTAGCACCTTAACGAACCGGTAACCAACCGAACAACCGGACACTACCCGAAACACCAAATTTACACTAGAAGCACTGTTTTAACATTACCAAGCTAGTTATGGTCCCCGAATAACATAACACACTGTATAAATATCAATTAACTAAACATCGAACTTATACTTGAATTTTAACTAGTAACTAACTAGTTTAGTTTACACCTATGTCTAGAACCCCCCCCCCCCCCCCATATCTACGGCCCCAACAAGGGCCCCACACCTTGATTTGTTTAAATATTCTAATAGTTATGTTCATGCTTTCCTAAACATAGAAACCAAAAGTTAAACACCTAAAATGGATTATAAGTAAACTTGAGGGATCATAGTCTCATTTCTACACACACCAAAACACACACAACTTTCTTCTCTTCCCCCTTGTGCTCTCGGCCGAGAATCAACACACACACACACACTCACCATATTTGATCAAGCTTCATACAATCCAAGTATATACAAAGGTGTTAGAGGTTACACAAAGGAGCTAGGAGCTTGTGGAAGTTCAAGGACCTATTTCATTTGCTTTTATCCATCTCTAAACTTCACTTGATCATCCCTAGCCTTGAGCTAGTGGTAAGAACATTGATATTGCTATTTTACTTCTATTTTAAGTGGTTAAAAGAAGATTCATAATGTTAATCATGAAGAACACTAAGAATCACAAGAAGTAAACTTGAACATAAGCTTGAATGATGAAGAAACTAAGTTGTTTATGTGTTGATATACTTGTTAATCATTGTTTGCTTGAGAAAATGATGTTGATCATCATATGATCTTGCTAGATCATGATTAAAAACATAATCTAGTAAGATGAGAGGATGAACATGATAGAAGTAAATGGATCATCCTCATGAGAAGCATGAACTTGAAAGAATATATGGTTTCCTTGTAAAATAATGATCAAAGTAAGTTGTTAATCATGTAGATCTAAAATTTCATGGATGATTTCTCAAGAAACCAAGTTAAAAATATAAGTTTTACTTGATCTTGGTTCTTACATAAATAAACCCTATTTTTAAAGGTTAAACAAGTGTAGAAGTATTTGTGTAACAAGAAAAATCCATAAAGAAATATTTTTAGAAAATATGATCATAAGTTGTAAAGATCTATAATCTTTAAAAATGAAGATTTTAAAGAATCAATCACACTTTAGAAGGTAACAAGACTTACTAAGAACACTAGTAAGTTACTACAAATTTTTGTGAAATTTCAAGTTCATGAAGTAGTGGATTATGCTTGTTTTTGGCAAAATGGGTAAGTAAATGTTGTTTATTATTGATTGTGTTGATTTTACAAAAGAAAATGATATACCTTCAAGGTATGAAAACCTCCATTTTTAGAGGAAACTATGGCAAATTTTTTCTAAAAATTAAACACTTAGAAAAATATTTCCAAACAAATGTTTACAAGTGCATTTTAAACCATGAATTTCTCAAATAAACTTTGACATAATTTTTGTTACAAAAATTATAATTATTGGAGGTTGGTTTTTATAAATAAAAGTGACTAAATATGTATTTAGGAAATATATATTTAGAAGTCACCATGTGTGTGATTGTTTGTATACTTTGTGTATTAGTTATATTATTTTAGGACATGAAATAATATAACTCATTAAAATACCAAAAATTACAATCCAAAATATTACCAAAATTCCAAGAATATAAATATACGCATTTACACAAAACATTGGTGAAACCGAACTATGTATTATAACTTACAAAATACCCCGAAAATAATATTCATGTGTATACTTTGGTAAATAATATTTTGGACACCAAAGGAAACAAAAAATATTATTTTTACAATTATTACAGAGTTGTATCATATTTTTGACAAGAAGAAAATATATTATTTTTGGGTTAATAAAAATATGTATTTTCTTGAATTTTATAGAAGATATATTAGTTTTGAAAGAAATATATATTTTCTTAAACAAACATGAAATACAATATATTATTTTTGGAGAAAAATGAGTATATATATATATTTTCCAAGTTAGACTTGAAAATATATTATTTTTGGAACTTATATGAAAACACAAATATTCTTGCCAAGGGAAGATTTTAAATAAGATTTCTTAAAATATATCTTGGAAATATATATATATTGGTGAACTTTTATTAAAGATAATATTCCGGAAAAATTAATACGAAATTAAGTATAAGAATACTTAATGAATACAATAAAAATACGTATTCTCATACGTATAGTTATACACCGGAATACGACCCCAATACACGGCAAAAATATACAAGTATAAGAATACAAGAATACAAATACACCCATCCTTGGGAAGGATATACAAGTATAGATACTTGGGAAGTATTAAGTTAAAATATATTGTTTTACCTATTATTCCAAAATTTAATAAATATAATTTAAGTTAAAATATTTAATATTTTAACAAATAATTATAACTTGGAACAATATTGAAGATACAAAGAACGTAACTCAAAGATACTAACTAATACTAAATCAAGGCACGGCCCGCTCGTCTAATAGACATAGTACGTTGTAGGTAGTCGTGTTTATCCGAAGAAGCTTGAGTTACGGTGATTCGAAGACGCAAGACTGTGAGTTCATGACCCCCATTTCTTTTAACTGTTTTTATTTATAACTTCGGGGGTGAAGTACATGTTACAAAATGATTACAAACAATTACAATTGGTATGGTTTGCTATGGAAAGTACAGTAGATCATGTGAATGGGTAGGCGCACTCCTAAGACCATTAATCCTCGTGTTAGGACCGAGGGACATGAGTGATAGATCTATTTGGGTGTAGCAAGCCCACACCCATGTGGACCGGGGATTGGCCCATGAGGTGACTATGTCTTACAGCCGGAGGCCCGGTACAAAATCTGCTAGGTTTGAGCCTTCCTACGCCGTTGCACGCATGTTAATGGCCTTGCAAACCATTAATTGATCTGTTTCCTTGTTTTGCTTTCATACCGGGATTTACAAAACATACATACATACAATGATTACAAAGTCTTTATTCATATACACAAACAAACTCATGAACTCGCTCAACTTTTGTTGATGTTTTCAAACTACATGTATTTCAGGGAATTAAAAGTGGATCAGGCGGGCGTTTGGACGTTTCAAGTTGCGTTAAGAATAAAGGATGTCATCCGTTGTCTTAGGATTTGGTTAGTGTGTCTTATCCTGGACGAGACACATCTACCAAAGCCTGATTTTATTTAGAGTCTTTTGATGAGTCCTTAGGGAACTCTAAACAATTCGTATGGTTTGTAAAATTTGAATTTGAAGTCTATGTTTCAAACAACGATGTTTGTGATGTTTTTAAACTTATCTAATGGATGACCATCTATGGTTTTATCGTATAGTTGTTGTTATGATTGAATGCAATGATATTAAGCAAGTTACACATAATCACGCTTCCGCAAAAGTCAGGGTGTGACAAAAAATATGATTTCGCCCTCGGTAAAAAAATTACGCTTTTACCCTCAGCCAAAATTACGTTTTTGCCCCAGTTAAAAAACAAATTCCCCCCCCCCCTCCGGTCTTAAAATTACGATTTTACACAAGTTTATTATTTTATACCCACTTTAAAATTACGGTTTCGCCCCCAGTTTAAAATTACGTGTTTGCCCCCATTTCAAAATAAAATTATGCTTTTGCCCCAAGCTAAAATTTACGATTTTCCCCTCGTTTAAAAATTATGATATCACCCTCAATTCAAAATTACGTTTTTGCCCCCAGTGCAAAATAAAAATACGGTTTTCCCCTAGCTAAAAATTAGGATTTTACCCTCGGGAAAAAAATTTGATTTTCCCTCAAGTAAAAATGAAAATATGACTTTGCCCCCAGCTCAAAATCGTGTCAAGGAGCTGCCTAACACTCTTTTGACTTTTTCTTTCTAGCAAAACTATAGTACTGTTTTTTTAATTGGTTGGGAATTATTCGGCCATCGCCCACGGGGCGATGGCATCACCTAGTTAACTTATAAAAGAAGAGATGTTCAAAAATCAAATTTAAATTTGAATATATAGTAAGCATGTTGTGAATTAGAGTATGAATTTCTATCACGAAACTAGCACAAAATTTACGAGTCTGGGTTTAGTTTAAACGAGTTCGGCTTAATATCGAGTTGAACTCGTGAAGCCAAACGACTCATGTTTGTATGGACCTGATGGGTTGATAGAGTGACCCATATATTTTTATAGGGTGAGGATCAAATAGGAAGTTTATTTTGGCTAGGAAGTATAGGAAGCAATAGGATTAGGACATGTGGAAAAAATTAAAATAAAGAGGAAGGGTATTTTAGTCAATCTTATCCTTTTCTTCTTCCTTCTTCTTCCTAGTAACATCAAAACCCACCATCTTCAACCATTTATTCACATTCTATCTCAATAATCACTACATTATAGTGTGATTTTCGTCACCAATCAATGATTCAAACACCCGATCAACGTGTTCTTCAGCTTTTTTGAAGAAAACCCAGTTTAGTTTCACACAAAATCTCGGTTTTTCCGGTGATTTTGAAGATAATCACTCGATCCGTTCGATTCGATCTCTGATAAGTGTTTCAATCATTCAAATTTCGTCAATCGTTGAAGAAACCGACTTCGATTCATGTAAGAAATTCTTTAATTTCATTTTTATTATCTGGGTTTTTGATTTAGTCATTGCGTTTTACGATCTTTGCGGGGGTCCGGGGGCAGCGCCCCTGGTAGCAGGGTCCCAGGGGCGGCAGCCCCTGGCGGGGTCCAAGGGGTAGAGCCCCTGGCTGGGGTTGAGCTGCCAGATAAGTTAAATTGATTTAATAAAAATGCATCAGAAAAGTTAATTTTCTGTAAATTGCCTCTGGAAAATTGCATTCGTAAACTGCATTGGTTCAGACAATTCACAGCACAGACAAAACTATTGTCCTGGTTCAATGTGTTTTAGAGAGAACACTTTCTTTGGTGTTTTTAGGCCATTGCGTTTTAGAACTAAGACATTTTTATGTGTTTTCTGGCCATTGCGTTTTAGAAAAAACACATTTTTGAAGTGTTTTTAGTCATTGCGTTTTAGGTAAAACACATTTTTAGGTGTTTTCAGTCCATTGCGTTTTAGAGAGAACACTTTTTTTAGGCCATTGCGTTTTAGAAAGGAGACATTTTTAAGTGTTTTCTGGCAATTGTGTTTTATAAATAAGACATTTCTTTGTGTTATTGGTGCATTGCGTTTTAGGTAAAACACATTTTTATGTGTTTTCAGTCCATTGCGTTTTAGAAAACAAACATTTTAAGTGTTTTCTGGCCATTGCGTTTTAGAAATAAGACATTTGTTTGTGTTTTTTGTGCATTGCGTTTTAGGTAAAACGCATTTTTATGTGTTTTCAGTCCATTGCGTTTTAGAAATTACACTTTCTTTTGTGTTTTTAGGTTATTGCGTTTTAGAAATAAGACATTTCTTTGTGTTTTCTGGCCATTGCGTTTTACAAATAAGACATTTCTTTGTGTTTTTGGTGAATTGCGTTTTAGAAAAATGTCATTTTTTTAGGTTTTTTTTTCATTGCGTTTTACGCAACTGGGTTTTAATTTTTTTTTTTCGAAAATATAGCAATAGTATACTCGTTTTAAAGATAAAAAAACACTCGTTTTTTTGTGCAATTTTTATAAAAAAATAATGTCGTATGAAAGAGTTATTAACGTTTAAAAAATGGTGGGGAATTGGAGGAGAAAGAAACCATTGGCTTGGATTCACTAGAATGCCCCTAAACAAATTCACGCGCCTCTTTTCTTCCTTTCAATTTCTCTCATTTAATCTTAGCCCTTGATTAACTAAATGGATGGTCAAGATTACTTTCTAGGCTTTTTAGCCAAATAAACTTTCTATTATATCCTAACCCTATTTGTATATATATATATATATATATATATTTCTAAAAAGCGATGTGCATTATAGCATAACTTAAAAGTAATCATACATGCAATGTAAACATTCAAAAGATTCAAATAAATAAATATCAAATTTATTGTTTAAGCGTAAATGTTCTAGAAAATTACTTGAATATTAAAACAAAAAAAAACTTGAGTTTGAATACGTAGTGTTCGTGTTGAAAACGAATACCCAACACGTTTTCTTGTCTTGTTTAGTACGAATCGTGTTAAATTTTATGGTTCGTACAAGATTTGCGAAACAAAATTCATATAATGCTATGCTTTATAATTTCCTATTTCATATTATAAAGATATATATTGCCTACTCGTCGCTTTCTTTGGCGCTGCGGTGTGCAATGACGTGCCACTCATGTGACTCGAGGCGTGGAGACCTGTTTGACATTATTGTATATTTAGATATAAAAATTAGATCACAAATTGTAACACCATGTGTAGTGGTGGATGAAACAAATGACTCATACTGTTTTCCAGAGTTTACTAATGAAAGGAAAGGAAAAAAAACAAAAAGAAAGTAAAAATATTTTGTGTTTCAAAGTTTCATTTAAGGAAGGAAAAGAAAGGAAAATAAAACATGTCGTGTTCCCGAGTTTCATTTAAGGAATGAAGAGAAATAAAATGAAAGAAAAACTATCCTAAATTCTTTAGTTTTTTTTTTCTTCCGATTTGGGAGGAAATGGTGGGAAAAACATTTTTTTTTATCATTTCTCGTTATTTCCTTTCTCACTCTTACTTTCTTTTCTATTCCTTCATTAAGTTAACTCGGGAATGTGAAGTGAAAAAGGGTGTACCGGTATAATGCCTTATAACCCCCATTCAATCATTATGCATTTCTATTTTCTAATTTCCTATTGGCCCATTGAATTAGATTTTTGATCATCAGGCATTTTAATTGAAACGTCCAACAAAAAGTTGCAAAAAACGCCCAGGGGGAGTTATAATGACGTGAAGGGGCGTTTTTTTGGTAAAAAAACGCCCAAAACCCACTCCACTACACATTATCTTATTTGTATATTAAAATATAAGAACACATGACTCAATACTTTCTATATTTAATTTTAGTTTCTACTAACATTCAATGTAGCTAATATTTTATAAAAAAAAATATTGGGTTACAATTATGTGTATTGCATGGGTGTTGATAAATGTAATATTATATAATTAATAAAAAAAAGAATTATTTTCTAGAAAGACATACGTATTATATGGTTGAATAAACTCGTGTATTATACTAATAAAATAATATATAGTTTAATCCATTAACATATACAATCACCAAAATATATATTTAACAAATTTTGTATGAATAATCTGATTATAACCCTCCTAAAACTTAGCATTCTGTTAAACATTACCTAAAAATAATGAACACTGACGTCACAATTACAAATTTTGTTAAGTAAAATTTTAATACATTGTTTCTAGTTTCAACTGGAAATTAACTTTGAATTTTAGTACCATATATACATATGGGGGAAGTCTTTTGATAAGAAAATTTAATTGAGAAAAAGAAAAACAAAGGGTACAATTGTAAAATATTAAGTAGTTTTTCTTTCATCTCATTTATTACTAACTTTAAGTAATTAATTACTCATAAAGACTATTATTCTCTACACTATTTTTTTTGCCTATACACATAAAAAGTTATCCTACATATTTCAAAAATTTTCCTACACATTTCGAAAATTATCCTACACATATTTAAATTTAGCCTACACAACTTGTAATTCATTCTACACACCTAGTAATTTGTCATACACTCGTAATTATTTTTTTATTATTTTTTTGAAAAAGTATATATTTTGAAAATAAGTTACAAATTTAATGTAGTTAGTTATTAAAGATGTAAACTAAAATTTAATTATCTATGTAAGTTTATAAATATATCCTTACATTAAAATTAAATGCAAATATTAAATGAAGTAAAATGAAACATTCTTATTGGTTGAAACTTCTTCATATATATTATTAAACATATTGTATTTCTACCATTCATATCATTCAACCACATTAAATCTTTGAGAATTTTTAAAATAACTCATAAAAACAATTATAATCATTATTCTTGTTTTTTAATATTTTAACTTGATGATGCTTTTAAGTACAAAATATAGATTTATTTAAAAAAGAGTTAAATGTCATTTTAGTCCATGTGGTTTGGGTCATTTTGGCAGTTTAGTTCAAATGTTTCATTTTTCTCATGTGGGTCCAAAAATGTTTTATCGTTGCCATTTTAGTCCACCGGGTTAACTTAATTAATTTTTTCTATTAACGAGAAGGGCAATTTGGTCATTTTAGATGTAATTCTGTTAACTAAAAGGACAATTCGGCCATATAAAATGACCGATTTTCCCTTCTCGTTAACAGAAAAATGAAACATTTGGACTAAACTGGCAAAATGGCCCAAACCACAAGGACTAAAATGACATTTAACTCTTTAAAAAAATAATAATTAATTTTATATTAAATCTATTTGACTAATGATATAAAAACTATCCTTAATTAAAAATAAGCATACATAATTATGTAAGAGAAATTAACGGGAAACCCAAAATGTAGATGTTTTCAATGAATGACACATGGGCCCGATAATCTTCTTTTATTATATGTGTGAAGTATCATGTGATAATAAATACTTTAGGTATATAAAGTTTTTTTTTTTACAAATTATATATAACAACCCTCCTAAATACATCCTAGAACCCTTAACGTGACCCTAAAACGCTCCTAAATACACCACGTATGCGAGAAACGAATCCGAATAACCTTTATTTCATTAAATAACAAATAAAAACAAAAATAATAGGCTGTCGCGGGGCGCGACAGACTTCTCTTGGTCTGTCGCGGGGCGCGACCTAGAGTTAAGTGGCAGAACCACATCGTGCCACGTGTCAGGACACGCGTCGAAATTCCGGTGACTCAGCAAACCCTAAACCGCCCTATGCTCCCTCGCGGGCCGCGAAAGCCCTTCTTGTTTCTCTCGCTGGGCGCGAGCGAGGCTAGATCAGCCTATAAATGGAGGGCTTCGGCTCATAATTCAAATCGTTCAAAACTCAACTTTCTCTCTCAAATTCTGAATTAGTAGAATTTATGCTCGGGTACTATACCCACTAAATTAGCAAAGCTCTGCCTCATTGTAAGTATTATAACCTCGGTTACGTATTAGATACGCTGCCCGATTGATTTAGTGCTCCGTAACGCCTGTCGAGGCTTTGCCTGACGTAGTCGTTGGAGTTCTGTCTCGAGGAGGGCATAACTAATGTAAATTGAGTTATTATACTAACACGTGTGCATTGTTTAATTAATTGACTATAACCAGTAAGTCACAAGGAAAATACCTAAATTAGCAATGTGAGTTTATCCTCTTTTTAAATGATTTTCATAAACTGTTTTACAAAACCTCAAATTATTTTACATAATAATTAACAGTGATTGAGTATTTGTAATTCTATAATTATCGTCGGTATGTTGGGGTTTTGTATACAAAATTTGTTACTACACTGTGAGCAGTAACATTACCACCAGTCATGGATTGACAGTACCGTGGGTGGTAATTAAAGTAGAGATATAAGCAAATGTAATTGCGAGATCGCCCTCAAATACTGTAAAATGATAAAACTTATCTTGATTAACTGGGATTCACTCACCAGTATTTCTTGCTGAAAAAATGTTTTAAACACGTGTTACAGGTAACTTAGTTTGGAGCCAATAAAAGCCAGCTGGAAGCACTGAAGGCTTAGAAAAGTGGCTATAAAAGTTACCTAGATAAAAAGGAAGAATTGTTTTCAATAATTAGGGTTTATCCCTATAATTATATTACAAATGAAAATTGGGTTTTGTCCCACTTGTTTATCATAAAAGTATTATCAGAAAAACTTGGTTTTTTCCCATTTATCTATTTTAAACATTTTGGTGTTTAACTCTGATAACAATATTTCCTAACTACGGTCCTGATGAAACTTTCCGCTGCCAAATTAATAAACACCGATAGCATCTGCTCTGAGTCTCGCAGCTCCCGCTCCCAGGGTGGGGTCGGGGGGGGGTTGTGACAGCAGGTGGTATCATAGCTATGCCACTGATTTAAGTCCTTTAGGTGTTCTTCTAATACCTAAACCTTAAACATGTATGTTAGGAAATTAATATTTTATGTGTTATCCTATAAACATAAAATCTTAATGTATTTATTATGATTTTTATGTTATTTAACGAATTTTAAATCCCCAATTTGTGCCACCCATATCTGGATATTACCGTTATGATATGCTTAATATTACATATATATATAAGTGATATATTAATAATATTATGTCTTAGTAAATTTTGTGATATTATATATATATATATATATATATCCATATATATGTGTAGGAACATAATGCAATATGAATTTTACAACATTATAATAATATTACGATATTAACATTTATATCTTAATATTAATGTAAGGTAACACAATTCAGGTATGATACTTCAAAAATCTCATAATTTAAATATTTAGATAATATGTATTATACCTAAATGATTTTATGTCAGAATGTGTAACCCCTATTTGTATCTTACCGTATGTTATACGATAAATATAAAAAGGGGATATATTCATAATGTATTGATTTTTGCGATATATATCATACCCACATATTTATGTGAATACAATTCAATATAAAATATAATAATATTATGATGTTGATATTAATATCTTAATCAAAGATGTAAGATAAGACCCTTAGGTATGATGTCACTAAAATATTATAATATAAAATATTATTTGATGCAAGTAGTATGTTTTATGTTTTATGATATAACCTAAAATTTTAATTCAACTTAAACATGTATCTTTTTGTCAAAGTTTCAACAAGACGTATAATTATATTATTAGAATATAATATGTTTATTGTTTAATATAATATTACCATAGAATTTTCATAATGATATTATGAAAATATTATGTATTATTACTTATGCTTTTGTTATATTATATAAGCACATGTACCTTTATACACACATGAAAAGTGTACGCAAAATATATAAGTATTCTATATTTCATAAATTATATTAACGAAACAAATGGTATTTCATACGTAAAATAGAAATATGTATAAAAAATATTTGGTACTGTATAACTGTATAATTTAAAATATATATACGTAATACGTGTATATCACAAGGGAATAACTTAAGAATTTTATCATTTTATAGTTTAACTCATTTCTTAAACTATATTTGATTCATATATATTCTGATATGAGAATGATACTTCATTACTTAATATATTAAGGATCAAATTCAGAAACGCTAGACTTTGTATTATCTATTATAATTCTTTAATAAATAGATATAATAAATTTAGAATTAGAATCAAGTCCTAAGTATGTTATAACCGAAATAAGTCAACCTGTCAATTAAAGATTAAAATGTTCTAAAAGAATCCAGAAAATTTATATCTTTATTAAATTTACTTCTTTTGATGAGTTTCATTTTTATTCCAAAATATTATGTTCAATAAATCCTATAGAAATTTATTTTGTTAATATAAAGGAATAAACAAAGTTATGGAAATAAACAGGATAACTAATACAATTAGTTATGTAATTGGGTTCTTATGAATTGGTATTATATATTACAGGAAATTTTAAAACTTTATATTTGTACGTATATATATAGAGAAAGTATAATGTACAAAACTGCTTAACGTACGTTAACGTACGCGACAAGAACATAACGTGCGTGATGAACATAGATAACTTGCGTAATTATCTTTTGTTCAAGGTTCCATGCGTGATTAAGTTCCTATGCGTGATAATTCATGTCTCATGCGTGATAATCCAGGTCCATGCGTGATTATGTGTTCTATGCGTGATAATCCACGGCCAGGATTGTCGCGTACGTGAAGTAGGATAAGCCGTGAAGTATGTTAACCGCTCTCTATATATATGCAAGACACAAATTTCTTGATAATATATAATATGACTGAAGAAATAAATCTACATCTTTACCTAGAAATTATCCAAATGATTTTTCAAACCATTGACCATAATTAACCCAAAAGAAACCCTAAGGACACCTGGGTTAACACCAAGGGAAAAATAATAGAATCAATGATTGAGAATCTCAGGATCTTATATAAACCTTTAATTCTAGCCACAGTCACAACCACAGTTCCTACCAAACGTCCCGAATATTTATCCAATCATGAGCCCTGAGAATATAAGCTAAATTGAGAAAATATAAAGCCATTATTAGTAAAACATCGAACCCATAATCTAGAATGAAAGGTCGTCGGTAACTATGATAAAAGGAAATAACACATAATATATATTATATATACTTTCCTTATATTTTGCTGAAATATATATATAATGAAAGAAAATGTTAAAATAGAATATGTATATATCAACGCATAATACTGATTGGTATGACTATATTTGTATTTGTAACAACCCTTGGTAAAACCAATATGTCTTATTTTACACCCTGTATGTGAAAACCGAGCCCAAATTATGTTTTAACACATAAAATAAATCAAAAATAAGAAAAATGAAGTTGAGGCGGGCCGCGTAGACCCACCCCAACATCTCACTCGGGCGGTATCAAGACTGGAATTGACTCCGTTGACTTCTTAAGTTGATACGGGCCGCGTAAGCTTAAGCTTACACTTACGCGGGCCGCTAGAGATCATAAAACGCGGAGACATCCGGTGCTGACACGTGTCGACATCGTAGCGATCTAGAGGATGACCGGGACAAGCTATATGTTGACCAGGTGGTTGATGCAGGCCGCGTAAGGCTTAGCCTTATCTTACGTGGGCCGCCTGGAAGTCAGAATCCAGCACTATATATAGAACTCATCAGTTTACGTTTTTCGTCGTTCACATTTCAATCTCACAATTTCTGTAGGAAAGTTATAATACACGGGTATTATACCCCTAATTAGCGAGGTTCTGCTCCGTTGTAAGTATTATAACCCCAGTTTCATAATAGTTACGTTGCCCGATTGATTTAGGGTTCCGTAAAAACTGTCGTGGTTCTGCCCGACGTAGTTGTTGGAATGTCGTCTCGGGGAGGGTATCATTAATAATTTCAAAGGGTTATGATACTAACCAATGTACATTTGTATAAATTATAGATTATACCCAGGAAACCTTTACAAGAAGCCTAAGATAGCAAAGTGAGTTTATCCTCCTTTTGATAACCTTTTCGTAACTGTTTACAAAACCTTAAATGTTTTACAATGTGATTAAGCGGTGATTGAGTCTTTGTAGTTCTTCAATTACTGCCGGTATGTTGGGGTTTTGTATACCAAATTTACTACACTGTGAGTAGTAAGTCAAGGTTGACAGTACGTTACCATTGGACAATGAGTTAGCCAATGTGTAATATAACCCACAAGTCAGTGGATTGATAGTACCAAATGGAGTAATTGTGTAGACATAAACATTGTAATCGTCCTCAATACTGTTTTAATCGATAAAATGTTTCTTGATTAAACTGGGATTCACTCACTAGTATTTCCGACTGACAAATGTTTTTAAAACGCGTTTCAGGTAACCCAATGTGACAGCCAATTAGTAGAAAGCCAGCTGGAGAGCACTAAAGGCTTGCAGATAATGTGGCTATAAAAGTTACCTAATAAACGATGTTTTAAATTATATAAGATAGGGTTTATCCCTATAAATGTATTGTAATAAGAAACTTGGATTTTATCCATGTGATTATTAATATAAAATATGGTGGTTTTACTCTGATAAACATTTCCTAACTACGGTCCTGATGTAAATTCTGCTGCAAGATTAAATAACCTGATACCACCACAACTGAGATCGCGTCCGCCCGTTCCTGGGAATAAGGGATCGGGGGTTGCGACAGGAGGTGGTATCAGAGCCTAGCCACTGGTCTGAGCCAAATAAGTGTTCTGCTGACACTTAAAATTCTATATTTTGTGTTAGGAAATAAATTACGGAAATACGTGCATAACTGTAATTATTTGTTATTTGTTATTTGACTATCTGTTAGTTTTCAGTATGAGTGATCAAGGACCATCAGACGTGAATCGTCAGTTATCTGATTCACCAAGGAGTGAAGGTACATCATCACAGCCTGCCCTTTCAGGGTATTCTGCCGATCAGGAGGAGGGAATATTTGCCTTTAGAGCTCAATCTGAAGAACCATTTCCTAATAAGAAACGAGGATGGTTCAGTAAAGAAGTTTTTGCTCGTAGGAAGAGAATGCGAAAATTGCAACAGCAAAGAGCGTTAGCAGCTATTAAGCGAGAGACAGATGCCCATACACAGGACATACTTAATAGAAGCCTAGCTAACCAAGTAGAAATAGAAAACCCAGGTCTGGAACAACTAGTAGCCCCACAACCACAAAACCCATAACAACCCATGGAAATAGAAAACCCGGAAAACCAAGTAGAGATGCACGATTTTAACCCAGAAGAAATCCCAAGGATACCTGCACCAAACCCTCTAGATCCAAATTACGACCCCTGGTGGGATAACAATAGGGACTTTGTGCAACGTTACCCTATCCAGGAATATCCACCCATACAGAACATAGAAGTTTACCCAGGTATGGACCCTTTAGATCCCTATTACCAAAATGATTATATTAGGGAGATATTAGAGGATCCTTACCAATTTCAGGAACTGTCACCCCCATATCAGGAACCCGCACCCCAGATTCCAAACTCAGTCCGAGAACCTGCACCCCCAATGAGTGCAGAAAACGTGCAAGAACTTAGGACTTTCGGGGAGGAAATTTTAGAGAGCAGTGAGAGAATGCGTCAGGTGGGAGAACGTCTCGTATGGAAATACGATGAACGTAATATGGATTTTTGGATAAATCCATATCCGTGAATGAGATGGTGAAACGATGGTAGTAATAATATTATAATAATAATAAAATAAAATAAAAATAAAATATGTGTGTACGGATGCATATTACTATTAGTTTAATTTTCTTTCTGTTGGTATTGTAATCTTTATTTCTGTACTAGTGTGTAATAGACGCATAGTATATGAAAAAGAGTATAGTCGCAATGATCGACGGTTTTGGTTAAATTGCGTGTCATGTGATTAACTATATTACCTATTATTTGTGATATTAATATGGGATAAATGTTTAAAATTCAGATGGCTGACGAAGAAAATCAAGGAAATTTGAATAACGATAATCAGAGCAACATTAACGTGGTTAATGAAAACCCAAGCATCAATAACAATGGAAATCAGATGGATAATAGTGCTATCCAACATATAGTGGCACATGGAATTATAGACGCAATGCCATTTATTCTTCAAACGGTTCAAGAAGCGAATAATAAAAGTAAACATAGCAGTAAGCGACCAATTGAACCAGAACATAGCGTGAACAATAGACCTATACTTCAAATGCCCATTCCCAAAAGAAGAAGAACCGTGCCTTACGGTTGTTCATACAAAGAATTCTGGTCCTGTAAACCAATAGAATTCTCGGGCAATGAAGAACCTATTGCAGCTCTACGCTGGATAGAAAAGACTGAGGCTGTTCTAAAAATAAGTAAATGTGCGGAAGAGGACAAGATAATGTTTGCCTCCAATCTATTTAAGAATGCAGCCTTAGAATGGTGGAACACTATCCTTCAGTCTAGAGGAAGTGATAGGATTTATAGTATGGATTGGGAAGAATTTAGGAATATGGTAGAAATGAAATTCTGCCCTCCAAATGAAAAGGAGTAGACAGAAAACAAATTCCTAAATCTTAGGATGATTGGTGTGGATAGTAAGGGGTACACGAAGTTATTCTTTGAATATGCTAGAATAGTACCAATTCTTGCTTCACCAGAACCAGTGTTAATCTCCCGTTATATTTGGGGATTAATTGGAGAGATTAGACATGTAGTCAAGGCAGCTAGACCTCAAACTATAGAAGAAACTGTAGAACTAGCAAATACCTTGACAGATGAGTTAATCCGTACTAGAGAAGAAGACCAGAGGAGAAACCTAACCCAAAGGCTTACTCAAGAATTTCGTTCTGGAAATTTCAATCGTAGGAATATGGGTTCTACCTCTGCACCATATTGCAAGGTCTGCAAGAAAAAGCACTCGGGAAAATGCTCCAATCTCTGCAATTACTGCAAGATGCCAGGACACAAGGAAGAAAATTGCAAGAGGAAATCCAGTAATGGATTATGCTACAACTGTGGAAAGAAAGGTCATATCAGGCCAAACTGTCCAAAATTGGCCCCAGCTGCAAACAACAAGAATACTAAAAATGCTAGAGCATTTGTTCTAACTGCAGATGAAGCCAAGATGATCCCAGACGTTATAGCTGGTACGTTTTTAGTTAATGATATATTTGCTAAAGTATTATTTGACTCTGGTGCGAACCAAAGTTTTATTAATACTTCGTTTTGCAAAATTCTAACTCAGTCATTAACTAAACAACCACAAGAATGTTTAGTAGAGACAGCCAATGGAGAAACCGTTAGAATTTCTGAAATCTTGCAGGGAGCAAGTATAGAAATTTCAAATCAGAAATTTATTGCAAATCTTTATCCCATGAATTTGGCAGGATTCGATATTGTTTTAGGAATGGATTGGTTAATAGCCAATAAAGCCAATATTTTATGTGATCAAAAGTCAATACAAGTAAATTCACCGAAAGGTAAAACGATCACAATTAAAGGAGATAAGCAGTTTAGATCCACTAAATTAATCTCTGTGATGAAAATTGCAAGTTGTATGAGAAAAGGTTCTATAGTGTATTTGATTTCTATAGTCACTAACACTAAAGGAAAAGAACTAAAAGATATTCCAGTAGTATCTCAATTTTTAGATGTCTTTCCAGAAGAATTACCAGGACTACCTCCAGACAGAGAAGTTGAATTCAGGATTCATCTAATACCCGGAACAGCATCAATTGCCAAAGCACCTTACCGTTTGGCACCCGCTGAAATGCAAGAACTAAAGAAACAATTAGATGAATTGTTGGAGAAAGGATTTATACAACCAAGTTCGTCGCCATGGGGAGCGCCGATACTGTTTGTTAAAAAGAAGGACGGATCAATGCGTATGTGTATTGATTACCGTGAATTGAACAAGGTCACGATTAAGAATCGGTACCCATTACCAAGAATCGATGATCTGTTTGATCAATTGCAAGGAGCTCGATTTTTCTCTAAAATCGATTTAAGGTCAGGATATCATCAATTAAAGGTACAGGAAGAGGACATTCCTAAAACCGCTTTTAGAACAAGGTATGGTCATTATGAATTTACTGTCATGCCATTTGGTTTAACCAATGCCCCAGCTGCATTTATGGACATGAGGAACCGAGTATGTAAGCCATATTTGGATAAATTCATAATTGTATTCATAGATGATATTCTAATTTATTCTAAGAATAAAGAGGATCATGCAAAGCATTTGCACGCACTTTTAAGTTTGTTAAGAAAGGAAAAGCTTTACGCTAAGTTTTCTAAGTGTGAATTTTGGTTAGAACAGGTACAATTCCTTGGACACCTAGTCAATCATGAAGGAATTCATATAGATCCAACAAAAATCGAGGCAATTACTAAATGGAAAACCCCTGAGTCACCAACTGAGGTTAGAAGTTTCTTAGGATTGACCGGTTATTATAGAAGATTTATTCAAGATTTCTCTAGAATAGCCATTCCCTTAACTAAGTTAACCTGTAAATCTGTTAAGTTTGAATGGGGATTAAAACAAGAAGAAGCCTTTAGAATTCTTAAGCAAAGATTAACTCATACACCTATATTAGCATTACCAGAAGGAACTGAAGATTTCGTAGTCTATTGTGATGCTTCTAAATTAGGTTATGGATGTGTATTGATGCAACGACAAAAGGTTATAGCTTACGCATCTAGACAACTTAAGAATCATGAAGAGAATTATTTAACCCATGATCTAGAATTAGGAGCTATAATTTTTGCTCTTAAGATTTGGAGACATTACCTTTATGGTAGTAAGTTTACCGTATTCACTGATCATAAGAGTTTAAGGTATATCTTCAAGCAAAAGGAGTTGAATATGAGACAAAGACGCTGGATGGAGATGCTTAGTGATTATGATTGTAATATCCAGTATCATGAAGGAAAAGCAAATGTAGTGGCAGATGCTTTAAGCCGAAAGTATCATGAAAAGCCAAGAAAGGTACGTTCTCTTAAATTAAATCTGCAAGTAGATTTAAATGATCAAATAAAAGAAGCACAAGAGTCAGTAATCAAGGAAGATACTGAAAAGTTAAAAGGTATGTTAAAAGAATTAAAACAAGGAACAGATGGAATTTGGAGATTCCATGAAAAGAGAATGTGGATACCTAAATTAGGAAATCTACGCCATCGCATATTAGAAGAAGGTCATAAGTCCAAGTATACGATGCATCCAGGAAGTGACAAAATGTACCAGGATTTAAGGAAAAAATTCTGGTGGATAGGAATGAAGAAAGACATAGCAACCTATGTTTCTAAATGTTTAACTTGTTCACAAGTCAAAGCTGAACACCAGAAACCCTCAGGTTTGTTACAACAATTAGAAATGCCAGTTTGGAAATGGGAAATAATAACCATGGATTTTGTTACTAAATTACCTAAAACTAAGAAAGGAAATGATACAATCTGGGTGATTGTAGATAGACTAACCAAGTCAGCTCATTTCTTACCAATGAAGGAAACAATTAGTATGGAACAATTATCTAAATTGTATGTAAATGAAATTGTTTCTTTACATGGCATTCCTTTATCAATTGTTTCTGATAGGGATAGTCGATTTACCTCTCATTTTTGGTCAAGTTTCCAAAAGGCAATGGGAACCAAGTTAAAATTAAGCACAGCTTATCATCCACAAACGGATGGACAAAGTGAAATAACAATTCAGACAATGGAGGACATGCTTAGAGCTTGTGTAATTGATTTTGGAGGTAATTGGGACGATCACTTACCTTTAATAGAATTTTCTTATAATAATAGTTATCACACAAGTATCAATGCTGCACCATTTGAAGCACTTTATGGAAGAAAGTGTCGAACCCCAGTCTGTTGGGCAGAAATTGGGGAAAAGCAACTATCTGGACCTGAGATAGTACAAGAAACAACTGACAAGATTATTCAAGTCAAGGAACGACTGAAAGCCGCACGTGATCGACAAAAGAGTTATGCCAATAACCGACGCAAGCCATTGGAGTTTCAGGTAGGAGATAAAGTATTGTTGAAAGTCTCTCCTTGGAAAGGAGTGGTAAGATTCATTATAAGAGGAAAGCTAAGTCCTAGGTATGTTGGACCCTTCAAGATTATTAGAAAAATAGGACCTTCAAGATTATTAGAAAAATAGGACCTGTAGCCTATCAGCTACAACTGCCAGAGGAAATGGCAGGAATACATGATGTGTTTCATGTATCTAATCTCAAAAAGTGTTTAGCTGATGAATCATTGATAGTACCTCTTAAAGATATAGAGGTAAATGAACAACTTAAGTTTGTAGAAAAACCTCTACAAATTGAAGACAGAAAAGTCAAGAATCTAAAACACAAGAGACTAGTTCTAGTCAAAGTGAAGTGGGACTCCAAAAGAGGATCTGAATACACATGGGAGCTTGAATCAGAAATGCAAAAGAAATACCCGCATTTATTTCAATAGATCTCGAGTACGAGTTCTAAAACAAGGTGGGGAGAATGTAACAACCCTTGGTAAAACCAACACCCTCATAAATATTATGACACTTTAGTATATTGTAAAATATTCCAATATGTCTTATATTACACCCTGTATGTGAAAACCGAGCCCAAATTATGTTTTAACATATAAAATAAATCAAAAATAAGAAAAATGGAGTTGAGGCGGGCCGCGTAGACCCACCCCAACATCTCACGCGGGCGGTATCAAGACTGGAATTGACTCCGTTGACTTCTTAAGTTGATACGGGCAGCGTAAGCTTAAGCATACACTTACGCGGGCCGCTAGAGATCATAAAACGCGAAGACACCTGGTGCTGACACGTGTCGACATCGTGGCGGTCTAGAGGATGACCGGGACAAGCTATATGTTGACCAGGTGGTTGACGCAGGCCGCGTAAGGCTTAGCCTTATCTTACACGGGCCGCCTGGAAGTCAGAATCCAGCACTATATATAGAACTCATCAGTTTACGTTTTTCGTCGCTCACATTTCAATCTCAAATCACAATTTCTGTAGGAAAGTTATAATATACGGGTATTATACCCCTAATTAGCGAGGTTCTGCTCCGTTGTAAGTATTATAACCCCAGTTTCATAATAGTTACGCTGCCCGATTGATTTAGGGTTCCGTAACAACTGTCGTGGTTCTGCCCGACGTAGTTGTTGGAATGCCGTCTCGGGGAGGGTATCATTAATAATTTCAAAGGTGTTGGTGCACTGAATGTCTGTTGACTACGTTTTCATTAAGTATTAGGTCAAGATAAGTCAAGATTGGAGCTTGATAGTCAAAATAGGGTTTAACTTGTTAATTTCGCTCATATGTACATTTAAGTAGGTGATTTCGCTCATAAGGTTCTAGGTGATTTCGCTTTTATGGTCACATGGGATTTCGCTTATATGGACTGCCATATAAGCGAAATCAGTCAACTATAAATACCTCACATGTGATCTCATTTGTAACCTTTGGAGCGAAATTAGGTCATGCTTGTGGTGACGAAACTCTGTCAAATTGCATTCAGAAAGCATTAATATAGAAGGAATTAAAGAGGAAAAGATGTTGTTACTTTGTGTACATTGATTCCGCCTTTATACGCAAAGATGAACTACCTTGACTGACTTTTCAGGGTCGCAAACCGGTCCAACAAGTGGTATCAGAGCTCAGGACGAGGAGTTCATACTACTACAGCTTAATTCTACCAGATTCTCTTACTTCTACTCACTTTCTCTTATACTTTTTCGATTTGAACTGGTTCCTACGGTTGAAATGGCCTGAATTTTGAATATAACGTGTGAAATACAGTAATAACAAACCCTAGAAAGAATCAGGTTAAAATATGGCTTAAAAATGGTAAAAATATACTAAAAACCTGATTTCGCTTATTCGGACATTGAAGGGGTTTCGCTTTTACGGACATAAAAGTGCTTGATTTCGCTCTTATATACATTCTAGTTGCCTAATTTCGCTCATAAGGACAAGTTGCTAATTTCGCTCGAGTGTACATCAGTTCTGATTTCGCTTTTGTGTCATCACAACTGATTTCGCTTGTCTGTCAGGTCCTGATTTCGCTTATAGGAACACTTTCTTGATTTCGCTTATTTGACATATTGCTATTTCGCTTATTTGTCATAATCAGACATTGATTTGATTTCGCTCGAGTGTTCATCGTGATTTTGCTCAGAGGTGATTTTGTTTGATTGTACAAAACTTGGTTAAAATGTTTGATGAACAAGAAAACAAGAATCTTGAAAATTTAAATAATTGGTCTTGTGAATCTTGGTGTGAGATGAGATATGGTAAGGATGTTTATGTTAATAGATTCGAAAATTTTTTATGTATGAAGAATGAATCAGTGGAGAAGTTGAAAGAAAGGTTTTATGAGCTAATCATCAAGTTAGAAAAACATAAGATATATCATTCAAATGATGAAAGAATTTCAAAATTTGTTGATGCTTTACCTTTGGAATGGGATAAATTCGTGAATAAACAAAAACGGAATTCTAGTTTGTCATACTATGATTTAAGAAGTTTTATCAATACAATTACAAATCATAGGAGTGATGAAGATTCAAGAAAAAGGAAATTATTGGATGAAATAAAAGAAGAATCAAGAAAGATAGATTTGGATGTAATCATTGAAATGAGAAAACGAATCACTGTGTGTCTTGCAGCAAAAAATGATATGAGATATGATATTAAGAGGGGTTGTTATATTGATGAATATATGAATCCTCTTGATTTTGTTAAAATTTTTTGTGCAGGCACATACAAAACAGAGACAAAGTAGATTTCAAAGATTGAAGAATTCAAGAAGGATGAAACTTCAAAATGTGAAGTTGTGTGTTCAAAATGCGAAAAATCCGAAGCAGAAAATGTCAATCTCTTGAAAGATGTGGAGAATTTGACATTGGAAAACAAAGCTTTGAAAGACGAGAAGAAAGCTGATAATGAACAGATTTTGGATTTGCGCTTGAACTGCGAAAAACTAAAATCTGAAAATGACAAATTTTTGAAGAATGTTGAGAGTCTGACATTAGAAAACAAAATGTTGAAAGAAAAAGAAAAAGATCTTGAAAATGAAAAATTAAAGATTGAAAAAGATTTTCAAAGTCAAATGAAGGTTTTAGAAGATGAAAAATCTGTTATTTTTAAAAATAATCTTGAAAAACAGATTGATATAAATTCTCATCTTCAGAAAATCATTCGGCTTGAAAATGAAGCTGAAATTGCAAGAAATAAAATTGATGATTTTGAGAAGAAATTGAAAGGTTTTGTGAATGTTTCATCAACATCAGATCTTGTGTGTCCAAAACCGATCAATTCTGTTTCAATAAGTGATAATGTCACAAATTTTGACAAAGTCAAAATTAAAGATTGTGATGACAAAGCTGATGATGAAAAAGAAAAAGACAAGAAAAGAAAAATATTTTTAGAGTTACCAGAAAAATTTAAAAATACTGTTTTGCAATCTACTGAAACGGGTGAATGTTCTAAACAAAAACCTGTTAAGAAGAGTGTAGAACAGAAACAAAAAGCTAAAAAATTGAAAAATTTAAAAAATGAAAATAAAAGCTCATCAGTTCAGTCATCAAATCATTATAAAAAATCACAAAAATTTAAAAATGAAAACTCACAAAATGTTGGTAATAAGTGGTGCAGGTTTAACCACAGTGCTTCAAAGCCAAAACCAGTTTTCAAGAAGAGTGATGATTACCACAAAGCCAGACAATGTTATGATCTAAGCATATGGTGTGAAAGCGGTGAATGGTACGATAACAGAGTGTGCTACACCTGTGGTGTGAGAGGACACATTGCTGTTAACTGCCAGAATTGGAGTTATGAGACAAGAAGATGCTAAAATTGTCAAATCAGAGGTCATATTGCCAGAGATTGCCCAAGGAGATCAAATGAAAGATTGAGGGTTAATTCTCAGAAATTGACAAAGAAGCCAGTCAATGTCAAGCCCCATGAACAGAAGGTTCTAAAACCTAAAGTTCAAGATCAGACAATTCAAGAAAAGAAAGTTAAACTTTCACAGGGGCAGAAAGACAGACTGCGAAAGAAAAGGAAGAAGGCGAGAGAGTATCTGGAGAAGATTTTGTCCTCGGGTTCACCGGACAGATTGAATAAAAGTTCTGATGAATCAACTCACTCGACTGCAAAGCCAAGTAAATTGAATTCTTCATATGCAAATCTGAGGATAAAAGAGAAAAGGGAGAAAAAGAAAGTTGTCGGCGATGAATCTGGCTCATCAAAGTCAGACAAGCCACATTCAGGCAATGATTCTGGTTCGTCAAAGCCAGAAGAGCCCGTTGTTGAGGTAAAATATGAGAATTCAGGTTTAACAATGG
Source organism: Helianthus tuberosus (assembly GCA_030545235.1). Lineage (NCBI taxonomy): Eukaryota > Viridiplantae > Streptophyta > Magnoliopsida > Asterales > Asteraceae > Helianthus > Helianthus tuberosus. The sequence goes on along the minus strand of CM060442.1, from coordinate 194,863,463 downwards.
ATGATGCAAATTTTCCATCATTGTTGAACAAGAATTCAAAATCACCCAAGGCTGATCAGGCTTGGGTGAATCTTTTCAAATAGAAAAACCTGACTTGCCGGAGTTCCCAGGTTGGTAAGCGTGGAACATGAATCGGCATCTTTCTTGAGAAATTTCACTCTGGTGATTTTTCGTCTTACATGTGGTAAATCAGGGACATTAAGTTGTACTTGATTTCCTACAAGTGTTTGTGTTGATAGGATCTTGAACTGTTAAATCTTTTAAAATGGTTAAAGGAGAACAAAGTGATGAAGTAATCCCCTAACCAACAAGTGGTTTGTTAATTCAACAAAACTAATTTTCCGAAAGAAACATTTGATTAAAACAAACTTAAGTGTTTTGAAATCACAATGGGAAAATAGTTTGTTGTCAGGGGGAGTTCTGATTGTTTATGCCAAGTGGATGGCGAATTGAAGTAATTCGATATCGGTTGTCAGTTTGTTTTCAAATTTTCCTTGAAAATCAAAATTGAAACATATTTTGATTTTAGGGGGAGAAAAATTTTGAAAAAAAAAAATAGAAAATTTGAAAATGTCAAAAACATTGAAAAATAAAAAATGAGTTTGGTTGTGAATAAGAGGAAATGATAGTAAATCAGTGGACTATCACAGCATGCTAAAGAAATGTAATGTCAAATGTGATAAACGGTCTCACTAATGATGTGACGATAGGCTCAGCTAGACTAGTAGATTTGCGATAACGATACAAACTTAAATGAAAAAGCCTAGTTCTAGTGGGAAACATGGTCGAAAGCATAGTACTTAATTTTGTCCTTCTTGACTGTGTACCTACTCAGTAATCGCTGAATGTCGAAAGACATAAAAACCGGTCAGTTTGTGAACTTTCACAACTTGCTGAAAAGTCACTGTGATTTTGTGCATTTTATTTTGCAAAGACTTAAACTTGTTTATTTCTTTATTTTGTTTAAGCATCGGACATCCTCTGCGTATACGTGAGTATCGACCTGGATGTTGTTGCCTAAACGTTCTGCTTTATTTTCTTTGGTGTTTCGTTTAAGCTTTGGATCACCTCTGCGTATACGGGAGTATCGACCTGGTGGTTAAAGCCTAAACAACTTCAACTTGTTTTATTTTCTTATTTTGTTTAAACATTGGACTTTCTCTGCGTATACGGAAGTATCGACCTGATTGTTAATGTTTAAACATTCTGATTTGTTTTCGCACATATTACAGTTGATGAAAGTTTAAAGGCATTACTTGAGTTAGTGTATTACATGATGAGGGGATATGCTGAGATCGTGGGGTCCATAAGAATTTAGTGTAGAATTAATATACCTTAAAGTATCGGTAAGCATGTCGAAAGTTTTTAGATTGAGCTTAAGAGGACAGACATATCGTCAATCTACGTGAATCGTTTAAAACTTAAAATGTCAAAAGCTTAACGGTGCTTGTGACGTGTCTCTTAAACTGATATGATCCTCTTACACAAACTCACCAAAAATATTGTTTGTATATATTTGTTTACTGAATTTCATTCAAAAACAAAAATCCAAAAAGATTTTCGGAGTGTTTTAGCATAAAATTTTTAAAATTCAAAAAGATTTTCGACAACTGATGTTGAAGAGCTGATATTCAAAATTCGAGTGCTAAATATGATGAATTACATTGGATTGGGAGAATATGTTGAAAATTTTGAATGTCATATACAAATGTTTTGAAAGATTGTGTGCTTAGTTAATCAAGGTCATTCATTTGAAATTGATGTAACTAGTATGTTTGTTGAATAAATGATGTCTACCAGTAAGTTTATAAAATTCAATTGTTATAAATTTGTGAAACTTATGTTGAGGTAGAGGATGTGCAGGGTAACAGGTTTTGGACTTCATCATTCCCATGGAAGCTAAATGTCAAAGCTTGAACCAGATTATGACCTCAGATTCTAGCATATTGAGAGGGGGAGTCTGTGAAAGGGGGAGTCTGGATCAACGATCAAAGGGAAGTCTGAAGATGAAGACAGGACAAGATTGTGAACCTGTGAAGATAGAATGTTTAAGATATGAAGACAGAGTTGTAGAAAAGACCAAGACTGAAGACTCGGAGCTGAAGACTTCGTCAACATCCAAGGGGGAGTCAGTTGGTGCACTGAATGTCTGTTGACTACGTTTTCATTAAGTATTAGGTCAAGATAAGTCAAGATTGGAGCTTGATAGTCAAAATAGGGTTTAACTTGTTAATTTCGCTCATATGTACATTTAGGTAGGTGATTTCGCTCATAAGGTTCTAGGTGATTTCGCTTTTATGGTCACATGGGATTTCGCTTATATGGACTGCCATATAAGCAAAATCAGTCAACTATAAATACCTCACATGTGATCTCATTTGTAACCTTTGGAGCGAAATTAGGTCATGCTTGTGGTGACGAAACTCTGTCAAATTGCATTCAGAAAGCATTAATATAGAAGGAATTAAAGAGGAAAAGCTGTTGTTACTTTGTGTACATTGATTCCGCCTTTATACGCAAAGATGAACTACCTTGACTGACTTTTCAGGGTCGCAAACCGGTCCAACAAAAGGGTTATGATACTAACCAATGTACATTTGTATAAATTATAGATTATACCCAGGAAACCTTTACAAGAATCCTAAGATAGCAAAGTGAGTTTATCCTCTTTTTGATAACCTTTTCGTAACTGTTTACAAAACCTTAAATGTTTTACAATGTGATTAAGCGGTGATTGAGCCTTTGTAGTTCTTCAATTACTGCCGGTATGTTGGGGTTTTGTATACAAAATTTACTACACTGTGAGTAGTAAGTCAAGGTTGACAGTACATTACCATTGGACAATGAGTTAGTCAATGTGTAATATGACCCACAAGTCAGTGGATTGATAGTACCAAATGGAGTAATTGTGTAGACATAAACATTTTAATCGTCCTCAATACTGTTTTAATCGATAAAATGTTTCATGATTAAACTGGGATTCACTCACCAGTATTTCCGACTGACAAATGTTTTTAAAACGCGTTTCAGGTAACCCAATGTGACAGCCAATTAGTAGAAAGACAGCTGGAGAGCACTAAAGGCTTGCAGATAATGTGGCTATAAAAGTTACCTAATAAACGATGTTTTAAATTCAATAAGATAGGGTTTATCCCTATAAATGTATTGTAATAAGAAACTTGGATTTTATCCATGTGATTATTAATATAAAATATGGTGGTTTTACTCTGATAAACATTTCCTAAGTACGGTCCTGATGTAAATTCCGCTGCAAGATTAAATAACCTGATACCACCACAACTGAGATCGCGTCCGCCCGTTCCCGGGAATAAGGGATCGGGGGTTGCGACAGTATGAGCAATAAAATATGCATGTATAATTGTTTGATTTTGTGATAATTATATCTGAACATGTTTGTAATTCAGATGTCAAAGGAAATCGCATGTAATCAGGAAATTCAGGCTAGTAATGAAAACTCCTTGGATAAAAATACTATAGAAAATATAATAGCTCAAGGAATATCGAATGCCATACCTTCGATTATTGACGCTATTAAAACCTCGGTACCTATAAACGAGAATCCTACTATCTGCTGTAAGCATACCCATCACTTCAAACCTAGCCCTAGTATCAATGGAGGTCATGATATTCGTATCAAAACTCCATCTTTCAAACAAAAGAAAACCACAACCTATAGTTGTTCTTATAAGGAATTTCGCTCCGACAAATCATATAAGGATAAAGGAATGGAACCAGCAATCATGCAGCCTACTGGTAACAACTATAATAAGAAGCACGCAAGAAAATGCCATTCTAGGAAGACACTCCGTTGTGACTTCTGCAAGAAGACTGGGCATACAGAGGAAGAATGAAGAAGGAGAAGGAAAACTAATGTATGTTATAAATGCGAAGAACCAGACCACATCCGTCTCTACTGCCCAAAACTATCTAAAGCACCTGACAACAAGGATAGAAACCTAAATGAAGTTAAGGAGAACGCATAAACATTTACAACACCAGAAGCCACAACAATTATTAAAATAAGCACCCTTACGTTTTGTCTATACTAAAGTATTAAGTTGACTTTTGATTCCGATCAAAGTTTTATAATAAATGTAGGATCGTTGAATCGATCAAATGAGTTCTAGACCAAATCAGAGGCAGAATTCAGTGATTTGATCTTCATTGCAGCTTGATATTTTGATTCATAGCTTTGTTTAAAACATCATAAGATTCTTTTAGTCTGTTCATGTTATGAATCAATTTGTTGTTGTGCCTTTTCATAGTATCATAATTTTCACACTTCTCAGGCATCTTTTCAGTATCAGCTTCCTTCTCAACCTTGATAGCTGGACTTTCTTTAACCTGCTTCTTTACTACTCGAACATTTTCTTCAGGTTTGACCTTTTCTTTGATCTCTTCCATTTTACCTGCAGAATACAAATTATACCTATCAGATGAAAATTTTCGTTTATATTATTCAAGTTTACGAATTTCTTCACTGTCATCGTCACTCTCTTCATCTGATGAGTGATAAAAAATTGGTGCTTTTTCTGAAACCCTTTTAGGACTGTATTGCTGAGATTCGTAATAAGCATACGCCATTTCTTCTTCAACAGTTGAATCTTCAAAAAAATTGAGCAACAAATGCTTTAGACTCTGAAGGTCTGTTAGGATCATAATTATCCCAATTAAAGCCTTCTGGAATCCTTTCATCTTCTTGATCTATTAGACCATAACAAGCTCTCTTTGATGGTTCTTCGATCTCCTTCCTAGCATGTGAAGTTTGTGACGATTGTTGTTGATGCGGAGCAACTTGATGATAAATCGCTTTTCGATGATAATCATTGTTTCCGAATGGATTTTGAGCTCCACTTGCTTTGCGATTTGTGCATTCCCGCTTAAAGTGCCCTTTTTCCCTGCAACGAAAACAAGTAACTTTAGATTTATTAAATCCTAAAGGTGAAGTTCCAGCATCACGGAAATCATCTCTTCCAGTGATCTGTTTAAACTTCTCAGCTCTTCTCAACACACTAGCCATACACCACTTTATATCCATTAGTTCCATTTCTTCAGCATCAATCTGATCGTAATCCTCTTTTGTTAGCATAGGATTCTCGATTCTTCCCGCAACCAAACTTTCATAAGACTCTAATACGGTCACCAATAACGACATATGACCTTTAGCAACTTCTTCAGAGAAATTTTGACCGTTCTGAAGATGCAATGCGATGTTGCATTTTAGCACATGACCATTACCATTGTTTGACCGTTCGGAAGAGGTTGCTGAAAAATTTGGATCGAATGATGGATATGAAGAAAATCTATTATTATTGTTTGATCCTTGAGATGACCCTCCAGAAGAACTGTTTGTGTTAAATGCAGTTTTGATCTTTGGTGCAATGTTGGTTTTGTCAATCGTGCTTCCTTTGTAGTACAGACCAATGTCCAGTTCACCATTTGAATTCTTCATTTTTGCTATCTTCCGTTGTTCCATCTCTTAAACTTCGAGTTTTTCAATAAACTTGCTCAGTGATAAATTCGCAAATTCACCATTTTCCTTCAAAATCATCAGATACGTGCCCCAAACATCTTTTGGTAACGCATCAGCCAACTTTTCAACCCATTCTTCTCTATCTTTCTTGATATCCAATCGCTTCATGTTAACCACCAAATTACAATATCTTTCTATAATCGTTTTGGTGTTTTCAGTTTTCAATCCACGAAATAGATCAAATTCTTTCTTCAAAAGCGATTTTTTGTTCTTGATCATGTCTTGACTTCCAACAAACTTTGTTTTTAGTGCTTTCCACATTTAGTGTGCACTTCCGTTGTGTTGCAATAAAATCAAGATATCTTCCTTAATGGCTTGTTGCAATATACTGATCATCATCTTTTCACTTTTGTATTTCTTTTTCTCATCATCAGTTAAATCTTTAATAGCAACGATCTCTCCGTCTTCATCAATCGGTCTAACAGATAGTTGTTCAACACATTCCCACGCATCTAAGTGATTTGCTTGAACCCAATTTTCAAAACGTTCCTCCCATCCATTATACTCCTCGATATTCATGAGCTTAGGCGGTTTTTGCATGGTGCCCATTTCATTTTCTAAGTTCACGTTCTGAGCCATAGTTATCGGGGTAGCAAATGCGTTGTAGAATTCGTTTTCCATGTTTCGATTTCAAAAATTCACAAAAACAGATTTTCAAACGAACTGATGAAATGTTTCAAACGATCTGAGTTTCACACGACCTGAACCTCTTCGTGCGAACTGAAGCTACAAACTCAAACGATCTGAACTTAATCCTCCTCGTACGACCTGGATACCTTCAACTCGTACGACCTGAGTTCAACTTCAAACGACTTGGATAATTCGTGCGAGCTGGAAGTAATTTCACACGATTTGGATCACTTTGTGCGAACTGAGTTACCTTTTCAAACGATTTGAACAATCCGTGCGATCTGGACTGTTCAGCTCGTGCGATCTGAAAAACTATCGAACGAACTGATATGTTTTTCACGTGATCTGGTCCATTTTAACAAGTTTTAGGTTGATTTTAGGTCTGATTTTTTCAAGGATTGATTAAAACAGTGTTTTACGTGTTATATGTCAAAATCAGGTCATTTTATCCGTGAAAACTCGGTAAATTTTGATGAAAAAGTGTAGAAATATGAGTAGAAATCAGATTAATCCGTGAAAACAAGCTGAAATGGTAAGAACTCTTCCTCCTGAGCTCTGATACCACTTGTAGGATCGTTGAATCGATCAAATGAGTCGATCAGAAGAGTTCTAGACCAAATCAGAGGTGGAATTCAGTGATTTGATCTTCATTGCAGCTTGATATACACTTAGAAGTAGATTAAATGTCGATTGTATTGATTTGATGACGTTTACAGCTTGTTCGACACTTCGGCAGAGCTTCGCTACCAGAATCAGAAAGTTACAAATGAAAGACCCAAGACCTAGTATTTATAGGGAGAGCAGGTCGCATGAAACAGTCCCATGCGAACTGGCTCACTTCGCACGACCTGGCCAGTTCGCACGAACTGGTCAGTTCGTGTGAGGTGGCTGGTTTTGCCCAGTTTCCCGTTTCTCTCGAACTACGTGTCCTGGTCTATCTAATCTATTACAAGACTCGATACAAGACGAAGTCGACAGACATATGCACCAACAATAAAAGGTCTTTATTTCTCTATCATACAGCCAACACTCATTTGTCTCATCTTTTGACAAGTTCATATGCTGCCCGTGCATTGCTTGTTATGCATATGATATTACTTCTAAAAGATCAATTATTCGCAAGTTCGAATAAAATATTTCGTTATACTCATTCTGATAATCTATATGATTACACAATGCTGACTTTTGATATCAAGTCAACAGATTTATTGGAAAACTCCTTTCCTTTTCAAAGTTACTTACCAGATTTTTATGGTAACCATTTCTTGCCAATTACATATATCCATCGTTGGAATATGTTTAAACCAAGCTCAATTATTGGAACTTGTTCACAATATACGTTCAATTCCAGGTCCCATATGATGAATTGAGATCATCATATTTCAAGGTAATCTCAACATTTGTTTTAACCATAGTAGACTTGTTTAAAGTCTTCAATCATTTGTTAAATCGCGACACCTTGCGGTGTCGATTTATTTGAAAGTTGGACTCATTTCATTTTCACACATGAGGTACGAATTTATCTATCTTCTGTTGATTCATCATCCTAAGATAAATCCTAAACACAACTATGTGTTAGGATAAGGGTACATAAATTCATATTATATTCCAATGTACCTCCAGCATTTTTTTTTCAATCCTACGAAATTCATTTGAACATCCTATCATTTGAATATCTAGATTTACTTCATTGAAACTTTCAGTTAATTTCGAGAACGGTAAATTCGTTCAATCACCGTAATCATTGAATTCTTTCAAATCATTACGACACCTTGTGGTATCTCTATAAATTTGTAGCCTGTGCTAATCGTAAACCTTAATCATACCAATTCATACGTCATTTGTTTGACTCATCATTCAAATAGTCTTGATACAATTATGTATTAAGACAATGATACACCAAATTCTATTGTATTATCCGGTGTATTCCTGCCATTTAAATAAACATCACTGATTTCTGGTTTGATCATTGACAAATCATTTTTCATACTTCTATTATTGATTCAGATTCTTCCTCAATTAACGATCAAAGTAAGTTCCCTTCTGGCATTGAAACCTATTATTTCTAAAAGTCGTTTACATTCGATACTTATGTCCCGATTAATTTATGAAACTCAGTCGCCTTGATAATGGTATCATTTCACCTCGTTCAGTTAACATCAATTAAAACATTTAAGTTTCTCATTTTCTTATATGTCCTTAGAAAGATATCACTAATGATTCGTCTGCTAAGTACTTTTTAAGATTTCATATATACATCATTCCTATCATTTCCTCTGGCAGTTATAGCTAATAAGCTACGGATCCTATTTAATAAATGGTCCATCATACCTGGAACTTGACTTCCCTCTTTTAACAAATCTGACTACCCCTTTTCATAGAGAAACTTTTGGCAAAACATTATCTCCCTTTTGAAAGGTTTTCATCTGTTATCTACGTAACTCTTTTGATAATCACGTATTGCTTTAACTTGAATTATCTTGTCTATTGTTTCTCGCACTATCTCGGGTCCAGATAGTTGCTTTTCTCCAAATTTCTGCCCAACAGACTGGGGTTCGGAACTTTCATCAATAAAATGCTTCCAAAGACACTTTGACACTGTTTTTACTAAATTACAAGACTTGATATAACTCCAAGAATACATCATAGCTCAAATCTCGAGGACGAGATTTAAAACAAGGTGGGGAGGATATATCAACCCTCCTAAATACATCCTAGAACCCTTAACGTGACCCTAAAACACTCCTAAATACACCCCGTATGCGAGAAACGAATCCGAATAACCTTTATTTCATTAAATAACAAATAAAAACAAAAATAATAGGCTGTCGCGGGGCGCGACAGACTTCTCTTGGTCTGTCGTGGGGTGCGACCTAGAGTTAAGTGGCAGAACCACATCGTGCCACGTGTCAGGACACGCGTCGAAATTCCGGTGACTCAGCAAACCCTAAACCGCCCTATGCTCCCTCGCGGGCCGCAAAAACCCTTCTTGTTTCTCTCGCGAGGCGCGGGCGAGGCTAGATCAGGCCTATAAATGGAGGGCTTCGACTCATAATTCAAATCGTTCAAAACTCAACTTTCTCTCTCAAATTCTGAATTAATAGAATTTCTGCTGGGGTATTATACCCACTAAATTAGCAAAGTTCTGCCTCGTTGTAAGTATTATAACCCCGGTTACGTATTATATACGCTGCCCGATTGATTTAATGCTCCGTAACGCCTTTCGAGGCTCTTCCTGACGTAGTCGTCGGAGTTCTGTCTCGGGGAGGGTATAACTAATGTAAATTAGGTTATTATACTAACACGTGTGCATTGTTTAATTAATAGATTATAACCAGAAAGTCACAAGGAAAATACCTAAATTAGCAATGTGAGTTTATCCTCTTTTTAAATGGTTTTCATAAACTGTTTTACAAAACCTCAAATTATATTACATGATAATTAACAGTGATTGAGTATTTGTAATTCTACAATTATCGTCGGTATGTTGGGGTTTTGTATACAAAATTTGTTACTACACTGTGAGTAGTAACATTAGCACCAGTCATGGATTGACAGTACCGTGGGTGGTAATTAAAGTAGAGATATAAGCAAATGTAATTGCGAGATCGCCCTCAAATACTATAAAATGATAAAACTTGTCTTGATTAACTGGGATTCACTCACCAGTATTTCTTGCTGATAAAATCTTTTAAACACGTGTTACATGTAACTTAGTATGAAGCCAATAAAAGCCAGCTGGAGAGCACTGAAGGCTTAGAAAAGTAACTATAAAAGTTACCTAGATAAAGGAAGAACTGTTTTCAATAATTTAGGGTTTATCCCTATAAATATATTACAAATGAAAATCGGGTTTTGTCCCACTTGTTTATCATACAAGTATTATCAGAAAAACTTGATTTTTTCCCATTTATCTATTTTAAACATTTTGGTGTTTAACTCTGATAACAATATTTCCTAACTACGGTCCTGATGAAACTTTCCGCTGCCAAATTAATAAACACCGATACCATTTGCTCTGAGTCTCGCGACCCCCCTCCCAGGGTTGGGTCAGGGGTTGTGACATTTTATAATTATATTGTTTCTATTATACAACCCTGTGTAATACTCAGGTCTATAACCTATTGCAATTATATACTGTATAATATGTTAAAAAGGATGTAAAGCAAACGGTGGCAACTTTAATAAATTTTTATTTTGTTAATGTATAGCAATTTTATTGTTAGAATTAATTTTGGACACATTTTGTTTTTCTCTTATAACTGTTCCGACCGACAAGTTAAGTCGGGGAGATTGCGGTCAAGTCGAGTTGTTGGGTCAGGGCAGTGACCTGATCAGGTCTACGGTAAGTTGGGGTGGTGGGGGCGAGACTGGTGGGGGTTGGGGTAATAGATTCCAATTCATCTACCCACCGAACACATCAAAGATAGAATTGAGATTCCTATTCCAACAATTTCAATCTCTATTAGAATGTCTTAATTCGAAATCTAATTCCTTTAAATTCTAATTCCTATACAAATTCAAATTTTATTTAAATTCTAATTCTAATTCTAATTCCTATACAAATTCTAATTTTAAAACATTTTACGAATCAAACACACCATTAGTACCCAAACAAATAACTTTTGAGAAACCATTGTAATCATGTAATTTATATATTTTGCTCTCCAAACCTTTTCTTCTAAGTTTACTATATATTCTTTCTTTTTTGGTGTACCTTTGAACATAAATTTAAATATTAAAATATTTTTGTCATGTTAATCGGTTATTCAGCTACCAAAGCAAGTGAAGTCACGAAGTGGTTGGATTAATAAGTCATGTAAATCCTTTGTTGTCAAATAGATGCCACAAATAGATGAATACGTATGATCCTCTCTTTATTAATTCAAAATATATACTATCTATAATTTGAAAAAAAGCGATAATATAGTTTTTCTCTTGACCCGTAATTTTTTAGTCCTAAATAACACATAATCAACTTGTAGTTATAGGAATCTAAACATACTTTACATTAAGACCATGGATAATGGTTAATGCTGTTTAAGAGACATTTTTTGCCACATCACCATCATAATACTTCATGTAATGGTTAAGGCTTTTTAATGTCATTTCATTTATTAGTTTCCTTGTTTTTTCCTTCTTATTGGGCATTATTTTAGAAATGTCATTCCCTCTTCATGTCCCTATAATGCCCATGGGGATGGTGTAAGGGCAATATCAAAACCTTTCACGCCCCTATAAAGCCCCATTACGTATGGCCTAATACAATTAGACTACAAGACCATAATAATACACATGGTTCCCTTATCATGCACAACTTTGATGTTGTTTGCAAATTTCGACATCTTGTTTCTCGATTTCATGATTTTTACATGCAAATTTTGATTGGTTCTGATATATCTTGTTTTTAGAATTATGTTACTTGGTTTTTATCCTATTTCAACTGTCTCAATGTCCAAAATTCACCAAAAGTATTCAAATTTGTCAAAATCTTCAACGAACTTGTCCAATTGTTCTACACAACTACGCGTAGAATGAGCCTATGCTCTAATACCACTAGAAAGTCCCGATTTCGGATCTTGTAAACCTTGAGTTCTACGTTTAGCTTTGTTAAAGTGCGGAATCCAATAACAAATATTGTAATCGTGTAAAGATCTCACTCCTTTACAAATGTCCAAAATAAACGTTTCCAATTAATCTCCAATCCAACAGAGTTCCGTTACAATCTCACTCCTTAACAAAACCTTTCAAAATGAATCGCTACCTATATAGCGCATGAAAAAGACCTTTACATAAGCAATGGCCATGCGCTATACCCTAATCGCACATGACCAACTGCGCATCACATTAACCTTCGCATGGTCCACTTGCACATGACACAAGCGTAGCGCATGACTCATGCGCGCATGACTCGTGCATTTATGTACATTCCTTATTTAGAAAGTTATATTCGTATTTCTATATTTAGAAACTTGTAATCATGTCGTATTCGTATTTTGTTTCCAATCTTGTAATCCGAGGCTTTGATCATAATGGAAAAACATTTTTATTCACGCTTATTTATGCACAAATACATGATAGTTAATCAATCTCGAATACGTGCTTTTTATGCGAAACCAAATTATAGTTGATGTTTAATTATATTCGGAATCATACTCATGCAAATTCTTGATATTCACACACTTATATATCCCTTAAGGTGCCCACAAAAAAAAACCCAAACCGTAGCCTATGGTACTGGGGGACAGATTGTGTAAAAAAGCGCGAATTTCACCTTTTTTCCACCTCTCTTCTCCTCTAATCACCTTCCAACCTTCTTTTAACCCAAGTCATAATCCCCAACTCTTTAAACTCACTTTATACACCACTTTCACAACTCCTCCACACTTTTCAAACTCTTTAAACTCTCTCAAGACTCTTTCAAAATGCAAGAAAATTCTGTTTTAGGCAGAATACTATCTTGTGTTTAAAGTGAGTTCTAACTCACTTTTTCTACTTTTTCTTCTTATTTTCTTGAATCAATCTACTTGGATGACCTTCAAGGATTTTACCCAAGGTGTAAAAGGTGTTACATCACTTGCATAAGGCTCCAAAGTCATATTTTAATTCTGATTTATAAAAACTTTTAAAAACTTGTCTCATTTCATTGTTCATCTTATGGAATCTTGTACCAACCTTGTCCTCAATCAACCACGGGGCTTGTGTATGGTTGATTTCCAAAAGATTAGAGGCTCAAAAACCTCAAGAACCTACTGCCCTAAAGGTTTCCAAACAACCTACAAAGTGTTGAAACCATCCAAACTTTCAACCTTCAATGTTGAAAGAGTTTTGTTTTGGTGAAGGTGTAAACTATGGAAGCCTTGGCTTTCTAACCATGATTCCACCTACCTCACTTGTTTTAGTGGCAAGAATACCTAAGTAGCTTCCAAGAATCAAAGTAAGATAACCCTGTCTTGTCTCCAACATTGCCATGTTGGGTATGATACGTCCGGGTTGTTCTTACTTGGCTACTTAGCAACTTAGTTAATTGTATCTTTCTAACTTTATTCATGACCAACTGAGTAGTTGATGAATTTGTGTTTTGGTGAATCATATAATGAGGTTTAATGGATATTCATCATCTTACCTCCTTGTATGACCATTTTCATGGTTCCTTACTTTATATTCATGCATATAATATATATAGTGCGGTTAACATACATTACGCGTTAACGTACTTCACGTACGCGACGCTGGAAACCGTCGGATCAGGCAATAATCACGCATGGGACACAAAATAACGCATGGGATCAGTTTTTTGGTGATAATCACGCATGAGAAGTGATAATCACGCATGGAAAGTATAATCACGCACGTTGAGATGGTCAAAAAAAAAATAATCACGCACGTTATGTATCTGGTCGCGTACGTTAATGTAGGTTAAGGCGTGAAGTACATTATACTTTCTCTCTCTCTCTCTCTCTCTCTCTCTATATATATATATATATATATAAATTATGCGTTAAATTCCGAATCTAATCCGTTAACAAAAACCGCAACTGTAACAATCCTCAATAAACCGACACCCTTGAATATTTTCCGACACCACAAAATATTTTAAAATGTCCCAATATGTCTTTAAATACACCCCATACGCGAAAACGGGCCTCAAATACATTAAACAGTATCAAAAATAATTAACAATCTGATTATTAAGTTGAGGCGGGCCGCGTAGACCCCACCCCAACCCTTACGCGGGCGGTTTAAAGGTTAAAACCTGATTTCTGTGATTTTTAAGTTTAGGCGGGTCGCGTAAGACCCCCCGTTAGTTAACGCGGGCCGCGTGAGATCAAGATAGTGGCGTAGCCCGGTGATGACACGTGTCATCATTGTGGCGAGCCTAGTAGATGACCCGGACAAGCTACCCTGTTGACCAGGGTTGACGCGTGCCGCGTAGGCTCTTGCCTACATTTACGCGGGCCGCGTAAAACTGAAAGTCAGGACCTATATAAGAATGGCATCGGCCTTCAGTTCCGATCGTCCAAAAATTTTCTTTCTTTCTCTAAATTCTGAATAGTAGGCTTTATAAGCGGGTATTATACCCCCCCTAAATAGCGAAGTTCTGCTCCGTTGTAAGTATTATAACCCCTGGATACGTATTAGATACGCTGCCCGATTGATCTAGGGTTCCGTAACGGCTGTCGTGGTTCTGCCCGACGTAGTCGTTGGAATGCCGTCTCGGGGAGAGTATTACTAATGTTAAAATGGTTTATTATACTAACGCGTGTACATTTGTGTAAATTATAGATTGTCACCAGGAAACCCTTACGAAAAATCTAAGACAGCAATGTGAGTAATCTCCTTTTTGTTAACAGTTTTTACAAACCTTAACTATTTTACAATGCAATTTAGCAGTGATTGAGTCTTTGTAGTTCTTCAATTACTGTCGGTATGTTGGGGTTTTGTATACAAAATTTACTACACTGTGAGTAGTAAGTTGGGATGACAACACGTTACCATTGGACGAAGAGTTAGCCAATGTGTAATATGACCCACCAGTCAGGATTGACAGTACTGAATGAGTAATTGTGTAGAAATAAACATTGTAATCGCTCTCAATACTGTGTTAATTGATAAAATATTTCTTGATTAAACTGGGATTCACTCACCAGTATTTCCCACTGACAAATGTTTTTAAAACGCGTTTCAGGTAACACAATGTGACAGCCAATTAGTAAAAAGCCAGCTGGAGAGCACTGAAGGCTTGGGAAAAATGTGGCTATAAAAGTTACCTAAAAGACGATGTTTTAAATTCCATAAAATAGGGTTTATCCCTATAAACATATTATAATAAGAAACTTGGGTTTTACCCATGTGATTATTAATATCAAATGTGGTGGTTTTACTCTGATAAACATTTACTAACTACGGTCCTGATGTAATTTCCGCTGCCAAATTAACAAACTGATACCACCAAAATTCTGAGTTCGCGCCCGCCCGTTCCCGGGACAGATAAGGGATCGGGGGTTGCGACAACAACTCACACACCTTCGTTTCCCTTTAGGGTAACTTCGGTGTTCCAAACTCAAGAAACTCATCCAACTCACTTTGTGGAATCGCTACGCAAACCGTGAGTATACATGATCCTCTTTTTGTTTTTTACACTTTTGGGTGCTATATATATATATGGTCTGGATCTAGAGAAAACGATGGAAAGTGTGAGAACGGTTATGGATCGTCAGATTAAAACAATCTATGGACTAGATGACGCGGTGGCGTTTTCGTAAATAACATCACTTTTATTACTCTGGCGCGCTTCATTAAGGGTAAAAAAGTCTTTTGACTTCTCCACACAAAACGCCATCTCATGAAATAAAACGCCATTAAAATTAACGCCTTAACCCTACAATAGCACACCTCATCCTAAATCTAAAAACGCCATTAAATATAAAACGCCAAATTTAATTATAATAAAATCCCGCCTAAAAAAACCGCCAAAAACATCCTATATATACAACATCTCAGACATTCAATTAAAACACACAAAAACCCAAACGCCATATTTAATATATACCATTCGTCTTAGAAACGCCAAAAAACCCAAACATCAAATATCCTCTAAAACCAAACTTCCATTCAATTTATAATGCCAAAACATACAAAAACATTATTGAGGGTTGTTGTCAATAAAGTTTAGCTGTATGGGATGGACAACATTGTCAGACATCTTTGTTAACTGAGGATTAACAATGTTGTCCATCACCATACAACAAAACATTATTGATTTAGCATGATCAAAATTAGAATTTTAAGATGCTTTTATTTAGTGACGTTCTTTTCTCTCGGTAAAACGCCAAAAAGTTAAAAAATAAACATCGTTCATTGGAAATTCAAAAAGATTGTTGGCTGAAGGGTGTAAACTCAATAACATTTTGCTGCATAAGATGGACAAATATTCAATAAAAGAGGCTGATTTCAGACTTTGTGCTTCCACACGGCGACAAAAAACCTACTTCAAAAAACAAAAATCAAAATAAATCATACGAAAGTTGAAACAGCCAGTGAAGATGCTTCAAAAGAAGAAATAGACTGGTGACAGTGAAGATTTGGAAGATCAATTGTTTATACATATTTTAATAATTTTCTTTTTCAGTTGATTGTTATATAATAACAACGCCATATGTAATAAAAACGCCACACATTCAAATGCTTGTCAAAACGCCATCAGGTCATAAAACGCCAAAAAAGTACCAAACTATAATAAAATTACTTTAGACAAATATTATAAAAAACAAAAAATTAATAAAAAATAAAAAAAATAAAAACCAAACTTGAAATTGTAACTAGAAACAGTAACTATAAAAACAGTAAAACTGAAGAGATGGATAATTTATAATATTAGAATCTAAAACGTCAAACTTGAAAGATGGGACGTGTTACAGACTTCAGAGATAAAAGCTATCAAAAACAATAATTACAAAACAGTAACTGAAACGACAAATAGTTTATTATAATAATGCACCGCATAACCTACGCGCCAAAAAACATCCAATAAAATGATACCTCTCAGCAACTTCCATTTAATCAAACCAAAAAAACAAACGCCAATACTACTAAATAGCACTCACTGTAAAAACGCCAAAAAATTAAAAAAATAAAAGATAGCCAATATGCTTTCTTGGATATTCAGTATTGTTCTTCATGAAGTTTCACTGAATAGATTGTTAGGTGAGGAGAGTAACTCAGTAAGATGTTGCTGCATGAGATGGACAAATCTTCAAGAAAAAGATACTGATGACAATCGTATGTCATTTTGTGTTCTTTGTTCTTGATGAAGGCTTAGATGAGGAGAAAAGATCAATGACACTGAAAAGTGGGATGATTATAAAGATGAAGATCAAGATGAAGAAAAAGCGAAAAACCCACCCACCCATCATAGATCTATGTCCCCAAAACATCCACAAAAAAGCACTTCAACAGACGGGCAGGCAAAATAATCAAACCGATGGGTTTGTTAAGTTTTACATAAAACGCCATATATTTGGTGACAGTTCTTGTACTATTAAAGAAGAGAGAGACTGATGATGGTGAAGATTGTGAAGAGAGATCTGATTAGGATTTTTAACTTATTTTCTTCGCTTCTATTTTTTTCCCTGTGGTTGTAATATAATTTTACAATTGTAATACGCCAAGATACAACAAATGCCAAAATGAATATAAAAAATAATAGAACAATGGACCATATTGTCTAAAACGCCTTGAAAAACGCCATTCAGAGAGATTTTCTGACCCCTGGGGGTCCAATGGAATACGATTTGAAACGCCATAAACGCCAAAATGTTAATATAATGAAAGCATTAAAACGCCATTAATTATTGAATTTGGTTAACGCCAAAAATCTTAAACCCCAAAAATAAAACAATATTGTGAAAAGCGGAACTAGAAAAGGAGAAGATAAAAGGACAAAAAAGCCCCTCCGCCCTTCTATAAGCCGCGTGACACGTGTTGGGCCAGGATGCGTTCTCACCGTTCTCACAGTTTTGAGCGTTTTCTCCTAATCCCGTTTCTATATATATATATATATATATATATAGGGTCAGGATTTAGAGAAAACGGTGGAAAGTGTGAGAACGGTGAGAACGCTTATGGATCGTCCGATCAAAACAATCTATGGACTAGATTGGCGCGGTGGCGTTTTCATAAATAAGACGAATTCTATTAAGTGGACACGCTTCATTAAGGGTAAAAGGGTCTTTACACTTCTCTACCAAAACACCAAACTAATGAATAAAACGTCATTACGGGCCAGAACACATCCCTATATAAACAAAACATCTCAGACCTAAAAACACACCCCCCGAACCTGAAACGCCATATTTTTTACTAGATACCATTCATCTTACAAACGCCAAAAACCCCAAAACATCAAACACACCTACTCAAAAACGACATATTTTACTATATACCAATCATCTTAGAAAATACCAAAACACTCAAACATCAAAGATTCCAAAAAATCGACGTTTCTTTCAGATACACTATTTCCTCAGTAAAACGCCAAAAATGGCAAAGATCGTTTCTTGTATATTCAATATTGTTCCAAACGAAGTTTCGCAGAATGCATTCTTCCCTGAGGTGTTGTGACTCAATAACATTTTGCTGCATGAGATGGACAAATCATAAACAAAAAGATGCTGGTGTTAGACTTATGTCATTTTTTATGTTTTGTTATTGATGAATATTATAATGGCATGAAGAGACGAATGACACTAATGAGTGGTTTGAAGATACATATTCAAACAAAAAACTCACGTCACTTTGTCTTTCCAAATGGCCACAAAAACTCAAGCATGACAAAGTCAAACCGCCAGTGAACATGTTTCAAAGAAGAAAGAGACTGATGATAGTGAAGATTTGGAAGATGAATTGTTTCTATTTTTATTTTTTTTAATTTTCTTTTTCTGTTGTTTGTTGTGTATTTTTCAGCTAAGAACAAAAAAAATACATTATATTAATAAAACGCCAAACAGTCATAATGATTGTGAAACGCCATAATGCAGTAAAACGCCAAAAACTCCCAAACTATAATAAAGGTAATTTGGAGTAGTATTATGAAAAGCTAAAAATGAAAAAAAAAACGACAGAAACTACTTAAAGCCATTAAAAACGCCAAACTTGGAAGATGAACGTCTATCACCCCAAAAACTCATAAAAAGCTGAACAAAAACAGTAAAAATACACACAGTAACTGAAAAGACGGCTACTTTATTAATATCATTTATTATAAATAAAATCCCGCCTAATCTACACGCCAAAAACATCCTATAAGAGAGACGTCTCTGCACAATCAACTGATCACACACCAAAAACAACGCCGTGTTTCCTAGAAACCATTCACTTTAAAACGCCAAAAAATAGTTAAAAAGGCCACAGATGGGGAACCTCGTTTCTTCTATATTGAGTATTGTTCTGAATAAAGTTTCACTGAATGGATTCTTTTCTGAGGTGGGTATCTCTATAAGCTTCTGCTGAATAAGATGGACAAATATTCAGGAAAAAGAGACTGATGACACTGATATGTCATCATGTCACTTTGTTCTTGATGGATATATGGATGGTATGAAGGGATCAATACATTCGAGCAGGCGTTGATCTTCAACATGTCACCAAACAAGTATATATCAAACCACAATACAGGATGCCAATAAA
The DNA here is from genome assembly GCA_030545235.1 of Helianthus tuberosus. NCBI lineage: Eukaryota > Viridiplantae > Streptophyta > Magnoliopsida > Asterales > Asteraceae > Helianthus > Helianthus tuberosus. Next base: position 194,844,091 of record CM060442.1, on the reverse strand, counting down.
AATAAGCATCTTCTAAGAACAGGCTGATGACAGTGAAGGTTTGGATGAGAAATTAGATTTGGATCTATATAAGGTATTCAAAACAGGTTCAAAACGCCAAAAAAGTTAAAGTTGAAGAGGTTGATGACAGTGAAGATTTGGATGAGAAATTAGATTAGAATTTTTATTTTTTTTTATTTTCTATTATTTGTTATCTAATTCTCTATTGTTTATTATCTAATTCTCTACTAATAAAAAAATTGAGTATAAAACGCCAAAAACTACAAACACCAAAACGCCTGATAGTGTGAAAACTGTGAGAACGGATGCTAACAAAGCACGTTGTTGCTATATAAAACGCCAAAAAATGCCAAACAAAGTATTACTGGAAAAAGCAACACTAATTGACAGATAAAATTGAACGAAACAATAATTGCAAAACAGTAAAATGAAGAGACGGTAACATTATTGCCAAACATTTATTATATTAAAAGCCACTACATGGAAAATTGAATTTGTTTATCTTTTCAAAACGCCATAATTGTCTGTCACATTATAGGTCTGCATCCTACATTGCACAACACTTGATAGAAAAAGAAATAAAAATAAAAAAAATTACTGATGTTTTTTACATTATAGGTCTGCATCCTGCTTGGCACAACAATCAAAGCCATACTTAGTTAAAACGCCAAAATATTTACTATGGTCCTGATCTAAAAACAATAAGAACGCCGCGTATTTGTTAAACGCCAAAAAATGGAAAGATGATGTGACTCGCGTTTAAAAAAAGAATATAAAAGGACAAAAAAGCCCATCCGCCCTTCTCTGTGTCGCGTGACACATGTTGGGCCAGGATGCGTTCTCACCGTTTTCACACTTTTGGGCGTTTTCTCCTGATCACGTTTCTATATATATATATATATATATCATATTAAAACTCACACAAACATACACACGCAAATATTTTATTCAAACAATCGAATCCAATATACATGCTTTATACGTTTATACTCTAGAAATACATGCATGCTAGAAAGCCATTCTTGCAAAATACTTTGTCATTAACTTCGTACAAGCCTCCCTTAAAATGTATAGCGCTATAGGAGTAGCACACCACCCGTATTCTTGTGGTCATCTTAAGTTTATGCATACAAAATGGTCTTGTCGTTGCGACGACAAGATTACGCTATTGGAATCTATGTGATGCATGCTAGTTCATGTTATGTTATGCCTTAGTATACGTTATTGCCATCTGGAATTCGTCAAAAACTCTTATACTTGTGCTAGTAGCCAAGCTTGTATGCGTTGACATGTTACTTTAATATATATTGCGGGATTGTGATCACGATGTGTTGAAAAGAATCTAGTAGGAAGGACTAGAAACGAACAAAACTTTAATTCATGTTTAGTAGTTTAGTCGTTATTATGTTACACTGTTGTACCTTTGTCTCCAAATCATGTACTTGAACCGTCAGCAATGAAATAAAAATTTACTGTTTAAATACTTTGTCACAATTAGTTGTTGTGATGTCTCTTACAATTTTGTTTTCGTCTCACTCCGATGTTTTCGCCACCGGTTGTGGTGTGACATGACTCATGTCAAAGCATAAGTTGATGCGCTACATGCACACTATTAATCATATAACCTATCTAAAACCCTCCGAAACTATGTCCTAACTTATACAGACTCAAGACTAATTATCTATATAAGATTTCTAATGTTCTAACTTATACAGTCGAGACTAATTATCTATATAAGATTTCTAAGCTATGTACATACAAAAAATACACTAACAAGTATTTTAAGTGTGAGTTATAGATGAGATATGTTTAATATCTCATGCATTTGGTGAACAACAAGGATATCCAAATTAAACCCGCTAAAGGTTGAAGCAGTGATGAAATGAAAAGCTCAAAAACTTCCACATAAGTAAATACACGAAATAATTTCATATATATAATCACCATAGAGGTAAAATCTTGTCTAACATAAATAAAAGTATTAATATACCTAAAAATAATTATTTTTATGATTTTCTCGTAGCTTGATTATAAATTTAAAATCTAGTGATTGATACATCTATTAAATGGAAAGTATGTCCCACAACTAGGTTTTTTTAATTAAATGGACACGGACGATACATGTGGTAAAAAAATATTATGAGTGGGTCCATTCTTTACGAAACTTTGGCTTCGTAAAAAGTTTGACGACCGTGACATGTTTGATGTTTAAAATATACAAGTGTCGGTGTCGATCAATAACAATAACCCAACGAAACCGTCGGTGTTGATAAAAAAAACTCTTATTTACCATTTTGTATTTTTTTTTCTTTTATATCTTCCCTCATAGTTATAAAACAAGAGTTTTTTTTTCCCAAACTAGTGTAGATACAAAAAATATTTACGTATTTGGGTACTTTGAAAAATATTTACCTATTTGGGTAGATTTTAAGTTTCATTATTATTTTTGTTAAAAAAAACCACAAAGCGTGCGTACGTAACTGTTGCTGGCCGGCGAACTGTTCGTCTCCCAATCTCCCATCGACATCAACCAGCCGGCGACTTTCCGGCGACATCCCGGCGAACTGTTCGTCTCCCAATCTCCCCCAAAGTCCGATCACGTATCATCAGGTTTGGTTGTTATATTCAAATATTAGGGTTACATTTATATTCAAATATAAATTCTTGAATTATCATATTTTTGCAAGGTTATGTTCTTGGCTCTGAATCAAGCCTGATCAGGTCTTGCTTCTTCAAGTTACTAGTTATTCCATTTTTAACCTCAAGTATATATCTCTAACGGGGATGAATTTTGGTTTCGAAATATTTTTAATTTCAACACCAATTTGTAGTACTTTCTTGCTTGTAGCATGGACAAAAAGTTTTAAAAGTGTCAACATGTATCTGTTTAGAAAATCAAATTTACTCAACGATGCTCAGGTTCTAATAAATACATAAAATACATTAACCTATATTAAAATGAAGTTGACTTTCAATATAAAAAGATCGAAGTGAATTTAAGGTGAAATTAATCAAATTTTACTTTGGGTAGTAAAATAATAAGAAAAGTACAAATTAGGTAAAAAAATTAAAGGGATATAGACAAATACCCAAATAGATAAATATTTTTCAAAGTAACAAAATAGGTAAATACTTTTTGTATCTACACTAGTTCGGAAAAAAAACTCTATAAAACAATAACTGAAACAAACTGAATGACATTTGAAGGCGACAATCAGGATGGTGGAGCTAATTGGAAACATTTGATTATTCATCCTACCAACTAGTTTTAAATGTTCTTAATATTGATAATATTTAAAAGAGTAAATTGTCACAATAAGGTTTCCGTCTATTTGACAGTTTCATTCAAAATGACCTTTTTTTTTGCCAAATAGCCCTTCACATTTGGTATTTTTTGTCATTTTCATTTAAACCACTAACTTAGTTTACTTTTTTTGTTAAGTTGAAGGATATTTGGATAAAACTGACAAATTAAAACATCAGGGATGATTTTGGTAATTTACTTAAATTTTTTTTAATTTCTTTTATTTAATTAATTTTGTCACATATATATAAAACAAAATACACATGCACTTTATAAAAAAATTAATAGTTTTGTCACATAATGTTTATAAATTTTCATCCAACCAGTAACTCAATTATTTTTTTCTATCAAGGTGAAGGATCTTTTAAGTTTTATAAAGTAAGACAAATTAATTTCTAATTTTTTATATACATCAATTTTATAAAAATAAAATCTACTTCAACCTCTAGATTTTATAAAACTAAAATGCTAGTAACCTTATTGAAAAATGTCAAATAAATAGATCTTATCATATGTACCAAGTTTGTAATTTATTTTCTACTCTTTTAAATTCATTCATAACAAAAAACAGAAGCCACTGCCCCTCCTTATCAAACAATGTATCGTTACAAACCTTTAAATTACTCACCAAATAGTAAGTATAATGTCATGAACCAAAAGTTTCTTTATTCAAACCACTCAGAATAAATATTAGTTAGTTACCCTCATAATCTTAATTGTATTTTATGGGGCCCTTACACAATTTAATATACCGAATCTACTAATTTTTCTAAAAACATTGTGGTCCGGGAACCCCGACCCACTCTATGTGAGTAGAGTGGTCCGCCGCAGCGCGTATGGCAGGGGAATAACCCATAATTTTCTTTCGTGATTTTTTTGCAAAACAAAATCCTTGGTTGTATTTAGTTTTTTTCACTATTCCAAAATATTTTTTTGGATACGGAGTTTTATTTAAAATTGAGTAATCTTTAGTATCGTACGCTATAGTGGTGCAGCTGCTGTTGCGATACCGAGACGTACTGAACCAATAATGAGTGAACATCATAATTTCCCGTATTGATATTTTCAAAACCGGTATTGTTATTCACTTCTATGATTTCCGATGAGCCGGAATCGATAACGGCCAAAGTCATACTGTGTAGCATTGCAAAAAAAACGACCAAACTCTCACCGCAACGCTAGGTTCGTATTAAATTTTGTGTAAGATATGCTAATCGAAACTCAGATAATATTACGTTTATGTTTTCCTCTTCGGTTTAATAAATATCTACTACCTACTTGTCGGATTCTTTGGCGCTGCGGTGTGCTGTGACGTGCCACTCATGTGACTCAAGGCGTGAAGATTGAAGACTGTTGATATTATATTATAATTTGTATATAATAATAAGGACACATGACTTGATACATTCTTGTCTTTTTAAATGTTTTTTTAACTACAATTTCAGTGTAGCAAATAGTTTTTTTTTTTATTCAAAATACTTGGTGTTTAAACTGAGTTATTATAGTTTTTTTTTCTTCAAGATGTGATGAAGTCGATGGACAAGGCAAGCGGCTCCAAAACGTAGAAGAGATTGATCGATGCGGTTTTCTTTTCGACTATTTGGAGAATATAGAAGTATAGAAACGAGAATATTTTTGATGGAAAGACTTATTCGGTGATGAAAATGGTCGACAACATCGAAGAGGACACTTTTATTTGGTTGAAAAATAGGTGTACTTCGGAGACTTTAAATAGAGAGAGGCGGTTAGATTTTAATATTACAGACCTTGTAAATTAGTTGTGTCTTTTGGACGATTGTAGGGACTTCTAGCTTCTTTTTGGCCCAGTTTTTTTGGCAATAAAATTCTTTGCTTTGGTCGTTAAATAATAATAATAATAATAATAATAATAATAATAATAATAATAATTTAATATTATTTACAATTAATCTTTATGTTTTTAATTGTGTATTTTACTACAAGTTCAGTGTAGCAAATATCTTTTTTAAAATAATTGTATTTAAATTGATTTATAATCAAATTAATTTAATATTCTTTACTAATACTGTTGGTTTTTGATGTGAAAAGGTTGAGAGGGCAACCCCAAGGGTCTCTTTGTGAGCCTTCCGAAAATGAGGTGCAGGGCCAATTTTGAGCCAGTGCAAGTTGGGAGACGGCACGAGGCTCAAATTGCTAATGGGCTGTTTGTTTAGCTTTTAATAGTGTTCTTAATAGTTTAGACCTCTTACTGTTTCAGACTGTTTATTTCGTGAGCAGATGTTTGAATGGTTCAGACAGTTACCTCTGAATGGTTAAACATTATACTGAGTCTGAATGGCTAATACCACTAATCTGAATTGGTTAAACATTTGCCTCTGAACTATTAAGCATTATACTGGCTCTTAATGATTCAATGATGTATTCCATGGTTTTCTTTTAATCGTTGTCACTCTTCGAATTTGAGTTACTCTTCGATAATTATTTCTATAGAACTAGTTTGAAGACCCTTTAATACACGGGTTGAATGAGTAAAAAATTGTTTTATTTTTGTAATAATAATAATGGGGAACTCGCGCGTTGCTGCGTGAGCGACAATTTGCTTATTTTTTAGTTGAAATGATAGACAATTCCGTTACTTACTATCAGTGTGAGACTTACATAAAACTTATAAGAAGTAAAAAAATCATGAAAACTTTCAAAAAGTTCAATCTATTCTAACAAATTTGTTGTTGTGACATGCTTGACAATATGATCTCAATTGATGCATCATCTGTGACAGAGACATATGCTTACTGAGCTCTTCAACTATATTCTTATAACTATTATGTTTTTTTTTTCTTCATAAAATTCCCACATGTCAATATCTTCATGGGTTTTACCCCTTTCAAACAACACAAATGGAATTAAAGGGGTGTGAAATTCGGATCCTTATCTTTTAGGATTTGTCCAATTTTCTTTTTCAAGACAAGAAACAACAAATTGATTTAAAGTTTGAAAGTCTTAAAAGTCAAACCTCAAAGTCATTTTTAGTTTGTCGTTTGCTTTTTGAGCAAATTCTAATCTAGTTATGTAAACTAAAGAATTAGAACTGTCAATTTTTACCTAAACCCAACCCGAATCCAAAGCCACCCAAACCCGACCAACCCGAACCTTATATGGGTCGATTTTGGGTCACTTTTCCCGGCCAAAACCCCAAACAACCTACCTCGAATAACCCAAAACACGAAAAAAAAAACCCAAACTTTTATTGTTTTTTATAGATGTGAATTACCATTGATTTGATTATACCATTCGATAGTAGATGACATTCATTAAGATGACCCAAAACCATCTCCTTCTGCTGCAACCCATTAAAAAAGGTTCCCAACATTCAATGTTCAAAGTATTTGGAATGCACAATCTATATTATGACAGGAAAAAATTGCAAAGCCAGATTACACATATCTACAAAAGCAACAAGATAAGTTACTACAAGAAACAAATTTCTAAAACAATTAGGCCTACCGATGGCGTTTCAGAGTTGCATTGTATGACATTTGCTGGCAAAAACCCTTCAATTATTCTTCATAGTTTTTATCCAAAACTCATTTTTATTTGTAATTACTTTCTCAAGAAATTCATAATCTTTTTTTGTATTTAATCTAGCTATTTTAATTTCCAATGACTTAAAGAGTAATGGTATCGCAAGAGCAACCGAAAAAGAAATAATTAACTCAATTTAATTACAGATCGAAGAGAATGACAATCTATTTAATTACCGTTGTTAATTTCACAATCTATTTAATTAATTTTTCTTCTTCAATTTAATTATTATATAGAAAGACCACTTTACCCTCAACTAACCTCATTTAGTATTTGTACTGTACGCATAAAAATTTGCAATTTGTATTATAGTGAAATATATTATAATATAGTATAGATATTATGGTCCATATAAATCTATTTATTATATTTATACATACTATTAAATAATGAAAATCTCAAAAGTTGCATGTCTAACATTTAATTTAATCAATCAATTCCTTTAATTTAATCAATTGGTGTATTCAACTGAATACATTATTTACAAGAACTTTTTATGAAGATAATTAGTGTCATTCTTAAAACTTTTATTTAATTCCTTAATTTAATTTAATTAATGAAAGACATAAGTGGGCATGGATTCCAAGGATCAAATGTCTAAATTGCCCTCAAAGTGTCTTAAAACTTTAGACAATGTCCAAGTTTTCCCCCTCTAAAATGGCATGGTTCATTTGGACATGATGCTTCAAGATATGTACCTATGGCAAAATTACAAAAAGGGTAAAAAAAACCTAATTCTCTTAATAAGGTATCTATATTATATAATAAAAGAAACCACTTTGGGACACTTGTCATCATATTAGAGCATCTCTTATAGATAATTATTATTTTAATTTAATCTTTTCTAATTAATTATAGATAACCCTTCTACTAAATATTATTTAGTTTAATATCTTATGAATAATTATTATTTAGTTTAATCTTCTACTCATTTATAATATTAATTAGAGTAAATTATAAATTCAATAGTTTAAAACTAAATATGATCGAACAATATAACCATGTTGTTATAATTTAAAACACAAGTAAGAAAAATACTATTTTTATAATTAAATCATGGCTTTTCTAAACAAAAATGAAAACGAAGATAGAAAATCAATTTCTTTTTCTTTTTTTTAAACAAAAGCCATTGGGATAACTACTCTATATACACACACTTAAATATATGTATGTATGTATGTATCATAGTTATCTAAATCGTTAGGGTAGCCACGATCAACGTATTGGATTGTGGTGTACCCACTAACCCCATCCATTAAATGTTATTTTTAACATCTGAGTCCCCAACAACTTCTTTTCTAACCCTTTTGGTCCATAACACTAACCCCATCCATTAAATGTTAAGGGCCAAAAGGGTTAGAAATTAAAAAGACGTTAGGGGTCAAAAAGGTTAGAAAAAAAAACCTTGGGGGCTTAAATGTTAAAAAATTCTTTTTTGGGCTAAAAGGGTAAAAGTGATATAACGACGGGGGCCAAAATCGTAATTTACTCTAATATTTATTTGAATTAATTATTACTTTTATATTTATCTATTTACTTCAAATTCAAACTTAATTATCTAATTTGATCTTAACTATATATTTGAACATTTTGTTTAGTTTGGTATCAAACAGGTTTTACGAAACTTAACATAAAATTAACTAATAGTATTTATCATTTATATATTTACGGATTTTTGAACAAAAGGGTTAAATTTATTGAGACTTCGTTAACAAATTTTGCAACAACAGAATAATTTATTTTTATCACGAAAACCAAACTTTGTGTTAATATATTAAATATTTTTATTTTCACTATACAAAATTACATTTACTCGACCCATGTAATACATGAGGTTTTTTAAGATATAACTTTTTATTATTTGATGTATAAAATTAGATTTATTCAATTCGTACAATACACGGAGTTTTTTAGGATATATATTTTTTTATTATTTAGTACAGAAAATTACATTTATTCAAACCGTGTAATACGCATATTTTTAAAGATGTAATTTTTTATTATTTGGTATATAAAATTACATTTATTCAACCCGTGTAATAAATGAGGTTTTTTAAAGATGTATTATTTTCTTATTTGGTAAACAATATTACATTTATTCAACTCGTGTAATACACGTGGTTTTAAGGATATAACTTTTTTATTCGGTATATAAAATTACATTTATTCAACCCGTACAATATTGTTCTTATAGATAAAACTTTTTATTATTTAATAAATAAAATTATATTTATTCAACCAGTGCAATAAAGAAAGTTTTTAAAGATATATTATTTTATTATTTAGTATATAAAATTTATTTATTCAACCCGTGTAATACACGGGATTATAACCTAGTTATAGAACAACAACAACAACAACAACAACAATTGATCCATGCTAAAAAATTGTTTGTAAAAGTTGTTGGGTGGAGATGAAGATCAGAGATAAGATGAAAAAAATAGAATTTTATAATTTAAATAGGATCAATTTTCTAGGAATTATGTACTTTTTTCTAAAAACTTGATACCCTAAAATACTTTTCCTCTAGAACACATCATGATTTATTAAGATACTAAGTACTAACCCGGTTAACAACATCCTAATCATACGTCATTAAAAAATTAGGTGATATAAAGAGTTTTTTTTCTCAAACTAGTATTTACCAAAATTATATTCCTTTAAAACTATTTATCAAAATAGTGCTCCTTCTTTATTTTGTGTTTGTGTTCTCTTTTTAACCAACATATTAATTTTTTTTTATATTTCTATCAAAATTTTAGTGTTTGTGTTTTCTTTTTTAACCAACATATTAAACTCTTTTTACATACGATTAAATCAAAATTTAAATAATATTTATTTATACATTAATATGTGCAACTCTTTTGTACACACAAATTTGCGTGTGCACATGCATTTGGCTTCATCTAAAGTTAGGTTTACTATTTTCTCTATTATATATGTATCACACACGTATCTGTATACATTTGGCTTCATCTAAACTTAGGTTTACTATTTTCCCTATTATGTATGCATCACACCTACGTATCTGTATACATTTGGCTTCATCTAAACTTAGGGTTGCTATTTCCCTGTTATATGTGTATCACACTCACGTATCTATTATTATTTATGCTATAATTCCTAAAGAAAGTTGAAGAGTAACCTTATTTTATTGTATATTTTTAGTTGTATGTTATTTTATTATTATAATTACTTTTAATCATATTTTGTTTTTTATAACCTTTAAAATTCGATGATTTATATCGTTACGATTTACATTTGTGAGGTGGTTATTTTCATCAACGTCTGCATATAAATTTGACTAAAAAAACAAGTTCTGAATAGTAATATACACTATCGAAGCACAAATGCAATTCTAATCAAAGGAAAACGATGTCAGTATATATATAAAAAAAATTACGTGTACATTCGTACTCATAACTCGGTTTTAAACAAAAGTTATATTGAGACGTAGATATATATAAGAATAACGTAATAACATACTTGAAACTTTACAAGAATATCAACACATAGAGAAATATTAAAAAAAACTAAATACATTATTCATTATTCATTATCATTCAACATATACAAAGACCATGGAAGGGAATAGTGTTTCCCTGCCACTGGTCGAAATGGGCGGCCGGCATTTCCCCTATTGTACCAAACAGTTTATTATTTTATATCCACTTTAAAATTACGGTTTTGCCCCCATTTTAAAATTACGCTTTTCTTCCAACTTAAAAATATAATAACCCTTTTGCCAGCATGTCAAAATTACGATTTTGCCCTTGGTTCAAAAATTACGATTTTGCCCACAACTTATTATTTTATACCCGCTTTAAAATTATGGTTTTGCCTCTAGTTTAAAATTACGTGTTCGCCCACAGTTCAAAATAAAATTATGCTTTTGCCCCCAGCTCAAAATTACGATTTCACCCTCATTTTAAAATTACTTTTTTGCCCCTAGCTAAAAATAAAATTATGGTTTTCCCCTACCTCAAAATTACGATTTTACATTCGGTTCAAAATTATGATTTTCCCCCAATTCAAAATAAAAATATGACTTTAAACCCAGCTAAACCGAAAATACGATTTCGGCCTCGGTAAAAAAATTACGCTTTTACCCTCAGACAAAATTACGTTTTCGCCCCAGTTCAAAATAAAATTTTGTCCCCCCCCCCTCAAAATTACGATTTTACACCAGTTTATTATTTTATGCCGACTTTAAAATTACGGTTTTGCCCCCAGTATAAAATTACGTCTTTGCCCCCAGTTCAAAATAAAATTATGTTTTTTTCCCCAGCTAAAATTTACGGTTTTCCCCTCGGTTAAAAATTACGATATCACCCTCGATTAAAAATTACGTTTTTTGCCCCCAGTACAAAATGTAAATATGGTTTTCCCCTAGCTAAAAATTAGGATTTTACCATCGGGAAAAAAATTTGATTGTTATCCCAAGTAAAAATAAAAATATGACTTTGCCCCCAGCTAAAAATCGGTTGAGAATAATTCTCAACCAGTAAAAATAAAAATCTAGCAAAACTATAGTTCTATTTTTTTAATTGGTTGAGAATTATTCAGCCATCGCCTCGCAACGCGGGCGGAGCATCACCTAGTATGATACAAAATTAAAAAACTTGTGAACAGTAGCGTTTTTGAGTAAACAAACATTATATAAAATTTTATTATTTATTATTTTTCATATATTAAAAAGAAACTTTCATAAAGAGTCACTTTAATAACTTAATAATATATTAGTTTTAATCTTTATTTTACACCCTTCAATTTACTAACCACTTCCACAATATGACTTTTCTAATTTCTTTTGTTTATTTTCTATTTCTTACATTAGACTTGACATAAACTTCACAGTTGTATTTAAATTTACTTAAAAGATTATACATTAAAAGTTATAAAAGCTAAAAAGAATGATATTTTAAGTATAAATCAAAACTAATAAATACAATGTAAAATAATCACATCAAATAAGTGTCACTGTTAAAATGATTAGTGGAAATAGGTTACCTCAATATCTAAAATAATATCATCTTCTTGCCACAGCTTAGATAATTTAAAATTGGTCCATTAAATTTAAATAATAGATATTAAGAAAGTGTGAACTTAGCTAATGTATAATTAACAATTGTTTTTATTATATTAATAAATCATTTAATCAGCTCATAATAAGATTAACAACAAACTCATAAATATTATATGGAGTTTTGTAAAAATTACCCAATTAAAAGGTTATTTAAAAACTCTTTTTTCAAAAATAACAGCAACCAACTCCAGAAAAACTAAGACTATATATATTCTTATAATTTATTATAGAATATATGCGAAAAGTGAAAAAAAGAAGGAAAAAGAAAACGAGAATATATTCAAACAAAAATAAAGAAAGAAATGAAATAAAGCTGTTTGGTTTATTATCCTCCATCACAATAACAATAATTGTTGGTTTATTCTTTTAAAATATCTTACAACTAAAAATGTTGATCGCACCAGAAAAAAAAAATATATGTCAATATAAAATCCTATATCTGATATTGGTTTGGTTTTTATGTAACCGGATCAACCAGTTGAACCGGTAAGATCGTGGAATGTCTGCATAACCGGTCAGCTATGTCGTTGACTAGTTGAACCAGCAAACTAAGTTGATGATTGAACCGAATTTTAAAAATGCATAATTTTTTATTTTTATTTTTATTTTTTTGCCTTTCAAAATCTCATTTAGTAACTTGTTAACAATGTTTAATTTTGGTTTATAATGACTAAAACCCGTAGTTAATTAACTATTTGGCCTATAAAAAACATCCAAACTGAACTATGAACAACCAACAGTTAGATATGATTCAAGCACAAAGAAAAAAGTTAAATATATTTGTACTTATTTGAATATTCATAAGAGGCTCCGGTTAATTTCCTAACGGATCCGAAGGAGGGGAGGTCTTCCCTTCGACCAGCCGATGTGCTGGTTTTTGGATGGTCCGGGGGTAAGCATGCTTGCATTGATCTCACGGGGGTGTCACATCTTGCCGGTTTCAGGGGCAGTGGTTTTGTTTCAGGGCAAGCGACGCGGAAGGCTGAGGCGGGGAAAATATCTAAGCACGAGCAGGCCTGCATAGATAATCAACATGCCTTCCTTCCTTTCGCGTTCGATAACTTTGGTTGTCTGGCCCCTGTGGCGTCCGGTTTCTTGAAGCGGGTTCAAAAGGCAGCACTTGCGCATGCGACAGTGTCTGTAGGCCATAGTTATGTGTTTAGCCGAGTAGGATTTGCAATTCAAAAGGGGGTGGCGGCGCAGCTTGTTGCCCGTCTACCAACACATGATTTGTAATTTGCTCTAACCTTCTATTAATATTCATATAAAATGCACAAAGAAAAAAAAATTAAATTTATTTGAACTTATTTGAATATTCATATAAATCTTATTTGAACCATCCTTGATGAGTCTAATATATAGGAAATTTATTTACGTGTTACTAAATTTAAAGGTTCAAGTTTCCTCAACTGCATTATCCTTCATAGTTTTATATTAGGTGTTTTTAAGGCAAATAATTTTGAGAGTTAATTACATCGTTAGGTTTGTGAAAAGTAACAACCTCAAGTACTAATAGTTTAAAATAACAAATTGGGTTTTGATGTTTGATTTTGTAACAATTTGGGGTGCTAAGACTAAGAGATGTTAGTTTTATAGTTAGGTTTTTTTTTTGGGTAAAGGGTTACCCCAGTGAATAAAGTTTTATAGTTAGGTTTAAAGGCATTTAAGTCATTCAAATCTAAAAGGACTAATTTTGTAGCTGTTTTTGTAATTTACTCAAAAACTTTAATTATGTTCATCTCCATCTTCATCTAAGGGGCCTGCACCAACCTTATTAATCACCAGGGCTAAGAACTTGAAATTTATCCATGGTGAAGCACGTGCAAATTTGAAGATCTCCATGAAATTTGATCTGATATAAAAGTAGTTTCTTTGACTTGCTTAACTTTCTTTGCCTTCACCGTTCACCCCACTAATCACAATTTTGAATTAATACACTAGAAGAACAATTCATTGACATTGTTGATTATCAACACCTGGAGTGGTTTGGGTTGGAGACATTGCTTGACACGTGTTAGATGTATTCTCCACCAGTCCACACCCAAAAAAATAGGGTGTGAGAGTAGCGTGGTCAGGCCAGCGTGGGGTGCCATGTGGCTTTTTTTAAATTGACAATTATATAAAAAACACAACTTATATTAATTTAAAAAAAGAAGTTATATAAAAGACAATCTTAAAATATAAAAAACCTACTTAATAAATCCTAAAAAATAAAAAATAAAAACCTACTTATTAAATCCTAAAAAATAAAAATAAACCTACACTCCGCTTGTGGAATCGAGGACAATTGTGTTTAACGGAGACACGGGAGAGACCTGACTCCTAAGTATGTTAATCGTTCTTTAACAGACGGTCTTTACCAGACAGTAACGGTGACGACACCATGAACCTGGCATTCCGCTGGTCCACTCAGCGTATTTACTGCACCCTTCATTATTTTTCACCTTGTTTTTTTTTCAAATGCATCTGGTTCTTGCCATGGATTCTGTATAATATAAACATTAAAGAGATATACACTTTCTGATGAAACACTGGTTAACACTAGGTTATCCCAGCTGGTGGTCTCGTGAAGGGTGGTTTAATCTCTTTCTTCACTCGCCGTTCAGCTGACCTCTCAATGGATATCCTGCAAAACAACAACACCGGTGACTCGTCACAAGGATGGGAATAGGAGGGTTCTCCTTGTGACCACTCTCCAGCGTGAGAATAAGTATTGCCCTGAGGATAAGTGTGTGTTAAGAGTAAGAGAAGGAGAAATCGAATCCTTAAACCTGGAGGTGGAGTCCTCTATTTATAGCCGGAGGATGAAGGAGGAGAAGGAGTCCTGGCAGCTAGCCAGTGCTCGCCAGCTGCCCGACCAGGGAGAATATCCTTTCTATCCCTTCTGACGTTGCCAGTGCTATGGGTGACGTGGCGCGCGATCATTCGTTCCAGCTGGGCGCCTGCTCGTATTGGCTGTCGGCCTGACCTCCAAGGATCTTGCAATCGCGGTTGGCGTCCATCTATTGGTGCCACGTATTGTCCTTTTTGTCTGCAGGAGCATCTTCCTTGTCACCAGGGGATTTCTTCCATAAGGTTCCAGAACCTTCTGGATGCACTCGTATGATGTGGGCGCCTTGTTGGAAAAGTGGTGTGGTCCCCGTGACATGTGTACACTGATTTGGGACCATACCTCTTCAAGTTCCCCCAGTCTAGTGTGGCTTCCAGGTGAGTTTATCATTGGGGAGGGATTTTGGACTTCGAAAAAATGAGGTTGTGCTTTAACAGTTGTTGTTTAAGCGATGAAGCGCGTGGGTTTGGTGCATAGAATTGAGCCAAAATCGCGCGCATAGGTCGCGTACAGAAATATGCTAGGAAAGCATATGAGAAAAAGACGTGCTCAATGTGTAGCTCTGTAAACCATTTCTGCAGGTCTTCTGCTGTGAAATTTGTACCGTTGTTAGTGATGATTCGTAGTGGCAATCTGAACCGGCATATGATTTGTTCCCATATAAACTTGCGCACTACCATCGCTGTTGTCGAAGCCAGGGCCTTTCCCTACACCCATTTAGCGAAATTGTCGATTGTGACTATTACGAATTTTACCGCTCCGGGGGCATCTGGGAATGGGCAGACCATGTCAATCCCCCACTGCTGAAATGGCTATGCGGTTGTGACAGTGACTAAGGAATTTTTGGGTCGCAGCGTCTTAAGTGCATGTCGTTGGCATTCCGCACGCCGATGAGCTTATATTGCTACACCAAGATGCCATTTGGTTTACGCAATGCAGGGGCCACATATCAAAGCTTGATGAATGAAACATTCGGTGATGATATCGGCAAGCATATCGAAGTATACATGGACGATCTAGTAATCATGAGCAAAGAGGAAGACCAGATGTTGCAGAACATAGAGAAAACTTTTGACACGCTCCGTAGTGTCAACATAAAGCTTAATCCAGCCAAATGTTCATTTGGAATGGAGGAAGGAAAGTTTTTGGGTTTCATCATCACGAGAGATGGGTTTAAAGTGAACCCAGAGAAAGTACAGGCAATTGAGCATATGCCTTCTCCATCGACGATCAAAGAAATGCAAGTCTTGGCAGGGCGTTTAGCGGTGCTAAACCACTTTCTCGACAACCATGTTGCGAAATCATTCCCATTCATCAAGTCTTTACGTAATTGTGTCAAGAAGAACAAGTTCTTGTGGACTCCAGAGGCGGAGGTCGCTTTCAAAGAAATGAAGAAATGTCTGATACGCCTCCCAACTCTCACAGCTCCAACGAAGGACGAACCATTGGTCATGTATCTGTCAGCTTCATAGAAAGCAGTAGGGGCAGTCCTCTTGGTCGACCGACAAGGCATGCAGACCCCAGTATACTACGTCAGCCGAACCTTAAATGACCAAGAAACAAGGTATTCAATGATGGAGAAGCTAGTTTTAGCTCTCATCCACGCCTCCAGGCGGCTACATAGATACTTCTCAGGTCACGTCATCCACGTCCTAACAAATTACAACATCGCTAACATCTTAGTAAGGCCCGAAATTTCTGGAAGGTTGGCAAAATGGGCCATAGAGCTGAGTGGACACAGTAGTTTTCAGGTCCAGAGCGGCAATCAAAGGACATGTGTTAGCAGACTTCCTCACTGAAGTACCCGACGACAAAGATCGAGAATGCAAAGCAATGGAGAAAGCTGAAAAACAATCCATAGATGAGGCGTGGTTGTTATATACAGATGGCGCATCCAATGAGGATGGCGCATGAGCAGGACTGAGGCTAGTAAGTCCTGACAAGCATGAGTTCACTTACGCCATACGCCTGGAATTCAAAAGTACAAACAACGAGGTGGAGTACAAAGCTTTCCTAGCAGGCTTACGCCTAGCAATCAAAATGGGAGTGAAAAACCTCGAGGCACACGTAGACTCACTGCTGGTTGCAGGACAGATCAACGGACAGTACGATGCAAAGGGCGACATCATGGCACTTTACCTTGAACAGGCAAAGTCACTGCTGCAACATTTTAACTCCTTCAAGATTACCCACATCAACAGAAGCGAGAACAAGCCCACAGATGCATTAAGCAAACTCGCCTCCACAAGTTTTTAGCACCTGGCAAAAGACGTATAAATCGAAGTACTAAAGAACCCGTCCGTTCCTCTACATCAAGTAAATGTCGTCCAGATGGGATCATCATCATGGATGTCACCGATAATCATGTACTTACAGTCAGGGATACTACCGGAGAGCAAGGCAGAGGCCCGAAAGATATAACACAAAGCATTGCTTTACTAGATGTTTGACGACATCTTGTATAGACGATCTTACTTGGGACCTCTCTTACGATGTGTCGACCCCAAAGACGCGAACTATCTTATCAGAGAAGTACACGAAGAGATATGTGAAATCCACGCAAGCCCAAGAATGATGGTGGCAAAATTCATGAAAGCATGTTACTATTGGACAGGGATGCACCTAGCTGCAGTAAAGGTTCTAAGGAAATGTGAATTACATCAACAATCGACAACCAATTGTTAATTCTATTCATATTGGCCCTCACTGTAATCCCCAAGTAAGAGAGCGGGATTCTATAAGAATTACACCCCACCACTTTAGCCATATCCTTAATAACACCTTCTTCCACTCCCAGCCCGTATAAGTTAGATTTATGGAGATTAATTTTTAAACCAGAACACAAATAAAAAATTCTCAGACATCTAGTCACGTTCAACAAATTATTTCTATCCTATTCCCCCATCAATAGAGCATCATTAGCATAAAACAAATGCGATATTTTTGAGCCATTATTAGGAGTTTGAATTCCTTTAAAGAACCCGTCAATACTAGCTTTGCAAAAAAATGCTAGATAAGGCTTCCATGACCAAAAGAAACAAAAACAGCGACAACGGATCTCCTTGTCTAACCCCTTTGGAGCAGCTAAATTCAAACGTAGGAGATCTGTTCACTAAAACCGAGGACCAACCCCTTCCACACATTTACACCATAAACTAGGAAAACCCATTTGACCCATGATGTCCAGAAGAAACTTCCAATTAACGTTATCATAAGCCTTTTCAAAATCATTTTTTAAAAGGAAACATTTTTTCTTCTCTTTTTTAATCCACGCGATAAGTTCATTTAGCATTAAAGGGCTATCGAGGATATACCTACTTTTAAAGAATGTCGTCTGGTTTTCCGAAATGATGGTCCCAATCACCTTCTTAAACCGATTAGCATTTGAATTCTTGGGGTGTTGTGTTGGAATTAAAGGCAAACTTCTAAGGGTGGGGTGGAAGAATTCCAGTTAAAGGAGATGGAATCGATCATTGATAATATTTCCATGGTCGATCATGGCGATAAATGGATTTGGGATTTAGACCTAGATGATAACTTCTAGATTACGGGGATTAGAAGACATATTGATAACATTTCTCTTCCACAAGGGCCTCATGCTACTACAAGGCGTGGGTATCTTCCGAGAAAGGTTAATATATTTGTTTGGCGTATGTCATTGGATCGTATTCCTACAAGGCTAAATCCAAGCCGTAAAGATTTGGATATTTCTTCCATTTTATGTCTAGTTTGTAGGCAAAAGGTTGAATCGTTGGACACGATGAAGCTTTGGTATGCTTTTGGGCGATAGTTGGATCTTAGTTTTTCGTATTCTAAGTCTCTAAAGATGATCCTTCATTGGTTGGATGCGAGCACGTAGAGTAAAAAAGAAGAAGGTGATTGAGGCTATTCTTTTTACGGCTTGGTAGACCGTTTGGAGAGACGGAATGAAAAGGTTTTTGGGCGTTTGGAAGTCAAGCAAGAAAGTATTTTCAACTCGATTGTAGCTATGTTTTTTATGGTTTTATAGTCGTAGTTGTAACTTTGAAGTTAGTTGCGTCGAGTGGCTTTAAAACCCACTTCTTAGTACGTAATTTTCTGATCGACTTCGAATAGCCTCTTTGTATCTAGGTCTGTTTTTTTATATAAGTTTGCTCTTCTAAAAATGATTATTTTGTTTTATTATTTTATAAGTCAACCAGGTAATTATCACTTCTATTGTATCATATTCGATCCTGTTAATCAGTTTTGTTTCATTCCTCGAGGGAATTATGGTCCACGTTATATTTATACGAAGGGATCTGGTTCCATTGAAGTGACTCTTGCGAGGGTTTTAGCATCTTTTCTAGCTAAGTTCTACTTTTTTATTGAAGTGCATGTTTGTGGATGCCAATTATTCTTTGCGTCAGAAATTGCAAGATTATAATGTGTATATCATTGTGCCTAATTAAGGTAGCGCATACCTTAAAAAGTTTTGTATTGCTTGCTATTCGCTTGGTGGTGTTAAAGATATAAAAGTGTGTAAAACAACAAAATAGAAAAGTATAATGGTATATTAGAATATAAGTGGGTTCGAGGCGAATCTTAGTTAGGGTACGGAGAACTTGTGTCTCTTTTTTTCGCTTTAAAGTGTAAATTTTGCTGAAAATTTTATATGTATGGAGTCTTCCACCCTCTATTTTTTCTTTAAAACTGTCGACCCTATGTTTCATTTTATAAACATATTATATTATATATGCTAGTTTTTATAGATCTTAGATTAATACACTAATAGAGAATGATGAACTGATAAGAAAATAAATTTAAGAAGAAAAAAAAAAGAGTATAATAGCAAATCATTAAATAGTTTACAACTCTTTACATTTTTATCTTTTTGAAATGCAAAATTTAACTTCCCTATTTTTCTCCTATACTTTACTTTTTACCTCATGTGAGGCTCGAACCCCATCCTATGCTCCAAAACATCAACACACATACCATCACACCACAAGGGGTGGGTCTATAACTCCGCACATTAATTATTATCTCTCTAATTAATTAGTCAAATTCATTTTATCTTATACACATAAAATTTTATCCTACACATTATCGAATTCTATACTACAAAAGTCGAAATTTATGTTACACATCTCGTAATTTATCTTACACTCTAAATTAGTATTATTATTTTTTTTTTGAAAAAAATATTTTTTTTTGAAAATAAGTTACAAATATAATGTAGTTAGCTATTAAAGAGCTAGATTACAAATTAACAATCTATTTAAGTTTACTAACATACCTTTACAATAACATTAGATATAAATATTAAATGAAACATTTTTATTAATTAAAATTTCTTCTTTTTTCTTTTTACAAATACTTTTTTCCAATTTAAACCATCCACTACAAAGATAATGGTGATATTTGAATAGTTATGATAATAGTACTATCATGGTTGTAAAAGTCGCTAGGCGCTCCCTAGTCGGTCGACTGGGGAGTTGAGAGTACTCGGTCTATGCGGAGAGTACTCGGGGAGTACCCGGACATGTTAAATTATAAAGAAATTACTTTTTGGGGACTAAATATATGTCAAATAACACAAAGTTACTAATATTTGTAACAAAATACGTGAAAATGATATCATTCTTTAATATGATAGGCATAGAAATTATGTTATATTATTATTTAAGTCAAACTAGGCCCGAGTTGACCTACTAGATCCAATTATGGCCGACGTTGACCGCGTTTGACCGACTCCGAGTAATTAGGCGGAGTCAAAGAAAGTCGACTCGGCAGCCTGCCTTGTAGCGACTACTCGGGGAGTACTCGGCCTTGGAAACCTTGTTTTACAACCATGAGTACTATTGATATGGGTGGTTTTATCAAGATTTATTAGGTATAAAAGATATCAATATGACTAGACAAATTAGAAACAGGATTCACATTATATAAGGGGAGGGGTGGTTCACTAGTGATAGAAACTATCACTCACACTGTCCAATAAAATCGTGCAATGTCATCAACCAAATTTCTATCACTAGTGATAGAAATGTAGGGGGGGTGGTATCACTGGTGATGAAATTTTATCACTCTCAATTTTTTTTTAATTTTCATTTTAAAATTAGAAATTAACAATAAAACACTAAAATATAAATTTCATTAAACTTAAAAAAGAAATTACATAGCAAACTAAAAAAAACAACTAAACCTTGGGAAAAAAAAACTAAACGAGTGGCATCTCCCAACCCCACTTTGCGCAAATCTCGCGTTTTTGTTGAATGACAATTGATTTAAACGGTTCGTCGAGATGGTTGTGCTTTTCACACAAGATTTTTAAATCATTTTGTCTTTCAACCGTTTTCAAGTGTTCCTTGTATGCCTGCTCGCGTTCAACTTTGTGGGACATAATTATATCTTTTCTTTCTTCGGCCTTCTTGTATCGATTGATTTTCTCCTCTTCGATTCTAAAGATAGAATCCGCCACCGCTTCCTTCCCTTTGCTTGATGATTCACCACCTCTCCTGCGGCGTGGCCTTGTAGGTGTATCTCCTTCAACGGGCTCGTCTTCTGGTTCGTCAACGGGGTCGTCGTTTAAGTTCATTTCGGGCAAGTTATCCGACGCGGAAGTCGTGTAGTTCCCCGAATCGGATGTCTTTGATCTTTTCGAACCTCCTCGCCTTTTTGGAGCCGTAGGACCACACATGTCAACCAACTCAACGGGGACCCACTTCGGGTGATTTCTCGCAACTTCCCATGCGGCCACGTGTGGAAAAGTCCTCTTTTTGTAGAGAGTGCAATACAATTCGGTGGCTTGTCGCATGATTGTCGTCTCGCTCGCTCCACTTTGTGGGTTTCGGTTCTACAAAAAATATAATAAGTTATCTTTTTAAAAAAAATATGTTTTCTGTTTTTAAAAAAAAAACTGTTTTCTGTTTTAAAAAAAAAAAACTGTTTTCTGTTTTAAAAAAAAAAAAACTGTTTTCTGTTTAAAAAAAAAAAACTGTTTTCTGTTTTAAAAAAAAAAAACTGTGTTCTGTTTTTTTTTTAAAAAACTGTTTTCTGTTATTTAAAAAAAAAACTGTGTTCTGTTTTTTTTAAAAAAAACTGTTTTCTGTTTAAAAAAAAACACTGTTTTCTGTTTTTTTTTTTATAAAAAAAACAGTTTTCAATGAAAAAAGATTTAAACTTTAATAAAAAACATACCTTTTGAATGAAACAAGCGTTGAACTTGCTAATTTTCCCGTTCAAATCCGTCCATTTCGACGTCATTTGGTCCTTGTTTAGAATATTTGCACCGGGAAGTTGCCTAAAATGCGTAATGACCCGTCTCCAAAACGCATCTTTTTTTTGCTCGTTGGCATGTTTCCTGTTCTCCGAGATGTGCAAGTACGCCTGAACCAAGGACACCTCCTCCTCGATCGTCCAATGTTGTCGGACGGTTTGTCGGACTTCTTGAACGTCATCATTTTCTTCTTCTTCCTCTTCCTCTTCTTCTTGTTCTTGAATGTAATCATCATCTTCATCGTCGTCAAGACTTTGTTGTGGTTCACGATACGCGTTTGCAAATTGATGGATGAGGGTGTTGTCTTCTAGTGGGTCGAGTTGGTGGGGTTGGGTTTGAAAGTTTGGAAACGATTGGGGTTGGAATTGGTGAGGTTGAAACGGTGGAACGAACGGTTGGTTTTGGTACGTTTGCGATTGAAAGGGTGGATATTGTTGGGTTTGAAAGGGTAGATATTGTTGGGTATGAAAGGGTGGGACTTGGTCGGGTTCGTCTTGCAACCTAAAGCGCGTCGGCTCGCCAAGATTCGCTCGAACCTTGGGTCTCACGGGATTTTTCTTCGTACCCGAACCTCTTTTTTTCGAACCCGCACCTCTCTTGCTTGAACCTTCCATGTTTCTTGTAAAATTATTTAGATTAAGTTGGAGAGTTTTTTGATTTTTTGTATTGAGTGTGAGAATAGTTTGAGAGTTTGGTGATTTTTTGTATTGAAATAGGTTGGATTTATATAAAAAAAAATGGTTCAAATATCATCCAAACGGTCAAAAAAAAAAAAACCCAAACGGTCATTTCCAACGTTCCATTTTCAATTTTCAACGCGTGATATGTGTAACGCGTTCAAAAAATAACGCGTGGTGAGGAGCAAGGCGGCGGTGTTCCGTGATCTTTCAACGCGTTATGGACCTCCATAACGTACCACCCCGTCCCACCTAAGCAATGCAAAGGAGAGTAGCTCCCGGTGTGGGTAAAAAGAACAAGCACACATAGGAACGAAATCATAATTAAAACCTTACAAATAAGCAACTACTTTATTCATATGGTAGTTGTATCATTGGTTTTGGAGGTTTTTCAAATAAAAAAGGTTATGCATATGTTTGTTGTAACCTTAGCTTTGGGGGTTTTTTAAAAAAAATTGGTTTTTTTACTTTTCACCCAAAAATATTTCATAAATTACTTTTATCCAAAACTATTTGTTTTTTACTTTTAACCCAAAACTTTTTATCTTTTGTAATCTATCCTCACAACTTTTTTTACTTTCAACTTTGGTCATTTATAGTTTTCATTTTCCGCAATTTTTTCGCTTTATTCTTCGTTCTAAATTTTGTGACTTAATACATCGCAACGTGCGTCTTTGGTTTGATGTTTTTACGTTTCGTTAAACTTTTTATCTTTTGCAATCTATCCTCACAACTTTTTCTACTTTCAACTTTGGTCTTTTATAGTTTTCATTTTCCGCAAATTTTTCGTTTTATGCTTCGTTTTAAATTTTGTGACTTAACACATCGCAACGTGCGTCTTTGGTTTAACGTTTTTACGTTTCGTTCTAAATTTTGCGAGTTAATACGACGCAACTTGCGTGTGTGGGTGACGTTTTTACATCGTCTATTTTTTCCCGTTTGATAGGTTCAACATAACGTGTGGGTTCTAAATCGACGTAGTTATAACTAAAGAATCCCCGCCGCATTACGGCGGGTCATAATTCTAGTTATCTTTAATTAAGAAAAGAAAGAATTGAATATGAATTAACCCCTCTTTGTTAAACTGACTCTCTTGAATCTTGATCGTCTATAGTTTTACTATTTTATGCTCTATGGAACGACCGACACTCAATATGTTAGTCCTGTGACCTAAATTCTAATTTCAATTTAACATGTTCACCACTTACTTTTTATGAATGTAGTCAACATCATGATTGTGATCAAGGAACTTTTTACAAATGTACCATTCATGTTTGTAACATGTTAGGCTATCAGGCATCGGTCTCACGTCGTGGTCCTATGTTGCATGAATCTAACATGTGACCCTCCATCCGCTCTGTGAAACTTTTACGAATGTACCATTCATGTTTGTAACATGTTAGGCTATTAGGCATGGGTCTCACGTCGTGGTCTTATGTGGCATGGGTCTCACACGTGACCCTCCAACCGCCCTGTGAACAGTGACGGACTTCGAATTATTTTCTAAGGGTGCGGATGAGAGATTCAACCCTATTTACGAAGGGTGCGATAGGGTTTTTTGTTTGAAAAATACACTAATTTTTTTCAAGGGGTACGTTCGCCCACCCACGTATCAACATGGGTCCAAAAGTTGTTAGGGTTTAGAGAAAACCATTCATATGAGTTCAAATATTTACAATTCTTAGCCTGACTCCAAAAGTTGTCGGCATGTACTAGTAAAATACAATTAAAGATGCGTATCATACATTTTGGCTTCTTACTTGTAAGACACTTCATCCCCTATGATAGAAGAAATTCATACCTTTGTCCCACTCTTTATAGACCCCGCCACTAGGTTTTGCTATGAAAGTAAGATTTTACTAGATATGTTTTTTACTTGTAAGCCATTCCATAGGTTTATTCGTTTATTTATGTTCGATAGGCAAATTTCACGCATTTACTCTTTTCAAATTCGATGCCAAACTTGTTACCTTCATTACCGATATCTTATTTACATCAACTCTATTTTTACAACAACAAACTTCCATTAGGAAACAGGTCGCACCACTGCTAGCAGGAAGCCGACACCACAAACAAAACACAATTACACCACAACCTTTTTTACCACATGAAAAAAATAATATCTAAACTTTTGGACCTATTTTTAATCAACAAGTAACTCAAAAACTTAATACCTCCCATAATATTATCAATCCTAAGCTGCTCATTGTTAAACACCATTTTGTTACGTATTTTCCACAAACACCAACAATTAACCACCACAATAGCTTGGATCGGTTTCCTTTTCCTCGGATTCTTCGTCAAGTGATATGAGCTTCAAACATATCATCATGCTAATGTTATGCCACACAATCGCTACCACGTAAGAAGAAGTAAAAACGTGGTATAGGACTTCACATTAGACTTGAATAGAATACACACATCAGGACCGGTTAGGATCCTTAACTTGATAAGTTGGTGTGTGTAAGGTGTAATATGTTTTTATTGATATTTTAAGTCCATTTTACACATTAATCAAGTTTTAAATTTATAAAACACGATATTTGACTAACACTAAACACACACATGGGCAAGTGCACCCATCATGAGCGTAGTATAGCGTTGGTAAGATACCGAGGTCGTCCAAGGACACAAGAGCTTTTATTACCGGTTTATCCTCAACGTCTAATCAAATCAAAATTTTTAGAAAAGGTTTTAAACATGAAAAACAAAAACTAAAATGCTGAAAATAAAAACAGATAGACAAGATGAATCACTTGGATCCGACTCGCCTTTAATGTATCCTCTGATGATTTCCGCACTTTTGCACTTTTTAAGAGATTATATTAGTTATAGTAGTAGGCCCCTCTTTTAAAGGTGACGTTACCCTCAACCCAGTGGTTTGAGTCAGCAAGGATACAATCCCAAAGGGTCGGACTATTGGAAGATAATTAATTAAGTTATTAATGCAAAAAGTGGCAGGCCCCTCTTTTGAAGACGACGTTACCATCGGCTAAGTGGTTTGAGTCAGCAGGGATACAATCTCAAGTAGCCGGTTTAATGTATTAATAATAGTTTACATATAAGGAGATCAAGCCATTCGCACCCTCGCCATCCAATACCAGTGGGTATTGAAGGAGGCCCTAGTAAGCTTGACCCAGGTCCTTGCAGGATCTATATACTAAACAAGGCAAGAACCTTACTAAACCATTCCCTTAACCCCCGACTAGGCAGCCAACATATCTCTATATAGACCGTAGAGATATAAATGGTGAAAATCTTTTACTTTATATAGATAGTAAAGTAATGCCAAGACACCACGGATAAATGATAAAGAAGTTTCACCTTCAACATAAGAAACTAGTTATTAAAGTCATTAATACAAAACCAAATAAAAAGTGTGAAAAGATTAAAAATCAAAAGTAATACATTAAAGACTTGTCTTCACCAAGTGATGTAAGAGACTTAGCCAAACATGACCTTTGATTGACAAGAACTCTTACGATCAATCTTGGATCCCGAGACTACTACACAAACTCTAAGGTGGATGATGGATGATGGTGTTGGATGTGGGTGTTGTAGTGATGGTGGAGTGGTGGCAAAGTGGGAAATAAGTGGTTTGCCAAGGGATGCCATTGAAGTGAACCAAGCACCCCTATATATAGCCTGATCAGAAGCCTGGCCACAGCCCCGTGTCTGCTGGACACGCCCCCGTGGCCATCATCTTTATCTTCCTTCATTAATTGCAGTTGTCTGTATTAGGCTACACACGACCCCGTGTTCGCTGGGCACGGCCCCGTGTTCGCTGGGCACGACCCCGTGTGTAAAAGCGTATCTGTACTACCAAGATTTGCTAGATTATGCGAATCTTAGCGTTGATCCCCCCGTGCTCAGTGGGCACGCCCCCGTGGTGGGCGATAGAAGCTTCTACAACTTTGTCCTTTCTGCAGACACCTGACCACGCCCCCGTGCTCAGTGGGCACTGGTTCGTGGTCAGCCGTCTGTTTCTTGTTTTTGCTTGGGAAGATGTCGTCGAGGGGTCGGGCATGCGACATTTATTCCTTTTCTTTGTATTTATGTTATTTTTTGTTGCATATTTGTTCCTTTTGTTCATTTAAGCTCGTTTGGTCCTGAAAATACAAAAGGAAGACAAAAGCACACTTTTTCCAACATTAGTACTAAAAAATGGTTAGTTTTATGCCCCATTTGATGTAATTTATATGTTGCATTTTACACACATCAAATACCCCCACACTTGAATCTTTGCTTGTCCTCAAGCAAAACTCTTTATTTTGTGGCTTACACACCCAAATGGAATGGGTAGAAGAGAAGTTTTGGGCTTGTCTTGAGTGTCTGGAATCCAAGATCTTTATTGGGTTTTATTTTTATATTATTTACAATCTTATTCGTTATGATTTATTTAAAACGTTTCATAAGAGAAATTATTTATTTGGGCATAACATGCCTCTTAAAAATTTCATTTATATACAAGTTCACATACCTCACGGGAGATCACTCAACACTCGGCCAAAGATGTATTTTTGTGAAACACTCGAGACCGTCATGGAACTTACTTCTACCATATGCTCGCCAAGCAATCAATCCTCCTCCTTTTTAACTATAAACCTTTGTAAATATCAAGAGGACTTGGGGAAGGGTTAGACTTGGGCTAAAGGTAGATGGTTTTGGGTTAGTGGTTAGTAAAAAGGGCTAAAAGCGTAAAAAGCGTCAGTCGTCGTAAATTTTTTTGTTTTTTTTACTTTTATTCAAACTAAGCGTTTTCAAACAAAGTTTCTTTGAGGACTTTGTTTGTTTATTGCTAGACTTCATTTTTTTGGTAAAGAAACGTCACAAGAAAACCGAGTTTTTTATTAAAATAAAAGGTTGAAAAGAAAAAGGGTTTTGGTGGGTAAAGGGTGTTTGTTTTGTGGGTTTAGAAATGAAAAGGTTTAGGCTCAAAGGGGTTAACTAGGGGGATTTTGGGTAGGTGATAAAAAAATGAAAAATAATGGTGTTGAAAGAAAAATGGGTTAGTCCTAATGCCTCCATCATTTACTTACTTGGGTTTGAGTTGGTAAGGACCGGTAATGTATCGTCGTGGCAAGTTCTAGAGTCGTAAGAATCAAGCGGCTATTCACACAAGAAACGAAAAATGAGCATTTGATTTAAAGATGTATGTTTGTATGCTCAATAAAGGCTCAAAACTCACTTATTGTGGGAATGGGTTTATAATTTGATCAAGTATATAATCAAATTTTAACTAAATTTGTTATGCCGTTTCATAATTTTTTATGTTGGTTCTTTTTATCATGACGCTATCGGTTGTAAATTTGTAAAAATATAACCTTTTGGAACTTGTTATTCCCAAATTAAACCAAGACAAGTAAAAAAATGAAAAGTTTTTGAAAAAAATTTGGGGTGATTGGCGGTTCCAATAGAGTTTTGTGTAAGGTTTGTTATTAGGACTTGCAAAATTCAAGGTTTTAGCATCCCCCCCCCCCCCCCACTTAAGTTACACATTGTCCTCAATATGTCCCAAAAATAAGTTTTTAGGTTGATTGAATGTGTAAAAAGGTGATAAAAACAAGGTTTTGGTGTTACTGGGCATCTGGCCACGGCCTCGAGCTGGGTAAACACGACCCCGTGGTCAGAGTACCAGTATCAAAACTTATATAACGTGGCCACGGGGGCGTGTCTAGTGGACACGGCCCAGTGGCGGGCAGATTTCAGAGAAACAGTAGGTACACGGTGGTGGACACGGGGCGTGCTGGCTGAGCACGACCCCGTGGTGACAGTCTGTAATCAATCCAAACAGGTTTTTGGCTTTCAGTTTGGGTTTCCGGGCTTGTGTAGCACTAATATGTAGTGCCTCCAAGCTTCCTAGGTACCTGTTTTGCTTAAAAATACCACACCACCAAACAAATAACAAACATCCTAACATACCACAAGTTATCATCCACATCACAAACTAAAAAAGAAAATGCAGAAAAGTAAAAGTGTTAAAGGAAAGTAAATTGTTCAACTTTGGCACGCAGGCCAGATAATTGTTCATGAGAGTAGGGGTTAACCTGTTAGAGCTGCAACCATGTCACACCACCTTCGACTCCTTCGCCTCAATCCATCTCTTCATCTTCATCATTTTCTCCTCGGTACACCATATGCTCCCGGATGTGGCTGATGTCATCTTGCATATCGGAGATGTTCCTCTCCATAGCACCGACCCGGGTGTAGGTGTTGCTGGCCATGTTGTAGGTGTTTCGGGTGCATAAGAGGTTTTCCTGCAAAAGATCATGTAAGCTTTGAAAGTTAGGAAAACCACCCCTTGAGAGGATGATGAGCCCGCATGGCCTTGAAATTGAGGATGAGGACGGATTTGTGGGGCGTGAAGAATGAGAGCCTCCTGTGGGTTCCAAACATGTCCCTGAATCGTTTGAAATCGAATCGTCCCGTCACCCGCCTCGTTGATAATTCCCATTGAGCGGCAAATGACGAGATCCACCTTGCCCGACCATGGACCCTTACGGAAGGACCTTGGCATCTTTTGCACAAAGTTCTTGTAGAGGTGGTAGATCCATCCCCCAAAGAAGATAGGGGTCGGGGTAGTGGCTAGTTAGTTCAGGTGCATGTTTCAGAGGAGCAGGTGTGGAACATCGAGAGGCACACGGTTGTGGATGCAGTATAAGATCGTCAGGTCCCTTAGGTTGACAACACCGGAACTGTCACGCCTTTTGTTGAGGGAGATGCTAAGGACCCTATGAATGTAGCGGTATAGAGGGTCCTGCAACTGTGAGCTCTTGGTTTGGTTTGGATCATATGCACCCTCCCCGATTTGAGACTATGTCGTTTGACGCATATTTTGCGAGATCTCACGGAGACCACCCGTGTTTCCCTCGTCTCCGGCATCTTCTTCAGCAAACAACCCAATAATCGACCCAAACTATGCAATGGAGATTGAGAGTACATTTCCAGCACAATGAAACTCAACCCCCTCCTCATCAAACGGCTCTGCTTTAGCTTTGAATGCAAACGAGCTATAGAAATCCATGTTGTATTCGTGGACCGAATGGAGTCTAGTGCAGAGGGCCGCTCTAAATGGACCCGTGACTAGGTTGTTGAAGCGGTCAATCTGCCCTACTGCTTCCAGGGTGTCTAGGAATACTTGTCTTGGGTTTTCCTCGGGCCTTGCTTGCCTCAAATCATGCTTGATAGTTCCACTCATTCTGGTTGAAGTGCGTGAATTTCTTGGCCATCTGAAAGAAAATACAAAACAATTAGTACGAAACAATAAGTTTCTGAAGAAAACTGAAAATAGCAAGCTGAACACGACCCCGTGGCCAGTGGCCACGCCCCGTGTTCAGATGAAATTAGTTGGCCACGCCCGGGTGTTCGCTGAGCACGGCCCCGTGCTCAGACGTCTGTTTCCCAAAAATCCCATTTTTCGTCCCGGTTCTGAAAACTTTGAAAATTTTTGGTTGAGTAGGGGCGGTTTTCCCCGAAAATAAAACCCCAAGTGTCGTTTTTCCAAAAACAAACCGTTTACCCCTTCAATTTCATCTTTTTCGGTTCAAAAACAAGGGTTTGAGGTTTTTGTTTGAAATTGGGAAAATCTACAAACAATTCAAGTTGATTTACTTCCTATAACATGCAACTATACTACTACTAACAGTTCTAAGAAAAAAATTGAGGTTTGATTCAATTCAAGTTGAAGAACCCTAGATTTTCCCCAAATTTTTGATGTTAAACTACATGCAAATGATTAATCTAGCTAACTATGATGATAGAATCATACCTTGACGTTGTTGAATGGTGGAAGAACGTGAAAATCTGCAGAGATTCGCGAAGGAACCAGAGAGTTTTCGGGGAAACGGGTCGTGTTGAAGTGAAGAATGAAAGGAAAAAGGGGTTTTATCCCGACAGTAGCCGGCCACGGCCCCGTGGGCGGGTAAGAACTGAATTTTTTTTTAGTGCACGTGTAAGTGACATGTTTCCCAAAACTTGGTTTCAGAAATCTTATCGATTTAGAAGCTTTCCCGACGTTCGTTACCTACAAGATATGATGTTGATGCACAAACCTTCGTTTACTCGTCAACCGCTTGTAGCGAGATTTCTTCCTCTTCATCCTCAATGAATCCTTGATAAAGCTTTAGCCGTTGGCCATTGACTTTGAATGGAATTCCATTCCGAGATTTAATTTCAATTGCACCGTGTGGAAAAATATGGGTGATAGAAAAAGGTCCCGACCACCTAGACTTTAATTTACCGGGAAATAATCGAAGGCGTGAATTAAACAATAGAACTTGATCTCTTACCCGAAATTCATTAGGTTTAATATGTTTATCATGCAAATTTTTCATTCTTTCCTTATAAATTTCGGAGTTAGAGTATGCGTGATTCCTTAATTCGTCTAATTCATTTAATTAACAAAATCGATTTTTACCGGCAATTTCTATGTCTAAGTTTACGTTTTTAATTGCCCAGTAGGCTTTGTGCGCTATTTCTACTGGCAAATGACAACTTTTTCCATAGACAAGCTTATATGGGGTGGTACCTATTGTTGTTTTATAAGCAGTTCGAAAAGCCCATAAAGCGTCGTCTAATTTATCGGCCAATTCCTTTTTATTTAACCCTACGGTTTTTTCAAGTATTCTTTTTAAACCTCGATTAGTCACTTCGGCTTGTCCATTTGTTTGAGGGTGATAAGCTACTGAGATCCGGTGATAGACCCCATATCTTGTTAAGATTTTTTCGAGTTGATGGTTACAAAAATGGGTACCCCTGTCACTTATTAATGCTTTTGGAGTTCCAAAACGAGAAAATAATCATTTCAGGAATCTTACCACAACTCTTCCATCATTTGTTGGAAGGGCTTCGGCTTCGGCCCATTTTGACAAGTAATCCACTGCCACAAGTATATATTTGTTTCCTTTCGATGGTGGGAAAGGTCCCATAAAGTCGATTCCCCACACATCAAAAATTTCACAAACAAGAATGCCATTTTGTGGCATTTCGTTTTTGGAAGAAATATTACCTGATCGTTGGCATGCATCACAAGTCTTGACAAGACTTTTGGCGTCCTTGTAAATGGTTGGCCAATAAAATCCCGAATCAAATACCTTTCATGCGGTATTAGCGGCACCATGATGTCCTCCGTATGGACCTTCATGACAATGGCGGAGAATTCTTCTTGCTTCACCACCATGTACGCATCGTCGAATAAGTTGGTCGGCACACATTTTGAAAAGATATGGGTCTTCCCAAAAGTAATGTTTGACATCGGCAAAGAATTTTTTTCTTTGATGATGCGACCATCCTTTTGCGACTATTCCACTAGCTAAGTAGTTAGCATAGTCGGCGTACCATGGCTCTTCTCGGTATTCCACCATTTCTAGGGATTTTTGTTGGGAATTTTTAATTGATTAGCTCGTCCCTAGTTGCCTCCAAAGCTGGATCTTCCAAATGGGAAAGATGATCTGCAGCAGTGTTTTCTGCTCCTCTTTTATTTTTTATTTCAATGTCAAATTCTTGGAGGAGTGGAATCCATCATCCTTGTCGAGAAAAGCATATTCCAAAACTTTTGGGAGTTCTTTGAGCTCAAGTGGTGGGTCTTTAGGAGACTCCATATTTGGTTGCTCATGTTGGTCAAGAACCAAAAAGGTTTGTTCAATGGCGACCTCTTCTTCAACAAAGTGGTCAATTTCTTTTTCCGTATCGGGTGGCTCATCTTCATCTTCGATTAGGGGGTCATCATTGCCGATTGGATATTTCATTGAACACTCAAGATCGACACTTCGTTTGAATGCCCCTAATTGAATGGGTAGAATGTTAAGCTTCTGATTTTTCAAAGCTTCGTGTGTTTTCACAAAAAGGTTGTCCCAACACTAGTGGAGCGTCATCAAGGATGTCACACCCCAACCGATGGCGGAAACATCGGGGAGCGGCACTAAGCGAAACAGATTGTCCAAGAGAAATCCATAACAACTAAATTACCGGATAATTAACATTATGTCCCATACCATAACTTATCAAATAAAGCAGTAATTACAGACATAGATATCCCAAAGACAAATCATAGTTTCGACAACTCAAAATATTAATTGTTTTGTTTCTAGACTCTTCCTAACTTGGTTCCATATAGCAAGCATCCTAGCATCTCAAACACCTGTCACATATGTTAAAATAGAGGTCAATACACATAGTGTAAAGGTGAGCATACAAGTTTAGTAGTATAATAGTAGCGAAAGCGAGTTTATGCATAACCAGCATGTGACAAGTATAATGCGAAACAAGTAGGTTATCGACAATGAAATATGCACAGACGTGACTGCGAGTTGTAGAATGCGCAACACATATCACCACTGTGACACGTGAAGAAAGGCCCTTAACAACCCCTGTCCACGACAGGTGCTGAGTCCAAACTATAGTACTATCTTTGCTAAGGTGTCAGGCAACAATCACTGTGTAAACATAACATACTAGCATTCACCGAGTAACATGTATAACATGCAGAACGGTTAGCATATAAAAGTGCATTTGTGTTGTGTGATCGATGTGATTTAATGTAAGTAACGTATGTAACACCCAAAAGTGCGTAAAGCAAAAAGGGATCGAGTATACTCACAGATTGTGTTTAGTAAATAAACACTCTCTTGGATTGAAGGGAGCGCTGGAAAGTTAGCCTGATTACAGAACGATAGCATAAGCGATAAACAGTGCGTAAAAACGAGGCGAGTGAGACAAGTGACGGATAGTCATCCGATCGGATGACCGTCTGGACGGACGGTCATCCGGACGGATGAACATTCGGTCGGATGGCCACTCGTCTGGGATGGATGTGTTTGTGTATGATGTGACTTTGAAGTTTTCGTTGTAGCATTTTATAAAACAAGAAGTAATCCTACCATTCAGGTCGTTTGGTCGGACGGTCATCTGGACGGATGGCCGTCCGCTAGGATGGCGATCCAAGTGGAGGGTACATGTTGGAACTTGGTTGAAATTGTTTAAGTGTTGAATCATCATAGGTCATCCGGTCGGATTGTCGTTCAGTTGGATGGCTATCCGATCGGACGGTGATCCGTTCAGTAACTTGTTCGTTCTGATACTTGTAAAAATTGGTTAAGTTTGAAAAGTTTTGCGATTGCACCGAGACGGTATGACAGCGTATCAAACAACGGAACCCTATCAAGTCCAGGTCATCCGATCGGATGGGAATCACCCCGTCCGATCAGTTAACTGTTCTTGACGGTCATTCATGTTTAACCCATGAATCGGTTGTCTCTTTGATAGAAATCCGTTCCTGAACCGACACTTCACATGAGAAGGAGTAGAAGGCCTGAATAAGCTCAGATTCTACCGGTTTTTGGTGAAAAGCTGAGAAAATTGAGGAAAAGTTTGAAACACTTTGATTATGTTTAGTTTTAGGAGAAATTAGTGTTAAAACATTGTAGAAATCCTTTGGATCTGAGTCGTTCTTGGTGGAATAAGGTCATACTTTGGTGTTCTTGGGAACCCATGATGACATCACCCTAAAACACCCCAAATCCACTGATTTCATGGTGAAAAGTTAAGATTTGATGGTGAAAATGATGAAGAAGTGTGTGTAGATCATAGAAGAACAAGATTTGAGGTAGAAACTTACAAGAATCGCGAGGAATCGAGAGAAAATAGCCCAAGTGCGTGCTGGTCGGAGGAGGAGCTGTCACATCACTATTCATGATGTGACAGGTGCTATTTATTAGCAAGAGAGGTGATGGTGTGGTGTGAGGTGATGGATCGAAGGGCGGTTCGATCGGATGGCCATCCGATCGGATGGTCATCCGGACGGATGACCATTCGATCGAATGGTCATTTGATCGGATGGGTTTGGTGAGTTGGTTTTCGACGTTTCGTTTCGTGGGTTGAGCGTTGGAATGTGATGCGAGTAAGTGATGCGATAATATCACCCATTAATTACACAAGTAACCTAACTACTAAAGAACATAAATATAATCCTTAAATCTCGAGTTTGCGATGAGATTACATTGTGATAGAGTTGTGATTGCGTTTGCGATTAATCACCTCAACATAAATATTGTCACACCCCAACCGATGGCGGAAACATCGGGGCATGGCACTGAGCGAAACAGATTGTCCATGAGTATCCATAACAACTATTCATTACCAGATAATTAAAACGTCATGTCCCATAACACAACATGTCCAAATAAAACAGTTATTACAAATAATAGTCTCATAAACAAATACTGCTCCGACGACTCAGATTTAAGCGTGACATAACTAGACCCCTAGCTTGATTCATCAATGCACAGCAATCCCTAACATCTTAAGCACCTGTCACATACGTTAAAATAAAGTCAATACACATAGTGTAAAGGTGAGCATACAAGTTTGATATAGCATAATAGAGTTCGAAAACGTTTACGCTTAACCAGCATGTACAACATATAATGTGAAGCATGTAAGTTATCGACAAAGATCCTATCAATACCAATGACTGCGAGTAGCGAGTGCGCATCACATGTTCACCACTGCGAACACGTGAAGTATTGTCCTTAACAACCCCTGAGTGAATAGGTGCTGAGTCCAAACTATAGTATTATCGTTGCTACGGCAGGTAGACAGCAATCAATGTGTAAACATAACAAACAGGCATTCATCGAGTCATGTATAACATGCATTAACGGTCAGCGTATAAATAGTGTTTGCGTTGTGTGTTCGATGTGATTTAGAATAAGTAACGTATGTAACACCCAAAAGTGAATAAAGCAAAAGGGAATCGAGTATACTCATAGATAGCGTTTAATTTAATAAACACTGCCTTGGATTGAAGGGAGCGCTTGAGAGTTTAGCCTGAACAGTTAACGTTAGCATAAACGATGAGCGGCGCGTAAAACAGTGAGAGAGTACCAAGTATCGGATGGTAATCCGATCGGAGGGCCATTCGATTGGATTGACACCTCGTTTGGTAAGGATGTGTTTGTGTATGATGGTTTGTCCTTTGAAGTTTTCATTGTAGCATTTTGAAAATAGAGAAGTATCTCTGCCCTTCAGGTCGGTCGATCGGACGGCGGTTCGATCGGACGGCGATCTGATTGGCGAGGCTTCTCAGTTGAGAACAAGTTCACAGCAGCACGGTCACTCAATCGGATGGCTATCCGATCGGGTGGCAATCCATTAGTTACTGGTGATCTTTGAAAATTGAAAATAATTAAGTGTCAAAGTCCCAAACATCACACGATCAGATGGTCGTTCGATCGGATGGCAATCCCATCGGATGGTAATCCGTTCGACGTTCAGATCCTTGAAAAGTTTGAATAAAAGTTTAAGTGTTGAACCAAGTGCAACCCGATCGCATGGCCGGTCGATCGGATGGCAATATCCGTCCCAACGATCTGATCGTCTTGACACTTGATTTTGTTGAAGTTTGCAGTTCTGATCGAGACGTTATGACATCTTGCTTAAACAACAGAAACCTCATCTCGACCCAAGTGACCCGATCGAACAGGAATCACCCTAGTCCGACCAGTTCACGGTTCGAGACAGTTGTTTATGTTCAACCCGAAATCAGTAGTCTCTTAGACAGAATTCAGATCTGGAACTAACACATCACTAAGAATAAGTAGAAGATCAGAACAAGCTTCGATTCTATCGGTTTTGAGTGCATTGAGTGTAAAAGAGTTGAAAGAAAGTTGGAAAACCTTCTTTCAATCCTTTTAACCATGAATAAGTGTAGATCTATGGGAAAACATTGATTAATCTTGTGGAAATCCTTCAGATCTAAGTTGTTCTTTGGTGGAATGAAGCTAAACTTTGAAGTTCATAAGAACTCCATGATGACATCATCATAGAACACCTCAAATCCGGTGATTTCACGGTTAAAAGTTAAGATTCAAAGGTGAAAATGATGTAGAAGTGCGTGTAGATCATAGAAGTACAAGATTTAGGTTGGAAACTTACAAGAATCGAGAGAAATCGAGAGAAATGAGAGCTTGAGTGCGCCTGGTCGAACAAGGACCTGTCATATCACAAATGATGTGACAGGTGGGTATTTATAGGGTTTCCCAAAAAGGAAAGTGGTGAGGTGTCGGGTCGATCGGGTGCCAACTCGATCGGGTGGCCACTCGATCGGTTGGCCACTCGATCCTGGTGTCCGACGCGACGAGTTTTGGCGTCTTGATTCGTGTGTCGAGCGTTGCGATGCGATTCGAGTGAGCGATGCGATAATATTACTCATTAGTTACACAAATAACATAACTACTATATCTAACATACAATCACTATAATTAACCTGTGTTTAGCGTTTGCGATTCGATTGCGATGCGATAGATTGCGATTTCGATTAACACCTCAACATAAACATAACATGCACAAGTAACACATAAATAGCACACACGCGTAAAACAATATCCAGAACACATAATTCGAGTTGCGAACGCGATAGCGATAAGCGATAAATTGATTAAACATGCGATTAGTATGCGATTAAACCTCGATTATTAATAGATACTCCACATAACACAACTAAAGCAAATAAATAAATAGATTCGATTACAAGTCAAAGAAGTCAAAACAGTAGTTGAGCATGGAGTGACAGATCGCAATTAGCAATCTCTTCTTCCTTTGACTTCAATCTTGACTTTGACTTTGTCTTTCGAAACACGGGGTGTTACAGCCTCCCCTACTTAAGGGAATTTCATCCCGAAATTAGGCTTTAGCCATAACAAACAAATGCGGGTACTTCGCCTTCATGTCGCTTTCGAGTTCCCAGGTGAACTCGGCGCCTCGTTTGCCTTCCCAGTGAACCTTCACAATGGGAATGCGTGTGCGTCTGAGTACCTTGGTTTCTCGTCCCACGATCTCGACAGGCTTTTCCACGAAGTGTAATGTTTCATCCACTTGTAGGTCTTCAAGAGGAACATGTAATTCCTGGTCGGCCAAGCACTTTCTGAGGTTCGAAACGTGGAAAGTCGGGTGGACGTTACTCAGTTCCTCTAGTAGTTCGAGTCTGTAGGCCACTTTTCCAATCCTTTCTAGAATCTTAAAGGGTCTAACATATCGAGGCGCGAGCTTTCCTTTCTTGCCGAATCTGATCACCCCCTTCCAATGTGCAACCTTTAGGAGTACGTGATCGCCAACGTCAAATTCAAGGGGCTTGCGGCGTCTATCAGCGTAACTTTTCTGTCGGCTCCGAGCTTTCAATAGATTGTCTCGAATTTGGAGGATTTTGTCTGTCGTTTCTTGCAACAGCTCAGGACCGGTAATTTGCGTGTCTCCGACCTCGTGCCGTACAATAGGCGATCGACATTTCCTTCCGTATAAAGCCTCAAATGGTGCCATTTGAATGCTGGAATGATAACTGTTATTGTACGAGAATTCGACCAAAGGTAAGTACGCGTCCCAATTGCCACCGTTATCTATGACACACGAACGGAGCATGTCTTCAAGGGTGCGGATCGTTCTTTAAGTCTGACCGTCGGTTTGGGATGGAAAGCGGTACATAGGTTAAGAGTAGTACCGAGAGCATGTTGAAACGTTTCCCAACAACGCGAGGTAAACCGACCATCGTGGTTAGAGATGATGTCACGAGGCGTCCCATGTCGACTAATGATCTCGTTGGTGTAGATTCGGGCTAATTTTTCTACCTTAAAGTCTTCTCGTATCGGCAGGAAGTGAGCTGACTTGGTCAAACGGTCAACCACAACCCAAATGCTATCATGACCAGATTGAGTACGCGGAAGTTTCGTTATGAAGTCCATAGCTATACTCTCCCATTTCCACATCGGGATCTCGGGTTGAACGAGTAAGCCAGAGGGTCTTTGATGCTCAGCCTTGACCTTGGAACATGTCAGGCATTTCAAAACATAGATTGCGATATCCTTCTTCATGCCCGACCACCAGTACTTATAGCGCATGTCCCGGTACATCTTGTCGGCACCGGGATGAATAGAATATCGAGATTTGTGGGCTTCGTCCATCAGAAGTTGTCGCAAGCTCGTACGCTTGGGAATCCAAATTAGATCCAAATAATGAAAGATACCATTCGATTTATTCTCGAGTTGGGCGCCATCGTTTAGAATCCTTCCCTTCTTCAAAGTTCGCTCGGTAAAACAAGCATGCTGCGCGTCACGGATAAGAGCTTCGAGATTAAACTGGGCTTGGGAATTACGAACACTAAGCAAGTAACTTAGTCGACTGAGAGCATCGGCAACAACATTTTCTTTGCCTGGATGGTAACAGATCTCACAGTCGTAATCGTTGAGTAGTTCTACCCACCGACGTTGACGCGTATTCAGTTCTTTCTGGTCAAAGATATGTTGTAGGCTCCTATGATCGGTGAAGATCGTACACTTGGTACCATAAAGGTAGTGTCGCCAAATCTTTAACGCAAAAACCTTGTCTCGTTGCATAAGAACACAACCAAGACCAAGGTTCGAGGCATCGCAGTAAACTACGAAGTTGTCATTCCGTCGGGAAGTGAGAGCACAGGAGCATTGCAAAGCATAGCCTTGAGGGCATGAAAGGCTTCCTCTTGTTTAGTTCCCCACACAAAAGGTTTATCCTTATGCGTAAGAAAGGTAAGCGGCACGGCGATCTTAGAGAAACCTTCGATAAAATGGCGATAATAGCCTACCAGTCCGAGAAAAGAACGGACTTCAGACGGATTTTTGGGTGTAACCCAACTCTTAACAGCTTCGATCTTCGCAGGGTCAACGTGGATACCTTGACTATTGACAATGTGACCCAGGAATTGGACCTCCTCCAGCCAAAATTCACACTTGGAGAACTTGGCATAGAGACGGTTTCCCTGGAGCAACTCAAGAACCAAACGTAGATGCTGCGAGTGTTCGGCTTTTGATTTGGAATAGATCAGGATATCGTCGATGAATACGATTACGAAGCGATCAAGGAAGGGTTTGCAAACTCAATTCACTAATTCCATGAAGACTGTAGGAGCGTTAGTCAAACCAAAAGGCATGACAATGAACTCGTAATGACCATAGCGGGTTCGAAAAGCGGTTTTGGGAATATCCTTCTCTTGAATGCGTAACTGGCGATAGCCTAAACGTAGATCGATCTTGGAAAAACATGTAGCACCTTGTAGCTGATCAAACAAATCGTCGATTCGAGGCAAGGGATAGCGATTCTTGATTGTCAACTTATTCAACTCCCTATAATCGATGCACATCCGAAATGAACCATCCTTCTTTTTGACGAAAAGGACAGGCGCGCCCTATGGAGAGGTGCTAGGGCGAATAAAGCCTTTATCAAGAAGTTCCTGGAGCTGACTCGAGAGTTCGCGCATTTCAGAAGGGGCGAGGCGGTAAGGCGCTTTAGCAATAGGGTTAGCTCAAGGAATGAGGTCGATACTAAAGTCGATATCACGACTCGGAGGCAGTCCCGGAAGATCGTCGGGGAAAACGTTAGGAAATTCACAAATGGATTGCCTCCTTAACTTCCTTTTTCTCCGCTACTACAATGTGCGCCAAGAAAGCTTGGTATTCCTTGCGGAGATACTTGCTAGCTTGAACACACGACATGAGTTGGAGTTTCTTCGACGCGACTTCACCATAAACACACAATTGATCACCATTAGCGAGCGAGAATCGATTCATCTTATCATAGCAAACAACTTCAGCATGGTTTTCACGCAGAAAGTCCATGCCTATTATGACGTCAAAACTACCGAGCTGCATCGGAATAAGGTCGATAGAGAATATGTGATTGTTGAGTTCGAGAGTACAATCACGTAGAACAAAATTTAAGGCGACGGTTCTTCCGGTGGTGACTTCAACATCGAACGTCGAGGGGAGATGAGCGCGCTTACGATTGAGGAGCTTTTCGAATTCAAACGATACAAAACAGTTATCTGCTCCAGTATCAAATAAACACGTAGCATATATACCATTCACGAGAAACGTACCATTAACCACATTGTTATCGGCTTGAGCCTGGCAGACGTTAATGTTGAAAGCACGTCCGCAGGCTGCTGGTTGTTGCTGCTGTTGCTGAGGCTGCTGCTGGGGCTGCTGCTGTTGTGGCTCTTGCTTGACCACTCGGTTCGGGCACATGTTAGCGAAATGGTTGGGATCACCACACGCATAGCAAGCTCTAGCATTGACCGCGGGTTCATGAGCCGCTTGATGGCCTTGAGGAGCAGTAAGTAGAGCTTGTTGAGCAGGAGCTTGACCTTGTGTTGGAGCAGGGTTTTGACGTGGACCTGTACGGCAGTTGGCGGTGAAATGGTCGTACATGTTGCAATGTGCACGGTATCTTCAAGCGATTCCCATAGGGTGGTGATAAGTGCAAGTAGGGCAAACCGGGTAAGGACCAGTATACGCGCGCTTTGCTGGTGGTGCGTTGGTAACCGGGGCCGCTACTTGGCGGCGTTGAGGTTGCTGGGGAGCTGGAACTGATTGGAGCGGGGCAGTAGTGGTCACAACACAGTTCTTGTTGCTGGAACTGCTGTTGTTCTTTCTCTTGCGTCTCGTGAGCTTGGATGACTGAGGAGCGGTGGCGGTTTCAGTGGTTGAAGCAGTGGTAGCTTGATGCAGATTCTTGGGAGCTTTATCCCAGACTCCAGACTTGACTCGCTTGTCGTTGATCTAAGCAGCGAGCAAGTAGGTTTCTTCAATCGTTGTCGTCTTTGCAGCTTGAACGAAATCAGCCACACAAACCGGAAGAGCACGGATATACTTCTTGATGGCAATATCGGGAGTCTTGACTTGGTCCGGACAGATTATACTCAACTGCTTGAAGCGCGCAGTCAAACCAGCGTTGTCACCATCTTTCTGCTTAATTTGCCAGAATTCATCTTCCAACTTTTGGTGCTCATGGGGAGGGCAGAACTCTTGCATCATCAGGTCCTTCAACTCATCCCATGATAGCCCGTAAGCTGCATCATTTCCGCGTTTATTTCTCTTGGTCGTCCACCGGTCTAAAGCGCGGGACTGGAAGACGCCAGTTGCGTTGAGAGTACGGAGATTGTCAGGACAGCTACTCTGACACAAGGTGACTTCGATAGAATCAAACCATTGGAACATGGCCGTAGGACCATCTTCACCAGTAAACTCTTTCGGTCCGCAGGCTTTGAACTGTTTGAAGCTGAAAGCAGCTTTGGGAGTATCGGTCCTGGACTCTTCAGAAGATTTGCTAGCGTTTTCATTCAACTCGCTAACAATGTGGGGGATAACCTTCGCCATTTACTTAGCAACGAGGGCGGCGATGCGTTTGTCATCATGATTGCGGTGAGTGGAGCGAGAATGAAACGATTCGAATGATGACATTGTCTGCAACACACAGCGCCATAGGATTCAAAACGCTATTTCGATTATTCCTAGTATAGTCTAGCGATTCACCATAAAGCTCAGGAACACGTAGTCACATAAACACAGAATCACATAAGCTCATAAACACATAGGCACATAATCACGTAAGGCACAGAAGCTCGTAAGCACGTAAGGCACAGAAGCACATAAGGCAGTCAGAACACAGAAACCTTACTATATGTTGCACGTATTCCCTATCCTTCACAGCACGTATAACGATTAAATACAGCGATTGCGAGTAGCGAACAACGATTGCGAATAATGACCAGCGATTTGTTTGCATTTTGAGATAGATGTGCAGTGAGAATCGTGCGCGTTGATCAAAATGGGAAGCGAAAAGCGTGTATATTATCAAAATCGAACAAGTAAACACACAAAATTCACATAAAATCGATAAATCACAGAGTTGGCAGTAGCAAATCCAGAATCGAAACACATAAAATCGATGATAGATTGTCTGGGTGCGAGACATTGACTACCCAAAGTGATTCGACTATTCACAAGGACCTTAAGTGCACACTTTGGCCTTCGGGACTGTGCTCTCGCTTCAATTTGAGCAATTGGCACGCATCCCTCCAGTTACAGTGTGTCCTCAAGTCGTTGGAGTCCGTCGAGACTTTGGTGAGAGTTTTGTAAAACCTCGTTAAAGAGTAGAACGAGTCATCAAGGTTCGGGTTTCACCCCTAACTTAGCGACTATGTTCCTACTTGCGTGATGAAATCACGAGATAGATAAGGAGATTTGCATCGAAGTACGGATTTCACTCCTGATTCAACGCAAATTCTCTTGTTTTATAGCAAAAATAGCAGTTCGAACGAGTAATCTGGTCGAGAGTTTGCGGTTTTCACACCTAATATTAACCAGATCATTCGTTTGTGTGTGAAATCAGCCTTAGGAAAGGCTGATCTTGCGCGGAACTGTGGTATACGATGTTCGCGCAAGTGTGTTGAGTACAGCGAGTTCGAGCGAGAAATAGCGAGTAAGCTTGTACAAAACCCCTACTAGCATGCACAAGTCGGTCTGTTGGTACTTAGACTATAGACTAGGTCGTTCTAAGACATCGACCCGGACTAGGTCGAGTCTTACCTAATTCCCTATAGTTATGGCTCTGATACCAATCTGTCACACCCCAACCGATGGCGGAAACATCAGGGCATGGCACTGAGCGAAACAGATTGTCCATGAGTATCCAAATAATTGTCTCATAAACAAATATTGCTCCGACGACTCAGATTTAAGTGTGACATAACTAGAGCCCTAGCTTGATTCATCAAAGCACAGCAATCCCTAGCATCTTAAGCAGTTGTCACATACGTTAAAATAAAGTCAATACACATAGTGTAAAGGTGAGCATACAAGTTTGATATAGCATAATAGAGTTCGAAAACGTTTACGCTTAACCAGCATGTACAACGTATAATGTGAAGCATGTAAGTTATCGACAAAGATCCTATCAATACCAATGACTGCGAGTAGCGAGTGCGCATCACATGTTCACCACTGCGAACACGTGAAGTATTGTCCTTAACAACCCCTGATTGAACAGGTGCTGAGTCCAAACTATTGTACTATCGTTGCTAAGGCAGGTAGACAACAATCAATGTGTAAACATAACAAACCGGCATTCATCGAGTCACGTATAACATTCATTAACGGTCAGCGTATAAATAGTTTTTGCATTGTGTGTTCGATGTGATTTAGAATAAGTAACGTATGTAACACCCAAAAGTGCATAAAGTAAAAACGGATCGAGTATACTCACAGATAGCGTTTAATTTAATAAACACTGCCTTGGATTGAAGGGAGCGCTTGAGAGATTAGCTTAAACAGTTAACGATAGCATAAACGATGAGCGGCGCGTAAAACGGTGAGAGAGTACCAAGTATCGGATGGTAATAAGATCGGATGGCAATTCGATCGGACGGCCAGTCGATCGGATGTCAATCCGTTCGGATGATCATCCGATCAGATGGCCATTCGATTGATTAATCTTGTGGAAATCCTTCAGATCTAAGTTGTTCTTTGGTGGAATGAAGCCAAACTTTGAAGTTCATAAGAACTCCATGATGACATCACCCTAGAACACTTCAAATCCGGTGATTTCACAGTTAAAAGTTAAGATTCAAAGGTGAAAATGATGTAGACGTGCGTGTAGCTCATAGAAGTACAAGATTTAGGTTGGAAACTTACAAGAATCGAGAGAAATCGAGAGAAATGAGAGCTTGAGTGCGCTGTTCGAACAAGGACCTGTCACATCACAAATGATGTGACAGGTGGGTATTTATAGGGTTTCCCAAAAAGGAAAGTGGTGAGGTGTCGGGTCGATCGGGCGGTAACTCGATCGGGTGGCAGCCTGATCGGGTGGCAACTCGATCGGATGACAATCCGATCGGATGGCAATCCGATCCGATGGCCACTGGATCGATTGGCCAATCGATCCTGGTGTCCGGCGCGACGAGTTTTGGCGTTTCGATTCGCGTGTCGAGCGTTGCGATGCGATTCGAGTGAGCGATGCGATAGTATTACCCATTAGTTACACAAATAACATAACTACTATATCTAACAT
Organism: Helianthus tuberosus; assembly: GCA_030545235.1. Taxonomy (NCBI): domain Eukaryota; kingdom Viridiplantae; phylum Streptophyta; class Magnoliopsida; order Asterales; family Asteraceae; genus Helianthus; species Helianthus tuberosus. The sequence continues at coordinate 194,799,526 of CM060442.1, read as the reverse complement.
ACAATCACTATAATTAACTTGCATTTAGCGTTTGCGATTCGATTGCGATGCTATAGATTGCGATTGCGATTTCGATTAACACCTCAACATAAACATAACATGCACAAGTAACACATAAATAGCACACACACGTAAAACAATATCCAGAACACATAATTCGAGTTGCGAACGCGATAGCAATAAGCGATAAATTGATTAAACATGCGATTAGTATGCGATTAAACCTCGATTATTAAAAGATACTCCACACAATACAACTAAAGCAAATAAATAAATAGATCCGATTACTAGTCAAATAAGTCAAAACAGTAGTTGAGCAAGGAGTGACAGATCGCAATTAGCAATCTTTTCTTCATTTGACTTCAATCTTGACTTTGACTTTGACTTTCGAAACACGGGGTGTTACAAATATAACATGCACAAGTGACACATAATAGCACACATACGTAAAACAATATCCATAACCAGTAATTCATGTTGCGATGCGATAGCGATGCGATTAGCGATAAGTCGATTAGCGATTAAACTGCGATTTATAGCATATACTCCACATAATACAACTAACGTATCATAAAATTAAAGTGTCGATTACAAGTCAAGGAGTACAATCAATAATTAAGCAAGGAGTGACAGATCGCATTTAGCAATCTTTTCTTCCTTTGACTTTGACTTGTACTTTGACTTCAAAACGCGGGTTGTTACATCCTCCCCTACGAACTATTGTGGGTACTTTGCCTTCATGTCACTTTCGAGTTCCCAAGTGAACTCGGCGCCGCGTTTGCCTTCCCAGCGAACTTTCACAATGGGAATGCATGAGCGTTGGAGTACCTTGGTTTTTTGGCCCATGATCTCGACAGGCTTTTCCACGAAGTGTAATGTTTCGTCCACTTGTAGATCCTCAAGAGGGACATGTAATTCCTGGTCGGCCAGACACTTTTTGAGGTTCAAAACGTGGAAAGTCGGGTAGACGTTACTAAGTTCTTCCGGTAGTTCGAGTCTGTAGGCCACTTTGCCAATTCTTTCCAAAATTTTAAAAGGGTCCAACATATCGAGGCGCGAGCTTTCCTTTCTTGCCAAATCTGATCACCCCCTTCCAAGGCGCAACCTTTAGGAGTACGTGATCGCCAACGTCAAATTAAAGGGGCTTGCGGCGTCTATCGGCGTAACTCTTTTGTCGACTCCGAGTTTTCAGCAGATTGTCTCGAATTTGGAGGATTTTTTCAGTCGTTTCTTGCAACAACTCAGGACCGGTAATTTGCGTATCTCCGATCTCGTGCCATACAATAGACGATCGACATTTCCTTCCGTATAATGCCTCAAATGGTGCCGTTTGGATGCTAGAGTGATAACTGTTATTGTACGAGAATTCGACTAAAGGTAAATGCGAGTCCCAATTACCACCGAAATCTATAACACACGAGCGTAGCATGTCTTCTTGGGTACGAATCGTGTGTTCAGTCTGACCGTCGGTCTGGGGATGGAATGCGGTACTGAGATTGAGAGTAGTAACGAGAGCAGATTGAAACGTTTCCCAGAGACGTGAAGTAAAACGACCATCGCGGTCATAGATGATGTCACGAGGTGTCCCGTGTCGACAAATAACTTCGTCGGTGTAGATTCGTGCTAATCGTTCTACCTTATAGTCTTCCTGTATCGGTAGAAAGTGAGCAGATTTGGTGAGATGGTCAACGATAACCCAGATGCTGTCGTGTCCTGATGGCGTGCGCGGAGGCTTCATTATAAAATCCATAGCTATACTCTCCCATTTCCACATCGGGATTTCGGGTTGGACGAGTAAGCCAGAGGGGCGTTGATGTTCAGCCTTGACTTTCGAATAAGTCAGGCATTTCGAAACATAGATAGCGATATCTCTCTTCATGCCCGGCCACCAGTACTTGTAGCGAAGGTCCTGGTACATCTTATCGGCACCGGGATGAATGGAGTATCGAGACTTGTGAGCTTCGTCTAGCAGAATTTGTCGTAAATTGGTGCGCTTGGGAATCCAAATTCGGTCCAGATAATGGAATATACCATTTGATTTATTCACCAGTTGTTCGCCATTATTGATGATCATTTCCTTCTTCAAGGTGCGTTTGGTAAAATAAGCATGTTGGGCGTCATGGATAAGAGGTTCGAGATTGTGCTGGGCTTGAGTATTACTAACGCTATGCAAATAGCTTCGTCGTCTGAGAGCATCGGCAATGACGTTTGCTTTGCCTGGATGGTAACGAATCTCACAGTCGTAATCGTTGAGGAGTTCAACCCATCGGCGTTGGCGCATATTCAACTCTTTTTGGTTAAAGATGCGTTGTTACGCTCTTTTGGTCGGTGAAGACCGTACACTTGGTACCGTAAAGGTAGTGTCGCCAAATCTTCAATGCAAAAACAACTGCACCAAGCTCGAGATCGTGGATTGTATAGTTCTTCTCGTGGATCTTGAGCTGACGAGATGCGTACGCGATAACCTTGTCCCATTACATAAGAACACCACCGAGACCGAGGTTAGAGGCATCGCAATAGACTACGAAGTCGTCGTTTCCATCAGGTAATGAGAGTACGGGAGCATTGCAAAGCATAAGTTTCAGGGTTTGAAAGGCCTCCTCTTGTTCAGTTCCCCAAACAAAAGGTTTGTCCTTGTGCGTAAGCGAGGTAAGCGGTACAACGATCTTCGAGAAATCAGCGATGAATTGGCAATAGTAACCCGCCAATCCGAGAAAAGAACGAACTTCGGACGGGTTCTTTGGTGTAACCCAACTCTTAACAGCTTCGATCTTCGAAGGATCGACATGGATACCTTGACTATTGATAATGTGACCGAGGAATTGAACCTCCTTAAGCCAGAATTCACACTTGGAGAACTTGGCATAGAGATGGTTTCCCTGGAGTAACTCAATAAGCAAACGGAGATGTTGCGCGTGTTTGGCTTTTGACTTGGAATAGATCAGGATATCATAGATAAACACGATGACGAAGTGGTCAAGAAAGGGTTTACACACGCGAATCATTAGATCCAACTGCGGGGGCGTTAGTTAAACCAAAGGGCATAACTACAAACTCGTAGTGGCCGTATCGGGTTCGGAAAGCGGTTTTAGATATATCCTACTCTTGAATTCGTAATTGGTGATAGCCTGAGCGTAAATCAATCTTCGAGAAACACATAGCACCTTGTAGTTGATCAAACAAATCATTGATTCGAGGCAGGGGATAGCGATTCTTGATGGTAAGCTTATTCAATTCCATGTATTCGATGCACATCCGGAACGATCCATCCTTCTTTTTGATGAAAAGGATAAGCGCGCCCCATGGAGAGGTGCTAGGGCGAATGAAGCCTTTATCAAGCAGTTCCTGGAGCTGACTCGAGAGTTCGCGCATTTCAGAAGGAGCTAGACGATAGGGCGCTCTAGCAACAGGAATTGCCCCAGGAATGAGGTCGATTCGAAAATCGATATCACGAGTGGGCGGTAGACCAGGTAAATCATCAGGAAAGACGTTAGGAAAATCACGAACCACATGCACCTTGTCTATTGCCTTAACTTCCTTTTCCTATGCTACTATGATGTGTGCCAAGAAAGCTTGGTATTCCTTGCAGAGATACTTGCTAGCTTGGACACACGACATGAGTTGTAATTTCTTCGAATCATTTTATCAAAACAGACAATTTCAGCATGATTCTCCTGAAGGAAATCCATGCCTACTACGACATCAAAGCTTTCGAGCTGCATCGGAAAAATATTGATCGAAAAAACGTGACTGTTGAGTTCTAGAGTACAGTCACGCAGAAGGGAACTAACAGTGACGGTTCTTCCAGTGGCAACTTCTACGTCGAATGTTGATGGGAGGTTAACGCGTTTACAGTTTAGGAGCCTTTCGAATTCGAACGATACAAAACAGTTATCGGCTCCAGTATCAAAGAAACACGAAGCGTATATACCATTTAAGAGAAACGTACCATTAACCACGTTGTTGTCTGCCTGAGCCTGACGGGCATTAATGTTGAAGACTCGCCCGCGGGCTACTTGCTGCGCTGGCTGCTGCTGTTGGTGTTGTTGCTGCTTTGGTTGCTGCTGCTGTTGTGGCTCTTGCTTCACCACTCTGTTTGGGCAGACATTTGCGAAGTGGTTGGGATCACCACACGCAAAGCAGGCTCTTGCATGAGCAGGAGCTGCTTGTTGTCCCTGAGGAGCGGGTAGAGCAGGAGCTTGAACTTGAGCTGGGGCTTGGCGAGGACCGGTACGGCAGTTAGCTGTGAAGGGGCCGTACAGGTTGCAGTGAACGCAAAATCGACACACGATTCCAACCGGGTGATGATAGGTACAAGTAGGGCAGGGCGGGGTGTGGACCAGTTTATGCACGCTTGTCCGGCGGTGCATTGGCCACTGGCACCGCTACTTGGCGGTTCTGAGGTTGCGGTTGGGCAGGTACAGCTTGGCGTGGAGCGGCGGTTACTGCACAGTTCTTGTTGCTGGAGTTGTTGTTCTTTCTCTTGCGGCGTGAAGACTTGGAAGTTTGCGGCGCGGCGGTTTCAGCGGTGGGAGCAGTGGTGACTTGATGAAGACACTTGGTAGGTTTATCAAAGTAACCAGCCAATACTCGCTTGTCGTTGATCTCGGCAGCGAGTAGGTAAGTCTCTTCGATAATTGTCGTCTTCGCAGTTTGAACGAAGTCAGCAACACAATCCGGTAAGGCACGAATGTATTTCATGATCGTCATTTCAGGTGTTGCCACCTGGCTTGGACAAATGATACTTAGCTGCTTAAAGCGAGCTGTCAGACTGGCGTTGTTGCCACCATCTTGCTTGATGTTCCAAAATTCGTTCTCCATCTTTTGGAGCTCATGGGGTGGGCATAATTCCTTCATCATGAGTTCCCTCAACTCATCCCAAGTAAGCCCATAGGCTGCGTTGTGCCCACACTTGTTCCTTTCGGCTGTCCACCAATCCAGAGCCCTGGATTGGAAGACGCCTGTTGCGTTGACAGTGCGTAGGTGACCGGGACATCTGCTCTGGCGTAGTGTGACTTCAATTGAGTCGAACCATTGAAACATAACGCTTGGTCCGTCTTCGCCTGTGAAGTCTTTTGGACCGCAGGCCTTAAACTGCTTAAAGCTGAAAGTACCTTTAGGTGAGTCAGTCCTTGACTCCTCGGAGGACTTGTTAGTGTTTTCATGAAGCTCGCTGACAATTTGCGGAATGACCTTGGCCATGTGCTTTGCGACTAGAGCAGCGATGCGTTTGTCCTCATGGTTTCGGCGAGAGTTGCGAGCGGTGTGCGATCCAAATGACGACATTGTCTGCAAAAGACATCGTCACAGGACTCAGACACAATTTCGGTTAACCCTAGTATAGTCTACTGATTTCTCCCAAAAGCTACTTTATATAAAACACAGGAACACTTCTAATCACACAGTCACGTAGGCACATAATCCACAGAGGCACGTAAGCACATAAGCACGTAGTCCACGTAAGCACGTATTCCACTATATTTTGCACGTATTCACCTACTTATATTGCACGTATTCACCTATCTTTCAAAGCTGCAATTGCGATCGAGAGTTGCGAGTGCGAGTAGCGAGCACACACAGAGTAGTATAGCGTAAGCGAGTAACGTAGCATGCGATTTGTTAATGTTGTGTGGTGAGTTATGTGTGTTTGGCTGAGCAGAAAGCGTTAGATCGAACCATCAGTATCTCAAAACGCTAACAAATAAACATATAATACCCATATAAAATCCACATAAAATCGATAAATCACAGAGTCAGCGGTTGCGGGCTCAGAATCGAAACACATAAAATCAGCGATTGCGGTTTGAAATTGAAAATAGATTGTCTTGGCTTGACAGACGTCGACTAGCCAAAGTGATTCGACTATTCTCAAGGACTTCGAGCTCACGTTTTGGCCTAATAGACTGTGCTCTATCACCGGCATACGGTGAATGGCACGTATCCCTTCGGTTATTTACGCAACTCGACTCAACGGAATCCATCGAGACTTTGGTGAGAGTTTTGTAATTTCCGCTGCCAAATTAACAAACTGATACCACCGAAATTCTGAGTTCGCGTCCGCCCGTTCTCGGGACAGATAAGGGATCGGGGGTTGCGACACACTGTCACCTTCGCCACTCTCCACAGCCACCGTAACCTCCCCCATTCTCCACAGCCACTGTCACCTCCACTCCTCTGCTCAACCGGAGTCGTCGACCACCCCTCCTCCCTCAACAGAACCCTTCGACCACCCATCCTCTCTCAACAACAAGTAGCAGCAGCTGTTACAGCCCACTCCTCTCCTCTCCTCCCTAAGGTATGTGTTGTGTAAATTTTCAGTTTTTTTGGTGTGAAATTTCAAAAATTTGATGGTTTCTTGCTCAATTTTGGTGTTACTTTTGCCTTTTTTGGTGTTAAATTTCATAAATTTGTTGGTAGCTTGCTGATTTTTTATGTTTGTTATTAGAATTTTTTATTGTTATTCATGCTTGCAGAAGTTAAAAAAACAAACAGTTTTCTTCTTGCAAACTGCAGAGGTTTGGTCCACCTCTTCAGCTACAGATGTCTGCAGATATGGTCCGCAGACTGCAGACGTTTTACCTCTGAAGAAACAAACAACACCTTACCAAATGGTGATCCAACACTAAACCTAGGATGCTTTGGCTTCCAAAAATCTTCCTTGATGAACTAATGAAGATCTACAATAAGCATGCATAATCATTTAGTAAAAATTACTTAAAACTTTTGAATTTGAAGGTTTTCGGGTTTTGAATGAGGACCCTTACGAAATGGACGACTTTTAGCCATTGAGCAATAGTCGTCCAAGACTCCCCTTTGGCACTTGAAATCTATCTCTCTCTAGAAGTTAGTTTGGAGTGCTAAGGGAGCCCTAAACAAAGTTCCAAATGAGTTTTGGTTGAATGATCCTTGTTACCCTTGTCTGGTTCAAGTGAGTGGTCAAAATTGGGGTCAAATTAGAGAGCTGGAAACGTGTTTAAAATCATTTTGGTCAACTGGGTGGCAATACGTATCGCATGACTCTCAAACGCTCCGTATACCCAAAGCTATGGGCAAAAACAAGTGACTGGTTTTAGGGTTTTCGAGGTGTGCTGGATGGTTGGGGTGTGTATTGCGACTTATGGAGTTGGGATTGCTGATGAGCGGTTCCCACTTGTATGACTCCAACTAATACACAGTTGAAACCGAACATATCTATAATTTTAGTTAGGGATATTAAACCAAATAAATTGCATTGAAGATATTTAAAAAAATTACTTTTTTCCTTTAATTTAATATTAGGTTGTTTCGAATTTGTTACACTACAAAACTAAAAAGCTATTTGGTTGAAGATACACCAGAATTCTGGTATACACACAAATAGCATTCAAGCAATCTTCTGATCCTACTTGCTTTATCTCTACTTTTGCACTTTTCTTCATTAATTCCCACTATTGAGTTTGGAAAGTAGTTATCAACTAAACCACTATCATGCATATTAAAATCATGTTAAAATGCGATGAGTCCTAGAAAACAGGTACGTTTTAGACAATATCAATTTTCATGAGTTTTTTTTAGAACTTTTATAAAACTATAATAGCACACCAACAGTGTTAGTTAAGAACATGAAATTTTTACGTTTTATCATTCTCATAAATATATCCAAAAGATTTTATTTTTAATAACTATTATATAATATGAAAGGTCTTGGGTTCAAGTCTAAGACGATAGAAATAAAAGAAATTTGCCGTTAAAAAAAAGTTTTATCTATAAACAAATTAATGATAAGTATAACTGGTATAGATGCAGTAAATTAGTTTGAACCAATGTACATTTTCAAATTAATGTATATATTTATATTTGTGGGGAACACTTCAGATCATTTCGATGCCTATTGCCTAAAAGGATTTTTTGAACTTAAAAAAAAAAAAAAACCCTTAAAACAGCATACACATTGGGAACTAGTAGTTTTACAGGTAAAAAAACTTATTAAAAATCGTTTTTACTTAGTTTTTTTAAATTGTTTTTGAACATTTTATTTAGTTATTTTTTTTGTTAAAACAACTTCATATGTTTATATGTAAAAGTTCCAAACAAGTTTAGGTAAAAATAATTTTTTACATGTAAAAATTATTTTTTATGATTTTTTTACATTTTAACCCATAGTTCTCTGATTCTTCACTTTATGTGGTTCCTAAATGAACTCACCCATGTGTGTGTTTTACGGAGAGATAAAATAAATGGGTCAAAATCATGAAAACTGTATGAAGATATCACAACACCTTACGTGTCCAAAGAGAAAAAAAAAAAATACTACACATGTCAAAGACCCAACACATGCAAGTTCCTCCATCTTTTTTAAATTTTGGTACGTAATATTTTTATACGTCATTTAAAAAGGTATACCCTAAAGTTGAAGGTTTTTTAACTTTGATATGAATATAGTATTGCTGTACTTTAAAAAAACCGAACACCCAATTTTGTACAACACTATGTGTAAGTTAACATCCAGGTGTAAAACACCATGTACAAAGGCGCTCAAATAAAACTAAATGTGTAAGTTTACGTCTAATTGTAAATACCATGTATAATTTGGGGCCCAAAATGTAAAACACAAAGTGTAAAATGATGTATAAATAAATTGTTGGAAAAAAAAAACATGTTCAAGCTAAAAGGTCATGTTGAAAATGAACGTCAACGGTAAAACATTATGGCCAAAACTAAAGCACCATGTTATGACATAAAAACGCCGTGAAAAACTAAAAAACATAAAACGCATGTCTCGAGCTCCAATTTGTCTCTCTCATTTTAAACTTGGTTCATTTTAGTTTTTTAAGTGAGCCGACCTTTAATCCATCACAAACGAACTCAACTTGTCTCTTCTAAGCCAATACTATGTTTGTGGCAGAAACAGTTATTCATATTTATGTATGTCTCAGTATAAATTTAAGTTAATTACGTTTCTTTGAAAATGGGTAGACTCAGATTAATCTACGTTTTGGTATAAATTTTGTTTTACAACAGGCTGAGTCAAATATAATATGCTTTCATTAGGCTTTATAAATTTGATTTACTATACGTTTCGGCGCCACCGTAACGTGCAACACCATTTTTAGCTTAGAAAAATATTTTTTTCTTCTTATTTTTATTTACGTGTCGGTATAAGTTCAGGTTTTTTTTTTAAGTTTTCAGTTATCCACATTTTGGCATAAATTTTGGTTTACAACAAGTGAGGTCAAATATAATATGTTTTCATACTTTATAAATTCGACTTATTTTACATTTCAGCGTCATCGCAACACGCGGTACTATTTTTAACTTAAGAAAACATTTTTTTTTCTTTTTTTTTGTAGGTGTCGGTATAAGTTTAGGTTGGTGTTCAAGAGTTAATTGCTAAATTCGTCCCTGAGGTTTTACACAGATTGCTAGATCAGTCCAAAATTAAGATTTGCTGCTAAAACAGTCCAAAATCAAGATTTGTTTTGCTAATACAGTCCAAAAAACAAACGCCGTTAAATATAGCAGTTGGACTGTTTTAGCAACAAATCTTAATTTGGACTGTTTTAGCAGCAAATCTTGATTTTGGACTGATCTAGCAATTTGTGTAAAACCTCAGGGACGAATTTAGCAATTTTCTAAAAAAAAGTGATTTTTAACTGTTTTTTATATTTAATTTGATATTAATACACCATTAATGAATTTCAATAAAAAAAAGTTCTAGTAATTTTTCAAATATAATAAGTGATTTTTTATTTGTTAGTTATTTTTTTCCATGTAATTGTATTATCATTATGTCATCTTAAACTTTAATTATGATACATATAATGCATTTCGAATATTAAGTTTTTTTTTTTTATAATTAATATGATATTAATACACCATAATGGAATTTTAACAAAAAAAGACTATTCATTTTTTCAACATCTTAAGATTTTTTTTTGAACGGCCAACAAATCAATCTCGAGCACTCTCGGGGTATCCACTGGACAAACGGAGTACTCCGAGGGTAACCCGAGTCGTCCACTACCAATTACGGGGAAAACTCGGTAACCCACCCGCCCGTAGGCAGGACGGTAAAATTACCAGTAAATACATTTTTTCTTAAATATCGTGATTTAGTGTGAAAAGAAAAGGCTAAGAAACCAAATTAAATTTCTTATGATGTTGCCAATGACCTCTAGCTCAAGTGGTAGGAGGACTTGAGTTATTCTTTGAAGATTCAGGTTCAATTCTCATTTGGTGCAAAAAAGGAGTGAGGCACTGGTGAGCAGTGATAGGAGACCCAGGGAAACTTGGGTTCGATCCTTGATCCAAACATGTTTTACCGGTAATTTTACTACCGTGCCTACGGGCGGGTGGGTTACTGGGTTTTCCCCGGAATTGGTGGTGGACGACTCGGTTTACCCTCAGAGTAGAGGTCATTGGCAACATCATAAGAAATTTAATTGGGTTTCTTAGCTTTTTCTTTTCACACTAAACCACGATATTTAAGAAAAAATGTATTTACCGGTAATTTTACCGCCGTGCCTACGGGCGAGTGGGTTACCGGGTTTTCCCCGGAATTGATGGTGGACGAATCGGGTTCGATCCTTGAGCCAAACGGGTTTTCCCCGGTAATCTTATGATGTTGAAAAAATGAATAGTTTTTTTTCTTTTTAGTTAAAATTCCATTATGGTGTATTAATATCATATTAATTACCAAAAAAACTTAATAAATTCGAAATGCATTATATGTATCATAATTAAAGTTTAAGATGACATCACTTATTATATTTGAAGAAACTACTAGAACTTTTTTTTTTATTGAAATTCATTAATGGTGTATTAATATCACATTAAATATCAAAAACAGTTAAAAAAATAACTTTTTTTTAGAAAATTGCTAAATTCGTCCCTAAGTTTTACACAAATTGCTAGATCAGTCCAAAATCAAGATTTACTGCTAAAATAGTCCAAATCAAGATTTGTTGCTAAAACAGTCCAACTGCTATATTTAACGGCGTCTGTTTTTTGGACTGTATTAGCAAAACAAATCTTGATTTTGGACTGTTTTAGCAACAAATCTTGATTTTGGACTGATCTAGCAATTTCTGTAAAACCTCAGGGACGAATTTAGCAATTAACTCGGTGTTCAATGTAAAGAAAATTTCGCAAATAAGTGGGGCCATATATAATATTTTTTCGTGCTTATTTTTATGTACATCTTTAGTTTATATACGTTTCGAACTAACTTTTGTTCTGAAACGATTCAGGTCTTTACTGTACAAATTCGAGTTGCTTTACATTTGTACCTGCCGCAACGCGCGTGAAAATTAACTAGTATTATACAAAGAATAGATCCCAAATGATATAATTTTTGTTTTGGAATTTTGATTGAAGGAAGAAAAACCAACGGTCAGGAATTGTGGTTTTCAACCTAGCTAAGATAAAGAATAAAGTCTCGATTCAAAATAAAAAAATAAACAAATAGAATAAAATAAAAGGTGCGGAAAAAGCAAGGCGTATTGACAAGGCAAAGCGGGTATTTGATTGACTTGTTCTTTTCTTTATTAACGTTACCCATTCCACCCGTAATTCCCTACATATACGATTACAAGTTAAGGTGAGTAGTGCCAGACATTATCTATATATACAATTACAAGCTAAGGGGAATAGTGCCAGACATTCCATACATATACAATTACAAGTTAAGAGGAATAGTATCAGACATTCTCTACATATACAATTACAAGCTAAGGGGAATAGTACCAGACATTCCCTACATATACAATTACAAGCTAAGGGGAATAGTGCTAGGCAGCTGCCTGACACTTCCCCATTGGACCAACCTATTTTTAATTTAGTTTTACTCCCAGCTTAAAATTACGGTTTCGTCATTTGTTTAAAATTACGTTTTTGCCCCCAGCTCAAAATAAAATTATATTTCCTCCCCTAGCTCAAAATTACGCTTTTGCCCTCGGTTCAAAAACTCATATTTAATTTTGTTCCCAGTTTAAAATTACGTTTTCGCCTTCCGTTTAAAATTACGTTTTCGACTTCCGTTTAAAATTACGTTTTTCCACCAGTTCAAAATAAAATGTTGTTTTTCCCTCTGGCTCAAAATTACGCTTCTGCCCTCAGCTCAAAATTACGTTTTTGTCCACAGTTCAAAATAAAATTATGTTTTCCCCCTAGCTCAAAATTATTAGCTGCCTGTCACTTCCCTATTGAACTAACTCATTTTTAATTTAATTTTATTCCAAGTTTAAAATTACGCTTTCGTCCTTTGTTTAAAATTACGTTTTTCCCCACAGCTCAAAATAAAATTATAATTTTGCCTTAGCTTAAAATTACGCTTTTGCCCTCGGTTCAAAAATTCATTTATAATTTTGTTCCCATTTTAAAATTACGGTTTCGCCATCCGTTTAAAATTATGTTTTTGCCCCCAGTTAAAAATAAAATGTTGATTTTTCCTCTAGCTCAAAATTACGATTATGCACTTAGCTCAAAATTACATTTTTGCCCATAGTTCAAAATAAAATTATGTTTTCCCCGTAGCTCAAAATTATGATTTTGCTCTCAGTTTAAAATTATGATTTCATCTCCAGTTTAAAATATAATAACGATTTTGCCCTCTGTACAGATATACATGTTGTGAGAGAGAAATATTTGGCTTATTGCCCCGCAACGCGGGCGGGGTAAAAACTAATTTGCCCTTAATTTTAATTTAATAGTTATAAAAGTTTGTGTATTTTATTTTGAGGAAATATGGGGGATAGAAAAAAAAAACCATGTAATTTACAAAAACTCTATACCTGTTACACTTTTTACTTTTCGAAAAAAACTGAAAGTCTACAAAAGATGTTACACGTATACGTGGCAGTACCCATCAGTTGTGGTCTAGTGGTTGAAAAGACTTGGGTTCTCCTTGGAGGCCCAAGTTCAATCCCCGTTAGTGCCATATTATATACATTTTTAAAGGAAAACACAAAAAGTTGAGAACCGAGAAACAGTGTAATTAACATGTTATATATATATATTTAAATGCTAAAAATGATTTTTTTAAATATTTTCGAAGCTTTTCCATATAAAGATGTGTAGAAGCTATTCCAATAAAAAATCATTTTTTGCAATTTTTAAACCTTTTTAACTGTTTTTAGGCATTTTTTTAGATTTTGTTAGTTTTTGAATTTTTTATTAAAAAGGCATTTTTTAGATTTTGTTGGTTTTTGAATTTTTTATTAAAAAGGCTTCTATATTTATTTATTTGGAAAATTTTTAAAAAAATAAAAATAAATAAATTAACATGATAAATTGAATTTTTATGATATATGTATATATAACATATTAAATGCATTGTTTTCCGGTTCCCAATTGAGCGTATGTGTGTTTATATATATGTGTAAAGAATCAAAATATAATAATTAAAAGATAATAAAAGAGTTGAACATGAGTTTGAAAACTTTCTCGTGAATTGAGTTCTTTATTGAAGACTCAAGTTCAATTCTCATTTGGCGCAAAAAAAGAGTGAGACACTGGTGGGCAGTGATAGGAGACCCAGAGAAACCTGTGTTCGATCATTGAGCCAAACGTGTTTTACTGGTAATTTATCGTTGTGCCTACGGGCGTGTGGGTTACTGGGTTTTCCCCGAAATTGGTGGTGGACGACTTGGGTTACTCTCAGAGTACGCCGTTTGTTTAGTGGATACCCCAAGAGTGCTCTGGATTTATTTGTTGGCAGTTAAAACTAATATGATAACTTTTACTGCAATTTTCTTAATATCTGTATAAAATTCAGTGTTAAGAGTCAAAATTTCGTTATCAATCAATCCTAATACCCGTAAACAAAATCAATCAAAACCTAAATACAACTACCGGTTCAAATCGACGGTCAAATCAACTTTGAAAATTGAAATATTATATTATTTTTGATTTATCGTTTTTTAATTTATTATATTTAAAGAAAGGTTCTTTATTCACGTACGCTACACCGCCTTCCGGACTTGAATAATGTTTCAATCCACTTCAATCTCCCAAACTAGACCGACACGTTTCAATCCATTTAATGTCACAATTGCCGGAATTAAAAACCAATTTTATACTTTTTCTTATTGAATTAAAATAACATGTTTTAAAGTTGAATATTTATCATAGCTGTTTTACTTTAAACTTCTTTAATGTGTTGTTGGCGTACGTAGCGGGCTAGAAATGACGTTGTCTTAAATCATAGGAGGAGCAATGTGGTGGAGGTTGCCGAGATTAAATCGTTCGGTTTCCTTTAGTTTTCAAATATGCATAAAGATTTTATTAAGGATTGGAAAGGTTGGAGTAATGTCATGTTATTGTAATTTTGCGGCCCCTTCCCTCCTCTTTGGAGAGTTGGTGGTTTTCGCGTTTTGTTGAATGAAGTTCTCCTTTCAAAAAAAAAAAAAAAATTCACATACTCCTCTCATCTATTTCTTTATGCAAATAGAGAGAGAGAGAGTAAGAAAGAGTCTGAGAATAAGATATAGGGGTGTAAGAATGTTAAGAGCTTATTCTTACCGACACTTTAACTATTTTACGATGATTTTTCTTTTCTACTTTTTACAGTTTCCGAAATTTTTAATACCTTTTTGGCGTGGAGTTGATTTCCCAACTACCTCAGTTGGCTCACATCAGATCGTCACATACATATCACGTGAGACATAAATTAAATTTTCTCGATTTCCCAACGGGGGACGCCTCCACCATCATCGGGGCAATGGTGTGGGCCGGTTAACGTGTCCGGCAATACACGTTTTCCACATATAAACATCCAAATTAAGGATGTCACATACCATCGCTACCACATCATTACCTTCTACATGAGTTATCGGTTTTATTTGCTTTTCGTTACTTTATTTTTCATAATATATTTATTTGTTTGTTACATTTAGGTTTTCTTGACATTCTTTCATACTTATCTTCTAATATAATATTATCTTTAAATTTAAATTGTTAATTTAAGATGTATTTAAATAAATCAAATTATTTGTCACGAAAACCAAACTTTATATTTCTTTTTATTATTTAATATATAAAATTACATTTATTCAACCAGTGTAATAAATGAGGTTTTTTAAAATATATTATTTAATTATTTAGTATATAAAATCACATTTATCTAGCCCGTGTAATACACGTGGTTATAACCTAGCTATGATATATTTTATACACCGCTGATGAACTTAAATTAACTAGTGTAAGTCGTTATATAATAAATTTAAAATATAAGCCAAAATATTTCCTTAAACATGAATCAAAGTTTATTGAAACGATATTAATTTTTTTATAGTAGTAAATATAAAAACGTAAAGGTTACATATATTAATAGAAAATGTCAAAGTTCAATATCGTAACTTTTATTTTCTTACAAATCTATTATTATTATTATTATTATTATTATTATTATTATTTTATAACAATAAAATTTACAACCAAAAACAGACGGTGGCCCGATCATCCCAACCCCACCCACACACTTTTGGAATGTGTTAATTTTAGGGTTATCTTTAGTAAAACCTAATATAGGCAATAAAAAGGCATTTATTCATTTTTCATAAAGCTTATTTTACTTTACAGTACGAACAACAAATGTTTTATTATTTTATATACTTGAACAAGTATGATAAAAGAACCTCACACCACATGACGGAAAAACTCGAAACTGTTAACTTTATGTTAGATATTTTAGTGTAATTGGGTATTGACTTGGTGATTAAAGCGAATTATACTACACATCAAGCAAGTTAGGAGGTGCAGGAGTGCACGCTTGTTTGAGTTATTATAATTCGAAGTGTACGGGCGGAGCCCGTACTCTACGGGGGTTCCAAGGGGGCAGCGCCCTCTTGGCGGGGGTTCGGGGGCAGCGCCCCTTGGAGCAGGGTCCAAGTGGCGGCAGCCCCTGGCTGGGGTCGAGCTGGAAAAATTTTATTTTAATTAAATTGCTTTATGGAAAATGCTTTAGAAAATAAAATTTGTGAAAATTCGTCCTAATTTTTCAGACAAAAATTAAGGCATGTTTTTAATGCAATTTAAATTAAATTAAAATATAACTGCCAGAGGCAGTTATCTGCAAACACCCCCAAATTCGAATACACAGTTTTTGATCACTCTCTTCTTCTGGTTCATACAATTCACGCAAAAACATACCATGGTTCAATTTCTCAAAATCAGAGTTGTATCCGATTGAATTATTCGGGTGAACCACCGAAATAATTTGATCTGAGAGTGATTACACGCCTCTCTGATCATCCGGTTTCTGAAATTTCCCCAACAAAGATCAAATTAGTTTCTGTGAAGATGGCAAGCGGATCGATGAAGGATATGATGACAAGCAAGGCTGACAAACTGGAGAAGTTCGAAGGGGTGGATTTCCAAAGATGGCAGAAGAAGATGCATTTTCTTCTGACTTCGTTGATGGTTGTGTACGTGTTGACTACTCCAATCCCGGTGATACAGGAGGAGGGAAATCTGGAGCAAATCAGGAAGAGGTCGAAGTGGGAGAACAACAATTATATATGTCTTGGCCACATCCTGAACGGTATGTCTGATCCCTTATTTGATGTTTATCAAAATGTTGAAACTGCAAAGTTACTGTGGGACACGTTGGAAGCCAAATATATGGCAGAAGATTCTTCTAGTAAGAAGTTTCTTGTTAGTAATTTCAATAATTACAGAATGGTTGATGAAAGGCCTGTGATGGAACAATATCATGAATTGTTACGAATTCTTGGGCAGTTTGCCCAACATGATATGAAGATGGATGAATCCATCTCTGTTTCGAGTATCATTGACAAGTTACCTCCTTCCTGTAGAGATGTTAAACATAATCTGAAACATCAGAAATGAGAGTTAACTTTGGTTGAACTTGGAAGCCACTTCAGAATTGAAGAAAGCTTGAGAGCACAGGAAAATGTGTTGGTCAATGATGATAAGAAACGGGTTGGATCAAGTTCTGTGAACATGGTTGAAACGGGTGAATCATCCAAAGGAAACAGTAAGTTCAAAGGGAAACGCAAGTTTCAAGGAAACAACAATTCGGGTTCAAACAAAAAGCCGAATTACCCTTGCTGGAAATGTGGTAAGGTTAGTCACTTTAAGAGGGACTGTAAAATGAAGAAGAATAACAATAAGTCCGGTTCAAAGAACAAGAATGAGGCTGGTTCTAGCGGGTCCAAAGACCCGGGCAAGCAAGGTCAGAATTTAGTACAATTTAATAATTCGGTTCAGAATTATGTGTCACTAATTTCTGAGGCATTTTATGTGCAGGATGATGACATTGCTTGGTGGGTTGATTCAGGTGCAACAAGTCATGTATGCAAGGATCTTCGTTGGTTTAAAGACTTTCAACCAATCGAAGACGGATCTATCATCAAGATGGGGAACGTTGCAACTGAACCAATCAAGGGAATAGGAACTGTGAATCTTGTTTTTACTTCTGGAAAATGTTTACTTTTGAACAATGTTTTGTATGTGCCCGGAATTCGAAAGAATCTGTTAAGTGGCATTGTGTTGAATAATTGTGGGTACAAACAAGTATTGGAAAGTGACAAGTATATCTTGTCAAGACATGGTACCTTTGTTGGTTTCGGTTATCTATGTAATGGTATGTTTATGTTGAATGTTGATGTCTCGTTTATGAATGAATCTGTTTGTGTTGCTTCAACTAGTCATGTTAATGATGTACCTTCATGTAACACCCGACTTAATAAATCAAGATTTTATTAAGAAAATACACATTTAAATACTAAAATGTGACTTTACAAAAAACTTTTCATACTAACATTTCCACATGTTAACAACATTTCAAAAATACAACTTAATGTAATTGGATTTGTCGTTTTAAAGATACGACGAAGCGCCGCGCGGAAGCTTGTATTTTATCGTGTTCGGTTCCTCATCGAGCTTGATCTTCATCCGGGCACTCTTGGTGATCACCTATGATCAAAACCAACTTAAAAGTTAGTTTTGATAGTCAAATATTAAGTTCAAACAAGTCCAGGGGTTAAAATGACAAAATTTAAAAATTTTCGGAGTTAAGGGGCGTCGCGTGACGCCAAGGGCATAGGCGTCACGCCTAGCCCTTGTTTTCACAGACTGTTGCCTTCAGCTGTTGCTGTACATTCCCAGCATGACCCGATTTCACGGAAACGAGCATAACTCTCTCGTTTTTAATCCGTTTTACCCGATTCTTTTCCCTACGCGTCCGAAATTTAATTCTCCATCATATGGAGTGATAATCCAACATCCAACATAATAAATTTTGAGACTTCTAAGCCTTCGACTCGTTACCCTTTTACCGAATTTTAACCCGTTTATGCATTTTATCAAACAAACATATTTGTTTGACCCCCATTTCTCATGAACCCTTTAATTCCAATATTACCTATCATAATAGGTTCCAATTACGGATTTCTACGCATTATTGACTTGTTTTTACTTAAAATCTTATTTTGACCCGTTAAGGGTATTTATGTCCTTTTAGGCATAAATCTCGCTCATTTACTTTTAGCGCCAAAATTTTCACATTAGTTTTTCAAATGGTCTTCCACCACAATTATATTTGTGGTGGATTTAATGTAGTAAACTATTTATGTCACATTTTACATCTCGGTTTGTCATTTTACGAAAAGACCCATTCTTAGGCATTTGACCCACAAAGGTTAATGCCTATAACCTTGATGCTTATCTAAGGATTACCTGATTATAATACGTGATTCCCAAACCACCCATAAAGGTCGTTTGCCTGATTTACCCAGCAAGGGCATATTTATCGACATTAGTCCCTCATTTACGACGAAGGACTTTCACTACAAAAATGATCAACATCGCACATTTAAACTATAATCTTATTGATATGTACCTGGCTCGGGTCAACAAATAGACCCGATTATACCTCGCTTTTATTATCACATATTCTATGGCGACGCAATTGTCCGAATCGCTAATCGCTCCTGTTAACACAAGACTTGACAACCACATTAGTCGATAATGTCAAATGGTGTTATCACCACCATTTGACCCATTTGGACTATATACACAACGTTATCTATTTAAATCAAAAACATGGTTTTTGACGTCCAATTCATACCTCCATCCCATCCCGGATTATATTACCAAATCCTTTATTTCTTAAACTCTTTTATTACAAATTCAACCCATTTCGGCTTACGCCATGGGCACGCTTTTAACCTTAATTACATTAGTCGACTCTTGACTAATTTCCATTTTCACCATTTTTCCTCATCATTAGATTACACCTCATGGTAATCTTAACAAAATCCATATTTCAATATTATCGTTATCCCGATTATTTTGTATAGAATAAACGAGTAATCTACATAAGTGCGAAAATTACACTTACCTCTCATCCGGTTTACGCCTTTCTTCACGTGCTTGATTCGTTTAGCCGCTTCTTTCTCAAGCCTCCACCTAGCTCCTTAAGCGTCAGACTATTGCCAACATTTACAAGGTGGTTAGACTAGTCATTTAAAAATCATGACCATTCCACCTTGCTTATTCTCTATGTCGAAGCTACTATTCGACTTCAAGATTAGTTAACTTAGTTTATTAAAGTTAACTACTTTCAATCACATGATTTACAACATTAAGTTCAAATCAACATGATGATTATAACTCTTCTTGTTTCATATTTCATTTAACTAGCCATATTATTCAAATACGCGTTTCGTTCTAAATTTCAATATTTAGCTTTCTCTTAGGCATTATATCAAACACCTAGTGAACATTCTTTTATAAAATTTAACAATCAAACTTATGGCTACTTATCTTGCCAATTTCAACATCTTTTACTAGATAATCATCAAATTCATGGTTAAATGTCAAGATTAACTTCATAGAGTTCAAATAACACTAGTTTGACAATCATGATTCTAGTGTTCATCATGTTTCTACAAAACCCATTAAACACCCATAATGGATGATCATGAACTTTATAATTTCAACCTTAATTCAACTAGTTATTGACTAGGGTTTACTCCTAGACATAATTTCATCCTAAATTCATCCAAACTTCAATCATGCAAGCCAAATTTTTGATTTCAAGTTTTCATCTATAACTCAAGATGTAATCAAGAGATGAAATTCAACATACCTTGTGATCCCTTCACTTAGGTGATCACTAATTTGAGCTCGGTTTTTGATCTAGTCTTGATTTGCACTTGGATTTTGATGGATTTAGTGAGTTTAGGGTTTTGAGAAGGAACCCTTCTCCTGGCTTGTGAAATCGTCGACCAAACACACACATATGTGTGTGTTTTCGTGTTTATTTGTTTTAAATAAAAAAAACATCTTTCCCTTTTGCCTCTTTTAGTCCCTCTAGTTCCATAGTTTATAAAAAGGGTTATCTATTTCATGTTTCTTTTATTGTTTTTACAACACTTAACTAACTAGGTTGATATTCCTAGTTACTTAGTGGGTTCGGGGAAGTCATAACCCGTTTTATTTTTAAATCCCGTTAACTCGGGCCTCTTATTATCTTTATTTCCTCAAAAGCTTTTATTTACTTTTTATTTTCATGGAATCTCTTATTTGTTTTTTAATTAATATTAGGATTATTTATTTGAATCCTAATATTTACCGGGTTACTTTCACTACTAACGGCATTTTACCCGTGTATTAGTATTGACGTGGTTTGATTACCAAACCTGTTTTTGGGGTGTTACAAGTCTACCCCCTTAAAGAGGTTTCGTCCCCGAAACCTTATTTACGTAGTTCATTGGTTTAATCAAACGAACCTAGTTTTGTTTTCAAGGCTCCCGTTTCCTTTGGTCAAAAGTTTTCACTTTTATATTGACGCGTGCGTCTTTCATGTGTAAGGCCTCGAGGGCCGTTACTTTCAGCTTGTATCCATTATCTTTATTTGATTATTTAATTTGGCGGTTAGACTTGTTAGTCACCGGTTACCTTATACCCCATCACCCGGGTTTACTATATTGCCGTCTTTGGCCTTTTACGTGTTTATGATTTCATATCTTGCAACTTACGTTATAACGTGGTTATATTCTGTATCACCCTTGTGACCGTGATCACATCACGTCATGTTTAAGTTTATGCCGTCTTTTCTTATTGAAAATCTTTCTTTCGAATGCATTGCCTTACACCTATCGATGTTAAGATCTAATATCTTTGATATTAATCATTTTCCGAATTCGTCTCATAATATTCATAATTGTTAGAACGTTATTTCTTACTAAAACTGAATTTTAGTTTAACGTTTCTCTCTTTAACTATGTCAATTACTCATAATAAGGAAATTGACAACCCATAATTTATTGTTTTCCGTTCTCGTTTTACGCGGGGAATCGTAACAAGTTCCCTCACCTTACACAATTGACCCGTAGGTTCCTTCACTTAACCTCGTAGGCTATTTCCTTAGGCTTTCATCTCTTTAAGACGAGGCCCTTATGATCCCTTTGCTTCTATTCATGACCCGTATGTCATTTTGGCCCTGTAGACCTTTACACTAATTAATATCCCGTAGGTTATGATGATCCCGTAGATCATCTTTTATTCTAGTCTTTATTCCATTGTCTATTTGTTATGTTTGGAATCATTAAATTTTGCTTTTGAACTTTAGTTGACCTTGACCGTAGTCTAAGGTTTCATTTGTTTTCTTTCGGACTATCCTTTCCGACTTTACGACTTCTAGCGTCATTTACACGTCGATTTGTCTTACGCTTACCATTACCCGGTTCATACTTATACTCCTTTACAACCCATTACCCGGGTCCTTCTATCTTATTATTTTTAGCTTTCCGGTTTCACCGGTTTGCGTTTTCCTATTATATTAAGCGTTATTCCTTAATTGACTCGTGTGACTCATTTTGGGTGAATTTTCATCACTTATGAATGTCAAACTTCATTCTTTATTTGACCCGTCCAACTTTGAAATGGTTGAACGAAATTACCAAAATTTATGTTTGCGAAAATTCTTGTCATCTTTTAGTCATGACTCATATTCCGAGTCTTTTGACTTTCTATTTCGCGTTCCTGTTTCTCAGTCTATGCATGCGTTTAAATCCTCACCCACCAACCGGGTGTTTTACCGAAGTCGTTATTATTGCAACCCTTACGGTATGCATTATGGCTTCGTTTCGCATTTATATTCCTACTTTGTTCTCAAATTTTGGTGTTTTACAAAAATCGGCCCGTTAAGAGTCATATTTGCATTCTCCGGGTTCGAGTGTAAGCACACCCCTCCCAATTGCATATCTTAATTATTTTACATGTTTCTTTGTCCCTTCCCTCGGGCTCATTATCCTAATATAATACGCTTCCGTCACTCGGCTGTGCGTTTACATTATGATCAAATATTCTGCTTATCTGATTCATTTGGGTACTTTTTAATTTGTCCCTTTAACCCCGTCCTTACTACATCGGATGTAAACGTGTCCGCTATAAGAAGTTCATGGTATCATATGCCACTACTTACTTGGCCAGAGTAAGCGATTAACACGTGACACGCATGACCTTTTTAAAGTTTTCACATCACGCCCTATGTAAGTAACGCCTCTATTTAGTTTTCTTGGAAATAATATCCTGGATAGGTATTCTATTCAGGTTTTCCAAGTTTCTAACTTACATTTGCAACAATCAGTCTTTACATGTTTGTTGCATATTGTTATTTGTGCGATTATATTTAAAAGCACGCACCTGGTAATGCTTGCCCCGATGGGCATTTCTTGCCTTTAACTTTGTTCGCGGTCGTTACGCGATTTAGTCCTTGGTGAGCATGCTCCTCTTGTCATACTTCGGACCGTTCTTCTATCATATCCGTAATTTGTTAAGCTCTCGCTATCCTCATATGCGAGTGTCCTTCAACTAAAACATATACAACAGTTAATAATTTCAACATTAAAGGATGCCCGTATTATAATACAAGGCTTTTCTACTATACGCATCAACGCGTGTAATTTCGTTGACTATATCTATTCTATATCGATTTTATTGGTGTAACGTGTATTACACGATAACCATATGTGTTGTTCTCAACACTTTAATCATATTAAACCATTGATATACATGTACTTACCGGATTTGCGATCAAGCCTCGAACCGAACACCAATCTTTATCAAGAGCGTAAGGTTTAAGTCCAAGCATAGCTTTCCCGCCATACTTGAATCTCTTAAACCAAGGCTCTGATACCAACTTGTAACACCCGACTTAATAAATCAAGATTTTATTAAGAAAATACACATTTAAATACTAAAATGCGACTTTACAAAAAACTTTTCATACTAACATTTCCACATGTTAACAACATTTCAAAAATACAACTTAATGTAATTGGATTCGTCGTTTTAAAGATACGACGAAGCGCCGCACGGAAGCTTGTATTTTATCGTGTTCGGTTCCTCATCGAGCTTGATCTTCATCCGGGCACTCTTGGCGATCACCTATGATCAAAACCAACTTAAAAGTTAGTTTTGATAGTCAAATATTAAGTTCAAACAAGTACAGGGGTTAAAATGACAAAATTTAAAAAAATTTGGAGTTAGGGGGCGTCGCGTGATGCCAAGGGCCTAGGCGTCACGCCTAGCCCTTGTTTTCACAGACTGTTGCCTTCAGCTGTTGCTGTACATTCCCAGCATGACCCGATTTCACGGAAACAAGCATAACTCTCTCGTTTTTAATCCGTTTTACCCGATTCTTTTTCCTACGCGTCCGAAATTTAATTCTCCATCATATGGAGTGAAAATCCAACATCCAACATAATAAATTTTGAGACTTCTAAGCCTTCGACTCGTTACCCTTTTACCGAATTTTAACCCGTTTATGCATTTTATCAAACAAACATATTTGTTTGACCCCCATTTCTCATGAACCCTTTAATTCCAATATTACCTATCATAATAGGTTCCAATTACGGATTTCTACGCATTATTGACTCGTTTTTACTTAAAATTTTATTTTGACCCGTTAAGGGTATTTATGTCCTTTTAGGCATAAATCTCACTCATTTACTTTTAGCACCAAAATTTTCACATTAGTTTTTCAAATGGTCTTCCACCACAATTATATTTGTGGTGGATTTAATGTTGTAAACTATTTATGTCACATTTTACATCTCGGTTTGTCATTTTACGAAAAGACCCATTCTTAGGCATTTGACCCGCAAAGGTTAATGCCTATAACCTTGATGCTTATCTAAGGATTACCTGATTATAATACGTGATTCCCAAACCACCCATAAAGGTCGTTTGCCTGATTTACCCAGCAAGGGCATATTTATCGACATTAGTCCCTCATTTACGACGAAGGACTTTCACTACAAAAATGATCAACATCGCACATTTAAACTATAATCTTATTGATATGTACCTGGCTCGAGTCAACAAATAGACCCGATTATACCTCGCTTTTATTATCACATATTCTATGGCGACGCAATTGTCCGAATCGCTAATCGCTCCTGTTAACACAAGACTTGACAACCACATTAGTCGATAATGTCAAATGGTGTTATCACCACCATTTGACCCATTTGGACTATATACACAACGTTATCTATTTAAATCAAAAACATGGTTTTTGACGTCCAATTCATACCTCCATCCCATCCCGGATTATATTACCAAATCCTTTATTTCTTAAACTCTTTTATTACAAATTCAACCCATTTCGGCTTACGCCATGGGCACGCTTTTAACCTTAATTACATTAGTCGACTCTTGACTAATTTCCATTTTCACCATTTTTCCTCATCATTAGATTACATCTCATGGTAATCTTAACAAAATCCATATTTCAATATTATCGTTATCCCGATTATTTTGTATAGAATAAACGAGTAATCTACATAAGTGCGAAAATTACACTTACCTCTCATCCGGTTTACGCCTTTCTTCACGTGCTTGATTCGTTTAGCCGCTTCTTTCTCAAGCCTCCACCTAGCTCGTTAAGCGTCAGACTATTGCCAACATTTACAAGGTGGTTAGACTAGTCATTTAAAAATCACGACCATTCCACATTGCTTATTCTCTATGTCGAAGCTACTATTCGACTTCAAGATTAGTTAACTTAGTTTATTAAAGTTAACTACTTTCAATCACATGATTTACAACATTAAGTTCAAATCAACATGATGATTAGAACTCTTCTTGTTTCATATTTCATTTAACTAGCCATATTATTCAAATACGCGTTTCGTTCTAAATTTCAATATTTAGCTTTCTCTTAGGCATTATATCAAACACCTAGTGAGCATTCTTTTATAAAATTTAACAATCAAACTTATGGCTACTTATCTTGCCAATTTCAACATCTTTTACTAGATAGTCATCAAATTCATGGTTAAATGTCAAGATTAACTTCATAGAGTTCAAATAACACTAGTTTGACAATCATGATTCTAGTGTTCATCATGTTTCTACAAAACCCATTAAACACCCATAATGGATGATCACGAACTTTATAATTTCAACCTTAATTCAACTAGTTATTGACTAGGGTTTACTCCTAGACATAATTTCATCCTAAATTCATCCAAACTTCAATCATGCAAGCCAAATTTTTGATTTCAAGTTTTCATCTATAACTCAAGATGTAATCAAGAGATGAAATTCAGCATACCTTGTGATCCCTTCACTTAGGTGATCACTAATTTGAGCTTGGTTTTTGATCTAGTCTTGATTTGCACTTGGATTTTGATGGATTTAGTGAGTTTAGGGTTTTGAGAAGGAACCCTTCTCCTGGCTTGTGAAATCGTCGACCAAACACACACATATGTGTGTGTTTTGGTGTTTATTTGTTTTAAATAAAAAAACATCTTTCCCTTTTGCCTCTTTTAGTCCCTCTAGTTCCATAGTTAATAAAAAGGGTTATCTATTTCATGTTTCTTTTATTGTTTTTACAACACTTAACTAACTAGGTTGATATTCCTAGTTACTTAGTGGGTTCGGGGAAGTCATAACCCGTTTTATTTTTAAATCCCGTTAACTCGGGCCTCTTATTATCTTTATTTCCTCAAAAGCTTTTATTTACTTTTTATTTTCATGGAATCTCTTATTTGTTTTTTAATTAATATTAGGATTATTTATTTGAATCCTAATATTTACCGGGTTACTTTCACTACTAACGGCATTTTACCCGTGTATTAGTATTGACGTGGTTTGATTACCAAACCCGTTTTTGGGGTGTTACACTTCAACTAGTAATGCAAACTGCATAGCTTCAACTAGTAGTAGAAACAACTTGACAGAATCGGAATTATGGCATGCTAGACTAGGACATGTACATTATAAAAGAGTTAAAGAAATGTCTAAAATGAGCTTAATTCCGCCTATTAACATAAACAATGATAAATGCCATGTTTGCAAGTTGAATAAGATAACCAAAAAGCCTTTCATGCAACATGTTCATAGGGAAACTAAAGTGTTAGATTTGATACATAGTGATCTATGTGATTTTCATGCCACACCATCTCTAGGCAATAAAAAATATGTAGTAACATTTATAGATGATGCTACTAGATTTTGTTACGTTTATTTGTTGCATGCTAAGGATGAAGCTCTTGAAAAGTTTAAGATTTATAAACAAGAAGTAGAGCTTCATCGGAGTGGGTTGATCAAAACCCTACATACGGATAGAGGTGGTGAGTATTTTGATCCGGTGTATTTCCAATCTACTGGAATAATACACCATACCGCAGCTCCTTACACACCGGAACAAAATGGTGTGGCGGAAAGGAAAAATAGGACTTTAAAGGAAATGGTTAATACCGTGTTGTCATATTCGGGCCTAAGTGAGGGCTTTTGGGGTGAGGCTATGTTGACAGTCTGCTATTTGCTAAATAGGGTTCCAAATAAAAGGAACAAGAACACCCCTTTTGAGCTTTGGTATAAAAAACCACCTGAGCTGCATAAACTGAGAGTTTGGGGTTGTAGAGCCGTGGTGAGGCTCACTAATCCTAAAATAAGGAACATAGGGGAAAAAGGTATAGACTGCATTTTCATTGGGCATGTGGAGCATTCATTTGCTCACCGGTTCTATGTTATAGAACCAAATGACTACGTGTCAGTGCATACTGTTATTGAGGCAAGAACTGCAGAGTATGATGAGAATAGATTCTCTTCAATGCCTAGGCCTAGAGACATGGTTCCAAGCTCTAGTAACTCTCACATGGATGATCAAGTGATTGATACTCCTCCGGAACTTAGGAGGAGTGGTAGAGCCAGAAAAGCTAAATCATTTGGTGATGATTTTAAGCTATATTTGGTTGAAGGATCTAGAGATGAAATTAAAATTCAATATCAATATTGCTTCAATATTGAGGAAGATCCTAAAACCTATAGTGAAGCCATGGCATCTCGAGATGTAGCTTTCTGGAAAGAAGCTATAAATGTTTCTTTCTGAAGGTTTTCTTCTTAATAGTTCTTTGAAAAATTGCATATGCATGTGCAAGAATAAAGAGCTACCTATATAAGCATGAAGTTTAGCCGTTTCAAGAAGCTAGGACTTGGCTTTGATATGTTCATTGAAGGATGGGACACAGGCTAGTAAAAATAGTGTCAAGAAAGAACATTAGAGTATGTAAACTTGTGTGTATATTATCTTCATGTATTCACTGAATAGAAAGGGTTCAATCCTTAGTGACACCCCTATATTCGAATATTTGGAATGTGTAATATACTAATGTGAAATTCAATCGTCGCGATATTTCATTTATGCATAAGTTTGATTGTTGTGAATTTGTTTAAGTTAATCAAGGATTACGCTAAAATGGGGGAGGAATGTTAGATATTTTAGTGTAATCGGGAATTGACTTGGTGATCAAAGCGAATTATACTACACATCAAGCAAGTTAGGAGGTGCGGGAGTGCACGCTTGTTTGAGTTATTATAATTCGAAGTGTACGGGCGGAGCCCGTACTCTTTGGGGGTTCCAAGGGGGCAGCGCCCCGGGTCCAAGGGGCAGATCCCCTGGCTGGGGTCGAGCTGGAAAAATTTTATTTTAATTAAATTGCTTTATGGAAAATGCCTTAGAAAATAAAATTTGTGAAAATTCGTCCTAATTTTTCAGACAAAAATTAAGGCATGTTTTAAATTTAAATTAAATTAAAATATAACTGCCAGAGGCAGTTATATGCAAACACCCCCAAATTCGAATACACAGTTTTTGATCACTCTCTTCTTCTGGTTCATACAATTCACGCAAAAACATACCCTGGTTCAATTTCTCAAAATCAGAGTTGTATCCGATTGAATTATTCGGGTGAACCACCGAAATAATTTGATCTGAGAGTGATTACACGCCTCTTTGATCATCCGGTTTCTGAAATTTCCCCAACACTTTAGACATAAAAACAAGTACGATAAAAGAACCTCCACATGACGGAAAAACTCGAAACTGATATCTCTACACAAATATTTAGAAATGTGTAGGAGAGGGTTAATTGGTAAACAATTAAAAATAGGGAACGAGGAACCATTCATTTAAAACATATTAAAAATTTAACTTAACATGTTAAAAATCATTTTTTTAAAATGTTTTTCAGAGTTATTGCATATAAAATACATTTAGAAGCCTTTTTAATAAAAAAATCAAAAACTAAAAATATTAAAAAAATGTTTAAAAAAAGTAAAAAAAGGTAAAATAAAAGTTTGTACAAAAATGATTTTTTCATTGAAATAATTTATATCTTTATGTGCAGAAGCTCCGAAAAAAAATGAAAAAAAAATATCTTTTAGCATTTTATGTTGAATTTTTATGATTTATTTAACATATTAATGCACTGTTAGCCGCTTTCAAATGGGCTCGAACCGTATCAATCTTTTCATTTGTGGCCCTAACTACATCTTTGTGCGCAAGTTACCGAGACCCACTTCACCCTAACAGATCGGGGTTCTACATTTGCGACCAAACAACATTTCGTACGGGGCATACCAATGCTTGAATGATATCTGTTATTATACGAAAACTAAACCAACGGCATGTAGGTGTCCCAACTACCTCCAAAATTTATTATAAATGCCAGAACCATATCTTCCGAAGTTTGGATTGCTCTTTCGCTTTGCCCATCGGTTTAAGGGTGGTAAGCCGTACCAAGTAACAATTTTGTGCCCAAGTCACACCCTGATTTCCGGGTGGGCCCGGACATGGGGTTTATGTGTGACGATTGATATGGATATTCGCATATAGCGCTGCGGAAGTCTTGTGATTATAAAATAATATTACAAAGTACAAGTGTCTGAAATGTTCAAAATAAATGTACAGACGGAAAATGTACTAAAGATCCACAAGTGGATCGAAAATGAAGAAAATGAAATCATAGATTACTAGGCCTTGCGTGGAGTTGCAAATTCCAATATGCATATACCGAGCAGCTCCAGCCAATTCCATACTTGCTAACCTGCGTTTAGTCTTTTGAAAATGCGTCAGCTTTCGCTGGTAAATACAATTAACCGACACATTTTGAAAATCTTTTCAAAATCATTTTTATACCATTTGGTATCTCAATTCAATAATAACTTGGGACAAACAAAGTGATATCTCTTATTACCAGTATTACATGCTTGTCAATACATAGGGGGGCGGAACTAAACTCCGATACATGATTAACCGACACACCAGTTTTCAATAAAAATACAATAGCATTAGCGTCTGTCAGGTGTATGCCTACACCCCGCGCTTAAGTCGTGGCCACTTGCAATTAAATGTGCTGTGGATATCCAGGACACAGTCGCATTAACCCCCAATGTTTAAGTTATCAAGTATAACGGATTAAAACGGGTTATTTGGATTTTGGACAACATTAGTCATTGATCCCATACCCGACCAAGTGGCTAATGCCGTATCCCAAGCCCGTATAGAGAAAATAGGCTAAAAGTGTTTACCTGAGCTTATCTTTACAAATCAAAGATTTTTAAGCACATTTGTAATCAAAACAACCTAATTATAGGCGCAATTTACTGGAGGCTCCTAGCTGGAATGGACGGAACTATGATCCATTAGAATGTTAACGGGTCTCATTCAAGTCATAAGACTTGGACTGGTTAACTTATAATAAATAGGTATGGTTCGCTAGATTAAGCGGAGACCAGATAGAATGTGCTTTGCCCCCTCACGAGTACTATAACTCGTATAATATGGGTCAAACAACCATATATTCTGATTAGAATTAATTTGGAAAGGTTTTAACCCGATTCGGCTAACTTATATAATCTATGTTATAAGTCAACCATACATGCATATGTGGCACCGGGTGGTCAAATGGGTCTATGACAAGTCTAATATGCCAAAACATGTTTCATTATGTTACCATATCAGTTTCAAACTCAGATTATAAGTTCATTATATTTTTAAACCATTCTTTGTATCAAAAGGGTATTTTGGGCATTATTAGGCATTATATAAGGACTTGCATTAAACCCGACAAACGATATGATCAGAAGGTATAACCCTTAGGGGTTATTCCCTACAATAATATGATCATATTACAACTTCAAATCAGTATCTAAACTCTCCTAAACGGGCCAAAATCGAAAGTCAAATAAGAAGTCAAACTATTTGACTTTCGATTGTGAACCGAGCTCTAAGTAAGAAATGACGGGTTGGACATGATCTAACATGTCCTAATATGTTATACAAACTTCTATAATGTCAAAAATTAAGGTTTAGATACTTTAGAAGTTCATTTAACATAACTTACGAAAATCTGTGTTTTTGAATTTTATTTAATAAAACTTTGACCCATCATTTAACCAACTTAACGTGATCTCCAGTGGGTGCCCTCATAGGGAATTAACACCTACCTTATTACAATCACTAACCATGTTCGTTTCGAACATTATACAAGTTTGACATTATAGAAGTTTGTATAACTTTCGGCTAATAACTAGCCTACAAATGAAAAGATACCAGGAAGAACACTTACAAGTGTTCAAGGGAAAACTTCAGGTTGGAGGCCTCTTTTTTAGCTGAAGCAACTTCAAGAAGATAGAGAGTTAGAAAGTGAGAGGTGCAAGTTGGAAATACTCAAGAACTAGGCTATTTATAGTCGATCTTGAGCTCCCAAATGATGCCAAGTGCCCCCTGAGTTGTTATGGAAGGGATTAGTGGCACCCCATGTGTCTAAAGATGGAGCAAAGTGGCCAAAATCGTGAGCTAGGTGGCAGGGACAGTAGCTGCAACTGCCAACTGTAAATGGACTGCTAGCGACACTCTTGCGGACTGTAAGAGGTGAAGCGTTGCGGTCTGCAAGAGCTTCCAGCGCCCATTGATTTCAAATACCTTATGGACCGTAGGGCATTATACCTTGCGGTCTGCAAGGAACCGTTAGAAGCCAATATTTTGGCATTTTCCCATATTTGTCGCAACCCCCGCCCCCTTATCTGTCCCGGGAACGGGCGTTTGCGAACATTTGTTTGTGGTGGTATCAGTTTGTTTAATTTATTAATTTGGCAGTTGAAATTACATCAGGACCGTAGTTAGGAAGTGTTTATCAGAGTAAAACCACCATAATTTATATTAATAACCAATTGGGTAAACCCAAGTTTCTTTATTACAATACGCTTATAGGGATAAACCCTATTTTATTGAATTTAAAACATCAACTTTTTGGTAACTTTTATAGCCACATTTTTCCAAGCCGTCAGTGCTCTCCAGCTGGCTTTTTACTAATTGGCTGTCACATTGTGTTACCTAAAACGCGTTTTAAAAACATTTGTCAGTGGGAAATACTGGTGAGTGAATCCCAGTTTAATCAAGAAACATTTTATCAATTAACACAATATTGGGAGCGATCACATTGTTTATTTCTACACAATTACTCATTCAGTACTGTCAATCCTGACTGGTGGGTCATATTACATATTGGCTAACTCGTCGTCCAATGGTAACGTGTTCCACATTTTGTATACAAAACCCCAACATACCGGCAGTAATTGAAGAACTACAAAGACTCAATCACTGCTTAATCATATTGTAAAGCATTAAGGTTTTGTAAAATAGTTACAAAAAGATTAACAAAAACGGAT
The DNA here is from genome assembly GCA_030545235.1 of Helianthus tuberosus. Lineage (NCBI taxonomy): Eukaryota > Viridiplantae > Streptophyta > Magnoliopsida > Asterales > Asteraceae > Helianthus > Helianthus tuberosus. Next base: position 194,767,549 of record CM060442.1, on the reverse strand, counting down.
AAACTCACATTGCTATCTTAGACTTCGTGTAAGGGTTTCCTGGGTTTAATCTATAATTTACACAAATGTACATATGTTAGTATAATAACCCTTTAATTATATTAACGATACCTTCCCCGAGACGGTATTCCAACAACTACGTCGGGTAGAACCACGACAGTTGTTACGGAACCCTAAATCAATCGGGCAGCGTATCAAATATAAAACTAGGGTTATAATACTTACAACGGGGCAGAACCTCGCTAATTAGGGGGTATTATACTCGAATATTATGCCTATAACTTCAGAAAGTCGAGATACATAAAAGAATTTGAACGATTTGAGTTGAAACCCGAGGCCTCCTTTATATAGGGCCTGATTTCAGCTTTTACACGGCCCGCGTAAATGATAACAAAGGGCTACGCGCCCGCGTCAAACCCGGTCAAAGGCGTAGGTGATCCGGGTCAGCTTATAGGTTCAACACGCGTTATGACACGTGTAAACACAGGGGTTTCTGGAGTTTTAAGTTGTCGCGGCCCGCGTAGATGTAAGCGAAGGCTTACGCGGCCCGCCTGAAGCCCATTTTCTTATTTTTTTTATTTATTTTTAATGGCATAATATATTTTGGGCTCGGTTTTCACATACGGGTTGTATTTTAAGGCATATAGGGGTATTTTAAAACATATTAGGGTGTTAGAAAAATATTCGGGAGGGTTATTATATCCCCCCCACCTTGTTTTAGAGCTCGTCTTCGAGGTCTACTGGGACAGGTGTGGGTATTTCATTTGCATTTCTGATTCAAGCTCCCATGTGTATTCTGGTCCTCTTTTGGAGTCCCACTTCACTTTGACTAGAACTAGTCTTTTGTGCTTGAGATTCTTGACTTTCCTGTCTTCAATCTGTAGAGGCTTTTCTACAAATTTCAATTGCTCATTTACCTCTATATCCTTAAGAGGTATTATTAGTGACTCATCAGCTAAGCATTTCTTGAGATTGGATACATGAAATATATCATGTATTCCAGCCATTTCCTCTGGCAGTTGTAGCTGATAGGCTATAGGTCCTATTCTTTTAATAATCTTGAAAGGTCCAACATACCTGGGACTTAGCTTTCCTGTTTTTATGAATCTTACCACTCCTTTCCAAGGAGAGACTTTTAACAATACTTGATCCCCTACTTGAAATTCCAACGGTTTTCGTCTGTTGTCAGCATAGCTTTTCTGTCGATCACGTGCTGTTTTTAGTCGTTCTTTGAATTGAATGATTTTTTTTCTGTTGTTTCTTGTACTATCTCAGGTCCAGATAGTTGCTTTTCCCCAATTTCTGCCCAACAGACTGGGGTTCGGCATTTTCGTCCATAAAGTGCTTCGAATGGTGCATCATTTATACTTGTGTGATAATTGTTATTATAGGAAAATTCTATCAATGGTAAGTGATCGTCCCAATTACCTCCGAAATCAATTACACAAGCTCTAAGCATGTCCTCCATTGTCTGAATCGTCATTTCACTTTGTCCATCCGTTTGAGGATGATAAGCTGTGCTTAGATTCATCTTGGTTCCCATTTCTTTTTGGAAACTTGTCCAAAAATGTGAGGTAAATCGACTATCTCTGTCAGAAACAATTGATAGAGGAATTCCATGTAAAGAAACTATTTCATTTACATACAATTTAGCTAATTGTTCCATACTAAAAGTTTCTTTCATTGATAGGAAATGAGCTGACTTGGTTAATCTATCTACAATTACCCAGATTGTATCATTACCTTTCTTTGTTTTGGGTAATTTAGTAACAAAATCCATTGTTATCAATTCCCATTTCCAGACAGGCATTTCTAACTGCTGCAGCAATCCTGAGGGTTTCTGATGTTCAGCTTTAACTTGTGAACAGGTTAAACACTTAGAAACATAGGCTGCTATGTCCCTTTTCATTCCTATCCACCAAAAATTCTTTCTTAAATCCTGGTACATTTTATCACTTCCTGGATGCATCGTATATTTAGATTTATGGGCTTCTTCTAGTATGCGATGTTGGTTTCCTAATTTAGGTACCCATTTTCTTTTCTTATGGAATCTCCAAATTCCATCTGTTCCTTGTTCTAGTTCCTTGATCATTCCTTTTAGTCTTTCAGTATCATCCTTGATTACTGATTCTTGTGCTTTTCTAATCTGCTCATTTAAATCTACTTGTAGATTTAATTTAAGAGAACGTACCCTTTTTGGTTGTTCGTGATATTTTCGACTTAAAGCATCAGCAACTACATTTGCTTTTCCTGTATGATATTGAATATCACAATGATAATCACTAAGTAGTTCCATCCAGCGTCTTTGTCTCATATTCAATTCCTTTTGCCCGAAGACATACCTTAAACTCTTAAGATCGGTGAACACAGTAAACTTACTACCGTACATGTAATGTCTCCAAATCTTAAGAGCAAAAATTATAGCTCCAAATTCTAAATCATGAGTTGAATAATTTTCTTCATGATTCTTAAGTTGTCTGGATGCAAAGGCTATAACCTTTTTTCGTTGCATTAATACACATCCATAACCTAGTTTGGAAGTGTCACAATACACTACAAAATCTTCAGCTCCTTCTGGTAACGCTAGTATGGGTGCATGGGTTAATCTTTGCTTAAGAATTCTAAAGGCTTCTTCTTGTTTTGGTTCCCATTTAAACTTAACAGATTTACAGGTTAACTTAGTTAAAGGAATGGCGATTCTAGAAAAATCTTGAATAAACCTTCTATAATAACCAGCCAATCCTAAGAAACTTCTAACCTCGGTTGGTGACTCAGGGGTTTTCCATTTGGTTATTGCCTCGATCTTGGTGGGATCTACATGAATTCCTTTATGATCAACTAGGTGTCCGAGAAATTGTACCTGTTCTAACCAAAATTCACACTTTGAAAATTTAGCATAAAGCTTTTCTTTTCTTAATAAACTTAAAAGTGCGTGCAATTGCTTTGCATGTTCCTCTTTACTATTAGAGTAAATGAGAATATCATCTATAAAGACAATTATGAATTTATCCAAATATGGCTTACATATTCGGTTCATCATGTCCATGAATGCAGCTGGGGCATTGGTTAAACCAAATGGCATGAAAGTAAATTCATAATGACCATACCTTGTCCGGAAGGCGGTTTTAGGAATGTCCTCTTCCTGTACCTTTAATTGATGATATCCTGACCTTAAATCGATTTTAGAGAAAAATCGTGCTCCTTGCAATTGATCAAACAGATCATCAATTCTTGGTAATGGATACCGATTCTTGATTGTGACTTTGTTTAATTCACGGTAGTCAATGCACATACGCATTGATCCGTCCTTCTTCTTAACGAATAAGATCGGCGCTCCCCAGGGTGATGAACTGGGTTGTATGAATCCTTTCTCTAGCAATTCGTCTAATTGTTTCTTTAGTTCTTGCATTTCTGCAGGTGCCAAAAGGTAATGTGCTTTGGCAATTGGTGTTGTTCCTGGTAGTAAATGGATTCTGAATTCAACTTCTCTATCTGGAGGTTGCCCTGGTAATTCTTCTGGAAATACATCTGAAAACTGAGATACTACTGGGATATCCCTTAATTCTTTTCCTTTAGTGTTAGTGATTATAGAAATCAAATACACTAATGATCCTTTTCTTATGTAACTTGTTGTTTTTATCATAGAGATGAGTTTAGTGGATTTAGAAGTTTTATATCCTTTAATTGTGATCTGTTCACCCTTTGGTGAATTTACTTGTATCGACTTTTGATCACATAAAATACTGGCTTTATTGGCTATTAATCAATCTATTCCTAATACTACATCAAATCCTGCCAGATTCATTGGGTAAATGTTTGCAATAAATTTCTGATTTAGAATTTCTATTCTTGCTCCCTGCAATATTTCAGAAATTCTAATGGTTTCACCATTTGCTGTCTCTACCAAACACTCTTGTGGTAGTTTAGTTAATGATTGATTGAGAAGTTTGTAAAATGAAGTATTAATAAAACTTTGGTTTGCATCGGAGTCAAATAATACTTTAGCAAAAATGTCATTAACTAAAAACGTACCAGTGATCACATCCGGGATCATCTTTGCTTCTTCTGTCGTTAGGACGAAAGCTCTAGCATTTTTGGTATTCTTGTTGTTTGTAGCCGGAGCTAATTTTGGGCAGTTAGGCTTGATATGACCTTGTTCTCCACAGTTGTAACATGTCCTATTATTAGCTTTCTTCCTGCAGTCTTCTTCCTTGTGTCCCGATATTTTGCAAAAGTTACAGTATATGGAGCATCTTCCTGAATGCTTTCTTTTGCAATTCTTGCAGTAGGGTGTAGAGGTAGAACCTATATTTTTCCCACGGTTAGAATTTCCAGAACGAAATTCTTGTGTGAGCTTCTGGATTAGGTTCCTCCTTTGATCTTCTTCTCGTGTACGGATTAATTCATCTGCCAAGGTATTGGCTAGTTCTACAGCTTCTTCTATGGTTTGAGGTCTAGCTGCCTTGACTACGTGTCTTATCTCCCCGATTAATCCCCAGATATAACGAGAGATTAACACTGGTTCGAGTGAAGCAAGGGTTGGCACTATTCTAGCATATTCAAAGAATAACTTAGTGTATCCCTTACTATCCACACCAGTCATTCTAAGGTTTAAGAACTTGTTTGCTATTTGTTCTTTTTCATTTGGAGGGCAGAATTTCCTTTCTACCATGTTTTTAAATTCCTCCCATTCCATATTGTAAGCTCTATTACTTCCTTTAGTCTGGAGAATAGTATTCCACCATTCTAGTGTTGAATTCTTAAACAAATTGGAAGCAAACATTATCTTATCTTCTTCTGCACACTTGCTTATTCTTAAGACTGCCTCAGTCTTTTCTATCCAGTGTAGGGTTGCAATGGCCCCTTCGTTGCCTGAGAATTCCATTGGTTTACAAGACCAGAATTCCTTATAAGAACAACCGTAAGACACGGTTCTTCTTCTTTTGGGAATGGGCATTTGAAGTACTGGTCCATTGTTTACGCTGTTTTCGGGTTCAGAAGGTCGCTTGCTATCATGTTTACTTTTATTTTCTGCTTCTCTAACCGTTTGAATAATATATGGCATTGTATCTATTATTCCTTGTGCCACTATGTGTTGGATGGCACTGTTATCCACTTGGTTTCCATTGTTGTTTGGAATTTCGTTACCCGAGTTATTGTTACTCTGGTTATCATTATTCAGATTTCCTTGGTTTACTTCGTCGTTCATCTGAATTTTAAACATTTATCACATATTAATATCACAAGAAAATTAATAGTTTAAGTAACAACCACATAATACACATATTGGTCAAAAGCGTCGAGCATTGCGACTTTACTCTTTTCATATAGTATGCGTCAAATACACACTAAAACAGGAAATTAAAAATTACAATACTATTATGCCTCGTTAACCATAAAGTGGTCTGTACTATGATAGATTTATTATTATTACACATATTTTATTTATTTTATTATTATTACCAACTTCACCATCACTTTCATGGATATGGATTTCCCCCGAAATCCATCTGACGCTCATCGTATTTCCATACGAGTTGCTCTCCTACATATCTCATCCTCTCACTACTTTCTATGATTTCTTCTTCGAAAATTCGGAGTTCTTGCAAGTTTTCTGCACTCATTGGAGGTGCAAGTGCTGGTATTGGATCTGAATACTGTGGCCTGGGATTCTCATGAGGGTACGGATTTTCTAAAATCTCCCTGATGTATTCGTCATTGTCATAATAGGGATCTAGAGGGTCCAGACCTGGATACGCTGCTATGTTCGGCAAGGTTTCGTCATTTAGATGGTAACGTGGCACATAATCCCTAAGATCATCAAACCATGGATCATAATTTGGGTCTAAAGGATTAGGGGCTGGTATCCTAGGTATCTCCTCAGGATTGAAATCAAGCATTTCTACCTCCATCGGCCGAGTGGGAATTAAAGGTAAGGGTTGTGGGGCTACTAGTTGTTCCAGACTTGGGTCGGCAACAGTTGTTACTAGGATATGGAAATTGGCTAGGCTTCTATTAAGCATATCCTGTGTATGGGCATCTGACTCTCGCTTAACGGCTGCTAGGGCTCTTTGCTGTTGCAACTTTCGCATTCTTTTTCTATGCTCAAAGGCTCCCTTACTGAACCATCCTCTCTTTTTATGAGGGAATGGCTCTTCCGACTGAGCTTTAAAAGCAAATATCCCTTCTTCCTGATCAACGGAATACCCAGAGAGGGTAGGCTGGGAAGAGGTAGCTTCACTCCTAGGTGAATCGGACAGCTGACGATACACGTCTGAGGGTCATTGATCAATCATACTGTAAACTAACAAATAGTCAAATAACACATAACAATAAAATACAGATATTCACGTATTTTAATAATTTGTTTCCTAACAATTTAAATAATATATTGATGTCAGCAGAACACTCCTGTGGCTGAATCAGTGGCTAGGCTCTGATACCACATTCTGTCGCAACCCCCACTCCCTTATCTGTCCCGGGAACGGGCGTTTGCGAACATTTGTTTGTGGTGGTATCAGTTTGTTTAATTTATTAATTTGGCAGCGGAAATTACATCAGGACCGTAGTTAGGAAGTGTTTATCAGAGTAAAACCACCATAATTTATATTAATAACCAATTGGGTAAACCCAAGTTTCTTTATTACAATACGCTTATAGGGATAAACCCTATTTTATTGAATTTAAAACATAAACTTTTAGGTAACTTTTATAGCCACATTTTTCCAAGCCGTCAGTGCTCTCCAGCTGGCTTTTTACTAATTGGCTGTCACATTCTGTTACCTGAAACGCGTTTTAAAAACATTTGTCAGTGGGAAATACTGGTGAGTGAATCCCAGTTTAATCAAGAAACATTTTATCAATTAACATAGTATTGAGAGCGATCACATTGTTTATTTCTACACAATTACTCATTCAGTACTGTCAATCCTGACTGGTGGGTCATATTACACATTGGCTAACTCGTCGTCCAATGGTAACATGTTCCACATTTTGTATACAAAACCCCAACATACCGACAGTAATTGAAGAACTACAAAGACTCAATCACTACTTAATCATATCGTAAAGCATTAAGGTTTTGTAAAATAGTTACAAAAAGTTCAACAAAAAGCGGATAAACTCACATTGCTATCTTAGACTTCGTGTAAGGTTTTCCTGGGTTTAATCTATAATTTACACAAATGTACATATGTTAGTATAATAACCCTTTAATTATATTAACGATACCCTCCCCGAGACGGTATTCCAACAACTACGTCGGGCAGAACCACGACAGTTGTTACGGAACCCTAAATCAATCGGGCATCGTATCTAATACGAAACTGGGGTTATAATACTTACAATGGAGCAGAACCTCGCTAATTAGGGGGTATTATACTCGAATATTATGCCTATAACTTTAGAAAGTCGAGATACAGAAAAGAATTTGAACGATTTGAGTTGAAACCCGAGGCCTCCTTTATATAGGGCCTGATTTCAGCTTTTACGTGTCCCGTGTAAATGATAACAAAGGGCTACGCGGCCCGCGTCAAACCCGGTCAAAGGCGTAGGTGATCCGGGTCAGCTTATAGGTTCAACACGCGTTATGACACGTGTCAACACAGGGGTTCGCTGGACTTTTAAGTTGTCGCGGCCCGCGTAGATGTAAGCGAAGGCTTACGCGGCCCGCCTGAAACCCATTTTCTTATTTTTTTTTATATATTTTTAATGGCATAATATGTTTTGGGCTCGGTTTTCACATACGGGGTGTATTTTAAGACATATAGGGGTATTTTAAAACATATTAGGGTGTCAGAAAAATATTCGGGAGGGTTGTTATAATATTTGACCCCTCCACATCCATACTTCCACATATTTATGTATTTGGTCCCTCTCATCCTACTTACCGGGACTATTCGAGAGTTGATTTGACACGTGTTGCCGTATTATTCTTCATAAATTTCCGAGGTGTCATAACCCATTTTCTTCTGAAAATCTTGCCAAAAATGTGAAGTGAACCGAGAATCTCTATCTGACGCGTTTGATACAAGTACTCCGTGGCGTGACACAATCTCATTTATGTATACATCTGCCATCTTCTCGGATGCGTAGGACTCATGAATAGGATAAAATGTGGACTTTTGATTAACCTATTTATGACCACCCACACAACATCAAATCCAGGAGCAGTCCTCGGTAATTTGGTTAATAGGTCCGTCTATAGTAACATGCTCCTATTTCCACATAGTTATATGTAACGGTAGGAGTTTGCCATAAGGATTTTGGTGTTCCGCCTTTACATTCAAACAAGTTAGACATTTTTCTACATACTTTGTTACATCCCGTTTCATCCCGGGCCACCAATAGTTTTGTTTTAAGTCTCGGCACATCTTGGTCGCCCTCGGATGAATCAAGTAGCGAAATTTGTGGGCATTGTCAAGTAATAGATCCTTGACACCATACATGTTTGGAATCCAAATGCTACCAAATCAGGATTTTAACACGTTCTCTTCATCTTCTATATCTTTCACCAGGCCCTTTATCCGCTCTTTTCTCTAATTTTCTTCCTTTACGACTTCAATTTGCGCCTTTCGGATTTGGTTAAGCAAGCCCGAAGTCACAACAAGTTGAAGGACCTAGCTCAGATCGGATTGTATCCTTCCTTTCGACTTAGAGCATCCGCCACTACGTTGGCTTTTCCAGGGTTATAGTGAATTTCACAATCAGTCTTTGAGTATTTCTAGCCAACGCCGTTGTCTCATGTTTAACTCCTTTTGGTCAAAGAAGTATTTCAAACTCTTATGTTCTGTGGAAATAGTATGCTTTACCCCATATAAATAATGCCTCCAAATTTTTACAGCAAAAACCACTACCGTCAACTCGAGGTCATGGGTCGGGTTTTTAGTTTCATGAACTTTCAATTGCCTTGAGGCATAGGCAATCGCATGCCCCATTGCATAAGCACACACCCAAGACCTAGATGTGAGCCGTCAGAATACACTACCATGTCATTGGTGTCATCGGGTAAAGTAAACATGGGTGCACGAGTTGACTTCTCCTTAAGCGTTTGGGTGCACGATCCGTAAGCCTTATAAGCGCCCAAAGTTTTTAAATCCTTACGGTCCGTAAGACCCAAGGTCTTGCGGTCCGTAAGGTATTGCCAATTACAACAAAATATAAACCTTACGGTCAGCAAGGGTCACTCAGAGGCCAATCTTTTGGCATGTTGACATATTTGGTCCCTCGACATCCAATCTTCCACTATTTTACACAATTAGTCCCTCTCGTCCAACATTATGGCATATTTGAGAGTTGATTGGACACGTGTTTCCATACGATTCGATATAAAATTCCGAGGTATTGCACTTGCGGTAGCATATTACATTGGCGTGGTGGCTGGACAACCAATCCATTCTCAATATCACCCGAATTTCTCCCATTGGCATGGGTATCAAATCGATCGATATTCTTCACCTTCAATATTAATTCTACAATCTCTACTTATATCACAAATAATGAAACTCTTGTAATCACCAACCTCTACTTCTAAAGGCATATGTAGTTTTGTTAAGATAGCCGAAGGGTGTTAAATAAATCCATGTGAAACAAAAGATTTATTCGCACTCGTATCAAATAATACACGTTTAGGGAATAAATTAACCGTAAATGTACCTGTAACCACATCGGGTTCTATCTTTGCATCCTCCGTAGTGATCTGAAAAGATCTCACCCGTGATCTCGGGGCTTCAGTTTTGGTGTCGGTCTTTTCACCCGTTCCTACCAAGTCCAGACACCCGGCCTTGTAGTATACCGACATCTTGGTGAGGCAATTTGCGACCCTGTGAAACGTCTTCCCGCAATTAACACATGGCTGGTTTTTGAAGTAACACTCAACTCGGTGAGCACGGGCACATGTTTTACAACTTGGCGATCCGCTCTTCACATTCCCCTTTTTAGGTGATTCGGTCACCCTCGGCTTCTTGGAAGGACTTAGATTCGCATATATTGCCTTCCTTTCTCCACTCTCAATTTGCTTCTTCAATTCTATCTCTTGCTCCCTAGTGGCATTGATTATTTCTATTAAGTTTTCTACTCTTTTGTTTGAACTAATTCGCCACAAAATTTCAGTTTGTCTAGAAAGATCCCCATGATCTTATTAATGGTTTCGACTTTATGCATTAACTGCATGAATTCTTCCTTTATTTTATTCCTTACCACCTTAGGACTATGGTGCTTAAGAAAAGGCACTTTAAACTCCTCCCAAGTCATAGGTCGTGCAGCTTCAACACTTTTTCACCTTTAATAGTGTACCACCAATCCTTTGCTTGGGCTCTTAGTTGGCCGGTCTCGCAAGCCACGTAATCACTTGGATCACAATGGCTTCTTTCAAAAACATCTTAAATATCACTTATTCATCTTTGACAAGCAATTAGATCTACCTCTCTATCGTAGGTCGGTGGTTTGCACGCCATGAACTTGTCATGTGGACAAGTCTTCTTTTCTATGGCCTTATCCTTTTCTTGGATAAGGCAATCCCTTAGTTCATTATTCCTTTTTTCAACGGCTGTCAGAATATTAGTTTGTAGTCTCTTCATAAACCAAGGTAAACTAGCTTCTAAGGCCTTTTCGACCTCTTTGGAAATCTTTTGTCATATCTCCTCATTGATGAGGGGTACCGTATCATCCTCATTTTCTCCCGACATTGTTTTACTAAAATGTTCACTATAGGTTAATCAATATTTCATTTAATTATTCTCATATCATCTTATGGGAATTGATGTGCGTAGTGCGTTATATATTTTTATGTATATTTCAAGCCCTTTTTTAACACTTTAGTCAAGTTTTAAATTTATAAAACACGATATTCTACTAACACTAAATACACATATGGGCAAGTGCACCCATCGTGAGCGTAGTATAGCGTTGGTAAGATACCGAGGTCGTCCAAGGACACAAGAGCTTTTAGTACCGGTTTATCCTCAACGTCTAATCAAATCAAAAAAATTAGAAAATGTTTTAAACATGAAAATAAAAACTTAAAATGCTGAAAAATAAAATAAAATAAAAACAGATGACAAGATGAATCACTTGGATCCGACTCGCCTTTAGAGTAACCTTTGATGATTTTCTCACTTTTGCACTTTTTAAGAGATTATCTTAGTTATATTAGTAGTCCCCTCTTTTGAAGGTGACGTTACCCTCAACCCAGTAGTTTGAGTCAGCAAGGATACAATCCTAAAGGGTCGGAATATTGAAAGATAATTAATTAAGTTATTAATGCCTAATGTGGTAGGCCCCTCTTTTGAATGTGACGTTACCCTCGGCTAAGTGGTTTGAGTCAGCAGGGATACAATCCCAAGTAGCCGGGTTAATGTATTAATAGTAGTTTACATATGAGGGGATCAAGCCATTCGCACCCCCACCATCCAATACCAGTGGGTATTGAAGGAGGTCCTAGTAAGCTTGACCCAGGTCCTTGCAGGATCTATACACTAAACACGGCAAGAATCTTACCAAACCATTCCCTTAACCCCCGACCAGGTAGCCAACATATCTCTATATAGACCGTAGAGATATGAATGGTGTAAATCTTTTATTTTATATAGACAGTAAAATAACGCCAAGACACCACGGAAAAATGATAAGGAAGTTTCACCGTCAACATAAGAAACTAGTTATTAAAGTCATTAATACAAACCAAATAAAAAGTGCGAAAAGATTAAAAATCAAAAGTATTACACTAAATGCTTGTCTTCACCAAGTGATGTAAGAGACTTAGGCAAACATGGCCTTTGATTGTCAAGAACTCTTACTATCAATCTTGGATCCCGAGACTACTACACACACTCTAAGATGGATGATGGATGATGGTGGTGGATGTGGGTTGTAGTGGTGGTGGAGTGTGGGTGAAGTGGGAGAGAGGTGGTTTGCCAAGGGATGCCTTTGAAGTGAACCAAGCACCCCTATTTATAGCCTGCACAGAAGCCCGGACACGGCCCCGTGTCCATTGGGCACGGCCCCGTGTCCATCCTCTTTCTCTTTCTTCATTAATTGCAATTTGTCTGCATTAGCTCCACACGACTCCGTGTCCGCTGGGCATGGCCCAATGTGCAGAAGCGTATCTGTACTATCAAGATTTGCTTGGATTCTGCGAATCTTAGCATTAACCACGGCCCGTGTTGAGCTGGGCACGCCCCCGTGTCGGGAATAGAAGCTTCTATAGCTTTGTCCTTTCTGCAGACAACTGGCCACGCCCCCGTGTCCGCTGGGCACGGGGCCGTGGTCAGCCTCCTGTTTCCTTGTTTTTGCTTGGGAAGATGCTGTCGAGGGGTCGGGCATGCCACATTTGTTCCTTTTCTTGTATTTATGTTAGATTTGGCTGTATATTTGTTCCTTTTGTTCATTTACGCTCATTTAGTCCTGAAAATAAAAAAGGAAGACAAAAGCACACTTTTTCCAACATTATTACTAAAAAGGGTTAGTTTTATGCCTCAATTGATGTATTTTATATGTTGCATTTTACACACATCAAATACCCCCATACTTGAATCTTTGCTTGTCCTCAAGCAAAACTCTTTATAATGTGGCTTACACTCCCAAATGGAATGGGTAGAAGAGAAGTTTTGGGCTTGTCTTGAGTGTCGGGAATCCAAGATCTTTATTAGGTTTTATTTTTATGCTATTTACAATCCTATTCGTTATGATTTATTTAGAACATTTCATAAGAGAAATTACTTATTTGGGCATAACATGCCTCTTTAAAATTTCATTTATATACAAGTTCACATACCTCACGGGAGATCACTCAACACTCGATCGAAGATGTATTTTTGTGAAACACTCGAGACAGGCATGGAACTTACTTCTACCATATGCTTGCCAAGCAATCAATCCTCCTACTTTTTAACTATACACCTTTGTAAATATCAAGAGGACTTGGGGAAGGGTTAGGCTTGGGTTAAAGGTAGGTGGTTTTGGGTTAGTGGTTAGTAAAAAAGGGCGAAAAGCGTAAAAAGCGTCGGTCGTCGTAAAACGTTTTGTTTTTGTGACTTTTATTCAAACGAAGCATTTTCAAACAAAGTTTCTTTGAGGAACTTGTTTGTTTATTGCTATACTTCATCATCTTTTTGATAAGGAATGTAATGTGAAAACCGAGCTTTTTACTAAAATAAAGGGTTTAAAAATAAAAAGGGTTTTGGTGGGTAAGGGGTGTTTGTTTAGTGGGTTTAGAAATGAAAAGGTTTAGGCTCAAAGGGGTTAACTATGGAGTTTGGGTAGGTGATAAAAAAAATGAAAAATAATGGTGTTGAAAAGAAAAAGGGTTTAGTCCTAATGCCTCCATCATTTACTTACTTGGGTTTACGTTGGTAAGGACCGGAAATGTATCGTCATGGCAAGTTCTAGAGTCGTAAGAAACCAAGCGGCTAATCACACAAGAAACGAAAGATGAGCATTTAAATTAAAGATGTATTCTTTTATGCTCAATAAAGGCTCAAAAACTCACTTTTTGTGGGAATGGGTTTATAATGTGATCAAGTATATATAATCAAATTTTAACTAGATTTGTCATGCCGTTTCATAATTTTCTTATGTTGGCTCTTTTTATCTCGATGTTATCGGTTGTAAATTTGTAAAAATATAATCTTTTTAGAACTTATTACTCCCAAATTAAACCAAGACAAGTAAAAAAATGAAAAGTTTTTTTTTTTTAAAAATTTGGGGTGATTAGCGGTTTCAATAGAGTTTTGTGTAAGGCTTGTTATTAGGACTTGCAAAATTCAAGGTTTTTGCATCCCCCCCCCCCCACTTAAATTACACATTGTCCTCAATGTGTCAAAAAAATAAGTTTTTAGGTTGATTGTATGTGTAAAAAGGTGTTAAAAACAAAAATTTGGTGTTACTGGGAATCAGGACACGGCCCCGTGCTAGCTGAGCACGGCCCCGTGCTAGCTGAGCACGGCCCCATGGTTAGACTGTCAGTAACGAAAACTTACAGAAGGTGGACACGGGGGCGTGTCTGGTGAACACGACCCCGTGTTGGGCAGAATTTAGACAAACATCAGGTACTGGGAGTTGGACACGGGGGCGTGCCGGCTGGGCACGACCCCATGTTGACAATCCGCAAACTCCGAAAACAGGTATCGGCTTTCGGTTCTGGTTTCCAGGCTTATGCCTTGGTACCTGTTTTACTTAAAAATACCACACCACACAAAATAACAAACATCCTACCTTACCATAGTTTCAACATCCACAACACAAACTAAAAAAAAAAGTACAGGAAAGTAAAAGAGTTATGGAAAGTAAATTGTTCAACAAGTGGCACGCAAGCCATGAAATTGTTTGCTAGAGAAAAGGGGGTTAACCTGTTACGACCTTCAACCATGTTACATCATCTCCAACGCCTCCATCTCAATCCATGTCGCCGTCCTCGTCATCTCCTCCTTGGCCCGCCATGTACTCCCGGATGTTGCTGATGTCATCCTGCATGTAGGAGATGTTCCTTTCTATAAACCTGACCCGGGTGTATGTGTTGCTTGCCATATTGTAGGTGTTGCGGGTGCACATGAGGTTTTCCTGCAAAAGATCATGCAAACTTTGGAAATTAGGAAAACCACCTCCTTGAGAAGAGGATTGGCCCGGATCACCATGATGCTGATACTGGTACTGGGGAGGAGGACGGATTTGTGGAACGTGAAGGACGAGAGCTTCTTGAGGGTTCCACACATGCCCCTAAACCGTCTGGAATCTGACCATCCCGTCATTTGCTTCGTTAATTAAATTCATGGAGCGACATATGACAAGGTCCACTTTTCCCGACCATGGGCCCTTCTGGAAGGACCTTGGCATCCTTTGCACGAAGTTCTTGAAAAGGCGGTAAACCCACCCTCCAAAGAAGATAGGGGTCGGGGGAGTGGCAAGTTGGTTCAAGTGCATTTTGCGAAGTAGCAGGTGTGGAACATCGAGGTTTATACGGTTGTGAATGCACTGGAGGACCATCAGATCACGCAAACCTACAACACCACTACTGTCATGTCTCTGGCAGAGGGAGTAGCTGAGGACCCTATGGATGTAGCGGTAGAGAGGGTCCTGCAACTATGTGCTCTTGGTCTGGCTCGGGTTATAGTGTCCTTCCCCAATTTGAGCCCATGCTTCTTGACGTTGGTCTGATGGGAGTTCACAGAGACCACCCGTGTTTTCCTCATCTCCAGCATCTTCCTCATCATATAACCCAATGATAGCCCCAAATTGTGCAATTGATATTGAGAACATTTCCCTTGCACAACGAAATTCCACCCCCTCAGTGTCAAATGGCTCCGCTTTTGCCTTGATGGCAAACATGCTCTAAAATTCCATGTTTATACTCGTGCACGGAGTGGAGCCTGGTGCAAAGAGCTGCTCTTAGTGGACCAGTAACAAGGTTGTTGAAGCGGTCGATTTGGCCTACTGCTTCTAGAGTATCCAAGCAAACTTGTCGGGGGTTTTCTTCGGGCCATGTCTTGAGAACCTCAAACCGTGCTTGAGCAGCCCACTCATTCGATTTGAACCTAGTAAACATCTTGGCCATCTGAAAGAAAACACCAAACAATTAGCACGAAACAATTAAATTTTCGAAGAAATCTGAAAACAGTCAGCTGAACACGACCCTGTGTTTAGTGGACATGACCCATGTCAGCCAGAAATCAGCTGGACACGCCCCCATGCTCGCTGAGCACGGCCCCGTGCTCAGGCGTCTGTTTCCCAAAAACTTCATTTTTCAACCCAGTTCCGAAAACTTGAAAATTTTTGGTTGAGTAGGGGCGGTTTTCCCCGAAAATGAAACCCCAAGTGTCGTTTTTCCCAATACAAACCGTTTACCCCTTCAATTTCATCTTTTTTTTTGTTCAAAAACAAGGGTTTGAGGTTTTTATGAGAAATCGGGAAAATCTACAAACAATACAAGTTGATTTACTTCCTATAACATGCATCTAAACTACTACTAACAGATCTAAGCAAAAATTTGAGGTTTGATTTGGTTCAAGTTGAAGAACCCTAGATTTCCCCAAATTTTTTATGTTAAACTACATGCAAGTGATTAAACTAACTAACTATGATGATAGAATCATACCTTGACGTTGTTAGAAGTCGGAAGAACGTGAAAATTTGCAGAAATTTCTGGTGGAACCAGAGAGTTCTTGGGGAAACGGGGCGTGTTGAAATGAAAAATGAAGGAAAAAGGGGGTTTTATCCCCGTCAGTTGCGCGAACACGGCCCCGTGGGCGGGCAAAATTAAAATATTTTTTTTTTCAAAGTGCACGTGTGAATGCCCTGTTTCCCGAAACTTGGTTTTAGAAATCTTACCGATTTAGAGGCTTTCCCGACGTCCGTTACTTACAAGATATGATGTTGATGCTTAAACCTTTGTTTAATCTTCGGCCGCTTATTTCGAGACTTCCTCCTCTTCATCATCAATAAATCGTTGATAGAGCTTTAGCCGTTGGCCATTGACTTTGAATGGGATTCCATTTCGATATTTAATTTCAATTGCACCGTGTAGAAAATGTGGGTGATGGAAAAAGGTCTCGACCACCTAGACTTTAATTTACCAGGAAATAATCAGAGTCGTGAATTAAACAATAGAACTTGATCTCCTACCCGAAATTCATTTGGTTTAATGTGTTTATTATGCAGATTTTTCATTCTTTCCTTATAAATTTCAGAGTTAGAGTATGCGTGATTCCTTAATTCGTCTAATTCATTTAATTGACAAAATCGATTTTTACCGGCCATTTCTAAGTCTAAGTTTATGTTTTTAATTGCCCAGTAGGCTCTGTGTGCTATTTCTACCGGCAAATGACAGCTTTTTTCCATAGACAAGCTTATATGGGGTTGTATCTATTGTTGTTTTATACGCAGTACGAAAAGCCCATAAAGCGTCATCTAATTTATCAGCCCATTCCTTTTTATTTAATCCTACGATTTTTTCAAGTATTCTTTTTAAACCTCGATTAGTCACTTCGGCTTGTCCGTTTGTTTGAGGGTGATATGTTGTTGAGACCCGGTGATAGACCCCATACCTTGTTAAAAAAATTTCAAGTTGATGGTTACAAAAATGGGTACCTCTATCACTTATTAATGCTTTTGGAGTTCCAAAACGAGAAAATAGTCGTTTCAGGAATTTTACCACAACTCTTCCATCGTTTGTTGGAAGTGCTTCGGCCTCGGCCCATTTAGACAAGTAATCCACTGTCACAAGTATATATTTGTTTCCTTTTGATGGTGGGAAGGGTCCATAAAGTCGAGTCCCCACACATCAAAAATTTCACAAACAAGAATGCCATTTTGTAGCATTTGGTTTTTGGAAGAAATATTACCTGATCGTTGGCATGCATCACATGTTTTGACAAGACTTCGGGAGTCTTTGTAAATGGTTTGCCAATAAAATCCCGAATCAAATACCTTTCGTGCGGTACTAGCGGCACCATGTTGTCCTCCATATGGACCTTCATGACAATGGCAGAGAATTCTTCTTGCTTCACTACCATGTACGCATCGACGGATAAGTTGGTCGGCACACATTTTGAAAAGATAAGGATCTTCCCAAAAATAATGATTTACATCGGCAAAGAATTTTTTTCTTTGATAATGTGGCCATCCTTTTGCGACTATACCGCTAGCTAAGTAGTTAGCATAGTAGGCGTACCATGGCTTTTCTCGCTATTCCACCATTTCTAGGGACTCCGTTGGGAAATTTTCATTGATTAGCTCGTCCCTAGTTGCCTCCAAAGCTGGATCTTCCAAGCGGGAAAGATGATCTGCAGCGGTGTTTTCTGCTCCTCTTTTATCTTTTATTTCAATGTCGAATTCTTGGAGGAGTAGAATCCATCTAATTAAACGTGGTTTAGCATCCTGTTTCTTAAAGAGATATCGAATGGCTGCATGGTCTGTATAAACTATCGTTTTAGAAAGAACAAGATAAGAACGAAATTTATCAAAAGCAAATACCACAGCTAGTAATTCTTTTTCTGTTGTTGTGTAATTTTCTTGTGCATCATTAAGTGTTTTACTAGCGTAATAAATTGGGTGAAAATGCTTATCTTTTCGTTGTCCCAAGACAAATCCAACTGCAAAGTCACTTGCATCACACATGATTTCGAAGGGTAATTTCCAATCATGCGCTATCATGATAGGTGCATTGACTAACATTTCTTTTAGTGTTAGAAATGCTTGGTTGCAATCCTTGTCAAAGATGAAAGGGGGATCTTTTCAAGTAATTTTGTTAGAGGTCTTGAGATTTTCGAGAAGTCTTTGATAAATCGTCTATAAAATCCAGCATGCCCAAGGAAACTTCTGATGGCTCTAACGGAGGATGGGGGTGGTAATCGAGAAATAGTGTCTATTTTTGCTCGATCAACCTCCATTCCTTCGCTTGAGATTTTGTGACCGAGTACTATTCCATCCGTTACCAAGAAATAGCATTTTTCCCAGTTAAGGGCGAGGTTAGTTTCCTCACATCGGGATAGCATTCGTTCAAGGTTATCGAGTCATTGGTTGTATGAATCTCCAAAGATAGAAAAGTTGTCTATGAAGACTTCCATTGACTTTTCTATCATGTCATGGAAGATGGCCACCATGCAACGTTGAAAGGTTGCGGGGGCATTACATAGACCAAAAGGCATGCGTCGATAAGCAAAAGTTCCGTAGGAACATGTGAATGTTGTCTTTTCTTGGTCTTCGGGTGCTATCGGTATTTGAAAGTATCCTGAAAAACCATCTAAGAAACAATAAAATTTGTGATCGGATAATCTTTCTAACTGAGGACGGACCAATGGGTTGCCCCATTTACCCGTCTTCGGCTATTATCATGAAGGCCCAACAAATAAGAGCCCAAATGCGATACTTGCCCATTAAGGAACTTTCTCATAAAACGGGCGGGAAAAGAGATATTTTACAAAGAAGAGGAAGCATTAAATGCATGATAAGAATAGGATCTCCGGCTGGTACTGTACTGCCAAGCCGGCATCATTAAATGAGGATACGATCCTGCTGTTGGGGCTCGGACATGTGTTTGAGTCCCCCAAAGACCGATAGAATCCGTTGGATCGTCTCGGTATGATCCCATTGGAGAGATAAGGGCTTTCGACTATATAAGGAAGGTAAAAGATGATCTTAAAGGCAAGTCCGAGGTATCTCACTTAATGCTTCATTCCCTCATTTACTCCCATAATACTCACACAATAAATATACTCGCATACACTTGATTCACTCCACAGAGGAATGTTCCGGTGATCATACTCATCGGAATAAACTCCTCATACTTTCCGGCAAGTTTACTTACTCTCACGCCGGAGCTTGGTCACGGATCCCCCCTCCGGGGTCCACCGTGACGAGGCTAACGGTTTCCTTTTTTGTAGCAAACGAAGGCTGGGATATTCCGACGTTAGCGAAGACCCTTTGAACGTCATCAGGGATATGGGGATTTGTCATTGGCACCATCCTTGGGACCCTTCAGTCTAGCTGATTTTCTCACTCTGAAACACCGACGTTGTAATAGCCCATTCAAAAAGAAGTAGCATGGCAACACCACCAAGTGCACGAACCATCCAAACGGTACAAGACGACCATAACAGAGTCACAGTAGAAGACATCACTCATGAGGAAGAAAACGAGAACCTGGCAAAAACCCTAGAAAAAGGAGACGCGATCACCCCAGATTTCGTTGCCATGCATAGAGAAACGCTGAAAAAGCACCTCGAGGACCTAGAAAGATAGGAGAGACTCGACAGCCTCAGGGCTAGACTGTCTTTTGATACACCACCTCATCAGGAGGGGGTAGATCCACAAAGCAAAAACGAGTGCACTGATCCCCTAGAAACTTTCATGACGGTCCTTAGGCAGATGTCATCGGAAGAAAGAGAAGACCTTATCACAGGGAAAAAACAGAAAGAAAAAGAAAAGAAAAAGGAGAATCAGAGTGACGGCGGTCTGGATCAGCCTTACCTCCCCTGAGATTTGGCCAAAATTTCAAAGTTCACCAGAAGAATCGCTAAAGCACCCATGCCTCCCAAGACTAAGCTACCTCCGAACTTCGACAGGTATGACGGGACGAGAGATCCTGAGGATCACCTTCATGCTTTCAAAGGAGCAGGACAACTGGGACGATGACCTATGCCCGTTTGGTGCCGCATGTTCCTACAAACTCTGACGGAGGGAGCCAGGCTCTGGTTTGACAGCCTTCCCCCTGGTGGAATTGATAGCTACGAGGAGTTTAGTGAGAAATTCCTGAGGAATTTTGGTCAACAAAGAAAAGTTATCAAAAATCCAAATGAAATCAAGCATATAAGGCAGAGAGACAATGAACGGATAGATCAGTACATGGAAAGGTTTGTCAAGGAAAGTATGAACATCAAAGACGTCCCGGAGGTCATGAAAATCAGTAGCTTCATCAACGGGCTGAAACATGCATAACTGTGTGAAAAGCTAGGGGAGGAGTTCCCACACTCATTTGAAAATCTCATGGATAGGGTCAGGGCATTTGTCAGGGGAAAGGACACAGTCAGCAAAGCCAAGGAGATGGACGTCCCGACCCGAAGAAGCAATCCCACTCCAAAACCTCCGGAAAAAGGTACGTCCTATTCACGAAAACCAGCTTTTGACAGGATGTTGCATGACAGGGAAAGACCCACATACTCCCCTTATAGACCACGGGGTAGGGGGCTCCCCCTTACTCTGATGGCTTCACCCCTCTCACTAAAACTCGGAGTGAAATAGTGGCTACTGAGAGGGTGAAGAACTATTTTCCAAGGCCACCACCCATAAAGCCGGGACCAAAGGCACAGCCGAACGAGTATTGTGAATTCCACAGAGGCTTCGGTCATAAAACCGATGATTGCATGTACCTAAAGAGGGAAATAGAGGCCGCGGTAAAAACGGGTAAATTGGCTCACTTGGTTAAGATTTATGAAGGGGGAGGGGATCGCAAGGGAAATGATGTAAGGGAGCCCGGGAGGGCAGATGTAGACATGATCAGAAGAAGGGATGAATTTGATACCACCAGGAGTGTAAAAGCTAGAGTCCTGGGCCCCCCGGACCGCATGAAAGCTCCCATCATGATGCCACACCCGGAGGAAAACGAGGTACAAAGGCATCCCCTCAATATCTCAGCCATAATAGTTGGACACAAGGTAGCCAGGATACACGTTGACGGGGGAAGTGGAGTAGAAGTAATATATGAACACTGTTTCCTGAGGTTCGACAGGGATGTGAGGGATCGGCTTGGGGAGGACTCTATCCCTCTAGTGGGTTTCAACAACAGTGTGTCATACCCCCTGGGAAAGATCAGACTCCCATTTACTGTCAGGGTAGGGGACCGTGTCCGAACCATAACCCTTACTTTTACAGTGGTCCGAGCACCCTCAAAGTACAATGCCATCCTAGGAAGACCCGGGATTGGTGATTTGCAAGCACAAGCCTCAACTCCACATGGAGCTCTGGTGTTCCAAACGCCAAAAGGCTTGGCCTGGGTGAAGTCTGCATATGAAGTAGTGTCTTCCGTCTTTGTGGGGGAAGTGTCCGAGAAACCCCAAAAAGAAGGAGTAAAAGAATGGGTCCTTTGTGACAGGTTCCCGGAACAGACAGTTAAGGTGGGAAGCCACCTGAGTGACAAATGCAAGAGTGCTCTTAAAGAACTGCTTCTCTTCAACATAGACGTGTTTGCATTTCAACATGGCGACATGACGGGAATCCCAAGAAGTCTGACCGAGCACCGGCTTAATGTATACACCTGGGCAAAGCCGGTAATGCAAAAGAAATGAAGCATGGGTCCCAGCAAGAGAAGGGCAACCTGTGAGGAGACCAGGAAGTTGCTCAGGGCAGGAATAGTAAGAGAAGTGAAATATCCATCCTGGGTTGCTAACCCGGTCATGGTCAAGAAAAAAGACGGGGGATGGAGGATGTGCACTGACTTTCAAGACCTGAATAAATCATGCCCCAAGGACTGCTACCCCCTCCTAGAGATAGACGTCCAAGTGGACTCCCTGTCTCAGTACCCACTGAAGTGCTTCCTGGATGCCTACAAAGGATATCATCAAGTACAAATGTCAATGGAAGACGAGGAAAAGACCGCTTTCATTACAAACGAGGGGACCTTCTGCTATACCAAAATGCCCTTTGGGCTAAAAAATGCGGGGGCCACTTACCAAAGGTTTATGAACACCCTCTTCAGGGAGCAGCAGGGACAGAACTTGGAAGTGTACGTCGATGACATTGTCAGAAAAAGCATTACGGAGATGGCCATGATAGAAGATATAGCTGAAACCATCCGAGCTATGCAAGAAGTAAATATGAAGCTGAACCCGGGAAAATGTTGTTTCGGGGTAGATGAGGGGAAATTCCTGGGAGTAGTGGTCACCAAGGGAGGGATCAAGGCTAATCCGGAGAAAACCAAAGTTGTGGCCGAAATGCGATCCCCCGGTCCCTGAAGGATATTCAACAGCTGAACGGGAGGTTAATTGCCCTGAACCGTTTTCTCTCAAAGGTAGCTGACAGGACCCTTCCCTTCATGAAGGTGCTGAAGGACTGTCTCCAGACAGACAAGTTCAGATGGACCCCAGAAGCTGAAACCGCTTTTCGAGAAATGAAAGATTATATCCGTAAGCTTTCAACCTTAGCCACTCTGGTTCCTGGGGAGGACTTGCTTTTATATTTGTCTGCCTCGAAAACAACCATAAGTGCGGTAATGATGGTGGAAAGGGAGGGAAAACAGATCCCAATATACTTCATTAGCAGGACCCTCAAAGGTCCTGAGGAACGCTATATGCCTCTGGAGAAGTTAGCTCTGGCTGTTGTCTTTGCATCCCGATGTAACACCTCGAAAACGGGTTTGGTAATCAAATTCCATTAATACTAAAAGACGGGTAAAGTACCGTTAGTAGTAAAAATAACCAGGTGAATATTTGGATTTAAATAAGAAATCCTAATAATAAATACAAGCGAATCAAAGTTTTAAGGAATTGAGTTTATAAGAGCCCGAGTTAACGGGACTTAAAATAAAATGGGTTATAACTCCCGGGACCCACTAAGTAACTAGGGATAAATTATAACATCCCGACAATGCGAATTCTTAAATTTGCAATATGGTTGCGAATAAAATAGTGAAATAAACTGACTAAGAGTGGCACTAACCAAGTTAGTTGGTCACTTATAAGTATTTAGGAGTTAAAACAAATAAATTATCAAAAGTGAGGGACTAAAAGTGTCTAAATGAGAACTATTTTTAATAAAATAGCTAAATTAAAACACAAACATATTTTGTCTGTGTTTTGGAGATCGACCAGGAGTCAGGGGCGACCCCAAGCTCCATCCAAGCCCTAGTTCATCACAAATTGAGGGTCTAAATCTGATCAAAAACAAAAATCGAGCATAGATTATTGATCCTCATCACAAGAGGATTACAAGGTATGTAAAATTTGATAAAAACTCTCAACTTGAAATTCTCTTGAAATTGGGAAATCTGAAAATTGATGTTGCATGTTTGCTATTTGGGTAGAATAGGGTTGATATAGTGTCTAGGAGTAAAACCTAGACAATAACATGCGAAATCTTGGCAAATTCCTGAAAATCTCATGTTCACATGGAAGGTGATTCATGGGTTTGTGGGAAACTAGTAAACACTAGGGTTTAGAATGATTATTCTAGTGTAATACGGGTCATAGAAAGAGATTTCTGATATGATGATGTTAAAATATGTGTATATAGTCTAATTGAAGTTAATTAGGGTAATAAACTCAAGTCATGAGCTTGGTTTTGATCATGTAGAAATCTGACCCGCTAGGTGTTTGATGAAACGCCTAAATGAGGGTTAAAATGTTAAAAGTTGAGTAAAAACGCAGATTTGATCATTTTAGAGAATTATGCGTTAAAGCTTGTGAAAGCGTTCTAAACTTATCGTGAATTGAACTCTTTAGGCAAAGAGTCCGGAACGTCAAGCGGACAAGCCGGAGGTGATACTCGCTTGAAACGTGTGCTTTAAAGGTACGTAACTACGGTTTCGTTACGATACGCTCGATTACGTATTTTCGCTAGTAGACTTTAAATTATCATAATAGATGAAATTGGTATTTAGTTAAAGTGACAAAGATCACTAAGTAGATAAACGGGTCAAAAGGTGAAATTATCACCCTTTGACAATATCGACTAATGGTTCGTTGAGTTATATGATTATAGGAATGAATATCATATGGATGTTTACAGCGCTATCACTTAACAGCCACTAAGGCAAGGTATTGAAACGGGTCAATATATTGATCCGAGCCAGGTATGTATAATAACACAACTCATCACGTAGAATTTGGAGTTCTATAAGAGTTAGACAAGGTTAAGGTATAGATATTCGGTTATCTTTAGGTAAACCGAATAAGTTGAATTATGTTTATGGTGTTTTAGAAGCACATGAGTTTACAAACAAGAATTATAGTTAAAAGGTTGGATTTTTAGTCAAACAAGTATTTAAAGGTCCTTGTAGTAAAAGAAGGATGAAAATTGACCAAATTGCCCTTGTAAGCTAATTTGAACGAACGACCCATAAAGGTGGTTCGGAAATAAGTTTTATGATTAAATATATGCTTAGAATGAGTATAGGTAGGGAAGGATGTAAATCCTTGGGTCGAAAGACTTTATATGAGTCTTTGCCGTAAAATGATAATCCGAGGGGTAGAAACTCGGAACATATAGATATCCATATTAAATCGAACACACATATAGATGTGGTGGAAGATAACTTGATAAGAAATGTAGGAATAAGATGCTAGAAATGAATGAAAGCGATTTCAAGCTTTAAAGTGCTTAAATACCCTTAACGGGTCAAAATAAGCATACGAGCGAAAACGGGTTTAAATGGTGTAATAAACCTATTATTAGAACCTAATATAGTAGGTAACATTAATTTAAAGAAGTGTATGAGATATAGGAATCAAATAAATACGTGTGTTTGATAAAATGCATAAACGGGTTAAAATTCGGTAAAAAGGTAACGAGTCGAAGGCTTAGAAGTCTCAAAATTTCTTATGTTGGATGTAGTATTTTAACTCCATAAGATGGAGGATTAAATTACGGACGCGTAGGAAAAAGAATCGGGTAAAAGGGATCAATAACGAAGAAGTTATGGTCGTTTCCGTGAAATCAGATCGTGCTGGGTATGTACAGCATCAGCTAAGGCAACAGGCTGTGAAAAACAGGGCTAGGCGTGACACCTAGGCCCTTGGCGTCACGTCTAGCCCCCTAACTCTGAAAATTTTTAAATTTTGTCATTTTTAACCCCTGTACTTGTTTGAACTTAATATTTGACTATCAAAACTAACTTTTAAGTTGGTTTTGAACATAGGTGAAAGCCAAGAGTGCACGGATGAAGATCAAGCGACGAGCAAGAACCGAAGACGATCACGAAATAAGCTTCCGCACTATGTATCGTTATTATGTTAAACGACGAACGTACACATGATATGTTGTATACTTTTTAAATTGTAAAAAGTTTTAATAAACCCGTAATTTCCAATGCATATGTAATCTTAATTACATGACTGTTTTTCGTAAATGATACGTTAAACCTTAATTTATAAGAACGGGTGTTACACCCGAAGACTTAGAAGATACTTCCAAGCACACAAGGTCACCCTGATGATGGATCAGCCCCTCCAAAAAGTACTCAGGAGACCAGAACTATCAGGCCGATTAGCCAAATGGGCAGTTGAGCTGGGAGAGCACTCCTTGGAATACAAAGCCAGAACTGCCATGAAGGGACAAATACTGGCTGACTTCCTGGCGGAGGTCCCGGAGGATGAAAAAAAAGAGCTCCTAAAGTGGGAAGCCCTGGAGAGGGAAGAAAAAGAAAAGGAGGATGAGGCAATATGGAAACTACTCACAGATGGGGCCTCAAGCGAAGAGGGAAGTGGAGCGGGCATTACATTGATCAGTCCTGAAGGAGTTGAGTTAACCTATGCCATCCAACTGGACTTCGAGAATACCAACAACACAACTGAATATGAAGCCCTTTTGGCAGGGCTGAGACTAGCCAAAAAGATGAAGGCAAGGCATGTGGAAGCCAGTACTGACTCACAGCTAGTGGTCAGGCAGTACCACAGGGAGTACGAGGCTAAGGACAGTATAGTGGCCCAGTAAGTGGCCAAAGTGAAAGAGACAGCCAAGGTTTTCAAGACCTTCAAGCTAGAGTACATCCCCCGAGGGAGAAACAGGAAATCTGATGCTCTTAGCAAGCTGGCTTCCGTGGCATTCGACCACCCAGCAAGAGAAGTCAAGGTAGAGGTCCTAACCTCCCCTTCCCTCGGCACAGAAGAAGTAGCTACGATCGAGAACACCCAGGAGACGTGGATGACACCGATTGTAAGATTCCTCAAAGATGGAATACTGCCTGAGGGTGGCTGGGCAGCCCGGAAGATATGAGTTAAATCTTTGCAATACGAGCTAATTGACGGAGAACTTTACCGAAGGTCATACTTGGGCCCATCCTTGAAATGCGTCGATAGTGAAGAAGCTAAATATGTGATTAGAGAAATACATGAAGGTATTTGCGGCATGCATTCTGGGCCAAGGGCAGTGGTGGCAAAGGCAATGAATGCGGGATTTTATTGGCCTAGAATGTATGAGACAGCGTCAGAAGAAATCAAGAAATGTGACAACTGCCAGGTCCATGCACCCATGACACACCACCACAAGCACCTAATGATACCTGTGTCAACTTCTTGGCCCTTCCAGAAGTGGGCCATTGACATTATCGGGCCATTTCCAGAAGGCCCATGAGGGGTTAAGTATGTGGTGGTCGCTATCGATTATTTTACAAAGTGGGTAGAGGCAAGGCCCCTGGCGAAGATAACCGGGGAGCAGATGAGGCGGTTCGTACTGGACAACATCATATGCAGATACGGGGTTCCCAAGGAGTTAGTGAGTGACAACGGTGTCCAATTTGCTGGAAAACCCTTCAGGCCATGGTGCGAACAATTACACATACAACATGTATTCACTTCCATCACCCATGCTCAGAGCAATGGGTTGGTAGAAAGAGCAAATCAAAGTGTCATTAAGGGAGTGAATGGGAGGCTCAGGAGGAAGCAAAAGGGGTGGTTGGAGGAACTGCCTTTTGTGCTATGGGCATATAGAACCACTCCCAAGGGCTGCAACGGAGAGACCCCTTTCAACTTAACCTATGGGACGGAGGCTGTTATCCCCGCTGAGATAGGATCCCCAACCGCAAGGATGAAGCTCAGGGAAGCCTAGAATGAACAAGACCTCAGAATGAACCTAAACTTGCTTGAAGAAAGAAGGGAAATAGCAGCAATCAGGGAGGCCAAGTATAAAAAATAGCTTGAAAGCTATTACTGTGACATCCCACATCGGTTGTGAAGGGGAACAAAGGCTTCCTTATAAGGGTCTGGATACCTTCACCATCATGACGCGTTTTGAAAACCGTGAGGGGCGGACGCCGGGGGCGTGCTGGCCGCCAAAGCGGACAATATCATGGTGTGGTTACGCTGGGCTGTGACAATTACAATGCAAAGATGAAGAAGCTCAACCTTGTACCCGGAGACTTGGTCCAAAGGGCAAATGAGGCCAGCCTACAAGAAAGCACCGGAAAGCTAGGGCCTAACTCGGAAGGACCCAATCGGGTTACTTGGGCGAATGGAAAGGGAAGCTGCAAACTGGAAACACTCCAAGGTAAAGAAATCCCAAGGACCTGGAACCTTATGCAGCTCCGAAAGTACCATATGTGAAAGGCGAGAATGCCTTCAAAGAAAAACGGCTTAGGAGCCACTTTTGTAAAAGTTAACCGCTAGTTAGGGGATTACCCCAAGAAAAACATTTAGTAATATCCTGTACTGGAGCACAGAGTCCCCAAGAAACATATGGCAATGAACAAATCACTTGTTCGTTTTGACAAAGTTACAGGTATTGTATTAGGGCAGACGTGCCCAGAAACTACAAGCCTAATAACAAACAACACACGTGTAAGAGGTATATTCAACATACCAAATGCCCGGCTGTGGGGCAAAGCAGGGCCTCGCTAGCCCAAAGAAAGCAGACAAACAAGTTAAAAAACATAATCTGCCATTATAAACTTGTCCAAGGACTGTACTCGAACAGACAATCCTGGTTTACAAAACAAACCACAAAAAGAACTTTTGTAAAACAAGTTACAAAAAAGAGCTGACACACACACTACAAAAGAAACTTTTTGTGTATAGACTGCAAAACAAAGGTACATTAATACAACAGGGAATCTTGCTAACCCTAAAAAGAAAAGCGAGTATACAAACAACAAACTAGGAAGCCTAGTAAACAGACTAACGGAAATTTTGTAATCATGCTACAAATAACCAAAAGTTTTCAGGTAAATGCTGGGATGTTTCCCGGTAAGAACACCTGCAAAAAAGAGCAACACACCAAAAACAACAAAAGCAAATCGACAATATACAGTCAAAAGATGACCAGCAGGTCATACATTAGATACCGGGAGGACCCCGACACAAAGGTCCTCCCCCATACACCAAAAGTTAACAGTATTCTAGAGTATATAATTGTTTAGTTACAACCACATCGAAATAGTTAATGTTCAGAAACTACTGGGAATCATCCCCAGACAAAGATTTCGGAGAAGGAGGACCAGCGGGAGTCAGCAAGGCTTTTATGTCATCGATGGTCATCAAGGGGCGCTCAAGGATCTTTGCAAGAAGGGCAGGGGTATTACCCTCGAACTCTTTGTCCAGTTTAGACAACCGCTTCTTGGCCTTGGAATTGTAAAGAAGGGTTTCCTTTCTACCCAAACCTTGAGCGGAGTAAGCATACCCATCCTTCAAGCCTGCTTGATATCCTACGTCCCGGTAAGCCCTGTAAACCTGCTTAAGACTGCTCTTAAACTCCTCAGACTGGGAGGCAGCAGTAAGAAAGGCCCCGAAACCTTCAGTGATCAACCAATACTTCTCCTTGGCCAACTTCTGGTTATCATCCGATGTCATCCCATACTCAGCATACATAGCATCCAGATCCTTTTGAGACATAGAGTCAAGCTCCCTCTGGTGCTTCAGCTCAGCGGCCAACTCCTCCTTTTCTTCAACCAAAGCTGCCATCTCCCTCGCCCAGGCACGCTCCTTCTGCTCCAACATGACACCAGCTCCCTGAAAGAAAATGTTACAAAAACTCCGAAAAGATTAAATAAAAAAAAGAAAGGAGGGAGGAGGAGAACTATGCACCTTCTCCTCCTGCAGTTTACGCTCAGCATCAACCACCTGACACCGAAGCTCAGCGGCGATAGTTTTAGAAGCCTTAAGGTCACTCTTGAGCCCCTCATTCTCCCTCCTCAGATCATCAACTCGTTGTAACATACCAACACCCCTGAAAAGACCCTCGTAAAGCGACATGCTATATTGATCATCAAAGAGATTATCCCTCAGAGCAGAATTCATAAATCTATGGGAAGGAGGGACAACATGAGTCAGGAAGTCCCGGGCAGTTTCATGGGTCCCCACCACTGAAGACTGGGTGATCTTCCACTTGGGGATGTATGGAGCCAGAAGGGCGTCAGTAAACAAAGGAGCCAAGGGGACCGGGAGTCAAAACCCTCAGAGTGAGAAGGTTTGCTGGTTCCAGTAGCATGATGAGGAGAAATCTCAAAAGCTGGGACAATACGAGCAGCACTGACTTCAGGAGTTTTATCCCGGACACGGGAGGTTGAGGGAGTGGTAGGAATCTCAATCGGAGCATGAGAACTCCCCTGTTACAAATACACAAAGGCAAAATCACCAGAAGCCCCTCAAGACAGGGCCGGCCAACAAAATGTAGGACAAAAACAAAGAGGCTGCCACTTAAAGCAAAATAAAATGTAAGAAGGAAACTTACCAACAAAGGCTCACTCACAAGACTGGATGAGCGCAGATGTTTGGTCAAAGAACCCTTGATCCCAGTAGGAGGAAGCTCAGAGGCAGCCCTCGTGGCAGGAAAAGGTTTTGGCCACTAGCACTTCGGAGCCTCAATCGGGTGTTACGAGGAACAGGAACTTTCTTGGGGCTACTGGGCGGAGCTGCCTATCGCTTACGAACCAATCGGCTCTCCAGGTCTTCATTGTTATCATCGTCACTTGAGCTTCTCACTTGAAGGGAACCAAGGGGAACCTTTTTCTCGTCGGAGGAAGCTTCCTCATCCCTTTCCTCGGCAACAGAATCCCCTGCCTAAGCAGACCCCTCAATAACCTTCTTCTCAGCACCTCGGTTCAAACCCGGCTCAACTTTGTCACCTACCACAAGCTTAACATCCCTGCAATCTCCCTGAAGCAAGCCCCATAAGGTCATCTCTGCGCGAAAGACACACTAAAGATGACTACACAAACTACTGGAAAGTTTTCAAGGCAAACATAGCAAACCAAGAATAAGGGAATACCTTTCTTTCCGAAAAAAGCTTTAGGACTGACCGAGTAGAAAGGGCCCAATCCTCCCATATCCAAGACCCCCTCAGGAAAAGTAAAGGCTCTGGTAGGATTCTCGTACATACGTTTCCACTGGACAATTTCATCAGCAGACAAGATAGGAACACTGTCTTTGATAGCAGCCTTGGCATCCCTCAACGGTGGAGACTCTGGTATCATAGCAGCTGAAACAAACATAAACCTGCTTTTCCATTCTTTAGGGTAGGTAGAGGTCGGCATAAAAGAGTAACAAGGCTGAGATACACTATCCTTCCGTTTGGCGAAGGTAAACCAGTCCCCATCCGAAACTAACTTTTAAATCATGCAGAACAGGGGAATCGAAGGCTCACCGAAAACCGCAACGCATGACAACTCGAAATGCACAACCCTCATAAACCCTAGGGGGTGCAATTGAGAAAAATGAACTTTGAAATGACGTAACAAGTTTATCTTGAAAGATGAAAGTGGGTAACGAACCCCACAAGAGGAAAACGACAACGTATAAAGAACGATCCGGTCGGGTGTGAACTCAGCCGAGTCGTTAGGACCTGGTAAAGTAGGGGAAAAACGCTCGGATATCTTGTAGGTTTCAACGAAGAATTCTAAATCCTTCGCCGTCAGAACAGACCGGATCATGGAACGGCCAGTACGGCTCATGGCAAAAAGGAAAACGGTGATCGGAAAGATATAGTGAAAGAGAAGTGTGGAAGAAAAGTGGTGGAAGTGAAAGAAAATCCAAAAGGCTATGAGGGTATTTAAAGAGGGTAACTGACTTGAAAGCAAAAAACTGTCACATCGTTGTCTTTTCAAATTTAAAACCGTCTTGCACGTGTATGAAGAGGATTAAACCCTCACCGTTGATAACCGGTGATTAATGATTCTCGAAAAAAGAAGGGGCGCGTGATGATTAGCTAGGGAAGGGCCCACCTCCTTAGCCCAAGAAGACTATTCCCTTAAACAGTTATGACTCAGCCCCGGATCATGATATTTGAATCTCAGAACCAGGGACTAAAGATGACTTAATGACGGACCAATGGGTTGCCCCATTTATCCGTCTTGGGCTATTATCACGAAGGCCCAACAAATAAGAGCCCAAATCCCGATACTTGCCCATTAAGGGACTTTCTCATAAAACGGGCGGGAAAAGAGATATTTTACAAAGAAGAGGAAGCATTAAATGCATGATAAGAATAGGATCTCCGGCTGGCACTGTACTGCCAAGCCGGCATCATTAAATGAGGATACGATCCTGCCGTTGGGGCTCAGACACGTGTCTGAGTCCCCCAAAGACCGATAGAATCCTTTGGATCGTCTCGGTATGATCCCATTGGAGAGATAAGGGCTTCCGGCTATATAAGGAAGGTAAAAGATGATCTTAAAGGCAAGTCCGAGGTATCTCACTTAATGCTTCATTCCCTCATTTACTCCCATAATACTCACACAATAAATATACTCGCATACACTTGATTCACACCACAGAGGAATGTTCCGATGATCATACTCATCGGAATAAACTCCTCATACTTTCCGGCAAGTTTACTTACTTTCACACCGGAGCTTGGTCACAGATCCCCCTCCGGGGTCCTCCGTAACGAGGCTAACGGTTTCCTTTTTTTGTAGCAAACGAAGGCTGGGATATTCCGACGTCAGCGAAGACCCTTTGAACGTCATCAGGGATCTGGGGATTCGTCACTAACATTTGATTAATAAAAGGTAAAGGAAAGTGATCTTTCCTTGTTGCCTCATTTAATCGACGATAATCTATACATACTCTCCATCCTGTGACGGTTCTTGTTGGTATTAATTCATTTTTCTCGCTAGTTTCTATCGTCATACCTCCTTTCTTGGGAACTACTTGGACGGGACTTACCCAAGGACTATCGGAGACTGGGTAAATGAGTCCGGTGTTAAGTAATTTGATGACTTCATTTTTAACCACTTCTTGAACGTTTGGATTTACTCTACGTTGTGGTTGTATTACCGATTTATAGTCATCATTCATTAAAATTTTGTGCGTGCACATGGAGGGACTTATTCCTTTAATATCTACAAGCTTCCAAGCGATCGCGTTTTTGTGTTTTTTCAAAAGTGTGATTAATTTTTCTTTTTCTACACCAGTTAATTTTGACGAAATAATTACAGGTAATTTACCACCTTTGTTGAGAAAAGCATATTCCAAACCTTTTGGAAGTTCTTTGAGCTCAAAAGGTGGGTCTTTGGGAGACTCCTTATTTGTTAGCTCATTTTGATCAAGAACCAAAAAGGTTTGTTCTATGGCGACCTCTTCTTCAACAAAGTGGTCAATTTCTTTTCTTGTATCGGGTGGCTCATCTTCATCTTCAATTAGGGGGTCATCATTGCCGAATGGATATTTCATTGAATGCTGAAGATCGACAATTGTTTTGAATGCCCCTAATTGAATAGGTAAATTGTTTTTCTTCTGATTTTTCAAAGCTTCATAAATTTTCACAAAAGGTCGTCCTAATACCAAAGGAGCGTCATCAAGGATGACGAAGTCGGTTGGGATTACCAATTGATTTGTTTGGACTAACACATCTTCAACTATCCCTATTGATTTTATTATTTTCCAATTAAATAGAAAACTGGGTATTTGAAGTGGAGAAAAATCACTAATACTTAATTTTTCGAAAATGTAGTTTGGCATTATATTAACACAAAGATCTTTATCAATTGTAATATTACTAATAAAGGAATTTTGAAAGAAACATGGAACCGGTGTAATGTTAATTTCAAATGGATCATCTTTTATTAGCGTGGTTTGATCATTTGTTAACTTAACGCTTACCGTTTCATTAATTTTTGTGTTAGTGTTTAACTCTTTTTAAAAACTTAGCATGAGTGGGTACTAAACAATGATTTTCGAAAGAAGGTGACAAGAGATCAATTTCTTTAAAATTTGACTCTTTTTGGATTTTAACGTTGTCGGACTCACTTTTTCTGTTGTTTAACTCATGTGTCGGCTTTTCACTTACTTGTTCTTCCATTTTTACCTTTTCAACTATATCTTCTTTATTACAAGTTAATTCTTCCCTTACGCGGGATTTCTCTTCCCTTTCACGGGCTTCTTTTATATAGCGCTCGATAGTTTTAAGGTGTTCTATTATCTTTCGGCTACGGGTGAGATCGTTGGTGGTTCGTCAAAGTTAGTTGAATAAGTATCATCAAAGCTTGAATTCAGAAGTTCGATCCTTGGTTCCTCATAGTACTCATATGAGGTAGATGGTTCATACCATTGTTCCTCATTGTAAGTATATGATGGATAAGGTTCGTAACTTGGTTCTTCATAATAATCATATGAGGTGGGTTGTTCACGCCATGGTTCCTCATGGTAAGCATATGAAGGTGGTGTCTCATATCTTGGTTCCTCAAAGTATCAGTATGGAGGCTCATACCTTGGTTCGTCAAAATATGAGTATGAGGGAGAAGGTTCATACCTTGGGTCTTCATAGGATGTGTATGAAGTTGACGGCTTATACATGGGCTCCTCATAGTAGGTGTACGAAGGGGATCGTTCAAAGAGGTCACAATATTGTATCGAATGAGGATTACCACAAATGGTGCAATAGTCTTTCCTATAATCATCCTCCTCATAGTGGTAGTTGTAATCTCCTGAGTATTGATCCATAAGAATCACTCAGCAGACCACAACAGAGTCTCGGGACCAGTAAACAGAAATAAAAACGGAAACAGAGGCTGGACACGGCCCCGTGTTCAATGAGCACGGCCCCGTGTTCAGGTTCTGTATCTGGGCGTTTTAATAAAAGTGACTGGTTTTGTGCAGCAAGGGGCTGTGTTCAGTGAGCACGACCCCGTGTTCAGACTCTGTATCTGGGAGTTTTGAAAAAAAAAATATGCAGGACAGCCCCGTGTTCATTGAACACTGCCCCGTGTTCAATCTACTGTAATGCAAAAACTAACTAAAATGCAGAAAATGTGCGCGCAATTTTAAAAAGGTGTTGAAAAACTGATTAGGCCGTCAATTTTAAGCTTTCTTAAAATCCTTGTGTCCCTGGCAACGGAGCCAAAAACTTGATGTGCGTAGTGCGTTATATATTTTTATGTAAATTTTAAGCCCTTTTTAACACTTTAGTCAAGTTTTAAATTTATAAAACACGATATTCTACTAACACTAAACACACATATGGTCAAGTGCACCCATCGTGAGCGTAGTATAGAGTTGGTAAGATACCGAGGTCGTCCAAGGACACAAGAGCTTTTAGTACTGGTTTATCCTTAACGTCTAATCAAATCAAAAATTTCAGAAAATGTTTTAAACATGAAAATAAAAACTAAAGATACTGAAAAATAAAATAAAATAAAAACAGATAGACAAGATGAATCACTTGGATCTGACTCGCCTTTAGTGTAACCTTTGATGATTTCCGCACTTTTGCACTTTTTAAGAGACTATCTTAGTTATAGTAGTAGGCCCCTCTTTTGAAGGTGACGTTACCCTCAACCCAGTAGTTTGAGTCAGCAAGGATACAATCCTAAAGGGACGGAATACTGAAAGATAATTAATTAAGTTATTAATGCGTAATGTGGTAGGTCCCTCTTTGGAATGTGACGTTACCCTCGGCTAAGTGGTTTGAGTCAGCAGGGATACAATCCCAAGTAGCCGGGTTAATGTATTAATAGTAGTTTACATATGAGGGGAACAAGCCATTCGCACCCCCGCCATCCAATACTAGTGGGTATTGAAGGAGGTCCTAGTAAACTTGACCCAGGTCCTTGCAGGATCTATACACTGAACAAGGCAAGAACCTTACCAAACCATTCCCTTAACTCCCGACCAGGTAGCCAACATATCTCTATATAGACCGTAGAGATATGAATGGTGTAAATCTTTTATTTTATATAGATAGTAAAATAACGCCAAGACACCACGAACAAATGATAAAGGAAGTTTCACCTTCAACATAAGAAACTAGTTATTAAAGTCATTAATACAAAACCAAATAAAAAGTGCGAAAAAGATTAAAAATCAAAAGTATTACACTAAATGTTTGTCTTCACCAAGTGATGTAAGAGACTTAGGCAAACATGGTCTTTGATTGTCAAGAACTCTTACTATCAATCTTGGATCCTGAGACTACTACACACACTCTAAGATGGATGATGGATGATGGTGGTGGATGTGGGTTGTAGTGGTGGTGGAATGTGGGTGAAGTGGGAGAGAGGTAGTTTGCCAAGTGATGCCTTTGAAGTGAACCAAGCACCCCTATTTATAGCCTGCACAGAAGCCCGGACACGGCCCCGTGTCCATTGGGCACGGCCCCGTGTCCATCCTCTTTCTCTTTCTTCATTAATTGCAATTTGTCTGCATTAGCTCCACACGCCCCCGTGTCCGCTGGTCACGGCCGTGTGCAGAAGCGTATCTGTACTATCAAGATTTGCTTGGATTTTGTGAATCTTAGCGTTTACCACGGCCCGTGTTGAGCTGGGCACGCCCCCGTGTCGGGAATAGAAGCTTCTATAGCTTTGTCCTTTCTGCAGACAACTGGTCACGCCCCCGTGTCCGCCGGGCAAAGGGTCGTAGTCAGCCTCCTGTTTCCTTGTTTTTGCTTGGGAAGATGCTGTCGAGGGGTCACGCATGCCACGTTTGTTCCTTTTCTTGTATTTATGTTAGATTTTGCTGCATATTTGTTCCTTTTGTTCATTTACGCTCATTTAGTCCTGAAAATACAAAAGGAAGACAAAAGCACACTTTTTCCAACATTAGTACTAAAAATGGGTTAGTTTTATGCCTCAATTGATGTATTTTATATGTTGCATTTTACACACATCAGGAATTTACCCACATCTTTTGTTAGCACACATGATGCATCCTTTTTATTTGTTTCGGCGAAGTCATTAACATGCCTTAACCATTTATACTTAATGCATTTCAGTGTTCGAGTGCGTAAGTGCACCCTCCCATGCATTTCCAATTACTATCATTTTCAAATTTTCCATGGTAATTATTTTATAGTACTTTCTTACCGGATTTCGCGATCAAGCCTCAAACCGAACACATTCATCCTTTAACCCTAGGCTTTGAATACCACTTGTAAGACCCAACTAGTCGATATATAAAATATCATATCTTATACGAACAATATTAACAAAAGTTTTCCAAGTATTAAAAACATTTGCTAATGCAAAGTACAATTGAGTTAATCCAAAATAGTGACTACATGATTGTCACTTAAAAACACTTTAAACAATAAGTGGAAGCGACTAGTATTTATAGAGTGTTCGGTTCTTGTGATAGCTTGATCTTCATCCAAGGCTTAGATTGGGAAATTACCTATCATAGAATTTCCTTCAAACAATTAGTAATAAAAACATTTGAACAATATAGATAAAACCGCGAAAACAAAACAGTTTTGCTGATTCAGACAACCCCCGTGCGTCGCGGAGGGGCACACCAGCCCCCTCGCATGGCGTGTGGGAGAAAAAAGTGGACTTTTGTTGACTTGGCTCCCCCCTCCCCCGCGTGGCATGGGGGAAACACTTTTCAAGAATGTTTCAGAACTGACAGTTTTTGCACCCTTGACCAAATTTTGCCATTTTTCGCCAAACATGTACCCAGATCAGTCTGAACCCAATTATTTTTTTTTTGCTCAGAACTCTTTCCTTATCATTTTTAAATCAGTAACCCACTTGATATACCCAGATTCTTCAAGTTTTGACTGCATTCTTTCTGTTTGGTGTTTATTACCCGAATCGACCTATTAGGTGGCGTTTTAGCATTGCCATCCATACTTCCCATTTTATTGTCAAAGATTTGCCCATTCTTCCCCAACCACAACCTTGATTATGGTTAGATACTTCGGGCAAGCCTTAACATTTCCACGTCATCTTTCGATTTGACTTTTATCCAAAACGACTCATTATGAGATTTCAAGCAATTTAGCTCAAACTATCCACACTCTTTTATCAAGTTTCTTATCATTTTGCCTAACCACAATCAAATATCATGGTTGGTATTCTTGGAACAATACCTCGGCTTCTACGACCCCGCGGGTCACTTATACCTTGGTTTTACACGTCCGATGTTTAGTTTATGGCCTTATTAGCCACAAACGAACCGTTTGGTTCGCCACTTGTGGTTTTCGTCACCCATAAATGACAACCATTCTTTTATCCATTTTACAATGGTCTGTGACCACATTTATTTTTGTTAAGCAACACCTCCGCTTCTATGACCTTGTGGGTCATTTATACTTCGGTCTTACATACCTTTGGATACGGTTTACTTTAAAAACTCTTTTCTTCTGTTCAATCACAAAAGGAATTGTGTAAATCAATTTTCCAACCAACAATGTAGTATAGTAAAAGACGTAACAATATAGCTACGTACCTTAGAAATCACCCTTGATGTGCTTCTTTCCCGGCTCGGTTTCCCGAAGCTTCACTTGACCTGCCGAAATTTAACTCAAGTGATTATTAAAACACATAATCATTTATAGTCCTTTTATCAAGGATCGCTTTCCATGTTCTTAATGATTTCACCAAGGTTTTAATAAGTTAAAAACAATTTGTTCTCACTTAGGCATATTATCAAACACTTAGTATGCATTATCTACTAGTTATAATATTAATTTAATTTGCCTACATAAATCACCACTTCATTAACAACCAAAAATCCCATACATGTTATGGCATCAAATTAACACAAACTTCAATTTATCAAAGTAAGTTATTAATTAATCATACTAGAATGGGGTTTTTACATCTTTGACAAAAAGCATACTTCATAACATCCTATCATGTATGACTTTCTACTCAATTCTCCAAAATTCTCAATTTCTTCACAAAATAAAGTAACTAAGATGGTTATAACTCATTGAAACATCAAACAACACTCAATTTCTAGGAACTCAAGCTAGGCTCCCAATCTACCATGATTCCTTCAACTCCAAAATCTCACCATATGAGAATATACCATATACCTTTGGTTTGGATGATGTTAAGGACTTGAAATCTTTAAACATGCAAGCTAAACACTCAGATTTCACTAGCTTCTTCAAATTTTGGTTTTTGGTGTTCTTTTCCTTCTCACTCTCGCTCTCTATTTGGTCAACCAGAACACACACAAGTGTGTGTATTTTTATTAATTTCAACCTTTAATCATTCTACTTCTCATTTGTCCAACTCTATCCCCTTAGGTTTAGTTAGTTATTTTTTTTGGGCATATTTTGCATAATCTATTATCATAAGGAATTATAAGTCACTAGGTTAAATCTTATCCTAGTTACATAATTCAAGTTATATGTCGACTTAACAAAAATAATATACTTTATATTTTTGGGGTGTTATAGGTAACATCTATATCATGCCTATAACACCATTTCAACATACTTATCTTTGAAGCATTCATTTGAACTTTATCAAGAATAATGAAAGTTGTTTTGTAAGATGGTTATCTTTTGGTATGGTGTGAATGATTTCTTTCTGATATCTGATCCTTTTACTCGAATAAATACTTAAAACTCTTGTGGTGTGTATAAATGGTGCACTTAACCCCACAAAAGTAATGCCTCCAAATTTTAATGCGAACATTGTCTCACAACATATTACTTACCACTTATGGAAAGTTCTCAATTAGAACCATTTCAAATTTCATTTCCAAAGCCCGTCTAGTTACTTTCCAACTAAATCAATGATTTTGGTACTTGGACTTTACCAAATTTGATTTAGAGAAAATACTTTGGTTTTAAAAAAACTCATTTGAATATGTTATTGCTAAACACTATTTACTTAACTCTCTAATCCCCTAATATATTCACCTATTGAATGGGCTATGATTTTTGCGTGTTGTTGTTGGTTTACCATACTTGAATTTGAAGATTTAAATCTTCACGTTGTGTTTTCTAATCTTTGTACTTAGTGACTCACTAAGTGTTAAGTGATATATGTGTGGTATATATGTATCCTTAATAAACAACCAACAACACAAGTTATTAATTTCAAAAATTATCAAAAGAAGGGATCATTATGGAATAATTAATCCATTGTATTCATTTAAACCTTTTTCCCAACATCATACAAACAAATTTTGTTTATTTATACAACCTTCCCATGTGCAAGTTATACGTAGGTATATTAACTACACATAAGTTATACACGTACATGCAAAAGTTAAATGTCAAAAAATCATATGAACAAATTAATTTAATGCGGTTTATACATATGCACACCGTCAAAAAATTACAAGTTTTGTTCTTTATGTTTGTACCAAATTGCAGGCATTGTCCTTTGCCTTTAAATTTGATGAGTTTTGTCTTTAATGTTTCAAAATCCTGCACGTTATATTCTTTATCCCTAACCCAGTTAGATCTTTTGGTTAAATATGGTCATGTGGCTTGCACATGAGCCCATTTTTTGTCCAAATAACATATGTCTAAGGACTATTGTGTACAAAAATTAAAAAAACATTAAATAAAACAATTTGTCTCATCCCTAACCCTCTACATCATCATCTTCCCCAATTCTCACCATAATCAACCTAAAACCCTCGTTCAAAAACCAATTTTCTCAATTGAGTGTCCCCTTCAATTCCACACTAATTCACACTTTCAGATTAAGAAAAACATAAACAACTAATACACAGATGCTCCAGTTGGCTAGGTTGCAGCGATAGCCGGCGTTTGTTCCTCTCTTCTCTTGTTCTCCCCTTTCTACAGACGCATATCTTCGCTCAAACATCACAACGACTTATACTGAGGTGGAATCGAAAGGCGACGGGTTTTGGTAACCTGAGTTTTGATAGCCTATGGGTTCAGATTGGCGAGTTTCAGAACGAAATCTAGTGGTGACCGATTTCAGGGTCATTTCCAAGATGTGGTAGGTTGTGGTTGTTTTCTAGAAATAAGACAGTTCCTGAAAGTTAGGTTAGTGGTTGTTTGAGGTTTGAGGCGGTGGTTTTGGGTTTTAGGGTTGGTGGTGGTTGGAGGTATAGAGTTGGTAGAGAAGAGAAAGAGAGTTCATATATTTTAGAGTAAATTACATGTTTATATATCTCTTTACATATTTAGTCCCTTGATATAAGTTATTTACTCAATAGTTCCCGTAGAGTAAAATGACAAGAATACCCTCATGTGCAAGGCACATGACCATATTTAACAAAAAAATCTGTCTGAGTTAGGGCTAAAGGAAATAACGTGCAGGATTTTGAAACGTTAAGGACAAAACTCGTCAAATTTAAAGGCAAACGACACCGTTTGCAATTTGGTACAAATATAAATGACAAAACTTGTAATTTACTCCTAGAAATATATAAATGTGTCTCTAATTGGTTTAGGCATGTCACACCCCAACCGATGACGGAAACATCGGGGCATGGCATTGAGCGAAACAGATTGTTCAAGAGAAATTCCATAACAACTACTTTACCAAATAATTAAACATTATGTCCCATACCATAACCTATTAAGCAAGTAAGTTATTACAGACATAGATTTCTCCCAAAACAAATAAACTGTTCCGACACTCAGATTCAAATAAAAATAAATTGTCTTTGTTTCTAGACTCTCAGTCCTACTTGATTCCACAAAAGCAGGTAAGCAACATCCTATCCATTCAAACACCTGTCACATACGTTAAAATAAAGGTAAAATACACATAGTGTAAAGGTGAGCATACAAGTTTGATAATAGCATAATAGAGTTCGAAATCGTTTACGCATAACCAGCATGTACAATGTATAATGTGAAGCATGTAAGTTATCGACAAAGATCCTATCGATACCAATGACTGCGATTTGACTTCGAGTAGCGAGTGCGCATCACATGTTCACCACTGTGAACACATGAAGTAATATCCTTAACAACCCCCATCCGCGACAGGTGCTGAGTCCAAACTATAGTACTATCGTTGCTAAGGCAAGTAGATAGCAATCAATGTGTAAACATAACAAACAGGCATTCCTCGAGTCACGTATAACATGCATTAGAGGTTAGCGTTTAAATAGTGTTTGCGTTGTGTGATCGATGTGTTTTAGAATAAGTAACGTATGTAACACCCAAAAGTGCATAAAGCAAAAAGGGATCGAGTATACTCACAGCGATGGTAGTTAATGGATTGAAGGGAGCGCTAGAGTGGGATTGTTTAAGTATCAAAGTTCCAACGTCATATGATAGGATGGCCGGTCGATCGGATAGCAATCCGATCGGACGGCATTCCATTCAATGTCCAGAGCCTTGAATGTTGAAGATGAAAGTGTGGTACCAAGTGTAACCCGATCGGATGGCAATCCGATCGGACGGCACTCCGTCCCAACGGTCTGATTGTCTTAACATTTGATTATTTTGATTGTTTTCAGTTTGTTTGAGACGTTTTGACATCGTGCTAAACAACATAAACCCCATCTTGACCCAAGTAACCCGATCGAACAGGAATCACCGTAGTCCGACCAGCTAACCGTTCGAGACGGTGGTTCATGTTTAACCCGAAATTAGTCGTCCCTTGGATAGAAATCAGATCTTCAACCATTACTTCACTAAGAATGAGTAGAAGATTAGAACGAGCTCCGATTCCAGAACACATAATTTGAGTTGCGATTGCGAAAGCGATTAGCAATTAATATGCGATTAAACCTCGATTATTAATATATACTCCACATAATATAACTAAAGCGATTAAATGATAGATTCGATTACAAGTCAAAGAAGTCAAAACACTAATCGAGCAAGGAGTGACAGATCGCAATTAGCAATCTTTTCTTCCTTTGACTTCAATCTTGACTTTGACTTTGACTTCCAAAAAGCGGGTTGTTACAGCCTCCCCTACTTTAGGAAATTTCGTCCCGAAATTTAAGAAGTAGGCGTAACAAACAGTTGCGGGTACTTCGCCCTCATGTCGCTTTCGAGTTCCCAGGTAAACTCGGCACCAAGTTTGCCTTCCCAGCGAACCTTCACAATGGGAATGCGTGAGCGTCTGAGCACCTTGGTTTCTCGTCCCACAATCTCGACAGGCTTTTCTACGAAGTGTAATGTTTCGTCCACTTGTAAATCTTTAAGAGGGACATGTAATTCCTAGTCGGCCAAGCACTTTCTGAGGTTCGAAACATGGAAAGTCGGGTGGACGTTACTCAGTTCCTCTGGTAGTTCAAGTCTGTAGGCCACTTTTCCAATCCTTTCTAGAATCTTAAAGGGTCCAACATATCGAGGCGCGAGCTTTCCTTTCTTGCCGAATCTGATCACCCCCTTCCAAGGTAACACCTTTAGGAGCACTTGATCGCCAACGTCAAATTCAAGGGGCTTGCGGCGTCTATTAACGTAACTTTTCTGTCGGCTCCGAGCTTTCAATAGATTGTCTCGAATTTGGAGGATTCTGTCAGTCGTTTCTTGCAACAGCTCGGGACCGGTAATTTACGCGTCTCCGATCTCGTGCCACACAATAGGCGATCGGCATTTTCTTCTGTATAAACCCTCAAATGGTGCCATTTGTATGCTAGAATGATAACTGTTATTGTACGAGACTTCAACCAAAGGTAAGTGCGCGTCCCAATTACCACCGAAATCAATGACACACGAGCGAAGCATGTCTTCAAGGGTACGAATCGTTCTTTCAGTCTGACCGTCGGTTTGGGAATGGAAAGCGGTACTTAGATTAAGAGTAGTACCGAGAGCAGATTGAAACGTTTCCCAAAGACGCGAGGCATCCCGTGTCGATAAATGATCTCCTTGGAGTAGATTCGGGCTAATTTTTCTACCTTAAAGTCTTCTCGTATCGGTAGGAAGTGAGCTGACTTGATCAAACGGTCAACCACAACCCAGATGCTATCATATCCTGATTGAGTACGCAGAAGTTTCATTACGAAGTCCATAGCTATGCTCCCCCATTTCCACATAGGGATCTCGGGTTGTACGAGTAAGCCAGAGGGTCTTTGATGCTCTGCCTTAACCTTGGAACAGGTCAAGCATTTCAAAACATAGATAGCGATATCCTTCTTCATGCTCGGCCACCAGTACTTATATCGCATGTCCTGGTACATTTTATCAACACCGGGATGAATAGAATACCGAGATTTGTGGGCTTCGTCCATCAGTAGTTGTCGCAAATTAGTACGTTTGGGGATCCAAATTCGATCCAAATAGTGAAAGATACCATTTTACTTATTCTCGAGTTGAGCGCCATCGTTTAGAATCCTTTCCTTCTTCAAAGTTCGTTCGGTAAAGCAAGCATGTTGTGCGTCACGGATGAGAGTTTCGAGATGAAACTGGGCTTGGGGATTACGAATGCTAAGCAAGTAGGTTCGTCGACTGAGAGCATCGGCAATGACATTTGCTTTGCCTGGATGGTAACGGATCTCACAGTCGTAATCGTTGAGCAGCTTTACCCACCGGCGTTGACGCATATTCAGTTCCTTCTGGTCAAAGATATTTTGTAGGCTCCTATGATCGGTGAAGATCGTACACTTTGTACCATAAAGGTAGTGTCGCCAGATCTTTAACGTAAAAACAATTACGCCATGCTCGAGGTCGTGTGTGGTGTAGTTCTTCTCGTGGATCTTGAGCTGTCGAGAAGCGTACGCGATAACCTTATCTCGTTGCATGAGAACACAACCAAGACCAAGGTTCGAGGCATTGCTGTAAACTACAAAGTCATCGTTTCCGTCGGGAAATGAAAGCACGAGAGCATTGCAAAGCATGGCTTTGAGAGTTTGAAAGGCTTCCTCCTGTTTAGTTCCCCAAACAAAAGGTTTATCCTTATGCGTAAGAGAGGTTAG
The DNA here is from genome assembly GCA_030545235.1 of Helianthus tuberosus. Taxonomy (NCBI): domain Eukaryota; kingdom Viridiplantae; phylum Streptophyta; class Magnoliopsida; order Asterales; family Asteraceae; genus Helianthus; species Helianthus tuberosus. The sequence goes on along the minus strand of CM060442.1, from coordinate 194,723,387 downwards.
CGGCACAGCGATCTTGGAGAAACCTTCAATAAAACGGCGATAATAGTTTGCCAGTTCGAGGAAAGAACGGACTTCAGACAGATTCTTGGGTGTAACCCAACTCTTAACAGCTTCGATCTTTACAGGGTCAACGTGGATACCTTGACTATTGACAATGTGACCCAAGAATTGGACCTCCTCCAGCCAGAATTCGCACTTGGAGAAATTGGCGTAGAGACGATTTCCCTGGAGTAACTCAAGAACCAAACGTAGATGCTGCGAGTGTTTGGCTTTTGACTTGGAATAGATCGGGATATCGTCGATGAATACGATTACGAAGCGATCAAGGAAGGGTTTGCACACTCGATTCATTAGATCCATGAAGAATGCAGGAGCGTTAGTCAAACCAAAAGGCATGACCACGAACTCATAGTGACCATAGCGGGTTTGAAACACAGTTTTGGGTATATCTTCCTCTTGAATGCATAATTGGTGATAGCCTGAGCGTAGATCGATCTTAGAAAAACACGTAGCACCTTGTAGCTGATCAAATAAATCATCGATTCGAGGCAAGGGATAGCGTTTCTTGATTGTCAGCTTATTCAATTCCCGATAGTCGATGCACATCCGGAACGAACCATCCTTCTTCTTGACAAAAAGGACAGGCGCGCCCCATGGAGAGGTGCTAGGGTGAATGAAGCCTTTATCAAGTAGTCAATGGAGCTGACTCGAGAGTTCACGCATTTCAGAAGGAGTGAGATGATAAGGCGCTTTAGCAACAGGGTTTGCTCCAAGAATGAGGTCGATTCGGAAATCGATATCACGAGCGGGAGGTAATCCGGGTAAATCATCAGGGAAAACGTTGGGAAATTCACGAACAACAGGTACCTGGTCTATTTCCTTAACTTCCTTTTTCTCTGCTACTACTATGTGTGCCAAGAAAGCTTGGTATTCCTTGCGGAGATGCTTGCTAGCCTGGACACACGACATGAGTTGGAGTTTCTTCGACGCGACTTCACCGTAGACACACAATTGATCACCATTAGCGAGCGAGAAGCGAATCATCTTTTCGTAACAAACAATTTCAGCATGATTTTCCCGAAGGAAATCCATACCTACTATGATATCGAAGCTATCGAGTTGCATCGGTATGAGATTAATCGGGAAAACATAACCGTTGAGATTGAGGGTACAGTCACGTAGGATAAAACTGACGGTGACGGTTCTTCCAGTGGCAAATTCAACATCGAACGTCGAGTGGAGATGGGCGCGCTTACGATTTAGGAGCTTTTCGAATTCAAGTGACACAAAACAGTTATGGGCTCCAGTATCAAACAAACACGAAGCATATATACCATTTACGAGAAACATACCATTCACAACGTTGTTGTCTGCCTGAGCCTGGCGGGCGTTAATGTTGAATACGCGTCCGCGGGCGGGCTGCTTGTTGTTGCTGCTGTTGCTGAGGCTGCTGCTGTTGTGGCTCTTGCTTGACAACTCGGTTCGAGCACATGTTTGCGAGGTGGTTGGGGTCACCACACACATAGCAAGCTCTAGCATTGACCGCGGGTGCAGGAGCCGCTTGATGGCCTTGAGGAGCAGTAAGTAGAGCTTGTTGAGCAGGATCTTGACCTGTGTTGGAGCTGGGGTTTGGCGTGGACCTGTACGGCAGTTGGCGTTGAAATGACCGTACATGTTTCAATGCTCACAGTATCTGCAAGCGATTCCCACGGGGTGGTGATAGGTACAAGTAGGGCAAACCGGATGAGGACCAGTATACGTACGCTTTGCCGGCAGTGCGTTGGTAGCTGGGGCCGCTACTTGGCGGTGTTGAGGTTGAGCGGGAACTGAGTGGAGCGGGGCAGTATTGGTTACAGCGCAGTTCTTGTTGCTGGAACTGCTGTTATTCTTTCTCTTGCGTCTCGAGAGCTTGGATGACTGAGGAGCGGTGGCGGTTTCAGTGGTTGGAGCGGTGGTAGCTTGATGCAGATTCTTGGAAGCTTTATCCCAGAACCCAGATTTGACTCGCTTGTCGTTGATCTCAGCAGCGAGTAGATAGGTTTCTTCAATTGTCGTCATCTTTGCAGCTTGAACGAAATTAGCCACGCAATCCGGAAGAGCACGGATATACTTCTTGATGGTGATTTCAGGAGTCTTAACTTGGTATAGACAGATAATACTTAGCTGCTTGAAGTGAGCAGTTAAACCAGCGTTGTCACCATCTTTCTGCTTAATATGCCATAATTCATCCTCCAGCTTTTGGCGCTCATGGGGAGGGCAGAACTCTTGCATCATCACGTCCTTCAACTCATCCCATGTTAGCCCGTAAGCTGCATCATTTCCACGTTTGTTTCTCTCGGCCGTCCACCAATCCAGCGCTCGGGATTGGAAGACGCCGGTTGCATTCAGGGTGCGGAGATCATCAGGACAGCCACTCTGGCGCAGGGTGACTTCGATAGAATCAAACGATTTGAACATGGCCATAGGCCCATCTTCACCAGTAAACTCTTTCGGTCCGCAGGCCTTGAACTGCTTGAAGCTAAAGGCAGCTTTGGGAGAATCGGTCCGGGACTCTTCAGAATACTTGCTTGCATTTTCGTTCAGCTCACTGACGATCTGTGGGATAACTTTCACGGTCTGTGTTAGGATATGAGTTTGGATTGATTGTGTTTTATGTTTGATTTAAGATGAACAATGAACAAGTAATGCAGCAGAATATAAATGGAATTAAACTTTACACACAATCAAACAGGAGAATTGCTTTAAACACACATTTTTAACATAGAACCGAAAGATTGAATTTATTTCAACAACGATTACAATGCATGCATGTAACAAACTCCCCCTCGGCCTGAGCTTACAGTGTTTGTTCGTACAGGAAGAAGATTGGTGAAGAGCTAATAGAACAGTACAGGGTACTGTTCTATTTATAGGCACGGACGAACCACTGTGGCATCTTTGTTGACGTCACCATGAAAGTGACATCTAACCTCCTAACAAATTCTAACAACTGATCTAATACAAACACTGCTATGCTAACTACTGATTACAATTCATTACATTAGAGAAACTAAACTACTGCTTTATCCTTCCACTGTTGTGACTCTAGCAGTACTTGATAACTTTAGCAGTGCTTGACCCATAGCAGTAGATTGATCAACAGGGCTTTAGTCTACATCAGTCTTTTACATGATCAGTAGTTGTAGGTCAGCAGTTTGATGTAAAGGATCAGTGGATGGAGGTCATCAGATGTTGAAACCACTTTCAAGGGGAGAGAATGTAAACACGACATCTGCTTATTTATGGATCCACTGCTCTGATCCGGTTTTGGCTTTAATCAACTGTTCCTCTGGTAGGGTTCAATCCCAACAATCTCCCCATGGAACAGATGATGCTAAAACCCTTCATTATTGTAGATCTTTATTGCCTCATCAGCAGTTCCCTTATCTGACCTTTAAGTTGTAGCTCAAAGTCTAGGGCATCTGTATCATCTTCATCCCTGCAAAGTGGAAGATCAAGGAGATCCTGTAGATCTTCAACACTTAGGCCAAGTGCTTGTTCCCTTGTTATTTTCTTCACTTCTCCACTGGACTTGATCACTGTCAGTACATGGGTCTGTTTATCAGTTTTCCATCTTAGTACTTTTGAGTCCATTGGGTTTCTTGGGAGATTTTTATTGGATGAGGAATTTGGAGATTGTGGCTTGGTGATGACTGGCTGAGCAGTGCTTTGAGCTTGAGCAAGTTCAGCATTTTCAGCCATCATCTGTTTAATGACATATTTTATAATATCATCACTAGCAGCTATATCTTCTGGTGTTTCTTTTTCCATCTCCTTTTATCTTCTTCTTTGATAAATGAAAGCACCAGGTGGAGCAGTAGATTTCCTGACTGGCAGCTTTGGTGGTCTTGTTGAAACCTCTGCTTCAGGATAGTCAGGTTTTTGTGGAACCCTTGGATCTTTCTTCCTTAGTTCCTCCAACCTTTTGTAGGTGGTCCTGACTTTGTCTTCTTTCCATCTCATCACTTGATTTTTAGACCCATAATCAGCTGTGATTAATTCCTCTTTCATTCTCTTCAGCTCCAATGCCTTATCTGGTACATTTTTCTTGTATTTTGCCCAATCAGGAAGAGTATGTTTAACCTTGTTTTTTATCATGTCTTGGATCCTGGCTGCTTCACTTTCAAGCTCAGGAATTGTCCAATCTTTGTACATGTATTTTTCTCCCTTGTATTTCTTATGGGTCATGATGTTTTCAATATAGTCTTTTCTCAAGGATTCATCTGCTCTTTCTGAAATTTGTCGACATACATTCTTTGCAAACTGCTCCAAAGATCTGACTTGTGTAAGCAAGAATTGATAATGCCTTTGAATTTCTTTGTCAGATTTTCCTTGTGAATATCTTTTAGATATCCTCTGCTTGTTGAGCCTTAACTTCCAAATATTCTTCAATATTCTTAGGCCTAGGATATCCTTCAACTGATGGCAAACTCCTTTTAGCAGGGTCATCCTCAAAGTAGAAGGATTTGATCTCTTCTCTGACTGCTGCGAGTTCTAGAGGATATTAGACACCTGCATGAGTGATGGCAGTGGTTGGTTGTTAAACTTGAGCTGAAGAGAGAGGAACAGGGTTTGGTATAGTGACAAGTGACAAAGGTTGTGAAGATGTTGGTGGTGATGGAGAATCATCCTTTTTCAGAATTAACCTTCTCCTTTTGGTTGAGGAGAGGCTGATGTTGTTTTGGATGGTTCAGTGGTGGTGATTTGAGTGGTAATTGTTGAAATGGAAGGTGGTTGACTAACAGTTGTTGAAACAACTGGTGTCTCAACCACTGTTGTCATTACAACTGATGATGTGTCATCAGCTGTATTCTGCTTTTTGGCAGGAGGTGATGGTGGTTTTGTAGTAGTTTGTGATGGTGGTAAGACAGTGGATGTGGTATGTGTTGAAGTGGTGGCAGTTGTTTGGCTAGCAGTTGTTGAAACCATTGAAGTACCAACAGTTGTTGATACAGCAGGAGTCTTAACAACTGCTGGTTTGGGAGATTGATGTTTGGAACCTTTTGTAGGTTTAGAAGCATGTTTTGTTTTTCTGGAAGGTGTGGTTTTAGGTTACCTCACATTTCTTGTGGGCTGATTTCTTTTTGGCTTAGGATTTTCTTCATCCTTTGGCTCGGAAACACCCTGCTCATTCATCTCCATAAAAACTCTTTTCTCTTGCTCCCACCTTGCTTTATCCTTTGCCTCCCTATCCTTTTTAACCCCTGCTTTTGCATCAGCAATGGCATTTGTAGTCACGTCAATTTTCTTAGAACCATCTGGCAAGGGTATGTCTGCAAGCATGCTAGAACTGTCTGACACAATGTATAAGACATCCTCATAACCCTTTTTCTTTCACTACTTTATTTTCTCCCCCTTTTTGGCATCAGCTGGTGGAGGGTTGTCCACAAAAATGATAGAGGGAGGAGCAGTGCCAGTGGTGTTCAGCAAATGGGCCTTGATTGCCTTAATATCTGCCTGAGTATCTTTAAACCTTGCTTCCATGACATTCCTGATCTTTTAAACCTGAATCTCATGTTGCTGATCAGCTAATTGTCTTTGATGGATAAGCAGTGGTTGAAACAAGTTCCATAACTCATCTGCAGCAGGTGCAGGTTGTGCAGGTGCTTGAGCTGGAGCAGCAGTGGGTGGTACCTTTTGAGCTTTCAACAAACTGTTGCATCATATATTTAATTTCTACAACAGTTGTATCAAGTTTATCAATTCTACCCGTCAATTCTTGGTACATTAAACCATCACCCAATTTAGTGGGATCATCTGATTTCCCACTAGCAGTGGTTGTAACAGTGGTTGACTCAGGAAGTGTAGTCCAGAAATCATCCACTGATGCCCCTTTGTCTTGGTACTGGGGACTTCTTCCTTAAATTGATAGACACTTTTTAGTGAACCAGTAAAAACCGGATACACAAAGGTTCCCAGAGAAGAAATTGCCTTCAAGGAAGTCTTATTGATGAAACCACTGTCCAAATGCAAACCAGTGGGTTCATCACTTGTAGTGGCTGCTTCACTTGAACTACCACCAAGAGTTACATGTAACTCAAGGGGTGTAACCTCCTCAGGTCTTGTTGGTGGATTAGCAATGATTGATACATCAGACCCAGTCATTTGTTGAGGCATATTCTCATGTACAGGTGATTGAGAAGGACTGGTTTGTGTCTGGTTCAAATCAAGAGCATCCAAGAATAATTTCGTTTGTGGGGGAATTGGGGAGGTGAGGTTTGGTGTTGAAAGCGAATTTGCCCCGGGAAGTGGGCTGTGGATGATAGAATCAAGTGATTCTAGAGCATCATATTGTGGTGTCCCAATGTGTACAACCTGTTCTTTTTGTGAAGAAGCAGGAGGAGTTTGAGGCATGGGTTGAGATATTTCTACCATCTGCTGTGAGGAAGTAGCAGCAGTGGTTTCTTGTGACTTTTGTGCTGTCACTGACAGTTGCTCTGGTATCTCATCCTCCAGAGTTGCCTTTTTTGTAGGTTTGGGGGGCCTTTGTGTTTTCTTTTGTTTTGGCTTTTTGGTGATTTTAGGTGTGGGTTTCACAGTAGTTGTTTTGCTGCTGTGATCACCTAGAGCAGTGGGCTCAGCAGCAGATACCTGAGGAGCAGTGGTAGCTGCTAAATTCTGCTCAGGGACCTCTGCTTTTGTTTTGCAAGGTGTTGATAATCTTGTAAAAGTTTTAGCCGTCAAGCTGTTTATTTGAAAAGAGTCACCTTGTTTGAACACATAAGCATCATCCTTACCAAATTTCTTTTGAAAATAGTAACTTAGAAATCTTGGAAATAGTAAGAATGGCTTTTTATCAACATTTTTCACCAAATCATTAAAGATTTCCTGAGAGTAATTGAAATTTTCATTTTGTAAAATAGCATATCCCAGGTGTTGTATCTTTAATGGTATCTCATTGAAAGCAGTTGTTTTGTTTGAAACACGCATCAAAAGGGTATGGAACAAAAATCTTGTTGCAGGTGGAAAACTACCTTTTTGTAAGGTATCCTTTTTCATTGAATCTGCATACCCCCTTTCAAGGAAATCAGTTTAAGCTCGTTTTTGGGAAAAGAATTTTTACCTTGCTGATCATCGAGTTCAAAGACTTCTGAAATGGATTGTGGTGTGATTTTGACTGGTTTACCCATGAGGGAGGAATTTATGGCTATGACGTCTTCACCTTGTTTTTCAAGAGTGGCATTTTTCCAAAAGTCTCTCTGGCTTTTTAGGTAAATCGGAGCATCTGCTGTTAACAAAGTTTTATACTTTGACGATGACATAGTGTCAATGATGGAATCGTAGATATCGATGGTGCCGGGTTTTGTGAGGAGACCCAGATAGTTGTGAGAAGCTTTGTATGGAATTTCAATGGGTGTGGTAGCCATTTGAGTGGCCTTTTTGGAAGATGAAGACTTTGATTTTGTCATTATGACGAAGAAGAACGAAGAAGGATTTGGAAAAGAAGGATGGAAACTACTTTGAGAAAGGAATTTTGGAATTCAATTCGACAGTGTAAAAACCTGTTTGGGGGTTTAGATCAGGGTTTTATAAGGGAAAAAGTGAATGCTGACGTGGCAGCGGTTACAAAGATCTGACCGCTATGTACTGTCCACGTGCCAACCTCTGATGAGAAGATGAATAATGGAAGACAGTTGTTTTGAAAACCACTGATTGAGCAAATATCAGTGGTTGCAGCGATCATAATGAAGGTAGTGGGAGACTTTAACTATCAGTTGATAGCCTTATCAGTGGATAAAACACTGATTTTGAACAACAATGATTACCAAGAAAATGAGAGAATAGGGGTTGACTTTCAGCAGTAGACAGCCTTTAGGGAACAGATGTTTGACCAAAACAGTGGTTATGGCAGACTTTTAAGGATTTAATGAAAAATTCATTTTTAGCTATTTTTAAGGATGGATTTTTGATTTTCTAAAAACATTTTAATGCTTTTATTCATAGAAAACAAGATATTGCTTGTTATTCCATGTTTAGAATGCCAATCCTAGAGATTAAGCTGTTAAAGGTGGATGTATCTAATGCTTTTGTTAGCACATCTGCCAGCTGATCCTTAGTTGGTACATGGTGCAGAGAAATCAAACCTTTTTCATAGCAATCCCTCACAAAGTGATGTCTGATATCTATGTGCTTGGTGGTTGAATGGGAAACTGGATTTTTGATGATATTTTCTGCTGCCTGATTGTCCAACATGAGAGGTGTCTTTAGGGAAATGAAACCAAAATCCAGCAATTGATTTTGAAGCCAAAGCAGTTGGGCTGTACAGCTTGCAGCAGCTATATACTTTGCCTCAGCAATGGATGTGGAAATAGCTGCTTGCTTTTTGCTTTGCCAAGACACTAAGCAGTTGCCTAGGAATTGGCACCCTCCTGAAGTGGACTTGCTTGTCTTGTCACATCCAGAAAGTCACTATCTGAGAAACCTGAAAGCTCAATTTTACCATCAGCTGGATACCAGATACCAAGTGTGGGAGCACCTTTTAGGTATCTGAATATCCTTTTTACAGCAATAAGGTTTGACTTTCTAGGGGCTGACTGGGATCTTGCACAAACACATGTTGCAAACATGATGTCTGGCCTAGATGTAGTTAGGTATAATAAAGACCCAATCATGCTTCTATATAAAGTTTAATCAACCAAATCATCCTTTTCATCAGACATGACAATTTTATTGGTTGCAATAGGTGTACTGCATGGCTTACAATCATCCATCTCAAATTTCTTTAAAAGTTCTTTGGCATATTTGCCTTGATGGATAAAAGTGCCATTTTGCAGTTGCCTTACTTGGAGACCAAGAAAGCACTAGAGTTCACCCATTGCACTCATTTCAAACTCAGCTGTCATGAGTTACCTAAACTCTTCACACATGTTGTTACATGTGCTTCCAAAGATGATGTCATCCACATAAATCTGGTCAATCATCAAATCCTTTTCTTTCCATTTTAAAAACAATGTTTTATCTATTTTACCTCTAGTGAAACCAATGGATAGTAGGAAAGTGGAAAGAGTTTCATACCAGGCTCTTGGTGCTTGTTTCAGGCCATACAAAGCTTTATTTAGCTTGTAGACATGATTTGGATTAAATGGATCCTCAAAACCTGGAGGTTGACAGACATACACCTCTTCTTGAATCTTACCATAGAGGAATGCACATTTGATATCCATTTGATACACCTTGATGTTGTGGTTGACAGCAAAGGCCAGGAACAATCTGATAGCTTCAAGTCTTGCTACAGGGGCAAATGATTCATCATAGTCAATGCCCTCTTCTTGTCTGAACCCTTGAACCACAAGCCTAGCTTTATTCTTGACAACAATGGCCCTTTCATCAGTTTTGTTTTTGAAGACCCATGTTTTTCCAATAGGACTTACACCCTCTGGCAGTGGTACAAGCTCCCATACTTGTTGTCTTTTGAACTGTTGGAGCTCCTCTTGCATGGCTTCTACCCAGCTGTTGTCTTTCAGTGCCTCTTGCTACTTGACTGGCTGATGGAGAGATAGGAAACCAGCAAAAAGACAAATGTTTTGGGATTGACTTCTTGTGAGCACCCCTTCAATGATGTTGCCAATGATTTGGTCAGGTGGATGAGATTTCAAGAAGATTAGATCTCCTTGGTATGGAACAATGGCATTTAATGGTGAAGGCTGCAGATGTGAATCATCTGAGCTAACCACTGCTGGTGACTTTGATGATCCAGCAGTGGCTTCAAAAGGTGGCGGAATGGGAGGTAATGGAGTCGACACATGATGACCTTTATCCACTGTTTGGGTACTTTTATCAACAGTGTTTGATGATGAGGAAGCAGGGGTTGATGGGCTACTTTGGTCAACAACTGTTGAGGTAGCAGTGGTTGAACTTTGACAGCTGTTTTAAACATTTGCTGCTCTTCCATTTGATGCAGACTTTTGTTGTGGAATGATGACTTCATATCCATAGTCTGATGGTGAATTTTCTGATGGGCCTGCATTGTTAGGCTTGACAACAACACTTTCAAATGTGAATTTATCAAGATCAAACAATTCTGCAGGGTTTGCTGGGATTTTCATTGATGAAAGTTCATTGAACTTTACATTCAAAGTCTCTTCCACTGTTTTGGTCCTTGTGTTAAACACTTTGTAGGCCTTAGCAGTGGTTGAGTATCCCAGATGATAACCACAATCAATTTTGGCTGCAAACTTAGAGATAGAATCATTTAAGTTTAAAATGAAGCATGGGCAGCCTAAAACTTTGAAATATGAAATCAATGGCTTTATTTTATATAACAGTTCATAGGCAGTCTTTTGATGCCTGGGGTTGATTAAAACTCTGTTTTGGACATAGCAGGCAGTTTTTATTGCCTCTGCCCAAAAAGTTAATGGCAAACCTGAATCTGCAAGCATGGTTCTGGCAGCCTCAATCAAAGTCCTGTTCTTTCTTTCAACAACCCCATTTTGTTCTGGTGTCCTTGGAATGCTGTATTGCCTCACAATTCCTTTTGACACACAGAAATCATCTAACTCCTTGTTCCTGAACTCTGTGCCATTATCACTTCTGAAGATTTTTACTAGAAGGTCAAACTGCTTTTCAACCTATTGCACAAAGTCTTGCAGAATGCATGCAGTCTCATCTTTTGAGTGTAAAAAGTAAGTCCATGTAAACCTAGAAAAGTCATCAACAATAACCAGACAATATCTTTTCTTCCTAAGACTCATGACTTTAACTGGGCCAAACAAATCCATATGAAGCATTTGCAAACATTTGGTTGTTTTGGACTCTTCAATTGATTTGTATGAGCTTTTATGTTGTTTTCCTTTTAAGCAGGAAACACAATGCTCAGAACAGGTGAACAGATTTTGAGGTAAACCTCTTACTAACCCCTGTTTTGAAATGGCAGTGATTGTCTTGAGATTTGTGTGCCCCAATCTCCTGTGCCATAATTCTGTATCTTTGTTTGATGCAGCTGAGAACAGACAAGCATCAGTCCAGGGGCTCTCTTTTCACATATCTACCACATAAACATTGCCACTTCTTTGAGAAACAAGTTAGTTTTTCTAGTTTTTATTATTGCTTCAATCTTTTCAACCATTTCTGGTCCAACAATTCTACAACAATCCTTTGTCAAGAAAGAGCCATAGCCCTTATCACTCATCTGAGAGACACTTAGGAGGTTGAATTTTAGATTGTGTATTAGATTGACATTTTCAAACTTAACTTTACCAGACTGCACAGTACCAGACCCCAGAACCTTTCCTTTACTATTATTCCCAAAGGATATATCACCCCCTCCATGTGTTATGAAATCTTTGAGAAGGGCTCTACATCCTGTCATGTGCCTGGAGCCTCCACTATCTACATACCAAAGACTATCTAAGCATGCAGAAGCTCCCTGCACATGTAGTAAAGAATTAGTTCATTAGGGTCTCCAAAGCCAATATGGCTTTGGATAGGGTCTCAGTAGTGTCTAGGTTAAGTTCAGAAGGATGGGCAGTGGTTAGGTCAGGGGTTTGGACAGTTTTGGGACTATTTTTCTCTAACCGTTGTTGGGGGTCCAAAAGGATGCTTGTTCACTCTTGGTTTAGAAGGCTTTTTGTAAGCCTCATAAACATGTGGGATCCTTTGGTATGGTGGTTGTCCCTTGCCTCTTCTGTATTGATTGGCAGGGGGTGCATCAGTCACCTGAACATCTCTTTTGACAGATGTTTGGTTCAGCTGTTTTGTAACAGCTGTTTGGACTGGCACAAACAGTGGTTGATTCTTGGTGAACTTGACAGATGATGTTGATGAACTCAAGGATGTTTTTTGCAGTGTACTCATTCTTTTTTACATCAAAGTTTTTGAGATACACACATTCTTGAGTTTTGTGGTTTGTTTTACCACAGATGGTGCAGCTTTCAGCAGGTACAATGACACTTGTTTTGATTAGATCATATGCTTTTAGATGAAAACAGTCTTTTGTTAGATGATTCTTCTTTTCACAAAAATCACAAAACAGGTTTTTGATCTTTTCTCTTTTCTTCCTTTTCTCAGATTCTTTAGCAACAGAGTTTTGAACCACTGTTGGGATGTCTTTGAGAGGAATGACCTTTGCTTTTGGAGCTGTGACACCATCAGTGGTTGTGAAATCCATGGGCTTGAAGTTTTCAAGAATGTCACACTCATCAGACCATGTGGGTTTAAATTGGTATTTCTCAATTTCCTCAAAGGTTGAGGACCCCACATATCTTTCCAGAGTGATTTTGTTACCAAGTTTGTTAGTTATCTTAACTTCTTGGCCATTCTTGTTGGTTGGTTTTATTTCAGTTGAACAAGCTTGTTTTACAGCAGTGTTTTCAAGTTCATCATATTTTCTATATCTTATTCCAAACTTAACATTGCTTTCAAGCTGTTTTTAAAGCATGACCTCATAACCTTTGCAAGATTCCACCCATCTTTCACAAGTGATTTGGGTGGACTCCAACTCATTTTTACAAACTTGATATTTTTCTACCATAGTTTGGAGTTGGTTCTTGGTTATGCTTTGCTCTTCTTTGAGACTGCAGATTTCTTTATCCTTTTCAGCCAATTTGTTTTTAAGTTCTTTTAACGACTTTTCAAATTTGACTTCATCAGTTAAGACTTTATCCCTAAGGTTTTCATTCACCTCTTTAATGCTAGCAAATGAAATAATGCATTTGTCTGAACACAGATTTTCAAGAACCTGAGGTGATACCTTGGCAGTAGCCATCATAGCACAATCACATTAATGATCATTTTCTTCATCAGCTCTCTCTTCTTTCTCACCTTCTTCCTTCTCTTCTTTTTCTTCTTTGGACCAGGGGTCAAACAGTGGTTCAATCAAGGTTTCTGAATTTCCTCCCAGCAGTAGTTCACCAGCAACTACAGTAACCACTGCTTCAGCTACTTCATCCATTGTTTCAGCACTTAGCTGTTCTCCTTCAGCTTCTACCCCTTCTGGTATTGACTCTAATGCCATCAGACAAAATCCATCATTAAAAGTATCATTAGAAGCATAGAGTGCAAAATTTTCATCACCAAGTTCATCAGGCAGACTGCTCCAGTCAACAAAGCCTTGGGGGAAAAAGATTTGCTGATCTGGTTGAACCACTGCTGGAGCAGTTTGTTGAGGTGCAACAGGTTGCACTTGTGCCTAAGGGACAGGGGTTTGAACATACTGAATTTGTGGAACAGTGGTATGAACATAACGCACAGGCACAGGGGTTGCAGCATAGTGAGCAGTGTTAACATGGGTTGCAGGGGTATATTGGGCATAATGCACAGTGCTTTGGTGTTGTGGTCAGGGTTTGAGCTGGGATGAGTTATAATTGGACCAGTGGTTTGACTCCTGCATTCCCTAGCAAAATGACCTAGCCTATTGCACTTATAACACTTGATTTTTGACTTACCCAACCCCACTTTTAAATTCCCATGTAACCCTGGGAATTTTCTCCCTGTTCTTTTATAGAATTTGCTTGTTCTCACAGTAAGCAATGCCAATTGATGCAAGATGTCCATTTCTTCTAAGTCAGTGGGATCAAAGTGTTGCAAATCATTGAGTTCAAAGCACAAATTATCAGAGTTCTGGCTTTCTCCATTTGCTGTGAAAGCAAAGTTGGATGAGTGAGGATCAGAGTTGAAATTACCTCCCGCAGTTATGTCAATAAAATGATCATAACTCTGATCCTTACTGCTGCCAGACTCTTCTTGACCCAGAAGAGCTGTGTTGCCAAATGAATAGTCATCTGTAACTTTGCCAGACTCTTGCAACTTCTTTTTCTGGTTTAACTCCCTTTCATAGGTCAGGAGTCTACCATGAAGTTGGGTCAGTGTTAGGTCTTTGAACTCAACAGAATTTCTAGTCACAAAGGCAATTGTATCCCATTTTTCAGGTAGTGATCTAAGAAACCTGCTATTTTGGGTAGATTTAGGAAATTCAACCTTAACAAGTCTTAGCTCACTAATGAGAAAACTGAATCTCTCAAACTGTTGAGTCAATGACTCACCCTTAATGTGACAAAAGGTTTCATACTGCTGATTCAGAATTTCCCTATTATTTTCAATTACTTCTTCAGTTCCCTCGAATTGTTCTTTAAGTGCATCCCATAGTTCTTTGGCACTGTTACAATGTAACAGCCCAACATAGATTTCATTGGGTAATGCAGATGCAATGATGCTGAATACTTTGGCATCTAGTTCGAACTTTTGAAAATCAGTTTCAGTATAGTTTTCATATTTTTTAGGTTCGAACTTCTTTGAATCCTCGGCACTCGGCACCATGGGAACATGGGGCCCAAAAACAACTGATCTCCAACATCCAGTGTTCTGTTGAGCAAGGATGTGACCCATCCTTCTCTCCCAGATGTTGTATTCATTTCGTTTTAACTTGGGTGGTTTGAAAAGTGAGCCGATTTTATTCTTATCATCTTGTGATTGTGACGTCATCCTGTTTGTTTTACAGGTACTGATTAATCAACTTTGGTGGTGATTAAGCCTTACTCTGTTTTTCAACAAAACGAACAACTATCAGTATCAACGATTGTGAGCTAAACTATTTATGTCAAAATGATTGTTAAATCAAATTTGACTGTCCGAGCTCTGATACCAATTGTTAGGATCTGAGTTTGGGTTGATTGTGTTTTACGTTTGATTTAAGATGAACAATGAACAAGTAATGCAGCGGAATATAAATGGAATTAAACTTTACACACAATCAAACAGGAGAATTGCTTTAAGCACACATTTTCAACATAGAACCGAAAGATAGAATTTATTTCAACAACGATTACAATGCATGCATGTAACAAACTCCCCCTCAGCCTGAGCTCACAGTGTTTGTTCGTACAGGAAGAAGATTGGTGAAGAGCTAATAGAACAATACAGGGTACTGTTCTATTTATAGGCACGGACAAACCACTGTGGCATCTTTGCTGACGTCACCATGAAAGTGACATCTAACCTCCTAACAAATTCTAACAACTGATCTAATACAAACACGGTTATGCTAACTACTGATTACAATTCATTACATAAGAGAAACTAAACTACTGCTTTATCCTTCCACTGTTGTGACTCTAGCAGTACTTGATAACTTCAGCAGTGCTTGACCCATAGCAGTAGATTGATCAATAGGGCTTTAGTCTACATCAGTCTTTTACATGATCAGTAGTTGTAGGTCAGCAGTTTGATGTAAAGGATCAGTGGATGGAGGTCATCAGATGTTGAAACCACTTTCAAGGGGAGAGAATGTAAACACAACATCTGCTTATTTATGGATCAACTGCTCTGATCCGGTTTTAGCTTTAATCAACTGTTCCTCTGGTAGGGTTCAATCCCAATAATCTGGCTCGCGATGAGAGAAGCAAGTCGCTTGTCATCCTGCTTGCGTTTAGCAGTGCGGGAGCGAAGTGATCCAGATGACGACATTGTCTGCAACAGACATCGTCACAAGACTCAAACTCAATTTCGATCATTCCTAGTATAGTCTAGCGATTTACCATAAAGCTCAGGAACACATCAATCATATAAGCACATAAACACATAATCACAAAATCACATAACACGTAGGGCATAGAAACAAGTAGGCACGTAAGGCACAGAAGCACAAAAGGCAGTCAGAACACAGAAACCTTACTATATGTTGCACGTATTCACTGTCCTTCACGACACGTTTAGGGATTAAGTATAGCGATTATTGAGTACACAGTGAGTAGCATAGCGAGTAGTATAGCACGCGATTTTTCCATTGGCAGTAACGATTTGTTAGCGTATTGAGATAGATGTGCAGTGCGCGTTGATCAAGCGAATAGCGAAAAGCGAGTAAATCACCAAAATTGAAACACATAAACACATAAAATTCACAATAAATTGATAAATCACAGTAGCGGCGGCAAATCCAAAATCGAATCACATAAATCGAAGAGCGGCTATCTTGACTAGATAGACGTTGACTACCCAAAGCGATTCGACTATTCACGAGGACTTTTAGGCACACACTTTGGCCTTCTGGACTGTGCTCTCGCCTCAATTCGGGCGATAGGCACGCATCCTTCCGGTCACCGTGTGACCTCAAGTTGTTGGAGTCCGTCGAGACTTTGGCGAGAGTTTCGTAAAAGTTAATGAGAGAGTAGAACGAGTCAGCAAGGTTCAGGTTTCACCCCTAACTTAGCGACTACGTTCCTATTTCTGTGAGTAAATCACGAGATAGATAAGGAGATTCGCATCAAAGTTTGGATTTCACTCCTGATTCGACGCAAATTCTCTTATTTATTGGAAAAATAGCAATTCGAACTAGTAATTTGGTCGAGAGTTTGCGGTTTTCACACCTAATCTTAACCAGATCATCTGTTTGTGTGTGTAATCAGCCTTAGGAAAGGCTGATCTTGCATGGAACTGTAATATGCGATGTTCGCGCAATTGCGTAGTGAATAGTGAGTGTAAACGAGAAATAGCGAATAACCCTATACAAAACCCACACTGGGTATGCACAAGTCGGTCTGTTGGTACTTAGACTATAGACTAGGTCGTTCTAAGACATCAACCCGGAATAGGTCGAGTCTTGCCTAATTCCCTATAGTTATGGCTCCGATATCAATCTGTCATACCCCAACCGATGACGGAAACATCGGGGCATGGCACTGAGCGAAACAGATTGTTCAAGAGAAATTCCATAACAACTACTTTACCGAATAGTTAAACATTATGTCCCATACCATAACCTATTAAGCAAGTAAGTTATTACAGACATAGATTTCTCCCAAAACAAATAAACTGTTCCGACAACTCATATTCAAATAAAAATAAATTGTCTTTGTTTCTAGACTCTCGGTCCTACTTGATTCCACAAAAGCAGGTAAGCAACATCCTATGCATTCAAACACCTGTCACATACGTTAAAATAAAGGTCAATACACATAGTGTAAAGGTGAGCATACAAGTTTGATAATAGCATAATAGAGTTTGAAATCATTTACGCATAACCAGCATGTACAACGTATAATGTGAAGCATGTAAGTTATCGACAAAGATCCTATCGATACCAATGACTGCGATTTGACTTCGAGTAGCGAGTGTGCATCACATGTTCACCACTGTGAACACATGAAGTAGTGTCCTTAACAACCCCCGTCCGTGACAGGTGTTGAGTCAAAACTATAGTACTATCATTGCTAAGGCAGGTAGATATCAATCAATGTGTAAACATAACAAACAGGCATTCCTCGAGTCACCTATAATATGCACTAGAGGTTAGCATTTAAATAATGTTTGTGTTGTGTGATCGATGTGATTTAGAATAAGTAACATATGTAACACCCAAAAGTGCATAAAGCAAAAAGGGATCGAGTATACTCACAGCGATGGTAGTTAATGGATTGAAGGGAGCGCTAAAGTAGATTAGCCTGATCAGAACGATAGCATAAACGATGAGCGGCGCGTAAAATGGTGCAAATGAAACATGATGACGAGTGGTCATCCGGTCGGATGGCAATCCGAACGGATGGCCATTCGACCGGATGTCAATCCGTTCGGATGGTCATCTGTTCTGATGGCCATTCGGTCGGATTGACACCTCGTTCGGGATGGATGTGTTTGTGTGTGATGGTTTGTCCTTTGAAGTTTTCGTTGTAGCATTTTGAAAATAGAGAAGTATATCTACCTTTCAGGTCGGTCGATCGGACGGTGGTTCGATCGGACGGCGATCCGATTGGCGAGGCTTCTCAGTTGAGAACAAGTTCATAGCAGGACGGTCACTCGATCGGATAGCAATCCAATTGGATGGAAATCTTGTGCGTTGAACATGTTGAAAATTGTTTAAGTATCAAAGTTCCAACGTCACATGATCGGATGGCCGGTCGACCGGATAGCAATCCAATCGGACGGCATTCCATTCAACGTCCAGAGCCTTGAATGCTGAAGATAAAAGTGTGGAACCAAGTGTAACCCGATCGGATGGCCGGTCGATAGGATGGGAATCCGATCGGACGGCACTCCGTCCCGACGGTCTGATCGTCTTGACACTTGATTATTTTGATTGTTTTCAGTTTGTTTGAGACGTTTTGACATCGTGCTAAACAACAGAAACCCCATCTTGACCCAAGTAACCCGATCGAACAGGAATCACCCTAGTCCGACCAGCTAACCGTTTGAGACGGTGGTTCATGTTTAACCCGAAATCAGTCATCCCTTGGATAGAAATCAGATCTTGAACTAATACTTCACTAAGAATGAGTAGAAGATCAGAACGAGCTCTAATTCTATCGGTTTTGAGTGCATTGAGTGTAAAATAGTTGAAAGAAAGTTGGAAAACCTACTTTCAATCCTTTTAACCATGAATATGTGTAGATATATGCGAAAGCATTGTTTAATCTTGTGGAAATCCTTCAGATCTAAGTTGTTCTTGGTCGAATGAAGCCAAACCTTGAAGTTCATAAGAACTCCATGATGACATCACCCTATAACACCTCAAATCCGGTGATTTCACGGTTAAAAGTTAACATTCAAAGGTCAAAAAGATGAAGAAGTGCGTGTAGATCATAGAAGTACAAGATTTAGGTTATAAACTTACAAGAATCGCGAGAAATCGAGAGAGAAGAGAGCTTGAGCGAGCTGGTCGAGTGAGGAGCTGTCACATCACAAATGATGTGACAGGTGAGTATTTATAGGGTTTCCCAAAAAGGAAAGTGGTGAAGGGTCGAGCAGGTCACCAATCGGATGGTTGTCCGATCGGGTGGCAGTCCGATCGGATGGCAATCCGATCGGTTGGCCACTCGATCCTGGTGTCCGGCGCTACGAGTTTTGTTGTTTCGATTCGTGTGTTGAGCGTTGCGATGCAATTCGAGTGAGCGAGGCGATAGTACTACCCATTAGTTACACATATAACATAACTACTATATCTAACATACAATCACTATAAATAACTTGCGTTTAGCGTCTTCGATTCGATTGCGATGCGATAGATTTGCGATTGCGATTAATACCTCAACATAAACATAACATGCACAAGTAACACATAAATAGCACACACACGTAAAACAATATCCAGAACACGTAATTCAAGTTGCAATTGCGATAGCGATTAGCGCTTAATATGCGATTAAACCTCGATTTTTAATATATACTCCACATAATACAACTAAAGCGATTAAATGATAGATTCGATTACAAGTCAAAGAAGTCAAAACAGTAATCGAGCAAGAAGTGACAGATCGCAATTAGCAATCTTTTCTTCCTTTGACTTCAATCTTGACTTTGACTTTGACTTCCAAAAAGCGGGTTGTTACAAGGCAAATATCAACACACCATGTAAATGGAACAAAAACGCCGGTATATCACCTCTATATCACATCTAAACGCACCGTTGTTCAATACATTGGACCTTCTAGAAACGTCATTATAAAAAAACATATAACAATACTATAATCAAATCAAATAGAATAAAAGTTTCAATTTAAAGCTTTATGAAAAATCAGAAATTATGTAAAAGTTATTTGAGTTAATGAAACTAAAATCTAAACTAAAAAATATCAACAATAAAGGTCATTTTCACTTTTGTCACTCCCAACAATGAAAGTCCGTGGTAATTCTTGAAAGGGCTAAGAAACGTTCTAGAGAAGGTGATGACCCGTTTGATATCGACCGGTTTATATTTAATATTCATGAGAGTTCTAAAGTGGCCGAGGAAAATGTGGGTTCTCAGGAAGATTTTGTTACGCCCAACCTTAATGTTGAAACGATGATCGGGGAGGATGTTAGAAATCCGGCAGTCGAGGATGTTGATAAAGAAGTAGGTGAGACGGTTGCTTTGGGTATGAACCTGGGAGCCTCAAATATTGATAGGTTCGAGTCATCTATTGTGAAAATAGTTAATGAAGAAGGTTTTCAATTTGGTTTTCAATGGATTGTATTTCATGGAATATTAGAGGGTTGGGGTCAGTGGGAAAGAGTTCATTATGCTTCAGGAAACTCAATTTCATTCGTTAGAAGGTGTGGATGTGAGTAGATTCTGGGGGTCTGGTGAGTTTGATTTTGAGTTTGTTGATGCTATGGGTAGATCTGGGGGTTTGATTTCATTCTGGGATCCTAAAGTTTTTGTTAAGACTTCAGTGTTTAAAAGTAGATCGATACTTGTGGTCTCGAGGTACTTGAAACAAGACGGTCAGAAGGTTTCTTTTATAAACGTGTATTGTCCACAAAAACTGGTTGTTAAACGGGTGGTTTGGGAGGAAATTAAGTCGCTCGACATGGATGATAATGGGTTTTGGATTGTTGTGGGTGATTTTAATAGTGTCAAAGATCGTGTGGAACGTAGAAACTCTAAGTTCAATGAAGCGGCTATGAAAGAGTTTAACGAATTCTTGGAAGATGCTGGCTTATACGAGTACCCTTTGAGAGGTCGAAAGTTCACGTATCTTGCAGGGAATAAGCTTAGTCGTATTGACCGGGTTTTTGTCTGCTGGTCATTTTTCAACAAGTGGCCTAACGCGGAGTATAGAGTTCTGGATTGGGTTGAATCCGATCATAGCCCATTGTTGTTAAAGATCGAGACGCGGAATTTTGGTCCCAAGCCGTTTAGGTTTTACAACTCGTGGTTAAATAGAGAAGGATTGGATAAGGTGGTTGAGGAGGTTGTGTCGTCCACTAGTATATATGGTTCGCCTGATGTGAGGTTGATGTCGAAGTTCAAGATTCTTAGATCGAAGATCAAGGAGTGGTATTCGCAGCAGCAAAACATGGAACTTGAGGAGCATAATGGTCTTGTGGTTGACATTGGCGACTTAGAATTGATTTTGGAAGACCGAGACTTAACTGAATATGAAAGATGGGTTTATGAAGAAGCCTCTAAGCGGTTGAAAGAGTTGGAAGCATATAAGGTTCGGGATTTGAAACAAAAAGCTAGAGTTCAGTGGGCGAAAGAGGGCGATGAAAACTCTCGTTTCTTCCATGGTGTTATTAATGCTCGTAGAGGCTCTAATTCGATTCCTGGGTTGTCCATTAACGGAGAGACGGTTACGAAGCCAAAAGAAATAAAAAAGGAGGTGCTTAGGTTTTTTAAAGAGAAGTTTGTTGAAGATATCAAAGACCGACCCTTTCTTAGTGTGCATGGTTTAAAGACTTTGGTTCCGGAAGCTGCGGAAGGGCTTGTGGCTCCTTTTTTATAGAAAGAAATCAAAGATGCTGTGTTTGAATGTGGGAGGGATAAAGCGCTGGTCCCTGATGGGTTTAATTTTCATTTTATTAAAAAAAAAATTGGTCTCTTTTTTCAGGTGACTTTGTGGATATATTTAATAAGTTTGCTGAGACGGGGGTCAATAGTCGGGGAGTAGGGTCCTCGTTTATCACTTTGGTTCCTAAAGTGAAGGACCCGGTGGACTTGGGGGAGTATCGGCCGATTAATTTGATTGGTGTTGTTAGCAAAGTAATTTCAAAAACTCTAGCAAAATGTTTGAAAAAAGGTGATTGATAGTCTTATCTCTGAAACTCAATCGGCGTTTATAGCAGGGAGATATATTTTGGATGGGCCTCTTATCATTAGTGAAGTTCTATCTTAGGCTAAAAGATGTGGGAAGGAGTTGTTCATGTTCAAGATTGACTTTGCAAAAGCGTACGATAACGTTAATTGGGGTTTTCTGATATCGGTTATGAGACAAATGAATTTTCCAGTGATTTGGTGTAATTGGATCAAAGGTGTATTGGAGTCAGCTAGGTCGTCGGTTCTTGTCAATGGTTCCCCAACATTTGAATTTTCCTGTGAGAAGGGTATGAGACAAGGAGATCCTATATTTCCTTTCTTGTTTATTATTGTCATGAAGGCTCTTGCGGGTTTGATGAAGAAGGCGTATGATGTGGGGTCCTTTACTTGCATTCGGCTTCCGAATAGTGGTATTTCTCTTTCTCATCTTCTTTATGCAGATGATGCGATGATCATGGGAGAGTGGTCGGATAATAATTTTGCTACTCTTAGACGCTTACTTAGAGTGTTTCACTTATGTTCGGGCCTTCGGATCAATATTCATAAATCTACCCTTTTTGGGGTGGGGAAGAGTATGGATGTAGTTAGTGAAAAGGCGAAGGCGATGGGCTGTTGTTCAAGAGAGACCCCGTTTTCTTATCTTGGGATTCGCGTTGGTGCTAATATGAGTAGAATAAGTAATTGGGAACCGGTGGTAAAGGTGTTCAAATCTCGATTATCTAGATGGAAATCGAAGGTTCTCTCTATTGGTGGTCGGTTGACGTTAATAAAATCGGTGTTGGAAAGTTTGCCATCTTATTATTTTTCTTTGTATAAGGCACCGGTTAGGGTTATTGATAGCTTGGAATCCTTGATAAAGAAATTTTTGTGGGGTGGTGACTTGGATAGTTCAAAAGTTCATTGGGTAGCTTGGGATAAAGTTACTAGACCAAAGAATCGAGATGGGTTAGGGCTTAGTAAACTTGGAGATAGTAACAGTGCCTTTTTGTTTAAATGGCTTTGGCACTATCGAAAAGAAGGAAATTCCATGTGGAGAAGATCTATCGATGCCATTCATGGATCCATGAGGAGGTGGGAGACTTATCCGATTAAAGCGAGTTTCTCGGGTACATGGTCGAAATTAGTGAGTAGTTGTTGTCGTTTGAAGGTTGGTGATATGTACGGGTCAAATTTGATAAGGGGTCAACTCGGTAATGGTTCGGATATAAATTTTTGGTTAGACCCGTGGGTTACCCGAGTCCCGTTAAAAATGATGTTTCCTGCTTTGTTTCGGCTAGAGCAAGATAAGTGGTGCGTGGTTGCGGATAGAATTGGGACTAATAATTTGGCTGGAGTGATCAGTTGGAGCTGGAAAATTTATCCCTCTTCGGATCAAGAAGTCAGCGAACTGCTAACTTGTCATCGGCTTATTGCAGATCAGCGATTGGTAGACAATAGGGATAAATGGGCTTGGGTTGTTGCTGGGCCGACTGAGTTTACGGTCCAGGAGGCTAAAAAATGGCTGCAAGGTGATCGAGCGGTTGATCCTCAAAGTGATATTGATTTTGTTTGGTGTAAGTGGGTTCCGATAAAGTGTAATGTTTTTATGTGGAGGGTTTTGCCAGATAGAATTCCTACTAAAGTGGCGTTGCGGAGAAGAAATATCATTCATGGGGATTGCCTTTGTGAGTTTTGTAATGAGGTTGAAGAAAGCGTGGACCATATTTTTACTGTTTGTAGGGTGACGAACGGAGTTTGGAATGGGATAGCGAATTGGGTTCATTTACCACCTATCTTCTTAGTCACGGCCAAAGATATTGTTGAGGTCGTAACAAATTCAGGATGGTCGAAGAGTAAGAAAGAAATCTCATATGGCATCTTCATGGTGGTTTGCTGGCGGATATGGAAAGCTAGGAATGAAAAGGTATTCAATCAGACGAACAGGACTGTTGTGGACATTGTGGCAGATGTAAAATCGTTGACGTATTTTTGGTTATGTAATAGGGGTAGATTTGGTATAGTGGATTGGAAGGGTTTGAAGTCTTTCCTTTTTGATGTAATGTAATCGTTTGGTCTTATGGGGTTTATGCCTTGGAGATTCCTCGGTCTTTGATGTCTAATGAAATTTGCCTTTCAAACAAAATATATATATATAGGGAGAAGATCATACGAGAACCACCTCTTATTGCGAGAACCGCGAGAACCAATGTGAACATAACTAAAAATGCCTAAAAATAGCTAAAAATCACACAAAATTTTTTTTTTAAATTTTTTATATAAAAATCGCTACTTTTCGAAGCCAAAAAAAAATTAAAAATTTTTTTTCCCACTAAAAGTAGCGATTTGAGCATAAAAAATATTAAAAAAAAAATTAGATTTTTTTTTTATTTTTTTAGGTTTTTTTGGGGTTTAGTTTGTAGCATTTTAGCTTGGGGGTGGGTTAGGTTTTGGGGGTTGGGGGAGGGGGTTAAGTTTTTTTTAGGTTTTTTTGGGGTTTTAGTTTTTAGCATTTAGCTTGGGGGGGTGGGAGTTAGGTTTTTTTAGCTATTTTAGGTTGTGTTCACATTGGTTCTCGCGGTTCTCGCAATAAGGGTGGTTCTCGCATGAACTCCTCCCTATATATATATATATATAGGATAAGGATCATGTGAGAAGTAGTAGGCTAAATGAGAAACTTGAGAAGCATTCTGGACCACACATTTTCCCTAAGCAAAAAAAAGGTGAAAAAATGCAAATTTTTTTTTTTTTTTTTTGTAAAAATCGCAGCTTTTTCTTTAAGAATAATTTTTTTTTTTATTTTTTTTTTTTTTGGATTTATACATATGTGTATATTGTTAATCTTTTTAACTATACATATATGTATATTGTCAATTATACATATATGTATATACATGTTTAAAATTGAAAAATAAGTATTATTTAGGGTTTATCATTAGTATTTAGGGTTTAGCATTAGAGTTTAGGGTTTATCATTAGTATTTAGGGTTTAGCATTAGAGTTTAGGGTTTAGCTTTAGGGTTTAGCTTTAGGGTTTAGCTTTAACTTTTGGGTTTAGCTTTATATTTAGGGTTTGCATTAGGGTTTAGCATTAAGGGTTTAGCTTTAGGGTTTAGTTTTAGCTTTAGGGTTTAGCATTAGGGTTTAGAATTAGGGTTTAGGGTTTAGCATTAGTATTTAGGGTTTAGCATTAGGGTTTAGCTTTAGGGTTTAGCATTAAGGTTTAGCTTTAGTATTTATGGTTTAAGGTTTAGGGTTTATAACACATATTTTTTTCAATTTTAAACACGTATATACATATATGTATAATAGACAATATACATATATGTATAGTTAAAAGATTAACAATATACACATGTGTATAAATCCAAAAAAAAAAAAATTAAAATAATAAAAAATTTAATTCTTAAAGAAAAAGCTGCGATTTTTTCAAAAAAAAAAATTCATTTTTTTTGCATTTTTTGCTTAGGGAAAATGTGTGGTCCAGATTGCTTCTCAAGTTTCTCAAATAGGGTGGACTTCTCTTAGGATCCCTACCCTATATATATATATTGTTTCGTAAGTGTTTTAAAAAAATATATGACGGTTAGTTTTTTATATCTAATCTCAAGTCAAGGTCGAATGAAAACCTTGACTATTTTCTTCATAATTAAAAGCAACGAACAATTTTTCTTCTTCAAGGAATCTAACACCCCTGTTGTTAAATTCAAATAATCAAATCAGTGAAGATGAAGACACAAGGATGGTGTTGAAATTTAACAATATCTTTTTCCTTTCATATTCAAACACAAAATCAAAGAAAAATAAAAGAATTTCATTTTTTTTTCTCTAATACGTCTTTTTAATTTGTTCCTCTACTAAATATATTAATAGTGTAAGAATTAAACACAAATGAATCTCAACATATAAAATGACCTTAATATGATAAGTGAAGGAAACTTTTTTGAATTTTTTGTTCCATCTACTTAAATATAATGATTAATTACAAAACCTACTTCTCACGTTAAGTCAATTTATGTATTAAAACACATTTTTATAATAACCTAACCCTATACTACATCAAGTGAGCTTTACACTATGAGTATGAACACGGTTATACCAATGATGGATGGTGCATCGTTATATTAGTTGTATTTGTTGGAAAAACATTGAACATGCAGTTTCTGAGAGCTGTGAGAAACACGCAAATATGAGTTTTCACTAACTTGATGAGAGCTTCGTAATAAATCAGATAATGTCTAAATTAAGCTAGAAGTTATGTGTTTGAAATATATATACATATACACACTCAAAAAAAACTTTGTAAAAAATCTATGTAATATTTTTATTTTATTTTTAAATAGGGAATGTAACATGCATATATTTTTAACATTTAAAAAAACAAAAAAACGCCGAATAGTTTTTTTTTTAAAGTGTTAAAAATTTCATGTTACATAATATATAAGTCCAAAAAAATGTAACGTACAAATTTTGAACATTTAAAAAAAAAACTAGTCGGCGTTTTTTACATTTTTTTATAAAAATATTCAAATATATTTATGTTACATTCCCCTTTTTTTTTCTTGAGTTTTTCAACCCAAGTGGGTTTTCTTCACACACACACACATATATGTAGTGTGAGTTTCATTAGAGAACGCTAAAAAAATTGGAGAACAGGGAAACAATGCATTAACATGTTAGATATATCTTAAAAATTCAACTTAAAATGCTAAAAAAAATTTCCACAAATTTTTCGATGCTTTTGCATATATAAATATGTGGAAGCTATTCCAATAAAAACTCATTTTGGTAAAAAAGTAGGTTTTTGGTTGGTGGAAGTGGGGGGTTCATTGTTTGTTTTGAGATGAACCCTGCCATATATATATAACACATCTGTAAAAAAAAGTAAAAAATTTGTCAAGGTATTAGTTTTGAGTGATACAAGTTTTTTACACAAATGTAGATGAAAACATTATAAACATATCCGGCGCGAGTTGGGCCAGAATTTTTTTGCACAAACGTAGACAAAAACATTATAAACACATGTGTAAAAAAAGTAAAAAAAAAATTGTCGAGGCGTTAGTTTTGAGTGATACAAGTTTTTTTTACGCACTGATGTAAAATTTTACAGTTGATAACTATTTTTCTTATCAGGGCTGAAAAAAACTTGAATCAGTCAAAACTAACGACTCGACAATTTTTTTTAACTTTTTTCACATATGTGTTTATAATGTTTTCATCTACGTTTGTGCAAAAAAAAAAAATTGGCCCAAATTGCGCCGGATCAAAAGTTCTCTCGGTTCTCACAACTCGTAGTGGTTCTCATTTTAACTAATCCCTATATATATATATATAGCCATATATATATATAGGGGAAGGTTCAAATGAAACCACTAGTTATTGTGAAAACTCGAAAACTAATTAAAAAAGCCAAAAAAAATACCAATTTTTTTTTTTTTTTTTTTTTTTGCATATTAATTTTCGCATGTTTTTTTATATAAAAAAAAGAGTTAATTACATAGTTAGTCCCTGTGGTTTGAAAAAAATAACAACCTTAGGTACTAATAGTTTAGAATCACATTCTAGGGTATTAACTTTTCATTTTGTAACGTTTGAGGGTATTAGCACTGTTTAAAGGCTTAAAATCACATTTTATTAGTACCCTCAAACGTTACAAAATGAAAAGTTAATACCCTCAAACGTTACAAAATGAAAAGTTAATACCCTCAAACGTTACAAAATGAAAAGTTAATACCCTAGAATGTGATTTTAAACTATTAGTACCTAATGTTGTTATTT
Organism: Helianthus tuberosus; assembly: GCA_030545235.1. NCBI lineage: Eukaryota > Viridiplantae > Streptophyta > Magnoliopsida > Asterales > Asteraceae > Helianthus > Helianthus tuberosus. The sequence continues at coordinate 194,696,152 of CM060442.1, read as the reverse complement.
TGTGCAAACCACAGGGACTAACTATGTAATTAACTCTAAAAAAAATTTCAAAAAAAAAAAAAAAAATTTGTGTAGTGCACATGTGTATGTGTACTACACATGCGTATTATTACACATGTGTACTACAAAAAATTTTTTTTTTTTTTTTTGAAATTTTTTTTTCATATATAAAAACTAGCGATTTTTATAAAAAAATTGAAAAAAAAAATTTGTGTGTTTTTTAGGCTTTTTTTAGTTAGTTTTCGAGTTTTCACAATAAAAGTGGTTTTCATTTGAACCATCCCCTATATATATATATATATATATATATATATATAGCGTAGAAATAGGCTTAGCGTACAAAACGTACGAAAGACATGAAAAAGTAAAAAAAACGTTGTGACATTTTCGTAATTATTTTACTCGTAGGGTAATTATTAAAATTACTCCACAAATGATGTTGTAGGGTAATTTTGTAAAATTATCTTGTAAGGTAATTATCAAAATTACTCTACAAGTTAATTATCAAAATTACTCTACAAGTTTATCAAACAACATACAATTCAAAATTACTCTACAAGATCATTTTACAAAATTACCATACAAGACCTTTTTACAAAAATTACCCTACAAGACTATTTGTAGAGTAATTTTGATAATTACTTTACGAGTAAAATAATTACGAAAATATCATCGCGTTTTTTCAGAAAAAACTTTAATTCGTATGTTTTGTACGTTAAAAGTATTTGTATTTGATATTTTTTCTATATATATTGGTCAGCCTTGCCCATAGTTTACATCAGTGGCAAATCTAGAATATAATTATAGGTGCAACGTTTTAAAAAAAAATTCTATATGGGTAGCAAAATCGAAAAAATGTCAAATTTTCAAAAAAATTACACTACCGCAATAGCGTCAAGGGGTAGCGGGGGCTACCCCTTGTTCTTAGACTAAGGGGAGTGGGGCGACTCCCACCCCCAGGTCGCCCGAAGTCGCCTGGAACACCGCCCCAGGTGGCGTCTTGGCAGGCGTCCCAAGCCAGCCCAACCTGTTCTCGTCGCCCACTCTTCCCACCTTTCTTCAAAACTAGCCGTTATTTTGCACCATTTTTTAGAAAATACCCCCCTCCCCAACGGATATGTTGACCACTCTTCCCAACTTTAGTTTTTTTTTTTTTTTAAACCAAATTAGCTATATATATATATACATCCACCATACAACACAACACACTCTAAAAATATACAACACCAAATACATTCTTTCAACATAACCATTTTGTTTTTTTGGAACCACAAATGGAGTTCAACGTCCCTTCGTCCCTTCGTCATCCTCGTCCGACGACGATACAACTTCATCTAGTTCTTATGAATTTGAAGAAGCCATCAACGAGGCGGTAATGACAACGATCGATTTAATGGTTCACGTTGCTAGCGAGGACAAAGAAGCGGATGACCAACTGATTAGAAAAAGAACTCATATTATGCGGGATCGTGCCGCAGGCCAACAACGGCTGATGCAAGACTATTTCGGGGAGGAGCCGGTATATGACGCGAAGATATTTAGACGTCGCTTTCGCATGAGTAAACGTCTATTTACCCGTATTACAAACGACATGGAGGAAGATTATGATTATTTCAAACAAAAGTATGACGCTCGTGGGTATCTTGGCTTTACTCCATTACAAAAGTGTACTGCGGCCATCCGACAACTTGCATATGGCACAAGGTATATTTAGTAAATTTTGTTTTCAAATTTTTTATATATTTAACTTTAGCGTCAATTTTTTTATATGTTACTATCAATGTTCGTATACATATTTAAATTAAATTTATATAGGTGTGATTGAGTTGTATGGGCCGGCTTATTTACGACGTCCGACTTGGAGTGATCTCCAAAGGATGTACGAAGTGCATGAGCACGTTCACGGTTTCCCCGGTATGATCGGTAGCATGGACTGCATGCACTGGAAGTGGGAACAATGCCCTACCGCTTGGCGTGGTACACATACTAGAGGCGACATTCGCAAACCGTCGTTAATATTGCAGGCGGTTGCATCTTATGATCTTTGGATATGGAATGTATATTTTGGTCAACAAGGTTCTCACAACGACATCAACGTGTTTGAGTCTTCGCCGGTTCTCGAAGAGATTATAAACGGGTTGGCACCAACTTCAGCGTTTTATGCGAGCGATAATTACTACAAACGCGGATATTATTTAACTGACGGTATCTATCCGGAGTACGCAACGTTCGTAAAGACGTTCACCGAGCCTATTGATCTTAAAAGAAAATATTTCACGAGAAAACAAGAATCAGTAAGAAAAGATATCGAGCGAGCGTTTGGAGTTATTCGAAAGCGATGGCACGTCATCAATTATCCAGCAAGATACTGGACAAAGGAAAAAATGCATGACGTCATTTACACATGCATTATTTTGCATAACATGATATTGGAAAACGAAGACAAAGCCATTTGCCAAGATTACAATGAGAATGACCCTTCATTGTTCCCGGAGTATTGGACACAAGAAGTATCATCGGAGACACGAATCGAGAACATAATGGATATAAAGAATAGACAGAAACACACCATGCTTATGTATGACTTGATCGATCAACTATGGGACAACAAACAACCAGGATACGAGGCGGAACTCGTTAACGAGGATGAAGGAGAGAACGAGGATGAAGATAATAACAATGTAGTCGACCTCGACCTAAACGAGTACGTTAGTGACGATGAGTAGTAGATGTGTATTGTTGTATGTTTTTTAATGAATAAGTTGTATGTTGGTTATTTTATTTAATGAGTATCAATAATTTTATAAAAAAATACAACACTTTATATTTTTAACATAAAAAAAATCAAAATTAAATGGGTGCCACGTGTCGCAAGACGCCCTACCCAGCAAAGTTGCCCCACTACCCCTTTTTTGCTCAAAATCCTCTAATATGACGTGGCGCCACGTGTCGCAAGACGCCCACTCAAAAGATTGCCCCACTCCCTTTAGTCTTAGGTATATCCGCCCCAGGTTTACATACTCAGTTTGACCATGCTTGTGAGTTTAAACAAGTAAATTATTTATATAATATAATAAATACTATTTAGTATAAGTATGATAAAATCATACCAGTAGCAACACGCGTTGAAGTTGATCATATATCTCACGCTTTAATCTACCACCAGAGCAGGGGCGGACCTATAGGTAGTTAAGGGGTGGCGTCCGCACCCCTTGGTCGGAAAAAAATTGGAAAAATTAGTGTAAATTTTGGAAAAAATTGATTTTTTTCGATTTCGTTACCGCTTATTTATAAAACGTTACCGCTTGGTCGGAATCCTAGATCCGCCACTGCACCAGAGCTTCCATCACCATCCTGGCATCCACCTTATGTGCGTATTTGCATCTTTCCTTTTAAGTTGTGATCTTTTCATATTTCAGTGTGTCTTACGTTTATGACATAAAAGAAAAGTCGAACTTGAACGTATGCTCATTCATATAAGTTTTAACATGTTTTAATTTTATCATCGTAAAAATAGGGCAAATTGGATTTAAATAATCTCAACTCACTGTTATTGGCAAATAATAATCCCAACTCATTTAATCACCAATAATAATCCGAACTATTCACTTTTGTTTGTAAAATACTCCCAGTTAAAAAAAACACTAACTAGGTTAAAAAATTGCTGATGTGACATCTGATGTGGCCCTTTTAGCTGATGTGTCATATGACGTGGCAGTTGATGTGGCATTTTTTGATGACGTGACAGCTGATGTGGCAGTCTACGTGGCATTTTCGATGACGTGGCAGCTGATGCGGCAGTCTACGTGGCATTTTTCGATTACGTGGCAACTGATGTGGCAGGTGACGTGGCAAGCCACATCAGCAATTTCTTAACCTAGTTAGTGTTTTTTTAACTGGGAGTATTTTACAAACAAAAGTGAATAGTTCGGATTATTATTGGTTATTAAACGAGTTGGGATTATTATTGGCCAATAACAGTGAGTTGGGATTATTTAAATCCAATTTGCCTAAAAATAGGTGCATTTATATTTAGCTTTTTAGTTTCAACATGCAATAACAAATCTTATTCAATATTATATCTTTACCTATTAAGTTTCTACTCTCGAAGATGTAGTGATATTTAGATTGTACTAACTTATATGCTATAAACTCAAAAACAAAAATATGAATTAAATTTTTAGTTTTAACAAATCGATTATTTATGTAATTAGAAGGTAAGTACAATGTTGTAAGAATCGCTAGGCGCTAGTCAGGCGGGTGGGTACTGACTAGCGATTAATCGATGTAATAGGGATTAATCGGATTGAAATTTTTATAGGTATTTTTTAGTTACATATACACACACACACACATTTTTATATGTAGTTTTTTTAAAGTAAACATGTTTTAACCCTCAGTGGCCTATTTTTTTAAGTAACTGAAAATAATTTATAAGGTTGGGTTGAAATTTGACAGCCTAGCGATTAATCAGCCATTAATCGATTAATCTATTTCTACAAGAGTGTTTTTCTAAGATTTATTGGGTTCCTGCTGAATTAGTGTATAGACATTATTGCCTAGTGAAGATGGATATGATCTGGTGGTTCAGCTCGTGTCCCAATGATACTCCAATGTTCCATCAGTGATCCAAATTTGCGGTTAAAAAAAGTTTTCGAGTCGGTTTTCGGCTTATTTAGATAGTTCGAATTTGATCTGAATAACCGACGCTAATAAGGTTGTTCAAATTCGGGTCTAGTTTCATAAACCAAATTACCATAAGAGTTCAAAAATTCAAAATCATTAAGTATACCATATATAATATTCAAATTCAGGTATGCCTACTTCTAGATTCATAAATTTGAATTCAGTTAGAAGTTCAGTTTTGATAAACTTGATTTGAATATACAAAATTTTAATTCGTTTTGGTTCAAAATTCAAGTTTGTCCAGCCTGGTATGAATGATAAACACCCCTTATATTAACAAAACCCCTTGTTTAATATTAACAAAATACCCCTCGACTTTACCCAAAAAAAACAAAATACCCCTCGAACCCGAATTTGTGTATTTATCTAATCCTAAACTATTTCTATTAACCACATATATTTGCATCTTATAATACTCTAAGACCAAAGGGTATGGAGGTCATCCCCTACCCGTCCCGGATGGTCGCCGGCGTCGCACACCGCCCCCTTCGGGTCGTCGCGTGGCACACAGCTGCCTGCCGACGTTGGGGACGATGCTTGGTGATTGGCTGCTTTAATTTTGGTGGGCCCCTCTTCCTTGTTCTCTCTCTCCTTGCATGGTACTAGTAAATGAGCACAAGGTACAACTCTTGGGCAGGGGCGGACCTAGAGTGTAGCCAAAGGGGGCAGCCGCACCCCTTGAAAAAGAAAAAAATAGTGTTACATACGTGTCAAAATTCCGATCGCACCCCATAAAATTTTATAATCACCCCCCTTGACCTCGTGATGAAGAAGATGTGAAGAAAAATAAGAAAAAAAAGAGTCCACCGGAAAGAATATATTTGCAGGGGCTGGATGGAGTGCTTGTGAAGAAGATGATGGCTTTAAGTGTTTATTTTAATCTTGTATTTATTAAGGGTATTTAGGTAAATAATAGTTTCTGTAAAGTATATAATCTCTGAGAAAGGCAGAAAGCTGTAAAAGTGTAAAACTATATTTACTTCTAGTACCAGAGGACAAACACTTTCTTTGGTTACATTAATAATTAAAAGAGTTAAGTTCTTTTTGAGTCCCTGTGGTTTGTGTAGTTTAACTGTTTGAGTCCAAAAATCAAACTTGTCTTGATTTGAGTCCCTGTGATTTTGTATTTTTAACCATTTGAATCCAAAATGCAAACCTCATCCAAAAACCATTTGGATTCAAATGGTTAAAAATACAAACCACAGGGACTCAAATCAAGAAAAGTTTTTGCATTTTGGATTCAAATGGTTAAAAATACAAACCACAGGGACTCAAATCAAGACAAGTTTGGTTTTTGGACTCAAACAGTTAAACTGCACAAACCACAGGGACTCAAAAAGAACTTAACTCTAATTAAAAATAGAACTCATATTTCAGTTTTAACTTTTTGATGGATGCTCATCTTATTTCCAAGCAAACAATGTACAACACATATTAAGGTTTCACATACCATATTCAACTTCATAAATTCATATCTGACTAGTATAACGTTTAAATGTAAGAAAAATAACAACAGTATAAAATTAATCTTTCCTTAATTTATAATTGACTTATATAACTTTTAAATGTAGAAAAATAACATTATAAAATTAATCTTTCATTATAATTAAGAGTTGTTACTTATTTCTATATATGGGCTTGGTAAGTTTATTTAGTTTACATTAACAAAACGTCTAGATTTTTTGTTTTATTATTCGTTTTATTTTAATATGATTATATGTGAACCATGTTATATATGGAGTAAAAATGTGATATTGAAATATGTTACTGAGTAATTGACTTGAATGAGAATCACCGTAAGAGCTTCTGCCCCAACCCAACCCAACCTGACCCGACCCGACCCGAATTGGACCGAAGAAACTGTTGTATAGCAAAAAATTGACCCTTAAAATTTCCGCCCCCCATGAAAAAAAATTCCGGGTCCGCCACTGCTCTTGGGTAGTCATGGCTTCCCCTCCACACCCTTGGGTAGTCCCCAAGGGGATGGTCCTCCACCTATGGTGAGGTGGTGCCTACGTGACGGGTGGTCTCTTTAGGGACTAACCTCACCATACCCTATGTTCTAAGATATACACCTTACCACGAGGATGTTTTAGGAACATTTATAAAAGATAAAATCATCATTAAAATACAAGGAGAAAAATCCAATCATTTGTACCATAAGGAGAACAAAAGGTAAAGGTAGGTAGGCCACACAACACATATAACCGTTGTGGATTTAAACTATAACTCTTTCAAATGAACAATACGACATATTTTTTAGGCAAACTGAAACTGAAGTAAAACCACAAACAAAAACCATGGATATCTTTTCATACTTCACATCAGAGAAGTAAGTTGTTGGTTAATTTTCATTGTTTTATTCAGTTTTCACGATTTTCTTGCTTATGCTAACCTGTGAAGTGTTGTGATCAATAGGTTGAGCTTTGATGATGATGAGTTCAAAGATGCTGGTGCAGGAACCGCTCTTTCGTTGATCGCGGATGCATTTGAGGAAATATCGGATTCTGTTAATAAGGATGTTGCGGTTGAATTGCTTTTGAAACCTTTTTGTGATGCGTGTTCGTTGATCTCTGTGTTATTTGGTTCACTTGGGATCGCTTTTAAGTTTGCCGAGATGGAATACACCTCTAAGGTTTGTTTCGCAATCTATTTGCAAATTCTAGCTTAGCGATAACGGTTTTGCCACCTAATTTCATGATTGATGGTATTCAGGTGAATGATCTTGCTGATGCAGCAATTCTCTATGGCAGTTTGAGTAAAGCAATTGACTGTGATGTGAAAACAGACACAGTGAAATCAGCTGAAAGCCTTACTCGCAAGCTTCGAAGAGTTCGACAGGGTCTAGATCTCATCAGAGAGCTGTTTCAAAACTTTTTGTCAACGGAGTATGCATTTTTTTATCTTTTAATCCGATGATCCAGTTCTTAAACATCATTAATTCATAATAATAAACTAATAATGCCTTGTGTTGTTTTAATCTTTCAGTGATTTCTCATTGAAAGAAGCAGCTTCAACAGCTTATAAACAAGTTTGTGCACCGTACCACACGTGGGCGGTCCGGACTGCAGTTTCTGCTGGAATGTGTGCTCTTCCTACAAGAGATCAACTTCTGCTGAGTCTAAATGAAACTGGTTAGTTAATCAACTTAACTCTGTATGGTACCAAGAACTAAGCTCTACATCCACATGAAAACTGGCATAAATATGAGCTAATGTCACAAGGGAAAATCACAAAATTGATCATGTTGAACAAACTTATCAAAATGGTCATTGACTTTAAGTTCTGCGGATAATTCAATCCACTGAGAACATGACAGGTGTCATTCTTACTGCAACGAATCCATGCTCTTGTGTTGCCCGACGCAAGGGACATCTTGTCAACGCATAAGGACACCATAGATCATTGTAGTAAACATCTGAATGGTTAAGTACTGAACCAGTAAGAGGTCTGAATCATTAAGTGCTGAACTAGTAAGAGGTCTCAACCATTAAGAGCCAGTATAATGCTTAACCGTTCAGAGGTAAATGTCAGACCAATTCAGATTAGAGGTTTTAACCATTCAGACCCTGTATAATTTTTAATCATTCAGAGGCAAATGTCTGAACCATTCAGACATCTGCTCGCGAAACAAACAGTCTGAACCATTAAATGCTGAACCAGTAAGAGGTCTAAACCATTAAGAGCCCTATTAATAGGTAAACAAACAGCCCCTTAGTCTATATTAGATTTTCGTTAATTAAAAAGACACTTAAACACTTAAAGTCAAGGTTAATTTGGTGATTTTCCAATGTCATAAATCCACTGCAATGTTGACAAAATGAAAGACTCTTGTGAACCCAATTGACATTTTTAATAAAAGTGGAAATCGGCAAATCTTGAATTTTAATCATGGGCGGGTATTTAACAAGATTTTGATATCTTGAAATTTTGTGACAGATGAATCAGCTGAGAAAGAAATGAGACGGTACATAAAGGCGTCCCTGCCGGTTATAGAGTACATAGATAATTTGTACACTTCAAGGGGCATTTCATTGGATTGGTGATCTTCTTGTACAACAAAATTATTCATATTTTCTTCCAAATTATTTAATACTCTCTAGTTGAGTTTGTTCTCATTCTTTTTGAATATTGGCCATTCTTGCTAGGATTAGGTAAATTGTGTTAGAATGAGCTAGATTAATCATTTGTGTATAGTGACAATTTCAACACATATGTGCTTTCCACTTGAATGATATGAAACTCGAGACCTTTTGTTTCATGAGCCAATAAATAACCCGTCACTGTTGACAAGTAAAAATCTGGAGATTATTTGCTCATATTTTGTACGCGTCTACCCTAGTCGCTTCGCTTTTAACTTTTAAGAATTGTAGTTTAGGGTTACTTTGTTTGCACGATTACCAAATTCAAATAAGTTGTTCGATTCCCACCTTTGTTTAAACATAATTGATCAAATGAATTATACAAATCATGTGTTAATTGCTTACAATAATATCAAGATACTCACATGTTCTGCCAATGATAATAATATGATACAAAATCTATCAATGATGGCAACTTGTATCATGTTGTGGATATTACAAGAAAGTAAAGTTCAGTTTATCGAGCTGAAGGTGCTACCATAATATTTCGTCGATCGGTTATAAGTATCTTGTCCTTAAATTTCAAGTTCGCGAGTCTTGAGTTTTTGGTTAAATTACGGTAAGAAAACACTTTTAATAGCTTAGTAGCGGCACAATAGACCTCATTCAACATGCGAACATTGCATGACTCATATCACGAGGATATGCTAAGATGGTAAGTTCATGTACAAGATATATGTGCGTTGAGGTTGAAATTATAACGTGTATTGAAATCTTGGACGAAATCGAGTTAATGATACGAAACTGAGTCGATAGGAAGTGTAATATTGGATGGGAAATTTATGAGACTGTGGTTGAACAATATATGTGTAGGTGTGGAAGCAATTGACTGTTAAGGTTGCAATCAGTATTGTCAAGATGAGTACACAAACTTTTTAAAATGGAATGTCGTGGAGAATTGAACTTAAAAAATGAACTAATCATTAGTTATTAACACTTATATCATAGCTTGACGAGTAACATGTAAATCATGTATTGCAAATCATAGCTTGACGAGTAACATGTAAATCATGTTACTTAACACGAGACAATAGGCTTTTCAATGTTTAATAGTAGAGGTGGCAATCTTGACCCAAAGACTTTCAAGTGGGTTAGTTTGGATTGCTTTTAAAATTATATGGGTTAGTTTGGGTAAGATATTTTAACTAAACGGGTCACAACGGGTCAATTGAAATTGCATCTTGTTATTTTCGGGTCAAAGCGGGTTGACAACTTTAAAGAAATTGGTCGACGTGGGTTAGCACCTTAAAAAAATGGGTCAGATTTCGGATCAGAATGGGTTTGGGCCGGCACAAGTATCCGCACAAGACGGGTTACAGAACGAAATAGGTTTTGGATCGGAACGGTTTTAGTTCGAATTGAGTTTCGGACCGAGACGGGTTTTGGCACGTGGCGAGTTTTGGATCGGAACGGGTCGGTTCGGATCGGGTTAGGGCTGACACGGGCAACGATTGTCAAAAACAAATCAATAACTTGTCCGCAAATACTTAAAATTGGCCCAGTCCCAACCACCTTACTAATATGTCAAAAAAGCGTTAGTTAGGGGTTGGACCAACGAACTCGGATGACATGGCCTATGATCTTCTGGCGATGTTTGCACTCATTCCCTCGTCTTCTCCGCCTCACTCTCTTTCTCCATCTCTATATCCCTCTGAAACTCCACTCTCTCTCTCTCTCTCTACAATTCACTCGTAACCTGCAACTCCAATGTCATCCTCCCTGATTCAACCGAACGCTATGCAATCACTCTCATTCTCTTCATCAATCTCCGCCACCAAACAGCAATGGCGCCTCACCTCTTCTCCGGCGGTTACATTCACTCGCCGCACAACGAAATCCACAATCAATGCTAAAATCAGAGAGATCTTCATGCCGGCACTCAGCTCCACCATGACTGAGGGTAAGATCGTGTCATGGATCAAGTCCGAAGGCGATGTTCTCTCCAAAGGTGAGTCCGTTGTTGTTGTTGAGTCTGATAAAGCTGATATGGATGTTGAAACGTTCTACGATGGAATCCTTGCTGCTATTGTTGTTCCCGAAGGTGAATCGGCTCCTGTTGGTGCTCCCATTGGTTTGTTAGCCGAGTCTGAAGCCGAAATTGAAGCCGCTAGGGCTCAAGCCGCCGCTAGTTCCGGCTCGGCTCCGGCTGCTGCGGCTTCATCGGCTCCGGCTGCTGTGGCTTCGGCTCCATCGGCTCCGGCTGCAACACCGGCTGCAGTTGTGGCGGATGGACCGAGGAAGGCTGTTTCGACGCCGTATGCGAAGAAGCTGGCGAAACAGCATAAGGTTGATATTAGTAAGGTGGTTGGGACTGGGCCATTTGGGAGGATTACTGCAGCTGATGTGGAAGCTGCTGCAGGAATTGCGCCTTCGGAAAGTGTGACTCCTGTGGTAACTGCTGCTGCTCCTCCTGCGGCTAAATCGGCACCTGCATTTACTGAAGTGCCTGGGGCAACGATTGTTCCGTTTACTACTATGCAAGGTGCGGTGTCGAAGAACATGATCGAGAGCTTGTCTGTGCCGACGTTTCGTGTTGGTTACCCTATTATGACTGATGCTCTTGATGCTCTATATGCGAAGGTCAAGTTCTAAACTTACTTAATTCTAGTTGTGTTGATCATGTGTATACTTGTTTTATGATCTGGTAGTTTGATTGAACTTTCGGTTGGTTGTGGATATCTAGGTTAAGTCTAAGGGTGTTACCATGACTGCTTTGCTAGCTAAGGTTGCTGCAATGGCCCTTGCTCAGCACCCTGTGGTGAATGCAAGCTGCAAAGATGGAAAGAGTTTTACTTATAACAGTAGCATTAATATTGCTGTAGCTGTGGCTATTAATGGCGGTTTGATCACCCCTGTTCTTCAAGATGCCGATAAGGTGTGTGATGGTTTAAGTGATTTGTGTTTCTTGATCACCAATATGTTTGCAAGTTTGTACATTAGGAGTCTGAAATTTCGTTGTGTGTTATTTTAGTTGGATCTTTATCTGCTATCGGAGAAATGGAAGGAGCTTGTTGAGAAAGCGCGGTCAAAGCAACTTCAGCCCCATGAGTACAACTCAGGTAAGTTCAAATGGTAATTTGGACCTTTTTTCTTTACAAAAACGTGCATGAAAAATGGTATTGACTAATTTTGGGGTTCTGATTGCAGGGACTTTTACTCTCTCTAACTTAGGCATGTTTGGAGTGGATCGCTTTGATGCTATTCTTCCTCCGGGGCAGGCATGTGTTAACATATAGCTTGATTTTGTAGGATCTTTGTATGTGCAAGTTAGATATGGTCTTACTAATATATGTGTTGCAGGGGGCTATTATGGCTGTTGGAGCTTCAAAGCCTACTCCTGTTGCGGATAAAGATGGATATTTCAGTGTGAAAAGTCAAATGCTGGTGAGTCTTTTATAACTCAAATGATGTATTAAGCTCATATGACCTTTATATCAATGACCTCTTGAAGGAAAACTAAGATCGAATAGATATATGACTGATTTGTATATTCAGGTGTGATTAGTGATTACATATATTCTTAAACAGGATTAGTGATTAGTAATATATCCTTAGTGTTAGAGCATGATGCTTGTTTCATCTTGTTATCCATTTAGGTTTTCCATTTTAATGATCGATGTCATTCTCTAGTTCATATGAGTGTGTATGCATAGTTGTAATAGTAAAGAGAAGTTGAATTGGGATCTGTTAGAGCTCAGGTTTTAGAGAGAGAAACATAAGAGAGAGAAAGACCCAAAATCCAAGCTGGGTTAGTTGTTACCCGCTTAACTGTTTATAACGACTTCTCAAACCAATTACAAACTTTACACTTTTAGTCTCTATTCTATTACAATATTACAGAAATGAACTAACTAAACTATTACAAAAGTAACAAACTCACTTAAAAACTGTAACAGGATCATTTTTTTAATAAAAAAATGAGGTTTGTTTAGAGTTAAAAACGGAAAGGTTGTAGAGATAAGAGGTGGCCTAATTGGTGGACTGGGCAGATTTAGTCAGGAGTCAAAAAGGTAATTTTGGTACACACTTTCGTCCAAAACGTTTAAATGTTTTTTTACGTGTCAAACATGATTATAATATTTATGATACTCTAGATTTTTATTTCGGTGGTTTTATGAAATAAAAATACACTTTGGGAATTGTCAGAAGTCACTGAATTTAGATTCTTAGAACAAAAAACAATCCATATCAATATAGAGGTGGCAAAGCGGGCACTTTTATGTGTGGTCAATATGGGTCGGGTCGAGTGAACCCGACAACATTGTTCTTGTAAAATATAATGACTTAAATATGATTACAAAACTGTTTTTATAACAGTCATATTTTCTTACAAAATAAAATGATTAATTAAGACATTTTTAGCATTTTAATACACGGCTTGTGACCCATTTAACCCATTTGGCTTGTTTCATCTTAGCATTCTACAACAATAACCTGTGTTGTACAATCAATTTCCAGGTAAACGTAACTGCCGATCACCGAATCGTATATGGAGCAGACTTGGCTGCCTTCCTTAAAACCTTTGCAAAGATTGTTCAAGAACCCGACAGCTTGACAATGTAAAATGCTAACAACCTTTGCAGAACATTTACACAATAGATCCTGATATCCTGTTGGTCAATGCAGCTAAGAAACTTGGTTTGCAGGGGTAACACTTTTTGGTTTCTAGCATTTGCAATATTATCATGCTGTACTTCCATTGTTATATATCTTTTGCCCATCATTTTCTGGATATTTTTAGGTGATTTTGAACAGGTCAAAAAAGATTTAACCCCCCACCCCACCCCCAAAAAATGAAGATTTTGTTAAGAGGTCCCATATGGGTTTGTGTTGTTTATGGTTTCTTTGAACGTTTGTATTCATGTTTGATCTTTGACTTTTAATTAGAAAGGGAAGTTTGGCTTTTTATTTGTTCATTTTACCAATGTTTTGAAAACCGGGTCTGTGGTGCTCTATCGGGTTTACTGGTCGTTTTAAAAATCGGATGATGTCGTAATCAAAAGTATAATAAATGCAACTAGGGCTGTAAACGAACCGAACGAACACGAACAAGGCTTTGTTCGTGTTCGTTCGTTAAGGAAATAAATGTGTTCACGAACGGTTCATGAACACTTACCGAACGAGATTTTATGTCCGTGTTCGTTCGTTAAGGAAATGAGCGTGTTCACGAACGGTTCACGAACACAAATAAATTTGGCGAGCGCGACGAAGGATAAAGATAGATGGCCCAGAGAGTAGCACTCGAATTTGAATCCCTTATTGTGGAACGGATGTCGATCGTATTCGCGAATGTAAATAATGAGAAATGAAAGGGAAATGATGCATAACAAGGTAAAAGTGGGTTTCCTAGTTTAATTGTTAGGGTAATAAAAATGAGGGAATATGTCACAGAATAGTAACCAAGTTTCAAAAGTGTTCTAATTAGGTCACTCGTATCGTTTTTGTCCCAATTAGATAACTTAACATTCAAATCGAGTCATGTCCTTTTTTCTATGTATCAAGAAAAAAATGAAGAATAAGATGTTGGGGTCGGATTATTTTAACATATGAAATTATATTTATTAAAAATAAAAACATTTTAATTACATTAAAAATTAAAAAAACAAGTTACAATTCACGTCATCACTCAAAGTTAGCATCAAATAAAAGGGAAAAAAGAAACAAAAATTCACATCACCATGATTACTTATGAAATGGATGAAAAAACCCTTAATTTTAATGAAAAATGAATGTTGAGTGACCTGATTGAAACACTTTTGAAACTTCAGTGACCTAATTGGAACACTTTTAAAACTTGGTTGCTATTCTACAAAGTTACCCCTAAAAATGAATAAAAGTTTAATGAGTAAAATGCACGGATAGTCCCTGTGGTTTTGCAAAATAACACATATAGTCCCCAACTTTTGGAAATTACACCGGTGCTCCCTGTGGTTTGACAGTTTGTTACTCGGATAGTCCCTGGAGTGGATGACAGTTAGTTTTCTCCGTTAAGTGGACGTGAAATGACAAATTTACCCTTCATCTTCTCTGGTGTATAAAAACAAAACAACCACACCCCAACCCCACCCACCCCCCACCTTTCTCTCCATTAGATCTCATTCGATCGGACAAGATGTACGGATTGGAAGCTATGACGTTCAACATTCACAGTGGTTACCTTGAGGCGATCGTGAGGGACCACAGATCTGGATTGCTAACCGCTGCAGATTACAACAATCTCTATCAGTGTGAAACCCTAGATTACATCAAGATGCATCTCTCTGCTACCGAATATGGTCCTTATCTTCAAAACGACATCGTTTTATTCGGATTTGTTGTGTTCCGTTTCCTGTTGGTTTGATTAATATCGTTTTCGTTGAATTTTGTTGTGGCTATAAATTTTACATATGTTGATGATGATTTGATTGAGTAGATAGATCATTTTTTGGAGAGTAATGAAGATCAGATACTGGTTGTGTTGAATATTGATGTGGTTATAAATGTTATCCATACATCCGTGAATGTTTACGACGGTGAGAGAGAAAACGAATTCGTTTGGTGTTAAGCAGCGGTTTAATCGGAAGTCGTTGGGTGTCTGTGTGGTTGCCGATCAGTATTCTGATAAGGGTCATTTAAAGTATTATGATGGGACCAGAATGGCAGTGAAGGAGAAAGAGAAAGATGAGATGGTGTTGAAGAAGAAGTTGAAGTTGTTGAAGGATTGTCGAAGAACTTGAATACTTTTTCAGAGATGGGGTTTTGTTTGGATCAGGATGATGATGATGATGGTTCTGTTTAGAGTGAAGACGGTGAGGTGGGTGGTGGTTGGTGGTTAATGGTGGGGGGAAACATGGAGAAAAGTAGGGTGGGTGGGTGGGGTTGGGGTGGGGTTGTTTTGTTTTTATAGAGTGGAGATGATGAAGGGTAGATTTGTCATTTCACATTCACTTAACGGAGAAAACTAACCATCATCCACTCTAGGGACTATCCGAGAAACAAACTGTCAAACCACAGGGAGCACCAGTGTAATTTCCAAAAGTTGGGGACTATAGATGTTATTTTGCAAAACCACAGGGACTATCCGTGCATTTTACTCAAGTTTAATAATATAAAAAGTAAAAATAAAATATAAGAAAGTACAAAGATATTCAATTAAAACACAAACATAAACGAACACAAATCAATGAATGTTCACGAACACCTTATCGAACGTTCACGAACACAATCGAACGAACGAGACCTCTGTTCATGTTCGTTCATTTAACTAATCGAACGAAATTTCTTGTTCATGTTCGTTCGTTTATTAAACGAACGAACATAAACGAACTTCCCGCCGAACGGTTCACGAACTGTTCGTTGAACGTTCGGTTCGTTTACATCCCTAAATGCAACACAACTAAATGGCAATAACAGCGATAAACGCAGATGTCTTTTTGAGTAATCGTTAACTAACATAAACGAAGAAAATGAGTGTGTTCTTTTTTGTTTGTTCGTTAGTCGATTACCAAGGTTTGATTCCAAGATTTAATGGGATGATGAATGATTGACTAATTAATATTGCCAATAACTTCAAAATAAATTTAACCGAATATGCAAATGGACATAAACAAACAACCGTAAACAAACAAACGTCAATGTACGAACATGATGTGTTTATTTTCATTAGTTTAATTGAATGAACAAAACGTTTGGCCTATGCTCGTTCATGTATTACGTAAAGTAACATAAACGAACATCCCGTCAAATGATTCACAAACAGTTCATATGTTGGTTCCTTCACAAGCCTACTAAAACATTGTTGTTGTAGTAGTGGATGATGATCATGCTAAGATATTTGTTGCTGATAATGCTCAATGTGAATGGGATGGTTAGTACTCATGTGTCAAGAATTCCAATAATTCGGTAATTTAAGCCAGGGTAGTAGGGTGTCATATCATGCACTAATAAAAAATTAAAAAAAAACATGTAAATCAATTCAATTAAGTTTTTTTTTTTTTTTTTTTTTTTTTTTTTTTTTTTTTTGAAGATAGAGAAATTTATTAATCTTTATTAATAACTGGCCGAGTTACATCAATATCGCAGGTAAGCGAGCAACAAGCTGCGCCGCTACCCCTTTCTGAATAGCAAACCCTAGCCTATTAAAGACAAACCCTTGCCCCATGTTGATGAGCAACTACTGTGGACAACCTTTTGGACCCTAGTCAACAAACGGATAGCTTCTGGAGCTAGGGAGCCAAAGGTGTCGAAGGCGAAGGGGACAAATGCATGTTGGTTATCAACACATGCTTTAGCGTGCTTATCCACCTAAGATAAAAATGGAGTATCAAAAGTATTAATGTTGAAAATTATTGTTTATCAAGCACTAATTAAAAATTACTCACCTTAAGATATTATTTTCAGGAAAGATATCTTTCATATTTTATATCTTTTTCGTTTATATACCTTAAAAGACAAAGACATGTTATCGGTCTTTGTAGTTGGTTTTAAGACGTGTAATCGGTCTTTGATCTTATCTTCGATGAAAGTAAGAGATACTAGTATTTCAAAAAAAAATTATTTTCTTTAAAAAAATAATAGATTTTTTTTAATGAACGTAGGCGAATAATATTTTTAAAAAAAAATCCAATTGAAGGTTTTATATCTAGCAAGAAATTTAAAACGAAAACTAAACTCTTCATCCCACCTTCAGTTCACTTTTTATGAATTTCTCTTCCTTATTTAGACCAACCGTTCTGGTATGGCGCCCCCACAACCTCTCAACGATTTAACGCTCGACACACCATCCCAGGACCAACAAAGGGAGGGCGCCAACCATGCTTTTGTGAATGTCTTAATGGGTGTTGCACCACAATTTTCTTTCTTTTTCTTTTTTAGTTTTACTTAATTGTTAGCTTAACTATAACGGGTTAGTTAAAGAATTAGCTAGTTGTTCAAGCCCCACTGTACGTAGCAGTGTAATAAGCGGCGGAACCAGATTTTTTTTCCAATAGGGTCCATTTTTTCGGTGTTCAAAATTTTCATAACAAAACTTTAAAATTTCCGGGTCGGTCCTCGTTCGGTTCGGGTCAAAGCGAGGTTTGAAATAGATTTAAAAAAACACGGAAAAAGCAGGCTATACAAGAATTGAACCCAGGAACTCTAGTTGGTAAAGAAGGGGGTTTACCACTACACCAGCTTTCTTTTTCTTCTTATCATGTCCACCTAATTGTAATTATGGGGTCCTTATAAAATTTAATATACTGTAACTAATATTTAAAAAAAAAAACATTGGTGCCTGAGGACCATGACCCGTTCAATGTGGGTCCGCTCCTGAGTGTCATGACCCTGTAACTAGCCTATCTGAGTATCTGGGAAAAAAACCCTCTTGTGGGAACCGAACCCAGGACCTATCTGGGAAAAAACCCTCTTGTGAGAATCAAACCTAGAACCTAATGATCCCTAAGCTTTATCCCACCCTCAAAATCCCACTAGGCTATAATGCAATTGGCTCTAGGTATACATGTTAAAGTATATAAACAAAATTAAAAAAAATCACAAAACACAATCTAAAGATACAAAGGACAAGATTACACAACAAAATCCAAAAGCCGATATGATTTATATTTAACTAAAATCCCAATTGACAAAATTACAAAACAAAATTCAAAAGTCCCCAACTAGAAGTACTGGGGATGATGCTTAGCCGATCGGACTAGTTTAAAAATTAAACTGCATATTGAAACATCTTTAATTAGTAGATAGGGTACATATTCAACACATAATCGCTTTTTAACATAAAATCCCTAGAAGTGCATAAAACTTGCACGTAGTGTTCATTACATATAGCCCAGAAGAGAAAAAGATGGTTATGTAGTTACACAAATGCCTTATATATTGCACTTAAATCAATATGTACGAATACTTATACGATTCCAGTGGTTCTCTACTTAAAACTTTATTATGTATCATACGACACTATCATCAAAGCTAAGGGGTCTAGTTGTAACAATGAGAAACCTAAGGGTAGCACTCTATAAGTTATCCAAAACCTCATTGATCACAACAAAGTTAAAAGTGTAACATTGACTTGAAGTGTGCTGTACACTTGTATTAATTCTATCTCCTATAGTTTGTAACATAGTTTTCATCCAAAAACACAAACAAAGTAAACCATGGGAAGAAAGCTTGATGCACTCCTTGGCCGGAAGTTCAAGACCTCCAAACTTGAAGCCACACTCAACCTTGCCATCTCCCGCCTCTCCCTCCTCAAAAACCACCGCAGTGCTCGGTTCACAATTGCACTTTCTGACCTCGTTCAACTCCTCCGCCTTAACCATCATCAACAAGCCCTCCTTCGGGTATTCTCTCTCTCTCACGCGTTATATACATATACATATATACACATACACGCTTTACTGACTAAATGGACAAAAGTGACCGAAACTTGAGACTGACAAAAACAGTTGCAAGTTTGAGAATAGTCATAAAGTTAGTGACTAAACAAAATAGTCGCAAAATTAGCTAACATAACAAAAGGCTTACAAATTAGCGACCAAAATAATATCGGTCCCTATTTACCGACTGAAACAAATTTTGTTAACAAAAGGTCACTAATTTAAAAAATAATTATTTAGTAGCCAGGGGAGGATCTTAGTTAGGGCCAAGGGGAACCCCACCCACGTCTTTTCACTTCGAAGTGTGTTGCCAAAAAAATTATATATATTGAGTCCGTGTTATGGACTAATACCATTGCAAGGTATGGGACTTGTCCTACATCGGTTGTATGAGCAACTGATGTGGGGTTTATATACCAAATGGGATCTCTCACCCATCAGACTAGTCTTTTGGGTTGAGTTCTCTTGTTTGGTATGTAACATTGGTATTAGAGTCAGAACTCGGAGTGGTGGCCTTGAAAGAGCCAGCCGTGACCAACATGGCCGTGACCAACGAGGACGTTGGCTCTTAAGGAGGGTCGATTGTTATGGACTAATACCATTGCAAGGTATGGGACTTGTCCCACATCGGTTGTATGGGCAACTGATGTGGGGTTTATATACCAAATGGGCTCTCTCACCCATCAGACTAGTCTTTTGGGTTGAGTTCTCTTGTTTGGTATGTAATAGTCCGCCCCCTATTTTTGTTTTAAAACTTTCTATTAGCCGATATTCATGCCTAGATTGATGCTGTCCATATTTTAGAGATTATCAATTATATTTATTTGTGATTATTGTTTCCTTGTATAGAGCTAGGGTTTTTCCCCTATTTAAAGGGATCTTTTGTATCATTGTATTCATTGAGAAAATATACACAATAATCTCTTTTATGGTATCAGAGCCTTGGCTCTCCTACCTTCGATCCCTTCCCTTCCTTTTTTTTCCAGTAGCCTCGGCTACCATCTGCACCTTACTTTAATTTTTTTTTCGAGAAACCCTAGCATAAGCCATGGACGACGGCAAGAAGGAACTGACCTCTTCGTCTGAAACTTCTTTCAAATCCCCGCATCCCGCGTATTCGGTTACTAACATACAATCCAAGATCCGTACCCTTGACGGTACTAAGGTCACCTATACCTCTTGGGTTAAACTTTTCCGTTTACATGCCGCTGCCTATCAAGTTCTCGATCATATTGATGAGACACCACAGCTTGCTGAAACCGATCCTGCGTACATAACTTGGAAAGAAATCGATGCTTTAGTACTCCAATGGATCGTCAACACCGTATCTGATTCCTTGGTGCCCCGTGTGATGGACAACACGACCACGGCTCGACAAGCATGGCTGAAACTCGAGAAGATTTATCTGAGTAATAAAAAGGCACGGGCTGGAGCACTTGAAACCAAGTTCTGTAATCTAACCATGGCTGATTGTTCCTCTTTGGACAACTATTGTGAGCGACTTAAAGACCTTGTGAATCAATTGGAAGATGTGAATCACCCGGTTGATGAAGATAGATTGGTTCTGCAACTTGTTAGAGGGCTGCCCGCGGAGTTTGACACGACTGCTTCCCTGATAAACGCCAACAATGCTGATTGGGATCTTGCTAGGAGCATGCTGGAAGATGAGGTTATTCGTCTAGAGGCCAGACAAAAGACATCTCAATCCGTCCATGTTGCCACCACCCCACAACCCACACAGCCAGCCCAATCGCCAACCAATTTCCACCAGCAACAACAACCACCCTACTACAACCGAACCCGTGGTCGTGGACGTGGCCGGGGACGAGGGAACAGGGGCCGCGGTTCAGCCCGTGGTCACCCTAACCCATCACCCGGTTGGCTCCCTTCTAACCCCTCCTACCCAAACTGGGCCTGGTGGAACACACCCGCTGCCCATACCCGACACAACCTGCAACCCCCTTTTCACAGCCCACGGCCCAAACCCCTACAGCCTACTACTCTACACATCAGCCCACTTATCCGCCACAACCCAACTACTCCCAACCGCCCACTGCCTTCAGTCCAGCCCTACCACCACCCGCTGGCTACACTCCTCAGGCCCACTACACCACAAACCAGCCCACTAACTACAATCCTCTATGTCCTTCCGATCTGAATGCAACCTTCTCATCGATGCAGCCAAATCAGATTATGGTACACCCAAATAAAATTATGACCCAAATCAGATTATGGATACCGGTGCCTCCTCCCATTCCACTGATGAACAAGGTACTATCAAAACTCCCAACTCTTTTCCTATTTGTAGTAAAATTTTGGTCGGTAATGGCGCGTCTTTGCCCGTTCTAGGGTCTGGAACAGGCTACCTAACCTTACCCAACCGCACCTATATTCTACCAAATATCCTATACTGCCCACAAATTATTAAAAAGTTAATCTCTGTTAGACGTTTTACTCGTGATAACAATGTATCCATTGAATTTGACCCCTTTGGTTTTTCTTTGAAGGACCTACGAACTGGGCGCCTCCTTTCCCGCCACAATAGCACCGGGGACCTTTATCCAGTCACACCACCAGCTCTTCCTCCACAAGGAGCCTTCATCACTCACTCTTCTCATCCATGGCATGATCTGGGACACCCCGGCGCTCAAGTCTTGGATGTCCTTAGTCGTAATTTTAATTTAAATTTTCCTTGTAATAAGAACAAACCGTCTGGTGTTTGTCATTCATGTCAGCTTTCCAATAGCAAACGTTTACCATTTTCCGTTTCAAATTCATTTACTTTTTCACCGTTTGATATTATTCATTGTGACCTTTGGACGTCACCAGTTTTGAGTAAATCCGGTTACAAATATTATATGGTGTTAATTAATAATTTTTCACATTTTATTTGGGTGTACCCGTTAAAATACAAATCCGAAACCTTCTCAACATTTGTCAAATTCCACCGTCTAATTGCCACCCAATTCAATAGAAACGTTAAAACTTTTCAGTGTGATCTTGGCGGTGAGTTTGACAATAATGCATTCAAAAACTTTGCCACTCAACACGGTTTATTATTTCGTTTCTCTTGCCCTCAAACCTCTTCCCAAAATGGTCGTGCCGAGCGCATGATTCGTCGTCTCAACGACATCATACGCGCTCTCCTCATTCACGCACACCTCCCTCCTAGTTTTTGGGTTGAAGCCCTTCACATCGCCGCCTACCTCCATAATATCCTACCCACAAAACGACTCAATTTTTTCACCCCAACATTTGCCCTTTACCTTCGACACCCCACCTACGACCACCTTCGGGTCTTCGGGTGTGCTTGTTATCCGAACACCTCCGCCACCCAACCACATAAACTTCACCCTAGGTCCACCCGGTGCATATTCCTGGGTTACCCACCAGACTTCCGTGGGTACCGGTGCTTTGACCCCACTATAGGGAAAGTTTCCATATCAAGACACGTCAAATTTGATGAAACGGTCTTCCCAAACACCATCCCCACACCATCATCATCCTACCGATTCCTTGATGATAACACACCTTCACCCGGGTTCACTTTTACCCGCACCGTACCCCCTCACCTCCACAACCACACCTTCCGCCTACATCACCACCACCTCCACCACGACCCACCACTATTTCACCATTCACTCACACTTATACTCGTAGACCGAAAACCACCCAACACCAACCTGCACCATAGCAGCCGCCTAACAGCAACCCACTTCACCCCCTACGGCAACCACCCAACCACCAGCCCCACCCACAGCTCACCACACACCTGCCACCCAACAACCAGCCCCCTCTGCAGCCAACCAGCCTGCCCGTCCACCCGCCTCATACCCAATGTCCACCCGCTCCAAAACCGGCAGCCTTAAACCTCCCCTATACTCTCTTAACACCACCACCATCTCTCCCGTACCTAAAAACTATCACCAGGTCTTCACCGACCCGAATTGGCTGCGCGCCATGCAGACTGAGTTTACTGCTTTACAGGAAAATGAGACCTGGGAGTTAGTCCCTCGGCCGGTTGATAGACCGGTCATTAGGTACATGTGGTTGTTTCGCCACAAATTTAAATCCGATGGCTCACTTGAGAGGTATAAGGCGAGATTGGTTGTTAATGGAAAATCTCAAACAGTAGGCATTGACTGTGAAGACACATTTAGTCCGGTTGTAAAACCAGCCACTATTCGGACTGTCTTGTCACTTGCTGTGTCGAAATCATGGCCCATTCATCAGTTGGATGTAAAGAATGCCTTCTTACATGGCCATTTGAACGAAAGAGTTTTTATGCATCAGCCCCCCTGTTTTATTGATAAACGGTTTCCAGGTTTTGTCTGCAGGTTAAAGAAATCGTTATACGGGCTTAAACAGGCGCCCAGGGCTTGGTACACGCGCTTTGCAACTTACATCTTATCCCACGGGTTTAAGAGTAGTGCATGTGACAATTCCTTGTTCATATATAGCCACGGAAAGGATATGGCTTATCTGTTACTTTATGTCGATGACATTGTTCTCACAGCTTCATCTGACAGATTGCTACACAACATCATTCAGACGCTCTCACGATAGTTTGCCATGTCTGACCTGGGTCAGTTGCATCATTTTTTAGGTATCAAAGTCACACGTACTAACGGAGGCTTATTTTTGGATCAAACGCAGTACGCTAAGGACATAATTTCACGGGCTCATATGACATCCTGCAAACCATGTGCTACTCCAGATGACTTATCATCCAAATTAAGTGCCACGGATGGTCCTCTTTTTCATGATCCCACATTATACCGCAGTCTTGCAGGGGCTCTTCAGTACCTGACTTTCACCCGTCCTGACATCTCGTATGCGGTTCAGCAGGTATGCTTATTTATGCACGAGCCACATAAGCCTCATTATGCCTTTATGAAGCGCATTATACGATACGTCCAGGGGACTCTAGACTATGGCATTCGTATGGTAAAATCCGCTACTACTTCGTTGGTTGCCTATTCAGATGCGGATTGGGATGGATGTCCGGATTCTCGTCGCTCTACTAGTGGCTACTGCGTATTTCTTGGGAATAATTTGATCTCGTGGTCATCTAAACGTCAGCCCACTGTGTCCCGCTCCAGTGCTGAGGCTGAATACCGCGGTGTGGCGAATGCGGTTGTTGAAGTAACTTGGCTACGAAACTTGCTGCTCGAATTACATATCCCTCTTCTTCAAGCTTCAGTCGTTTTCTGTGATAATGTATCAGCAGTATATCTATCGGACAATCCGGTACAGCATCAACGAACGAAGCACATTGAAATCGATATTCATTTTGTTCGGGAAAAGGTTCGCCTTGATCACGTTCGGGTATCACACGCCCCTGCTCCGTTTCAATATGCGGACATTTTCACTAAGGGACTGTCTTGGCAATTATTTCAATCTTTCAGGTCCAGTTTGACCGTTTGTCCGGTGAACGCTCCAACTGCGGGGGAGTATTAGGCGATATTCATGCGTAGATTGATGCTGTCCATATTTTAGAGATTATCAATTATATTTATTTGTGATTATTGTTTCCTTGTATAGAGCTAGGGTTTTTCCCCTATTTAAAGGGATCTTTTGTATCATTGTATTCATTGAGAAAATATACACAATAATCTCTTTTACTTTCGACCCCTTATTTAAAATTCAAGATCCATCACTGATAGTAGCATATATAGCGACCGGATGAAATGGTCACAAACCTAGCCACCGAAAATGATTTGTTGCTAATAAATTTTGTCATTATAATTTCGTTCTCAAAAAGGTTTGGTCGCTAAAAGTCAGGTCAAAAAACATATTGGTCGTGTGACAGATTTTTATGGTAAAATATTTCGGTCACAAAAGTTATTTGTGATACCCAAACATGGCGTATGTTAAAGGGAATATGATATGATAAATTGCTATTGTCATCTCCTCAAACAAAAGATTGGCCTCATCGAAAAATCAAAGTATGCACCTTTTTTCATCTTTAACTTCTCATTAAATGAAATTTAATTAGATCCATGATTTATGAATTGTTTTGGGTGCTAGCGCTACTATACTTTCACCAACGGATTTCATCATATGGGTCATATGTCTTTGTCAATACTCAGTAGTGTGCGTTGTCAGATCAGTCACTTATGTGTCAGTCTAACCATCATATTATATATTATATGCATGTATGATTTAGCAAAACACTAACTCATACAACCCATATAAACATGATGGTCCATATGATGTGTCATTGTAACACATCATACGACCCTGCACAATCATTTTTCGCCAATGTATGGCATTTATGAAACCTCTATGGTGTTCTATAGATAGTGTGCCAGTGGTGTTTCTTTAGCTCAAACCATTGTTTTTCTGGCTCTTTCCACAGGGTTTGTCCAGAAGAACTGAAAGAGGCAGTATCAGGCCTATTATACGCGGCTCCAAGATGTGGCGAGTTCCCGGAGCTCCGAGAGATTCGAGCAATCCTGACCGCTCGTTTTAGGAACGAATTCAGTGCCACCGAGTCAAAGGTAAAAATATATAATGATGGATTAGGATCAAATACAAAGGGTTTTTTTGGTGAGGTATAGTTTTTTTTTGTTTTTCTTTGCCGGGGGTGGGGTGGGGGGTTAGTTTTTTTTTTTTAGGTTTTTGGGGGGTGGGGGGTTTAGGTTTTTGGGTGGTGGTGGGGTGGGTGTTTAGGTTTTGGGTGGTGATGTAGTTGGTTTAATTTTAGGTTATTGGACATTTGTCACTCTATAAATCTTTCTTACACTTCTTACAATTATGAGACTTTGTAGAATAACTTGACCCATATAATGATATATTCATGTTTTCACCAGATTTAGTTGTATTATTTTGATGATGTGTTGCATGATGTTAGATGATACAAAAACTGTCGGCAAAGCAGCCAGGTTTGGAGATGAGGGTGAAGGTGCTTGAAGGAATTGCTAGAGAGAATGGCATTGTTTTGTTACTCGAGAAATTTGATTCAAGCGATCTGGATAGTCCCGGTTTGCAACCTGAGTTAGCCGGGTAGGTCTAAGTTCCGGCATCAAACAAAACCCAAGGCAGTTTTATGTTAGTCGGTTAGGTCAGTGAAGTGTCGGAAAATGCTCATTGTTTGTGTTGCAGCGTATTAGTAAAGGTGGCAAGACGGGCGGATAGGTTATACATGTTCAATTCATAAATGAGTTGAAACAGGGAGGGGGGGGGGGGGGGGGGGGTTGGGTTGAGTTAATTTACTCATAAATAGTTTTTTATATATAATTTTTGGACTTTTTTCTAAATAAGAAGTGTGTTACTTATAATTGCAAAAAAAAATAAAAAAAAAAAAAAAAAAAAAAAAAATCATGGCTACACTTATATAAGCTTTTTAAATACAACGGTTTGGAGGTTGTAACACTAGAAGCGTGTGACTTTGAACCACTTTTATCCCTTTTTGCTTTTGACGAGTTGATGAATGTTGTCTAAACTAGGGGTGTTCAAAAAATCCGAATCCGAAACCAAATCCGAAATATCCGAAAACCCGTATCCGAAATATCCGAATTTTCGGATATCCGAAAATTCGGATTCGGATAGTGATTTTGAGAATTTTCGGATAATCGGATTATCCGAAAATATCCGAAGTATCCGAAAAATATCCGAAATATCCGAAAAATATCCGAAAAAATATCCGAAATATCCGAAAAATATCCGAAATTTATATTCGGATAACCGAAACTATCCGAAAAATCTGGTTCCAAATATTAAAAAATAATAAAAAAAATTAAATAAAAAAATGGATATTCGGATATCCGAACCCGAATCCGAAATTTCGGATATCCGAAAATCGGATATCCGAAATTTCGATCGGATATCCGAAATTTCGGATTCGGGTTCGGATGTCAATATTTCACTATCCGAAATTTCGGATATCCGAAAACCGGATTATCCGATCTTGAACACCCCTAGTCTAAACTAGAGTTATGCGCCCCCCGCGTACGCAATTATTTTGGTTAGTTATACATGCTACTTATAACACGGTATCAAAAAAGATACATGAGTTAACCAAGTAAAGAAAAAACTATCATAGTTATGATAAAAAAATAACTAAAACGATGGCAAACGTGTAATTTAGACTTGAGGGCAAAACGATAATTTGTCAGGACCAATTAGCGAGTGCTAGACAGTTGTTTGGCACAAATAAAAACTAAATTAAGTCAACCAAGTCAAATAAAAGACTATAATAGTTTTGCCCAAAAAAAACGATGAGAAGATTGCAATTTTTAGCTGGTGTAAAATCGTAATTTTAAACTGAAAGTAAAACAATATTTTGAACTGAGGGCAAAACCATGTTTTTATTTTGAATTGTGGGCAAAATCGTAATTTTTTTACTGTGGGCAAAGGGGCAAACAAAAATTTTGTTTTGAACTGGGGGGCGGAATTGTAGTTTTAAAATGGGAACCAAATTATAGGCAAAAGTATATATATTTTTTTAACCAGGGCAAAATCGTATTTTTTAACAGAGGGCAAAATCGTAGATCTAAGCTGGGGCAAAGCATAAATTCAATTTCGATCTGGAGGCAATATCGTAATTTTTAACAGGGGATAAAATTGTAATTTAACAGGACTTATAAATAACTATTTTATTAAAAAAATTATTAAATTCAGCCGCCACTTTTGGCAAACAGTTTTCTTTCACTATTCCCGCTGAGATTTCTAACTTATGTTTATATGTATTGGAAATGGAAATGTGTGGTAGTTTAGGTATATCCAATTTTGACTGTGTAGTGCAAGCAGTGGTTGTAGAAAATTTGCTTTCTTCTAACTGTGCTTCTAATCTTAATTGTTGTTATTAGTTATTTTTTTTAATTTTTTTTCAATTCAATATTATACGGGACAAATTACATAAGGATAGCAGGTAGACGGACAACAAACTGTGCCGCAATCCCCTTCTGAAATGGTTTCCAAACCACCCTAAGCTAACGAATCAACATCCTTCATGGATATGGATAGTTTCAACAAGATTTTATTCTTAGACAAAAATCCTTTTGGTGATCTATTTCATTATTCCATGACCGGAATAGGGAAGAATACACCTTACACCATGATTTTGAATTAGAATAAAGATTTCAAGAAATGACAAATTTATTCACTCTGTATAAGTATACTTTAAAAAAAATTACGTGAATGAATTTCACAAAGCATGATCTTGGAAAATGAAGGTGTAGTGATATGTCTTGAACATGAAATCGATCCTCCAACAGATGGGAAGTAGCTGATTGTGTTCTTACGAAACTATGTTGCCAAGATACCCACCATGCCCTTCGAGCGGATCTTATGAAGCACATTGCAAACACCCGCATTCTCCGTCTAGATGGCTAGTTTTAACATAGTATGATAAGTTGAGATGGTAACTCATGGATACCTTCTGGGCCCAAAAGTTATTAAAACAAGTATAAATAATTCACCCAAAAATTTTACAAGCTTGAGCTCACATTTGGCTTAATAATGCTAACAAACTAGTATCAATAGCTCATAAGTTTTCGACCCATTACATTACACCCCTAGGAAATCTTGTTAAATTAATTATAGGTTAGATATTTTTTATGTTTTGGTTCACTAAAATACCAAAAAGATATTCTTGTTTAATTATCTTTCAAATAACTATCAATTAACATTTACCACACTCTAGTAGTTTAGTGGTATCAAGATGCGTACTTAGAAGTGTCTACTCTTATGAGGCTGAGAGTTCGAATAATCAAGTCCATAGTGAACGACGATGTAGATTCAGTAAGATATGGTGTATATGTTTGCTATTCTAAAAATTATCTATTAATACTATTACAATTTTTTCCATAGAGTTTTTTTGAGAAATAGTGTTGGTTTGAAAATCACGTTTAACGAAGTTAGTGGGTTGGACCAAAATGACAAAAAAAAAAAAAAAAAAGGAAAACTGGATTCAGAGGAGAAAAATAAACTATTTGGACTAAAGTGATAATTTGAGATAAACCTCAGGGACTAAAATGACAATTTACTCCTTTTCTTTATTTATCTTTTCAGTTATTTATTTATTTTGATTGTATTGTAACAAGTTTTGAAAGTAAAAAAGTATTTGGTAACAAGTTTTGAAATTGTATTGTAAAAAAAGTGGTCATTTATGGCGATTTCGTTGAATACCAAGTCGCTTTCCGAGTAGGTGCAATGGTTACAGGACAAGGTTAGTGTGTGTGTACACGGAAGGGTTAAAATGAGAACTAGGTTGAGTTGTTAGAACTCGAGAACTTTTTGATATTAAGGTTTTCTGAATAAAAATTTTGACGAATTTTTTTATGTAACTTTTTCAAATTTTTTATTGTATACGACTTCTTACGTCTGTGTAAAACAAATTTACTCCCGCCGTAACGTTCTGAAGCTGATGACGTCATCAGCCATTAACACCAGGGTAAATCAAACTTACATGTCGAATAAATGCCAGCTCATCAATTTTTAATTTTTTTTTCACAGATGTGTTAGTTATAGATGTTGATCTATGCTTGTGCAAAATTTGGTTGAAAAACTCGCACGGGAAGTAGGAGTTCTCGCGGTTCTCACAACTTGGATGAGTTCTCGTAGAGAATGAACCTATATATATTTTGTGGTGTTATTAATTTGTTACAAATTTTATGTTTTCTTTTGCAGGTTTACTGCATAAGAGATGCTGCTGCTAACAACTTAAAACGCCTTGCAGAGGAATTCGGTCCAGATTGGGCTATGCAGCACATTGTCCCCCAGGTTAGGCTCTCATGGTTTAGATTTAAATGTTTAATTATTAAAAAAAATTACAAAAGTAGTCATTTTTATGAGTGTGTTATTTAGTATTTTAGTCATTTAATATGTCTAATTTATGTTATTGTTTTATGGTAGGTCTTGGATATGATAAAAAACCCGCATTACTTGTAACGTATGACGGTTCTTCGTGCTATTTCGTTATTGGCACCTATTATGGGCTCAGAAATCACCTATTCTAAATTGCTTCCTGTAGTAGTTACCGCATCTAAAGACAGGTAACAACATTTGTTTTTTTTTCTTTCAATTTGTCTGTGTTTTTATGTGCGGTATTTTTATTTCAGAGTGCCGAGTATCAAGTTTAATGTTGCAAAGGTCTTGCAATCGTTTATTCCTTTAGTTGACCAGTCGGTAAGTATCATTTTCTTGTATGTTATATTGATCTTTGGTTTTCTTTGTTATGCAATCTTACTAGAAATTGAAATTTCGACCCATTTGCTCATGAATGGGTTATGTTTCTATCTCAAACGGGGCAAATATAAAAATAGCTAAAAGAAGGAAAACAACCGAAAAGTTGAAAAATTTTCAGTGTTTACTTTAATGCATACATTTACCGCCTTCCCTTATCAAGTTTACGAGTTTCCCAATATAGAAAGTTGGCATGCAAGTAGCTATTTTCTTAATCAAAACAATGCGTATTGACCAATGGGGTGGTGGTCTATTGGTAAAGGCAATACCTTTAAACACCTTATGAGGGGGAGGTATTGGGTTTAAGTCACACAAACGACAGATAATACATGATACAAAGATATTGAAAAGAGAAAATCACTAACATAGTCATTTGCTAGAATGTGATGCCAATATGGTGGATGTTAGAACAATTTCTCGCATATAGCTTTGGGACATCTGAATATTTGGCCGCATATTCATTGTTAATCGTGTATCAGTCTTTATTTTTTCAATAGTACGAAAAAACCAAGGTTGGAGAACTCGTTAGTCGCTAGTCGGCCGGTGAGGTGGGGACTAGCGACTACTCGGGATTAATCAGATTGGGTTTTTATATGTAATTAATATTTAGTTTTATGTATACATATTCACATTTTTATAGGTAAATATTTTAAGCAGCTAGCTTTTAACTCTTACTCAATTCATTTTTGTAAGTATACAAGATTAATTTTTGGAATTCACATAGATTGGTTGGAAACTGACCGGAACTTAGAGGTTTTGGCCGGAATATACATGTTCTTTGCCGGAATTGTCGATTTTTGGCCGGCCGACTAGCGATTAATGGACTGATTAACGAAAAATTACTCAGTTACTGGGCGACTAGCGATTAATCGCCGACTAGTCGCCGCATAGTCGCGATTTTTACAACACTGGAAAAAACATACTAGAAAGAAATACTATGTGAATTAAATTTGAGTATTGTACGCTAAAAACCCCTTTTGTCACCCATTATAATGATACACAAACCAAATTTACGTATCTACATTTTTAGCTTGCGTAGTAAAGATAGATCGCATATTTGATGACTATTAATGTGAAATTTTGCGAGATGACTATAGAGGTATAACACAAGTTTGCATATGATACATGTGGTAGAGAAAGGCATTAGGCCATGCCTGGTTGGGCTGGCGGAGGACCCTGATGTTGATGTTCGTTATTTTGCAAATCAAGCTCTTCAATCGATCGATCAAGTCATGATGTCTAGCTAATTCTATTGCCTCTAGTATTAATGCATGGGATGGGGGTTTTTGGGTGGTGGTGGATGTTTAAGTTTTTTATTTATTTATTTATTTTTTTTTAGTGAGTTTTTTTAGGAGCCTTTGTAATATTCTTTTTTTTTTTTTGGGTAAAGCCCTTTGTAATATTCTTACAATTAGGATACTTTGTATTTGATCCTAATCCTATGAAAATGTATAATATATACTGTTTTTTATTAGTACTAAGTTATAAATACGTTTGTATATTTACACATTATTTCAAAGTCTTTCATGTACTTGTATTGTATTCTAATAATGGTGTGTACATCCACCGTGAAGGTCAAACGAACAAACAACACACAGCGAATGGATGTCCATCTATAGTTCTCTACCACGGATGCTACTTACATCCGTCTGTGCCCAATTACGAGCGTTCTTAAATAGACGAATCAAACCACAAATACATTACTCTATTTATTATTAGTCCATTGATTTGATACTACAAAGATACTAGTTATTGTACTCCACCAGGAGAGACATAATGGATGGCAACATATGCTCGATAAACCCAAGTTGGAAAATATATATAACACAAAGGTTTATTAGTCTCATATATGATTATAATTACATATAAATAATCTTATGCGTTAATTACATATAAGTAAACTAGCCATATAACTAACTACCCAACTAACCATGTATCTTTTGTACAACCGGTGAATACACTCTTCCTTTATCATTATTTTTAGTTGCCTTATTATTATTAAACCTTCTCCTACCGGACTTCTTGCCGCGACGACTAGTCACCGCACCACTAGGTATGAAAACTCCGGTTCCACCACCACCACCGTTAGCCCACAAGCTCTCCATCCAACTAGGGACCGGATACCTCTCGGGCTCAGACCAACTATAGTAGTTCTTAGTCTCTGGTCTCCACCCAACACCACCATAAGCCACTGGCATCCGCCTATACTCCGCAACACCATTCAAACACACACTTTTGTCATCATCATCTTCATCCGTAAGCATCAATATTTGTCGACTGAGTTCTTGGTAAAACGCGTTATCATCCGCATCAACCACACTTGAAGAATTTTGAAATGAATCCATTTTTGTGTTGAGTTGCAAGAAAGAATGAAATATTGATGGTTAATTGGGGAGCATATGTGCATATATATAGAGTCTTGGGGAATGTGAATAATTGGTTTGGATACGGTCAACGGGGAGTGGGTGGGTTGCATGGAAGGTGGGATGTAGGTAAAGTTAAGTTTCCAATTGGAGCCATATTCATTGACGAGTAATATGTTGACTTACACAAGTCAATAAAATAAAAGTTGGTTTAACCAAATTACAAGTCCGCAAGTCTTAGTCACAACCATAAAGTTGTGGTGATTATGAAGGCACGATGCTAATCTTTGAAAGATATTATTCTATATTTTATTCATAATTCAATGCTAGACGTGTCTTTTATTCTAGTTATTTTGTTAAAACATATTGTTTTAAATCAATTATCCTACATATACCAAAAGGAGTTGAGGGAATAGTGCCAGGTCTGGCACTTCCCCATTGGACCACCTATTTTTAATTTAATTTTATTCCTAGTAAAAAATTACGGTTTCGTTCTTTGTTTAAAATTACGTTTTTACCCCTAATTCAAAATAAAATTATATTTTTGCACTGGCTCAAAATTTACGCTTCAAAAACCCATTTCTAATTCTACTCCCAGTTTAAATTTACGGTTTCGCCCTCCGTCTAAAATTACGTTTTTGCCCCCCGTCTAAAATTACGTTTTTGCCCCTCTTCAAAATAAAAATATGTTTTTGCCCCTAGCTCGAAATTACGATTTTGCCCCCAACTGAAGATTACGTCATTGCCCACAGTTCAAAATAAAATTATGTTTTCCCCCATAGTTCAAAATTATGATTTTACTCTCAGTTTAAAATTATGATTTCGCCACCAGTTCAAAATATTTTTACGATTTTGCCCTCTGTTCAAAATTATGATTTTGCTCCAATTTCAAAATTTACGATTTCTCCCACAGTTAAAAATGATGATCTTGCCATCGTTTTACTTTTTTTTTTTGGCAAAACTATAGTACTGTTTTATTTTGCCTGGTTGACTCAATGTAACTTTTATTATGTCAAACAGTTGTCTAACACTCGCTCATTGGTCCTGACAAATTAGTATTTTACCCCCCAGCTCAAAATTACAGACCTGTTATTGTTTTAATTTTTTTAGCAAAATTATGGTAGTGTTTTCGTTTAATTGGTTGTCTCGATGTATTTTTTTTTAGATCGTGTTATAAGAAGTATGTACAAGTAACCTAAATACATGCATACATGTTATGAAACTAAGAAATATTTGATTTAACGCTCTGCAACGCGGGTGGTCATATGTGTAATTTTTATTCGTTCAGGCATGCCTGGTACATGCTCATTTGTCCTGAAAATTTTCAATTTTGCTCCCAATTTAAAATTATACTCTTTCCATCGTTTTAGTTTTTTTTAGTAAAAGTATGGTAGTGTTTTTGTTTTAATTTATTGACTCGATGTAATTTTTTTAGATCGTGTTATGAGTAGTATGTACAAGTAACCGAAAAACATACATACATGTTATGAGAGAGAAATATTCGGATTATTGCCCCGCAACGCGGGCGGGGCAAAAACTAGTTTGATATTATATGTGAAGTTAGTCAATATTTGAAACCAGGCATGTTGATGCGTCTTTTTTAATGTGTTGTAAAATACATGCATTTATCCTATGTAAATTGTATATTTTTTTTAATAGTTTTAGAGTCGTTTTTGTATGTTTTTAGTTTCTATTTGATTTGTTTATGTATTTGCAAGTCCCAGTGCATTAACGGAGCAGGCACGAGCTTAAACGATCAAGAAATGAGATATCGGGAGCAAGGAATGAAGTGTAGGAACCGTTTGCGTATAAAATAAATAAAACAAGTTTATTAAGATTACAATACATAAACGGAAAGCAGAAAATCTCAGAACTTTTACAACTGAAATAAAAAGGAATACAAGAAAAGAGACAGAAAGATAGAGAGGCTCAGGGTTGTGTTTAACATAGTACCCTTAAAACAAATTCTCAGTCTGACAAGAGAACTCGTTTTGTTTCCCAGTGTACAACAACCCAAGCACTGTATACTGTCGGGATTGGCACAAGGGCCCGAATAGCTACCTTCAAACAAGAAGCAGAAGAGACAAAAGGTTGGAGAGAATTTTATGCATGTGTTGTTGGTAATTCTGGTTTCCCTTTTACCAGGTCTCACCTGGTATTTATACTACAGGTTGAGATGAAACAGAAAAATTAAATTAAAGGAGAGAATTAAACCGCATTAAACGTTTTCAATGCACTTGAATTCGTCATTTAATTCTCAGTCAAGGTGCCTTGACTTGTATGTTTCAAGTGCTGATTCGAAACTGCGCTTTTACTGAAGTCTGGGAAGCTTCTGCGAGTCACGCGCGTGCAAGTTTACAGGCGTGCACCACCCTGGTGCGCACACGCCACGTCATCAGTGTACCTATACAAGTGCGCCACACAGTCTCGCCATATTGGCTCACTTTTGTACGCCAAGCGCACCACCTGGGCGCTCTTTGGAAGTTGTATGCCCTGATCAGGACACTGGCTAGTCATGCGCTACTCGCGCATACCCGCGCACGCCATGTCATCATGCGCCACCCGGTCCTTGTAACCCATGTACTAGACCACGCATTAGCGATAAAAAATACAGAGGCAGCTATCAAGCGGCTCACGAAGGGCAAAATGCGTCATTAAAACGCCACATTGTGCCCATGCCACGCCCGTGTGCGAGTGCGAATGCAAGTTTCCGCACCCTTCGCGAGTACACTAGTGTGTTTTCCATGGAACAATAAGGAAGGAATGTCCCCATTTAAATATCACATTAAGTTTTATATCTCCTCCTATGTGGGAAAAAATGTCACTTTCCCATTCCACTTCAATATTTCAGCAATGTATGTTTCAGACACCAAACTTTGAACATCGATATCTCATTCATCCTAGTTCCATTTTGGACGTGGTTTTGCTCGTTGCGAAGCTCTTCCAACATAGAACACAAATCTACAAAGATATATATATATAGGGAGGAGTTCATGCGAGAACCACCCTTATTGCGAGAACCAATGTGAACACAACCTAAAATAGCTAAAAAAACCTAAAAAAACCTAACCCCCCCCCCCCCCCCCCCAAGCTAAATGCTAAAAACTAAAACCCCCAAAAAACCTAAAAAAAACTACCCCCCCCCAAGCTAAAATGTTAAAAACTAAACCCCCAAAAAACCTAAAAAAATCTAAAAAAAAAAAAAAAATCTAACATTTTTTTTAATATTTTTTATGCTCAAATCGCTACTTTTAGTGGCAAAAAAAAAAATTAAAAAAATTTTTTTTTTTAATTTTTTTTTGCTTCGAAAAGTAGCGATTTTTATATAAAAAATATTAAAAAAAAAAATTTGTGTGATTTTTAGCTATTTTTAGGCATTTTTGGTTGTGTTCACATTGGTTCTCGCGGTTCTCGCAATAAGAGGTGGTTCTCGCATGATCTTCTCCCTATATATATATATATATATATATATATATTGACCTCAGTTTCTTATATATATTTCTAGTCCAAAATTAGGAACAATACATTTTCTATATTTGTTAAAAATGTCATTTTCACAAAATTTCCAACATGCAGTTTAGGGACTTAAAGTGAAAATTCTGAAGATGTAAGGGGTAGGCGAGTCGTGAGAGAGGGTGAAGGCCACCTCGGGATGCGCCTAGTGATGTTTGTGTTTGAATAGAACTCATCCGCATTTGACCGACTATTTTAGCTCTATTATTGGCGTTGCGTGTCGTGAGAGGGAGAAGAGGATTCATCGCGACACGCCTACAAGCAGTTCGACACCAAATATGAAGCTTTCACTATTTAAACACGTTTCCGGCCATTAGGTTGTATTCCTTCACAATTTTACAAACCAGAGAAGATTATTGGAGCATTCAAGAGCTGGAGAAGGTGCTAGGATCGTGAATTGCAGATAAAGCTTGAATTTTTGAAGTTCGTAACCCGTAGGTTTTACTTTTTCAGTTTTTTCTTCAATTTTTTTTTCATGAAGAAGATGGTTTTCCCTTTTTAACTACATTTTGTTCCTGTAATCATGTTTAGAGGCTATGTTTTCATAGTTGCCAAGAGTTTGATGAACTATTGACTTGTTTTTTACTTTTGGTTTGACTTTTATCCATGTTTTGTGTTTGAAGTAAAGTAGTTTTGAATTGTTTCTAAATTTAATCATGTATGCGAATGTTTGCTGAGTTTATTTGATTGATTTTCATTATTGTTGTGTTTGTAAAGAAGAAATTCATCATAATCACATTAAAATCATTAGTTAATTTGTTAATCTGACCAATTTGCGTCTTAACCCTATTATTAGAAATAATATAGTTAATTAATCAGCTAAAATCATTACACATAAATGTGCATCCAATCCCATTGAACAGAGATATGATTTGGGATTGATAGGGTTTGTCTAGTCGTTGTTTGGTAGTTGTAGACACTCGATAGCGCAGGGTATTTCTATTTATTTGCGTCTATGTGATTCTAGGTTTTCGGTTTATCAATGTAAAACTAGGTTTACATCTACAAGTTTGTTAAAGTGTTTGTTTTTCAAGTTTATAAGTATGTGATTCAGGATCTTTAGTTAGACTCGTTTTTATCTAACACTTCATTCACTTTCTAATTGTATGTTATAGATCGGTTCTTAGGCTTGTACGTGTCAGTCACATCCATAGTGTCTAATTACTATAGCATTTGTCATCTTTAACAAGAGGTTAGTCTATCTACAATCAGAAAACGTGGTAATTGTCAAACTAGACGGTCTTTGCATGTCACTAGGGATTCATGCCTAGGTGGATCGTTCATCATCACTGGTCACATTCTCAGTTATTATTTGCTCTTGTATTCATCTTAGTTCTCATTAGTTAATTTAGGTTATTAGTTAATTAATATCAAACAAAAATATAAATCAACTTTAGGCTAGTAACGGTTTAGGTTAAGTTTTAGAGTTTGCTAATTAGAGTCCCTAGGTTCGATACTCGGTCTTGCCTTTTATACTATTTCACATCTGGTACACTTTTCGTTTGCATGTAGTTTTAGGTAATTTTATCTTTTAAACGTGGTCCAAAATTAAGTACACATTCACACACATCACTTTTATTTTAGTTGTTTTGTTAGAAGATATTATTTTAAATCAATTTGATATTATATGTAAGGTCAGTCAATATTAGAAACCAGGCACGTTATAAACAGTAACCTACTAATAATGACTTTCATTGATGTCTCGACTGTTGGTAATCATTGGTGGATAAGGCGAAATAAGAAAAACAACCAATTTTTAATAGGTGTTGCTTCGTCGGTAATCATTGACGGATTGCGTTGAGAGCTGGCAAATTACATGACAATAGAAAAAAAGTTATCGTTGAACACAAGTTTACCAAACAACATGCTCTAAGAAAAGCCCAAGGTTGAACGGAAACATATTGAAAACCAACCGAATGAGCAATTTAGGGCTTTTATGCGTCAACTCATCAAGCCACATCATACTCCTCTAATTGGCTAGATAGTTTGTCATTATATGAACATATTTTGCATCTTATTACGGACTTTGATCAAAATGAATTCTTTTGTATTGACATGATTTTTTCTTTTATTTGGAACGTGTTATTTCATTTTATAGGAAAAATTGTTAAGATTATTTATTTTTTATTAAAAATAATTATCCACTTAATAGGCTATCGTTGGTGAAAGGCTAATCACAATTCCGTCAGTAATATTGTAATTTACATTTAATAGGCTATCGTTGGTGAAATAGCCGTCAGTGATTTGTTAGTGAACTGTACATTGGTTATCCACCGGTAATATAAGTGGGTTTTCCGTCTGTGAAGTCTTTACTCATGCCTATTTCCCCATTGAACTCCACCAATGGTTACCGACAGGTCCTACTTTAAAGTATCCATCCGTTGGTTAAAGTCATATTAACTGTCAAAGTTACAAACAATTAAGACTAGCTAAATCTATAGTTTTTATAGTTAGGATTGAAATTTTAAATATCGACATAACATATGTACATCCTTATATAGTGGTGAGATCATGTAGATGACAAACTTCTCGTACGAAGCATACGCGAAAATTAGTGGAGGACAAGTGTTATTGGCTGCAAGGGTAATTTGGTCCTTTCTCAAGTGAACAACTTCCCCCATTGATTTTCAATGACTATAACTTTGTCATACCTTAATATTTCATTCTCTATAATTCGAGCAGCCTATTGCTGTAGTTTTTTAATTTTTTTTACAAGATTCCCATTAGTCCATTTCGTGATTACATGATCTTGAATACCCAGCACATGACTACGTAATTTTGAATACACATTACGTGATTACACATTCAACATTACGTAATTACACATTCAGTATAAATCCATTACGTGATTACACATTCAAATAATAAGAACTTGATTTTTATGCTTTATTACGTGATTGAATTTCTAATATACGACATTATGTGGTTATCATAGGTTGATTTTAGCTAATGTTTTGTATATAATTTATCCTTAATACGTGATTAGACCTGAAATTTAGGTATTTCATATGAAATGTTATGTATTACATGTTTTTTTTATGTAATTACGTAATCACTCAGTGAGGTTTCACAAAAATACTATAATGAAATCACGCAATCACAAATGGGAATTTAAAATCACGTAGTCACGTAATAATACATAGTCAACTATTGTTACGTAATTACGTAATCATTTAGTGTGGTTTCACATACTATAAGGGTGGTCGGTATGGCTTGTTTGAGTGGGATCGGTGAATGGTTTCACCGATCGGTGAACCACCCCCACTTGTTTGAGTCACCGATTGTTTGAATGTTTTCGGTGTATAGTCACCGATGCGGGAAGAGGAGGGAAGGAGGAGGGAGGAGGGTTTAATGATGGGTCTCAACCCATTCCAACCAATCACAATTTTTTTTTTTTGAAATTCTTTACCACTCTCTAGGTGTTTGAACCATATCATCTAATTGAGTGCAAAATGAGGAGTGAAATAGGGACTTGACATGGCATAATATTATTGGCTAGAGAATAACTCAAACACCCTAAAGTGATTGAACCATACCCTCCACCCTAATGAAATCACGTAGTCATGTACTGAGTACTCAAAATCACGTAATGGGTACTAGGTATTCAAAATCACGTAATCACATAATGGGTATTCAAAATCTCGTAAATGTTTTTAAGAAAATTATAGCAATAGGCTACTCAAGTTAATTAGTGAAATTCTCGTTAATACGGTGTAAATTTTTTAAAATTATTAACATATGAAAAGTTATAGTCGTTTGAAAATCAACGAGGGAAGGAGTTTAAGTGAGAAAAGACCATAATACAATTTTCTCTATTTGTTTTTCAATTACGTAATTACCACTCCTTTACGGAATTAATGAATTTGAATGTCTCGTATGCTTCGTACACCCCAATTCTCTAGTATGGTAACCTTTCTCTCCGTATATTAGTCCAAAAATAATAAGTAATTCTCATAATTTTTCATGTAAAAGATGCACGTTCAAAAGGAATGATGAAATTTCATATGAAACTTTCTTGTGTTGCTGCATGCATACGTTTCCTTTTTCTTGATAGTCAACCGAAAACAAAAAAAAATATTTTGTTTATAGTTTTTCCTTCCACATCACGTATGTAACCATACTCTGGAAAGTATAAATTAAAGGCGTAACCTTTATAATTTAATTAAGTTTGATTTAAACATAGGGAAAAAAATTGATTTCACTGTTATAGCCTAATGGCATTTAAGCGGTAGGATAAGGTTTAATGACCATTAGGTTCTGGTTCGATTATCACAAGTGGGTTTTTCCCAGAATTATTAGGGATATGATCAGATGGTTTTATTGGACTTTCTCCTGAATTTGTGTATATACATTATTACCTGGTAGAGATTGATATAATCGGATGACTTCGCTGATGGCACAATGATATTTCAGTGATCCGTCAATGATCTAAATTTACCATTGTTAGCTGGTTATACTTGCAAAAGAATTAATCTGAAGTTAAAGTTAAGAAGGAAACTCGAGTGAGAAGTATGTAAATGTCGAAATTCTCAGATAATAATGACAATTTTATTGGTTAAGATATAATAGGAAGTTTATTTGGGTAGGAAGTCTAGAAAGTAATCTTGACCATCCATTTATTTAATCAAGAGCTAAGATTAAATGAGTGAAATTGAAAGAAAAAAAAGGAGGTGCGTGGACTTGTCTAGGGCATTCTTGTCAATCCAAGGCAATAGTTTCTCTCTCCTCCAATTCCCTCCCATTTTTAAACGTTAATAACTCTTTCATACGACATTATTTTTTTATAAAAATTGCAAAAAAAAAAAAAAAAAAAAAAACGAACGATTTTTTATCTTTAAAGCGAGTATACTATTGCTATATTTTCGATTTTTTTTTTCGAAAACCCAGTTGCGTAAAACGCAATGGAAAAAACCCAGTTGCGTAAAACGTAATGGAAAAAACCCAGTTGCAAACGCAATGCACAAAAAACACAAAGAAATGTCTTATTTGTAAAATGCAATGGCTAGAAAACACAAAGAAATGTCTTATTTCTAAAACGCAATAGCCTAAAAACACAAAAAAATGTACTTTCTAAAACGCAATGAACTGAAAACACATAAAAATTTGTTTTACCTAAAACGCAATGCACCTAAAACACAAAGAAATGTCTTATTTCTAAAACGCAATAGCTAGAAAACACTTAAAAATGTCTGTTTTGTAAAACGCAATGGCCAGAAAACACAAAGAAATATCTTATTTCTAAAAGCAATAGCCTAAAAACACAAAAAAATGTACTTTCTAAAACGCAATGTACTGAAAACACATAAAAATGTTTTTACCTAAAACGCAATGGCCAGAAAACACTTAAAAATGTTTTTTTTTTCTAAAACGCAATGGACTGAAAACACATAAAAATGTGTTTTACCTAAAACGCAATGAACTAAAAACACTTCAAAATGTGTTTTTCTAAAACGCAATGGCCTAAAAACAGAAAAAAAAAGTGTTCTCTCTAAAACGCAATGACCAGAAACAATTCAAAAACTCTCTGAACCAGGAACTAGAGATAAAAAACTGTCTACGAAAATGAGCCAATCAGCTCGACCCCAGCCAGGGGCTCTGCCCCTTGGACCCCGCCAGGGGCTGCCGCCCCTTGGACCCTGCTCCCAGAGGCGCTACCCCCGGACCCCAGCCAAGATCGTAAAACACAATGATTCAATTCAAAAACCCAGATCGTAAAAATGCAATTCAAGAATTTATTACATGGATCGAAGCCGATTTCTTTAACGATTGACGAAATTTGAATGTTAGAAATACTTATCAGCGATCGAATTGAACGAATCGAGTGATTTGCTTCAAAATCACAGGAAAAAAAATGAGATATCGTATGAAATTAAATTGAGTTTCTTAAAAAAAGCTAAAGAACACGTTGATCGGGTGTTTGATTCATTGATTGGTGACGAAAATCGCACTATAATGTAGTGATTAGTGAGATAGAAAGTGAAGAAATTGTTGAAGATGGTGGGTTTTGAAAATGGTGGGGTTTGAAGTTACTGGGGAGAAGAAGGAAGAAGAAAGGACACGATTGACTAAAATACCATTCCTCTTTATTTTAAATTTTGCCACATGTCATAACCCTATTGCTACCTATCATTCCTAACCAAAATAAACTTTCTATTTAATCCTCACCCTAATTTTATTATTACATCTATCTTAATCCTAAAAGTCGGTGTAGCTCCATCGGCTTCTCCCTAGCTTTGGTCAATTTATATGTTTAGTCCCTTACCTTTCCAAATCACCCTTAGGTTTGATCAATATGCATATTTAATCCGTTGACTTTTCAAACCCCCTCTAGGTATGATCAAATTGCATTTTTAGTCCCTTGTCTTTCAAACCCAAATTTCCACCACGTTGCAATTTTAGTACCATTCATTGAGTTGAACTAAGTATGTCGACACATGCGCTTTAATATGTTTAGCGCATGACATAACGTTTGGACTAATCCATTAAATGTTTGCAACGAGCCTATGACACATCGGTCGCTGGTCGTATATATCAGTGCCTTTTAGCTATGAAAATTACAATTTTAACCCCCCAAAAGTCTGTAGCGTTTACATAAATGGTCCCTCTCTTTCCACGCATAAGACAACCCCTCAAGTTCTAAAATTGCAGTTTAACCCCTACACTTTTGCATTTAACTAATTTTTCGCTAATATTATCTTTTTAAAAAACTAATCTATCGTGGTGTTTAAGAACTTTGTAAAATTTCTTTTTGACACACTCGAGTTTCTAAAGTTCGGAGTTTACTCCTTTCGTTCCTTTACCTGAAAAATAACTATTTTTTACGTGCATGTTTTTATTTATGTTTTGGAGTAAATTCAAGTTGGTCTACGTTTCGACGTAAACGTTTTTTTAACAAGTGAGGTCAAATATAATAAATTTTTGTGCTTATTTTATGTACGATTCCACTTTTACGTTTTGATCCCACTGTGACGTGCTAGGGGTAAAATTTCAAAAAAAAGGGTAACGAAATCGTAGAAAAACGTCAAATTTTTCCAAAATTTACACTACCATCGGAGCGTCAAGATGCAACGAAGTTACCCCTTGTTACAAGGTAGGTTCGCCATGGATTGTGCGGTGTCAATATTTACACACCTCTCCCGTTTATCTCTCTCTATATACATAGATATATATAGAGAGAAATAGATTGAAAAGGATGTAACAATAAGGGGGCGTTTGGTTCACGGAATGTTTTGGAATTGGAATTGAAATTTGTATAGTATTAGAATTTGAAGGAATTGGATTTGGAATTTAAACATTCCAATTGAAATTCAAAATTGTTGGAATTGGAAATTGTTGGAATTGGAAATTGTTGGAATTGGAATCTCAATTCCATTTTTTATGTGTTGGTTGTCAAATGAATTGGAATCCATCACCCGACACCCACAACCCCCGGTTCGGGTGGAACGGTACGGGTCAAAACGATTCGTGTCTCAAATGTTCGGGTCGAAACGGTTTGCGTGGAAACGGTACGGATCGAAATGGTATGGGGAGCAACGGTTCGATTCGCTTAGAAACCGTACGGGTCGAAACGGTTCGAGTCGAAATGAGTTGCGTCGAAACGGTACGGGTCAAAACGGTGCAGATCGAAACAGTACAGGTCGAAATCGTTCGAGATGAAATTGTACGGGTCTTTGGGCGAAAC
Source organism: Helianthus tuberosus (assembly GCA_030545235.1). Taxonomy (NCBI): domain Eukaryota; kingdom Viridiplantae; phylum Streptophyta; class Magnoliopsida; order Asterales; family Asteraceae; genus Helianthus; species Helianthus tuberosus. The sequence goes on along the minus strand of CM060442.1, from coordinate 194,652,225 downwards.
AGTTTGGGTCGAATGAAACGTTACGGGTCAAAACGGTTCGTATCGAATCACTACGGGTCGAATCGTTTGGGTCGAATCAGTACGAGTCGAAACGGTGCGGGTCGAAACAGTGCGGGTCGAAAAGGTCGAAGATTCAAATGAATTTACTTTAATTCCTTCACATATAGGAAAGATTTTGAATTCCTTTAGTTAAAGGAATTTGAAGGAAATCATGCCTAATTCCAATTCCAATTTCATTGTCAACGAAACATATGAAGATTGGAATTGGGATTCCAATTCCATCAAATTCTGTGAACCAAACATCTTTAGAGTTGAAAATTTTAAATTCCAATTCTCTTAAATTCTATTGAATTCCTATCAACCAAACGCCTCCTAAGAATTTAAGGTTGAAAATAGAATGAGCCTAGAAATTCCCTTTTTTACGTATTTGTGCTATAACACATATAAAATAAATTAATTGTTACTAACCACAATGTTTGCAACTTGGTATTGTTAACAGCAACCAACTCCCCAAAATTTTTGAGGTTATAAGCTATGAAGAGTTTGAACTTAAGACCATATAGTGTGGGAGGACATGAAAAGAGGGCAGGAAACGCCACGTAGAAGTCATGTCAGCACCTGTCAGAAAGGTGGCGTAGCAAAAAGCGCGGGGTGGGATGGGGGCATGGAAGGGTGGCGTGGTGTGACACGTGACATACACTTTTTGTAATTATTTTATATTTAAAAAATAAAACAAAATCCTCCATCCTATAAACAACCGCCACCTCATTATCACCAAAACCTCCACGCCAGTGAAGAAGATGCCGCCCCACCCCCACGCCGTACAAGGGATGGTGTTCCGGCGTGGTTGAGGCCTCCACGCCACGACACCGTATAGTCTGATGAGATGTCAAGCCAAAGGAGAGAGATAGAGACTTTGTATGATCAGTGTACCCATTTTTGAGAACTAATGCTCGTGAAGTGGGAAGGAAGTGGGTCTGTATACCCTAAACGTTCGTCGGAGGAAGGAAAATAGGCGTTGAAGTAGGGATGAACATTTGGTACCGGGTACCGGTACCAAACCGTGCCGGCTATATTTGGTACCGGTACTCATTTTTTCCGTTTTTCGGTACCGGTACGGTATGGATATTACGGGTAAATACCGGTACCGAACCGGTATATTCGTATCAGTGCAGGTACCAATTTTCCCCATTATTCGGTACCATACGGATACCATGCTTATCGCTACGTTGGAGCCAAGTGCAACCTTCCCCGGTGTGATTTGCGGCGAATTTTATGATCGGAGCCGTCGAAGAAGACAAAGCAATTTGTTCTTTGATTTAGTTAGGTGTTTTTTAAATCCCCGTAAGGTTCAAATTAAATTACACATCAAACCTCAAAGATTTTTTTAAGTTAATCATAACCTAATCAATTAAGATTCAGTGAAATTTTGTTAAAATTACAATTATTTTTATCATTTACTAATTTATTTATTTAATTAAAAATCCAATTTTGTTATATAATATTTACTAATTTAGTAAAAATAAAAAATAATATTTAATATATAAGAAATAATTAGAAAACGATTGATGTGTAGTGAAAACTTGTGAAACGAAAACAATGTGCATTGAAAAAAGTGAGTAAAAGTGGTGTGATGATATATTGGTGACAATAAAAGTTAGTAAAACGATAAGGCTGGGTGGTGTTGTCTCACGCCCCCTGCCACCTCACCCATTTTGGCGGCCCTACACCACCCGCCTTCCCTAAGGGGGGGCACTATCTTTGGCCTCCGCGTAAGCCATAGCGGGTGTGAAGTAGGGCTGTCCAAACTGCTCGACGATCGCTCGAAAAATGCCCGAAAAATGCTCGTTCGATTCCCCTTTAGTTCATAAATGAGCTGCTCGGCTCGGTTCGATTTGAAAATGAGCCAAGCATGAGCAAAGGCTCGCTCGCTCGTCGATCGCTCGAATTATTTTTATTAAATAATTAATATATATATATATATATATATATATATATATATAGTTATATAGATAAGTAGCCCACGAAAAATTAAAATCCCAACAAACATACTTGCCCAACTGTTAGGATCTGAGTTTATTTTGATTGTGTTTGTTTAATAAGAATGAAGATGGAATAGAGATGTATTGCAGCGGAATTAAATGAAATAAATTTTTAACACACAATCAATGAGAGAATAAGTTTAAGCAAACATGTTTGTCATGAAATCGAATGATTGTATTTATTACAATACTCAATTACAATTCATGCATGCACAAATCTCCCCCTCAGCCTGAGCTCACTTGAATGTTCGTACATAATGACTTGGTGATGAAGAGAGCTGATAGAACAGTACAGGGTACTGTTCTATTTATAGTACAGAACAACCACTGAGCATCTTTTGGCTGACGTCACCATGAAAGTGACATCTAACCTCCTAACAACCTACAACCACTGACTATTACAACCACTGATAATTAAACAACTGATTACAAGTATAATACAAAGCATAAAGTAAACTACTGATTCTTCATCCCACTGTTATAGCTCCAGCAGTGCTTTGGGTCTTCAGTAGTACTTGAGTCACATCAGTAGATTGATCATCAATGCTTTATCTTCAATAGTCTTTGTATATCAGCAGCAGTTGTGAAGAGCAGTACTTTCAGGTCATTAGATGTTAGGGCCACTTTCAAGGGGAAAGATCTGTTACAAACAACTGCTTATTGTGAATCCACTGATCTGAACCAGTTTTGGCTTTATCAACTGTTCCTTTGTAGGATTCAATCCCAACAATCTCCCCCTGGAACAGATGATGCCAAAACACTTCATTATTCTGGATCTTTATTGCCTCATCAAGAATTCCCTAACTTGCCCTTTGAATTATAATTCAAAGTTCATGGAATCCTCATCATCTTCATCCCTGCACAGTGGAAGCTCAAGGAGATATTGTAAATCTTCTACACTCAGGCCAAGTGCATTTTCCCTTGATATATGCTTCACTTCACCACTGGACTGGAGCAGAGTCAATACGTGGGTCTTTTGATCAGACTTCCACTTTAGTATCTTTGAGTCCAGTGGGTTTCTTGGGAGAGTTTTTATTTTAGATGAGTTTGGAGAAGGAGGTCTGGTAATGACAACTTTGGCAGGGTCTTGATATTTTGCTAAGTCTTGATTTTCTGCCAACATTGTCTGAAGAACCATCTTCATAATGTATTCTTCTTGAGCCTTTTCTTCGTTTGTTTCTGCATCCATCTGCTTTTGTTTCCTTCTTTGATAAAGGATAGCAGCAGGTGGAGCAGTGAATCTTCTAATTGGCAAGGCCTGTTTGACTGGAACCACTGCTTCTGGATAATCTGGCTTTTTGGGAGCAGTGGGATCTTTCTTCATTAATTCTTCCAACCTTTTGTAGGTATCTAACACTTTCACCTCTGACCACCTTGTAACCTGATTCCTTGACCCATAGTCTGCAGCTATAAGCTCTTCTTTCATTCTTTTTAGCTTCAAAGCCCTTTCTGGTACATTCTTTTTGTAAATGGACCAGACTGGAGGAGTTTGCTTTACTTTGTCTTTAAGCATCCTTTGAATTCTTGTTATCTCCTCTTTAAGTTCACTAATGGTCCATTCCTTATACTGATACTTTTCTGCCCTATATTTCTTGTATGCCATGATGTGCTCAATATAGTCTTGTTTCAAACTTTCATCATCCTTTTCTGATAATTTCTGACAAAGGTCTTTTGAGAACTGCTCTAAAGTTCTGACTTTGGTGAGCAGATATTGCAAATTCCTCTGAATGTCTTTGTCAGACTTTCCCTTTGTGTCTCTTTGTGATATATCCTTTGCTTGTTTGGCCTTTAATTTAAGATACTCTTTTATGTTTCTTGGCAAAGGATAACCTTTAAGAGATGGGAGTTTCCTTTTTTCAGGATCATCTTCAGAGTAGAAGGATTTGATCTCCTCCCTGACTGCTGGAAGATCTAAAGGATATTGTACTCCCAAAGGGACTAAGGAAGTGTTTGGATCAAGGGCTTGAACTGAAGAGATTGGAACAGGGTTTGGCATAGTGGCTAGGGTCAGAGGTTGTGAAGATGTTAGAAGTGGAGAAGTGTCATCTTCAAGTACAATATTCGTTACCCTTCTCCTTTTGTGCATTGGAGAGGTTGGTGGTGTATTTGTGGGATGAGTGGTGATGTTTGAAGTGATGGGTAACTGACTAATAGCTGTTGAAACAACTGGTGTTCCAACCACTATTGTCACTACAACTGTTGTCTTCTGCTTTTTGGCAGGTGGTTTTTGTTTTGGTATGGCAGTGGATTGAGTGTTGGTTGATGAAATGGTGAGGGCAGTGGATGAAATAACATTTGTTGAAACCACTGAAGTATCAACAACTATTGATACAACAGGTGTCTCAACATCTGTGGGCTTGGAGGTTTGATGTGAAGAACTTTTGGGGATTTGAGGAGTATGTTTGGTGGTTTTGGAAGATGTGGTTTTGGGTTGGCTAACCTTTCTGGTATGCTTTCTTCTTTTAGTAGTAGAAGTACCCTGCTCTTCCTTTTCCATCATAACTTCCTTCTCTTGCTTAAATCTTTTTGACCCTTTTATTTCTATTGTCTCTTTCTTGTTTGCTTTTAGATCAGCAAATGCATTTAGAGTCACATTAACCTTTTTAGAACCATCTGGCCTTGGAATTTCTACCACAAGTTTAGAAATTGGATCTGGTGGCATATTTAAACCTTCTTTCCTTTCTCCCCCTTTTTGGCATCATCAGGGTTTTCAACAAAAACAACTGTAGGAGGAGAAGTGCCAGTGGTGTGAAGCAAATGGGCCTTGATTGCCTTTATATCAGCTTGTGTATCTTTGTACCTAGCTTCCATGACATTTCTGAACATTTGAAGCTGAACCTCATGTTGTTGATCAGCATACTGTCTCTATTTGTGAAGCGGAGGTTGAAACATGTGCCATAGCTCAGTGGGGGATGGAGCAGATGTCGCAGCAGTGGATGTAGCCTTTTGAGATTGTAACAACTGTTGCAGCATATTTTTGATATCTGCAACAGATGTTTCAATTTTATCTACTCTCTCCGTCAATTCCATGTATTTTAAACCATCACCCAAATGAATGGGATCATCTGATTTCCCACTAGCAGTGGTTGTATCAGTAGTTGACTTAGGGAAAGTTTCCGGAAAATCATCCATTGATGCCCCTTGTTCTTGGTACTGGGGACTTCTTTCCTCAGCAGTAGTTACCTTAGTAAACACACCAGTGGGTAATGGGAAGACACTAGTGGTCACCTTGGTTCCCAAAGAGGAAATTGCCTTCAAGGGAGTCTTACTAATGAAACTACTGGCCAGGTGCAAATCAGTGGATTCAACACCTGTAGTAGCTGCTCCATTTGAACTACTGACATGAATTACTTGTAACTCCTGTAGTGTAACCTCTTCAGCTGTTGGTGGGTTAGCAAAGATAGAAGAGCCAGACTCAGTCACTTGTTGATGTATATTCTCAGTGATAGGTGGTTGAGAAGAACTGATTTGTGTCTGATCCATATCAAGTGCATCCAACAGAGGTATAATTGATGGTGGGAGTTGTGGAGTGAGGATGGGGGTAGAAAGAGAATTTGCCCCGGGAGCAGGGCTGTGGAAGATGGATTCAAGTGAATCCAGAGCTTCATAATGTGGTGTCCCTGTGGATACAACCTGATCCTTTTGAGAGGATGCAGGATGGGTTTTAGGCTCAGGTTGAGATCTTTCTTCCATCTGTTTTAGGAAGTAGCAACAGTGGTTATTGGTGACTTTTGTGTTGTCACATGAGTTACTTCTGGGATCTCATCTTCTAAAAGATCCTTTTTGGAGGGTTTGGGGGGCTTTGTGGATTTTTTCTTGATGGTCCTTTTGGTGTGGGTTTCACAGCAGTGGTTGTGCTGCTGTGATCACCAGGAGCAGTGGGCTCAACAGTAGTGACCTGAGGAGTAGAGGTTGTCTCAGCTAAATTCTGCTCAGGTTCCTCTGGTTGTGTTTTGGAAGATTTTGACAGCCTTGTGAAAGTTTCAGAAGATAGGCTGTTTATTTGAAAATGACTTCCTTGGATAAGCACATGTGCACTATCCTTAGGAATTTTCTTTTGTAAATAAAAACTTAAAAACCTTGGAAACAATAAAAATGGTTTTTTCTTTTCTTTGATATTATTGACATTTTTGACCATGTCATTGAAAATCTTCTGGGAGTAGTTAAAATCAACTTCAGCCATTATAGCGTAACCCAGGTATTGGATTTTCAATGGTATTTCATTGAAAGCTGTTTTTTTCATTTGACACACACATGAGGAGGGTATGGAATAAAAACCTCATAGGAGGTGGAAAACTTCCTTTTTGCAAAATATCTTTTTTCATTTGTTCTTCATACCCCCTCTCAATCAAATCAGTTTGATATTCTTCCTTTGGGAAAGAACTTTTACCTGTATGATCATTGATTTCAAAAACCTCAGAAAGGGTTTGTGGTGTGACAGCAATATGAATTCCTCCTACGGTTGAAGTGATAGCCCAGGGCTTTTTGTCCTGAACTTCAACTTGTGCATGTTTCCAGAAATCACGTAGGGTATCAAGGTAAATTGGTGCGTTACAAGTCAACAAAGTTTTGTACTTTGAGGACGAGAGAGTGTCAATAATGGAGTGAAAGGTTGTGTTTTGACTTGTTTTCTCAAGTGTACACAGGTAGTTATGAGGGGTTTTTAGTGCGAGAGCCATGGTGATTTGAAGGTTTTTGCGAGACGAAGAAGAAGATAAGTGATTTGAAGGTTTTTGATGGAAACTGCTTTTGAAAGGAATTTTGAATTCGATTCGACAGTGAAAACCCTGGTTGGGGTTTTGATCAGGGTTTTATAAAGTGAAAAAGTGAATGCTGACATGGCAGCGGTTACAAAGATCTGACGGCTAAGTACTGTCCACGTGACAACCTCTGATGAATAATGGAAGACAGTTGTTTAGGAAACCACTGCTGAGCAATATCAGTGGTTTACAGTGGTGAAAATAAAAACAGTGGCTGACTTTTAACTATCAGTGGATAGCCATCAGTGGGTTAAAACACTGATGTTTGATCAAACAGTGATTAACAAGGAACATGAAGAAACAGAGGTTGTCTTTCAGCAGTGGAAGAAATCAACAGAACAGATGTTTGAACCAAAACAGTGGTTATGGCAGACTTTTAAGGATTAATGAAAATTTTCATTTTTAGCTATTTTTAAGGATGGATTTGTGATTTTCTGAAAACATTTTAATGCTTTTATTCATAGAAAAACAAGATTTTGCCTGTTATTCCATGTTTAGCATGCCAATCCTAGAGATCAAGCTTTCAAAGGTGGATGTGTCTAAAGCCTTTGTTAGCACATCTGCCAGCTGATCTTTAGTTGGAACATGGTGCAGAGAAATCAAACCTTTTCATAGCAATCCCTCACAAAATGATGTCTGATGTCAATGTGCTTGGTGGTTGAATGTGAAACTGGATTTTTGATGATATTTTCTGCTGCCTGACTGTCCAACATGAGAGGTGTCTTTAAGGCAGTGATACCAAAATCCAGCAGTTGATTTTGAAGCCATAACAGTTGGGCTATACAGCTTGCAGCAGCTATATACTCTGCCTCAGCTGTGGATGTTGAAATAGCTGCTTGCTTTTTTGCTTTGCCAAGACACTAAGCAACTGCCTAGGAATTGGCACCCTCCTGAAGTGGACTTCCTTGTTGTATTGCATCCAGCAAAGTCACTGTCTGAGAAACCTTAAAGCTTGATATTTCCATCAGCTGGATACCAGATACCAAGTGTGGGAGCACCTTTTAAGTATCTGAATATCCTTTTTACAGCAATAAGATTTGACTTTCTAGGGGCTGATTGGGATCTTGCACAAACACATGTTGCAAACATGATGTCTGGCCTAGATGCAGTTAGGTACAATAAAGACCCAATCATGCTTCTATAAAGAGTTTGATCAACCAAATCATCCTTTGCATCAGACATGACTATCTTTGTTGTTGTTATGGGTATACTACATGGTTTGCAATCATTCATCTCAAATTTGTTTAAAAGTTCTGTGGCATATTTGTCTTGATGAATGAAAGTACCATTTTGCAGTTCTTTACTTGGAGGCCAAGAAAGCACTGTAGTTCACCCATTGCACTCATCTCAAACTCAACTGTCATGAGTTTTCTGAACTCTTCACACATTTTGGAACATGTGCTTCCAAAAATGATGTCATCCACATAAATCTGGACAATCATCAAGTCTTTCCCTCTCCATTTTTAAAAAATTGTTTTGTCAATTTTGCCTCTTGTGAACCCAATTGAGAGAAGAAAGGTGGAAAGAGTTTCATACCAGGCTCTAGGTGCTTACTTCAGGCCATACAAAGCTTTATTTAGCTTGTAGACATGATTTGGATTAAATGGATCCTCAAAACCAGGAGGTTGACAAACATATACCTCTTCTTGAATCTTACCATAAAGGAATGCACATTTAATATCCATTTGAAACACCTTTATGTTGTGGTTGACAACAAAGGCCAGGAATAATCTGATAGCTTCCAATCTTGCTACAAGGGCAAAAGTTTCATCATAGTCAATGCCCTCTTCCTGTCTGAACCCTTGAACCACTAGCCTTGCTTTATTCTTGACAACAATGCCCCTTCATCAGTTTTATTTTTGAAGACCCACTTTGTGCCAATAGGACTCACACCTTCTGGCAGTGGTACAAGCTCCCATACTCGTTGTCTTTTAAACTGTTAGAGCTCCTCTTGCATGGCTTCCACCCATATGTTGTCTTTTAGTGCCTCTTGGTACTTGACAGGTTGATGAAGTGATAGAAAACCAACAAAAAGACAGATGTTTTGGGATTGACTTCTTGTGAGCACCCCTTCACTGATGTTGCCAATGATTTGGTCAGGTGGATGAGACTTCAAGAAGATTAAATCTCCTTTGTATGGAACAATGGCATTTAAGGGTGAGCGCTGCAGATGTGAATCATCTGAGCTAACCATTGTTGGTGACTTTGATAATCCAATAGGGTCTTGAAATGGAGGTGGAGGAATAGGAGGAAGTGGTGTGGAAACATGTTGATTTTTATCCACTATTTGAGGATTTTTATCAACAGTGTTTGAGGATGTGGAAGCAGGGGTTAAAGGGCTACTTTGGTCAACACCTGTTGAGGTAGCAGTGGTTGAGCTTTGACAGCTGTTTTGAACATCTGCTGCTCTAGCAATGGATGTAAACTTCTGTTGTGGAATGATGATTTCTTATCCATTGTCTGATGGAGGATTTTGAGATGGACCTACACTGTTAGTTTTGACAGAAACATTTTCAAAAGTAAATTTATCAAGATCAAATAACTCAGCAGGATTTGCGGGGATTTTCATTGAAGAAAGTTCATTGAACTTCACATTCAAAGTCTCTTCCACTGTCTTAGTCCTAGTGTTAAACACTTTGTAGGCGTTAGCAGTGGTTAAGTATCCCAAATGATAACCACAATTAATTTTGGCTGCAAACTTTGAAATGGAATCTTTTAAGTTTAAAATGAAGCATGGGCAGCCAAAAACTTTGAAGTATGAGACCAGTGGTTTGATTTTATACAGAATTTCATAGGCAGTCTTTTGATGCCCAGGGTTTATTAAAACTCTGTTCTGGATATAGCAGGCAGTGTTTACAACCTCTGCCCAGAACGTTAATGGCAAACCTGAATCAGCAAGCATGGTCCTGGCAGCCTCAATTAATGTTCTGTTCTTTCTCTCAACAACCCCATTTTGTTCTGGTGTCCTTGGAATGCTGTACTGCCTTACAATTCCTTTTGACACACAAAACTCATCCAACTCCCTATTTCTGAATTATATTTCATTGTCATTCCTGAAGACTTTTACTGGCAAGGCAAACTTCTTTTCAACCTGTTTGACAAAGTCTTGCAGAATGCTTGCAGTCTCATCTTTGGAATGTAAGAAATAAGTCCATGTAAACCTAGAAAAGTCATCTACAATTACCAAACAATATTTTTTTTTTAAGACTCATGACTTTTACTAGGCCAAACAGATCCATGTGAAGCATTTGCAAGCACTTGGTTGTTTTGGACTCTTCAATGGACTTAAATGAGCTTTTATGTTGTTTTCCTTTTAAGCAGGAAACACAATGCTCAGGACAGGTGAACACTTTTTGTGGAAGACCTCTTATAAGGCCCTGTTTTGACAAAGCAGTGATTGTCTTGAGATTTGTGTGCCCCAATCTTTTGTGCTATAGTTCTGTCTCTTTGTTAGAGGCAGCTGAGAACAGACAGGCATCAGTTCTGGGGCTCTCTTTTGACAGATCAACTCCTTGAGCAATAAGTTGGGGTTTTCCATTTTTTATTATTTCTTCAATCTTTTTGACCATTTCTGGTCCAACAATCCTACAACACTCCTTAGTAAAAAAATGATCCATAACCTTTGTCACTCATTTGAGAGACACTATGGAGGTTGAATTTTAGATTGTCAATCAGATTGACATTTTCAAACCTAACATTTCCAGACTGTACTGTACCAGAACCCATCACCTTCCCTTTACTATTATTACCAAAAGATATATCACCCCCTCCATGAGTTTTGAATTCTTTGAGTAGGGCTCTACATCCAGTCATGTGCCTAGAGTCTCCACTATCTACATACCAAAGACTATCTAAGCATGCAAAAGCTCCCTGCACATCAAGTAAATAATTAGTTCAGGAGGGTCTCCAAAGCCAATAAGGCTTTAGATGGGGTCTCAACAATGTCTATGTTAAGTTCAGGAAGATGGATAGTGGTTAGATCAGGGGTTTGGTCAGTATTTGGAACATTTCTCTCTGACCACTACTGGGGACCATTTCCTATCAGCTGTTGGTAACCAAAGGGATGCATGTTCACTTTTGGTTTAGTAGGCTTTTTGTAAACCTCATAAACATGTGGGACCCTTTGGTATGGAGGTTGACCTTTACCTCTTTGGTATTGGTTAGCAGGGGGTGCATCTGTCACTTGAACTTCTCTTTTAACAGAGGTTTGGTTCAGCTGTTTTGTAACATCTGTTTGGACAGGCACAAAGGATGGTTATTTCTTGACTTGTGAACTTGATGAACTCATGGGTGTTTTTGAAGTGTACTAATTCCTTTTTACATCATAGGTTTTAAGATACACACACTCCTGAGTGAGATGGTTTGATTTACCACAGATGGTGCAGCTCTTTGAATGCATAATCATACTTGTTTTGTTAATATCATAAGCTTTTAAATAAAAACAATCTTTGGTCAAATGATTTTTTTTCACAAAAGTCACAAAACAAGTTTTTAATCTTTTATTTTCTTCTTTTCAGATTCCTTTGCAATAGAGTTTTGAACCATCGTTGGGATGTCCTTAAGAGGAATGACCTTGGCCTTTGGAGCTTTGACACCATCCATAGTGGTGAAATCCATGGGTTTAAAATTTTCAAGGATGTCACACTCATCAGACCATGTGGGTTTGAATTGGTATTTCTCAACTTCCTTAAAAGTTGAGGACCCCACAGATCTTTCCAGAGTGATTTTTTGCCACTTTTGTCAATTATTTTAACTTCTTGGCCATCCTTGTTGGTGGGTATGATTTCAACAGTGGTTTGAACAGATTCATTTACAGTAGTGTTTTCAACTTGGTCATGTTTTCTGAACCCTACACCAAATTTTACATTGCTTTTGATATGTTTTTCAAGCATAACTTCATAACCTTTGCAGGATTCCACCCATTTTTCACATGTGATTTGGGTGGATTCCAACTCCTTTTTACAGGCCTGATATTTTTCTATCATTGCCTGAAGTTGGTCTTTGGTTATGCTATGCTCATGTTTGAGGCTGCGAATCTCATTTTCTTTTTCTAACAATTTGATTTTCAATTCTTTTAAAGATTTTTCAAATTGTACTTCATCATTTAACAATCTATCTCTAAGGTTTTCATTCACCTCCTTGATGTTTGCAAATGCTATGATGCATTTGTCTGAACGAAGGTTTTTAAGAACCTGGGGTGATACCTTAGTTGCAGCCATCATGTCACAATCACAGACATGTTCACTTTCTTCTGGCTTTTTCTCTTCTTTTTCACCTTGTTTCTTCTCCTCTTCTTCAGCAGACCAGGGGTCGGACAGTGGTTCCAACAGGGGTTCTGAATTTTCTCCCAACAGTAGTTCACCAACAACAACAGTAACCACTGCTTCAGCAATTATATCCACTGTTTCTTCATTTGACTGTCCTTCTTCAGTTTCCAACCCTTCTGGTATAGACTCTAATGCTACAAAACAGAAATCATCACTAGAAGCATCATTTTTAGCATAGAGTGCAAAATTTTCATCACCTAGCTCATCAGGTAAGCTACTCCAGTTAACAAAGCCTTGGGTGAAAAAGCTTTGCTGATCTGGTTGAACAACTGCTGGTGTAGCTTGTTGAGGTGCAACTTGTTGCACCTGAACCTGAGGAGTTGGGGCCTGGACATACTGTATCTGAGGAACAGTGGTTTGGACATAGTGAACAGGAAAAGGGGTTGCAGGGTGTGCATAGTGAGCAGTGTTTACATGAGCATCAGGGGTATATTGGGAATAATGCACAGTGGTTTGGTTATTTTGTGGTCTAGGGTTAGAGCTAGGATGTGTGATGATTGGTCCACTAGTTTGACTCCTGCACTCTCTAGCGAAATGACCTAACCTATTACACTTGTAGCATTTTATCTTTGATTTATCCAACCCTACTTTCAGATTCCCATGTAACCCTGAAAATTTTCTCCCTATCCTTTTGTAAAACTTACTGGTTCTAACACTCAGCAGTGCAAGTTAGTGCAATATGTCCATTTCCTCTAAGTTAGTTGGATCAAAATGATGGAGATCATTGAGTTCAAAAGAGAGATTGTCAGAAATCTGGTTTTCACTACTAGCCGTGAAAGCATTGTTGTTTGAGTAAGAATCAGCGTTGTTAAAAGCTCCACCAACAGTTATGTCAATGTAATGATCATAACTCTGATGCTTACTACTACCAGATTCCTCTTGACCCAGAAGTGCTGTGCTATCAAATGTATAGTCATCAACAACCTTCCCTGACTCTTGTAACTTCTTTTTCTGGTTCAACTCCCTTTCATAAGTAAGGAGTCTACCATGAAGTTGAGTCAGTGTTAACTTTTTGAACCCAACTGAGTTTTTGGTTACAAAAGCAATTGTGTCCCATTTTTCAGGAAGTGACCTTAAAAACCTGTTGTTAACAGTTGATTTAGCAAATTCAGTTTTAACAAGTTTCAGTTCACTTATGAGACAGCTAAAACGTTCAAACTGTTGTGTTAATGATTCACCCTTAATGTGACAAAAGGTTTCATACTGTTGATTCAAAACTTCCCTGTTTTCAATTACTTCTTCAGTCCCCCAAACTGTTCCTTAAGTGCATCCCACAATTCCTTGGCACTGTTACAGTGTAACAGCCCAACATAAATTTCATTTGGTAGTGCAGATGCAACGATGCTAAATGCCTTGGCATCCAGTTCAATTTTCTGAAAATCCTGGTCAGAATAGTTCTCAATTTTCTTAGGAACCATGACTTTTAGATCCTCAGCACTTGGCACTCGGCACCATTGGAACATGTGGTCCAAAGAAAACCGACTTCCAACATCCGGTATTCTGTTGAGCTAGGATGTGACTCATCCTTTGCTCCCAGATGTTGTATTCAGATCTGACCAACATAGGTGGTTTGAAGAGTGAACCAATGTTATTAGGGTTATCCTGTGATTGTGACGTCATTCTGGTTGTTTTTCAGGCACTGAATAATCAACTTTGTACGTGATTATACCTTACTCTGTTTTTCAACTAAAAGCGAACAATCTAAAGTATCAACGAAATTGAGCTGAACTTTTACGTCAAAATGATTGTTAGATCAAATTTGACTGTCCTAGCTCTGATACCAATTGTTAGGATCTGAGTTTCTTTTGATTGTGTTTGTTTAATAAGAATGAAGATGGAATAGAGATGTATTGCAACGGAATTAAATGAAATAAACTTTTAACACACAATCAATGAGAGAATAAGTTTAAGCAAACATGTTTTTCATGAAATCGAATGATTGTATTTATTACAATACTCAATTACAATTCATGCATGCACAAATCTCCCCCTCAGCCTGAGCTCACTTGAATGTTCGTACATAAAGACTTGGTGATGAAGAGAGCTGATAGAACAGTACAGGGTACTGTTCTATTTATAGTACAGAACAACCACTGAGCATCTTTTGGCTGACGTCAACATGAAAGTGACATCTAACCTCCTAACAACCTACAACCACTGACTATTACAACCACTGATAATTAAACAACTTATTACAAGTATAATACAAAGCATAAAGTAAACTACTGATTCTTCATCCCACTGTTATAGCTCCAGCAGTGCTTTGGGTCTTCAGTAGTACTTGAGTCACATTAGTAGATTGATCATCAGTGCTTTATCTTCAATAGTCTTTTTATATCAGCAGCTGTACTTTGAGGTCATAAAATGTTAGGGCCACTTTCAAGGGGAAAGATCTGTTACAAACAACTGCTTACTGTGAATCCACTGATTTGAACCAGTTTTGGCTTTATCAACTGTTCCTTTGTAGGGTTCAATCCCAACACCAACTCAATACCAAAACCTAACCCTAATTAAAAGCACTTAATCTCCTGCTACATACCTCGCTGCTGCTCAAGTTCAACTCATACGGATATACGGTACAATCTCCTACCTTGCCGGCTACTTCAAATCAACAGAGGTACAATCTCCTACCTCTTGCCACATACCGGTTCGATTGTTGAGGATCCAATTTCACGATTTTCTCCTCTCATTCAATCCTTTCTCACGATTACTTTAATCGATCTACCATTCTAACTACTCAATTGTTTTCGATTCCACACAAACCTACCATTATTTTCGATTCAAATCTCGATTTTACTTCAGTTTTGATATAGAGATTGAACAATTGATGTATAATTAAAAGAGTAAATTTGGAATTGTTTGATGCACAAATAGTATAATCATTTATTTTGATCTCGATTGATATGAATGTATTGTTGTATCAGTGAGTCATGGTGTTATTAGGAGCTAATTAAAAATGTGATGCTGCATAATAATACTATACTGTACTTTTGACATGAACACTAACTGTTTTGATACAATAATCATTGTGTGTTTTTGATGTCATTGAATTATTATAACTCTGACTAGTGTCTATAGTTTCATTCCATCTCCTCACATGATTATGTTGATTGATATAACTTCTTAATTGCTTTCAAGTTCATACAAGTCTACCATTGTTTTGTTTATTGATTAAATTATTGTGTTTTTTTTTGTAGAATTTCTTCTTACAAAGAATCAAGTTATGATTTGTTTTTGTTGAATGCAGCCTTGTAAAATTTTTTATTTCAGTTTTTTTTGTGTGTTGTTACACATGTTTTAATTTTGGTGCTGATAAAAATCGAGTGAAAACGATCCGCTCGCTTCAAATTCAATCCGAGCACGAGCATCACATTTGTGCTCGGTTTTGCAAATTCGATCTGATCGGATCTAATCGGTTGTAATTCAATCCGAGCACGAGCACACCCTCGCTCGGATCGGATCGGCTCATGAACACCCCTAGTGTGAAGAGGAGAAGGGGATGGGGCCCACTGCTTGAACCAATCTGATTTGAGTTTATTTATTTATATTTCTTTTTTATAATATAGTTAAAAAGGGCTTTGCATGGTGCATTATTCCATACCGTGCAAGTTAACGATAAATTCCCCCCACTTATGTGTCGCCTACGTGGCGCTAACATGACAAGATAAAGCGTCTAAGGGGCTTGAGACCACACCACCCTAGAGGTGTACAAAAAAAGCGGTTTTAGAACCGAAACCGGGAAAAAACCGAAACCGGTTTTTTTTTAACTGGTTTTTTTATATCCGAACCGGTTTTATAACCGAACCGCCGGTTATAGACCGGTTAGGATTCTTGGTATGAAAAACCGGTTAATAACCGAAACCGGTTTTAAAAAAACCGGTTAAACCGGCTAAAAACCGTTTTTTTTTTGGCAAAAACTGGGTAAAAACCGATCCCAACCGGTTACACCGGTTATTGTTTTAGACTTGAAAAACCGGTTAGTAACCGAAACCGGTTATTAAAAAAACCGGTTTTAATTTTGGATGAAAAAAACCGATTTGTACACCTCTACACCACCCAGCCTAACGACCAGCCTTAAAAGACACTATAAACACACTAATTAAAGAATAATAAAAATAATATCTTAGAAATAAAAACTATTACCCTAAAGACTTAAAGGACAAAGTCGGTGGGAAATCCCACCGGCTTTGCTCCATGCCCCCTTACTTTAATAATTTTGCAATTTTAGCCCTTTACTTTGTCTTTGTTCCATGCCCCCCTCACTTTAATAATTTTGCTATTTTAGCCCTTTACTTTGTCTTTAAACTTCTATAAAATAACAAATTTAGCCTCTAAACCTCTTACTTGAATTTCTAAAACCACAACCTCATCTTTCAAACTTTACCAGCACCAACCCTCTACTTTGGTTTTTCACCATCAACCCCTTAGCTCTTACATAGTTACGCCACCAACCATCTTCTTTTACATTTCTACCAACACCCCCTCATCTTTTACACATTTCCGCCACCACCCCTAAACTTTTACACTTTGTTTTTTTTAGACTTTGCTTTTTTACCCATTGGACTATTACTCCGTTTTTACACATGACCAATGTTTAAAAAATTGCAATTGTAACCCCCTAAACTACAACTCCTACTTTTGCAAATGCCAATTCATTGTGTTTTACGAAATGTCTTAGGCATTGTGTTTTAAATTTTGTGTCTACCTTTATGTTTTACATCTTTTTTAATTGTCTTTTACGCACTGCGTTCTACGAATCATGTTTTGTCTTATTATATGTTTCCACCCGTCGCGCGCGGCCGCAACGCGTGGCGGGCAAAATACTACTACAATCTTAAAGGAGAACGTCGGTGGGTTTCCCACCGGCTTTGCCTCCCTGTCCCCGTACTTTCACGATGTTGCAATTTTACCCCTTTGACTTTGGCATCTTCAAACTTTCACAAAATGACAAATTTAGTTCCTAAACCTCCCCCTCATCTTTTACACATTTCCACTACCACCCCTATACTTTTAAACTTTGTCTTTTTTAGACTTTGCTTTTTTACCCCTTACTATTACTCCATTTTTACCCCCACCCAACTTTTAAAAAATTGCAATTGTAACCCATAGACTACAACTCTTACTTTTGCAAATGCCAATGCATTGTGTTTTACGAAATGTCTTATGCATTGTGTTGTACACTTTGTGTCTACCTTTGTGACTTACACTTTTTTTTTGTAATTGTCTTTTAAGCACTGCGTTTTACGAATCGTGTTTTGTCTTACTATATGTTTCCACCCGTCGCGCGCCGCCGCAACGCGCGGCGGGCAAAATCCTAGTTTTATAAACTCAACAACCACAACCACAACCACAACCACCTTGGTTTCTCGACTTCTTATGAAGCCTTCGTTGGGCCATCAAAATTTAACCATTGCTCTAGGTATATTACTACCCTGAAACAGGCCCAACTCAACGTTTCTAAAGAATCCAAAGCGAAAGAAATTTCCAGGGCCTTTTTCAGTATTTCATTAATATAAATCCTCTTCCTTTATTCGGTTATAACACAGAGATAAAAAAAATTATAAGTTGTAGAACGTTGTACAACATTCTTCCTTACGTATAACTAGAATCCAAACATTAATTTATGTCAAAAGAATTATTTTAAGCAAACCCTGTACATATGTTCAAGCATCAAGGCACTTTTCAATAATATACAAAATTACATCAATTTAAAACATATTCAATAATTTGTGCAAAAAGGTACAAACTTTAACGCATAACTGTAAACGTGCATGCAATTATGAAACAATCGTCAGATATCATGGCAACAAAAACATATATTGAATTTCAGTTTAGTCCTCAGACTTTAAACGATCTCCGCCATCCTCCCCTTGAGATCACCCGGTCCACCACAAAAGTCCAACATTGTCGATCTTCAATATTAGCATCACTCTGATGTCTTATATATAGGATACAAGGGGCGTCAAACACTTGGAGCTGGGCGACTTGGAGCGAATACACCACCAGATTCGAGTTTGGGGTGTGGTTTTGCTTCTTAAGTTATACAACGCCGAGGAAGAATAAAAAAAGTGCTCGTTGGCAACCAGAGTGGAGTAAGGGTAGTGGGTAGCGGTCAATTGAGCTAGGAGAGTGCCTCCTCCTTTTTAGGAAGGTTTGGGTTGAAATAAGATGATACGATATTATAGGACGTTGCTGTGGGTACTTGTGGATTGAGCTAGGAGTGCCACCTTAGGGTTTTTTCCTTGTAATCCAAGTACATTTTCATTTTGGGCTCTTCATCTTATTCTCTTGTTGGTGCTGATGCTCGGGCTCTAGAAACGCCGAACATTTTTCAAAATGTTACTACCTCTTTTGTTTAGAAGTTGATCTATGTTCAATTACTCAGGAATTTTTTTTTACTGATTCATGTAATCCCGTTTAGTTTTAAAAACTGGGTTTAGATTTTTAATAATTCCATGAGTAACTTTGAATCCAAACTTACGGTTAATCAACTTTTTTTGGAATCTAAACGTGTTGGCCCAACAGTAATCTCATTAAACTTAGGTAGTTAGGTATGGTAGTAGAGTTAAAAGAGTACTAATTGAATGGAAAGAATCACAAATAGTTAGAAATAATAAAAATAAACCGTTTGATGAAGAGTTTGATTAAAAGTTCGAAAGAAAAAAACTAATTTCACTCATGCAATGAAAAATGAGAGGCAATTAAAAAATCAAAACTTCAAACTTTAACAATTTTAAATAACTATTTTTAATATCTAAATCTAAACGTTGGTTAGATGTTTGAAAATGTTACTTGTTTCTAGAGGCTACATCCTTGTTCACAGATGCAACAAGGATGTTCATGTTGGTCCAACTAAATATATATATATATATATATATATATATAGGGAGGAGTTCATGCGAGAACCACCCTTATTGCGAGAACCAATGTGAACACAACCTAAAAAAACCTAACCCCCCCCCCCCCCAAAACCTAAACCCCCAAAAAACCTTAAAAAATCTAAAAAAAATCTAAATTTTTTTTTAATATTTTTTATGCTCAAATCGCTACTTTTAGTGGCAAAAAAAAAAAAAAAAAAAAAAAAAAAAAAAAAAAAAACATTTTTTTAATTTTTTTTTTGCTTCGAAAAGTAGCGATTTTTATATAAAAAATATTAAAATTTTTTTTTTGTGTGATTTTTAGCTATTTTTAGGCATTTTTGGTTGTTTTCACATTGGTTCTCGCGGTTCTCGCAATAAGAGGTGGTTCTCGCATGATCTTCTCCCTATATATATATAGGGTAGGGTTCCAGCGTGAACAACCTCCCACGAATGAACTGCGTGAATAGATCTGGACCCTTGATTAATATGATCTTGAAATGTTGATGGGGTGGCATGATTGTAATTAATAGTTTAATTTTTATTGTTTTATTAAAATCAAAAGGGTAAAATTGTAATTATATTAAGTAGTTATTTAAAATCTGGAAAGAATATTATTTCCATATTATTAGATGAAATCCTGTTTTTCTCTATTCAATTGTTTGTAACATCTTTTTAAATCAATTTTATAACAAAACCCCTTTCAAGAAAACCCCTTCTTTCTACACCTCATTGTCAACGGCGGAGGAACCCCAAGAGACGCGTCGGAGTTTTTTCATAATCGCCGGATACATCTGCTCCTTCTTCAACAATCAAAGGTACACATTGGAAATCTAGCCTTTTATGTTTCGGAAATCACGTGAATGTTCTGTTCCTGTTTTAACGAAGCTAAAACAGCAATCGGAATTAGTGGTTGAATCTTGTGGTATGAAAGTTGTTGATTAACAAATTTTAGTTATAATGGTATTATTTTAAGTAGGAGTTAATCAATTCGGAGTCGGATGTCGTTGTAGAAGTTAATCGGAATTAGGGCTTGTAGTTTGTGTTGGTGCATTCATCTGTCGTCTTCGTCTTATGTCGAGTCTCGAATACGTTGCGGTTCGGATCAAGCATGATGTCATCATTATTAATGATGACATCATACCCATGACATCACAAGTCTACATCATTCACACGGAACAAGTCAAAAATCACATGAAACAGAATTGAATGTATACTTAAAATAGGAATTTATGTTGTATTTACTTGAAAGTGTAGTAGAGGTGACCGCTTGAAATGTCTGACCGTTTGAAAGTGTATATGTATGTTCAAGCAGTCACACTCAGCCTATATATATGTGTCATATATGGTTATTTCAAACGGACAGGTAGAAGATTAGAAAATCATACCGAGGTGCTGCCGGTTTGATTCTTGGATGTAATCAGTGTAACATCAATCAGAAACGTGGTTAAAGTGATATACTTCTATTTTCTACTCCGTTCTTTCTGATTCTAATCTGTTTGAGTGTTTCCGCCACTCAAATAGTGTGTATTGACTCATATCGACTCATTCGGTCGGTCAAAATCGATCCTACAATTGGTATCAGAGCCAGTTATGAGTAAATACACCTGAATCAGTTGGTTTTTCTACACAAAATTTGACTTCTGGACATTTTAACGGACAAAATGAACTGAATTTTTGATATTGTGTGTAAAACTGAGTTTTAACAAATCCTTGAGAATATCAGACCTAAACTCAAAGTAAAAGTGGTAAAAATGGACTGAAAACTGGTGTCCGTTTGAACGAAGACTGGCCTGACCGTTTGAATTCTGTACATTACCGTTTGAAACTGGAATGACCGTTTGAAAAATGCACCTTTCCGTTTGAAAACTACCTGACCGTTTGAAATCTGCACATGACAGTTTGAAAATTTTGGGTTAACCGTTTGAAGCTGACATGACCGTTTGAAACACGACTACCGTTCAAAAGTTCATCGTTTTGTGTGATTCATCTAACGAGATGTCAGTACATTGGGAAAGGACATCATGTGTCTAGTGTCAGTTTGCACTATGTGTTTGCATTTGAATTTGTGCGATAAAACAATAGTTGTCGGTAATTGTTAGAGATATCACGTGAATTGCAGAATTTCAAAATAGTGGAATTGGTGGCTCAATCATACTTGTTTGTCCATTAGTAGTTGTCGGCTTAGTGCTTATTAAGACGGTCAAATAGAATCAAGTATTGAATTAATTGGTTAAGTCCACTAAAGAAAGCGGCCCAATCACAATTATTGGTCAATTTTAATTGAGTACAGCTCATTGTTTGTTTGTCGGGTTACTGGATTTTGCGGCCCAATCATATTCTTTGGATACTTGAGATTGTTGGACATTATCAACAGTTAAAACATTAAATCATTAACCGGCCCATTGATTTTTCTGGTATACAAGTCTCAGCCCACTAGTTTTTGAGGTCCTATTAGAATTGAGATAGGCTTTAAAGTTGTCGGCTAGTTGTTTTAATTGTTCATTTGCATGTGATTTGTTCTAGATTTTGTTGACCATTTGTGAATATAAGTGTTGAATTGAGTGTTTGAAAAGGACTGTTTTTTTTT
The DNA here is from genome assembly GCA_030545235.1 of Helianthus tuberosus. Taxonomy (NCBI): domain Eukaryota; kingdom Viridiplantae; phylum Streptophyta; class Magnoliopsida; order Asterales; family Asteraceae; genus Helianthus; species Helianthus tuberosus. The sequence continues at coordinate 194,630,649 of CM060442.1, read as the reverse complement.
TTAAACGGGTTTCCGAATCATGGATACTAATTTCTTTAATATGGATAGTGAAACAATTAATAGAATAAATGTATTAATGAAAGAGTTTGACTCGTTTTCAGGTTGTCCAGGAGAAAGTACAAAGAGTATCACTGAGAGGTATAGCCATCTTGTTCGATCAATGTCTGAGAAGCGTATTCAGAAAAGTCCAAATGAATGGGTTGAAAGATTGGCCAATGCCATACCTCAACAAGAGTGGGGTACATATCTTTTGGATTTAAAAAGAACTGGAGAATACTCTAGATTGACAATTTGTCAATTCATTAAGAAACTTGAAGAACAGATGGAGAGAAATGCTGAGAAGAAGAAAAGTCAAAGTGGAAAATCAATATTAAAGAAGAGCAAGAGTAAAGGTGTCCAAGTGGGAGAGGAACACACTGAAGAGATTTCAGTGATGAAGGATGAAAAGAAATCTGCTGATAAACAGATTCTTGAAATGAAGGAAAATTGTGAGAAGCTGAAATCTGAAAATGTTAAACTGTTAAGTGATTTGAACAGTTTGACATTGAAAAACAAGATTTTGAAAGAGAAGGAAAAGGAATTTGAAAATGAAAAATTAAAATTTGAAAAAGATTTTCAAAGTCAAATGAAGATTTTAGAAGATGAGAAATCTGCGATTTTTAAAAATAATCTTGAAAAACAGATTGAAATAAACTCTCATCTTCAGAAAATCATTCGACTTGAAAATGAAGCTGAAAAAGCTCGGATTAAAATCAAAGAGCTTGAAGAGAAATTGAAAGGTTTTGAGACTTCGTCATCAACACCAGATTATCCATGTTCAAAACCGATCAATTCCGTTCCAATAAGTGACTATGTCACAAACTTTGACAAAGTCAAGGTTGAAGATTGTGATGAGAAAACTGATGATGAAAATGAGGAGTTTTATTCAGCAGACGAGTTTGAGACAGAGTCTGATGCTGAAAATGAGAAAAAGAAAATATTTTTAAAATTAAAAGAAAAATTTCAAGAAACTGTTCTGCAATCGACTGAAAAGGGTGAATGCTCTACGCAAAAACCTTTGAAGAAGAAAGTGGAACAGAAACAAAAAGTAAAAAATTCAGAAAATGGTCAAAACAAAAATAAAAGCTCATCAGTTCAATCATCCAATCATTATAAAAAATCACAAAAATCTGAAAAACAAAACTCAAAAACAGTTGGTAATGAGTGGTGCAGGTTTGACCACAGTGCTTCAAAGCCAAATCAAGTTTTCAAGAGGAGTGATGATCACTACAAAGCCAGACAATGCTATGATCTGAATGTTTGGACTGAAAGTGGTGATTGGTACGATAACAGAGTGTGTTACAGATGCGGCTATCAAGGACACATTGCTGTTAACTGCCAGAGTTGGAGGTTTGAGTCGAGGAGATGCTTTAACTGCAACATCATTGGCCATATTGCTAGAGATTGCCCAATGAGATCAAAGGGAAGACCGAGGACTGAATCTCAGAAAATGGCAAAGAAACCAGTCAATGTCAAAGCAAAGCCCAAGGAACTGAAAGTTCAAGAACCTAAAGTTCAAGAACAGAAAGTTCTAAAACCGAAAGTGAAGCTTTCACAGGGGCAAAAAGACAGACTGAGGAAGAAGAGGAAGAAGGCGAGAGAGTATCTCGAAAGGATTTTGTCCTCGGATACAACTGGTAAAACAGATAAAAGTTCTGATAAATCGTCTTGCTCACCAAAGAACAACAAATCAAGCAAAACGAATTCATCAGATACAAATCTGAGGACAGAAAAGAGAGTAAAGAAAGAGAAGGCAGTTAATCAAGAGATTAACAAATCTGGTGATGAGTTTGTTTCTTTGGAAACAAAGGAGCTACATGTTGGCGATGAATTTGTTTCTCTGAAAACAAAGGAGCCACTTTCTGGCAATGAATCTGTTTCTTCGGAAACAAAGGAGCCACATGTCGGCAATGAATCTGGCTTATCAAAGTCAGACAAGCCACATTCAGGCAATGATTCTGGTATGGTAAAACCAGAAGAGCCGTGTGTTGAGGTAAAAAATGAGAATTCTGGTCTAACAATGGATGATGCAAATTTTCCACCATTGTTGAACAAGAATTCCAAAGCACCCAAGGACCGTCAGGCTTGGGTGAATCTGTTTAAATGAAAAACCTGACTTGCCGGAGTTCCCAGGTTGGTAAGCGTGGAACATGAATCGGCATATTTCTTGAGAAATTCACGAAAGTGATTTCGATTTAAAAGTGGTAAATCAGGGACATTAAGTTGTACTTGATTTTCTACAAGTGATGTTTGAGGATTGATTTTAAAAATGTTAGTTTTTACAAGTGATTGAAGAAAACAAGGTGATGAATGATCCCCAAATTTGAGAATTGACACACAAAACTTATTTTCCGGAAAAACCATTTTGATTAAAACAAACTTAAGTGTTTTGAAATCACTATGGGAAAATAGTTTGTTGTCAGGGGGAGTTCTGATTGTTCAAGCCAAGTGAATGGAGAATTGAAGTAATTCTCATCATGTTGTCATATTTCTTGTACAGTTCATTTTCAAATTTTCCCAGAAAATCAAAATTGAGACATATTTTGATTTTAGGGGGAGTAAAAATTTAAAAAAAAAATTAGAAAATTTGAAAATAATCGCTGATTGTCGAAAGACATAAACTGGTTAAGTTTGTGAACTTTCACAACTTTGCTAAAAAGTCGTTGTGATTGTGCATTTCATTTTGCAAAGATTTAAACTTGTTTTATTTCTTTATTTTGTTTAAGCATTTGACATCCTCTGCGTATACGTGAGTATCGACCTGGATGTTATTGCCTAAACGTTCTGCTTTATTTTCTTTGGTGTTTCGTTTAAGCTTTGGACCTCCTCTGCGTATACGGAAGTATCGACCTGGTGGTTAAAGCCTAAACAACTTCAACTTAGTTTTATTTTCTTATTTTGTTTAAACATTGGACTTTCTCTACGTATACGGAAGTATCGACCTGATTGTTAATGTTTAAACATTCTGCTTTGTTTTCGCACAAATCACAGTTGATAAAAGTTTAAAGGCACTGCTTGAGTTAGTGTATTGCATGATGAGGGGATATGCTGAGATCGTGGGGTCCATAAGAACTTAGTGCAAAATTAATATATCTTAACGTATCGGTAAGCATTTCGAAAGTTCTTAGATTGAGTTTATGTGGACAACAATATCGTCAATCGATGTGAATCGTTTAGAGCTTAAAATGTTAAAGCTTAACGGTGCTAGTGATTGGTCACAAAAACTGACATGATCCTCTTACACAAGCTCACAAAAATATTGTTTGTAAATATTTCTTTACTGCATTGCATTTCATTTCAAAAACCTAAAAAAAATTTTGGTGTGTTTTAGCATAAATTTTGAAAATACAAAAAGATTTTAGACAACTGATGTTGAAGAGCTGATTTTCGAAATTCCAAGTGCTGAACATGATGAACTGGTTTGGGAGTGTGTGTACTGATTTGAAAAATTTATTTTGAGAAAGTATGTTTGATTAGTTAATCAAGATCATTAACTTGAACTTGATGTAACTATTACTAGTAAGTTTTTCTTATTGATTTACGTAAAAACTTATGTTTTGGTGAGAAGTGTGCAGGATATGTGCTGAACAAGAGTTAAAGCCAGGATTTGATCTCAAGGTGATAGCTAATTCCAGACAGCGATCCCATCATGATGAGAGGGGGAGTCTGACGAGGTTAGAGCCAAAGAGAAGATCCTGGTATATGCTAAGAAAGAAAAGAGACTGATAAAGACTGAAGATGCGAAAACTCGACACTTAAGACTCGTCAACATCTGAGGGGGAGTCTGTTGGTGCATTCATCTGTCGTCTTCGTCTTATGTCGAGTCTCGAATACGTTGCGGTTCGGATCAAGCATGATGTCATTATTATTAATGATGACATCATACCCATGACATCACAAGTCTACATCATTCACACGGAACAAGTCAAAAATCACATGAAATAGAATTGAATGTATACTTAAAATAGGAATTTATGTTGTATTTACTTGAAAGTGTAGTAGAGGTGACCGCTTGAAATGTCTGACCGTTTGAAAGTGTATATGTATGTTCAAGCGGTCACACTCAGCCTATATATATGTGTCATATATGGTCATTTCAAACGGACATGTAGAAGATTAGAAAACCATACCGAGGTGCTGCCGGTTTGATTCTTGGATGTAATCAGTGTAACATCAATCAGAAACGTGGTTAAAGTGATATACTTCTATTTTCTACTCCGTTCTTTCTGATTCTAATCTGTTTGAGTGTTTCCACCACTCAAATAGTGTGTATTGACTCATATCGACTCATTCGGTCGGTCAAAATCGATCCTACAGTTTGTGATGTTGTTCTGTTTGTATTAGATTGTAAGAATGTTCTGTGTTAGTTGTAATCGGTCAGTACACATGTGTACGTTGTTGGAAATTAGGTTGATATTGTTGTTTAGTTCGTGATGTACACGTGTGTACATTCTGTTTTTTAATTAAGTAGAGTAAAATGTTTCGTCAAATACGATAAAGGGCTATGACACATGTGTACTGGTTATCCAAAATTATGTACCGGTTATATATCATTATGGTTTCGAAGTACACATGTGTATTGGTTACTCAAAATTTGTGTATTTTTTGGTTGCACGTGAATTTCAGGAGAATGTGTACACATGTGTATGGTGAATCATCCTAAGAGTGCTGAAATTGAGACTACGGAAATGGTAAGGCTGGATTTTGAATGTAAGACAGTCAACAATACTGTGGATTGCGGGGTGTTTGTAACGAGGCATATGGAAACCTGGTTCGGGTTAACAGCCGATAAGTGGGATAGTGGCTTCCCACTTGGGCATATGGCGAAGAAGGCGTGCTTGACACGTTTGAGGAAGAAGTACGCAATAAAACTACTAACTTCAAAGGTTAAAAACACCGTAGTCGGGAATTGGCTGAAGCATCCGAACATGAAAAGGTGATGGGTTGAATTTGTCATATGTATTTGAATAATAAACATGTGGTGATTGGCGTACTAGAAGCATTTGATGGTTTAGTAGTTGGTTTTTTTTACTAAAACATTGAATGGTTTTTTTGTTTGTAAAACTACTTGACAGGTTATTTGGGTACGTATTATGGGTTTTTTGCTACTAAATTAAATTAATCGTTTTGACAATAAGCAGAGGTTGTTTTATGTGTATGGTTGGGTTTTTTGCTACTAAATTAAATTAATCGTTTTGACAGGTTGTTTTTTGCTACTAAAGTAAGTGTAAATAGCCAGGTACACCTGTGTACGTACATAGTAGCAGATAAGTACACATGTGTACGGATTTTATTTTGTATGTGTATGGTTGTTTTATGTTTGTGAAACTGCTTGATATCACTGACTGTACGTATTATGGGTTTTGCCTGGTAAAATTTAATTAACCGCTTTCACAATAAGAAAATGAGTAGAGTTATAACGCAGTGAAGTTAGTGCACGTGAGTACTTATTATGTAAACAATACACATGTGTACGTTTAGTTAAAAATCCATATTTATAACTATGGTACAAAGTACTGATATTAAAAATCCATATTTACACATGTGTAACTTTACATTGGAACGAAGTGATGGTGAAGTGGAGTCTACAACATCAGGGTTACTTTCGTTATGTTTAGGTTTGTTCGCTTTCGCTCTCGAACATAAAACGTATCGCCGAACCGTAATTATCTCGTCGCCTGTTTTTTCTTTTTTTGAAGTACCCAAACGGGTTCCAAATCCTGCTAGCTGTGCGTACTGCTCGTACATTGCAATTGCTTGTTCAATAGTAGTAAATCTAGCTTTCACAAACGGTTTAAATCCGGTGGGGACAATCGGTGTCCAGTACCTAGTCCCATTTGGAGTTTCGTAAACGTTGCTAGCAACTGACTCTGCATGATTACATTACAAAAGAATCATTAAAAAAACAAGGACAACAATGCTGCGGGCCTTTGAAGGTTCATTACCTAAGATTATGCTATTTACATGTAACTACCGTGTATTGTACACATGTGTACTATCGTGTAAGAGTGTATAGAACACAGCAGTACACATGTGTACGACGGAGCTGAATATTATACAAAATAAAATAGATGATTGGAACCTCCGGTTCAACCAAAAAAAGAGTAAAGTAAAATTAAAATATTGCTGAAACGGCCAAAAACAATGACAAATCTTAAATGTTCGCTAAAATTAACGGCCATACGATTACACTACCTGGACGATCCATTGTTGTAACGAAGACATTAGCGCCGGAATACAATTGCAATTCGCTGGAATATTGTCCAACTTATCTCTCGATGACCAGTGGTTGACGGCGACGGCTGACGTTGACGGCAACAATATCAATATGTCCGGCGACTGCAGCAATATCAAGATGTCCGGCGACGGCAAAAATATCAATATGACGGAGACTACACAACGAATTAGCTGCAGCGATACACTTGACTTGCTCAGCAACAAACAATATGTCCAGCGAGATGTGACGTGATGAACGACGGCAACGATACACTCGACTTTCTGCAATTGATAGGTTGATGATCGGAGTGACGTGATGAATAAGGGAACGTGATGAACCTGCGATTTCAATGTTTTTGAAATAGAAAACTTGATCATACGTGAATTGTGGATTGAATATCAACAAAATATGGATATTTGTTGAAAAGATTATGAGAGATAATGTTGATAAATAAAAAATATGTTATGATTTTGAATTAAAAATCATTTTTAGTAACTGATATGAAATTAAAAAGAAAATAATTTAAATTCAAAATTTAAAGAAAGTTACAATCTTACCTTTGTCAAATGTATATTAAATCAATGGTTCAGATCAGTTCACGCAGTTCACTCTTGGGATTTTGTTCACGTTTGAACCTAATCCTATACATATATATATATATATATATATAGGGGAGGGTTATCTTAAGAACACTAAATATTGCGAGAACCGTGAGAACGAATGAAAAAACCAATCAAAACCGAATTTTTTTAATACAAACTTCATTGTAATTAAAATACAACATCAAAAAAGAATTTACAACATCAAATAATTCATTTCTCCTCTCAAAATCACTATTACTAGATTTTTTACGCATGTGTAAATATAACAAACTTACACATGTGTAAATTTTCTTTATTTACGAATTCACGCAAATTTAAACGTGTAAATTTAATTTCTAACATTGTATTTTGAATTGTTTTTGACCTAGTTCTTGTGGTTTTTTCATTTGTTCTCACGGTTCTCGCGATATTTAGTGTTCTCATTTAAACCATCCCATATATACATATATATATATATATATATATATATATATATATATATATATATAGTGGATGGTTCAAATGAGAAGAAATTCTTTGTAAGAAGAAAAAAAAAAGAAATTTCAACCAATAGGAATGCTTCATTAGACTTTATTTAATATTTGTACTTAATGTAACTATAAGGGTATATTAGTAAACTTACATACATCATTAATTGGTAGTTTCATCTTTAATAACTAACTATATTAAATTTGTAACTTATTTTTAAGATATATATTTTTCACAAAAAATAAAAATAAAAATTCATTTAAAGTGTAGGATAAATACGAGGCGTGTAGGATAAATTACGAGTTGTGTAGGATAAATTTCAATATGTGTAGGATAAATTTCGAAATGTGTAGGATAACTTTTGATGTGTGTAGGCAAATATATTTAGTGTGGAGGATTATAGTCTTAATGACTAATTAATTAGTCAAACATAATAATAAATGAGATGAGAAAAAAACTATTTAATGTTTTACAATTATACCCTTTTATTCTTTTTCTTCTCAATAAATTTTTCTTCTCAAATGAACCTTCCCTATATATATATATAGGGTTGGGTTAACGTACAAATGTCCTTATCGTACATTACGTACGCTACAATCTCAGCCGTCAGATCATCTTCCGGCATTGAAATCGCATGTTGTTTTTTTGTAACAATTTCGCATGTTAAAAACCATTCATTTGGTCATAGACCCATTCAATTTGCCTAGGATGAATTTATTGGTACATCTGATATAGAGTTTTATTGATAAATGAAGTCTTAGAAGGATTTATATGAACAAGCTGTTATTCCGATTGTAAATGAAGTCGATCTTAGAAGGATTCAATTGCACCATTTTTGATCATGGACAAACAGGAACGGGAAAAACATACACATTGACTTTATTAAATAAACAATCAAGGTTATCATTTTTCTGCAAGTTGTTTACAATTTCACATTTCTTGTTAACAAAACGAACAACTTCAGTGCATCGAGAAGTTCTGTGATACTTTTATCAGCATGAATGATAAGGTATTTGCTTGATTTGTGTCACTACTCATATAACGCGTGTCCACAAATTAGTAAATATCTGATCGTTTATATAATTTTATCATACTGGTTATCACTGAATTAAAGAAAAAAGTATCTGCATCAACGTGTTTGTATATTTCTCATATTGAAGGCATGGAAAATGTTGTACGTTTGCACAAAGCAAGCACTAATGGAAGTTTAAAGGATATTTTAGATCAATCTTCTTTTAATGCTCGTTGTGTTGAAAAAGTAAGTTTAAATAGTTGCTTAGTATTTTAATACATACTAGTGGGAAACCCGCGCGTTGCTGCAGATGCGCCAATACGGAGTGAGAACATAATTCAAGCGATAAAATGTTAGTTAAACGATAGCATGCTACTCACCAAGCTTGTACAGTGCAAGTCAGAGCAGCAGTATAGTACAAGTCAGAGCAGTAGGGGAAAAAACCTTTGAAACAACTCAACAAGATTTCAAAACTCTCCATATGTATATTATAGGAGGAAAAAATGTACAACTTAATCACTCGTTAATTAAAAAAAACACAGCCTATAATCCTTTGGTAAATAAGTACTTAAACTATGTTTATATCATGAAAAGTTACATTAAACCAAAATTTAACCCGAATTCAACCCGCTTCACGGATGCAATTACTGGGCAAAAGATACCTGTATTCATCTGCATTGTTTAATAGATATGATGGAAGATGGACTGCTGAATAAGAATGAGAAATTGGACCCATTTTCGCTATGATATCCTTAAATGTGTACTCTTCGGGAAGCATATCGTACAAGTCATCACCGTTGCATATTACATTCTGAATCATTTTCGGGTCAAGAAAGTGTGAGAACCTGATTCGATTCGTGTGGCTGTAAGCTTTCATCTTGAATACAAAATAGCTTTCATCTTAAATACAAAATCTGTAATTTTTCAGAAACAGAAGCTGCAATGCCACCCTGACTCTGCTAATAGATAATCTGTTTGCCGGTAATGAGCGTATCGTGTTTTACCCTTTTGGTACTGATGTATTGAAGCCCTCCAACTGCTGTGATCAACATTGAACTCAAAAGAGTGCAAATAATTATTCAAATTTAGATGAAATATTGGAAATTTGTTACTTTCCAACTTCAGAAATGAAAAAGACTTCAACTTTTTGAGCAAGTCCGGGTCAGGACTGGTCCGGGTCAGAACGGGTTTCGAGTCGGGTCGGGTCCTTTTCCAAAAAAGCTGAAACCGACCAAAACGAAATAAAAAAAATAAAAAAATCGAATGAAAAAAGAAACCAAAACAAAACAAAAAATCTCAACCTAACCCAAAATAACCGACCCCAACAAAAAAAAAAAAAAAAAAAAAAACGAACTGAAACCCGTCTAGTGCTAAAATCCGTCCCGACTTGAACCTCGTCCCGTGCGAAAAGTCATGTCGGCCCGAAACTCGTGCCGACCTGAAATCCGATTCAAACCAACTACGTTCCGTTCCGATCCGAAACCCGTCCCGGCCGCCCGAAACTCGATCCGAACCGAACCCGTTCCGATCCGAAACTTGTCCCGTTTCTTTAAGACACCAACCCACATTGATCTATTTCTTTGAATTTGTCGACCCGTTTTGGCCCGAAAATATATGAGATGGAATTTTAATTGACCATTTTGACCCATTGAGTGAAAAAATTGACCCATTTTGGTTCCAAATGCTTTAGTAGTTACCACTTTATATATAGCATAAAAAAGCGGTTACAGTTATAACAGAATTTTCTGATTTTATAAAACATAGCCGACTTGATAGTTACCGCCGTCTTGAACTTTAGATTCAATCAGGTTATACACCTGCAACCTGAAAGCAAACAAGCCTAACATGAAAAAAATACACAATTATGCATGTATATAATGATACAATATCACATATTAATATATTAATTATGCATGTATGTAATGATACAATGTCACAAAAAACAAACAGTCGTATGCATGTATATAATGATACAATATCACATATTAATATATTAATTTGTTGGTCGAGTGTGCGATTATACCTTTCCTCGCGGTTGTTACATAACCGAATCGCATTGTACCACTCGGCAAGCGAACTAACTATTTTGACTTCTGCTGAGCACTCTTTGACCAAGACCTTGAGAGTATGCATACTCATAGTAGTATCACATCTAATTTCATATTCGATCATTAAATTTACACTATTACTCATTTCCATAGGGTATAAAATCGTATACCTGTTTACGACCGGTTATTACATTAAATAACAAAACTTATTCTATAAAAGAAATGCTATAACTTGTAAACATCAAACCTGTTGTATAAACTGCAATGCTTCAGTTTTTTTCCTTCTGCGTTATGGCAGTATATGCAATTCTTGAAACATCCAACTCGGCAATCTTACGAAGTTGAAATGTGCTTGACGATGTGTAGCTCACACCATCTACAGAAACAATGGATCTGAACCTTGGATTACAGTCAGATCCTTCATTTTGTGTTTGATATACCGGGGGTGGTTTCCTCAACTTTTGGACATGTTGATGGAGAAGACACCTGTATCCCTTTGGACCTAAAAAAATTATAATAAGCACGACATCACGTCTCTTGTAAATACAAAGTATCCACAAGCATGAACAGAGATATTAACAACACGTTGCAAATATAGAAGCAGCAACAAGCGTGACCAACTTACTTTAATTGTGATTTTCACCACCTAGACCACAAATTACATCAGATAAATCAATATGGAAGCAGTAGCCACAGTAAGAAACATATATTCATTTTTCAGAGCCCCTCAACCCTACTTCTTTTATAATACCATACCCCATGGCAGGCAGTGCCACAAGTGTATAGGGGTGTTCAAAAAGCTTGCTCGAAATAAGCTCATTTTGTTTTTGAGCCAAGGCAGCTCAACTCGATGGCTCGACTCATGGCTCGTATGTATGTGTGTGTGTATATATTTTAGAAATGTGTGTTAATTTTTTCATTTTTTTATGCTATTAATATATTTGAAAAAAAATTAATGAGCCGACTCAATTGGGCTCGACCTCATTCGAAGTTTTTACAAGCCGACCTCAAGTTCGACTTTTCAGCTCGAAAATAAATGAGGCGAGCCAAGTTGAGACGGAACGTTTAAGTTCAAGCTCGAGCCCAGCCTGGCTCAGCTCGATTACAACCCAACAAGTGTATCAGTTTCAAGATAAGTTCATATCATGTAGCGACCGGTAAGTCAACTCAAAAGGTCAAATGAAAACTTACATAAAAGCCAAAATATAGCCTTAAACCTCCCAATAAATTGTAATTCCATTCACCTTAATAACATACATACACACACACAAAAATGTGGATACTCCTGTAGCATAATTAATACACTACACACATTCTGATTAATTAGGGCTAAAAGAAATCACAAATTAAAAATTAAAAATTAAACTCGCAAATCTTACCTTTTTTTAGCCCTCATATTAAACCCCAAGCTATGTTATTAATTCACATGTTCATCAAAATTAGAATATAAAGATTCATTACACAGACAAATCACATAACAATAACGTACAAACTATAAAATTAACTTTCAAAAACCCATGTGATTTGTACATCCTCCCTGCGTATTAGAAATTACTCAACAATTACAATAAATAAATAGATTGATAATAATAATAATGAAACAGAAGCACAGAACCCTACCTAATGGACCATATTCTCTGCCTTGAATTCTTGTCTAGTGACGGATAATCACCGAAATATACAGCTTTCACCGAAGAAGTCCGAACGGTTTTCTGATTGCTTCTCAATTTACTAACATTCCTGCAAAAAATAATGCTCACACAATTAAAATCTCACACCCGTGTTAGATAAATGAATTTCCCAACTGAACCTTTTGGGAAAATTTTACAGGGTTGTAATTCGACCGACTTTGTTATATGGAACATAATGTTGAGCCGTCGAGAAGACGCAGATAAAAAACGACGCAAAGGTCATGAGGAAATTATAAACCAAGAATCGATTAGGGGTATCAACTCGTTAAACTTGATAGATTTGATTCTTACCAGATGCTTTTCTTATGCTAGGGTTTCAAGGAATATGAAGGGGCATTGAGTATTAGGAGGGGACCACTGCACCGCCCAAGCCCAAGTCGAATCAATTAGAATGATAAAGAGAAGTAGGGTAGCCGATCGAACAATAATCAAATTCACTTGCTCAAATCGCCCCTCCCAATCGAATCACTTCTTTCTTGCTGTTGCTACTGCTGGCCATTTTTGTTTTTGGATATACCTATGGCGATTGAAATACGAAGTTTGTGGAATTTCAAGCTGTTGTTCTTCTTTCAATCATGAAGTTTTGTCTATTGTTGCTAGAGAGAAGGGTTTCAAGTGCAGCAGTTGAGATATCGATTGGGTTAAATTGAATGGGGGCGACGATTGAAGTCAACTGAAACCGAAGCATTCATGTGAAGACTGAAATCCCTTAATTACCCCTCTAGTGTCTTAAAATTTTGTATTCTTTACAATTTTACCCTCACAAAACATGCATTAATTAATTGTACATATTGCATAAAATGATGGACGCCATGTAAAATTACATGTGTGTACATCACTTCTCCTTTTTATAATAGTATAGATAATTTGTTTCTAATATTATTCTTTATCTAACTTAAACTATATATATATTTTTTATATTAGCTATTGGCTGTAGAAGCTGCAAAAGGATATTTGATGAGCTTCATGGCACTTTATCTACTCAGCAAGGAGAGATTACGGTTTTTGCTAGAGAGCTTCGAAAGGTTTGCATTTTTTTTTTGTTTACATGAGAACTTATATGACATTTTTTAGTTTTTTTTGACGTCTTTCTTTTTTGCTTACATGAGATCTTTCATTTTTTGGTTTATGTTAAATGAAATCTTGTCTTTTTTGTTTGCAGAGGTTTAATGATAGCATCCACCATACGACAAATATATCTGAGTTTACTAAGGGTGGAGGGTATAGTCAATCACCCTAGGGTGTTTGAGTGAAATAATACCCAATAATATTATGCCATGTCAACTCCCCATTCCACTCCCCATTTTGCACTCAATCAGGGGGTATAGTCAATCACCCTAGGGTGTTTGAGTAGGTTAAAAAATAAAAAAATTGTAATTGGTTAAAAGGGGTTGGGACCCACCATTTTCTCAATCACTCTCTCTCACCCATTTTCGGTAAACACTCGCCAAAATACCCACCCTCTCTCCTCCTCACCGAACACCCACAAACACACGGTATAGTCACCGAATCGGTGATCTCCATTCACCGAAGAGTTTACCGCTACTATACCCCTCACCCTTAACGGTGTATTTGATAAGCTGATGGAAGAATCCAAAGAGATCGAAAATCATGCTAATCAAGTTGACGAGATCCAGACGAAGAATATCAACGAATTTAAGAAGGCATTTGAGGTACATATCAAACCTTATAAAATAAAAAAATATAGAAATAACAACGAATATTAACTTTTTAAATAATAAATTCTTTCAGGAGCAATCAAGATCTGATGCAGAGAAGCTTATTGCTGATGTCACAAGTTTATTCTCAAGCATTTGAGTCGGCAAAGAGAGACGGTGGATGCACGTTTAGCTGGTATAAGAGAAACTTGATTAAAAAGGTGACTCTACACGTCAAAACATTGACTATTGTTGGAGACCTTTTTACTTAATGTGATGGCATAGCAACTTGAAACGCGCCACAAAACGTGCGTCAAAAAACATAACTACTCGTAGCAACGCGCGAGCATTTTCTTAACAACCTTTTTAGTGGCGTTTTTAACTATTTTTTTATAACTATTTTTGTATCGGGGTTTAATTCGATGATATGCACATTCAACTTCTAATACTCACAGGTGGGTCTAAAAGTGGGTTCATTGTATGTTTGTCACATGTGGGTTTAATTCGATGATATTCTCATGTCTAAAAGTTATGTGACACACATCTTTTTGTTTGTCACTTTTTCTTGACTTTGGCGGGTGGAAAAAGGTGTTTAGTTCAAGCGCACCCGCAGCAACGCGCGGGCGTTCCCACTATATAAAATGAAAAACTCATCTCTCTGTAATCAATTAAATGTAGAAATGGCTAGTCTCATTAAATGTTAGTGTCCATGACTCGTTCACCCCTCCCCCCTCTATACTTTCTCTGCAACCAGTCACCACCACCACCTCACCAACCACCACCACCCAACCGATCAGCACCGCCTGCCGACCACCCCATCACCACCTCCTCCCCTTCGCCGGTATGAGATTTGAGTTCTCCCCAAAACAACCAGATCTGAAAAGGGGATTTCTCCCCAAACAACTAGATCTGAAAATCGATTTCTCCTAAAGCCCTGGGTGGTCTGATATTGTCGCTGGTTCACCTTCTTTGGCCACTGCAACTGAATCCGGAATCCGGCGGTACCACCGGAAGAAATCACCGGTTCTTACTTTGTTAAAAGAGACTTCAAGGCAGTTGTTTTAAGAAGACAAAATTGACTCTGTGACAACTTGAGATTTCAAGTCCTTTCTTTTACGTATTACTTGTTCTACAATTCAGTTGTTGATACTGTAACTTGTGTATGTTATTAGAATGGTAAATGTTAATGCATTGTTATGTTTGAATGACTGGTGTATTGTCACGTTTGACTGTTACATGAAACTGTGAATGTTGTTTATTGTGTAAGGTTTAGACATAGTAGAATACCACAAACTTGATTAACACTTGGCACCCAAAATCTTACTCGACGAAAGATAGGGCTTGACGAAGGAGTCTTTCGTCACCAACACCCTTGACGAAACATGGTCTTTCGTCAAGAGGTTTTTCGACAAAAGGGCTTCGGCCTAGTTCTCCTTCTCGGCCCAACCCACGAATAAGTGTATACATTCTTTTACGCATCATTTGCAAACCCTAGTGCTGTGCTCCCTTCCTTTCTACTCGATGGCAGCCTTGTTCCCCCTTGAAGCTCTTGTTGGATGGCAGCCTCTCTAGTATCCTCGACCTCTCTAGCACTCTCACTCGTCCTTCACACTCATTCGGTTAGTCATGATTTTAATTGTTAGATGGCTGTGTTGTAGTGTCGATGTCATATATGATTTTTGATGATGAGATTAATATGCACGATTTGATAACCTGAGTAGATGTTAGGAGCAATGTGTTGTAACTGATGTTATGTGATAATCATGGTTTCGATAATGGCTATTAGGGTAAACGGATGGCATGAGATTAAAATTGAGTATGCAATGTGTTAACCTTCAATCCAGGACCTGATATATGCTAGAGTTGTTGTGATTTGCTATGGCAGTGAAGCTTAGAAATTGTTTATAAGAAACTTGGATATGAATGTTAGTCATGGGTTAACTGAATGATGGTTGCATGTTAATAAGGGGCTGAATAATCTGGTGTAACTTAATAACTAAACCTGATGATTCGATGATAGAATAGGTTGTTGTTTATGGTTAGAAGTTGATTAGGGTTCATAAGAATCATTGAATAACCTCATGATTTGATCGAATAAATGCATAAACGGAAACTGTTGGAGTGAGTAAATGGATTCCCTTAATTCATGGTAAATTGTAATCGATTGGATCTGTAACTGTTTCATCAACTGATGAGGGCGGCGAAACTTAGTGGTGTTTCGTCATAAGTGACCTCGACGAAACTTAGTGGTGTTTCGTCATAAGTGACCTCGACGAAACTAGTGGTGTTTCGTCATAAGTTATCTCGACGAAACATGGTGGTGTTTCGTCGCCTGGGTCCTTCGTCGTGCAAGTAGACAGTACACAGTTTAAGGTGTATATGAGGATGAATACTTGTGTTTACAAATACTAGTTGTTGCATGATAATAATATTGTTAAGAATGAGAAACCTGACTTGTTTGGTGTGGGTAGAACATGCATCTATTATATATTGATTTGTGACATTCACATGTGATGTGGACGTGAATGAGAATCGGGTACTTGATACATGCTATGGTGATCTTTGCAGTGAAAGCAATCTGTGTAATAATATGTGATTTACTGTGTGCAAATATGAGACGTGAATGATTGTGTAACTGATATTGTTTGGTAACCACGGTAGGGTTTGGTTGACTAACTTGGAACGGGTAATGTAACGTAACATACCGAGCAATCTAAGGTGAGTTCACTGCTCTTTTTCCAAGCATGCGTCCCGGGGAGGGACATCTGGTAATCATTCCGGGGAGGAATGTCGGTTTATTGGGATGTTGGTTATTATACTCATTTCTATCATTAAGTCCCATCATATACCGATTGGTTGCCGGGGAGGCAACGAGGTTATTAGTTAATAGCGCTATTAGGTTTGGCACCCTCACACCGTACCGGGGAGGACGGTTGTGAACTAATTACCTTAACCACTTGACCAATGTATGATAGAGCATTGGGGTTTGGGCAAATAATCTGGAGCCATCTGCGGTAATCGAGTTAATAACAACATCAAATCTCTGAAATGTTTTACACTTAAATCTGGTAACTAAATCGTGTTAACAAACTTTGAACTCACCAGCGTCGTCTGACACACTTGTCTGCATGCTTGCAGGTCGATAGGTTTATATCATTGGGACTTGCTATCTGAGATGCTGGAGTGGTCATGGGTCGAGTTACATGAAATCGCAAGACAAGTCTAATGGTTTTGTACATGTGGTTTATGAAACACTTAACAAATGGTTTATGCTTCCGCTGTATACGATGAATTATACTTACCGTTTTGTAACACTTTATGTTAATGAATAAAAGTTTTTATTTAATATAGTTATGAGTTCAATGTGATTGGTGGCTAGATCCTTGTACGTCACACGTCCTGCGGTGTTTCCGCAAGTGGTATTTTGGGGGTGTGACAGACTCTTTTAAGCCTGTTTTTTTCTAAATAACTTACAAATACTCACAGATGCGTGGTTATAAAATTAATGGAGTGATATTTCAACCCGGATCCAAACCCATCTTGAATAAACCTAATCAAAGGTAGGTGATGACGGTTTTTTCAGTGTCGGTGCGGCTGGCAGAGGTAGAGTCTTGAACCGGTTTTGCCGGTTTTTTCAGTGTTGGTGCGGCCGACGGAGGAGGTAGGTGATGACGACTGGATTGGAGTTGCGGTGGTGACGGTTGGATTTGGGGTTGTGGTTGCAGTCGGTTGGATTTGGGGTTGTGGTTGCAGTCGGACTTGTTACGGATGGAGGTGGTGGTGGTGGTAGTGGTAGTGGTGTTTGATAGTGCTAGTGATGACTGGTGATTGTTACAAAAAGGGAGAAAGGGATACATAGTGAGAGTAAGAGGAGGGTGATGAAGGTAGGAATGTTTTTATTGATTATAATTAAAAACAATTAAATTCTTTTTGTAAAGTTACTAAAACACCCTTCTCATTATATGTATAATTACCAAATTGCCCTTATTTGTAACAAACATTTTGGATGGCGTTAGGGGCGGGGAGCAAAATGGTGATAAACTTCATGGAACAGGGAGTACACTGGCTATTTTTAAAGGTTTGTAGCAAAACCATTAAAGTGACCAAATCGCAGGGAATAAAACGGAAGTTTACTCTATATTCTATTTATGATAATGTTATATGAAGATTTATTCTTAGTTGGGCCCAAATGAACCTTCTTGACGACATCTGCACCCAATGTTTTTGTTTTTGTTTTTTTTTTAATTTTGTTTCAAGATAATAAATGGGTTTTGTCATATGCATCATATCGGTGATTTTAATGTTATCAATACCAATATAGTATAATAGGATTTACTTAACATTGAATGAGAAATCATAATTATATATTGTCAACGAGGGTTGATGAATAGTAACTTTATTTTTATGATAATATGTAGCTTTTTTATTATTTAATATATTATAATAGTTTATTATTATATTTACTTTTAATTACAAATTTTATTTTTTTAAACATATATTTCCTTTACCATTTTTAATAATTTTTTTTCTTTTAAAACATATATTAATTTATCGACTAATTTGATAATTCTTTAATAATTTACGTTATAACTTTTTCTAAAAACGTAAGTACGTAGTTGTATTTAATTTTTTCCTTGACATTCTGTTATAAGTAATGTTAAAAACGAAGTTGTACTCAAAATAAAGTATTTATTTGGTATCATAAAATGGTACGATGATAAACTAAATCGTTATAATGATCTAGCTTTCTAAACAACATGCTTTATTTTCAAATCACGTTTGTTTTACATTATCATTTACTCGATTTCGTCGCAACGCGCGATATAAAAAAACTTGTAAATATTGCTACGCATTAGGAGATCAGGAGATGTGAAGTGCATGCTCATTTAAATCCTTTTTAATGACCTTAGGCACTAAAGAACCCCCAAGGTTTACCCGATTGGGGGGGGGGGGGGGTTTCAAAGCGGCATTGTCCAATAGGGCACTAACCGGTGGGTCCAAGGGCCAATGCCGCTAGCGGAAGTCTTGCTAAACATTAATTTGTCTTCAAGAAGCTTCATTGGAAAATGCTTCGGATTTGTGAACTGTTAGAAAAGTGCATGAAAATTGATCTTTGGTGGGTGACTAAGATTAGTGCTAATTGGATCATCACCGGCAAAGAAGATCAATATTAAAGTTGTAACGAGCAGTGCCAATATATTGGTCAGCAGTAAGTTACAAACTAAGATCTGTACTAATGAAAGCTCATTACTAACAATGTTCATATACTAACTTTGCGCACTAGTAGTGTTACTAATCATGAGCAGTGGTAACCCTTGATAAGTACACAAAGTAGTAATAACCGCTATCTATTTCACTCTTTTTGAATAGTTGCAACGTTTCACCCAATCATTGTGATGGTGTACCTATATAACTGAAATCATCTGGTCTTTTTCAACATATTTATTAACACTTCATCATCAGAGAAAAGAACATCCCGTTCTTGCATAACTCTTTCTAACTTATTCAATTGTTGATTTTATGTACCCACAAAATACTTTAATAAAAAAGTGGACTCTTATATAACTCAAAAAAGCTATCCACGAATTTGAAGAAAGATACCTACACATCTTTGGGTTTCAAAGGATGTGCATTCATTAGGAAATTAAGATGTTTGAAATACAATGAGTCCAGTGGCATGTACTTTTCCTCATTTACATATAGGAGAGATGTTTGAAATACAATGTCTCCTATAGAATGTGTTCACTCATTTACATAGGCTGGAGATATTTGGACACCCTTTGCGCCTATTTTCACACTTTTTGTGCTCTAGACGCCTCGTATAGGCCTATACGAGGCGTCTAAGCACTGAATTCAAGGGGGTCTCAGAGGGTGTCAGACACAAAGTTTAAGGAACCCTATACGAAGGGTACAGACCTATACGAGGCGTCTAGACTTGGGTTTTTTTTTGGCTGAAATGAGGGGTGTTTTGGTGGGTTTTGGTATGGTTTTTTGGATAGTTTTTGAAAATGTGTTTTGTGGTTGAAATTTTTTTTGGTTTTAAAAAAAGTTTTGTTTTTTAAAAATCAACTATTTTAAAAATCGGCTCTTTAAATATATTATATCGATTAAATATTATAATGTTTTTAACATTTTACTTTTTTAAATATTATTCTTCCGATTAAATTTTTATCTCGTTCAAATATTGTTTCCGTATTATATTCAGGGGATATATTGTTTCCGTATTACATTCAAAACATATTTTGTTTCCGTATTATCTCAATTTAAGACAACAATCATTAGGTAACCGAATAACTGAAAACAAACATAAATATGACATATATAAGATAACTTTGTACATCCATAACAAAAATATATAAGATAAGTTTGTACATCCATAATAAAAATAAAAACAACAACAGGTCTATGCATCCAAATCCGAATCCGAATCTGGACCTGGCTGATGCGGCTGCTGCTGCTGATGTGGTGCTCGAGCCGGTGGAAGCGGTATCGGGGGCCATCCCTCTCTCTCTCGTCTATCCTGCTCGCACCGTACCAGCCAACCTACTAAATCGTTGAGCCTGTCAAGCTCGGCTCGTACATCCGGATGTAGCGCAGCTCCTGGGGCATGACCTGGAATAGCGTGACGTGGAAACTGAGGCGCCCCGGCAGGTGGCGGTGGCTGTGGCACCGCTGCACCGTCTACATCATCCGGAGGCTCCTCCACGGGCACTACATCAGCAGGATCTGCAGGAGGATAAACAGGCTCGAAATGCTCTGGTAGGGCCTCC
This sequence comes from Helianthus tuberosus, assembly GCA_030545235.1. Classification (NCBI taxonomy): domain Eukaryota; kingdom Viridiplantae; phylum Streptophyta; class Magnoliopsida; order Asterales; family Asteraceae; genus Helianthus; species Helianthus tuberosus. The sequence continues at coordinate 194,610,144 of CM060442.1, read as the reverse complement.
TCTGTCCATATGCCCCCGTCGCTGTTTTTAAACCGCGGGCCAACTGGGAACCTCTTGATTACCCTCATCCCCCACAACGACTGCATGCCCATCCACGTCGGCATGACTGGAGGCGTCCGTAGATGTGGGTCTTCGTGCAGTACGAGGCCAAATGAACGGGCAATGACGGTCACGTACGCCCCGCCATACAAAAATCCGCGCTCCTGCCGGTGATGGGTGGAGGCGTAGTACTGGGCTAGACCGTGTGCTAGCGCGCACGACATCCTATACAACAAACAATAAAGGAAAAAAAGATCTGTGGTCGTACACCACTCACGGCTGTAGTCGCGCGCTGAAATAGAAGTAGCGAGCAAATGGTGCAGATACCTGCAGATAGTGTTAGCGAAATACAGAAACAGAGATTAATAAACAATGCACATAATCACAATAATTGTCGTAATAAACGTACGTACCTATACAGTGGGTCCATAACAAACGACACCCTCCCCTTCGACTTATCGTGCTCCCAATGATTTGCCCCCGCAATCACCTGCCAAAACCCTACAAGAGTGGGTTTGTCAACCACCACTAGCCCCGCTGTGTAAACCTCAGTCTCGATCTCCCCCTGCATGTATAAACCAGAACGCACCGCAAAATCTGCTAGCGTCATCGTACGCAAAACGCCAGTGAGCCTGAAAGAAATCTCAGGCGGAGGGGGAGCATCTGGGTACGGAAGCGGCACTGGGACCCCAGGAGGGTGAAATGTGAATGACGAAAGGAACTCGACCAGCAGCTCCCTGTAGGTCGGCGTGTGCGCCAAATCAAAAAGATGATGCCACGGCGAATCGAGAGGTATAAACCGACGCACTCAAGCTGTCTCAGTAAGCTGGTCCATCGCATCCCAGTCGATCGATGCATGCGATCCAATGTGCATCCTCCTAAGCTTCTGGCAATGGCGGACGCCATTGCCAGAAGCAGGTAAAACGGGCAACCGGTTTTTTTGCTTCCGGCTTTTCTAAGTGTTGCTGTAGTCTGGTGCTCACCACCACGATCACATTCAAGCCATACCCTCCCGGTTCTTCCCCCGGTTTTCTTTGATCGACGGGTGACAATAACGAAACCATCCGCGTTTGCTATTTCTTGTATCTGATTCTTTAGTTCATCTAAAGAGTTGAAAACTTGTAACATCGACAATAATAATAAATAATTTTAATAAATAAATAAATAATAAATAATAATAATAATAATATTAATAATAATAGTAATAAATAATAATAATAATAATAAATAAATAATAAATATTAATAATAATAACAATAATAATACTAATAATAATAATAATAATAATAAATAAATAAATAAATAAACAATAAATAATAAAAAAAATTAAATAATAATAAAAAAATAGTAATTAATACCTGCGTTTTTAAGTACGGACTGTCTTGGATGGGAGGTGTCTCACCACCATATCTACCATATCCACCATATCAACCGTCTCCTCCGTATCCACCGTCTCCTCCGTATCCACCGTCTCCTCCGTATCCACCGTATCCACCGTATCCACCGTCTCCTCCGTATCCACCGTATCCACCGTATCCACCGTCTCCTCCGTATCCACCGTCTCCTCCGTAAGAATATTTACACTCGTATCTATAATCCGGATACCCTTGTTGCGTCGGATAACTTGGTTGACCAGCATGGTATGAGTCATCTACAGGGGCTGTTTCATCAACAGGGGGATGCTTGTTCAAATCTAGAAACGGTCTATTTTGTTCTCCTTGTATACTAGACACAACCTCCTCTTGCTCATTAGAATCGGGAACGCAAGACTCCTCCAAAATAAAGAACCGTATCATCATTAGTAAATAATAAACTAAAACAACAACTAATTAAAACATTTAAGCTAATAACTGTTACCGGATCGCTTTGGGGCACCCAGTTGTCGCTAGAATACTGCCCGAAGACATAGTTGCCGTCCCAGTATGATGACATTTCAACACTTCGGGATGATAAGAACACAAATGCAAAGCAGAATGAAAGAAGAAGAAGAAGAAGCAGAATGAAATGTTGAATGCTCGGGGGTGGGCAAAGCATACACTGTATGTTGCACTTTATGTGAGACATAGACGCCTCGTATAGCTCTAGACACCCCGTATAGCTTTAAGTCACATGTCAGTCATGTAGTCAAATCAGTCTCTAAGACGCCTCGTATAGGCCTATACGAGGCGTCTTATGCCCCTCGTATCCCTTCCTCGTACAGGCCTAGACTCCCCGTCTGAAGTGACTGTTGTGACTGATGTAACTGGTGCAGAAGCTGGTCGGAAAAGTAAACCTATACGCCTCGTATAGCTCTATACGAGGCGTCTTGGAGGGTGTGGAAATAGGTAATGAGGTGTGTAAATATGTAGACCCTTTACATATAGAGTCGCATGCGCCATATAATATATGTCGTTTAGGCATGTCAGTTTTTGGTCAAACCATAAACATATTTAGTTAAATGGGTCGATTTCGGGTCAACCTGGCGGGTTCAAAGGTTGACCGGGTTTTTTTTTCTAAGTCATATTAAATCTTAAATATTGGTTGAGCATTTTACATCAAAACTTAGAAGTATAAATAGAAATGGGCATCATGTTAGGTAGTTTAAACGAAACTTTGTAGTCATAATTTGGTGTAAGTCTGTCATTATAGAATAGTAATGTTAACACATATAGAGTTAAAAGATTCTAGGCCAAAAAGGTCGTATTTGTGTCGACGCACAAATACGAGCTGTGTTTGAGTTTGTGTCTTAGATGATTTTCTTATATTATGTTTATCTTTATATACAGTTTCTAGTTTGTATAATTATATCAACTATTTGGATCCATCATCCCGTAAAGACAGCCCCTAACACCCTGATATCACGAAGTTTATTTTAATGATCATGAACTGAATACAAAGAGAATTTGGCTCTTTACTTGCTGAAGGGACGTTTTTAGTTTTCTTGATCTTCACAATAAAAAATCCTGTCATGTTCTACCACGCCTTATCTATTTCTATTAATATATATTATCTATTTATGTACATATATTGAAACAGCTGAAATAACAAATATTCTAATATAATCATGTTTAATGTCTTGACAGATGAGCAAGGATAGATTCTACTGTATGTGTGCAGTACAACAATTTGGTTGATTCTATACACTTATTTAGATATATATATATATATTCATTCATGGGCTTTGAAGTACAAAAGTTATAACCAAACATGGAGAAATATATTGTGAGAAAGTGTTGCAAGTGTAAATGGATTCGAAAAAAGCATTGTGTATATAGACTTGTAAACGAACCTAATGAGCACAAACAGAAAATGTTCATATTTCTTCACTTAGCTGTCATACCCCGATCACGTAAAACAACAAGACGTGGCGGAAACGTCGGGGAGTGTTGTAACAGAATCATTGTTTCACAACCATGGATCAAATAATTTTGTTTTATTGAATCATTGAAATCTTTGTTCTATTACAAATCAGATAAATACAAATATTGTCTTTCAAATTTTAAAGTCGCTAAGGCACAGGTTCATCCTAAGTGTAGTATGTATCAACAATCATCATAAAGCAGCACTTGAAACATGTGTAAAAATAGGTACGTCAACATAAAAATGCCTGTGAGATACATATGTTTTATTGTAATTAGGATTCATGACTTATGAGTTTAAAGAATTTTTTTTAATAAAAGTAGTCATGATCTTTGTAAAAGGTTTTCTTTTATAAATCATTTATAAGAAATCAGATGATATAAATAATAATACATAGAAAATTTAATAAGTAAGTAAAATGAGTTTGTATAGGATATATTGTTTGAAAAACAATATTTTGATAAAAAGGTTTATAGTATATATAAAAAATATACTTTAGTTTTTAAGAAAGTCGAATAAGTAATATATTAAAATATATTTCAGTTCCAATATTGTTAACCCAAGTGTACTAAATAACAACACGGTATGTAATATGATCAAAACACTTATATATAAGATGTACCAGCGGCGTATCTACCATGTTTTCATCACATCACACCCGTCCCGTTATCTAAACACTAACCAAAACCCAATCGTTAGACAAATAGTATATTAAATATACCTTAGTTGTTTAAAATAATAATTTTCAGTAGTATATCAAAAGTATACTTTGGATTTATAAATAACATATTAAACTATGTTTTGGATTACAAATAACATATTAAACTATGTTTTGGATTAAAAATAACATATTAAACTATGTTTTAGATTTTTAACAAAATATATGTTGGTTTTGTACGATATCACATATGAGAGCATATCAAACTATACTTTTGGGAGTATAACTTAATATACAAAAATAACGTGACTTAAGAATTCATTCAGACCTAGTGCATCAAAATACACCTTTGAGACTATAGAAATTGTGACAACCCTCAAAATCTCATGTATTCCGTACAATTCATTAATAATAATTAATGTGCTTGACGACTGTGTGGAATTACGTAACTGCTTTCTGATATCTGTGTTATATTTACATGCGCTTGTTAACATACTAGTAGTATGCAGAAAAGTCACTAAATAGTCCGTTATAATTTCCTAAGTGTTAGAAACTAAAAGTGTTACAAAAATATACATAAAAGACATTTTACGGATTAATTAAGCAATTTAACGGAACAACACCGAACCGAACAACCGGACTTTACCCGGGACATAAAAATATTGTCATTGACATTGCTTTTCTTTCCTGAGCTAGTTAGGGTCCCCGAACACCCTAACACCTGTTGTAAATTACAACACTCTAGTAACTAATTTCAAATCTCTAACTAACTAACTAACTAACTAATACTTAACAATTAGTTACAATCTAACCATGGAACCCCCCCCCCTAACGAGATCGGTTCCCCATGGGGGACACCATCTTACAACTTTGATTAAAATAATCCTACTTGCCATATATCAAGATGACATAATATCCCTTGGTTAATTAGGATGAATGGTTATTAAATAAGTCCTTGAGTCCATCCACCACATTCATTCACTTAACAAAACTTCACTCTTTCTCTCCCTCTTGCCCATATCCTCGGCTGAACCCACACACCCACATCCATCCATTTTCGAGCTTTGATCTTGCCATTCCATACATACTCAAAGGTGAAAGATCACACACAAGGAAGCCCGGTGCTTGCGGATTGCCAAGGACCTCACTACGACGCTTTTAACCACTCGTTTTTCGACTAGTTTCTTCCCTAGCCTCGAGCTAGTAGTAAGTGACTCTAAACATTTTCTTGATCTATTCTAAAGTGGTTAATAAGAGTTTCGTCGGTTGAAAATCACTAACATATAAGATCACCAACTAAAAGTCTACTAAAGTGATGAACAAGGTGGTTAATGGATGAATATTAGTGTAAATCATGTAGATCTTGTGTGATTATGATTATTGGTTGATTATCTGATGTTTTGCTGATTAATATTAATATGTGATGTTGTTGTGGTCACTAAACATGATTAACGGAATCAATCGAACACAAGTTAGTAAGTTAGAAAGTGAAAACAGAATCTGTCCCGGTTTTACAGCCAACTTCAGTTCGCTGTAAACAGGTCATAAACTCAACAAAAAACCGATATTTTGAATCTAAAATATGTTATTATGAAATACGGTTCTAATGGCACCAGAATCGTAATTTTTGGACTTCGTTTACTATTTTTAATGTGTCGATTTGTAACAACAGCTTAAGCTGAATTTTGACAGCAATAAATGGGTGTCATACTTTCAGTCATAACCTGAGTTTTGTGATGAATCGGACCATGAAATTTGTACAGTAGATGAAAACCGATGCATTTGTAATTACCCCACTGAAATTTCGTAAATTGGACACTCGATGAATTTTTAATAAATTGTTCCGTGGACTGTGGTCAGAAATACATAAATCTGAGTTCAGTCCGGAATATGAATTTTTATAAAATATTGGTAGTGAACCGGACCCCGATATTTTTACACAATAAAATATGGAACGTTTAAGACATCCTGTAAAAATTTGGGAATTTTTGGAATAATTTAACTATTTTATTAAAATGTCCGAAAACAGCCGGTTTTGAATATAAATGCTGAAATGACATAAGTTGTGACTCGCATGTCTAAATGTCGAGTATGCTATCTGTGAATGATCTAACATGTTATATATGTTATGTGCATTATCGTATGTTTGATTTTGAGTGGGGAATGGATGGGAAACTTAGATGGGCATAAACCGTTAAAGTGATGCATGTTGTGTGATAGATACGTGTAGGAACTTTGTGTTCTATTTGAAAGCCACTAAATGACTAACTGGTAAATCATACTAGGACGTGATTGACCGACCTTGACTGTTAGCTATATTGAGAATCTAACCGAGCAAACCGAGGTGAGTTCACACACTTTCTAAGGCATGGGATTCCCGGTGGTTTGGGAACGGGTTAAAGAATTTAAAACTAAATCTACATATCCTCCTTGGGTAGGATATGTACGGCCATCCTCCATAGAGTGGATGCCATTATTAATCCTACGAATTCTCCTGGTGCAGAATACATACGTTCGTCCTCCTGATGCAGGACAACAACCTTAAAACTAGCTAGACAAAACTCTATCATGAAGTCCCTCAATTTATATCGACTTAATCGCCGAGGCCAATGGCGAGCGGGTCATTAGTTAATAGCGCTATTAGGTTTAACAAACCTCACACCGTGCCATTCGGACGGGCGTGTACTAATGGACTATGGCAGATTGTCAGTGATGATAGACACTGATATAGGGCACAACTTATTTGCGTAGCAGTCGATATCATACCGTCTAGTAGTTCAAACGGGGAAAGCCCCCACTGATTATGGTTATGGTTTGGGTAATGAAAAAGGAACTGGTTAAACATACTTTCAACTACGGGGTAACCCCCACGGCAATTACGCCAACGAAAGTCAAACCACGTTTTTCAGAAAACAACTTAAAACTAAACAACCAAACGTGAACTCACTCAACTTTGTTGTTAACTAGTTGTTACATGCCTTACAGGTCGCTAGATGGAGCTTGCACGAGGAAGGAGTCGTTGTGGCGTACGGACTGTTATGTTCCGTGCTTATTATTTAAATCCTCATGAACTTCTTAAACTTGCGTTTTGAACTTTAACTTATAAACTATGGACTTATGCTTTTGGTGTTGGATTTGAACCCCATCAGAGGAACAGATAATTAAAGCCAAAACTGGATCAGAGCAGTGGATCCAGAATAAGCAGATGTTTACATGCAAGTCTCTTCCCTTGAAAGTGATTTCAACATCTGCTGACCTCCTATCTGCTGATCTTGCAAACTGCTGACCTACAACTGCTGCTCAAGTAAAGAACTGATGAAAGACTAAAGCCCTGCTGATTTAATCTACTGCCTTGAGTCAAGCACTGCTGATCCGGACAAGTACTGCTGGGTTCACAGCAGTGGAAGGTTGTAGCAGCTGATCTATAGTCTGTTTTGAAATGTAATGTAATAGCAGTAGTTAACATAGCAGTGTCTGTATAGATCAGAGGTTAGAGTTTGTTAGGAGGTTAGATGTCACTTTCATGGTGACGTCAGCTAAGATGCTCTGTGGTTTGCAAGTGCCTATAAATAGTTCAGTACTTTGTACTGTTCTATTAGCTCTTTTGCATCATCGTCTTCTTTGCACGAACAAACAACTGAGCTCTGGCTGAGGGGGAGTTTGCATTCATTCATCAATCATTGTAATCGTTATTGAAATAAATTCAATCTTCCGATTCAGTGTGAAAAGATGTTTGATCAAAGTATTACTCTCGTTGGATTGTATGCAAAGTTTGTTTTCATCATAATTCCGCTGCACACTCATTCATTTTCATTTTAATTACAAACACAAAATACAATCAGAATCAAACTCAGATCCAACAATTGGTATCAGAGCTTGGACAGTCAAATTTGATTTAACAATCATTTTGACGTAAATAGTTCAGCTCATAACAGTTGATACTGATCGTTTGTTCGTGTGTTGAAAAACAGAGCAAGGATTAATCACCATTAAAGTTGATTTCTCAGTGTCTGTAAAACAAGAAGAATGACGTCACAATCTCAGGATGATAAAAACAACATCGGTTCGCCTTTTAAACCACCTATGCTAAAAAGAAATGAGTACAACATCTGGCAGAGGAGGATGGGTCACATCCTCGCTAAACAAAGCACAGGTTGTTGGAGGTCTGTCATCTATGGTCCCCACGTTCCCACAGTGCCAAGCGCTGAAGATGCTAAAAAGTTCGTTCCAAAACCCGTTGAAAATTATACCGAAATCGACTATCAAAAGTTCGAACTAGATGCTAATGCGTTTAGCATCATAGCATCAGCGCTGCCCAATGAGATATATGCTGGACTGTTACACTGTAACAGTGCCAAAGAGTTATGGGACGTGCTTAAGGAACAGTTTGGGGGGACCGAAGAAGTCATAGAAAACAATAGGGAAATCCTGAACCAACAGTATGAAACATTTTGTTACGTTAAAGGTGAATCACTAACGCAACAATTTGAGCGTTTCAGTTGTCTTATCAGTGAACCGAGGCTTGTTAACACCACTTTTACAAACTCAACTCAAAATAGCAGGTTCCTCAGGTCACTGCCAGAAAAATGGGACACCATAGCTTTTGTCACCCGAAACTCACCTGAATTCAAGGATCTGACCTTGACCCAACTTCACGGTCGAATCCTGACCTACGAAAGGGAGTTGAACCAGAAAAAGAGGTTGCAAGAGTCAGGAAAAGTTACTGATGATTACACTTTCGGTAACACTGCTCTTCTGGGTCAAAAAGAATCTGGGAGCAGTGGTAAGGATCAGGGTTATGATCACTTCATTGACATAACTGCTGGTGCACATTTTAACAACCCTGATCCTCACTCTGCAAGTTATGCATTCACTGCAAACGAAAACCAGATGTCAGACAATCTAAGCTTTGAACTCAATGACTTACAACATTTTGATCCCACTGACTTAGAGGAAATGGACATCCTGCACCAACTGGCTTTGCTAAGAGTTAGAACTAGCAAATTCTACAAAAGAACAGGGCGAAAATTCCCAGGTTTGCATGGGAATCTAAGGGTTGGGTTGGATAAATCGAAAATCAAGTGCTACAAGTGTAATAGGTTGGGACATTTCGCTAGGGAATGCAGGAGTCAAACTAATGGTCCCATAATCACTCACCCTAGCTCAAATCCTAGACCTCAAAATCAAGGCACTGTGCACTATGCCCAGTATGCCCCAGCAGCTCAAGTGAACACTACTCACTATGCTGCTGCCCCTATGCCAGTGCACTATGTCCAAACTACTGTTCCACAGATCCAATATGTTCAAACCCCTGTCCCCCAGGCACAAGTGCAGCCTGCACCTCAAACCACTGCTCCAGCAGCAGTACAACCAGATCAACAAAGTTTTTTCACTCAAGGGTTTGTTGACTGGAGCAGTATGCCTGAAGACCTTAGTGATGAAAATTTTGCACTCTATGCTTCTAATGATTCTTCTCATAATGAATTTTGTTTGATGGCATTAGAGTCAATACAGGAGGGGGTTGAAACTGAGGAGGAACAGCAGAGTATTGAAACAGTGGATGAGGTGACTGAAGCAGTGGTTACTGCTGTGGCTGGTGAACTACTGTTGGGAGAAAGTTTAGGTACCCTGATTGAACCAATGACAGATCCATGGTCCGAAGAGGACAAAGAAGAAGAGAAGGAAGAAAAGGCTGGTGAAAAGAAGGTGAGAGCTGATGATGAAGAGAATCATCAATGTGATTGTGCAATGATGGCTGCTGCCAAGGTATCTCCTCAAGTTCTTGAAAAACTGTGTTCTGACAATTGCATTATTGCTTTTGCTAACATCAAAGAGGTGAACGAAAACCTTAGGGATAAAATCTTAACTGATGAAGTCAAATTTGAAAGATCTCTAAAAGAACTTAAAAACAAATTGGCTGAAAAAGAGAAAGAGATTAGCAGCATGAAAGAAGAGCAGAGCATAACCAAAACTCAACTCCAAACTATGGTAGAAAAATACCAAGTTTGCAAAAAGGAGTTAGAGTCCACCCAGATCACATGTGAGAGATGGGTGGAATCATGCAAAGGGTATGAGGTTATGCTTGAAAAACAGATAAAAAGCAATGTGAAATTTGGGGTTGGTTATAGAAAACATGATGATGAAAACACTGCTTTTGGAAAATCTGTTCAAACCACTGATGTAACCACTGAGTTCATCCCCACAAACAAGAATGGCCAAGAAGTGAAAATCACTGACAAACTTGGTAACAAAATCACACTTGACAGACCAATGGGATCCTCTACTTTTGAGGAGCTTGAAGATTATCAGTTTAAACCAAAATGGTCTGATGAGTGTGATATTCTTGAAAATTTCAAGCCAATGGACTTCACATCAACTGATGGTGTTAAGGCTCCAAAAGCTAAAGTCATACCTCTCAAGGACATTCCAGCAGTGGTTAAAACCTCTGCTGCAAAGGAGTCTGAAAAGAGAAAGAAGAAAGAAAAAATTGATAACTTGTTTTGTGAATTCTGTGAGAAAAGGAATCATCTAACAAAAGATTGTTTCCACTTAAAAGCTTATGATTTAAACAGAACAAGTGTCATTGTTTCAACTGAAAGTTGCATTGTTTGTGGTAAAACAAACCACAAAACTCAAGCATGTGTGTATCTCAAAAACTTTGATGTGAAAAAGAATGAGTACATTGCTAAAACATCCTTGAGTTCATCATCATCATCATCATCTGTCAAATTCACCAAGAAACAACCACTGTTTGTGCCAGTTCAAACAGCTGTCACAAAACAGCTGAACCAAACATCTGTCAAAAGAGATGTTCAGGTTACTGATGCACCCCCTGCCAATCAGTTCAGAAAAGGCAAGGAAAAACAGTCTTATCAAAGGATTCCACACGTTTATGAGGCCTACAAAAGGCCCTCTAAACCCAGAGTGAACAGGCATCCTTTTGGTTACCAGCAGGTGGTTGGTCAGGACCCACAACAGTGGTTAGAGAAGAACTGTCCTAAAACAGTTCAAACCCCTGACCTAACCACTGTCCATCATTCTGCATCTAACCCAGACATTGTTGAGACCCCATCCAAAGCCCTGTTGGCTTTGGAGACCCTAATGAACTAATCCTTTTACTTCATGTGCAGGGAGCTTCTGCATGCTTTGATAGTCTTTGGTATGTAGATAGTGGAGGCTCCAGGCGCATGACAGGATGTAAAGCCCTCCTCAAAGACTTTAAAATCCATGGTGGGGGTGATATATCCTTTGGGAATAATAGTAAAAGGAAAGTTCTGGGGTCTGGTACAGTGCAATCTGGAAATGTAAAATTTGAAAATGTCAATCTAATAGACAATCTAAAATTCAACCTTCTGAGTGTATCACAAATGAGTGACAAAGGGTTTGGGTCATTCTTCATAAAAGATTGTTGTAGGATTGTTGGACCAGAAATGGTCAAAAAGATTGAAGCAATAATCAAAACTGGTCAAACTAAACTTGTTGCTCAAAGAAGTGGCAATGTTTATGTTGTTGATATGTCAAAAGAGTGTCCCAGAGCTGATGCCTGTCTGTTCTCAGCTGCCTCTAACAAAGAGACAGAACTTTGGCACAGAAGGCTGGGGCACACAAATCTTACGACAATCACTGAAATTTCAAAAAATGGTTTGGTGAGAGGCCTACCACAAAAATTGTTTTCATGTTCTGAACATTGCATTTCCTGTTTAAAAGGAAAACAGCATAAAAGTTCTTACAAGTCCAAAACAACCCAGTGTTTGCAAATGCTACACATGGATTTGTTTGGCCCAGTTCAAGTCATGAGCCTCAAGAAGAAAAGATATTGTTTGGTTATTGTTGATGACTTTTCTAGGTTTACATGAACTTTCTTTTTACACTCAAAAGATGAGACTGCAGGCATTTTGCAAGACTTTGTGACACAGGTTGAAAAGCAATTTGACCTTCCAGTGAAAAGCTTCAGGAGTGACAATGGCACAAAATTTAAAAATAAGGAGTTGGATGCCTTCTGTGTGAAGAAAGGGATTGTAAGGCAGTACAGCATCCCTAGAACACCAGAGCAAAATGGGGTTGTTGAAAGAAAGAACAGAACTTTGATTGAGGCTGCCAGAACTATGCTTGCAGATTCAGGTTTGCCATTAACTTTCTGGGCAGAGGCAGTAAACACTGCCTACTATGTCCAGAATAGAGTTTTAATAAACCCCAGGCACAAAAAGACTGCTTATGAAATTCTGTATAAAATCAAACCACTGATCTCATATTTCAAGGTGTTTGGCTGCCCATGCTTTATTTTGAACTTAAAAGATTCCATTTCAAAATTTGCAGCCAAAATTGATTGTGGTTATCATTTGGGATACTCAACCACTGCCAAGGCCTACAAAGTGTTCAATACACGGACCAAGGCAGTGGAGGAGACTTTGAATGTTAAGTTCAATGAACTTTCATCAATGAAAATCCCAGCAAACCCTGCAGATCTGTTTGATCTTGAAAAATTTACTTTTGAAAATACTGCTGTCAAGACTAACAGTGCAGGTCCATCAGAGGATACAACACCAGACTATGGGTATGAAATAATCATCCCTCAAAGGTCTGCCACAAAGGGAAAAGCACCAGCTGTTCAAAACAGTTGTCAAAGCTCAACCACTGCTACCTCAACAGTTGTTGACCAAAGTAGCCCATCCACCACTGCTTCCACATCCTCAAACACTGCTGACAAAAGTTCTCAAACAGTGGATAAAAGTCAGCAGTTATCCACTTCATTACCTCCTATTCCACCACCTTTTGAAGCCACTGCTGGGTCATCAAAGTCACCAGCAGTGGTTAGCTCAGATGATACACATTTGCAGCCTTCACCAACAAATGCCATCATACCATACCAAGGAGATTTAATCTTCTTGAGATCTCATCCACCTGATCAAATCATTGGCAACATCAATGAAGGGGTGCTCACAAGAAGCCAAACCCAAAACATTTGTCTTTTTGCTGGTTTTCTATCACTCCATCAGCCAGTCAAGTACCAAGAGGCACTGAAAGACAACAGTTGGGTAGAAGCCATGCAAGAGGAGCTCCAACAGTTTAAAAGACAACAAGTATGGGAGCTTGTACCACTGCCAGAAGAGGTTAGTCCCATTGGCACAAAGTGGGTCTTTAAGAACAAAACTGATGAAAGGGGTATTGTTGTCAAGAATAAAGCCAGGCTTGTGGTTTAAGGTTACATACAGGAAGAGGGGATTGATTTTGATGAAACATTCGCTCCTGTTGCAAGATTGGAAGCCATTAGACTATTCCTGGCCTTTGCTGTCAACCACAATATGAAGGTGTTTCAAATGGATATCAAAAGTGCTTTCCTCTATAGGTACAATTCAAGAAGAGGTGTATGTTTGTCAACCTCCAGGTTTTGAGGATCCATTTTATCCAGATCATGTCTACAGGCTGAACAAAGCCCTGTATGGCCTGAAACAAGCACCAAGGGCCTGGTATGAAACTCTTTCCAACTTCCTACTCTCAAATGGTTTCAAAAGAGGTACCATTGATAAAACACTATTTCTAAAATGGAGAGGGAAGGATTTAATGATTGTCCAAATTTATGTGGATGACATTATTTTTGGAAGCACATGTAACACAATGTGTGAAGAGTTTAGAGAACTCATGACAGCTGAGTTTGAAATGATTGCAATGGGTGAGCTGCAATGCTTTCTTGGTCTCCAAGTACAGCAAATGCAAAATGGAACTTTCATTCATCAAAGTAAATATGCTAAAGAACTTTTGACCAAATTTGATATGAATGACTGTAAACCATGCAGCACACCCATGGCAACAAATAAGCTGGTCATGTCTGATGAAAAAGATGAGCTGATTGACCAAACACTTTATAGAAGCATGATTGGGTCTTTATTGTACCTAACTGCATCTAGACCAGACATCATGTTTGAAACATGTGTCTGTGCAAGAAGTCAATCAGCTCCCAGAAAATCAAATCTCATTGCTGTAAAAAGGATCTTCAGATACATAAAAGGTGCTCCCACACTTGGTATCTGGTATCCAGCTAATGGGAACATCAAGCTTTCAGGTTTTTCAGACAGTGACTTTGCTGGATGTCACACCACAAGGCAGTCCACATCAGGAGGGTGCCAGTTTCTAGGTGATTGCTTGGTTTCTTGGCAAAGAAAAAAGCAAGCAGCAGTTTCAACATCCACTGCTGAGGCTGAATATATTGCTATTGCAAGCTGTACAGCCCAACTCCTGTGGCTTCAAAATCAGTTACTGGATTTTGGTATCACTGCCTTAAAGACACCACTCATGTTGGATAGCCAGGCAGCAGAAAATATCATCAAAAATCCAGTTTCCCATTCAACCACCAAACACATCGACATCAGACATCACTTTGTGAGGGATTGCTATGAAAAAGGTTTGATTTCTCTGCATCATGTCCCAACTAAAGACCAGTTGGCAGATGTGCTCACAAAAGCACTTGATACAGCCACCTTTGAAAGCTTGGTCTCTAGAATTGGGATGCTAAACATGGAATAACAAGCAACATCTTGTTTTTCTATGTATAAAAGCACTAAAATGTTTTCAGAAAATCAAAAACCCATCCTTAAAAATAGCTAAAAATGAAATTTTTCATTAAAATCCTTAAAAGTCTGCCATTAACCACTGATTGTTCAAAAGTCTGCTCTACTTCAAAAGTCTGTCCACTGCTGAAAGTCAACCCCTGTTCTCTCATTCCTTTGATAAACTCTGTTGTTCAAAAGCAGTGTCTTATCCACTGATATGCTATCCACTGATAGTGAAAATCATCCACTGCTTTCTTACCACTGCCTTCATCAGTCACTTTCATCAAAGTACTGTCCTTCACTTTCACCAGGGGTTGTCACGTAGGCAGTACATAGTGGTCAGACCTTTTGTAACGGCTGCCACCTCAGCATTCACTTTCTTCCCTATAAAATCCCCCACTCACCACCAAAACAGGGTTTTACTGTCGAATTGAATTCTTAAAAATTCTCTTCTCAAAGCAGTTTTTCATCTCATCCTTCACAAATTTCTTCGATCATTCTATTCAAAAAATGACAAAATCGAAGCCATCTGCAAAACCCACATCCAAATCATCATCGAAAACAACCTCTCAAAAGGCAATCTCCACTGAAATCCCACATAAACCATCTCACAATCTCCTAGGTCTTCTCACAAAACCAGGAACCACAAATGTTTTCGATTCCATCATTGACACCATGGCAAAATCAAAGTACAAAACTTTGTTCACCGCCGATGCACCAATCTATTTGGCGACCCAAAGAGAGTTCTGGAAGAATGCAACCCTTGAAAAACAAGGAGACACTGCAATCACCATACACTCTTCTATAAAGGGTAAAACAGTCCACATCATGCCACAATGCATTTCAGAGGTCTTTCAACTCGATGATCAGGAAGGTAAAACTTCTTTCACTAAAAACGAGTTACAAACTGACTTCATTGAAAGAGGGTATGAAGCCACAATGATGAAGAAACTTACCTTACAAAAAGGTTATTTTCCTTCTGCAACCAGATTTTTATTTCATACCCTCCTACTATGTGTTTCAAATAAAACCACTTCTTTCAATGAAATCCCTTTAAAGATTCAAAATCTGGGATATGCAATTCTTCAAGAAGAAAATTTTAACTATTCTCGGGAAATTTTTAAGGATTTGGTTAATAATGTTGAAACAAAATCATTCTTACTGTTTCCAAGGTTTTTAAGTTACTATTTTGAAAAGAAATTCAGTAAGAATGATTTAGCAGCAATAAATCAAGGTGATTCTACTCAAATAAACAGTTTAACAACTGAAACATTTTCAAGAATGTTAGCACCTTGCAAAACACAAGCAGAGGTGCCTGAGCAGAATTTAGCAGGTACCACTGCTCCTCAGGTATCTGCTGCTGAGCCCACTGCTCAAGGTGATCAAAGCAGCAGCCCAACTGCTTTGAAACCCACACCTACAAATCCCAAAAATCCAAACAAAAAGAAAAATCAAAAACCCCCCAAACCAATCAAAAAGGCAACTCTGGAGGATGAGATACCAGAGCTACTGCCTGTGACAGCACAAATGTCACAAGAAACCACTGCTGCTACTTCCTCACAGCAGTTGGTACAAATATCTCAACCCATAACCGAACCTCCTCCTGCTTCTTCACAAAAAGATCAGGTTGTACACATTGGGACACCACATCATGATGCTCTGGAAACACTCGTTTCCATCATCCACAGCTCAATTCCCGGAGCAAATCCTCTTTCTTCACCAACCATCACATCCACCATTCCCCCACCAACTAAACTGCTGTTGGATGCAATTGATTTGAACCAGGCACTAACCAGTCCTTCTCAATCACCTATCAATGAGAATATACCTCAACAATTGACTGGGTCTGATGTATCAATCCTTGCTAACCCACCAACACAACCTGAGGAGGTTACACCCCTTGAGTTACAAGTAACTCTTGGTGGTAATCCAAGTGAAGCAGCCACTACAACTGTTGAACCCACTGGTTTACAGTTGGACAGTGGTTACATCAATAAGACTTCCATGGAGGCAATTCCTTTTATAGCACCTCTGCTAACCACCAGTGGATTTATTTATCCTACTGGCAACATAAAAAGGTTGTCAAGTGTTGAAGGGAGAAGACCCCAGTACCAAGAAAAAGAGGCATCAGTGGTTAATGTTTGGAGTATACTCCCTACCTCTACCACTGCTAGTGGGAAATCAGATGATCCCATTAAATTGGGTGATGGTTTAAAGTACCAGAAATTGACGGATCGTGTTGAAAAGCTTGATAACTCTGTTGCAGAACTCAAAGATATGCTACAACAGTTGCTACAAGTACAAAAGGTATAATCAGCTGCTGTTCCATCTCAAGCACCTGCTCCACAACAGGCACCTGCTACAAATGAGCTCTGGAACTTATTTCAACCTTTTCTCCATCATCAAGCACAACTAGCAGATCAGCAACATGAAAAACATGTCCAACAGCTGAGAAATGCAATGGAGTCAAGGTTAAAAAACACTCAGGCTGATCTAAAGGCTCTCAAAACTCAGATCCTGCACACCACTGGCACTGCTCCTCCAACAGTTTTCTTCATTGATCAACTTCCCCCAGATAATGCCAAAAAGGGGGAGAAAATTCAGGAGTGGAAAAAGAAGGGAATAGAGGATGGTCTCTACATTGAACCAGAAAATGCAAACATAACCAAACAGATCCCTTTGCCAGATGGAAGCAAGAAAATTGATGTGACTACAAATGCACTGGCAGAAGCAGTTGCAAGTGTAAAAAGGGATAGAGAGGCCAAAAGGAAAGCCAGGGTGGATTATCCGGATCAGGGTACTTCAGGGTCAAAAGATGATGAAAATCTTGTTGATGAAAAGAAGAAGACTACAAGAAGAGTAAGGCTACCCAAATCCATTCCAACCAGACGTTCAAAGTCTGTTCCAAAACCACCACCTAAAACAGCTGTTGTAACTCCTTTTGTACCCACTATTGTTGGTACTTCAGTGGTTTCAACATCTGCTCCCACTTCAACACACACCACTTCAACACACACTACATCCACTGCTTTACCACCATCACCACCAAAAACAAAATCACCTCCTGCCAAAAGGCAGAAGACAGCAGTTGTTAAAACATCTGCTGTAAAGACAACAGTGGTTGGAACACCAGTTGTTTCAACAACTGTTAGTTTATCACAAACCACTGCCACTACATCCACCACCACTGTTCCATCCAAAACATCATCAGCCCCTCCTCAAACAAAGAGGAGAAGGCTAATTCTCAAAGATGATGACACTTCACCACCACAAACATCTTCAAAATATTTAGCTCTTGTCACAATACCAAAACCAGTTCCTCTCTCTTCAGTTCGAATGCACAAGCCCTTACCTCCTGCAGGTGTTCAATTTCCTCTTGAACTAGCAGCTGTTAGAGAAGAAATAAAATCTTTTTACTATGAGGATGACCCTGGCAAAAGGAGTTTGCCATCAATAAAAGGATATCTCTGGCCTAAAAATGTTGATGAATATTTGAAAATCAAGGCCAAGCAAGCAGAGGATATCTCAAAAAGAAATACAAAAGGGAAATCTGACAAAGAAATTTCAAGAAACCTTCAATATCTGCTCACACAGGTCAGATCCCTAGAACAATTTGCAAAAAATGTCAGTCAACAAATTTCAGAAAGAGCAGCTGAAACTTTGAAGAAAGACTACATTGAAAGCATCATGGCTCACAAGAAGTACAAAGGAGAGAGATACATGTACAAAGAGTGGACTGTTCCTGAGCTTGAAAATGAAGCAGCAAGAATTCAAGACATGATAAAAAGGAAAGTCACTCACACTCCTCCTGACTGGGCAAAGTTTAGAAAGAATGTACGTGACAAACAGGTAGAACTGAAAAGAATGAAAGAAGAACTGGTTGCTGCTGAATATGGAAACAAAAGACAAGTTGCTAGATGGAAAGAAGATGTGGTCAGGATCACCTACAAAAGGTTGGAGGAATTAAGAAAGAAAGATCCAAGAGTTCCTCAAAAGCCTGACTATCTTGAAGCAGAGGTTTCAAAGAGACCATCAAAGCTGCAAATCAGGAGAGCCACTGCTCCAACTGGTGCTGCCATCTATAAAAGAAGGACACTCAAACAGTTGGGAGGTGAAACCATCCAAGAGATGATAAAAGGAGATGACCTTGTAAAAGAAGGCATAAAGAAAATGATCATAGAAACTCTTGGTTTGGATCAAACTGCAAGTACTGCTAAGCCAGTTATGAATAGGCCAGCCTCACCAAATACCTCTGCAAATAAACATCTCCCAAGAAACCCACCAGGCTCAAAAATACAAAAGTGGGAAACTGACAAACAGACCTGCGTATTGACTTTGCTCAGGTCTGGTGGAGAAGTGGAGAAAATATCAAGGGAACAAGCTCTTGGCCTGAGTCTTGAAGATTTGCAGGATCTCCTTGATCTTCCACTTAGCAGGGATGATGAAGACACAGATGCCCTAGACTTTGAACTACAATTTAAAGGTCAGATAAGGGAACTGTTGATGAGGCAATAAATATATCCACAATAATGAAGAGTTTTGGCATTATCTGTTCCAGGGGAGATTGTTGGATTTGAACCCTATCAGAGGAACAGATAATTAAAGCCAAAACTGGATCAGAGCAGTGGATCTAGAATAAGAAGATGTTTACATGCAAGTCTCTTCCCTTGAAAGTGATTTCAACATCTGCTGACCTCCTATCTGCTGATCTTGCAAACTGCTGACCTACAACTGCTGCTCAAGTAAAGAACTGATGAAAGACTAAAGCCCTGCTGATTCAATCTACTGCCTTGAGTCAAGCACTGCTGATCCGGACAAGTACTGCTGGGTTCACAGCAGTGGAAGGTTGCAGCAGCTGATCTATAGTCTGTTTTGAAATGTAATGTAATAGCAGTAGTTAACATAGCAGTGTCTGTATAGATCAGAGGTTAGAGTTTGTTAGGAGGTTAGATGTCACTTTCATGGTGACGTCAGCTAAGATGCTCAGTGGTTTGCAAGTGCCTATAAATAGTTCAGTACTTTGTACTATTCTATTAGCTCTTTTGCATCATCGTCTTCTTTGCACGAACAAACAACTGAGCTCTGGCTGAGGGGGAGTTTGCATTCATTCATCAATCGTTGTAATCGTTATTGAAATAAATTCAATCTTCCGATTCAGTGTGAAAAGATGTTTGATTAAAGTATTCTCTCGTTTGATTGTATGCAAAGTTTGTTTTCATCATAATTCCGCTGCACACTCATTCATTTTCATTTTAATTACAAACACAAAATACAATCAGAATCAAACTCAGATCCAACATTTGGATTTACCTTTATGCTTCCGCTGTTTAAACTAAACATGGTTAACTGGTTTTGGTCACCAATCATATTGTGGTTGGTCTTATTTACTTAATTACGATGTTCAATATGATTGGTGGCTCGATCCTGGTCACGTCACGCCTCCAAGCGGTGGTACTCCGCATGGTGGATTTTGGGGGTGCGACAGAAATACCACAAAGGCAATCCCTATTTGGATGGAGAAACAAATTGGTTTCAGACATTCCATGACAACAGGAATGGGGTGTCAAATCCTATAGCGCTATATCATACTACCAACTGGTCTGGTGAACAAAAATAAGTACTATTCCAACAATTAATTTTATAATCTTTGAAAAATCAGTGTTTAAACCATAGATAGTCATTCAGTTTGTCAAAAGATAAGTACTAACATGTATAATCAATTATACTTTGAAATCATGAAAATAACAGATAGGTACACATGCTTCACCCCAAAACAGTTTGAAAACAGTAAAAGAGGGGACTATGTACTCACTTGAGAGTGCTTAGAAGTCTTGTACAACTACCAAGCAAGCTAGAGGAGTCCCGGAAATCAAACGGTACCTAATATAGGTAACTACATAAATAAACCGGACCTAATTCGGATAGGATGAGGTTTCATAAACCAAATGAGTATAGGAACTCATATAATATGGTCTAACAAAGCCTACATCCTAAAAGGAAACCTATCCTAAGTGCTTACGACCCATCACGACCCGTTTAGGTAGCTTATGCTACTTTAACGCGTCTTTCGCGTATAACGCGTTCAGACCGCCTAACTAGTCCTATGACAAGTATTATATGCCCAAACATACTTAATTATGTTACATAATCAGTTAAATGACAAAAGTTTGGGTTACATATGCTTAAATATCAATTATGCATAAAAAGGGTATTTTGGTAATTTTCCTAAGGCATATAAACTACCTATCATACAACTACTTAAACGAAGTGACCATAAGGTATAACCTCGGAAGGTTATTCCCTATACAACTATATTCACCTAATGCGTTTGGTCGGATCCTAAAGATCGACCAAATGGGTCGGGTTCGAAAGTATAAGCGATTGTTTAGATCGCTTACCTTACGACCCTACATAAGCAGTAATCTAAAAGTGACGTGCTAAACATGTTTGAAACATGTTTGACAAAGTTTGAAAACAAGTTGGATATCGAAACAAACGGTTTTGATACCTAAGAGTAGTTTGGTTACAAAATACGCATAAACACGCATTTTGGCCAAAACTACGACTCTTCACTACACCTAAACAACATGGTAATCAGTAGGTATAGTCACTAGGGACTATAACCATCATGATTACGCTCACGTTGCGAAGTTCAAACGAACTTCTCATTGACCATAGACTGGTTAATGCAGAAAGTCAAACAAAGTTTTACTTTTAAGCTAGAAAGCGATAAAAGAACGAAAGAGGACTTACAAAGGGTCCAAATAGATTTGGTTCCAAGTATTCTCAGGTAGGTAGTGAATAATCACAACCACTTAGAGAAATCTCAGACCAAATGTGCAGAAAATGAATGAGGGACATGGCCTTATATAGTTTTTCACAAACCGTTAGGATCATTTCTTGGAGAAGAGGGAATGATCTTGGCCATACAATTGTCAAAGAAAGATTGGGGGACTTGTTCTCCACACAAACCAGCCCATAGCATGAAAAACCATGGATTAAAACCATTGGAACAAGAGGAAATGACCAGATTCAATGTTTCTGCAACTCTGCTGATCTGGGGATGGCTTACGAACTGTAAGCAAATGTCCATATGGTCCGCAAAGGACCTGCAGACCAGCAACTTTCAAAAATGACAATTTAGCCCCTAAAGCCCCAAAACTTGGTTTTCGATGCATTTTTTGACACGTTTAAGCCCCGTTAACTCCATTTCAAGGCTCTAAAATGAAGTTAAAGTATAGGGAACTTAAACTGTGCTAAAAAACATCTCGGATGTCGGCTCGTTTGGTCGTACGATTGCGTTGTTCGGTTAATTACGACGGAAGTCGTAACGAACGCAAAATCGATCCAAATTAAGCGACGAATGGAATTTTATCATGCCAATCACTAAAATAAAATATTTTAATGATTACATAAATTTTTGGATGTCCGGATGTATTCAGAACGCAAGATATCCGCGAAAATGCAAACTTATGCACTTTTTGACGCTTTTAGTCCCTGAATGACCAAAAGTTTATTTTTGCGCACCAAACACCTCAAAGCCTTTTTCTAAGCTATGTAAAGGATATTTAGGGCATATTTAACTTATGATCAAGTTCCGGAAGGTTCGTTACTATACAAATCGGTATAGTTTCGCAGTTTGACACAATTAGTCCCTTCGATTGAACAAACTTGATTTCAACACACCAAACCATCCAAAACTTATTTCTAAGTTATGTGGAGGTTATTTAAGGTATGTTAAGCCTATTTCATTATTCCGGAGTGTTTGTTGCATTAAACTGGTTGTATTTACGCATCAGTGCACGTATAACCTTCAAGAAAGCGATTTAAAGCTTGAAATCGAACAAGAATTGATACGTGCAAACGATACACATATTTATACAAATCCCAAGTATGAAACACAATATTTCATTGGTTTGGCATTTGTTTGATGGTTGAAGTGACACAGGTGTCACAGTCTCCCCTACTTTAGGAAATTTCGTCCCGAAATTTAATTTTAGGGGAAACTTGTGAAGACAACTGTGATGGTTTCGCTTTCAAACTAATCCCTCAAACCCTAAGTAAAACTCTGAGCCATGTTAGGATTTTTAGCGAAATTTTCAACCCTCAAAGTGACGTCCTTGTAGTAAACAAACATGGAATTTTGAATTACGGACGAAAGAACGTTTCTCATGAAGACTTATCATAGGAAACTTACGTGTGCTTGAAATCAGAATTGGGGAGTGTAAGATAAAATGACATCGGTCAAGGTCTAAGACTTTTCTCGTATCATTACTCTTGTCACCATAGGTCTTAACACATGACAAAACTTCCTGTGGTTTCTGTGCACTGAATTCCATAATTATGTAGGCCTCCATAATTACGTAATTCCTTGCACAGTCCGCACATTTCATTTCATAATGCGTAGGAAAAAAAACCAATTGAATAAACATGAAGCGACTTGACTAGACCACCAAAGGATCTTTTTAACTAGATCAACGAACAATCTTTTTAACTAGATCAACACATGATCTTCTTAACCAGACCGTCGTACGATCTCCTTAAATAGACCACTTAAGGGATCTTTTCAATTATATCATCACATGATATTGCTAACCAGATTTTCAAATCAATCTGTTTAACTAGACCACTCAAGGGGTCCAATTATAGAATAGTACTTTAAAACCCAAGGGACTTTACTACAACGTAGAAGTCCATTAAGGATTTAAGATAGTACCTTTGGATATCCTACTATGAATCCCTCATATAAGATATGGAAGATTCTATGAGGATTTGGATGGATCACATAAAAAACATATAAGAAAACACATAAGCACATAATCACATAATTAGTTAACTTGATCTTTAATTTGTTATCTTTGGTCACAGGTATTTAAAGCACACCAGGAATCCAATCCGTGGATTTCATTTGGCACTTTAAGCATAAGAATCTAACTATGGAGATAGAAAGATCTTAATAGGAATTTGGATTTATCCTTATTGAATCGTAATATACGTATTAAGGCATATGGATAATTCAATTTAGGTCTCCGATTTGATTGATAATCATCCATACGGATCTAATTATGAGGATAGAAAGATCCTATTTTGGAATTTGGAATTTTGTGTAACAAGAGGTGTTTCGGCACCTTGCACTAGGCGTGCTTAAGTCGATACACAAGGTAGAAAATTTATGAGGTTGAGGTGCTAGATATGCCAAGCGACATATGAAGCAGAGTTTGAAGGTTGGGTACCATGTATGTTAAGTTGATCATACGAGTAGGGTTGACTTGGGGTTGGTTTAGACCACCTTGGTTTGGGTTGAATTGTCAAGCATTTGTCAGGTGACCGAGTCGTCCACGTGATGCACACAGACGACACTGCAGGTAAGCTTGGTGAGGTGCGTTACATTTGTTGCACATAAGCACATACCGGCATTAGGTTTCCTTACAAGAGGTTGAGCAGCAGCAGGATTTGTAACAGCTTTGCTTTGGATTGCAAAGCGGTACATGTTAATCAAATATTCCCCATCGTCCAGCGTGGGTACATTTGAAATAGAGTATCTGATTCGGATGATGATGGTTGCATTGATTGCTCTAAGGAGTGGTTCCCTTGCATGGCTTCATCCCTGAGACGAGTCACGGTGATAGCTAAATCAACAGCCTTCTGGTAGTACGACGCCTAATTGATGGACAATTGTAGCACCTAGTTCGGACATTGTTGGTGCGATGAAGAGGCACCATGAAGAAAATGGGAGACATGGGAGGAAACAAGGGAAATGAAAACAGAATATCAATGCATAAAATTGCGATCATTTGTTTGTTACCTAAGGCAAACAAATGAGACGGTGACTAATCAAAGTAAATGGGTCGATATAATGTATCACGAAGACATGCTTGCCTATAAGTGGACACTCGCCCCAAGAGTTCCCAGGTAAGAGTGACTGGTCCGATACTGCGGATTTGTACGAACATTCTAGCCTTAGACAGAAGACCCAGGGTACAGGCATCCACCCTTCCAGTTTGCACGTGTTCACATTATTTAGACCAAACTTTGACGAGATTTCGAAAACTTAGAGGGTTCAAAACCTTACAATCAATCACCCTAGAACATATGATTAGTTTTCAAAGCAGGATTGAAATTTGAGTTCTTATTGTGGTTGTCACCTAAAAGAATAAGTGACGGTATTGTTTTAAAACTAAACACAAGAAAACTTGTGTTAGGGTCCTAGGAAGGTTATAGTCTAGGTCAAATCATTACTAATAACCTAATTCCCTATAACCATTGGCTCTGATACCAACTTTTCTGTCACACCCCGACCACGTAAAACAACAAGACGTGGCGGAAACGTCGGAGAGTGTTGTAACAGAATCATTGTTTCACAACCATGGATCAAATAATTTTGTTTTATTGAATCATTGAAATCTTTGTTCTATTACAAATCAG
The DNA here is from genome assembly GCA_030545235.1 of Helianthus tuberosus. Taxonomy (NCBI): domain Eukaryota; kingdom Viridiplantae; phylum Streptophyta; class Magnoliopsida; order Asterales; family Asteraceae; genus Helianthus; species Helianthus tuberosus. The sequence continues at coordinate 194,585,136 of CM060442.1, read as the reverse complement.
ATAAATACAAATATTGTCTTTCAAATTTTAAAGTCGCTAAGGCACAGGTCCATCCTAAGTGTAGTATGTATCAACAATCGTCATAAAGCAGCACCTGAAACATGTGTAAAAATAGGTACGTCAGCATAAAAATGCCTGTGAGATACATAGGTTTTATTGTAATTAGGATTCATGACTTATGCGTTTAAAGAAAAAGTTTTAATAAAAGTAGTCATGATCCTTGTAAAAGGTTTTCTTTTATAAATCATTTATAAGAAATCAGATGGTATAAATAATAATACATAGAAAATTTAATAAGTAAGTAAAATAAGTTTGTATAGGATATATTATTTGAAAAACAATATTTTGATAAAAAGGTTTATAGTATATGTAAAAAATATACTTTGGTTTTTAAGAAAGTCGAATAAGTAATATATTAGAATATATTTCAGTTCTAATATTGTTAACCCAAGTGTACTAAATAACAACACGTTATGTAATATGATGAAAACACTTATATATAAGAAGTACCAGCGGCGTATCTACCATGTTTTCATCACATCACACCCGTCCCGTTATCTAAACACTAACCAAAACCCAATCGTTAGGCAAATAGTATATTAAATATACCTTAGTTGTTTAAAATAATAATTTTCAGTAGTATATCAAAAGTATACTTTGGATTTATAAATAACATATTAAACTATGTTTTGGATTACAAATAACATATTAAACTATGTTTTGGATTACAAATAACATATTAAACTATGTTTTAGATTTTTAACAAAATATATGTTGGTTTTGTACGATATCACATATGAGAGCATATCAAACTATACTTTTGGGAGTATAACTTAATATACAAAAATAATGTGACTTAAGAATTCATTCAGACCTAGAGCATCAAAATACACCTTTGAGACTATAGAAATACCACAAAGGCAATCCCTATTTGGATGGAGAAACAAATTGGTTTCAGACATTCCATGACAACAGGAATGGGGTGTCAAATCCTATAGCGCTATATCATACTACCAACCAGTCTGGTGAACAAAAATAAGTACTATTCCAACAATTAATTTTATAATCTTTGAAAAATCAGTGTTTAAACCATAGATAGTCATTCAGTTTGTCAAAAGATAAGTACTAACATGTATAATCAATTATACTTTGAAATAATGAAAATAACAGATAGGTACACATGCTTCACCCCAAAACAGTTTGAAAACAGTAAAAGAGGGGACTATGTACTCACTTGAGAGTGCTTAGAAGTCTTTAACAACTACCAAGCAAGCTAGAGGAGTCCCGGAAATCAAACGGTACCTAATAAAGGTAACTACATAAATAAACCAGACCTAATTCGGATGATCGGATAGGATGAGGTTTCATAAACCAAATGAGTATAGGAACTCATATAATATGGTCTAACACAGCCTACATCCTAAAAGGAAACCTATCCTAAGTGCTTACGACCCATCACGACCCGTTTAGGTAGCTTATGCTACTTTAACGCGTTCAGACCGCTTAACTAGTCCTATGACAAGTATTATATGCCCTAACATACTTAATTATGTTACATAATCAGTTAAATGACAAAAGTTTGGGTTACATATGCTTAAATATCAATTATGCATAAAAAGGGTATTTTGGTAATTTTCCTAAGGCATATAAACTACCTATCATACAACTACTTAAACGAAGTGACCATAAGGTATAACCTCGGAAGGTTATTCCCTATACAACTATGGTCACCTAATGCGTTTGGTTGGATCCTAAAGATCGACCAAATGGGTCGGGTTTGAAAGTATAAGCGATTGTTTAGATCGCTTACCTTACGCCCCTACATAAGCACTATTCTAAAAGTGATGAGCTAAACATGTTTAACAAAGTTTGAAAACAAGTTGGATATCGAAACAAACGGTTTTGATACCTAAGAGTAGTTTGGTTACAAAATACGCATAAACACGCATTTTGGCCGAAACTACGAGTCGTCACTACACCTAAACAACGTGGTAATCAGTAGGTATAGTCACTAGGGACTATAACCATCGTGATTACGCTCACGTTGCGAAGTTCAAACGAACTTCTCATTGACCATAGACTGGTCAATGCAAAAGAACGAAAGAGGACTTACAAAGGGTCCAAATAGATTTGGTTCCAAGTATTCTCAGGTAGGTAGTGAATAATCACAACCACTTAGAGAAATATCAGACCAAATGTGCAGAAAATGAATGAGGGACATGGCCTTATATAGTTTTTCGCAAACCGTTAGGATCATTTCTTGGAGAAGAGGGAATGATCTTGGCCATACAATTGTCAAAGAAAGATTGGGGGACTTGTTCTCCACACAAACCAGCCCATAGCATGAAAAACCATGGATCAAAACCATTGGAACAAGAGGAAATGACCAGATTCAATGTTTCTGCAACTCTGCTGATCTGGGGACTACATATGGACCGTAAGCACATGTCCATACGGTCCGCAAGGGACCTGCAGACCAGCAACTTTCAAAAATGACAATTTAGCCCCTGAAGCCCCAAAACATGGTTTTCGATGCATTTTTGACACGTTTAAGCCCCGCTAACTCCATTTCAAGGCTCTAAAATGAAGTTAAAGTATAGGGAACTTAAAATGTGCTCAAAAACATCTCGGATGTCGGCTCGTTTGGTCGTACGATTGCGTTGTTCGGTTAATTACGACGGAAGTTGTAACGAACGCAAAATCGATCCAAATTAAGCGACGAATAGAATTTTATCATGCCAATCACTAAAATAAAATATTTTAATGAATACATAAATTTTTGGATGTACGGATGTATTCAGAACGCAAGATATGCGCGAAAATGCAAACTTATGCACTTTTTGACGCTTTTAGTCCCTGAATGACCAAAAGTTTATTTTTGCGCACCAAACACCTCAAAGCCTATTTCTAAGCTGTGTAAAGGATATTTAGGGCATATTTAACTTATGATCAAGTTTCGGAAGGTTCGTTACTATACAAATCGGTATAGTTTCGCAGTTTGACACAATTAGTCCCTGCGATCGAACAAACTTGATTTCAACACACCAAACCATCCAAAACTTATTTCTAAGTTATGTGGAGGTTATTTAAGGTATGTTAACCCTATTTCACTATTCCAGAGTGTTCATTGCATTAAACTGGTTATATTTACGCATTAGTGCGCGTATAACCTTCCAGAAAGCGATTTAAAGCTTGAAATCGAACAAGAATTGATACGTGCAAACGATACACATATTTATACAAATCCCAAGTATGAAACACAATATTTCATTGGTTTGGCATTTGTTTGATGGTTGAAGTGACACAGGTGTCACATTAGCTTTGAACGAAAACAACTTAACAACGCATTTTTCTTGTTCATGTTTGTTCATTAAGAAAATAGACGTGTTTGTTTACATTCGTTCGTTAATAGTTTAAACGAACAGTTCATGAACGTAACCCAACACAAATGAAAATATGAACGGACATAATTGAGCAAACACCAACTAAAAATAAACATGAACATCAATTTGTTTGACCTAATAAATTTAATAAAACTAGAGTAAATTGTGATAGGTGATATTTTAATTTCATCAAACTAGACTAAATTGTAATGCGCTTGACAAATTTTAATGAACTTATAAACGAACGTGAACTCAAACAAATGTAAAGTACTGTACATATAAATGATTTTAATTATTGAATTCAAAGAAGTGCTCACGAACATAAACGAACAAACGAGACATGTGTTCATGTTCGTTTGCTTAACTAAATGAACAAAAAAAAGTGTTCATATTCATTCGTTTATTATATAAACGAACAAATAAATATTCATATCAAACGGTTCACCAAATGTTTAATTCATTACACGCGTATATCATATATATTTAGAAAGTGTGAAACCGTCAGGTTTATCTATGTCTAGTACGGTTTTCAAAAGGATGATGAGTAACATGAAACTGATAAAAACCAAAGATAAAAAGAGATAAACTGAATTTCATTCCTTCATTCTATTCAACATTACAATATATAGAGATAAACATTACCACAAACCCTAAAGCCCATAAGTAATAGGTTGAGCCTAAAATGTCTGGTTTATAACTCTCCCCCCAGACATTTAGAATTATACACAGTTTAACAACATACTTCAGGATGATGTTAAATAGGTACTTCAGGACCTGAATAAATAAACTGATACTACTGGATCAGCTATGCTGCCTCATTAAAAACCTTACTAAGAAAACCCAGTGGGACAAAACTTAGTTAAGGGAAAAAGAGTACATCGTGTATAATTCTCCCCCCGAATTCAACAAACATCTTTCAACCTACGAAGACCGATCTTGTGTGATAACTGCTCGAAACTGCTTCTAGGTAAAGATTTTGTGAACAGGTTTGCTAGATTTTCACTTGACTTGATCTGACGAACATCGATTTCCCCTTCTTTCTGCAAGTCATATGTTGAGAAGAACTTTGGTGAGATGTGCTTTGTTCGATCACCCATGATTAGGGGTGCAAACGAGCTGAGCGGCTCGCGAGCTACTCGAGATCGGCTCAAGAAAAAGCTTGAAACGAGCCGAGCCTTATCGAGCCCGAGCCGAGCTTGAGCCTCAAAACAAGGCTCGTTTGTTTATCGAGCTCGAGCCTCACATGTGAAGCTCGTTAGGCTCGTCGAGCCTTATCGAGCCTTAGTGTAAACGAGCCGAGTCGAGCGGAGCTTTATGTAAACTTGTTTACAAGCCGACCTCAAACCTAAAAAAAGCTTATTTAGTAAACGAGCCCGAGCCTGAGCTTTACTTATCGAGCTCACAAGCCTAAAAGTATATTATTTATATTATTTTTATTTAATATACTAATTAATAGATAATAAATGAGCCGAGCCCGAGTCGAGCTCGAGCTTGATAAAATACAAACGAGCCGAGCTCGAGCTTTGAAAACAAAGTTCGAATCGAGCCGAGCTCGGGCCCGAGCTCTCATAAGTAAATCGAGCTCGAGCTCGAGCCTGGCCGAGCTCGGGCTCGGCTCGTTTGCACCCCTACCCATGATGTAACCTTCTCTGATCTGAGCTATGCAAGCAACATTGTCTTCATAAATAATTGTCGGCTCCTTATTGATCTGTTCTAATCCTCATGCTTCTTGTATGTGATTAATCATTGATCTCAACCACATACATTCTCGACCAGCATCATATAGTGCTATTTAATTCAGCATGATTTGATGATGTTGCTGTAAGTGTTTGCTTAGTTGACTTCTAAGAAATTGTTGTGCCACCGTATGTGAATACGTAACGTGTCTGAGATTTTACTTTGTGAGGATCTGATAGATATCCGACATCAGCATACCCAACAAGTTGGGACTTTTGATCCTTTTGATAGAAAAGACCTAAGTCTTGTGTCCCGCAGATATACCGGAATATACGTTTTACGCCATTCCAGTGTCTACATGTTGGATTTGAACTGTATCTCGCTAGTACATGTACTGCAAATGCAATGTCAGGTCTTGTGTTATTTGCGAGTTACATAAGGGCACCGATCGCGCTTAAGTACGGTACTTCTGGACCAAGTACTTCTTCGCCTTCTTCTTGAGGGCGATAAGGATCCTTGTGTGGATCTAGGGGTCGGACAACCATAGGTACACTAAACGGATGTGCTTTATCCATGTTGAAACGTACTAGCATCTTCTGGATGTAGTTTGATTGATGGACAAATGTGCCATTGCACTGATACTCAAATTGTAGTCTGATGCATACTTTTGTCATACCAAGATCTTTCATCTCAAATTCCTTCTTTAACAACTGAGCAGCTTTCTCTATCTCTTCAGGAGATCCGATGATGCTGATATCGTCAACATAGACTGTTATTATAGTGAAATTTGAGAGTGATCTTTTTATAAAGACACATGGACTGATTACATCAGACTTGTATCCTTCCATTTCGAGATATTCACTAAGTTGATTGTACCACATACGACCAGATTGTTTGAGACCACATAAAGATCTCTGGAGCTTTACAGAACACATATCTCGAGATGTTGATTTTAATGCTTCAGGCAATTTTAATCCTTTAGGGATTTTCATGTAGATGTCATTTTCAAGTGTCCCGTATAAGTATGCGGTGACGACATCCATTAGTCTCATATGAAGTCCTTTAGAGATTGTGAGGCCGATTAGGAACCTAAGGGTTATCGTATCCACTACAGGGGAATTCGTTTCCTCATAATCAACTCCTGGGATTTGGGAAAACCCTTGTGCTATAAGTCGAGCCTTATATCTTACAATCTCATTCTTTTCATTTCTCTTTATTGCAAACACCCATTTATAACCTACTGGTTTGACATCTATGGGCGTTTGGACTACAGGTCCGAAAACATGTCGCTTTTTGAGCAAATTCAATTCGACGTTTATGGCTTCTTGCCATCTTGGCCAATCATTTCTGTGCATGCACTCTTCTAAAGTTTTAGGTACGTAATCATTTTCATTGATTACATCCGTTGCTATAGCATATGCGAATATATCATCAACACATGTTTTATTCCGGTTCCACATTGTACTATCTTGTACATAATTAATAGAGATCTCATTTTCGTTCGGTACCGGTGTTTCTTCTGAAACTTCATTTTCCTCTGGAATTATAGTTGTCTCTTCTGGGACATTTACCTCTACTGGGGTTTCATTTATAATCTTTTGTGAGTTTTCACCAACTGCGTTACTTTGCTCTTTTTGTTTCTGTGGGTTTTTGTCTTTGGAACTGATTGGCCTCCCACGCTTTCGTTGTATAGTAATCGCTTCTGGGATTACTTCAATTCCAGTAGGTGCATTTGATGCTGGTACATGTGACTTTGTCACTCTATTCGTGTTTATGAATGCATCTGGTAATTCATTCGCTATTCTTTGCAAATGTATGATCTTTTGGACTTCATATTCACACAGACAACTTCGGGGGTCGAGATTTGATAGCGATGATGCATTCCACGTTATTTCTTGTGTTACCAGTCTTTCTTTGTCCTTATCTCCCCCTAAGACTGGGAAGGTTATTTCAACAAAATGACAGTCAGCATACCGTGCTGTAAACATGTCTCCCGTCATTGGTTCTAAATATTTAATTAAGGACGGGGAGTTAAAACCAATTTAGATTCCCAGTCTTCTTTGGGGTCCCATTGTAGTACGTTGTGGTGGCGGTATTGGTACATATACCGCACAACCAATAATTCTTTCTTGAGACATATTTTATTCCTGACCAAAAACCAACTATATGGGGAGAAATTATTATAACTTGTTGGCTTGATGTGAATTAATGTTGTACATGTAAAACACATGTACCCAAATAAATTGTTGCTCTATGATTATTTGCTTTGTAATCAATTGTAGATGTTGAGTGATCGTCTTAACAAAATCAATTTGTGTTGAGGCTAAGCTACATGAAGTTCAACCCTTATTCCAATGATCATTATACTTGGGGAATTAATTCACCATTACTACTAATAAATGCATGCAATCTGGAATTGTGTGCTTTCTATCTAATTAGCTAAGCCATAAATCACACAAACTTCAGGTTGTGAATGTGATAACCATTTAGACGATGCATCGATTTTAAAACACTAAATGGTATCATGTTTGTATATTTATTTCCATTATCATTTCTAGAATATTTAGGGATTCACACCCTACTTTTGTTGATCAATACTTAACTTCACTTGAGAGCAAACATGACATATGTAATTATCAAGACGAATCTTCTGGTTCTTCAATACTTTTCACATCATCATTAATGACTCGGTGTGGTCTAACCGGTCATGCCAACTAACTAAATAATTATGATCCATAAACTTTTGGATTATGATAACATATGTATTACTTGCACGTATGTAATACAAAATGGTAAATGGTCATTCCTTAGTTTGCCATACAAGAGAATGTATTATAACTTCAAAGTTTAAACCATCATGTTATATGGTCATTCCTTAGTTTGCCACTTTTAGTGGTCCATCTCATTATTAACATAATCATCGTTGCATTTCTGATGGTCGATCTCATTATTAGTACGGCCATCATTACAAATTTTCAATCATGTCCATGATCATTACCGTTCTAATGATCAATATATAGTCACATTCACTTCAGAGAATGGAGTAAAATTATAAAAGTCTCATGATTATTTTTATTATTCTCTCGAACATATGGATATAAAGTCATTACATACCTTTATATATTTAACAATGTTGCTACTTCAGGAGCATATTGAGGTAAGATAAATGGAAATTGTTTTATCCATATTTTCTTTTATAAATAATCTGCTCTTCACATAACTTCAATTGAGAAGTACGAATATGTTCAAGTCATGTACGATTTATAAGTCTATAGTCATATGACCTATAAATTAATAATGAGATTCAAGGAGTATGACACTTCAGGTGTTATATCTAGACATATTAATACTCTTTCATGCTAGTGATAATAAACCATAATTGTGGTTTAGTTGTTTTGCTCAATACTATCTAATAAATAATAACATCTCATACACAAGGTATACATAAAATCAAATTACATAACACATGATGTTATAAAATGTCTCCATATAAAACGAGTTATAACAAACCTTTATAGAATAAGATTTTTTTTCCATCTCTTACAAGCAAAGAAACAAAGTTCATGTATTATCCTATCACAAGTATAAACATAAATAAATATCTCTATCAAGTTCTCATTCTCTTTATAACATGTGATATATTTTTTTTACTTGTCAAGTTAACATATTTTTAATCATCAAATTAAATTAGAAAAATGTCTTTACCACGCAGACATATAACATTTTCACATATTATAGAACTTACAAATTATTATTAACCAAGTGAAGTTGAAATATAAATCATGCGCACCATAATATTATCTACAAGTATCATGGTAAAAATAAAATAAATATCATACGTACAAATTCGAACTTAATGATTATCTATAGCTAATATAGATATAGATTAGAGAATATAATTGAATCCCTTGAGTGTATCAAATATTTTTATTATATATTTACCATATTAACAGTGATTCGCCTTAAATTTTGTATATTATCAAATCTTATACAAGGCACGTATAAACACATATCCATAACTATCTTGGGAAAAACAATATTAATATTAGTTAGGTTCGAGATAAAAACATATAGTAAGATATTTTTTTTTTTCAAAACAGAACATATTCTAACAAAGCAATATGATTGATAACTTTCTAGTTTACTTAATGTTATGAGTTTTCATGAAACAATAATAAAATGATACCTTGCTAAATAAAAAGTTGTTGCATAAATTCCATTTCAATATAAGTGTGAGATAATGGTTACAAATATATAAAAACAAATTCAAATGCATATCGACTTTGAAAGATCCGAAAAATAAGTTATTATATAACCACAAGTATATCTATTCATAACATCACATAATTTTAACTTATTTTTATCTCATATAATAAGATGAAAATTATAATTCATATATAACTTCACATAATTATAACCCTTTCCTTATTTCAAAATGTTATTTATTTAAACTATCACACTTATCATAGAATGAAAAAAAAATCCATATTTTTTTAACTCTTGAATTTTCCACCGGAAAATATATTACATAACACATCAAAGCCATCTCATCAAATTAGATAACACCAAACAATATAACTATCATCAAACCATAAATAAGAACAACTGCAAGGTGAGATTATCATCGAGGTTAAAAAAAGGTAAAGATAATAGTTTTAAATTATATGCACTTATTTACAGAGTAGTAAGTCGGTTATCATTCCATTGGTACAATTACCTTTCAAACTTCATTCATCCCAATTAGATAACTGAATCGTGTATAGATTGATAATCTATATGATACTAACCATGTCAATATAAATAGGTAAACATAAATTGCCGGGTGAATCAGACATGTATGCAACATTTACACTTACTTTATGATTTAATCAATTTGCATATAATAGTTGCTTTAATTCACGTTGTACAAGCGGTTCAAGTTAATATTCATAATATGTTAATAGACAACCTAGAATGGAGTATAGGAAAATAGTTACAAAACGAAATATGGGGAGCTCAAGTCAAACAAGGTCGATGAATCATAAACAACAAGATGTAAGGTTTTTGTGTCAAGAATAACTCGTAATACAAACATGAATTTTGAAACAAAATAAATCAATTGACACAACTGAAACCAAAACTAAAAACAGATCTAATAAAATAACGCAAATAAATTGAAAAAAAAAACTTACCTTCCAATGATAAGATCCAACTCCAAAAAGCAACTCGTGCTGATAACGTGATAAAAACCAAAGAGAAAAAGAGATAAACTGAATTTCATTCCTTCATTCTATTCAACATTACAATATATAGAGATAAACATAACAACAAACCCTAAAGCCCATAAGTAATAGGTTGGGCCTAAAATGTCTGGTTTATAACAGAAACTTATTACTTTTAGAATTATTAAATTTTAATAATCCTAAGTTTAAAAATTTCTTTATCGATCCCAACTTTTAAGAATTTGGCCCCATTGATCCTTTTCCAACATAGGTGCACTTAAATGATTTTAGGAGTCTGCAAGTGCACTTGAATCTATTGAGGAGACCAAATTCTTATATGTTAGAAAAAGATCAATGGGGGTCAAATTTTTACAAGTTAGGATCGTTGGAGGAAATTTTTAAAGTTAGGATTATTATCGTAAAACTTATGATTATTAAAATCCAATAACCCTTACTTTTACAAGTTTAAATGAACATAGGTAAAACGCATATTGTTATAGTGAGATACAGAAAATTGAGGAATTTTTTAGTTATTGATATTGATATTGATATTCATATTTATATATAACATTTAGCAAACATGGTTTGTGAGACACTTTTGCCTATTGATAGTATCTTTTAGAGCTTTTGTTTTTTTTCTTAGTTTTATTATTCTTAATGTTACGTCTTATGCTATAAATAATATCTGCCTATAACTTAATAGTTTTAATTTTACCTCTTATACTAAAAAATATATACGTCGTCTTTAACCCAATAGTTTTTTGGTCTCTTATAACACGTGTTCGTTAGTTTCTTTTAGGAAAACGACATACATGCCAACGTTTATGTTATTTTTTACTCGACATTTCATTCTTTATTTCAAACAAATTTATATTTGAAAAGGCAGTACGATTACGGACCAAGTAGGTACCAACCGAAGAACTTCATTACTGACATCAATATTCGTTTTTATTGTTTTTGAACAATGCGAAACACGTGTCGATATCATACATGCCTTTATTTTTTGTCAGTATTCGTTTTTATGGTTTGATTGATGTAAAACACGTGTTCGATGTCGATATTATTGAAATCAATATTCGTTTTTATGGTTTTATTATCGGAACCAATATCAATATTCATTTTTATGGTTTTTAATCGATGTAAAACTCCGCTACAACACGCTGAGACGTTTACTAGTTGATTTGTAAGAGGCAAATACGTAAGTGATGACACATGTTTTTGTTTGTTTCGAAGTACTATGTTTTTGATAATTTATTAAACAATGTTCAAACTTGTTGTAATCACAGAGTTGTACGTCTAGATATTCAAACTTCAACACCATTTGACATTTAAAATATAACAGCTAGCATAATGCAAAATATTCAAAGTTGGCATTCATAATCATATGACCTCTCAATATTTACAAAGATTCGCACTTGAGATAACGACCCCTTTACATAGACATGAAATTCAGACGACCCCTTTTATTGCTCCATTGACAAAAGCCTAAGCCTCGAAGGAAGTAATTTAACAAATAGTTTTTTAATCTTCGGTTTTGGATAAACACAATCTAATTGACATCAATGTCGAGTTGTTTCATTAATGCAAATTATGACATATGACACTAAAACAGTCAGGCGGATCTAGCATGAAACACCGAGTTCTTAGGAGCCCTCTTGGTTTGAAATTTTTAGTAAGAATCAATATAGAAAATATAGAATTTTTAGTGAAAACCCATATAAAAACCCACCGGGAAAAAGGAATAATGTGGCTAGAATGATCCATAATATTACTAAACAAAGGAAGAATATACTTCTCCTAATGGCAATCACAATGAGTCAATGACAAACCTTATGCTACTTACCTTCGAATATCCGAATATTTCTTCACTTTGGCTACTGATTTAATTTAGGGGTATCATTGCTCTCGTCTTATTGTAAACGATAAGGGCGATTTAACACTTTCCCGTAGACCATTTCCTCCAAATTTCAATATTCTTGTTTTCAACAATGAGAAGAGATCATACATGAAAAAGAAAAACCTTATAAAACTACTGATGTTGTTTGAGGTGTGAGTTGTGAAAAAAAGTGTCACCTAGAGGTCACGTAGGGAATGGGCCGGACTTTCACATTTTACCCCAAACAATATGTGATAAGGAGATGTGAAATGTGAGTTAGTTCTAATCATTGGTTAATCATTGCCTTTCAATATTATTATTATTATTATTATTATTATATTTAGTTATTATTTTAATTTTAATTTTAATTTCTGTATTAATGCGTATGGGGTTTCCTCCCAAATGGAGGACTTGGGATATGGAAATCTTAATTGCGAGGTCTAAGAGAGGGGATCCACTGTCTCCATTTTTGTTTATTATAGGGATGGATGCTCTTCATGTGATGATGGGGAAGGCTCTGAATTCAGACTTAATTACAGGTTGAAACTACCTAAAGATGGGCCTTACTTAACACATATGTTCTTTGCGGATGACGTGGTATTCTTTGGCGAATGGAGTGAAAATAACTTAAGGAATCTCAAAAGGATTCTTATTATTATGTAATTTCAGGACCGAAGGTAAATCCTAGAAAACGTCAAATATTTGGAGTCGGTATAGAGGAGGGGGATGTAGATATAACATGGCAGCCGTGTTTAATTGTAAAACAGGAAGATTTCCCTTTACATATTTGGGTTTGAAGGTTGGCGCGAATATGAGTCGAGTAATATATTGGAAAGATGTCATTGATACTTTCCATATAAGGCTCTCAAACTGGAAGGCAAGGCATTTATCATTTGCAAGCCGGGTAATCCTAGTTAAATAAGTTCTTGAAGTTTACAGAATTACTTTTTATCAATATATAAATATCCGAAGGCTGTAATAAAGGTTTTGGAAGGAATACGGAGGAAATTTTTATGGGAAGGGTGTGGTACAACAAACAAGATAAGATGGGTGAAGTGGGAAAAAATAGTGGCGGCTAAAAGGGTTGGGGGTCTCGGAGTCAGAAGTATTAGGGAGTTAAATTTGGCTCTACTATTGAAATGATGGTGGGGATTAAGACTCAACCGGAACAACTATGGGCAAAAGTGGTAAGCGTTATTCATGAAAATCGAAGACAAGTAGCATCGATACCGGTAAAAAAAGTGGTACAGAAGTGTGGAAAACCATTGGCGAAATTCGTAAAGATTTCGATAAGTATAATATATATATATATATATATATATATATATATATATATATATATATATATATCAGACACCATTTAAGAAGCAAGGTGGGGGTAGAGGGGATAAAACACTGTTTTGGGTCGATACATGGATAGCTAATGAATCGTTAATGGATCGATTTCCACTATTATATAGTCTAGTGAAAGATAAAAGAGCAAATGTTGCTGACTTTTATATAATGGAAAATAATGTGAAATTGTGGCACTGGGCGTGGATGAGAGCACCAAATATTGAACCGTAAAAATCTGAAATGGAAGTGCTTATGGTAGCACTAGTGCAGCAACCGAGAGATGAAGGCACCGGCCTATGGGTGTGGGTAACATATAAGGTCACAAATTTCTCAGTTAAAGGGGAAATAAAATTAATGGAGAAGCATCTTGAAGCATCGATTCCAGCAAATGATTTTGTATGGAATAAATGGGCAATACCAAAAACAAATATGTTTGCATGGAGAGCAATGGATGGGAAAATACCAACATCGGAGGCACTATGAGCAAGGGGCATGACAATCGACTCGGTTACATGTAAAATGTGTGAAAGAGCAGACGAAATTGCGGATCATGTACTTACCAGGTGCCAATTTGCAGATGCATTATGGACTCAAGTGTTCGGGTGGATAAAGATACCGAGAAACTATAGTGCAAATTCGGTCAAGGATCTACTGCAGGTTATAAATACTTTTCCATGGTCTCAAACGAGGAAGAAAATGATACATGCGATTTTTCTTCTAACGTTTTGGACGATATGGCAAGCACGAAACGCAAAACTATTTCAGAATAAACAAGGTGTGATACAAAAGGCAATTGAAAAAATTAAAGAAATGTCATATCAATAGATGAAGGTATGGGCAAAAGTACCAGTACTATCATGGGAGGAATGGAGATATTTTCAGATGGACGGGGTAGTATAGTTCTCTAAATTATTGTGTATTTTGTTTTCTATGTATTATGTAATCACTCGGTTCCGTAGTACCTTGCTAAGGGGCCGACTGGGTTTGCTTTTTGGGTAATATAACTTTCGATTGCCATTAAAAAAAAATACTAAAAATAATTTAAAAATTAGAAAAAGGCAAATTTATTTAATTAAAATAACAATACTTAAAGTAAAATAAATATAACAATCCCCTAAAATTTAAACTAAAATTTTCGGAATCCCTAAAATTTAAACTAAATAATTGATCTTTTGGAAAATCAACTTCAGATCCGAGTTCCTTTGCCTCCTTTTCTATAAGTCGATGTGGGCAAACATACCCCCATTAGTTTTTCCACACTTTCTTTGCATACGACATCCATTGAGGTTGTTGTGCATTTCCCTTTGCTATTCATCCCAGGCGGGCAAATGGTTCTTGTTTGGTTTTAAGCTCTTCATAGGAGTTGTTGAGATTGATTTGTGTATGGCCATCCGAGCTACCTTCGGACGTATATTCATTAGAGATATGTTTTTGTCAGTTTGATGATTGACCCATCAACGACATGTATGCCCACTTAGTTGATTTTCTCAAAATCACCAAAACTGGTCTTTGTAAAAATGTAACGTTCATATCCTTGTAAAATTCTTTACAAGAAATGTTATAAACGGTGAGGTCATCTGAATCGCTTGACCAGTTATTCCAATTGTTATCATTGATGTTACTAAATTTTCCAACCCTTTGACGAATCTATATCCATTTTCCCGAAATCAAGTCTTTGATATTGTATTCTCCTTGGCCCATGGTGTTATAAGTCTTTGTCAGAACGTGTTTCCAAAACTTGGATGATTTTTTTTAATTATTCTCTATAATGAACAAATGTAAATAGTAGCAAAAATTGAAAAGACAATAAAAAAAACATTACTAAATAATAAAAAATAAACATCACCAATATTTTTTTGTCCTCGGACACATCCACTCATACTCCTGCCACTGTCACTTATTCGTCTATTGTCCACCGTTGTGTTTTCGCATGTTGCCATCTAAACCACATGTTCTAGCGGCTTGTTTCTTTTTGTGTGATGTATTTTGAGCGTGAGTTGTATTTAGGTAAGGATATTGGGTACGGGTTGTGTGTTGGGAACCAATCGGGTGTTTTTATTTTTCATTTTGGGGAGGCATGTTAAAAAAAACTTGAAGGAAAAGTACTTAATTTTTGAAGTTAAATAGAAAATGGATGAAAGTGGGTAATTTTTATGAATGGTAAAGCATTGATTTATATAGATTTTTAAATTTAATTAGTTTTATTAAAACTGCATTCCAAACATTTGGCATGCCACCCAAGGCACCAACGGGCGACTCCAACGTCTATCCCCCCTATGCTCATGAAGTTGATTTGGAATTGTCTCGCACCCCCTCCACATATCATATATCTACAACACAAAGCCTAAAGAATGGATACATAAGAAAGATCAAAACCTATATAAAGAAAAAAAGTTGTAGAAAATGTAAGAAAGACTATGGATTACTAATCATGCTAATGCAATTAAGGTTAAGAGATGGTCATATAGTAATCAATAGAAATTTAAAATGTGTAACACCCTAAATTGTTTTAACCAAAAAGTACGCAGCGGAAATACGAACCGAAAATTTCTTTCTTTATAAACATTTTAACATACTTGAAACGTTTGGGATAATCCCTTTTACAGGATTCTGTCCATCATTCTTACTTAAAAGATAAGGCATATCTACATTATTAAACTATATGACCTCGCTCCCGTGCAATCCACGTTCATTGACTCGATCTTCAACCGCTTACTCCATAATGATGATAATTCCGTGCAACCTGCAATCACCACATACATCCGCATCATTAATATTTGGTGACAACATACGTAATCTAAACATACGTAATTAAATGACCATTCCACATTCTTTCTACTCATGCTAATCCTTTCGATTATCTTTCCATGTACAAATCTTGCACCCCAACGTTAAATCTTCATAAGGTTAACAATAGTATACCTGCACTTTCATTTCATTCTCAAGGCACTTGATTAGTATCGTTAATACTCAAACATATTGAAGCCATGTATACATATATACAAGCCATATTCTTCGTGTACAATAAATCCCACTTCATGCATACACACAAACATACATACACACATACGTACATACGTACATGCATACATACATACATGCATACGTATGTGCACACCTCTATATCCAAGCTCATATATACCACTGACATTCCCATATGATTACTAACAAATCCTTGTCACAAACATCCATACACGTATAAGTCTCAGAGGTACAAACCTACGTGCATACTCATTTCTATTCATGCTTACCTATGGATTTCATCAAGAGTTGAATGTTCAATCATCAGTAAAAACGTTCACTCAACAGTTGAAATGTTCACTCAAGAGAAAATGTTGACCCATCAGTAGGAATGTTCACTCAAGAGTTAAACCCATCCAACCACCCATTTTAAAGAATGTTCACCTATCAGTAGGAGTGTTCACTCAAGAGTTAAACCCATCCAAACACCCATTTTAAAGAATGTTCACCCATTAGTAGGAATGTTCACTGAAGAGTTGAACCCATCCAAACACCCATTTTTGAGAATGTTCTCCCATTAGTAGAAATGTTCAACACATAAATTACTTGACTTTCGTTAGTCAATTGCCGCATATATAAGACATACTAATAGTCACTTCATTCTAAATCCACACAACTCAATTATCATTATACACAACACATCAATCATCTAGTACATAGCACATTAACTTTCTACTCTAACAACCGTGTCGAAAGGCCAATCCATGATATTCATACATTGTTGACTTTAAAAAGTCAACTGCCCTACTTATATACATTCAATTATGAACATGAATCCATCTTAAAATGGTAGACAATAGTATTAACATCATACGCATTTCGTGCTCATATTATAAGACATATACACCTACATGGTCACCTATATATACACATACACATACACATACATAATCCGTTCCATCCACACTAGCATTTTCATAACATCATAACTAACCCCAACATCATTCGAATTTACTCTTTTCTAGGATTCTCATACGCTCCACATCTACTTCTTAAATCATAATTAATAAGATCAAACAGTCCACATGTGTTTATTACATCACTCAAGCATTTAGCACAACTCCTAAGATATACTTCTACCCAATCACACATTAACTACATTCATACATGGATTTCATCAAGAGCATGTTCCTCATGATGTTATATAATTATATAATTTGCAACACCTCTAGGCAATGAGGTGTTGTAAGCTATGCTTTATTTGTGTTTCTTGCTTAGTTAGTTGTATTTTATGCTTATGTTGTTGAACATGCTTTGTTTTTATTGGTATCAACATTGATGTGCAATGTTGGTCGTAATCTTTGTATTAAAATTTATACTACAATTTTAGTAGAAATTATTTGTTTGATCCATGGTTCTTCCTCAAAATTGTGAGATGCTCTTTTTGTCTCTATTAAAAAGCCGCACCGCCCCATCTTTGCTGCCATGGCCGGTTTTACAAGCACCATGTCATCATTTTCTTATTCACTGATTGGGTGGTGGTGGTAGAGGCCTTCGGCGGGAGGTGAGGAACCGGTGCGATGGTGTTTGTTGGAGTGCTGGTATGTTAGTTTGGAGGCTTTCGAAGGGTGGTGATGAACCTGTGTAATATAAAGCATTTAGGGACACTGTTGTGCAATGTTGATTGTACTCTTTGTTTTACAAGTTATACGTTGGTTTTCTTGGAAACCATTCTTAGATGTATGGTTTTGTTTGTATGTTTAAAGTTGATTACTTATTTCATTTTATCAAGGTTCTCTAGCAGATTTGGGTGATGATGAAGTCGTCGACTGTTGGTGATGAACCCGGTTTGGAAAGTTATTGCATGTGAGTGTTCTAGCCGGTGATGATGGTTGCTGCTACTTGGCATGGCAGTTCCGGTTGTAGCCATGGCGGCACTAAGTCGTGATATCTTGGTGGCGATAAGGATGTTTTAATCTGAGCCTCTTTTTTTCGACTCTAATTAGGTTGTTTTTTTGATGGTGGTGGCTGGGTCGTTTGATGATGTTGGTGGTTGTGTTTTTGACGGTGTTATTAGCGACATCTGTTGTGGTTGTGGACTGAGATGGTAGAACGTATGAATGGACATTTGAGATCTTAATTAGTGAAAACGAGTACATAAGCTTTCTAAAATGGGGTATACATTTATATGTTTATTTAAAGATAAATATGATGATTTTACCATAACTAAGAAATTTGGTAGCTTTACCTCTTACACAGACACTATATGACTAACAAAGATTAAATCAAAATAAACCAATTTTTAGAACATGTTGAATTGCGATGTAAATATATTGATTTACAGCTAAGAATGAATATCGATAAGTTAAAGAATTCATGGTTATGCTATTTGGTACGGTTTAACGAAACCCGTCGCAATGAGCGCCCCCGCCGCATCGCGGCGGGGTACTCATCTAATTTTACTATCAAATACATTATTCCTACATTCTTTACACACTCCTCTATTACTTGAAGACAGTTTCACATATTGTTGTCATTTAGACATTTCATCAAACACCTTGTGTGCGTACTACTATCTAAGCACAATATACAACCCATTCATGCTTGATTACCTATTTTTTGCTTTCATTCATCAAATACAATTAAAATCACATTTCTTCCATAACATACTCAATCTAACAAGAAACAACTACATATTACATGATATACCATATTAGCACAAGGACTAGACATGGGTAATATACCCATGTCGCCATCTTCATTATCCCAAATGGGTTTCACCTCCAAACATCGAATTAATCAAAATCATGCATAACACATGTTTTATATGGTGATTCTAACATATAATCATGTTTAATTTCATACTAATTCGTGGATTAATCAATAACCAACTTCTTGCAAAATCACAAAATCAAGATTTACAACTTACCACATGTTTATTAAAGCTAGATGGTGAAGAATCTTCATTCATGCAAGTGTTTTGGCTTCACATCGTTGTTCAATTTCATCAATTTGTGGGGTTGTGGGGAAGAACCCCACCTTTTCTTCTTCATGTGTGTGTTGACATACACACTACACATACTTATAAATCTGAATCTTTAAATCTAGTTTGCCCCACTTGCCACTTTTAGTAGATATTTTTATCAAGAAAGAAACCTATACGAGCGACAAATCCGAGCAACCCTTGGTATGTTTTCTGATTCGTTGTTTGCAAACGGCTCTAAAAAAACCAAAGGGTCCAAGAACCATTAGACGCTCCTAGGACCCGAACCATATGTGTATTCAAAGGGTCGGTTTCGGTTCTTGATTTCTTCAATATACAGTTCTGGTTCCGGGTTTGTTCTCACGGGTTTGAACCGACGCTCGGCCCTATGGTTCCCGCAAGCGTGACAAATCGCATTCTCCGTCTCTATCTTTATCATACTCATAAACACCTATTTTATTATTTCTTTTTTTACATACTCGTAATCATTTAGAGAGGCTTGGATTTGGGCCTCTAAATATAAAGGTTTGCTTTTGTCTTTTCTAAGTTGTTCTCTATTATAGAGAATGGAAAGAAATGCTTTTTTTGGATGATTTCTTTAAATCATTGTCTAAAATCTAGTGATAAAAATAAAAAGTATATAGAGGGTTTAGTTGTATTATATTTGTCTCTCACAAAGGGGATTAGGTTTAAATTCTTAGAGCATTCACATCCCCTACGCCATTTTCTACTATTTTTCAAAATATATCTCATTTTAATAAGCCTCTCACATCCTATCCATTATTTTTATCTTTATGTTACTCACAAAAGCTTATTTTATTATATTTCTGGTTTTATACATTCATCGTAATTGGATGAAGGATAAAGGGTAGTTTTTTTCAAATATGAAAAGCTATTGTAGTGATTCTTTAAAATACAGGGGTGAGGTTCGCTCGAAACTCGCTCGAAAAAAGCTTATTTTGTTCTCGAGCCGAGTCGAGACAACTCGTTTTGTAATCGAGCTGAGCTTGAGCAACGATGCTGGGCTCGTGGCTCGGCTCTATGACTCGACTCTGTGGCTCGTACTTATGTGTGTGTATACATATATGTATGTTTTTTTAAATGTATGTTAATTTTTTATTTTTGTTTTTTATGTTACCAATATTTGAAAAAATATTTTTTAACAATTAAAAAAAGGTTAACAAGCTAGCTCAATTGGGCTCGAGCTGGCTTAAAGTTTTTTACGAGCCAAGCTCGAGCTCGACTTTTCAGCTTGAAAAAATAATCGAGCTGAGCTGCTCATTTAAGTTTGAGCTCAAGCTCGAGCCCAGCCTGGCTTAGCTCGATTATAGCCCTAGGTGAGGTGGAGAAATGGTGGATATGATGTGGTGACTCTTTAGTAGATTTTTTTTTTTTTTTTATAATTTTAAAGATAGAAGAGGAGTTAGTGGATATAGCATTCACGTTAGAGCTTCCATGTCTATCTATATAATTTAACTAAAAATATATTTTTCTCTAAATTTTGTTTATTTTTTAAAAACCTTCAACATTCAACTTTTTATCTCTATTTTACTCCCAAACACTTATTTTATTATTTTTTTTCTCTTTTCTACAAACTCACAATAAAAATATAGAAGATTAAATATGAGCCTTATATAGAGATGTACTTGAATTGTATAAACTTTTCCCTGTTATAGAGATTTCAATGTAATTGTGCTTTTAGTGTAATCACTATTTTTTTCGCCTGTATTATATAAAATATATGAATATATAGGCTCCAATAAAGTGGAATGTTAGGTCTTTGGGTATACTTTAACCTAACTTAACTCCCCTAAGTGACACATCAACTTTTTTTACTCATTTCATTTTGTCTCACTCTAAGGAAATGATTTAACATGCTAATACATAACTCATTTAATGCACTTTAATACTGGGTTTTTTGTCTAAAAAAGAAAATAATAATTAATTCAGTCTCTTAACATTGGGTTAACATGTTAACATATAACTCATTTAATGCACTTTTACACAAGAAGGGGGTGGTTTGCAATGTTAGTGAACATGCCATGTCATTGTTAACACTCTAGATGTTAGAGTACACCCCATGACCTTAGGTGATATCAGAAGTTTAAAAAAAATTGATGTTAAAAAAAGTTCTAAGTTGTGGAACAAGCTCCTTTATTTAAGTAAACAGGAACAAGTCAGCTCCAGTATAAGAATTTTCTTTTGGAAAGCTAACGAAATTTTCACTAAATAGATAGGGTAACCAAGTTAATTATTCTGACTTTTCTTTAAAATAAGATAAGATCAAATTTAATACAAATATATTAATCTAGATCCGCTTTCTATGAAGAAACAATGACAGCTTATTTCTTGACTCACCCAAATCACAGGCACAACAAACAATCCAACAAAACAATGGACAGATATTTTTTTCATAATAGGTTCTTTAGAAACAAGACTGTTACTTCTTAATGTTTTTAAAACTTCTTATATTTCTAGATGGTTCGCTACCCATTCTATGAAGTTCGTTTAGAAAGGTAGCGAACTGACTAGTAGTACAAGAAGTTCCAAAAAACACGTATGGGAATGCCGATGATATTCATCAACTTGCCTTCTTGTTGTCGTTTGCACGGAGGAGGTAAATTAAAATTGCTAAGGGGGTTGTCGCCACCTTTTTTTGTTTTCTACCAAATGGGATTATTGCTTGCGTTGTTTTGTTTTGTAGAAAGATGTCATAGTACACGCTGGTAGAGACGCGTTTGGGGCGTATACTGCTTTCACATCCTTGATGTCATTGGCTAGCGGAGATGTGATGGCGTCGGTTGTATAATCGAGTGGTGGCATCCATATTCGGCCAACCACCACTAGCTGGGGAGTGTGTGCGTCTGGTGTTGTAGGGCTTAACCTTCTTGTATGCAAACGATATTTCTGGATAAAACAAAAAGTTTCATTTGTGTGAATTCTTCATTAAGCATTAGATCAATGTTGCTACATACTAGTAATTATATAAAGTTAAAACACAGACCTGTAAGTGGCTTTTAATTTCATCATTTGTCAGCCCATCAACCTTCATAAATTCCCTAATTTGCTTTGGTGTAGCAACTGCATAGAAAACATGTTATCATTTTGATATGTTTATAATCGTATAATCATCGCATAGAAAACATGTTATCATTTTGATATGTTTATAATTGTATAATCATGGGAGTGACAATGAGAAGGAAGATAAAACATACCATGAGCACCACCAAGTTGTTGAAGAGCATGTAGGAACCGTCTGTGCAATTCCTGAGACCAACACCTTCTTTCTTTCTTATTAGAATGCCCTTTATCTTCTCCATTGCTCTCGCCATTGTGACCACCACCACCGCCACCACCTTGACCTCCACCACCATCCGTGTCCGCTGAAGGACAGGTGGAGGTTTTTTTCTTTTGGAAAAGATGAAAAGTGCCACATCCGTATCCCTTTTCCTTCTTAGACAATAACTTCTTCGACAGAAAGTCCTAAAAGATAGAAAGACACAAATATATAAACAAACGTACCAGTAAGATCCCACGCATAGTAGGGTCTAGAGAGGATATGACTTAAGAGCATATTTTTCCTCTATCCCCGAAGATATAATGATAAAAGTCAAGTTTTTAATAAGATCCCACTCATAACAGGGTCTGTGGAGGGTGAGATTCAAAACGTCACATTTTTTTTAATTAATTACCTCTTCAAGAGGTGGATCCGGGGTTTGAATTGAGAGTTGAGCAGATGCAAGCCAGTCTTTGCTACAAATGATCTTGGATTTATGAGATGAGTGTTGCTTTTGTTGCAATTGATCATCAACATCTTCATTTGTAGATGAAGTTGATTTCATGGGGATAAATTCTTCCAAAACTGGACACTCACTGGTTGTTTGATCAGATTGACCATCAAAAGGTTCATTGATCCCCACAGTCATTTGCTGTCTGCATCTTTCTATAGCTGCAAAAGTATATGGGCACCAACAAACAAAATTAATCCCATTTTAAATTGAATCTAAAAGCAAAACTCAATCAAGTACCACAAAAGAACGTTTTGTTTTTTACTTACTGGAGTGGAATATTGCATCACACACAGTAGATATTGTACTGTGTGAATATGTAAACATATATAAATCATAACAAAAACTTATAGCTCTTTCAAAATTCAACAACAATTTATTCACAAAAACAAAACACATCAAGAACTCCTATAAAACTTGTTAAAAAAAAGAACAATATTTCTGTCACAAAGTTTGATCACAAATACCCAGTTTTCTAGCAGTGAACCGCTTGTGTTAATTCATTTGTATACCTGATATAACGTTATCATGATCATTATACCTTGAGAAACAAGCTCAAGACAAAGAGGAAGCTCGCGTTCGAACACTTGAATCTTTTTACGCTCTTCTTCTAAAGCTTCAATATACTCTTGAAATTTCTGCCCTTTAAACTCACATGGATTATTGTAAACAACCATTCTTATCTTTCCTTAAAAACCGTCCCACACGTACTTTGGATAGAATAGACTGACTGACAGTTATAATGAGATGAAACATAGGATGGTTTTGTCTGTAAACATCGGGAGATACGGTTAGTACGAGAAGAAAAAAGGATCTAAAGTGGAATTGTGAACAGGAATAAACTTGGAATACAGTATAGTTGTATATTTGTATTTAAGAAAAGGGAGAATTTTGTGGGTTGTTTTTCTTGGGAAAAGCTTCGGGGAAATCGTAAGGTGTCGAAATCGGTTCGTCGCGTACCAATTGGACCTTCAAATACTCTTATCATTATTCTTAGTTTGGTTCTAAATATTCGTGGTATATATTGAGAGATCGAGTCAAACTATTGTAGCTTTTCCCAACTAATAAAAGTCACTCATTACTATATATTTTGTTTATCTAATTTATATATTATTTTTTATGTATAATCATTAATCACTCATTACACTTTTATCATCACCTAATTTTAACAAAAAAATGTTCGCTGAACAATTCAGAGTTCTCCGTTCCTTTGTTTTAATATAAAAGGAAAACTAGTCTAAGTACCTATGTGTTACACGGGTGGTTAAACAGGAAAACCAAGTCCATTAAAATTGTGAAGTAAAAATTATAATTTTATATACGTTGAAATATTAACGAAAATGTTAGAGAGTACACGAAATAATTGAAATACATAAATAAGACAAAAAAATCACAACTCATTGAAGATCTCTTTATAAACAACTTTATATATACCAAAAGCATCGTAATTGACAACGGCTTCATCAACATAGACCATCGGCGTCAAACAAACGGAGGAAATCCACATGGGAGAAAGATCGGCAACCGAGTAGTGTCTTACCGGTTAGAGGGAGTGCATCAGTGATTCCTCGTTTCGTCGTTTGCTGAGCAGTGGTGGCTACGTTCTCTCTCTACCAGTGTACCAAATATATATTTATTAAGATGAAAGTTGAGCCGTAAAATTAAAAGCTACATGACACAATTTAAAAGCAACTACAATAGCTATAGTACTCTTATGAAAAAGACTAAAGTGTATAAATTAAATATATTTATAATTTCATGAATAAGGGCTATTAAGGAGCATTAACAATACTATCTTTCGGTTTGTAAAGAGATGAAAATGTACTTGCACTTGATGTTCATCCAAAATTAAATCCGTAAAGGTTTGGAAGAGGTCAAAAATAGCTTTCATTATTACTTCACATTGTTGATCCGAAGTTAAATTACCATTACCAACAAGTTTAAGAAGCAAATGTCAAGAGGCATTGGATCCCATCACCAAGCTTCCACAATTACTTCATCATACACTTTCGCTTCCCTATCTCAAATGAAAGTACAATATTACATATGACCTATAAAGAAAATAAAATTAGGCAACTATATCTCTAAAAGACTAAATTATTAGGCAACTAAATCTCTAAAAGAATAAATTATAAAGTATTTTAGTATTTTATGATTGAAGAATTTTACCTCTATGCCACAAAAAAGGCAAAGTAGCCAAGCTGTTGTTATTGACCTGCAAATAATTAACTACTTCTTGTAGTTTATAGGTTTTCTCACTTCCTGCTAGGGATGAGCATGGTATATCGTACCGAATTGGTACTGGTACCAAAATTCGTCAAAACTGGGTACCGGTACCGAAATGTTCGGTACGGTATGGTACTGGTATTTGAAGGTAAAAGTTGGTATTTTACCGGTAACGTACCGAACCGGTACCGAAAGTACCGTATTGAAAATGCCAAAAACCGGGTACCGGTACTTGTACCGAAAAAATTGGTACGGGAAATTCAGTACCTAGTACCAAATTCTCATCCCTACTTCCTGCATAAAAAAAACAGTTAACCCTCTTAAAATCAATGAGCTTACTGGACACCAAAAGAGCGAACATAAATCATGGTTATAATGGAGATTTAAAAAAACAATATTCTTAAAGCTTGTTTCTTGTGGCTAACTACTCTTTAACCTTTTCAAACAAAAAAAACCCTTTATCTCTACTTTTAACATTGAAAAGGTTGACTTCTACAAATGTTGGATCGTGTTCGGTGACCCTAAAGTCAGTTAAGGCAGTTCATCTTCAAATACGAGGGCGGAATCAACGTAAACGAAGTCAAAACAGCTTGTATCCTTTTAACTTTCTTTCTATTACTGATTGTGAGCTTTTACAATGTATTCTGACAAAAATCCGGCAGCACCTTCGCTCACACACACATACATGACCGTTTGAAATGAGCATGCACAACACATATTTATAGGCAAAGCCTCCTGACCGTTTGAAGATGTCACATCTGCTTCAAACGGTCATCATGCTTCAAACGGTCAGACCTTCTTCAAACAGTCAGGCCTTCTTCAAACGGTCAGACCATGTTCAAACGGTCAGACCATGTTCAAACGGTCAGGCCATTTTCAAATGGTCAGACCATGTTCAAACGGTCAGGCCATTTTCAAACGGCCAGGCACATTAAAACATGATTAAACCCTAATTCCAATACTGTTATGCACTCATTTAACCTATCTAGACATAAGACTCGATAAGACGTAGTTAACAGACATTCAGTGTACCAACATACTCCCCCTTGGATGTTGACGAAGTCTTCGGCGTCAAGTCTTTAGTCTTTGTCTCTCTCCAGATTTTGTCATTGAAAAGATCCTTCTTCAATCCTTTTGATTGTTGATCCAGAATTCTGACTCCCCCTTTCACAGACTCCCCTTCTTGAAATGCTGGAACTTGAAATTCTGATTCAAACTTTGACGATTTATTGCCATGGGGATTATGAAATCTACAACCTGTAAAATCTCTACCCAAATATAAGATATATAACAATAACAATTTTAATCCAAAACTTACCTTTCAACCTTCAGTGTTAGAAATCCACTTAAGTATTCAGGTCCAAGTTAATGACCCTGATTACCCAATTTATCTACCAAGTCCAACTTAATGACCTTGGTTGATCAGAAATAATTCACACTGACATTTAATTCAATTTGATTTTCTGAAAATTTACAAGTTTCAAGTTAATGAACTTGTTTTAGCTTTCCAAATTTTCACCAACTTATCATATTTAGCTCACGACTCATCCTCCAGTCCAGAAATCTTCTGCATCTGCTTTTATCTTTCGAATCCGAAGATCAACTCTCCACTTTGGTTTGTCAAAAATAAAGCAGAAATGAAAAATCTTTTTGGATTTTTAATAAAGCTTCTAAACTAGAAAGGAAATACAGAACTAAAATGCAGTAAATGTAAACTATTTACAAACATATTTTTGGTCAAGCGTGTTAGGGAATCATATCAGCTATACGACAAGTCAAAAGTACCGTTAAGCTTCAATTTCATACTCAGAATTAAACAATTCGCGTAGATTGTCGATATACTGATCCATTTTAAATTCTCACACAAATTTCAATCTGTCCAGGATACAGATTTAGTGTTTTAAAGACTTAAACTTATACGTGTGTCCCACCTCTTGAATATACTCCCGTATCCAGATCCCGATATTCAGTCTTACAGGCAATTATAACACAAATGATATCTGTAAGGGGTTAATAAATTATGAAGAATCATGAGAGCTCAGGTCAGAACCATCGTTCAGCAGAGAGATCATGACTCAACTTGTGGGTGTGTCCCCTTTAGAGGATCTTTTTTACAACAGCATTGCTAAGCAATTTTATTGTCTTATCATATATGCTGAGGGTGATGCTGTGTTTCAAGCATTTGCGGAAAGTATTATTCGAGGACTAGGTCAGAACTTCCATTCAGCAGAAGTCCCGGAATAATACCCCAGATATCACTGAGTATAAAAACCTAGTATATCAGAAAAAGGAATCTTTCAAACGAGATTTCAGGGGTTACCTATATATCCAAGTAGTGTTCCCCACGAAATAAGCAAGTAAAATTTAGGTTTATATCCCGAACAAACCTACTAAATGAGTAAAAACCTATCGGCACATTATCAGCGAGACTGTTTAATCTTTTAAACATTCCATTTCTTTAGCATACCGTGACTGTCAAGCCGATGTACTATCATTTTCCCTTTTTACACAAGCTCTTTTCTGATTTTCTATTGTTTTTGGATTTTGAAAAATATCTCATGTTTTTGTATTTTTGACATTTTTTATTGTTTTTGTATTTTCTGAAATCTATTGTTTTTGGATTTTGAAAAATATCTCATGTTTTTGTATTTTTGACATTTTTTATTGTTTTTGTATTTTCTGAAATATTACCCTATACCTCCCCCTAAATACCAAAACAGGTAAAAAATCGACAAACCATTGCAGATTGCTTCTCAACATCATCTACAATGTCTCCTTCATCAACGCCAATAATCTCCTCCAACACCGATAAAAGCTTCATACCGTTCAGTTTTAGCAAATACTGAAAACGTGTTTTGTCAAATGCTTTGGTATGTAAATCAGCTTTTTGGTCGTCAGTGTGGATTTTCTCAATACGTATCAACTTCTTCTCGAAACAATCGCGAATGAAGTGATGACGAATCTCAATATGTTTGGTTTTAGCATGATGAACTGGATTTTTAGTAATGTTAATCGCTGCCTCATTATCAACAAAGATAGGGGTGTTTAGAAATTGCAAACCGTAGTCGCGCATCTGTTGCTGGATCCACAAGATCTGAGAGCAGCAACTACTAGCAGATACATACTCCGCTTCACATGTGGATAAAGCCACAGAGGTTTGCTTTTTGCATTGCCAGGTGACCAATCGTGATCTAAAGAACTGGCACCCTGCTGTTGTTGATTTAGCATTAACTTTGCAGCATCCGAAATCGGAATCGGAATACCCTTCGAGCGTGAAATCGCCTTCTCTTGGATACCACAACCCCAAAGATGGAGTTCCTTTCAGGTAGAGCAATATCCTTTTCACAATAATCATGTGTGATGCTCTCGGGTTAGATTGAAATCTTGCTGCGAGGCAGGTTGGGTACATAATATCGGGTCTTGAAGCTGTCAAATACATCAGCGATCCGATCATGGAACGATACATCGGTTCATCTACCTTCTCTCCAGTGAGATCAGGATTTATCCCATGATTCGTTGCTAATGGGGCGGCTGCTGGAGTAGAACCTGACATCCCGAATTTCTCCAAGATATCATGAACGTACTTCTTTTGATGTATGAAAATTCCTTTGGGTAGTTGATCAACCTGCAGTCCCAAAAAGAATTTCATCTCACCCATTGATGACATTTCGAATTTCTGCTTCATAACTTGTTCAAAATCTTTGCACAAACTTTCATTTGTTGACCCAAATATAATGTCGTCCACATAAATTTGAACTATCAGAAGATGTCCGTCAACCTCTTTGGTGAAGAGAGTGGCATCCACTTTTCCACGAATAAAGCTGTTGGCTAGTAGGTGTTGAGACAATGTCTCGTACCAAGCTCTCGGGGCCTGGTGTAAACCATACAGCGCTTTGTCTAGCAAGTAAACTTTGTCTTTGTGGATTGGATCGGTGAAGCCCGGTGGCTGACCGATATAAACCTCCTCTTTTACCTTCCCATAGAGAAAAGCCAATTTTACATCTAACTGATATACTTTGAAGTTTTTCCAAGATGCAAATGCTAGGAAGATTCTGATCGCTTCTAGTCGAGCAACTGGAGCATACACTTCAGTGAAATCTATACCCTCCTTCTGACAGAAACCCTGGACAACGAGTCGAGCTTTGTTACGAACCACAACTCCTCTATCATCTCTCTTACACTTGAACACCCACTTGGTGTTAATCTTCCTCTGGCCATCAGGTAAATCCACTAACTTCCACACTCCTAATTTCTTGAATTGACTCAATTCCTCCTGCATTGCATTGACCCAAGAATCTTCAGTAAGCGCCTCTTTGTAAGTTCTTGGTTCAACCTGCGAGATAAAACAACTCAATGAGAATTCAGTTTGCAAAGGAGCAACTGTTGTATAAAAACATGTAAGCCCTTTATCAATCTGTCTTCGAGTGCGAACGCCTGTCTGCAGTTCTCCAATGATCAATTCCTCTGGATGATATGAAAGAGTTCGTGGCATTACTTCGCCTGAAACATCTACATCACCTTCCAGATTAGTAACATTTTGATTTGCACCTTGTTCACTGACTGGGTTTGTTTGACTTGAGATCTGAATTTGCTCCCCCTCAGAATCTGAATCACCACGATCATATACTGGCATGTTCTCAGATTCTTGATTATCATTCTGTGCCGTCTGATTATCTTGAGCAACTTCATTTTGTTGGATATCATCATGTTCACCAGCATTGCTTGGACCTGCTTCATCATCATTTGAAGCTCTTTGTGGTCTTCTTGAATACTCAGCTGGAAACCTTTTCTGCGATTCTTCATACTCTCTTAAAATATCCAACTCATCAAAGAAATCTTCTTCTTCATCCTTTTCTTCTTCCATGTCAAACGAATCCCACAATTTATCGTAATTAAAACGCCATGAGTCACCGGGGTTCTGAGGCGGCATAGTATACCCCTGACACTCAACATTAGGAGCTTCAATAATCCGCTTCAGACTTGGAACGAAGACTCGTCGTAATGGACTTGCATAACCTATGAATATCCCTTCAATACTCTTCGGACCAAACTTTCCAAAAGGCTCTAGAACAGTACAGGGTGACCCGAACGGTTCAAGATACTTCAGATTCGGTTTGCGGTTATTGATCAACTCAAAGCATGTTTTGTTGAATTTCTTGACAGTGAGAACCCGGTTGAGCGTATAGCATGCGGCGGAAACTGCTTCTGCCCAAAAATTTATCGGTAGCTTTGAATCAGCAAGCATTGTTCTGGCCGTTTCGATTAGCGTCCTGTTTTTACGTTCTGCAACTCCATTTTGCTGCGGAGTGTACGGAGCACTAAACTCATGCAATATGCCTCTTTCATCACAAAATTCTTCCATCTTGTTGTTCTTGAACTCAGTACCATTATCACTTCTAATTCTTCTGATACGCCTTTGGTACAAATTTTCAATCTTTCTGAACAACGCCATCAAACTTTCAAATGTTTCATCTTTCGACTTCAAGAATGATACCCACGAAAATCTGGAATAATCATCAGTAACCACAAGACAGTAGAGATCCCCTGTAATACTTTTGACGTTTACTGGACCAAACAAATCCATATGTAGTCTCTCTAACGGTCTGGAAACTGAATTGACTTGCTTTTTAGGGTGTGACTTTTTCTTCTGCTTGCATTTGATGCAGCTAATGCACTCCCCTTCCAGATGAAAACCTTTGATATTAACTCCAAGAACTAAATCATTGTGCACCAAGTGATTCATTTTTCTAAGATGTATATGCCCCATCTTCCGGTGCCACAACTTTGATTCTTTCTCTGTTGCTCTAGACACAAAACAATGTGCTTGACCTGTAGTTGTAGTCGCTACACTCATGTCCAACACATATAAATCATTCACTCTAGGTGCCCTCATGATAATCCATTCTTCAGGGATAACAAATCCTGGTTTCAAGATCAAACATTCTTTGTCTGTGAAGTGAGTGGTATACATATTGTCACAAATCTGTGAGATACTCAGCAGATTATTCTCCAGCTCAGTAATGTAGTTAACTCTTTCAAACGTAACAATCCCATTGGATAACGTTCCTTCACCAAAAATTCGACCACCTTCGTGTCCTGCAAATCCCACATAACCACCA
This sequence comes from Helianthus tuberosus, assembly GCA_030545235.1. NCBI lineage: Eukaryota > Viridiplantae > Streptophyta > Magnoliopsida > Asterales > Asteraceae > Helianthus > Helianthus tuberosus. The sequence goes on along the minus strand of CM060442.1, from coordinate 194,553,587 downwards.
TTGATATTTCTAACATCATACAACAATGCAGTCTTCCCTGTCATATGTCGAGACACTCCACTATCCATAATCCATCTTGAAATAGCTCTCGGAAGATCCTGCACATATCACAAATGGATTTTAAAACATTTAATAAAGATGCCGATTCATGCTTCACAATTACCAACTAGGAAGCTCCGGCAAGTCCAAAATCTTTAGTGAGATTTTGATGCTACCCAAGCCTTTTTCGACTCAGGTAACTGGACTTTAATGTGAGATTTTGTTGTGTAGAGTGGCGGAAAATTTTTATCATTCATTTTCAAACTTTTCTCAGATCCAACCTCAACCTTTTTATATAAGAAAAACTCATCAATCTTAAGTTGACCAGTTGGTTGATTTTTCTTTTGAACATTCTTCTTCTCTGGTGGAGTAGAAGACTGTTTCCCAAATTGTTCATAATAATCCAAAGGAACATCCATCTTTACTGGTGTGGTAAAAGAAAATTGTTTTTCCAACACTGAAACCTTTGGTTTATCAACAACTTTTGGCTTCCATGTTTGTTGAGATGATGCAACCCGTTTGTAAAATTTTTCATTTTTAGTTACCACGTTCTTAACAGGTTTAGTTTTGACTTTTGTTTTCTCATTTTTCAAAAATTTCTCAACAACCAATGGAGTTTTGCCTTTAGCATCAACCTTCTTCTTTTGTTTCTCAACAACGTCAGTCTTAGGCTTGAAATTGGTGCAATTTCTTGCAATGTGACCAACTTTGTTGCATTTAAAACATGTACGAGTATCAACTACCCGACTTGTGCCTTCAGACTGAGGTTGTGAGGCCCTCTTCTCAAAAAATTCTTCATTTGATTTTGAAAAAAATTCATTTTCCTCATCATAAAGTGAACTTGAACCGTTCACAAACACCTTGTTTTCAGCAAACCTTTTGTTTTGATAACTACTTTTCTGATAACTCTTACCACCCTGATATCCACCCGACCAATTGTTTCGATTGTTGTTATAAAAACGTGGTGGAACTACAGGTTTCTTGTAGTAAGCTTTATCTTTCTCAAAATTCATTTGCCTTTTTGTTTGTTTCAAACTCTTTAATTCAGACAACTCAACTTCAACCAATTTGAACACATTTGTCAATTTTAAAACATTTACATTCTCCAGCGGAAACTCAGAATCCGAATACAACTTAACAGATCCAGCTATCTTGTACATCACAAGACCCGGTTCATCACCTAAGTTGTTTTTGGATTTTGGTTTCTGAATGTACTTGTCCAGAAAACATTTATCATCTCCAGCTGAATCACTATCCAAAACACTTTCAGCCATTCCTTTAACAATCTCTGTCTGAACACTATCATCAGATGATGATGAAGAAAATGTAACATCAATTGAATCAGGAAGTTTCACTTCATTTTCTTCCTCAAGATTACCCAACCCAGATTGTTTTTTCGAATAATTTTCTAGAATTGGTGGTGGAACTTGATGAAAACCCACCCCATACATCTTCGCCTGCTTTGTCTTTCCCAATGGGTTTGGGAATGATGTGTTGCAAAACAAAGCTTGCAGAGCTGTAACTGTTCAATTTCAAATTGATCCGTTCATTCTCAATCTTGGCTTCTTCAAACTGAAGTTTCAATTTAGCAATTTCATCCAATTGTTTGTTGATTAATTCTTCTTTGATTCTCAAAACACATTGCAATTGGCAATTTTCTTTGTAGGTTTTACCGTTTCTATCATCATTATCTTTAATCGTGCTTTTAAGCTTTTCAAATTTTTCAGTGATCTGACGATTTTCAAGAACTAACCTTTCATTTTCTTTCCTAGCCTTTTCCTGATCAATTTTATCAGTTTCAATTTTGTTAGTTAATTCCTTTAATCGTTCAGTTGAAGCTTTCACCATTTTGTCATGATCAAGGATTTGATCCTCAACACTTCTGACTTTAGCAATCAGATCCTCAATCTTCTTACCTTTGAGATAAGTGTTTGTACTACAAACCTTGCATTCTTTGATGCAATTTTTGCAGTCAACATTACCACTGACCTTCTTACCTGACTCAGTTGTTGACGCGTTTGAATTGACTTGGCTTTTAGACTCAGGAATGGATTTAGAATCTACCTCAAGTGCCTTAGCAGCCAGCACCTTGTCAGCCATCTTTCCCATGTTTTCAGCATTCAACTCCTGTGTCGTGTCAATAATCCCAGTGTCAATCTTCTTTGACTTCTCTTTCTCTTCTTTCTCATTTTCTTTCTCTTCATCTTCACCGCTTCCCCACCATTTCTTCTGCCAATAATCATCTTCAACTTTATACTCTTTGATTATGGTTTCTATATCAAGAGTGTTATGATCAATAGCAATATCTCCATAGGGGTCAAGATAACATTCTCTGTCTGGATCCCATCTTTTTGCTCTTTTTGCTTCAGAAAAAATACCAGATATTCTGATCAATTTGTTCGTGGCCAACATCTTTCTGTGTTTATACTTCTGTTCTTCATTTCTGTTGTCTTTCCAAGGTTTGGGTTCAGAATTTGCCATGAATGCATATCCAACCGCATCCTCCTCAGGTAACAACTCGCTCTAGTCAAAACCTTCATCGTCGTGAATCACCGCAAGAGCTCTAGATTTTTCTTTGTTATCTTCAATCTGCTTCATTCTTGGTGGCTCTGATTTGTTCTGATGATAAATCGCTTTCTTGTAGTAATCTTCTCTGAACGGATTCTCAGATTCATCAGCATACGCATTTCGGCATTCACGCTAAAAGTGACTTTTCTGTTTGCACTTAAAGCACGTCACCTTAGACTTATCAAAGCCCAACTTGGTAGATGGTCCACCAATTGACTTCCTCCCTGTTATCTCCATGAAACGCTGTGCTCGACGAACTGCACTGGCCATACACCACCTTATGTCGATTAGTTCCATCTCCTCAGGATCTATCTGATCATAGTCCTCTTTTGTTAGGTTGGTGTTGCCAATTTTCCCTGCTACAAGACTTTCATAAGATTCTAGCACAGATGCTAAGAAAACCATCTGTTGCTTTGCCGACTCCTCGCTGAAGTTCTGAGCATTCTTTATGTCTACAGCGATGTTGCATTGAAATAAGTTCTTTGCATCAGACTGGTTTGAATTTGATGAAGACCCACTGTGATAACCACTGCTTTGACTTTCTTTGTATTACTGATTGTGAGCTTTTACAATGTATTCTGACAAAAATCCGGCAGCACCTTCACTCACACACATATACATGACCGTTTGAAATGAGCATGCACAACACATAATTATAGGCAAAGCCTCCTGACCGTTTGAAGATGTCACATCTGCTTCAAACGGTCATCATGCTTCAAACGGTCAGACCTTCTTCAAACGGTCAGGCTTTCTTCAAACGGTCAGACCATGTTCAAACGGTCAGGCCATTTTCAAACGGTCAGACCATGTTCAAACGGTCAGGCCATTTTCAAACGGCCAGGCACATTAAAACATGATTAAATCCTAATTCCAATACTGTTATGCACTCATTTAACCTATCTAGACATAAGACTCGATAAGACGTAGTTAACAGACATTCAGTGCACCAACAACAAATATGCAATAACTTGATATGTATCTTTAAGAAAGTATTAAGTTGATAAGTATTTATACGAATATTAAATTAAGTTTGGTAGAGGAATTGTGTGACTCGCACTTAAATATGATTTATTTCATTTCAAATATTTTTGTCCCGTTACTTAACCCGTTCATCTTGCCACCTCTATTAAATTGAAATCATGAAGATATTTTAGTTTACAAATGAATCTTCCATATATTCCCAAAATTATAAACAATATAAGCAAAATAAATCTTCCTAACAGTAAAAAACATCTAAAACAAAATAAGCATTCAATTTGATAGTTAATGATTATATAGCAAAAAAGTATTGTATGCAACATTTAAAGAACAAAAAAAGTCAAACTGATATTGTACTTCCAAGATTAGTTGTGCAGGTCCTTTTAGTAAAAGCCAATGCCGCATTAAAAAACAAAGTTTTGTAATATGAAGCATTTAAAAAAAAACAGAGATTTTTGACAGGTTTTTTTTTTCAGCAACTAAACGTCGAAAACGGCCAGTTTTTTTCGGCATCCGGTTTGGCAAAAAACCCCAAAATCAGCCTGTTTATTTTGTAAAAAACGTCGAAAAAGTGCATTTTTTCGGCATCTGGTTTAGGGAAAAAAACAACATTTTTTTTCAGCAACTAAAAGTCGAAAACGTCTAGTTTTTTTCAGCATCCGGTTCGGCCAAAAATTTCAGGTTATTTTAACCAAAAAACCCAAAATCAGCCTGTTTATTCAGTGAAAAACGTCGAAAAAGTCCAGTTTTTTTCCGCATCCTGTTAGGTAAAAAACTACAGGTTTTTAAGCAAAAAAAAAGGTCTAACAAACAGCATGTTGGTTCAACAAAAAAAACTACATTTTTCAGCCAAAAAAATTGCACTTTTTTTTTTCCAGCGAAAACAACAATCGCAGCCAATTATAGGAAAAACCGGTTAACCGGAAACGTTTATATTATAAATCCGGTTTTTTAACGGGAAAAAATGAATTGAGCAAAATAAAATTGAATAGGATCCGTTATCTGATAAAAATACTATTCAATACACCAACCATTCAACCCATGACCACACCTGAAAATTAAATTGAATCTCTGTACGTGGCACCTTCATAAGCTCAAAAGAAAAACTGCAATATAGTAAAATTCATAGTCATAGTTCATTGTGGCATTTCATTAAACAATTAGAGGATGCAATCACAAAAAATGGTGGATTAACCATAAGCTAATATAAAAAGAAAAAGAAAAGAGAAATCAAATACATAAACAAATTAAAATCCTAAACACATAGCAATTGATGGACTTTTTAACTGCGACGATGAAGTCTGAATATGATGACCAAATAGCCCAAGTAAGGTCTATATAAGCATAAGATTCAGTCAAAAACTAAAAATCAAGGAAACCTTGAGCTTAAAAAAAAAATACTTTCTATGGTTTCATATACATATCTAACAGCAACGCCTTCTCAATTTTAAAAAGTATCTTCTATAGAAGAGAATACTATCAGCACGAAATATAGGTAAAAAAGGCAAAGAGCTATTAATCGAGTACTATATAAAAGAAAATGTAACAGTCACCGTCAATAAAGGGGAGAAGATGTTCATCCTCTCTAAGTTACTCTTGAGGATGCGTATAGTGGACTTCCAAGAAACTCTCTTTCATGCAATGTAATCTGCGTTAAGTGTAATGCGTGAGTACTCACAATCTTCTCTATATATGTGGTTTCTGATTACATTTTTTATTTCATTTACTCAAGTCTTACATTTGCAGCAAGAGTTCAAAGTAAGGTGCTTCAATGACATGCCACAAAAAAAAAAAAAAAACCTCAAAACAAAGTATTGGGCTGCTAAAAATAAACCATGTAAATCAAATTGGCTCGTTGTAACATGGTATGTAAATCAGATTGAACACAAATTAAGTTTTATATCAGAGAAACAAAATGATATCTTTAAATCAAATTATAAGTCTGGAAATTACTAAAAAACATGGTGATCATTTCAGAGTCTCTGGTAAACCTATGAGGAACCGGTACTAAAATGACCACCACTAAATATACATTCACTTAAAATGACATGTTTCAACCCAAATTCGTTTTGACTCGTGATAAAATTGAGTTTTTCTACTCTTTCTAAATGAACATGAGTCAAACATAAAATGGCCACCACTAAATACACATTCACTTAACTTATATGATAACCTGTATATGCGATATACAACCTAGAAACACCACAATAACAATATTAAGGCACAAAAGTGAACAGCAAAATCCACACACAAACAATAGTTAAAAGAAGCAAATTACACATAAAATTGTACCTGAAAAGTATAGTCAAAAGTTCCCGTCTGTGTCACGTAGCTGCCTTCCCTATCTTATCTATATTATGAATTCCATATCACAATACACACAGAGTTACTTTCAGGGGCCACACCATCAACTTGAACCCAGGGATGACCTGTAAAATTGCCTAAATTCGGTTAAATGGATAACTAAATAGGAATAATTTAGTGCAAATTATGGATAAATTCAATTAAATGTACACCACGTAAAGTCTCCGGTTGCGTATAATCTCGGATTTTTTCAACCATCCGAGTGGGATTTATTTACTTTATTCATGTTGGAAACGGTTACAACGGATGGATTTTTCCAACACCTGTTACACACGCAAAGAAAAAATAGCTACAACATTTTCACTTATGCCAACAAAAAGTTAACTCGATAGAAATCCTACACATGAACATTATCCTACAAAAACTATTAAGATGAGTTGGAGCACGTCTCACATTATCCTACAAGGATTATTAATATGAGCTGGTGCAAAATAAATTATGAAAAAAAAATCGAACAAACACACATATATCAAATCACACATGTAAACAACTATACCGTTGTTTTACGGTTTTAGGTCTGATTTTAGTTGATACACAACCCTTTCACCAATTCTGTTATTCCAGTATCCCGCCGGCAACTTCTCCGTCTCCTTCATCCCATCCTCCCTCCACCACCTCCGGTTATTCGTTAAACAAAACACCTGCAACAGAATAACAGAATTGGAAAAGTGATTAAAAAAACCTGGTCGATAGACTGCCAAACAAAACCCTAGATCGCCACTTTGTTAAGATGAAGATATCTATAATCCTTAAAACTAAAAATCAAAACTCTTAAGAGTATTGGTAGCTTACAATCGCAATTGGAGATGAAGATACCTAGGGTTGACAATCATTAACTCAAAATCAAATTCAGATTTCACGTTTTAAACACAGAAGGTGTACACAATCATTCATATTCAAAACTACAATCAACGAAACGTCACATGAACCCTAACTGTCAGAAAACCGCAATATGATTGAAGTATTTGCATACTTGGAAGAGATTGGAGATCGTCAGAGCAGTAATAAGGCATTCGAAGAACAGATTAACGGATGATTCGGATTTAAAGACTGATGAAGAGAAGACGAAATAGGTGAAGCCAATTGGTGTTTGAATTCTCTAAGTAAACGTAAACAGTTTACATGGCATAATAATGGAAACGTATTCATAATTTTGGAGAAGATTTCAACTGATTGAGAATTGATTGGGCTTTCCATGTTAAAGAATTTAACAAAATGGTGGAGGAATGAGGAAAAGGATTTGCCTCTCAAATCTTAATTCTCTGCATCAAGAGCAATGCCACATCATAGTCAAATTAATAGTCAAAGTTATTTTGCTTTAATAATAGAGATAGATTCACTTTGTATTAGAACGTGATTATATATGCAGGTATCATTTTAGTTTATTTTTTAGAAAACAACATCAATATTTAATATTTAAGGGTAACTCTATTAGATATCACCTGTGTTGGGTATTATTATCGTCTTAGATATCACCTGTGTTGGGTATTATTATCGTCTATATCACTTAACTCAAAGTTAATGATCTTTAGTATTGTTTTCGATACATATAACATATTCAGCAGACAATAAATGACGTCTTTACTATTTTTTATTTTTTTTTTTCATCAAAAGCTAGAGTAACAATCATAAAAATACGAGTATCATCTAAACAAAAAAAAATAATAATAATGGACTTTACCAATAAATGAAATGGCGATCAAGAAGACACCGAAGAGTCATGAGTAGTTGTTGAAAGTATTTTTAAGCTGGATTTCCCTCTTAAGACCATGTGTAATCATAAAGCCTCTCAGGGGGCGTTATGCTACAAGTGGCGAAATGTGTAAGAGAGGGGCTATATGAGACTTTATATCACAAGAGGGTGTAGTTGGATTATATATGTATGGGGCTTTATATATGTGTATGTATATATATGTGTGTGAGTGGAAACGATCGGATTTTTGAAAACAATCCCCCCTCACGCCGCTATCTCCTTCACGGGGACCCAAATTCGATCTCCCATAGCGTCAGCCGTAGTGGTGTGGCGCGACGCTATGGGGCGCCATGCTTGGATTTGCCCGGAGGTCGCGCCCCACTACGGGTGGCCTAATGGTGAGCATCTTTTAGGGTTGTAAAGGGTAATTTAGTAATTTGAATTAAGATGGGGAATATCCAATCCCAAATTAAGTTTGGGTAAATATGTAATTGAGAGTGTTTTTTAAGGGAAATATACAATTATCCCATTTTTATCACTGTTTATGATAATATTGAAGTAGTATGAGGTTCATTGGGGAACACTAAAAAAGTGGAGAACTGGGGGAACCGACTCAAACGAACTCCGATTGGACTCATTCCAGCGGCGTTGGAACCGGCTCGTCGAACCCTAACTAGGATCTCTTAACCCTAAACCATAAATCATAACTCTTAAACCCTAAATATATTAGGGTTTGGCTTTTAGGGTTTAGCTTTAGGGTTTAGCTTTAGCGTTTTGCTTTAGGGTTTAGGGTTTAGCTTTAGGTTTAGCCTTTAGGGTTTAGCCTTTAAGGTTTAGCCTTTATGGTTTATAGTTTAGATTTTACGGTTTAGCTTAGGTTTTAGCCTTATTTTTTAGCTTTAGGGTTTAGAGTTTAGAGTTTAGGAGTTAGGATTTAGGGTTTAGGATTAAGAGATCTTAGTTATGGTTCGACGAGCCGGTTCCAAAGCCACTGGAATGAGTCCAATCGGAGTTCGTTTGAGTCGGTTCCCAGCTGTTGAAGTATATTATTTATATAATAACAATGAACATTCCCCTATTGAAGTATATTATTTATATAATAACAATTCATGAATCCTCTTATGAATGGTAGCTTTTTTTCCTTTTTGTGTTTTATCGTTCTTGTATTGTAGTAGGTTTTTTTTTTCCGAATTTGTGTGGGTTTACGTCAGCTTGGGTATAAGTTCGTATTTTCCTTTGTTTATGTCTTATGTCACGTGATAGTATAGATTTACGTTTTTGTTTTACAATGTTTTTCGGTTTTGGCCGTCATTTCATTACTACTTAGCACGATTTTAGGACCCCCGCGTTCGTAGTGCATGGTAAACATCGGTCCCAGTACCATATTCGTTTTTGTGGTTTTCCTTAACGTGGTGGTATAAAATTCGTTGAACATGGAGTTGTATACGCATTAAAATATAATTTTTGGTAATGTAAGCTATATCGAGTGCAGGTTCATACTGGTACCGTAACAAAGCGAACCAATACCAACCGAGCAACACCGGTACTGGTACAAGTATTCGTTTTTTATGGTTTTCAATCCATGTAAAACATGTGTCGATTGATATGCTGAGTGTTGGTATCATGTTGGTAATGTAATGAACCAAAACGATACTGATCGAAAGTCTGCCGCGAAGCATAGGGAATTTCACTAGTTAGAAGTGGAATAAGACTTAGGAACGATTAGATCATGGTTTGATGTAGGCCCAAAATATTTTGAGCTCTCCATAGAAACAAATCACTCATGTGTATGTGTATGTGGGCTAATATTGTGTCGATTGAGAATGTAAATGTTAAATGAACATGTGTCGTTGGAAGTATATGTTCAAAATCTTGAAAATAACACATGGCTTTATAGTCTAGTGAAAATTCTTGGGTGTGATAAGATTTTGGAAGCAATAGATCCTGGGTTCGATTCCACATAGAAGGTTTTTTCCCATAATTTTTGGGTTTCCTACTGAATTGGTGTATAGACATTATTTGGAGATGGGTAGTGATCCAAATTTCCCGTAAAAAATCTTGAAAATAGATTTTACTGTATTTAACTCGTTCGACAAATTTATTTTTATCGAAACATAGATAAAAAGGTATATTGCAACGCTATACGTCAAATTTTGTAATACATTATATTATATCACTAAGATAACCAAAAGGGTAACCGACATTACTTTATATAACGACAAAAACTAAAAAATAGATAACTTTGATGCCATGTATGGTTGGACTTCGATAACTTATACATTACTGTTCAACACTCAGTTCTGAGTAATTAATATCGATACCTATATAAGTTGGCTGCTGGTGTCTTTGGTTAGAGCAGAACAATGCCATTTTTTCGGATAAGGAGGTTAAGGTGGATTTGATCTTTAGTGAAGTTAAATATTTGGGGTTTTGTGGTTTAAAAATAGAATCAGGAGCAATCCTATTTCTTGGTCAGATTGGTGTAAATATGTAATTATGTAAGTTGTTTTGTTTCCCGGCTCGGTCTTCGGGCTTGGGTGTTCTTTAATGAAGTTTTCCTTTAAAAAAAAGCCAACTTATAAAAAAACTAAATGGGAGGAGACAAATAGATTATATCGTATCACAAAACTAACATGGCAACTATATACAATATTCTTTTAAAAAATGGAAATAGATTAGAATTCACATAAATGAGTGACATTAAGAAAATATTGAATGTGGATTTAAAATTATAAGTGTATATTCATAAACTGGATCATGGAAAAAACAAAAAGAAAATAATAAAGGTTTTATTTTAGTTTTTAAAGATAATTAAATGTGTTAACAGGTAAACTTGAACGTGGCCTTTTTTGAAAATGAGTTGTGTTAGTCGACACTAACCCTATTTTTTTTATGTTGTGTCAAGAATTGTTGTTCCTAATAAAATCAAATTAAAATTGCAACAAGCAGTTGAATTAATTGTAAATAACAGAGAGGTGATTTATAACACACATACACACACATATATATATATAGAGAAACGATTTCAGGAGAAAACGCCCTAAAGTGTGAGAACGGTGAGAAGGCTTCCTGATGGAACACGTGGCACGAGATATAATCAGGGTGGGAGGGGCTTTTTTGTCTTTTTAATCTTCTTTTTTTCCCAATTTCGTGTGTCACAATGCTGCTTCATTTTTGGCGTCTAAGATTATTTCGGCGTTAATTAGATTCAACAACTACCTGGCGTTTTACTGTTTTTTTTCGGATCTGTCTCGTTGAATTAATTGTTTTTTTTGTGTCACGTAGATATTTTTTTTGGCGTTATGGCATTCCCAGTTAAATTAATCCCATATATATTATAAAGTTATATTTTTTTGGCGTTCGTGGCGTTATCCTTCATTACCATTCATTAGTATTTCATAAGATTACAATAAGACGAAACCAAAACAAACTAATAGTCTTCTGTATTTGGGATTACATCAGAGATGTACCCATCGTTTTGTTCCTCACTTTTTTCAGATTCATCATCATCATATTTTGCATTGGCGTATAACGCCATCATATCGTCTCTTCTTTGCTGTAGCCTATACTTAAATATCATTACAACCCTGGATCTTGCATCGTTCGAAGGTGCTAAATCACAGAGTTATTCAAGGATATGTAGCCTCTCTGTCTGCAACATTTCCTCCATCGGCAATAATATTCCACCCCGTGTCGATAAGTCACTTCAACCGTTCCTGCTTCTTCATGCACCACCCAACTGCTAACTGTTGGTAGAGGAGTATCGTCAATATCATCATCTTTTGCTGGAAATTTTCTCTCCAATCTTCTTATTACTTTTCGAGTTCTTTCACAATCATTGGCCATTGGAACCCCAAGGGCCATAATATCCCTCTGAACCCCTTCATCCATACTAAGTATGGCCTTGATTGTCTTGACCTTCACCCTTCTCCTATCAGAGAACTTTAGGATGAAACGTCTCTCCGACCTCTCAAACCTCCATGCAATAACCTTAGCCATTTTTTAAGTTGTATGGCGTTTTGGACAATGTTTGGCGTTGTAGACAATGTGTGGCGTGTTAAGTTGTGTTTACATGTTCTACTTTTATAATGACTTTTTCCCGCCATGTAGGATGCAGTCCTATAAAGTGACAGATAATTATGGCGTTTTGAAAAGATAAATAAATTCAATTTCCTATGTAGTGACTTTTAATATAATAAATGTTAGTAATAATGTTTCCGTCGCTTCATTTTAGTGTTTGTAGTTATTGTTTTGTTTCAGCTTCATCTGTTTATGGCTGTAACACGTCTCATCTTTATGTTTTAATAATTATGGCGTTTTGTATTTTCAATGGCGTTTAGATAAAGATGACACTTTGTTCTATTCTCTTGCACATTGTTTTATACTTTTTTTTTTGAGTTTTAATATAATAATACTTGTCCAAAGTAATTTTATTATAGTTTGGTAGTTTGGGCGTTTTATGGCATGTCACAAGCATTTGCCCATTTGGCGTTTTATTATATTTTTTTAGAGAATTAATGTATTTGTTCTTAGCTGAAAATTACATAACAAACAACATAAAAAGAAAATAAAAAAAAATAGAAGCAATTTATCTTCCAAATCTTCACTGTCATCAGTCTCTTTTTTCTTTTTTGAAACTAAAAGAACTATCACAAATAAATGGCGTTTTGGTTTTTGTGTGGTTTTTTGTTGTTCGTGTGTTGAAGTGGGTTTGTGGATGTTGGAGACATAGATCGACGCCTTGTGGGTGGATGCTATTTGCCCGTCATCTTCATTATCATCATCGAGTCCAAAATAACATTTACACTGGGACCGGTCTCTTCTTGTCACACCCCGATATTTTAACCACAAACCGGTGGGCCCGGTGGGAAGTATCGTGACGTAGTTGATATCATCATAGTTAAATATACACAGTGGAAGGCTTGGAAGGTAAATTACTATTACTAACCGAAAGTTCAAAGTACGAATAAAAGAATATACAGACGGTTGTAAAGAAATGATCCACAGGCGGATCTAAATATAATACAAAAACATGTTCAACAGACTTAAGGCATTACAGACTTGCAAGATCCTCTACTTAACGCCCAGAAGCTCCCAGCCTAGTACGTGTAGTACCTGTCACTTAGTCTTTTGAAAATACATCAGTTTACACTGGTAAATACAATTAACCGACTCTTTTGAAAACATTTATGAAAATTGGTTTAGATGCACAAGGCACAAATATTCTTTTATAACTTGGGACAAATATATTCTAATCTTGCATACAGATTTACATGTTTATCTTACATTTAGGGCCCGGTATAGAAGCCGAGACATGATTAACCGACACACCACTAATATAAACCCACAAGGAGTTATCCCCAACAATGTGGGTATATCTTTTTTCATACGCAACTGCCAGGTGTATGCCAATACCCCGTGCTTAAGTCGTGGCCATTTGCAATTAAATGAGCCAAGGATATCCAGGACACGGTCGCATTAACCCCCAATGTTTATATTATCAAACAAAACGGATTAAAACGAGTTATGTGAATTTATTAATCACAATCCGATTAAATGATCCCATACCCGACCAAGCGGTAATATTTTACCGTATCCCAAGCCCGTATAAGGGAAAATAAGTTAAAAGTATTTACCCGAGTTTCTAAATGCGAGATCTATCTACTCAGCCGTATAATGTAGTTAGACTCGTGAAGGTAGCTTTTACCGGGGCTTCCTAATCTGGAACGAAGGTTTTATTAACCTATTAGACTACTAACGGGTCTTATTTAAGTCGTATACTTAGACGGGTTAGTTTAAAGAACGAGTTACGGTACGAAACGCTAGATTAAGCGATGACCGGATTGGAATGTAATTTAGACCCAACAAGTATGGAGACTTGTATATTATGGGTAAACTAAATACATTCTGGATTTTGAAGTTTAAATGACAAGGTTAAACCCGTTTCGGTTAATTTATGCAAACTAGTTACAAAAACCGAACCGAATGCGTATAGGCATTAACGGGTAATTGGATGAGTCATGTACAAGTTCCATTTGTTATTATGTTTAAAATCTGTTATGATATCAGTAAGATATCAACAACTATGCCCACAAAGATTTTAAAACCGAATTAAGCCTTATAAGGGCATTTTGGTCATCTTATGATTTATAAAAGGGGTTTACATGCAAACTTCGGTTTTGGTCATAAACCTTCTGTAAAAATATTTAATTTATGTTATATTAATAGTAGGATATCATATATATATATATATATGTGTGTGTGTGTGTGTGTGTGTGTGTAGTTTACCATTTATGGCCAAACTATTCGCCGAAAGGGCATTTTGGTCATTTTACATATGTCTTTAGGGACATAATTGGAATTCTGAGTTCATGACTTATGCTTACTGTAAAAATAATAAAAATCATTTATAAAATCAATAGGTAATAAGTTTTAGGTGCTAAATATGGTTTTAAACTATACTATGCACCTAATTAGCGTAAAAGCCGATATTTGACAATAATTGTAAGGTTTATGTGAATCTGAGATTTTGACAAACCTTGAATGGTCAAAATATTTTATTCTTCATATTAAATCAGTAGCAAAAGGTTTTGCATGTTAATTATATGTAAAACTCATTTTATTCGCAAAAAGGGAATTATCGTCAATTATAAGTTTTGTACAAGAACCCAAGGTTGAGGTCAGTGTATAATCTGACCCTACATTCCAATAATCCTTAAAAATGATATCACAATAGTAGGTAAAGAGTTTTGAGTCAAATTTATGTTTAAAACTTAATTTGCATGCAAAAGGGTATTTTAGTCCTTATAAAGCATATTTTACGATTTATTATATAAATTCAGTTTCTGACCAGATTATAATGTCAAAATATGTTAAATAATATTACTAATCATAATGTAATTCATTTGCAAGCTTGTTTATGTCAAAAATATCATTTTTGACTAAAAGGGCATAATAGTTAACATTTAGCATAATAATGGAAACAAGTAAACAAACTCAAGTTATTAGGTGACCATGTAATATAACCTCAGAGGGTTATGCTACAATATAATATGGTCACAAAGGAACCTTAATACATAAAGTAAATAAGCTAATTCGGGTCAGAACTGAAAGTCAAAGCAAAAGTCAAGCTTTTGCGACTTTTAGTTGCGAACCGAGCCTAAACTTAGAATTGTCGGGTTGAACATGTTTAGACATGTTCTAATAATGTTTACCAAGTTATTAAAGTGATAAAACATAATTTATAACCTCTACATTATCAGAATTTGTATTTATTTAAAAACTGACCCGTTTGACTTTTTATGTTAATTACTTTGACCCGACAATTAACTAAGTAAACGTGGTAATTAGAAGGTGCCCTTTTGAGGGATTAACACCTACCTAATTATGATCACGTAGCCATATTCGCCTCGAACAATGGCTGGACCGTTTAGGTCTAAACCGAAGGTCAAATCCGAATTACGGCAACTTTGACATTCGGCTTTTAAATGCATAAAAACCGAACTAAAGAGGCTAAGGACACTTACAAAGGGCCCTAGCTTGAAACTTGAACTATGGAGAGCTTCCTTTTGATCAGGAACCTCAGAGAAACCAAGCAAGGAAGAAGAGATGATATTTTTGAAGTGAGCAAGTTGAAAGTGAGGAGTAAGGCCCTATTTATAGTGCAAGAGGATGCCTCATGTCGCTACCAGGTGTCCAGGGGTGTTATGAGAGCCTAACAAGTGTCCTCAAACATGTCCCAAAACAGCTAACAGCCCCTGGTATCGTTCTGACTCGTTTTGGTTGTTTGTGTGGCAGCCAAGCAGTTTTTCTGCCCAGATACGGTCCTTACGGACCGTAAGCCAGGACCTCATACGGTCCGTATACGATCTGCCCAGCGGGAAAAATTTAAAAACTCTACACATTTAGCCCATTGACTTGTATAATCTCTATTATTGTCTTGTAACTTATCAAAAGCCAACTTTAGCCAATAATGGCCATATATAGGAGCGTGAATAATTATTCTAAGGCTCCCAGTTCGTATGTAGACTTACCCGAAGGTATTAGTTTCTCTTTTTGACACTATTAGTCCCTCCGCACACATCTTTTCATTGTTTGACATATTTAGTCCTTCAAAGTCAACTTTATTACCCATTTATGGTTTATGACACGTGTCTTCACATTATTGGATACGATTTTGCGAGGTGTTACATCCTCACCCCCTTAAAAGAAATATCGACCTTGAGATTTATTGAAATAGATAAGGGTACTTTTGTCGCATAGTGGATTCAACTTCCCACGTATACTCAGGGCCTCTACGGGCATCCCATTTTACTTTCACAATTGGTACATGTTTCCTTCGAAGCTTTATAACCTGTTGATCCTCGATCGATATAGGTTTTTCAACAAACCTAAGGCTTTCGTCTATTTGCACGTCCTTATGAGACATTGCTAGCGATTCATCGGCTAGACATTTCTTTAAGTTGCAGATGTGGAACACAATATGAATTCCACTAAGCTCTTCAGGTAAGTTCAGCTTATAGGCCACACTCCCGACACATTCAATGATCTCGAATGGTCCGATGTATCTTGGGCTTAGTTTGCCCTTTTTACCAAATCGCATCACTCCTTTCCAGGGTGACACCTTGAGTAACACTTTATCTCCTAGCTCGAATTTTAGAGGTTTGCGCCTCTTATCTGCGTAGCTCTTCTGCCTGTCTCTGGCAGCTTTTAGACGATTACGGATTTGAACAATCTTGTCCGTCGTCTCAAGGACTATATCAGTCCTGATAACTGGGTTTCCCCAACTTCCGCCCAACAAACGGGCGTTCTGCATTTTCTTCCATATAAGACCTCAAAAGGCGCAGCTTGAATGCTTGTATGGTAACTGTTGTTGTAGGATAACTCAATTAGGGGAAGATGATCATCCCAACTTCCACCTAAGTCAATGACACATGCCCAAAGCATGTCTTCGAGTGTTTGAATCGTACGCTTACTTTGTCCATCCGTCTGAGGATGATAAGCAGTACTGAAATTTAAACAAGTGCCTAGAGATTGTTGGATACTTTTCCAAAAATGAGAAGTGTATCTCGTATCTCTATCGGATATAATAGATACTGGCACTCCGTGGAGGGATACAATCTTGTCCACGTACAGTTGGACTAGTTTATCGGAGCTATGCGTCTCCTTAATGGGTAAGAAATGAGCCGACTTAGTCAGTCTGTCAACTATGACCCATATTGTATCATTTCCATGTCTTGTCTTGTCTTGTCTTGTCTTGGGTAACTTGTTAATAAAATCCATAGTTACCATCTCCCATTTCCATGTGGGAAGTTCTGGTTGTAGAAGTAATCATGACGACTTTTGATGTTCGGCTTTAACCTGTGAGCACGTTAGACATTTAGCTACGTGTGTGGCTATGGATTTCTTCAAACCCATCCACCAATAGTTTGCCTTCAAATCTTGATACATTTTGTCACTTCCCGGGTGAACTGAGTATTTGGAATTACGAGCTTCTTGGAGGATTATATCTCTAAGTCCTACATGAATTGGAACCCAGATTCGACCATTCAATCTGAGGATTCCATCATTCCCAGGTGATAACTGATCAATAGTTGCACCTAATCTTTCTTTTGAAAGGTTATCTTCCAATACAGCTTCTTTCTGTGCTGCCAACAACTTTTCATTTAGACTGTTCTTCAGTTCAATGCTCTTTGCATTGATCCGTATCGGTTTGACTCTTTCTTTCCTGCTTAAAGCTTCGGCGACCACATTCGCTTTGCCAGGATGGTAGCGAATTTCACAATCGTAATCGTTCAGTGTTTCCATCCAACGGCGTTGTCTCATGTTGAGATCCATTTGGCTAAACAAGTGTTGGAGACTTTTGTGTTCTGAGTATATCACACATTTAGTTCCATACATGTAATACCTCCATAGCGTAAGTGCAAATACAACGGCACCCAATTCCAAGTCATGGGTGGTGTAATTCTTCTTATGCACCTTTAGTTTTCGTGATGCGTAGGCAATCGCCTTACCTCATTGCATAAGCACACAGCCCATGCCAGTGTGCGAAGCATCACAATAGACAACGAACTCTTTTATTCCTTCAGGCAACGTCAGTACAAGAGCATTGCTCAGCTTTTGTTTGAGGATCTCGAAGGACTCCTGCTATTTGGGACCCCAGTAATGTTTCACATTTTTAGGAGTTAAAGTAGTTAGAGGTGAATCTATCCTTGAAAAGTTTTCGATGAATCTTCTGTAGTATCCTACCAACCCTAAGAAGCTGCGAATTTCAGTAGGTGTCTTAGGTGCTTCCCAATTCATGATTTCTTAATGGCTTCAATTTAAGGAATGTGTTTAGTGACAACATCAGATTCCAAATTGACGGAGAAAGGTCTGGTGGCAAGAAAAGCTGCTTCCAGGAGGTTGTCAAGTGTTTTCGCTCGACGATTCCATTCTTGGGTGGTTGGTTTGGCCCTTGTTCCTGTAACTCGAATCCTAGCCCGGTATATCCCATTTTAGTTTTACGCCATTGTGAACCTCATGCCTTTTTTACTCTCTGATCGAGGTTCTCGGCATTGAAAAATCCTCGTAAACTAAATCATACATGTATTTGTTGACATTTAAGAGATATACAGTCAAGAAAATCAAGAGCAATGGTGATATATATACAGATTAGACAACAAAAAACAAACACTCAAAAAATGGCTACAATTTAAGGAATGTGTTTAGTGACGGCATCAGATTTCTAATTGATGGAGAAAGGTCTGGTGGCAAGAAAAGCTGCATTCAGGAGGTTGTCAAGTGTTTTCGCTCGACGATTCCATTCTTGGGTGGTTGGTTTTGCCCTTGTTCTTGTAACTCGAATCCTAGCCCGGTATATCCCATTTTAGTTTTACACCATTGTGAACCTTACGCCTTTTTTACTCTCTGATCGAGGTTCTCGGCATTGAAAAATCTACGTAAACTAAATCACACGTGTATATGTTGACATTTAAGAGATATACAGTTATGAAAATCAAGAGCAATGGTGATATATATGCAGATTAAACACAGAAAAATAAACACTCAAAAAATGGCTACAATTTAAGGAATGTGTTTGGTGATGGCATCAGATTCCTAATTGATGGAGAAAGGTCTGGTGGAAAGAAAAGCTGCTTTTAGGAGGTTGTGAGGTGTTTTCGCTCGACGATTCCATTTTTAGGTGGTTGGTTTGGCCCTTGTTCCTGTAACTCGAATCATTGCCCGGTATATCCCATTTTAGTTTTACACCATTGTGAACCTCACGCCTTTTTAGTCTCTGATCGAGGTTCTTTGCATTGAAAAATCTTCGTAAACTAAATCACACGTGTATTTGTTGACATTTAAGAGATATACACTCAAGTAAATCAAGAGCAGTGGTGATATATATGCAGATTAGACACAGAAAAATAAACACTAAAAAAATGGCTACAATTTAAAGAATGTGTTTAGTGAGGGCATCAAATTCCTAGTTGATGGAGAAAGGTCTGGTGGCTAGAAAAGCTGCTTCCAGGAGGTCGTCAAGTGTTTTGGCTTGACGATTCCATTCTTGGGTGGTTGGTTTGGCCCATGTTTCTGTAACTCGAATCCTAGCCAGGTATATCCCATTTTAGTTTTACACCATTGTGAACCTTACGCCTTTTTTCTCTCTGATCGAGGTTTTCGGCATTGAAAAATCTTCTAAACTAAATCACACATGTATATGTTGATATTTAAGAGATATACAGTCAAGAAAATCAGGATCAATGGTGATATATATATGCGTATTAGACACCAAAAAATAAACACTCAAAAAATGGCTACAATTTATGGAATGTGTTTAGTGACAGCATCAGATTTCTAATTGATTGAGAAAGGTCTGGTTGCAAGAAAAGCTGCTTCCAGGAGGTTGTCAAGTGTTTTTGCTCCACTATTTCATTGGGTGGTTGGTTTGGCCCTTGTTCCTGTAACTCGAATCCAAGCCCGGTATATCCCATTTTAGTTTTACACCATTGTGAACCTTACGCCTTTTTGACTCTCTGATCGAGTTTCTCGGCATTGGAAAATCTTCGTAAACTAAATCTCACGTGTATATGTTAACGTTTAAGTGATATACAGTCAAGAATATCAAGAGCAATGGTGATATATATGCGGATTAGATACCAAAAAATTAACACTAAAAAATGGCAACAATTTAAGGAATGTGTATAGTGACTGCATCAGATTCCTAATTGATGGAGAAAGGTCTGGTGGCAAGAAAAGCTGCTTGCAGGAGGTTGTCAAGTGTTTTTGCTCGACGATTCCATTATCGGGTGATTGGTTTGGCCCTTGTTCCTTTAACTCGAATCCTAGCCCAGTATATCCCATTTTAGTTTTACACCATTGTGAACCATACACCTTTTTTACTCTCTAATCGAAGTTCTCGACATTGAAAAATCTTCGTAAACTAAATCACATGTGTATATGTTGACATTTAAGAGATAGACAGTCAAGAAAATCAAGAGCAATGGTGATATATATGCGGATTAGACACCAAAAAATAAACTCTCAAAAAATGGCTACAATTTAAGGAATATGTTTAATGACGACATCAGATCCCTAATTGATGAAGAAAGGTCTGGTGGCAAGAAAAACTGCTTCCAGGAGGTTGTCAAGTGTTTTCGCTCGACGTTACAATTCTTGGGTGGTTGGTTTGGCCCTTGTTCCTGTAACTCGAATCCAAGCCCAATATATCCCATTTTAGTTTTACACCATTGTGAACCTTAGTCCTTTTTGACTCTCTGATCAAGTTTCTCGGCATTGAAAAATCTTCGTAAACTAAATCACACGTGTATATGTTGACATTTAAGAGATATACAGTCAAGAAAATCAAGAGCAACGGTGATTGTTATGGGTCATTTTCTGGGCGTACATATCCTGACTAATATCCTGCTTTTGGTTTTTTGCTTGTGACCAAGATACTAGATTAGGATATTGCTAACATCCTGGGCAATATCCTGGGGTTAATTGAATTAACCACGTGCAGGTTAGATGCTGTGAGTTACTAACGGTCAGATGGACTTCTTCTCCTCAAGACTCGGGCGTATCTGTTATGTGAGAGACGTTGAACCCGAAAGAACTGGTCTACAACGTTCGAGTGGGGAATATTCGCCGGATCCCGGTTATTTAGGATAGTTTGTTGCATTTCTTTTACGATAAATAGATGGGGGCGGATCAAATTAAGGCACGCAACTTACACACACACTTTCGAACTCTTTTGCTCTCTAGCTCACTGCAAACACTATACACAAATGTTATGGGTGAAATTCTGAGCCCATATCCTGGAAAATATCTTGATTTATATCTTGGCTATACAGTATCTGTTTACATCCGGGATGCTGGTTCAGGATATTGGTAACATCCTGAATGGTATCCTCAGGATTACTAACGGATTATGTGCAGGTACGTGGGTTAGAAGCTATCAACGTTCACGAAGACTCATTCCGCGGAAGACTCGGTCCAAGTTGTTCAATGAAAGACGTTAAGCCCGCTTTATTTGGTTTCAAACGGCTATTTGTGGAATATTCGGGAGCATCCCATATTTATAGGAATTTTAGTTTCTATTTTGTAACTATAAATAGGTGGGTATACCAGATCAAATAGGACATCACATTTTCACGGCATACACTCTAACACTCGCTCTCTAGCAATTTACACTTTCATACAAAAGCATTGTAACACTTAGCGATCTGGTCTATATCCTGAACTGTATCCTAAAGTTTGAAGCAATAAGAAGAACAAGGCAGCTGCGATTGTCAGCTCCCGAGGTTTTATGCCGGCGATCTAGATTGATCAAGGGCTTTCCTCGTACATCTCGTGTCATTTACTTTACTTTTTACTCATTGTTTGATCGTAGATACAACTCAATATCCTGAGCCGTATCCTGAATACTGATTTTCCATATAACTTAACCGACATATTTTCAACACATTTTTTAGCACACTACCTCACTTTACTAATTTGATCACTTAATTGCTTCGGTAATTTTTGACCAAAACTATTTGGCGCCCACCGTGGGGCAAGTGGTGCTCTCTTTACTAAAAATCTTTGTGAAATCGTTAATCGGTTTTCTATTTCCAAAACTTTTCACCGCATTGTTTACAATGGCCTCAAGATCAAACATGAGTTCCTCCACTGTGTCTGCTATGACTTCTGCTACCACCGGTTCGGTGCTTCCACCACCTCCTCCAAGGATGCCAGCCTCTTCACGACCTCAGGATATTATCCCTACTCGCAGTGTTCAGGAATCTGCTCCCGTTTTAGCTTCTAATAATGAAATTCTAACCTTATTTGGAAGTGTGCAGGAACAAATGAGGCAGCAACAAGAAACAAACCAAATGCTGTTGAGGGAAATACAACTCCTGAAGTCTGGCTCGAGCAGATCTGCTGAGGATATTGTCACTCCTTTACAACCCAGAACTTTGAACTTCAGTTCAGCTGTGTATACTGAGGATAACAGGGGGAATATTGTCCCCAGCCTTCCTCAGAATCATACTCCTGAAATACCCTCCTCGGTCAGGATGTCAACCATGAGGAGTTCAGGATATGCTTCAGGATATAGGCAAAATCCTCCGACGGGTAACGTGTCAAATAATAATAATACTCATGCTACTAACAATAGTGGATCTTTGCAGGATACAGGTGTAACATCAGCACTTACTAGGGAACTTCAGAAGTTGAAGGACATGATATCTAGTGTACCTGGAGTGGTCCAGCCGATCCCGGAAGTGTCCCAGGACAGCCACAAGATATCTCGTTTTGCATATCCTATCTGTGATGCTGAGATCCCAAAGAGATTTCAGACCCCCAACATGAAGCTTTACGACGGAACTACGGATCCTGAGGAGCATATTGCTCAGTATAGGGAAAGAATGGAGATTAACCCTATCCCTTCGGATCTCAAGGAGGCATGCTTATGCAAGGGATTTGGTTCTACCTTAACAGGATCAGCCTTAAAATGGCTCTTGAATGTTCCTCCGCATTCGATTACATCTTTTGCTCACTTAGTCAATTTATTTAATAGTCAGTTCTCTTGTAGTAGGAGCTTTGAGAAACTAACAAGTGACCTTTACAGGATAACACAAGGGATCAAGAATCCCTAAGGGATTATGTGAACAAGTTTAGCCGGGAATCCTTAGACATTCCGCATCTTGATGTTGCAACAGCTGTGCAAGCTTTCAAGATGCGGTTGCAAAAGGATTCTCAATTTTACCAAGACCTTGTAATGAACCCATGCAGGAACTTGGATGAAGCTCGGAACAGGGCCCTGAGATATATTCGATTGGAGGATGACAGAAAGATGCAAGAGAGGATGAACTCATCTAACACTTATGAGTCAACTAACAGGAAGTCAGAATCCTCATTTAAGCCATATCGCTCTAAGCCATATGGTAGAAATGAAAACAAGAAAGTGAATGCTATTGAAGACGAGGATCCTGAAGAATATCCTGAACTATCTGAATATTGCTTTTCTGTTAACATTCCTGAATTAATGTATGCCATGCAGGGTTTAGGAGACAAGGCTAGGTGGCCTCGAAAGAATCAACAAAAGGCCGATTGGAAAGATAAGTCAAAATGGTGTGCTTTCCACGAAGATTTCGGACATGTAACTGAGGATTGCATTGCTCTAAGGAAAGAAATAAGCTATCTTCTAAGCAAGGGATATCTGAAAGATCTCTTAGGAAGAAAGAAGAATAAGGGTCAGGATACTGAGAAGGATCCTGAGTGAGCAGCATCACCTCCTGCGGATGCCAAGATAATTAACTTCATTTCGGGAGGATCTGACATTTGTGGGACTTCGTATTCGGCGGCAAAGAGACATGCAAAGGAAGCTAAGGCCGAAAGGGGAGACAGACCTATCAGGATGACTACGCTCACAACTGACAAAGTGATCACATTTGATGCTGATGACAGGGATACTGTCCAGGATCCTCACCATGATGCTCTGGTAATAACATTATATGTGGCTAACCATTTTGTACGCAGGATATTGGTTGATAATGGCAGCTCCGTTAACATAATCCAACTAGAGACTCTGAAGAGAATGAATGTATCTCCAATGGATATTGAAGATTTAGCTTGAAGATTTATCAACATTGAAGATTAAGCTTGAAATGGTTCAAGGGAAATCATGATTTAGCTTGAAATGTTTCAAGGGAAATCATGATTTAGCTTGAACTGACTCAAGCGGAATCAACATGCTATAAATAGGTGATGTGTGGTTCATTTGTAAGAGGAGGTCATTGTGTGTGAAACGAAGTGCTGCCGGATTTGTATCAGAATACTTTGTGAAAGCACGAATATCAATCAGTAAAGAAGAATTAAGAGGAAACTAGCTGTTATGACTTTGATTACGTTGATTCCGCCTTCGTAATCGAAGATGAACTACCTTAACTGACATTTCAAGGTTGTAGAATGGTCCAACAAGTGGTATCAGAGCTCAGGACGAGGAATTCATACCATTACAGCTTGATTCTACCGGATTTTCTTATCTCTACTCATTTTTTCTCTTACTTTTCTGATTTGAACATATTTCAGCGGTGAAAATGACCTGAATTTGACATATAACAAGCGAATTAGTGTGATAACTAATCCTTGAAAGATTTGGACTTAAAATCGATCGAATTCATATAAAAAATTAAGATTTCGCTTGAAACTTGATTCTGTCTGTCGATTTCGCTTGAAAAACTAAGGATTTCGCTTGAACAGTTGAAGCGGAATTGATATTCTAGATTTCGCTTGAATCTTTGAAATTGTTTGGCTGAATTTCACTTGAAACAGTTGAAGCGAAATTGTTCTTTTAGATTTCGCTTGATAATAGATTAAATCAGATTTCGCTTGAGTGTAATCTTGGATTTCATTTGAACATTGAGCAAGTATTCTGCTTGAACGTGAACATAACTGTTGTAGGTCCAATGATAAATGTGTGTTCATAAAGTTGTCGGCTAAATAGTGAATTTGCTAAAATCAGTCAACGGTAAACTCCAATTGGATTTAATAAAAAAAATTTCGGCCCTTGATTGATTCTGTTTGAACACTGTGCGCCGACCCACTATACAATTTATTGAACCTATAAAGTCTTTGTTTGTATCAAGATTTTGAGGTCCAATCAAAGTGTTCGGTTAATGTTGTTTTATATGTTAAACGACCCATAGACTTTTAATTGAACTGTGAACTTTAATTGTCGAATATTATAATTGATTGTTTGGTTCAAGGATTACATGTGAACAAGTGTCCATTCATTTCAGAAGTTGTTGGCAGACCCATGTGATCATATTGCTTGAATCTATAGTCCATTTTCAAGCCCATTTCTAGTGATTGTAATAAATTCACATTAAACGAATTCACGAATCTTCGACAACGAGTCTTAGATTGAGTTCGTCAACAAACACACTGTTACGTATTCAGTTTGTTTGAACTAATAGCTTGTTTGTTTTGTTTGAAGGTGATTTCGAGGTTATTCAAGAACATACAAGATGGCGGAAAAATCTGAACCTATTCCTTGGAAAGATAACCGAACTGAAGAGCAAAAATATAGATACAGAAAAATGATTGCTGAAAACAAAATGATCAGAATATCTGGTATCTTTTCGGAAGCAAAGAGGGCAAATAGATGGGATCCGAACAGGGAGTGTTATCTTGACCCATATGGAAACATTGCTATTGATCACAACACGCTTGATATTGAAGCCATAATCCAAGAGTACAAAGAAGAAGATGATTATTGGCAAAAGAAATGGTGGGGAGATGAAGAAGAGAAAAAGAAAAAGAAAGAGTTAATAGATGAAATAGAAAGAAACTCATAAAATATGAGTTTGGATGAATTTCTTGAATTAATCAAAAAGATTAAAGAAGGAATGACAAAGAATGAAGAATCAAAGAAGGATGAAACTTCAAAAGGTGAAGTTGTGTGCTCAAAATGCGAAAAATCTGAAGCAGAAAATGTCAATCTCTTGAAAGATATGAAGAATTTGACATTGGAAAACAAAGCGTTGAAAGACGAGAATAAAGCTGATGATGAACAGATTTTGGAGTTGCGTTTGAATTGTGAAAAGCAGAAATCTGAGAATGTTAAACTGTTAAATGACTTGAACAGTTTGACATTAGAAAACAAGGTTTTGAAAGAAAAAGAAAAAGATTTTGAGAATAAGCTAAACACTTTAGAACATGAAAAAGTGTTTTGGGCAAAATTAGAAAATAAGGCTTTAAAAGATAGAGAAACAGTTTTTGATAATAGAATAAAAGTTTTGGAAAATGAAAATTCTGTTTTTCAAGATAAAATCAAAAGTTTTGAAAATGAAAAAGTAAAAATTGAAAAAGATTTTCAAAGTCAAATAAAGATTCTTGAAGATAGGAGATCTGTTTTTAGCAAGAACAATATTGAAAAGCAAAAGGTAATAAATTCCCATCGTCAGACGATTATACGACTTGAAAAAGAAGCAGAAGGTGATAGAAAGAAAATCAAAGTTTTAGAGAATAAATTGAAAAGTTTTGTGACTTCTGCATCATATGTTAGTCCAAAACCGATCAATTCTGTTCCAATAAGTGACAATGTCACAAATTTTGACAAAGTCAAAATTGAAGTTTGTGATGAAATATCTGATGATGAAAAAGAAAAGAAAAGAAAAGACAAATATTTTTAGATTTACAAGAAAAATTTAAAAATACTGTTTTGCAATCTACTGAAACAGGTGAATGTTCTAAACAAAAACCTGTTAAGAAGAGTGTAGAACAGAAACAAAAAGATAAAAATTTGAAAAATCCTAAAATTGAAAATAAAAGCTCATCAGTTAAGTCATCCAATCATTTTGAAAAGTTACAAAAATTTAAAAATGAAAACTCACAAAATGTTGGTAATAAGTGGTGCAGGTTTGACCACAGTGCTTCAAAGCCAAAACAAGTTTTCAAGAAGAGTGATGATTACCACAAAGCCAGACAATGTTATGATCTAAGCATATGGTGTGAAAGTGGTGAATGGTACGATAACAGAGTGTGCTACACATGTGGTGTGAGAGGACACATTGCTGTTAACTGCCAGAATTGGAGTTATGAGACAAGAAGATGCTATAATTGCCAAATCAGAGGACATATTGCCAGAGATTGCCCAAGGAGATCAAATGAAAGATTGAGGGTTGAATCTCAAAGAATGGCAAAGAAGCCAGTCAACGTCAAGCCCCATGAACAGAAGGTTCTAAAACCTAAACTTCAGGATCAGACAATTCAAGAAAAGAAAGTTAAACTTTCACAGGGGCAGAAAGACAGACTGCGAAAGAAAAGGAAGAAGGCGAGAGAGTATCTGGAAAAGATTTTGTCTTCGGGTTCACCGGACAGATTGAATAAGAGTTCTGATGAATCAACTAACTTGATTGCAAAGTCAAGCAAGACGAATTCATCGGATACAAATCTGAAGACAAAAGAAGAAAAGAAGAAGAAAATAGTTGGCGACGAATCTGATGTGTTAAAGTTAAAGTCAGACAAGCCACCATCAGGCAATGAATCTGACAGGTCAAAGTCAGACAAGCCATGTGCAGGCAATGATTCTGGTTCATCAAAGCCAGAAGAGCCATCTGTTGAGGTAAAAACTGTCAAACCCAAGGCTGGTCAGGCTTGGGTGAATCTTTTCAAATAGAAAAACCTGACTTGCCGGAGTTCCCAGGTTGGTAAGTGTGGAACAGGAATCAGCATATTTCTTGAGAAATTCACAGGTTGGTAACTGTGATATTTTGATTTACAAGTGGTAAATCAGGGACATTAAGTTGTACTTGATTGTCTACTAGTGTTTGTTGTTGACAAGGGTCTTAATTGTTAATTCTTTAAAATGGTTGAAGGTGAACAATGTGATGAAACCCCATGTTTGAGAAAAGACAAACAATACTAATTTTCCGGAAAAACCATTTGATTAAAACGAACTTAAGTGTTTTGAAATCTAAATGGGAAAATAGTTTGTTGTCAGGGGGAGTTCTGATTGTTAAGCCGAGTGAATGGCGAATTGAAGTGATTTGATATCAGTTTGTCACGTTTCCTTGTATAGTTTGTTTTCAAATTTTCTCAGAAAATCAAAATTGAAACATATTTTGATTTTAGGGGGAGAAAAATTTTAAAAATATTAGAAAATTTGAAAATGCCAAAAACATTGAAAAAACAAAAATGAGTTTTGTTGAGAAAAGAGGAAATGATAGTAAATCAGTGGACTATCACAGCATGCTAAAGAAATGTAATGTCAAATGTGATAAGCGATCTCACTAATGATGTGACGATAGGCTCAGCTAGACTAGTAGATTTGCGATAACGATACAAACTTAAATGAAAAAGCCTAGTTCTAGTGGGAAACACGGTTGAAAGCATAGTACTTAGTTTTGTCCTTCTTGACTGTGCCCCTACTCGGTAATCGCTGAATGTCGAAAGACATAAAAACCGGTCAGTTTGTGAACTTTCACAACTTGCTGAAAAGTCGCTGTGATTTTGTGCATTTTATTTTGCAAAGACTTAAACTTGTTTTATTTCTTTATTTTGTTTAAGCATCGGACATCCTCTGCGTATACGTGAGTATCGACCTGGATGTTGTTGCCTAAACGTTCTGCTTTATTTTCTTTGGTGTTTCGTTTAAGCTTTGGATCACCTCTGCGTATACGGGAGTATCGACCTGGTGGTTAAAGCCTAAACAACTTCAACTTGTTTTATTTTCTTATTTTGTTTAAACATTGGACTTTCTCTGCGTATACGAAAGTATCGACCTGATTGTTAATGTTTAAACATTCTGAGTTGTTTTTGCACAAATCACAGTTGATGAAAGTTTAAAGGCATTACTTGAGTTAGTGTATTACATGATGAGGGGATATGCTGAGATCGTGGGGTCCATAAGAATTTAGTGCAAAATTAATATACCTTAAAGTATCGGTAAGCATGTCGAAAGTTTTTAGATTGAGTTTAAGAGGACAACTATATCGTCAATCTATGTGAATCGTTTAGAACTGAAAATGTCAAAAGCTTAACGGTGCTAGTGATTTGTTTCATAAACTGATATGATCCTCTTACACAAACTCACAAAAAAAAAATATTGTTTGTATATATTTCTTTACTGCATTTCTTTAAAATCAAAATCCAAAAAGATTTTAGTGTGTTTTAGCATAAATCATTTGAAAAAGCCAAAAAGATTTTCGACAACTGATGTTGAAGAGCTGATATTCAAAATTCCAAGTGCTAAACATGATGAATTGGATTGGTAGTATATGTTGAAAACTTTGAATGTCATATACAAATGTTTTGAAAGATTGAGTGGTTAGTTAATCAAGGTCATTCGTTTGAACTTGATGTAACTAGTATATTTGTTGAATTAATGGTGTCTACCAGTAAGTTTATTAAATCCAATTGATATAAATTTGTGAAACTTATGGTGAGGTAGAGGATGTGCAGGGTAACAGGTTTTAGACTTCATCATTCTCATGGGAGTTAATTGTCAAAGATTGAACCAGATATCTCAAATTCTAGCATATTGAGAGGGGGAGACTGTGAAAGAGGGAGTCTGGATCAACAGTCAAAGAGAAGATGGAAGATAGAATCAGGTTGTGATTCTAAACATGTGAAGAATGTTTATGATGTGAAGAAAGAGAGTTGGAGAAAAGACCAAGACTGAAGACTCAGGAGCTGAAGACTTCGTCAACATCCAAGGGGGAGTCTGTTGGTGCATGGAATGTCTGTTGACTTCGTCTGCATTAAGTCTTGTGTCTAGATAGTTTGAATGAACACACATTAGGGTTTTATATGTATAAACTTGTGTATTTCGCTTGAAAGGGTTTATGTGTGTTTCAAGCTAAATCAACATTGAAGATTTAGCTTGAAATGGTTCAAGGGAAATCATGATTTAGCTTGAACTGACTCAAGCGAAACCAACATGCTATAAATAGGTGATGTGTGGTTCATTTGTAAGAGGAGGTCATTGTGTGTGAAACGAAGTGCTGCCGGATTTGTATCAGAATACTTTGTAAAATCACGAATATCAATCAGTAAAGAAGAATTAAGAGGAAACTAGCTGTTATGACTTTGATTACGTTGATTCCGCCTTCGTAATCGAAGATGAACTGCCTTAACTGACATTTCAAGGTCGTAGAACGGTCCAACAAAATCCTCAACCAAGCCTAGTACAGCATAGCAATTAAAGATGCGGGCCCAGGATATCGTGGAGGATTCGGAGCAGGATGTGAAGAAAATTATCCTGGATCAGGATAATCCTGATATCTCGGTGCTCGTAGGAACCAATATCCCTTAGGATATTGAAGAACAGTTAACTAACTTTTTGAAATGCAGGATGTCGACGTTTGCATGGAAGCATGAGGATATGACAGGCATATCCAAAAGCATTATCACTCACAAGCTTGGAATTGATAAATCATTCAAGCCTGTTCAGCAAAAAAGAAGGAAGTTTGCTCCTGAGAGGAATACGATCATCCAAGAGGAAGTTGAGAGATTATTGAAGTCCAGGATGATCAGAGAGGTTAAGTTCCCAAGGTGGCTAGCAAACGTGGTTGTGGTACAAAAGAAAAATGGGAAATGGAGAGTTTGTGTAGACTACACAGACTTGAACAAGGCTTGTCCTAAAGACCCATTTCCTCTTCCCCACATTGATGCAATGGTAGATGCCACTGTCGGGCATGAAATGCTGACCTTCATGGACGCATCCTCAGGATTTCAGCAGATCCAAATGGAACCTTCTGACCAGGAGGACACTGCCTTCATGACACCGACAGGTATTTATTGTTATACCGCTATGCCTTTTGGTTTGAAAAATGCAGGTGCAACATACCAAAGATTGGTAAACATGATGTTCAAAGACAAACTGGGGGACACCATGGAGGTATATATTGACGATATGGTGGTAAAATCAAAGAAAGCTCAGGATCACCTCCAGGATATTAAAGGAGCATTCGATATCCTGGATCAGTATAACATGAAGCTAAATCCTGCTAAGTGCCATTTTGGAGTGGGGGCAGGAAAATTTCTAGGATATATGGTAACCAAAAGAGGAATAGAGGCGAGCCCGGAGCAGATTAAAGCCATCTTGGATATTAAATCGCCCTCAAATATGAAGGATGTTCAACGA